>CM027860.1:30324849-31613340 GCA_016097605.1 Eucalyptus guilfoylei
ATGCCAAAACGAACAGGGAGGACGCTGTTGACGGACCAGATGCTCCCGTCCCTCTCTTCATTTCAAAGCCTGCAAGATCTCTCGTTATTGTCGCCATTGTTGTCGCCACTATTCTGCTTTTACGGAGTTTTTTAACTTTTTTTCACTTCTAGATCATCCCCATTTTCCATCTGCAGGCGAACTATAATTTCTGATCACCCCCCACCCGTTCTTATCCATGCCCGTTCATTTGCGCTGAAACTTTTAATGCCTAGCGAAGAGCTATACCCGATCCAACCATCGCCTCCTGCTTTCATAATGAAGCCCTGATCCGTTGATGAGGACTGCCCTTTGGAAGACAAAAGAATGTTCTCCGTTCGTCTCCAGCTGGCCGGCCATTGGGGGGACACCCCGGCGCTCTTCCGGCCGGTCTGAAACTTTCGCAGGACGGTTCTCCATCCCCGCCACTACAGGGGATCTTAATTGCTCCTTTCTTTCTTGGTCTTTACTCTAACCGCCCTCTTTTTCTTTTTTTTTTTCATCCTCTGGAATAAGAAAAGAACAAAAATCCATCGTCAAATAAAATTAGTGAAGAAACAGATTTGAAATTGAAACAATAAATAAAAAAAAATATTTTTTGACAGAAATGTTAGCACAAGCGCTATAATGCAGTCAATAATATCGGATTTATTATTCAGCTCGTTTGATTGGATTGGCCACGGGGCGCAGAAACATCGGACGGGAAGGGGGTGGCGGAGAATCGGACGGCTCCGCGACCCGCCGGACACGCGTCGTCTCGGTAACGACCCGCCCAAAGAATGACAATGAAGGAAAGACAAGGACCCGGTTGAGAGGAGCCCGACGGTGGGCCCGGGAATGATGTGATGGGCCCGAGAACCGGGGCCCGCATGGTCCGTGTAGGGAGCGCAGATGGACAAACGTCGGGTCACATCGGCGACCCGAAAGCCGCCCGACATGCCGCCCAGAGGTGTCGCGGACCCGACTTGCGAGGCGAGGTGGGTGGGGCCCGAGGAATTATCAGGCCACGTGTAGGGCCCCGAATTGGAAGGTGGGGGGGAGAGAGAAGTGGGCCCACCCTCGAATTAAATTATTGGGTCGCCTTTCTTCTTTGGGAAATTACGCATTTTGCCCCTGCAGGTTTGGGGATTTCATTTTTCGGTCCTTATATTTTGTTTGGCCATAATTGTAGGCCTTGTACTATTCTCCGGCGACATTATAAGTCCTTTCGTCGCAATTCCCGTACAGAATTCACCCAAAATTGCCGAGTTGTCACTGTCTCTGGACACGTATCGTGTGCGTATATTACGAACTTCTAAAGCAAGCTACATTTTTTATCCTCGTACTCTTCTTTTAAGCAACAACCAAACATAGTTCTTGGACTTTGGGGTTGACGTAATTGCTCCTTGTGTTATTTTCATTGAAGACATAAGCAATTCATCACTTTTCCGTCTGAAATCTAATAAAAATGTCACGTTTCCACCGACTAATTAGTGATTTCAATGTTTGCAAGGGTGTCCAATCTGATTGATATCCTAGAAAATTGTACTATATTCAACGGTGACATTCTCATTTCAACCCCAAAGACATGAAGATGGATCTAGGGCTACTTCTCGAAAAACAAAAATGACTTTTTAGTACTCGAACCACAACCTCAACTCCTTCGGTAGAAAGTAATATTTTGTACGGTTCATGGGAGTTCTTCCAATTCATCTCAATCTTTGAATATTGAATCAAATGGCTTCCGAAAATACTCATCAATTATGAATAATAAAACCATCAAATATGAATTAAGACTTACACACGCGTTTCATTTATTAAGTACTAGCAAACGTCTTCGACCCCAAAAAAGGTACTAGCCAAGGTCATCTGAGCTTCTTTGCAATGGAAATGGGAGAAAATCGCACTTACAGTCTCATCAATCGATAGCACTACTAGTACCGTTCGCTAAACAAAAGAACAACGAGGACTAAATTTGAAAACATCAGTCTAATTATTTTACAGGCTTGTACATCTGCATTTTGGTTGACATTGTTGACTCATCGGTTTCCGGGATATTTTCTACGGAATTTTGTCCGGATAGACTTAAATTGTCACTGGACTATACCACGCGGAATCGAACAAAATATGAGATAGAAATGAAATCCCCCAAACTATAGGGACAAAAAAAGTAATTTCCTCCAGTTTCTTTTTGTTTTTTATTGCGCAGAGAAAGGCAAGGGTGCTGTCAAGCTGCCCCCAGTTTGTCGAGCTCTGCAAGCTGTCGGATAGAGAGAGAGAGAGAGAGAGAGAGAAGGCCTTCTTTTATGCCCCTTCGTCGTTTTCATGTAAGGCGAAAATGAAATGCACTGGAAGTAACGCTCTTGCAGCAGCAGATAAACAGCAAAATGATCGAAACAATGTACAACATCGGACGTAGTCTCAGGGCTCTCAGCAGCCATCACTCACCTATGCTCAACCCGTGCTTCTCACGTTCACATGCGAGAGAAAAGCGCGACAACATGCTGGCAGGGTTGGTACAAATTTCCAACTCCACAGCCATCTAACAAATGCACAATTTCTCGTCCTGCTTTTGCAGCAACATCCGAATGGTGCTTCAAACAACGGAAGGTTCGCATAAACTATTCCACAGCACCATCAGAGCAAAATTCCAGCCCGGGCATGCCGATGGTAGCTCCCCAATCAAGATAAAAAATCACTCCCAATCAATGATACTAGGCCTAAACCCAGCTGACCCCCAACACAATTCTGTTCAATGTACAACGCCCCTGCAATGAGTGGCACTATACTTCTCCAGCTGTGTTTATCAAAATGAATGGAAGGCATCTTCATCATCGACAAAAGATTCAAAAATAGACAACACGAGCCTGCAATAGCAACCCACTTATATGATAAGAATAGAGAGAACACGCCACAAGGAGCAAATCTAAAAGACTATCGCTTGTGAATTGAAGAGAATAGCATCAAAATTACAGAAGAAACAAGAGAGAATAACAAAATACGTGTGGATCACCCAGAAAAAAAAGTGTGGACCCTAGACTCATTTGCCTGGAATACTTTTGCCAATGCTACACAAATACACAAGCACACACTGCAGAGAGGAGAGCAGGGGAATCCAGAGTGGTGCCCCAAAAATGGAATCGAGATATCAAGATCAGAAGCTACCGCCGGAGACTCGATTCTTTTGGAGAGACACTATTGAAGCTCGAAAAGGAATACTGCTAGAAAATTGGAGCCAATTTGGCTTAAACCACTTCAACTCTGGGGGTATTCATACGTTTAATCAAAAAGCTTTTAAAAGCGACATTCTACTAACCTGAAAAATAAAGAGTAGCCTCGATGCTATTTAATTTTGACATTCCAATTCTCAATGATGTCAAGGGGCAAATTGTGACAAAATGAGTACTTTAAGGTGAAACTTAAGGCAAGCGAATAGTTCTTGGGGCCAATCTAAACAATTTCCTTTAAATCATGTGCTGAAGGAGCCTCATCATACAGAGAAGGAGTATTCTAGTGAAAAAACCTCAAACAGTAGCCTGGTGAAGTGCAAGTTTTTAGAATTTAGGGAACTAAGTTATTGGAGACAGAATTTCTGAAGGACTCGCCTTCACTTTGGGTTTGACAGCAAGCTGTTTTGGAAAGGCTCTGTGGGAAACTATTAGAGTGGAAAATTGTTACGACGAATCAAATGCCGTGTAGCTTGCTCCAATGAATGTGGAGAAATCTACCTTGAGCTAGCAAAATTTGAAAGACAAGTCAATACCAAGTGATACTACCAAACAATTTCTGCTCTGCCCCAAATAACTGTGCAATTTGCAGCTTGAAAAACCTAGGAACAAGTGCAGAAAGCTTACAACTATTTTCTTGGTTGGGTTTGTAGGAGAGCACAAGGCAAAGTACCAGCAAATCATTTGTCTCATCCAATAAAAGCACAGATTTAAGGGAAGTATGAAAATATTAGGATAGCACATCTGGCACCAAGAAAGCATTTTGCATGTCTACAACTGTTTACAGTGAGAAGGTGTTATCAAAAGAAAAAGCAAGGCAAGAAAAGTCAAAACTGAATTTTTGGAAGAAGCTTTCTCAACTGTTCTATTCGTGCCAAATTGTTCACCTTCAGTCAATCCATTAAGAAGATTCATCTAACAAACCTCAGCCAACCATAGGACTGGAGAAGTTTCAAATTAACCTTCTTAAATGAGAAAAACTGAAGCAAAATAATATCTAGAACTCCAGGAATGATGAGCGAATATCTAAATCTCCAAACTGGGGATCTCGAAATAACAAATGGCCTGCACGAATAAATCTACAGCCAAAGACCAATGAGAAACTTCTATTAGTTAAGGTGCTATAGAAAAGTGTCTAGCAACATTTTACGTGTGTGCGTGTGTACTATTGTTAGCACACACTTGAGTGCAAAATCTAGCTCCCTATTAAAGATATGCTTAGCTACCATCAAAGTACTTTACAATAAATTTTTGAAGTCTTAAATACAGTCAGGGAAATGGGTACAAACCTGAATATAACCATGAGAAAGAGAAGGGATAATAAACCAAGCTTCACCATGCGATACTTTTTCTCGGTCCCAAGAACTCTAAATACTTCAGTCACATCAATTAGATGCCGCCGCTTTACGTACCTATATAAAGAAAGAAACTATTAAGGAGATAATGCCACAGACATAAATAGATATTCTTTCTTTTATAAGTAGTAGGCATAAACAAATGTAAGCAGATGCTATGGCTATTCACTAACAAATTACCACAACCTGAGCATATTTTGAGATTTACCATTTAACTTCTATTTTTCTCCCTGTTACCATGGTTTTATTCATTGAACCATAAAATGCCCCTTTCACCTAGTGTTTAAGCAAAACAGTAAATTCATCTCTTGACGTCCAAGGATTAGTATAGGACAATTTCAACAAATATTCTCATGGGAGCATGGAAACGCAGGAAAAAGTTGTTTCATGCAAGAGAAACGCATAGTCAATAAATTTTTTGACACATTAGTGCATGGATACATAGACATAGGCACAACATGTGATAAATATGTCCATAAACATCGATCCTCCAATTAATCCCTCCTTTTTCTCCATCCAAATGCACCAGTATTTTTGCTAGCATGGGTATGGCAAGTTGCTACAGAAGCTGTCTTTCTTAAAGTTAATCTTGTGAAATAAACTATGAGGTCGTCAGTCCTTTGGTTGGACATTCATCAAAAGAATCGAACAAACTGATTGTTTTTGCCCCATTCTGAGCCAACTAACCAGAAATGCTATACATCACGAGTACTGATTGAAGAGAGAGTATTCTTCTCATCGAAGACAGATTATGTTACTCCAAGATAATTTGAGGGTTCGACTAAAAGGTTCAACCGACAAGCTTTCATGAAGCAAGAAAACTTAGATTGTTTTGATGATGTGATTCAACTACTAGTGATGATAGGAACAAATTCAACATATCTCACAATTCAACACTTCAAAACTCTAGGTCGAGTTTTCTCAGAGAAAACGAAGGAACAATAACATACATAGCAAGTGCGTAGTGAAACAGTTGGATAAATCAGGTATAAAAGCTACATGGGTTTTGGAGGGGAGATGAAGAAGATTACAAGTTGTTATTTAAGACAAAGTATTGAGATCATCTTGCACTTGTACCCTAGCATAAATAGGCCTTTAAGTCTCTTTGTCAATATCATTCTTCATTCAATAAACATCATTTTTCACGAACTCTAAAATTTCTTTTCCCTGATCCAACTTCAACTCAACTATACTTTAGCCCCATTTTTGTTCTTTTTGCTATCTTTTACTTCTTTGACAATGTCAATTGGTATCAGAGCCCCTTGTTAGGGTTTTTCCCTACATGAGGTACTCACTCAAATTTGATTTTTCAAGGTATGATATGACAAGCTGAAGGAATGGTGTTTCCAAGGCCAAAAGGGAGTGCATTAAAAGAGTAAGACGGATTGACCAGATGTAAATAGATCTACAGCAGTCCTACTACTACTGTCAACACAATCACTATACCACTAATATGTCAATTCAGCCCATGGGTAATAGAGGTAGACTTTGACTTCAGGTGGGAAGAAGTGATCCCAACCTAACCTCAATGCTATCATACTGATTTCAGGACAAATTCAGGTTTTGCTACTGCTTCTACGTAAACGATGTCTTAAATATACTTATATCTGAGTTTAGTGCAGGAACAATCTGGAAACTACATTAGTCCAAGATTGACAATATAAAGTTAAGCCTTGCAAGTATGAGTATGGTATATACCTCACATAACCAACAGCAGCAATTAATGCCCAGGTATTCAATTAGAGTCTTGACCCGAGGAACTAACAAAAGTGATCACCTTTCTTTTTAGAATGTAATAGAGAACAAACACATTCCCAAACCGCAGAGAGGGTTTCCACCGACCAAATGGTATTCTGCAGAGCATTTGACTCTCATTTGAATAATCAAAGCATATGTTTGATTAAATAAATCTTTGGGCAGCATTTTATATTTTCAAAGGGGCAGACCTCCACAAAAGCTTCTAATATTTTGAGATAGTTGACTTCTATCTGATGCTGTTATTATAATAAATATATCCTTTTTGGCAAATAGACAGTTTTGTTTCCTTTCACAAATATAATTCCCCATCTCTTCACTGTGAAATGGGAGATTCAGGGTTCTTAAAGCTCTAAAGGCTCCTAAAATTTCTTTAGAAATGCTCATGACCTAAAAAGGATAACAGGCTCATTGCAAGAACAAAGTGCATCAACAGCATGACATCATAGGAAGGTAGCCCAACTAAAGTTCATCTGAGAGGAAAGGTCGAAGTAAAACGACACTTACAGCATTACGTGATAACAAGTAACAGGGACTGAAACTAGAAACATGAGCCAATGTCCAGTCATCAGTAGAAGCACGCTGAGAACTCCTTGTAAGATAAAATCAGGAAGGATCAACCCATTGATCCGAGATGCCGCTTCGTACATGTTGATGTAGTCTGCCTCCAGATCCGATAATATCAGGATCTACAAAACATTCAAACAGCAACGGAGTTACCATTCCGAGGATTTATGCAGTTTCGAGGGGTCTTCAACGATAACATGCTAAAGTCAGATGCACACCCGAAGACTCTACAAGCTCATGAGCAAGCATCAAACAAAGAAAACAGAAAAGAGAAAGCACTAGTGACTAGAATCTCTCGATGTCCATGAGTTCCTGGAGAAATAGCTTCATGGAAAATAGTCCGACGGGCTTGCAAAAGAATCAATCACCAAAGATAGCGTCGAAGCTACGTATCTGGCGTCGCGTTTTCAAGCAAATTTAGCAGAGGCGACCTACTCCAGCGACCAATCGAACTCTCGGACGCCAATAAACCAGCAGACGCTAGGTTTACTAGGCAATCCCTCCTACTCCGGTTCTTCGCCCGGCGTCGCGACCTCAACTGGCAAACCGGAGAAAGAGAAGAAAAAACCTAAAGTAGCGCCGTCGCCGACGAAGCGAAGTCACGGAGCAGCACCCCTCCGGCGATCCGCTCGCGGCGGCGGCGGCGGAGCACGGGGAAAGGGAAGCAGCGTCGGTTAGAGTACCTGATAGAAGGTGGAGGCGAAGAGGGCAATGTTGATGACGAGGAAGGCGACGGCGAGAATCAGAGCCCACGCCATGGCCGCGCGAGGTCGAGGCCGAGGCCGAGTCCGATCCCGAACTCGAGTTCCGGAAATCGGGGCGGAGAGGCGACGGCGAGCGGATGGAAAAGGAAGAAGCTTTCGGCGGTTCGCTCTGTTTGTTTTCCCTCTCGAAAAAGCGAAAAACGATGGCAGGTGCTTTTCGGCGAGTGAGGTGTAAAATGCTTCCTCCACTTCGCGACGGGCATGCTTCGCCAACACCTTCCCGGCCATTTAGGCTGCGCTTGATAAAATTTCTGAAATAGAAATTGATTTAACCAAAAAAATTAAGAAAATTCCCCGAATAGATTTATGAAAGAAAA
The DNA here is from genome assembly GCA_016097605.1 of Eucalyptus guilfoylei. Classification (NCBI taxonomy): domain Eukaryota; kingdom Viridiplantae; phylum Streptophyta; class Magnoliopsida; order Myrtales; family Myrtaceae; genus Eucalyptus; species Eucalyptus guilfoylei. The sequence continues at coordinate 30,332,832 of CM027860.1, forward strand.
AACCCGTTTGATAACAACTCAAAATTTTTATTTCTTAAACAAAAAATCCGTTTGATAACAAAAAAAAAAAATTTCTATTTCTATGAATCATGCTGTCTCCATCCTTTTACCTCACTCTTCTTGGTGCTTGTGATGGTAATTTAATTTGATAAAAGTTGGTAAATCACTTTAATTTATATTGGTAATTCGATAGAGTAGTTAGGAACTTCAAAACATTAGCAATTTATGTAAATAAAAGCTAGTAATTAGTATAAAAAATGCTAATATGCAAACTATAAAAGATTTGGTATTTTCAAATGCTAATATGCAAATAGTGAATGTATTTATTCTCCTCATTCAAGATTCGGGTTCAAGTCACTACGCTTTTTTGCGCGACTCGCGAACATCATTTTTAGATATAATTGCAATCGTGGAACTATTGTTACTATACTTTTTCTTTTTCATCAGCTCATGGCCATGGTGGTTCGAGATAGAATAGTATCGGATTTTCAGATATAATTGCAACATAAACGTTTCGGTAAACTATGCTGGAACTATTCAGCTGCAGAATGTTCAGCTACAGTTTCAGAGAACTTGGGCGCAACTGAAGTTGGACATCTTTCTCATAAACTTTTTAAGACTTTTAAGTGGAATTGGATTAAATGAATCATGAAACCACATTCGTTACCTTCTAACCATCAATTTCCAGTGGTGCTTTGCTAAGCACGTGATACAAGTGAAGGTGCCAACAAACTTCCTAGGTCTGCCGCTATTAATAAAAATGTATATAACTGGCCAAAAAGAAACAAAAATTAACCAAAAAAAGGGCAATATTTTTACATTCCGAGAACATGTCAAGGGATGCCAGCACCCTCCCTGGCCTTCATAACAACCTCCTCTGCAGTGGTGCCGATGATCTTGTTAGCATGTTTCAACTCTACGCAGGAATAATTTCCATCTGCATCCCGAGTCGGTTATTCTCTTATCAAAATTTGAAGAAATGTTGAACAAAGAGTTTATTTTTTTCTTACTGTTAGACAAGCATCGAACAGACAGTCCTATTGCTTACTTCCTGTTGGATCATGTCGTCACACAAATGAAGAAGGGTGCCTCTTCCACTATCAAGTTGTTTGTCATAAACAGAACGGCCAATTAGGTTCTGATATGCAACCACATTTTTTCTGAAACCTGCATGAAGTCCAGAATATACTATTATGGTGCAGTTATAGAAGAGTCGAGATAGAAAGTGAATAAAGAAGAAAGGAGTAACAACTGCTGCAAGCAATTAATACGTGAAAATAGAATCATGATGGTTTATCACCATCTTATTTGAAAAGAGAACCAACTATCCACGTACAGAAATCATTGCTATAAGGAGAGGAAGTTGTAAACCTGTAAGTTCTCTCGTGTGTACAGTGAACCACTGGATGTATCAGAACTTCTGAAAGGGAAGAGGAACCACATAACAAATTTATCATCATCCATGTTGGGGACGAGTTAGGTTTTGCAAAATGGAACTTAAGTGAGGTATGTTTTTACGCAATATCCAACAAGTGCAGATAGGATGCCGGAAATGATCCAAATGTCAGCTTTTGGCATTTGAAGGGAAGTCAAGATAGTAACCTGGAGAGAGAGAGAGAGATGGAGTTGAGTGTATGTATAATAGAAAAAAATGTCAACTATAGCATGAATTTGCTACAACTCACCAGACCAATCACAGCAGAAACAACAAATTTGACCCAGTCTACTGGTGTTAAGCTTGGAATTTGCTTTTCTGGTTATCAAACAAAATCTTCAGACACAGCTTACAGAATGATGTTGGAGCAATAAGAAGACACACCTTGATCAAAATAGAAGTTCTAGCTCGCATGCATGAGAGAGGGAAAAAGTACAACTCACAAGTACAATCTGCATATCTGCCATTGGAATGTTCTTGAAATGCTTCAGATATATTCCCCTATCCATATCTGCTTCATCGCTTGCTTGCCTGTAAATTCACATTCTTGTTTTATGTTTGTAGACAACCAGGAAACTTCCAAATGCCTCAGTCTAGCAAAGGATAGTCTCTCCTTCAATATATGAGAAAATATTATTTCACAGCATGCTGTGATGAGTACATAATCTACTCAATCTTTAGAGACAAAACATGCACATTTTGTCTACACTAACACCTGAGTCCAGAAACATTATATATACCTGTAAAGAACAATTATCCTCTCAAAGGTAGGTTCTTGGATAGTGTTCTTGCTGAGCAGATTAGAAATACTGGTGGCATGCAAATGAAGAATAACATCAGCTACAAAAGGTTGGGGCATCGTGCATGCAAAGCCAGGAAGAAAGACAGCAACGAAAAGGTATTTATCTCCTCAGTCTAAGCCTCCGTTGAACTATAAATGGATAGGGCCACCAAGTTGTTAAGAAAGTAGCTCCAAGCACTTGATACATTCAACTATCAGACAAAATAAAACCGCCTACCAATGAACTACTAATGTTACTGGAACTAGTAGTGACCTACCTTGTGGGTTTTAACCATAAGATAACTTAAGCTAAATAAGATATTAAAGCTACCTATCACGTCCACTGATGAGACAATCCCCTCCCTCCCTCCCTCTCTCAATGAGATGATTTTAAGCTACTTATCATGTTCACCAATGAGACAATCTCACTTCTCAGAAAATGTGAACTCTCTCTCTCATAATTTGAGATCAACTAAAAAAGCACAAGGAATTCAGCAAACTGTCAAGTTTGAGTCTGGTAATCAATGTCACATTATTTAAAGTTAATGCATGCTTAGTGTGGTTCATTTATGCATTAACAGTTTCTTAAGGTGAACAGAAATTATGAAAACAAGAATCAGAAGCTACATTCTAAAGATAGATTCAAACTAGACTACAAATACAAAGGAGAGAAGATGTTCAATCGCCGCAATGATACGGAACAATTCGATATTCACAATTTTCCAGCGAGCAACAATGTCAAAGACAAAGAAAATCCGAATTTCTCTGATTCTTTTATTACAATTGACAATGTAAACAAATTCAATGCGACCAATAGAATTGCCCTAATCTTTGTCTAATGGAAGCTTTCTTCCTCCTAATGGGGAAAAGAGCGGATAACCAGAGGAAAAGAGCGGACGCGGACGAAAGCCAACACATGAAAAGAGAGGCGAGAAGGGAAGGATTGATCGAACCTCGTGAGGAATCGCGGGGGAAGTTCCAGAGAAGGCCACGAACGAACGCCGACGTGAGCGGATTGAATAACGACGGAGATGGGCGACGGCGACTGGAGTTGCAGAATCGAGAGCGGAAAGGGGACGCGGACAGAGGAGGCGGGTCCGACGGGACGACCGGAGCAAATTGGCCGGTCTGAGGACGGCGACGGCGAGATGAGCGGCGACGGCGTCGGAGTCGACGGCGAGGATGAACAGCTTCGGAGTCGTAGGGTTTTTGGTTGAGGTGAGGAGAAGGAATGGGAAAGCAAGGGTAGTGAGGAGAGGACTCAGAGGAGTCGACGTTCTCTGTTGAAGGAAGAAGATGGATAAAAAGAGAAACGATTTCTATTTCTATTTCAGAAATAGAGAAGCAAGGGTAAGTCACGAGAGTTTATTAGCATCTCCATTTGTAAAAAAATTTGTTCATTTATACTAATATCATTTATACCAAATAATATACATGATGTGATTTAAATATATTTGATATTATTACTGTAATCACTAGATAATTGATAGGATATAGTAAATTCTTGAATTTCATATCCTATTTTATCTAGTATTGTCTTGATTATAATTCCAAACAATCAAACATAATCTTAATTATAAATTATCTCTACTAGTTTAAAATCGAATTTATCGAGTTTTTCTTTTTTTCGTTTTGGATATCATACCATAGCAAGTCATGACAAAACTCGCACGTATTTAATAAAAAAATTTATAAAGGTTTGAACCTTAAATTCTTGTTGGGTTTATTTTGGTTAGTGATTCAGGTGCTTCACATTAGAGATTAATCTATTGAATGACATTTAAAATGATGTTTGTGATCATGCAATAAAAATGATTAGGATATTCCAAACTATAGGAACTTACTCGACAAGGAAGTATGCTATCTTAGGATCGTTATAGTCATGGCCACCGTTCACTAGGGTTTCGATCACTGGCTTCCTTATCATTGGGTTACCAACTTCCTTGACCTTTTAGTACTGGGTAGGCGTCAACCCCATACATGATCTTACAACTTTGCGGATATCTATGTTTTTGGTAAACAATCATTTGGGTTTAGTCACCGCGACCTCCTATGTGACGAGGAACCTTTTCTCCTGAAGTTATAGGCTTATTTTGCCAAGTTCCTTGAAGAGAGTTGTCTTGTGCCTCTAGGTATTATTTACCAATCCACCTGTGTCGGTTTCGGGTACAGGTACGCTTTTGTTAAAGACCATTTGAGCTTTTCTCAGGAGTATGGCACGGGTTACTTCAGTGCTATAGTGCTTGGTACTCAAACATCGACTTGGCCCGTTTTCTCTACCCCTTCTTACTCTAAAAAAGCAGAGGCACCTCGTGTCCTTAATCAATAACCATCTTTAAAATTTGATCAATCTCAATTTTTTAGGCTAACTTAGCTCAATGTGGTCTCAATCGTCGAAAAAATAAATTTTAGAGTAATCTCGAGTCCAACTGAAGTTGGAAACAAGGCGGAGCTCGAATTGCAACGCAATTGAATAAATTTCGTCAAAGGCATGGTGATATGTATAAGGAAGATGTTAAAAGGGTGCTTATCGGGTACTTACTAAGATTTATTAGAGGTGTTTTAACAAATGACTTTATTAAAGATGTGCAATTCATCCATTTTGAAAATATATTGAAAAGTGCTACTTCGAATCTTTACCCAATTTATTAGCCGGGAAAAATGTCAAAAAAGTCTCAAACCTTATATAACTGTGTCAATTTAGTTTTAAACTTTTCATTGGTATTAATTTAGTTATAAATCTTTTGATTTGGGGCCAAATCGGTCATTTTGACTAATTTTGACTGGATCTTAGTGATAGACACCAATTGGCTGACACAACACAATTGGCGCTGATGTTGACAATTTTAATAATATTTTAACATTTCATGATTTTCTTTTCTTTTTTTCTTCTCCTTTTCCTTCCTACAATCGGTCCTCGGCGACAACTAGCGAGGTCGACCTCAACCTCGCTAGGCATGGGCAAAGCTCACCCTCGTCGGATTTGGTAAGGGTCAAGCCTCACCGACCTGAGGTTGTTGTCGGATCTAGTAAAGTTGAGCCTCAGTCGTGGTTGGCGAGGCTTGAGGTTGACCTCGACTTCATCGACTGTCGCCTTTAGCCGATCGCTGAGGTCCAATGACCAACTAGAGAAAGGAGGAGGAGGAAAAAATATTTCAAAAAATATATATATTATTAAAAGTTATGATGTCATGTTAAGTTAGCTGACTAATGTTTAGTCAGTATAATCCGGTCAAAATTAACTGGAAATGACTGAATTGACATCGATAAAAAGTTTAAAATAAAATTGGTATAAATGTAAAAAGGCTTAGACTTTTTTGACACTTTTCTGGCAAGACGGAGGCTACGCGTACTTAAAATTGCGCAAATCCTAATTCTCAAGAGCTAGACGACAGTGCGTTTTTGGAACGGCGAGAGGACTAGAACACCGTCGAAGACGACCGGACGACCGCCTGAGCTCCACCGTCACTGGGAAGTCCGGGGAATGCTTCCGACGCACATTTCGACGCTGTCGTGAGCCGTAAAACTCCTCCTCGTCGCGCAATGTTCTCCGACTGATCAGCTCGAACAACGAGAAGGTTACTAATACCTTGCTTCAGCTCGTATCAAGAATCGGTTCCTTTAATCGACCCCGAGTTTTCTATCTTTCTTGAGATGCAGACAAAATGCCCCGTTTTCCTCATTTGGGTTCTTCTCAAAATATTTTATTTTGTTGCTTTTTGAAAGGGGGGGAGGGATATTGTGGGTGAATTGATTTGGTTCCCGTTTGACTTTTCGCATCGCCTGCTTCTTCGTATCTTGTTCTGATGATGTCGGGTTTCTGAAATCGTTTCTGTCTATGGGAATTTGTGGCTTCAATGGAGGTACGGTTCTCTGTTGATGATCTGCTGTCAAATGCCTGTAGTAAGGCTCTGTTGGGGGAAAGCAGAATGTGTTATGGGATTGTGGATTGACACCTAGAAGTGCTTTTAAGTAGAAAAACCGAGCATTTAGGGAATTGTTAGAAATCTTATCGAGCTATATTTGGCTGTTGGGGGAAAGAAGAGCCTCTTATAATTGGTTAGGTGGAGATTGGCTTGCGATGTTGTGGAAACTCTGGGTGTACTTGTATTAACTATAAAGATGCTGGGCTTTTTGGTATGATTGACTGGGGACTTTTCCCTGGCGAATATGGTAAAGTTAGTGTGAAGGAGGTGAGGCTAATGCATTATTTACAGCAGTCTTTTTGTCTTCAAACATGCTCGAATAAGCTACTTTTTTAGAAATGAGCAGCCGGTTCTTATTGTTTGTTCATTACTTATGCGCAACTAGGGCAGTTTTTGTGAGAGTAGATGAGTTTCTAGTAGATATATATGCGGTTCGCACTTTCAGGGCTTGACAAGCCAAGTTGAATAGAACTTACATGGTTTACATGTTCGTCGGTAACAACAGCTATGGCTGTAATTATCAGTAACATGTTTTGCACTGTGTAGCTTGGTACACGAGATCTCAGTAATTGGAGATTGATCCGCTTTTAAATGTTTGCATTCTGCTTGTGTGACAGGCAATGCCAAAATGATTTCTTGCTGCACTCTGATAACTTGTCCAAAGAATGTTTTACACTTAAGTGGTCGCATTTGGGGACGACAGATGGGGAGGAGTATTTGTGATGTGACGCCTTCCAGTGCATGCTTTCATGTGTTTTCTGGGTATTCCAGGTCCAAGTATATTGATCTGAGTGGATCTGAAGTGCCAATCTCTGGTAGTATTACTGGTTTTAGAGGGGGCCAGGGTGGATGTTTTGGTTACTTTATCTCCAAGCACAGGCGAGTTGTGCGGTCTCTAGTAATTAGAGATTCGGTTGGTGTTACAATACCTCAAAAAGGACATGTTTCGATATCAACAGTATGTGACAGAGTGAATGCCAAACTTTTGTTTACGAAGCAAGGGATGCCTAGTGAAGTCAGATATAGTGTTCACCGTATTTCTCGGCCTCAAGGGCGTGGTTCTGCTGGTTTGCTTCTTGGGCTGTTGGTTTGTTATTCGAGTTTTGAGCCAGAGCATGCTGAAGCAGCCATTGATGATCGGAAAGAGAAAAATTGCGAGGACTCATCATATGCTAAAATTTCGCATGGGAAGAAAGTCTATACTGATTACTCTGTCACTGGTGAGATTTAGACTCTAGTCATGTTGCTCTTCTTAGTTCTGAGTGCCATGTTGAAGATGCATTTTCAACATGGATTCTCCTAAAATGCACTTATGAAAAGGTAGATGACAACTTCATGCTATGCAGGCATACCTGGAGATGGCAGATGTTTATTTCGTTCTGTTGCTCATGGGGCCTGTGTTCTGTCCGGAAGACCAGCTCCAAGTGAGAGCCTTCAGAGAAAACTTGCGGATGAATTACGGGATTTGGTGGGTCTTTATCTTCTCCTCCTATGGTTCAAAATTTATTTTCACTACAATATAAAATTGCTTAAGAATCGGCATTATCAATTTTTAAAATGACGATTTGTATTTCAACTCATTCCTAGTGCAGTTTTGTGATTGCTTGGCTCATTATCTTTATGGACAATGATTTAAGCTAACCATTTCTCTTTGAATGCATCTTTCTTGGGATGACTCATCCAAGATGATACCTCTGCCAATGTTATGTGAGCTGAAATCACATGTAATATGAAGTTCTTGTGATGAATAGTCTGCTTTACTTTTCAGGTCGCAGACGAGTTCATCAAAAGACGGGAAGAGACAGAATGGTCATCTATCCAAGTTCCCGAACTTCTCTAAAATTGTTGCTGGAGTTGTCTCTGATAAAGTCATGTTGTGCACAGGTTTATTGAAGGTGATTTTGATACATATGTCTCGCAAATGAGGAAGCCACATGTATGGGGAGGTGAGCCAGAATTGCTCATGGCATCTCATGTTCTCAGGTCCCCCCCTCTCTCTCTCTCTCACACACACACACATGCATGCACATGCTTTTTTGTGACTTGTGAATGATATGTGCTTGTTTTCCAAATGCATGGTTGCTTGCTTGAGTACAGATGATAACTTTGCCGTAACACCCATTGCCCATCAATATGTTGTTGTTCATGTGGACAGGCACAACACCCGTTTCATGTGTTCCCGTGGAGATCTGCAACATTCTATTCTTTGACTGAGGCGATCCTTTTCTGCTTGACGTCTTTTTTTCTTTCTTTTGGCCGATGTGCTGGTGTTCATTAGTTTGTCATGCTAGTAATATTTGGTTGGTCATGCTAGTAATATTCGGTTTCTTACTCAAAAGTAAGTATTTTGAGAGAGCTAAGTTTGAAAGGCTTGCTGATATCAGTAATGTCATAGCATTAGAGAGCTGAGTTTATAAAGTCATTAAATTCGGTAATTTCAGGATGCCTATCACGGTGTACATGCACGATAAGGATGCCGGAGGCCTTATATCAATAGCTGAGTATGGCCAAGAATATGGCGAAGAGAACCCCATAAGACTTCTTTACCATGGTTTTGGCCACTACGAGGCTTTGCAAATTCCTGGCAAGAAGGATGTGAAGTCGAGACTTTAAGCATTTAACTATCAGCACAATGAAGGTACTCGTCTACTGAAAGGTTGTATCTGAACGAGTAGATTCCTTTAGAAAGCGAGCTCCACAATCTCATTCATCTTGTTTTACCTAATGGGAGAAATAGAAAGAGCCGAGCATTAATCTCTTGTGAATTTTTTGCATGTTAGGAATGTACTAAAAAGCCTGAACCATTTATTTGAGGAGAACGGCGGCCTTGGCGGTGGAAGCAATAATGTTCGAGTATGTCATATGGTGATACCCTACAGCAAACACACGTTATTTTGGACAGCGTGATTTTTCGGGCAGATATACTAAAGGATTCGCACTCTTTTCCTGATATGCAAGGCAATTCTTATTGGGAAATTTCTGTAATAGGACGAACAGGTCGACACGGACGACTGAAAAGCATGATTGCCCAAAATCCAGAAGGATGTTTTGATTTGGTAGATGTGGAAGTACTCTCTCTCTGTTGGAGCCAGATATTCCATATTATATATATGCCATCAAGCCCATCCCAGAAGTGCCTTTTGGCGATTTGGCTCCATCTATTTGTTGCCCTCCAAACTTTTAAGATTCCGTTTCTTCTTTCTCTTGCCCAGTACGATTCTTCTATATTGGCACACAACTAGACCAGAGAGTGCAAGCTTATTTGCTGCTCAAGCAAGACTTCATATCGGAATTCAAAGTTCTACGTCGTTTTTGACGTGTGCTTAATACTTCAAGCTTTATAGACCCGTGTTTTCGATTACCTAATACGAAATGCACGAGAGCTCAATGGCTGATTTGCAACTAGTCATCTTGAGCCGACTGGCCATGGCTCTCTATCTAGTCCCAAAACCTTTGGCATTCAAATGGCGGAACTAACGGTAATTCGAACTAGACTGGAACTGGCAGCTTTCCGCCACCACCACCATGGATAGTCCTGCTAAAATGACCGTCTGACACCGCAAGAAAAAGCAAAAGCAGCCCAACTTATTCGAGCACTTTTGTAACGAGTGCCCTAAAAAAAGCAGCACTTTGTAACCAGCTTTATCCCGACCGGGAGAAAAAGAAACCAGCTTTATGCCTTTTAACGATTCGAAGTCCGTGAAAATCCCCTACTCGTCAGCCATACTTCTGGTCTCACCACACAAATCAAACACAACCATTCTTCACTGAGAATTCGCCCGTTCGAAAATGTAATGTGGGTGCATCCGCTGCAGCTTTGATATCCCACGTTTAGATTTTGTACACTTTTATGATGTGTGATTTTATGTGATTTTACGATTATAAGTTGATGGACTTTTTTCTATTAACATGTGATAGAAAGAATTTGTCGATTGTCACTGAAATACGGAATGTTATGATTGAAGTTAAAAAATTCAAAGCTGATTAACTAACATTTTCGGTTTACTCCCATCGAATGATCCCCACATTGATAACTAAACGATAGAAAATTTCAGGTTCGATTTCATGATCTAATTATTCATTCGATCGAATATAAAATTACGCCGCGCTAAGTGACAAAAATCATAAACTCTCCCGTCCCTATCTAGCATTGCCAGAGATCAATGTCATGCCTTGCCGTTGTCATCGATCGCTCGCTTCCGTCGTCGTCCTTTCGTTGCGAATCTCCCTGTTGGTCCCCACCCCCCCTCGGATTGCGGGGTTTGGAGGCTTTGTCCCTTGTGGCCGTCCCATTGACAATTAGTGGTAGGTGGCGACGGCTAATTATGCCTGCAATTGCTCGAGGAGGAAGAACAGTAAGGTAAAAAGCAAAAGTCCGGAAACAAGGAAATATATATATGCGCGCGCGCAAAAGAGAATATCGTCATTAAATCAAATTCAAAATAGGTAAGGTAATCATTTTTTCAATGAATAAAGGGTGGAAAGAGCGAATAGCCTAGCAACCTCCGAAAGTGTGCTGTAAGGGCTCTACGTTCGTTACAAAAAGTTCATTTGAGATATAATTACTGTTCCGACCCAAAAAAAAAGATATAATTACCGTGTGCGGAGGTCGTAGAGGATTGAACACATGAAAACTTCGAGTCCAATGAACTCCGCAGACATTCTAATGGACAAGTATAATAGGGGTGCGTTTGGCAACTTGCCAAATAGTAATAATCTCTGTTTTTTTGTTTTCATGAGTAAATTTGGAACAAAAATTCGTTTGATAAAGCATTTATTCTCGGAAATAAAATTCTATTTTTTTGTTTCCAGAAGTAAATTTGGAACATAATCGAGAAGTAAAAAAAGTTGATTCTTTATTCCCGAGAACAATTTCAGAATCGGACCAACCTATTTTTTCTCTTTTTCCTTCTCTTTCTTCTTTTCTTCAACTGCTGCCGCCACCAGTCGCCAGCGACCAATTTGGTGAGGTTCGGCGAGCTCTTCGGAAACTCGCCCAGCCAAGGCTTGGCCTACAAGGGACGACCTTGGCAAGGGCTAGCGATGCTCCGACGAGGTCACTGGTTGCGGTCATCTCAAGGCCGGCGACTAGCAACCCTTGAAGAAGAAGAGGAGAAAGGAAAGAAAAAAGAAATGAATAAAAAATAAAAAAAAAGAAGAAAAAAAAGTAATAAAATTATTTAAAAATTAAAAGAAAATGATTTGAAATATAAATTTTGAGGATAGTGCCAAATGCAATTCTATTACAAGAATTGAATTTTTTGATAGTTACTAAACGAGCTTAAAATACTAAGAAACTATTCCAATGAATATAATAAAAGAGAATTAATTATGATCATAAATGTTTTCGGGAACAAAAGTGTTACCAAATGCGACCTAGAAGTGTCATAACTTTCATACGATGCTCATTTGAATGTTGTAATTTTATTTTTTTTGCTTATTTAAGTGCCACAAAAAAAAAAAAAAATCAATCACTTAAATACTATTGGCGATTTACCTCGTCATAAAATTTGATATGGACATTGGTTGTTCCATGTGGTTTTACAGGTGCTGACGTGGATAATTTTTTTAATATTATTTATTTTTATATTTAAAAATATGTTTTTTAATATATTTTTCCTTTTTTTTTTTTTGTCTTGCGTGAGGATCACCATCGACCCTAATCGGTTGTGAAGGCCTCGCCACACCTAGATCTAGAACGGGCCTTTACGGCCTTGCCCAAGGCCTTCGTGGCTACATCGGCTAAGGGTGAGACCTCCGTAGCTAGCTAGGGTCGCCAATAACTATTGTTGGCACTAAAAAAAAAAAAGAAGAAGTAAGAAAAGGAAATGATAATAAAAAAATGAAAATATTAAAAAAAAATCCACTAGGATGATTTGTCGAAAATAATACTTAAATGATCGATTTTATTTTGATGTGATATTTTAGTGAGTGAAAATAAAATTATGATTTTCAAATGAGTGCCGTACGAAAATTAGTTATGACACTCCTATTATACCTATCTTGGCGTTTTAATGGAAATGTTCTTTATCCCGTTGGCCACTCATGAATATTGCGAATAATATGTGTGGAAAAATCTCCGTCCAATCAGCCGTGTTACATGGATGATAACAAATAAAGCCATCTCGGAGTACCTAATAAGAATTCGTCATGTCATTAGGGTTCCACACCACTTGATAAGTCAACCGAGGATTCCATCTGTCTTTACTTTTTCTTTTGGATTAGAAAGAAGCATATTGACTTTCATGTTTAAATGGAAAAAGATTATCATAGCTTTTAAAATTTCAAAAAAGTTAGACATAATCGCAAATATCCCGACGATCCATGTGTCTATTTACTCTTTTTTTTTAATTGTTATTTTTGAGGATTTGTTACATCTCAAAATTCAAGGCTACGTTTGATCGTCTGGATTTATAATCGAGATAGATTTGATAGGATAAGATATGAAATCGCTGGATTTTTTTACATCCTATCAATTGTTTGGTGAATCGCAGTATTAAAGTCGAATATATTCACATCATATCATGTACATTTTTTTGATATAAACGGCATATCATTATAAATGAACCTAAATGTTCATAAACGAGATAGTGAAAATCTCTCGTAACACTATTTCTTAATTAATTTTACTTTTATTTTATTTATTATTTCTTTTTTCCCCTTTCATCATTCTTTAATAAAATTATATCAAATAGTAAATTGTACTAATATACCTAAATATATAATAAATATAAATGTTTAATTTATAGATTTAATGTTTATTATAAGATAGAATTAAAGTTGAATAGATAAATTAAAATAAGATTAAATAAAAATATTATTTATTTATTTTTAATTTCTTAAATTAGAATTCAAATATTATTTATATTGAAATATAATTTTAATTTTGTTAATTTAATAATTTTTTTATTCAAGAAAAATAAAATTTTAATTATTGACGTTATAAATCTTATCTACCTTAATCCCATCTCCTTCATAGAATAATTTTATTATACTTATATCCCCTTATATCCGACTTCATTCCGTCATGAGCGAGCACCAAATATAGCATGTGATAAATCATATTATATTTCGAATTTTATCCCGACTGCCAAATGCAGCTCAAAAGTAAATAGTAAGTGGCCGATTTGTACAAGACTGGCAGACCCTCACATTCACGTTCAGACATTAGTTATATCCATAGCACCGCTCTCAAGTAAATGGCGAAATGACAAGAAAACAAAAATGGTTAATATCACAAACAATTCTAAATTAGTACACTTGTAATAAATTCATCTAAAACTATTTTTTTTATCAGAAAAATTCTAAATTGATATTCATGCAACAATGATTTTTGTTAATTTTACTATTAAATTGTTGAGTTAGATGATTATATTAAGTTGAGGTTTTATCCTTCGTTTGTTATAGGTTTATTGGTTTTTGGTTTTTTTAATAATATTAATTCAATTTAATGAAAATTAATAGAATGTAAATTTGTCTTAAATATATTAATTTGGGATTTTTAATAGTATAAATTTGCAAGTGCTTTCGAGGACACGTTTGGCTCCAAGAGATAATGAGACCAGATACGTCCATGTTGAAACCACACTTATCGCAGCAACTCGGATGGATCAGCTGTCTCGTGCGCTCTTCCGGGTTCAAAAATAGAGTTTTTTTTTTTAAGATCCCACCGTCGTCAACGTCTGTCTCTCCCACCGTGCACAGGACAACACTCGCCCAGTCTCCGGGCAGATCTCGTTTCGCTCGACAAAGTTCGAAACCGTTTAATTTATAATCTCAGGGGAAGACATAATAATAATAAATGACTGATCCCAGGCACGAAACGTAAGCAGCAACCCTCGCTCTCTCGCTCTCGCTCTCGCTCCCACGCACGCTCCCATCCCATCCACTACGGGGGAAGCAAAGGGCCCTGGTCACGAGAATTCAAAAACTTTGAGGCTTCTCGAGCACCCACGTTCTCTCTCTCTCTCTCTCTCTCTCCTTCTCCCCAGTGCCCACCTCGTAATCCACCACCCTCTGATTACACGTTCAAAATCCAACCACTACCCTCCAAAATTTTCTCCCCCTCTCCCCCACTCTCTCCTCCTTCTCCTTCGCTTTCACAAGACTTCTCCTTCGGCTCTTCCCCTGTTTTTTCTTCCCCCACTTCTCTCTCTCTCTTTCTCTCTGCAACTCCTCGTTGCAGCAGCCCAAAAAAACCCCGCATGCATTTGGACCATCAACGAAATTAATGTCTCCCTCCCACCATCCTTTTACCAAATGCAACAAAATGCCACTCTCCACACTGCCCGCATTGCCACTCCGCCTCCTGCTATGCTTCTTCTTTCTATCTCCGCCGTCCTCCTCCGCGCTCACCCCCGACGGCCTCTCCCTCCTCGCCCTCAAGGCCGCCGTCGCCTCCGACCCGGCCCGCTCCCTCTCCTCCTGGTCCGAGTCCGACCCTAGCCCCTGCCACTGGGCCGGCGTCGCCTGCGGCCGCGGCGGCCGGGTCGCCTCCCTCTTCCTCCCCGGCAAGAACCTCTCCGGCTACATCCCCTCCGAGCTCGGCCTCCTCGGCTCGCTCCGGCGGCTCAACCTCGCCGGCAACAACTTCTCCCAGCCCATCCCCTCCCGCCTCTTCAATGCCACCTCCCTCGTCTCCCTCGACCTCTCCCGGAACTCGCTCTCCGGCCCGGTCCCGACCCAGATCAAGAACCTCCGCAACCTCGCCCACTTGGACCTGTCCTCCAACTCGCTCAAGGGGTCGCTCCCCGAAGCGCTCGCGAAGCTCGGGAGCCTCTCCGGGACGCTGAACCTGTCGTACAACGGGTTCTCCGGCCAGGTCCCGGCGTCGTACGGCCGGTTTCCGGTGATGGTGAGCTTGGACCTCGGGCACAACAACCTCACCGGCAAGATACCCCAGGTGGGCTCGCTGCTGAACCAGGGCCCCACGGCGTTCGCCGGGAACCCAGGGCTCTGTGGGTTCCCGCTCTCGGCGCCGTGCCCGCAGGCGCTGGATCCGAGTGCGTCTGCGAGGCCGGAGGACCCCGAGAGCCCGAAATCGAACCGCATTCACAGCTCGCTAGCGGGTGACGGTGGGATGGCTCAGAAGAAGAGCAATTCGCTCCTGATACCGGTTCTTTCCGGACTCTCAGTGATTGCGGGCGTGGTTTTCGTGTCCGTGTGGTTCGTCAGGAGGAAACAGACGAGGTTCGGGAGAGACAAGTCGGGGAAGGAGAAAGCAGCGGCAGCGGCGGTGGAGGAAACGGCGGACCTAGATGGGCAAAAGGGTAAGTTCGTGGTCTTGGACGAGGGGTTCGATTTGGAACTGGAGGACTTGCTGAGGGCGTCGGCTTACGTGGTGGGGAAGAGCCGGAGCGGGATCGTGTACAAGGTGGTGGTCGGGCGGGGCGGCAGCGGCGGAGGGTCCGCGGCCGCGGCGGGGGAGGCGGTGGCGGTGAGGAGGCTGAGCGAGGGCGACGCGGCGTGGCGGCTCAAGGAGTTCGAGTCCGAGGTGGAGGCCATCGCTCGGGTCAA
Organism: Eucalyptus guilfoylei; assembly: GCA_016097605.1. Taxonomy (NCBI): domain Eukaryota; kingdom Viridiplantae; phylum Streptophyta; class Magnoliopsida; order Myrtales; family Myrtaceae; genus Eucalyptus; species Eucalyptus guilfoylei. The sequence continues at coordinate 30,348,490 of CM027860.1, forward strand.
CCACCCCAACGTCGTCCGCCTGAGGGCTTACTACTACGCCAGCGACGAGAAGCTGCTGGTCTCCGATTTCGTACGCAACGGGTGCCTGTACGCCGCATTGCATGGTAACCTTCCTCTCCACCACCCGTTTCTCCCACGTTTTCGTGGCGTTTCTTGCTTGGTCCGGACAGGACTCACGTGGATGTCTTCGTGTTTTCCGCATTAAATTTTGCACGATTACATCAGTCTGTGGATGATTCTCTGGCTCTACACATGATGCTGCTTAAGCTGAACCGAATCAAAATGCTTTGTCTCTGGCTGTTCGATTCCGACTCAGGGGTTCGCGTTTGAATATTGGTTAGACTTGACAGCATGAGTGACCCCGCCTGGTATGGTCTCTTTGACGGAGTGGGCTTGTTTAAAGTATTTAAATATCAAATTGCGTATCTCTTAGTACAGTTGGTTGCCAGTCTCACAAAAAATTTACATGATATCTTAAACTTTTAAAACAATTTTACAGTAAGTTCCCACCTCGACTGATGTCGGGAGTTCTTTTGGTGTCGGCATTAGCATTTTTACTGATGGGTGTGGTGTCTGAAGCGTATAATAGATGAATGGTTATCATTGCCGCACAATTTCACTTGGGAAACTTGAATAAGAAATTATCGGGACGTACCTTGGAAGACTGCGTTATCAGTTAGGTGCTTCTTTTTTATCCTTTCATCAGTAGGAATGCTATGGCCTCAGTCCTTCAATTGCATCTGCTGCTGCTATGGTCTCCCACGATGGTTTTTTTTAACTATTTTTTTTTGGTCGAACCCACGATGGTTGTTTGACAATCTGTGTGTAATGGCATTGCCCATGGTTCTCAATCTCAACGTCTACGTGTTCCATTAGAAGAGGCCAATTTTTTAGTGTCATAATGTTGGAGAATTTTGTATCTGTGAAAGCATTCCATGTTAATCCAAACTTATATTCTCAACAGGTCCTATTGATTTGATAATCTTTGGAATGAATCGCCAGTAGTCTGTTGCTTTCATCTAAACAAAGCTTTTACTGATTTCAATAGGCCATTCACCTCCATTTCCTTTGAACTTTTTGCTCTACCTAAATAACATGATTGTCATATCAATTTTTCATGTGTTTTTCTGTCGCACTCGAGACATAAAAAGCTCGAGCCTCTTCTGGTAAAACCTGGAATCACGGGAACTCAATTTTTCACCTCAGTGTAGGGTCGGGTTTTGGCTGGTGGCGACAATGAGAAAAGGTCACATGCATGATTTATCTCTCTCTTCATCTGTGTCTCTAAAGCACCTTTCTTGATATTCTAATAACCATGGTTTGATGTCAGTGTCGAATTTTGTTTGCAAGTGATGATGGATTTGTCGTCTGCCATTGACTTTCATTTGGGCAATAGCTAAAGATGCCGACTTGTGATCATGTCGTTTCGGGTCTAAACCTAAATTGTGCGCACTTTATGGTACATTTCTGGCTCTCTCTCCCTCTCTCTGGAGTTAAGCGAATCGTCCCTTTCCTGTCCGTGCATGATTGTTTCGGAGCACACAACAGCAAGGCTTGTCCTTGCTGAATGTTGAAAGTGGATGACCCACTCGCTGCACATAACTTGGCCGAGATGTAGAGCATTGTTTCCGTTCGTTGTGCGGTTGCATGTGATTTTCCGCTGGTAGTCATTTTCTTGGTACATGTCTTTAATGTTGTAATAAAACCTTGGTTGCTACGATCTTTTTCCACAGGGGGACCATCTAAGAGTTCACCGCCGTTGTCGTGGGCATTGAGACTAAAGATTGCTCAAGGAACTGCGAGGGGCTTAGCGTACATACACGAGCACAGTCCTCGGAAGTACGTCCACGGGAACCTGAAATCCACGAAAATCCTCCTTGACGATGAGTTTCAGCCTCACATATCCGGATTCGGTCTCAATCGTCTTATCTCAGGAACTCCAGGATTGACTGCCTCATCGTCCAAGAAGCATGGCTCTAATAACCAAACCGTCTTAAGCTCCGCAATGGAGCTGAAGATGCCGGCTCCCTCGGTCGCTTACTTGGCGCCCGAGACCCGAGTATCTGGCACCAAGGTCACCCAGAAGAGCGATGTGTACTCCTTTGGCATCGTCCTGATGGAGATCCTCACGGGGCAGGTGCCGGACGCAGGGCCCGACAACGACGGGAAGGGCCTGGAGAACCTGGTGAGGAAAGTGTTCCGGGAGGAGCGACCCTTGTCCGACATAATAGACCCTGACCTCCTGCACGAGGTCCACGCGAAGAAGCAAGTGGTCGCCGCGTTCCACGTCGCGCTGAATTGCACGGAGCTCGACCCGGAGCTGCGTCCTCGGATGAGGGTGGTCTACGAGAGCCTGGACCGCATAAAGGTCCGGTGACGGTCTGGGGAGACCGAAAGTGAAGCCGCGGAGCCTCAAGCTCCCGAAGAAGCATTTTAATCCTTTCTGGATGTAGGAATCATCATCATGAGTGCTCTTCTTCCTATGGTTTGTAAAATCTGTAGCTGGACTTTTCCTCATGGAGGGTTTAACCCGTAGAAGAAGCGTATTTCGATCTTCCCAGGTTGACTTTGACCATGAAGTGATTTTTGTTGCGGGTCTTTTGCAGATATAAATAGTATTTTTGTTGGCTCCTGCTTTCTTTGAGCAAAAGTTGGCTATGAATAAGTTTTGTATATTTAATTTTTCTCGTTTTTGCTCCTATCTTATTAATTTTCAAGAAAGATACTTCGACCAATTTGGTCGCCCCCGGGACATGTCCACGTGGAAGGGCTAGTCAACCGGACGATGACATCTCAACCATACTGGGACCCACAAACTTCAGGCGGCGGTCCTCGCAATTCTTCACCGTTTCGAATTTTGAATTCACCGAATCCTGTAGAACGACGATGCCACATGGGTCGTAGACCTGTCAAACCAAACGGATGAATTGGGCCGAGCTGAAAATAAGTCGATCTAAATATCCATTTCACCCGTTGTGATCTATTTTCATATGGTATCCGATTTGTTCCGTACCCAATTCATATTCGGTCCAATTCATACTATTAAAACACTTTTATATTTAACATAATTTATGAAAAAACACACCATAACTAAGATGAGAGTGCAAAGCTAGTGTAAGATTCAATGGGGGCAATAAAAAATGAAGGGAAAGTATGTTGGATCTAAATAAATTATAAAACCGGTATATGACCCATCTATTATGATACATCTACTTAGTATAACTAACTCATTTAATACCCACGTGTGTTAAGAAATTGGTCAATAAACCATTTTGATGGATCTAATCCGTCGCTTGACTCCCGAGCCCCAACCCTCTCTCCTCTTCTCGACCGCTGCGGGGGCGGCCCGAGTGACTTTTGGGCTTGCGGCCGCCGAGTGGCTTCGCGGGCTTTCTTAGTGGGCCGGGCCCAGTGAAGGAGGATGGGCCTCAGGAAGCGGGCCCGGAGAGAGCCGGCGGGGAAAAAGAAGAGAATGGCAGGAGCCAGTCCAGCGGGGAGGAGAGAGAGAAAAGGAGACGGACCCTTTTTGTGCCCTTTTTCTTTTCTCTTTCGCTTTTGTTTTTCTTCGTAAAAGAAGCAAGGACCCCGGGGGGGGGGGGGGCGGACCGCTGCTAAAAATAGCATGCGAAAAGGCACAGGAAAACAGGCCTCACGTGTCCCACTTTGCATCCACACAACAGCCGCCGAGACCCAAGGGCCTTTTCCTTTAAGTAGGGCTCCCGAATACAAATGGGATTTCCCCTTTTCCTCTTCCGTCTCTTTTCCTAAACGGATTCTTTAATAAATATCTACGCAGAAAAAATATAAAAAATTCAATTTTATAGAGTTTTATGCGTAAGCAGCGCGTTGAAAGATAAGAGATTTCATCATTAGACGAGATTCAACAATAATAATTCTCTTTTTTATCGGCATCGACACCAATTATCGCGCTCGTTCGATTCCTTTGTAGACCGTTTACTTAGTTTCTTTTTTTTTTAAACAATGCTTCAATGAAATGATCTAAAATCATGGGAGGGGACCATGGGGGGCCGATTAAAGTAATTAATAAGTCCGGTTCGAGAAAGGGCTAACATTATTTTAAATGATTAGTGACATAAATTAAGCGAGTTTAATCTAACAGAGAAGCATTAAAAAATATTTGAAGGAAGTAAAAGAGAAGGACCGCCGTCTTGTTCCTTACCAAAGAAAGGAAGTGGTGGGTGGGCGGGTGGGGCAAGCATTTACTTTTGGTCTCGGCTGCATCCGGGGCTTGGTCCCCCAAAACGGAAGTGTTCGTTCGCGTCAACGCGCATCGCTTTCTTTCTTTCTCTTTTTTTTTTTTTTTTTTTTTTTTTTTTCTTGATATTTGATTTTTTAATTATGATTACTGTAATTCGCTTTCCCTGTTGAGATGCAGAATGATGAGTTTTTATTATTTTTATATTTTTCCAATTTTCTTCTTATTCTTTTTTTTTTTAATGGGGGATCCAAAGCTTGATTAGGAAGACTCGTTATTATGCTCATTTCATCTGGAATTCGATTCTAAGATTCGGAGATGGGGAGCATCTTCTAGTTTGTTGCTTTATACTGGTCCGCTAGGGGAACCAAAAGGGAAGGAAGTCGATTCCTTTTTTCTTTTTTTTTAAGGTACTGTAGGAATTTTTTGTTCGTTGCCTTGATACGGAATTGATGTTAGCAGAGATTTTGTCCGGTGGAAATCGTGACGCTTAATTTGGAAAAAAGTAGGGAGTTCGTCTGCCGTTGCTATGTTTTCATTAGGAATATCAGATTATAGTGGTAGGAAAAAACATAATCGCCGTTGCTGCCACCGTTGCTACACTTGTAGAATGCGCTTTTAACTACAACCATGCGGAATGGATTAGGGAACCTAGGAATCATGAGTCGGGGACCTCGCCGCGGACTCGAGACGTTGAGGGGTTGGGTCGCTGCGTCTCGAAGCCAGGATTGACGCCATTGCGCTGGATTAAGGATCTCGAAGGAGAGCCTTGATCCGACCTGGGGCAGAATTTAACATGTAATTGGGATTTGGGGTCTCGGCACCCGAGTGCGATCGTTAGCGTTCCTATTGATTCAAGGTCACGAGTGAGATTTCTAGAGATGTGATTTCGGTTTCTCTCAAATGTTGAGGCCATTAGGCCTGGCTCCTATGGCAGAGTTTGAGCTGAACTTTGATAGGGTTTGAGTTGAACTCTGTAAAGAAAAATTCAACCTTCAGAGATTCAATCTCTGTTTTTTTTTTTTGGGATATGAAAAAGGCTAAAGTCGAATATAAAAATATAACATTGTCAATTTACAATCCCTATTTTATCACCTAAAAAAATATGAAGTAATTTTATAGGATATAATGAAAAAACTAATATTCAAGCGTTTGTCAATTCCAAAATTAGCAAGGCAGTTCACCATGCGATTTCATTTCCATATGTTATGTTGTATTTTAAACTCAAAATGAGAGCGCAGTAGTTTTTTGGATTATTTTAAGCAAAATAGGGCCGGCATTATTAACTATAATCTCTAGACTAAGAAGATCAGTGATGGCGTTGGATATGTAATATTTTTTCGGTAAAACTTAAATATGATAAATTTTTTTATCATAATTTATTTTTCGCAAACCTAATTTTCCGATCTCCATGAAGATGGCAAAAAAGGGAAGAAGAGGAAAATACCATTCACATGGTCATGAAAATTAATATACGCTGCATAAATTGAAACGTTAAAAATTCATGAATCGAATCATAAGATTTGGTGAAGTACCCAAATCTAGCATTTTATGTTATTAAAGAATATATAAATAATGCGATATAGTGCAAAGTGTTCATAAAGATTTATGCGCTGCGAAAAGGAATATTAACTCCAAGCATATTCGACGATTCTTATGCATAGACATTAGTCGCAAATCTTCACATCCATTTCATTCACCGTTGCATTGTAGGGTATGCAAAATTGATGTCGGAGTACTTTGCAACCATCAAAATATAGCAAGCACATCACGAAATAAATACGATGGATAAAGACAAAAGAAAAAAAAATCTCTCGAATGGAGAGAGATTAATATCACATCCACCATAGCTTGCGAGATTCATGAATTTTAGCAAATTCACGTAATAAATTCGGGCCGAATGGGGGAAGGGAAACGACGGCTTCCGATAGCCGAGGTTTCGCACGTGAGCGGCTCACGAGACGGAAGCAGCGGGGGGGGGCAGTATGGGGAAAAGGCGCCGGGGACGTGATATTGTAAATACGACGCTGGAAAAGCGGGAAAACGACGGCCGAGAATCGGGTGCGGCCTGAATCGGGTACTCACAGGATTAATTGGGGGGGCGGGACGTCATCGGGGCATAATGCGATAGATCGGGTTGCGAATAGTACCCCCTTTTCTTTCCTCCCTTTTTGTCAGCTTATGTCCTTATCCACGGGCATCGATTCTCAGTTTCTTACATTACCGCACGCACGCCGCTCGAGGCCTCAAGTTTCAAGCCTTAGCCTAGCCGCCTATAAGCTTGACGCTCCCCCCGTTCCCCTTTTGATCCTTCCAATTTGCTTGGTCAACTGCTAACATGATACGAGGGAGGGAAAAAGAGAGAGAGAGAGATCCTCTTTTTTCTGAAGACCATTTGTCATTTGCAAAGAGGTGCACCTTGACACCCAATGGTGCGAGCACACTTATTAGACCTACCATGCTGATTAACATGGATAATCTGATAAGACCGGTATCATTGTCAAGGGAGAAAGTTGACCAACCAAGTTCATAATTGAACTCATTAGAGATCATTGAATAAGTTCAATAATAATTGAGATTAGACAGAATTACCATCATTCATGTATATAGGAAAGTACATTCTGAATGTGTCAATAATTGCTATTTTCCAGAAGCTTGAAAACCCCTAACTTTCCCATTCTTATTGGTGAAGATGAACAATCCATCATGAAACACATGGTGGATTTATAGCCCAAAGTGGAAGTAAAGACAAAAGAGTTTTTAAGACTTAGATTATTTCTTTTGTTTTTGCTGAAAACTACTTCCACTAAACACAATATCTTACCACTCAATTTCGTTGCAAACTAAGCTGAGGTGGAAAGACAATTCCATGCTCAGCTCTATAAAAATAATAGCTAAGGCATCAATTACTGATTTGACCAAACTCTATCAATAAAATAATGACTTGGTCAATTAGTTCATTGCTCGAATCGGAAAGGCTAGATGCCTTACTTTACTCTTGGAAAAAAAGAGTTCATGAATTTAGCTTTCAATAGGTTCAAATTTAATCTTAGATAAAAATTTGAGGGTCAAGATTTTGCCAATTTATTTGAATTGGCAGTGAGAGCATCTAAGTATGATAACCTACTCAAGGACAAAGATAGAAGGTCACATGAAGACTTTCGATAGAATGTGACTTTAATGGAGAGATACGAGTCAAATGATGAATATGACCTGTGTGAATTTCAGCAAGGAAAATTTGAATTTGCAAATGACAATGGGGCATATGATGACACTTGATTATCTAATTTGAATGAAACGAATGACTAATGAATCGTTCAATTCTTTTAAACACCAAGAAATGTCCTAAGTGTTGTAGCTGCCAACTTGGTTGATAGAGGCTTGCTAAAATGACAATGAAAGCAGAAAATGGCCTAATGTTGGGAATAATCAGTTGGTAAAGTCCAATAAGTCGATGAGAAAACCTAATTCTTATCTCTGAAATTGTCAATGTGCAGTGGCTAAGTATTGGAGCAAAGGAGTCGATGCAATCGTTGAAGAGTGAAGTCGATGTAATTGTTAGGTAACCGTCTAGTACTAGAGTTGATGAAACCAACGATGTATCCATTAAGGTAGTGGAGTCAATGTAACCATAAAGTAATTGTCAAGTAGTGGAGTTAATGCAATCATTGAGTAGAGGAGTTAATATAACCGCTAGTATTCGTCGATTGTGGATTATATATACCCCAAGTGTACTTTTTGTAAGAACCCTTCAGTCAATCATAGCCAAATAAAAAAAAAAAAAAATCAACCACAGAACTCAACATTTTTTTTTGCAACTGCTTTCTTATATTTACTTTTTCACAGTTTAGATGACTAGCCATGTTTGCCTCTAGTTTTTGTACATTTAAATTCCTCATCATTTTACTTTTTTTTTAGAAAAATCAATAAATGACCATTCGTATCTTTTGTTGATTCACACATAGATCGATTTATTTTCAAAAAGTATTTCATCATCGATTCAATTTTGATGGAACATTTTTTTGGATATAATCCAAAGTATTTCATTATCGATTCAATTTTGGTAAAACGCAGTCTAAAAGCACAAATCACCACCATCAATCATCACAATTGGCCACAATGTGGTTCTTACTCAGGTTAAGCGTCCACTTACAAATTTAAACCAATAATTTATGAGCTTTAAGGTACATCGATTGCTCCCATCATACCACACCCTCAATGGGAGATATTTTTCACCCAACACCCTCACACTTACACCTTAACACTTCCCTCTCTCTTCCCTCGATTCACGACCTGATATGAGATTCAAACAATGTTCCATTGGTGGTGGTACTATCGAAGGTGGAGATTGCCGACAACGGTGGCAACAGTAGTGACGGGAGTGTTACTTGCAAATCAGATAGCTAGTTATAGAAACAGTGGGAGAGAAATGCGTGAAAAGAAAAGGAAATATAGGAAACGGCGAAAGAAAGGAAGAAAATGATAAGAGTTTAAGTGCCCTAATTCAACATAAGTGAAATGGGTTTTAGTTATTCCCTTTGGAATTATAATCCATAAGACAGCCCATTTTCTAGAAGTGACATGCGAAAAATGTCACAGGTGGGAATTTTTTTTTGATAAGAGAAATAAAGTGAAAAATGGCATTTATGATTAATCTCAAGGGATGAATAGTGATATTAATCTAGGCAAGTCGTTAAATTATGTTCGTTTGGGCCTCTCGTAGACCTCAACATCCTTGAACATTAAATACATAGAGGGTAGAGATAACTCTTGTGCTTCGATAAAAATAGTGACTAGGGTAAAATCCGTAAGATTCATCTTTAGCATGATGTTCCCTCAAATGCAAATCACTTAGAAGGTAGAGTGAGATGGGTATAAGGCTCGAAAAATATAATAATTAATAAAAGAAAATAAAATGTGCAAGTATTGACATATTAAAATAAATAATGCATAATGGAAAGGCGCAGCATCCTCTATTGACTGGGAACAACCCCCGCTGTGGTGAAGTAACAGGAAGAGAAATAAAGTGAGAAAATGGTAATTTTGATGAATCTCAAAGGGTCGATAGTGATACTCTCATATTTTTTAGTACTCTGGTTCCGACCGGACTTGCCATTAAAGGAAAGGAACCAGATAACCATCACCTCCCCCCTCTCTCTCTCTCTCTCTCTCTCTCTCTCTGCGCCATAAAAACTGTCTCTCTCGCTGAAATCTTCCCTCCCCTCTGCGAGATCTTCCTTGCCGGTGGCGCTTTTGAACTCCTCTCTATTTTCATTCCGACCTCCACCGTTTCGACATCCTGCTCTACGGATTTTTCACCGTCTCTGTCTGATCAGCTCACGCCCTCACGCGCCCCAGCTGCAGCTCCAGCTCCCGCTCCGTCTTCCTGGGTTCCTTCCTCCAGAAGATCTTATCTTCACCCCCGCTTAGAAATCAAGCTATTATTAATCCCCCCCCACCCCCAAGATTTTCCCGAGATAGCGAGATAAAAATTCTCAGGGAATTTCTGCCTCGCAGTGAAGCGACCAGGGTATATACAATAATTCCCCTAGCATCTCGCCACTGTTATATTTGCCTCCCGTGTCCGCAACAAGTTCCAAAGAAGAAACAGAGAGAGAGAGAGAGAGAGAGAGAGAAAGAAAGAGAGAGAGAGAGAGAGAGAGAGAGAGAGAGAGAGAGAGAGAGAGAAGGGCGTTTGTCTCTACATGGATTCGAGTAACCACCAGAGCTACAACCAGAGTCAACCGTCCAGTTACGGGTTGCTCCGTTTCCGCACGGCTCCGACCTCGGTCCTCGAGAATTTCGCTGAAGGCGGAGCGAGTAAGGCCGGCCTGTCCGAAGGGTATGAGGCCGACAAGTTCAGCTCCAGGTTCTTGAGCTACGGCGGCGCCGGCCGCGAGTCGGGTTCGCCGTCTCTCCAAGCTTTCGACGAAAAGTCTCCCCCTTCGACGGTGGCGGAGGCGGCGGCGGCAGCGGCGGTCGGGAGCTATGCGAGCTCGCCGCGCGGCGGTTATGCTCTGCCGCCTCATTATCCGAGGCAGAGTTCCGCGATGGACGGCTCGTATGGGGTGCTGAGCTCAATGGCGGCGGATCGCCACCCACAGGTGAAACCTGGCGATTCCAGTATCGCGAGGCAGGCGAGCTCTCCACCTGGACTCTTCTCTGATCTCTCTGCTCAGAATGGTAAAAGTGCGGTTCCCTTTTTCTTTTTGCCTTTTCCTTGTACAAAGTGGAGAACTGACTATTAATGGCAACTTTGTTAAGGTTGTGTTACGTGGAAAGCATTGTAGGTCTCAAAAGTGTAAGCAACGCGAGGAGATAGCATTAACTCTAATTGCATTAGAGGTTTCGGGCATATTCCGGGAGAGATGCTTACGGTTCATTATATAGACCAAGTTTTCCAACATTTCGTGACAGCAAGTTCTAGACATAGCTTAGGAGAATGCTGTACTAAAGCTTTAACATGTTGATCTGGGAGCATTGGAAATCCCTTTGCTCCTTCTCTAGTTTGTATTAGATGATTCTAGCTTATGCTATCCCGGTGCCTCGGCCATTCTTGCGTCCAAAATGGTTCCTGAGGAAGTAGAGACATGACCAATACACGCTTTCCTCTAGCTCATGTCGAATAGCTTACCTTTCATCGGGCGTCAAAAAGTAGTTCTTCTTGACTCAGGGAGTTAGGAGGGTGACTTAAGACTACTAGACACAGCTTTTTTATTTCATCTTGACAGAGTTGATGGCGGCACGATGTGTTACTAGATGTTTTAGAAGACTAGCCAGGTAAAGGAAGTTTATTTTGAATCGAGTGTTGCGAGTGAAAGTTTAAGAGGAAAGGAGCGTGGTATTGTATGTCGATTGTAATTTCTAAATTCTATTTTCTTTGTATTAGAATGCTTTGTCATTACTTCCCTAAGTTCCTCATGATGTAATTTCTTGTCATTGTAATTATTCTAGTACGAACTGGGAAAAACCTCGGGGTACTAAGATTAACACAGCATAAATTATTTGATCATGAAGCAATATTACCAAACAATTCGCAAGATATGCAATCCCCAGATTTATGTTGGTCAAGATCAATCTAAAGAAAAAGGAAAAGGAATTATGGAATGAGGGGTTTAGAGTTTGTACTAAGTTCATTAATCAGAATTAATTAGCTCGTGCAGGTGAATTTATTGGTTTTTACCAACATATGTGTCATGCCTGGTTTCTTACAGATTCTATATTAAGATAGATATTTTCTGGTCCAAATTAAGAAAATTGTCAATATAATGAAATATATCCTCTTCTTTGTAGGACGTTGTAGGTGATGAAAGTCTGTGTACTAACATTCTGAATTAAATTAAGATTCTTCCAAAAGGAGTACTACTTGGAACTGAGTATAGAAAGTTTCTTAAACTTTGCAGGCTTTGCTGCGATGAGAGGTACTACAAACTATAGAGTGGGGAATGTAGTTGATGGAGAATCAAGTCCTTCAAGGAACAAGTTGAACGGTCAGATGAACTTCTCATCTGGGTTATCTTGTTCCTTGGGGATGTTGTCACATATTTCAGAACTTGGAAGTGAAAGCTTTGGAGCACAGAATTCTGATGATGCAAAAATAGGGATTGGCAGTGGGAATAGCCGGTTTCACGGCTCTGGATATCTATTCAATTCTTGGAGTGATTCCTCAAATTTCTCACAGAATTTCATTGGCCTGAGGAGAGATGAAGAAAATGGTCTGAAAAAATTTTCTAGTGATCAGGCAAGACTTGACATACTGGATACTGTTTATTCATCCTTTGTTGCTTATCTAAAATCATATCTGAATGTTGGTATTTTGAAATCAGAATGGGAGTCCAGGTAATCAGGTTCACCTGTTGTCCCATCACATGAGCTTGCCGAAGACTTCATCAGAGATGGCGACTGTAGAGAAGTTCCTGCAATTCCAAGATTCCGTCCCATGTAAAATCAGAGCAAAGCGGGGTTGTGCCACTCATCCTCGAAGTATTGCTGAAAGGGTAAATTTCGTTCCATGTCTGGGACCTTCTATATATTATTAACTGAGTTTCACTCGAGTCTTGACCTAATGACTGAATTTGCATGTGTCTTGATGCTGAAACTTACATCATTTCTGCGGTTGATGAACATACTCTACTATAGTATTTAATATGTTTCCTAAGTTCTTGGTGTGTAAATTACAATGGTTGTTAACATTCAAATAGTCCAGGTGCGAAGGACACGGATAAGTGAAAGAATGAGAAAATTGCAGGAGCTGGTGCCGAATATGGACAAGGTAGATATTATCTATGAATGGGTTACTGATGGAAATTATCGTGTTGCAGAACTCATGAAACTATTATCTTTCTTGGCAGCAAACTAACACAGCGGACATGCTAGATCTGGCTGTGGAGTACATTAAGGACCTGCAGAAACAGTTTAAGGTAATGAAGAACAAGTTTGATCATGAAGCTGTGACTTATCGTTTTCTCTAGAGCACTCTGATACTGATTCCTGAACATATATCTCCTTTTGCAGATACTTAGCGAAAACCGAGCAAATTGCAAATGCTTAAGTATGCAGAAGCTGTCGAACCAAATTGTTTGACGTTCTTCCATAGTGTAAAGATAGAGAGAAAGTAGGGAAGTAGATCTCTTTTCATACCGTACTGGAAACATAAATGTAGGAAGGAGCGCAAGATAGTTCCTTTTCCTACTATTGTATTCTAAGAATGTTTGCCAAAGTGCCAACTTAAATGTTTTGATATTGTTAGCTAACAGAGATTTAGAGGTTCCAAGATAAGAAGATGGCAGGACTTTGTCTTAGATTTACAGCTAAGTAATGGAAACTCTGGTTCGACTTAGCTGTGCCCTTGATCATGTTTTGTTTGAATGTCAAGTTCTTACAGATTTGCTCAGCGCATTGGAAGGCTAGTTGTCTAATGCAGCCCTGTCTGACTGCTGTCTGAATCACTGGGAATCCGCAGCCATTATGATGCATTCGGCATGGTGAAGTACGCGGGGCCGATCCGGCCCACCGACATAGCATAGGTGCTCGGAAGCCATTTGATAAAATCAGCCAAGATCAGCCTGTGGCATAGCTTGCTTTCCTCTTAAATGAGCCCTGTGCCTGTGTATTTCACTGAGAAGGCCATTGAATGCTGTCGATTATTTACTTGAATGCACCGGTACTCTGCTATTTCTAAAGTTAAAGGTTGCCCCCATGATAAATTTTTTCAGTCCCGTTTAGATGGAATTTCACCTTAGAAAAAGATGTCACTTGAATTTTGGAAACTGTTGAGCCTGATGTACATGGGATAGAGGTGGCTTTCTTGTTAATTTCAATTTATCCAATTCGGTCTCCTTGAATTTATTCGAGGCCATCTTGACAAAAATATCATTTTCAAGTGACGAATGGTTGAAAGAATAATGTTTGCATTCATTATTCAATACATTCCATTGAAGCAGGTCTATTCATCAGATCTAACTATAACCAAAGGCCGGGATGGCGTTTTGGATTTAATATTGGATGAGCATGGTGTGAACCAAGAAAGTCAAAAAATTTCTTGGTTCATGTTGGTCTCGTCTCTCAACGATGGGGGCGTGACGGCTTGCCTTATAAAGAAAGGAGTTGACCGAGACTCCGCCTCTTGTCATCATCTATGCTAACGGTCAAGCAACTTCCATTCTATCAACGAATGGTTGCAGAAGAACATCTTATATCCGTGGACCCCATAATATTGATCGGGACAAGACTTTTTAGCCGAAATATGAATAGGAAGTCCAATTATATAGCGACTTTTCCTCCAATATTTGATTATGTAAATTAGTATTTTATATTTAATGGATGGATACGAGGGAAATCACGTCTCAAAAACTAATTCTCGACCTAAGAGTATTTAATGCCATATTAATCTGATGCATAAGTCACGTGCCACCTATGTGGGATCCAAGTCCCATTGTTTAAAATTAGGATTACAATAATCTACCACGCTCCGCGACAGTAAGGACAAAAATAAAACAAAAAAAGCAATTAGGACAAGGACGACTCACCACGCTCCAAGTCTCATGCCTTGCAATTAAGCTATTATTATTCCGAATCGATAGGGAACGTTAAGTAAAACCAATAACATTGCCCACGCACAAAGCATACTAAAGTGGGCGACAACGCCAAGTATTGTGATTTTCGCCAAGGGATTAGCCGAAAATGCCAGTGTTGCTAGCCTAACGTGTGAAGCGAGATTGCGGAGCGTGATAAATTGTTATGATCTTTATTGTAAGGTAGGGAACTTGGGTCCTATATCAATGGTGTCAAGATTTCGACAATCTTTTGAGTTTATATGGCTTTGAATTCTCCCATCTTGTTTTTGAGATGTGATTCATCAAATAGGTCATATCAAATATATATTATTCGATACATAAATACAATCAATCTTTGCTGCACAGGTTTATAAAGCATATGTTACACAACTCACCTTCATCACCATTGATTTAAGTGATCTCGCTTATCAATAATCAATCATTGTTCTCAATTACGGTCATAAAATCAAAGGAAAATTCTAAATAAGGCCTGAAATATCTTCATTTTCTCAATAAGGACTTGAAATATTATCATTTTCTCAAATAAGGACTTGAAGTGGATTTTACTTCAAATAAGAGCCTGTAATGATTATGTTTGTTTTAAATAATGACTTAACATTTCAATTGGTCATGGGCATTTTAGTAATTTATCTTTTTTTTGAATTTTTTTTCCTTTTTAATTTCCCCCCCTTTTTCTGGTTTTTCTTTCCTTCATTGGTGGTGGTTGATTGACCACTAGCGATGCCAGAAAGAGATAGGTGAGGCCTTTGCTTGATTTGGTGAGGGACAGCCTTGCCTGGATGAGGCGACCTTCACCTTGGGGGATGCCGCCCTTGCGGCCATCGTCGCCTTGCCAACGGTCAAAGAGAGACGATCTTGCTTGGGCAAGGCAACCTTCCCATTGGTGAGGTTGGCCTCACTAGATTTGAGTGAGATGACCCTTGCCTTGGGTTAGACTACCCTTGCCAGAGGCCAGTGAGGGTCGTCGAGCCCTTGTCTACCCCAGGCAAGGCTGACCATTGCTAGATTTGGCAAGGGTGGCCTCGTTCACGGTTGGCAAGGGCTTGGCTTGCTGGTGACCATTGGCCCTTGCTTGGCAAAAAAAAAAAAACAAAAGTGAAAAAAATAAAAATAATTTAAAATTAAAATTGTAATTGGACGTAAATGTCCTTGAATGATTGGAGTATTTAATCAACTCGCGATCGACAAGATCGAGCTTTATTTGAAACAATTATTGCCACCTTAGACTCTTATTTAAAACAACTATAATTATTTGGGGCCTTTATTCAACACATTTTCATGTCTTTATTTAAAAAAAATGAAGGCACTTCATACTTTTATTCAGAATTTTCCCTAAAACCAACTTGTTTGGAAAAAGAATAAAGAAAAACGATGTACAATCTGAGTATCGATATGAGCCCCATAAAGTCCAGAATCCCCGAGGAAATGCGACTGGCCCCGATCATACACCGTTAGCTGCCTTGACCGATCCGAAACTCAGGTACACATCACCGCACCCGATCATTTCTCGGGCCGAGGGAAACCGTTAAAGAGGGACCCGCATTGGCCGTTGGTCCTCTCTCTCTCTCTCTCTCTCTCTTTCTTTCTCCGTTGCACTTCCATTTCGTGTCCTCTCGAGCTCCCCCATGTCCGACACATCGCAAGACCAAATTCCGAACCAGACAATCCTCCTCCACGATCTCCTCTCTGAATCATCCGACATCGCGAGCTCGCCCAGACCCATCAACCCAGGAAAAAATTCCTGATCGAATCGGTCGATGGATGCATTCCCGGAAGCAAATCCGATGCGCTGCCACCTTCATCAGCACCTGATCGATGGTCCGGTTCGCTCCGGCTAGGGTCTCGTAGCTCCTCCCGATAAATACACAGGATTCCCTTTTCTAGGAACGTGACGGCGGCGAGGTGAGAAATGTCTAATCTTTATGGAGATTACAACCAGAAGATCGATTACGTGTTCAAGATCGTGCTGATCGGGGACTCCGCGGTGGGGAAGTCCCAGCTCCTGGCTCGGTTCGCCAGGAACGAGTTCAGCGTCGAGTCGAAGGCCACCATCGGGGTCGAGTTCCAGACGAAGACGCTCGTGATCGATCACAAGACGGTGAAGGCCCAGATATGGGACACCGCGGGTCAGGAGCGGTGAGGACTCCTTCACCATTCACTTATCACCTCTCTCTCTCTCTCTGTGCCTAAAATTTGAATCTTTTTTCTTTTGCGTACCTCTTTAGAAGAAACACCAAATCTGTGATGTGTCCTGCTTTGTGCTAATGGATCCTCTTTGGAAATGCTGGTCATTGTTTTAGCCCAGAATAGATGGAGGCGATGGGGTCGGAGAAAAGTGGCGATTTTTTCGCTGGCTGAGGTCGAATCAATGTTCACTAGTTTGTAGTCCTCTGGATGACGTTTAGGCCATGAAGATGAATAGGGATAGCGAACATTGTTCTTTCTCTGATTTCCCCGAAAGAACAGGAAAAATTGGCGAGCAAACAGGAGGAAAAATTATGCTTGCTGAAAAAGGATTTGGTGATGGGTTGGTGAAACATGAGAGAGCACATATTATAGTTGGTAACTAATGGCCTTGGAGTCTGCTGACCTGTTGTCTAGCTATTCGATTGTGATGGGACTTGTTGATCTGGCCCTCTGGGACGATTTTGATCGAGTGGACAGTGAAAGGACTCTCGTGATCTCCGATCTGCATTGGTGTGAGAAATGTGCTGCAATTTCTGTCCAAATCCCATAGATGTAAGAGACCATTGGCCTTTTTTCCCTTTAATTAAGATGGGGTGGTCTCTAAGAGGAATGTTTTATGGCATTGCTGGCGGAAGTCTGGATTTGGGCCTCCGGCTGCCAGTCAGGCATTTGGTTTGGTTTCGTTACAATGAGTCCATTGTCTTTACAAGATTTCATAGGTGGTGCATCTCATTTTCCTCTTTAGCTGACAGTTTCATTGACATTTTGTGGCAATTTTATTTTGTCCCATGAAACTTCCAACTTGCCCAAGAACAATCCATCAACTTGCCTCTTGATGTTCCTCCAGTACTCTGGTCATAATCCTTAAAGCGATATTCCTTCGTGTAGATGGTCGGTGGATGCCAATGCCTATATTGGATTGGCTTGTGCATGGAACAAAAAGTGATTCCTAGTCCAGTTGCAGATGTGCAATCGCTTTTGCCCTAAACCACAATTTCTCATCTGCTGTCATTTGGAACTTGGGGTCAACTAAATCAAGCTATAGAAATTCTGTACCTCCTATCACTACAGTTCAATTTTAGTTAGGGACAAGCATTGCCAGAGATCTCCAAAGTGAGCACTGACTTACTAACATTGCCCTGCCTTCCCTTCTAGTTTTAGTTGGTAGGGAAGAAGCATTCCAATTCCAATCTCGGGAGAAATCAGGGCAGTACACCATTATGAAGATTGATCGACTCAGAATTCTTCCAGCAGGACATGTTTATTTTATTGGTGGATGAATATTAATGTGATTGAGTTAGTCCTTCAAGTCTGCAACCTGCCTTTGTGAGATAAAACCTTACTACTACATCCATTCATTGAAGAATTAACCATTGAGGGGTAGATCCCCCTTAAGAGGGCCTGACGGAACCAAAGGCCTTAGTAGCATTTGTTGAACTTCTCCAATGAAGTTCATCTAGGACTTAGATACTCTGTGCTGTCGTTAGCATTAGATTAGCATGTTAGGCGTGGGAGCTGTTCTAAGCTTCTACTGGTTTCCTTTGGTCCTGAATTGAACATAATGAACTCTGTTGAAGCAATAACCCCAGCCTGACACTTTTTTAGTCAATTAGTTTAAGTGATTTGTCATTCGTTGTTCATAGGTTTTTGGTGATCTATGCTTCCACAGGTACCGAGCAGTGACAAGTGCATACTACAGAGGTGCTGTTGGGGCGATGTTGGTATATGACATGACCAAGCGCCAATCTTTTGACCACATGACTAGGTGGCTGGAGGAACTGAGAGGTCATGCTGACAAGAATATCGTCATCATGCTTGTCGGCAACAAGTCTGACTTGGGCAGCCTACGGGCTGTCCCGACGGAAGACGCCCAGGAGTTTGCCCAGAGAGAGAGCTTATTCTTTATGGAGACATCGGCTCTTGAGGCAACCAATGTTGAACCCGCATTCCTGACAGTTTTGACAGAGATATACCGGATCATTTCCAAGAAGACCCTTAATGCAAGCGATGAATCAGATCCTGGTCTTCTTAAAGGGACGAAGATTGTAGTCCCTGGACAGGATGCGGATGCCGGCAGAGGAAAAGGGGGGTGCTGCATGTCCTCCTAATCTTCTTCGTTCAGATTATATTTCTTTTCGGCAAGATAATCTTACCATCGACATTTACTTTAGAAGTCCATCCTTTGTATGTATTAGCCTTCTTGTATTATTTAGCATTGGTAATTCTCATCTTCGCTTAGTGTTACGGCAAAACGATTTTTGCAGAGAAAGGGTAGCTGTTGAAATTAAGGCTTGAGACTGAGACTCCAGGTTTTTTGAGTGGTATTATGTCTCACTGAAAATGCGTCGGATGACCTGTACCAGAACATGATTGAATCGCGCAAGTTCCTTTACAATCAAGTTTGATTGAATCCTTAGTACATGGTTTTTAATGGCTTATCTTGGAGATCGCGTCCTTCTTCACGGTGTCCTCCATGTGAGCATGCAAATCTTTAAAGTGGGCACTAAGAATGTCTACTGGTTTTTCTGTGCCTCGTCCACTCCTCAGTGCCGTTTTTAGTTTAATTTCTTACAGCATCCTCCTGTCATCTTTGGCAGAGGATTAAAGGATCGTGTGGTATGATTTGGTAGTCCTATCTTTGGACTAATTATTTTCTTCTGGGAGAATAGGAGATATAGATAGAGCTTGACGAATTTAAAGAAGAGAATGAGAAGGTGTTTCGCTCGAGTTCGATTTAGCAATGTGATATTTTCACAGAAAGTCGTTCTTTCGTTTACTAGAAGAGACATGTTCTATGACAATTCCGGATAAGAAATATTCACAGGTAGACAAGAGAATCGGTAACTTTACTTCAAGCGGAACTATACCTATACAAACTGTATCGAAATTTTATCTACAACAAAGCTTGACAATACAGCCACCCGTATACAAAGTATGTCTAAATCTAATCGATTACAAAGATTGAGAACATAGAGATGCAACGTTGGAATTTAACCGATGACGAGACACTTAGGATAGATAGACATATGTTAGAATTTAATTGATGACGCGAATTTGGAAACTATAGTTAAGAAACATGTTGGAATTTAATTAACACTGGGAGTTTGGAAGTTAAAAGTATAGTACAGGAATTGAAAGATAACATATTTGTCTGTTTGGACATGGAGTTCCTTTGAAGAGGACAATGTGGCTAATTAAAACCTGCAATTGACGGTTATCAACAAAGATTACAAGCATGGGTTACAAAGGGAGGTTATAAACGGTTATATTGATAGTTACATTGACTTCCTTACTCGTTTTTTTGACTCTATTGCATTGGCATTTGCTTTATTCCATTACACGGTTGCATTCGAGATTGTCGATTTCACTTGTTGTTAATATCATCAAGTTGTCGATTCTTCAAGCTATCGATAATTATACATATAAATGATCAAACTCTGCTCTCATTGACTAAGTTTATCACATGTCAATAATAACCAAAATTTGGTCATTTTTTGGTTCAAACAAATGCCCCTTTAAAAGAATTGAATGATTTATTGATTAGTCTATTCTTTTAAATTAGATAATTATGAGTCATCATGTGTCCCATTATTATTGACAAATTTGAATTTTTCTCATTGAATTTTATCTTAGTTAGATTCATCATATAGCTCATATTTTTCCATGAAAAGCACATTTTGTGTACATTCTTCATGTGACCCTCCATCTTTGTTATGAAGTAATTCCTTAGACAATCTCATTGCTATTTGGCATAAAATTTTGGCCTACAATTTTTTCTCTAACATTGAATTTCAATCCACTGAAAACCAAAATTTTAAAGTCTTTTTCTAAAGGTGAAGTAAGGTATCTATTCCTAACTCTCTTGAATTGAGTAGTAAACTAATTGATTGATTTATTATCATATTGATAAATTCCAACCATATCAATGATCGATACTTTCTTTAAATATTGTTATACGAAATTAATAATGAAATTGTCTTTTCATATTAGCCAAAATATGAATTGAATTAGGAAATAAATTCGTATATCAAGTAAAAACAGTTTTTGATAAAGACAGAGAACAACTAAGTCTCGTGAATTTATTTGGTCTTGCACCTCCATATAGGACTTTAGATCGAGTGATGCGTTCAATGGTCAACTGTCATGCTAGTGAAAATAGAGTAGCCAGGTATTCTAAATTTTTTTCTTTTAAGCAGCTAGTTCATGTGAAGCATTTGTGTCTTAACCATTGATCTAGGAAGATAGGCCAACATGGAAAAGAATCTCCAATCAAATCTCAAGTTTGTTATTAGTGAAATTTAGGAATCAAAAACAGCGCTCAACAAATGACCAAGGTATTCTATACGAAAGCTACATCGAATTTCACTTGTCAAGTATTCCACGGGCGACAGATCCATTTAAACTAAAACTACTTAAGCTCCCAATTTTTTACCCAAAAAAAGCTTATCGATTGAGCAGCGGTAGAAAACCATTATGTCCCCTTTTCGCATTTACTCTTATACGGAATTTACCTTTTTTTTTTTTTTTTTGTGGGTACTTCTCATGGAAGGAAAGGACAATTGAGCCATTTTCATTTGACGAACCAAATCCCTTCGTGGCGACTTCTTTCCACAGTTTCCATGTGGGGCGGTGCGGTTTCAAGACTCGAAACCACCTTTCTTTTAGTTGAAAAGGCTCGCAAACGGCTCGAACCGCCCAGATGCGAAAATTTGAAAATTCGAACTTAATTACCAAAAAATGAAAAAAATGGAGCTCGAAACTGGGAAAACAACCCCTCCTCCTCTCATGCCGCCCATTTCCGATTTGAAAAAGAGCGAAACTTTCTGCTGATTTCACCTTCATAATCGCGACCCACTTCAGCCGAAACCCTCCTCGAATGCCATCCTCGACCTTTTTCGAGTTCCATCTCTCTCAAGGTAATTCGCCACCCTTCTTCTTCTTCTTCTTCTTCTTCAGCGTTGCTCGGTTCCCTGCTTCATCTTGGCAGATTTCGCTGCTTGCCCATCTGGGTATTTTCTCTTTTCGTATGTGGGTTTCCGGGGAAGAGCAGCTGCGTCTAGCTTGCGGTGGGGGAATCGTGAAAACTTCGCATCTGAGATCTTTGGCGGATCTCGTTTCTTGCTGAGTCGAGCGTGCTTTTAAAGATTCGGTTTCTGTTGCTCGATGTTTTCGTCTTCTGATGGTGTCGTTTTCAGTCTCTCGATAGGAGGAGCTTCGAGATGCCGGCGGAATCGAGGGACAGGTTGGTGAGGGCAGTCGATGTGGCCGCGGTCTACGCTCGTAGGCGAGCGGGAATACTCGGAGTGCTCGAAGACGAGCCGGAGCGGAGTTCGAATCTCTTCGAACCCGTGGTGGTGCGGCAAGCAGCTGGAGTCGTGGGAGCGCGGGCGCCGGTGGGATTGGGCCGCGGTGGTGCGGTGGTCGGGAGGGGCGTTTTGGGGACTCCAAGAAACGTGAGGGGGGGTGGCAGGAATCTGTTCGCGACTCCATTGGTGGGAAGAGAGAACACGCCGCCGGCCGGTAGCGCAAGGAGGGGCCGGGGGCGTCCGGACAGTGTTTTGCCTTCTTGGTACCCGAGGACACCGCTGCGCGATATTACAACTGTTGTGAGGGTAACGATGCTCTTCAGAGTAGTAATTGCTCATTTAATGCGTTTGGTTTGATTTAACTTTCTTGAATTAAGCATGGCTCATGCATGTTTTCCGGTGTTGAGTGGCATTTCACATTTAATTTTTTACGTCTAGTTTCTTTCTATTGATAGACTAATCAATAATTCAATGGGTAAGCTAGTCGAGTGGATAATTGCTTAGATTGGTATTGGATGAGCATATAAATTTGGCTTGGTCTGATCTAAACTCTGGATGATTTATCTCCATGTCTGCAGAGCATTATGCAAATCTAGGCTAATTGGCAATGGAATGCCTTCATATATGTCTACGAGCGCCTTTGCCATTAGTAATTCAGTGTTACAGTATGTTTGTTGCCTTGCTAGATTGGTGAGAAGCGTTTGGAAATGGTTATTTTGATTTCCATTACCAATCAGTGTTGTAAACTTTTTGGCTCTGCTCACTAGCAATGCTTAGGCTTTGTTCCCTTCTTTTTATCCAGTTGCTTGAAGTAATTACAATCTGCATATCATGGTCACGACTCTACATCTGTTTGGGCTAATTTATGGTCCTTGTATTTCTATTCAATAGTCTCCTTTATTGTTGTTCTGTATCTTGATTTCACAGTTTATTCCTCATCATGCAATTGGTACCACTTCAGGATTTTTGCTTGACTGCTCTGCAGAAGCATGTCACTATCTTTGCTGCACACTTGTGTGGGGGCTGATCTAATATCTTCTCCTAAATTCAGGCATATGAAAGGAGAAGGGCTCGGCTGGCAGAGATTGAAGGACGACAAGCGGATACTCCAGTAGCCATGGAACTGACCACCGGTGAATCTTCTGTACCACGGACGCGTGCTCCACTCGAGCACGATGTTTCTCTATATACCCCTGGTCCAGCAGTTCCAGAAAAGCCTTGCCCGATTTCTGTAGGCAAGGTGCCAAAGATATTGCTTGACATTACCAACCAGACTTCTGTTGGTGACTCAGAGTTCTTCACACCCCAGAAGAAGCTTTTGAATCAAATTGACACAGTTGAAAAAGTGGTAATGGATGAGTTGAAGAGGCTTAAAAGGACGCCGAGCGCTAAAAAAGCAGAGCGCCAAAAGAGAGTTCGTACACTGATGTCGATGCGATGATGCATCGATGATCCTGGAGTCCACAAGACAAGACAGGCCTGAGCACATTAGATCAATAACCTGTCAATCTAGTTCCCCATTTTTTACCCCTTTCAACCTCTAGCTGAAGATCTTGGTATAGGATCAGTAGGCATTTTTCTCACCCATTAACGAGTTGCTGAAGGTCTTGGCATAGGATCAGTAGGCACCTGAGTCGGTCTTTTTCATTTTCTGGAGCCCTTTTTGAGCTCTTTGGTGATGTTTCTGGAACACAATGTACATAAGAGAACCAACATCCGTTTGATTGTTTGCTCGAGGTCTGTCTCTGTACTCCTGGGCATTGGCATAATAGAATCCAAGCATCATTTTTCTTCAGACGAGAGTTCTCTTCTGACCGTTCCCTCCATATGTGGTAATGTCTTCCTCAGTATGAATGGATGTTCCTCAGTTTTTATGTCTTTGAACCTGCCTTTTCTCTGTCGCGGTATGTACACCATGATCTGTTCATACAGACCGAAACAATGGCATGTTCCTATATGCCCCGAACTTAATTTTACAGTATAGGCATCTGTCTCTGGCATAGACGCGCAGAGAATTGAGCATACCTATTACCTAAATCTGAACCTTTTGTTGTTTCAAGGTAAACCTTTTCTTCTCGAGAATGCAATAGTTTAAGGAAATCGCACTTAAAGGACTCGATTAAATTATCGTAAAACTCAGGTCACATCTTGGGTATCCTAGGCAGCAATGAATTGCCCTGAACATTACAAAAGTTGCGTTTGATATGGGTCTTGTTCATAAGCATTCTCCGAATAATGATTAAGTTAATTAAAGGGAAAATTACCAAAAAAGTCCTAGATTTATTGTAATGTGCAGTCCTAAATTTATTTTTTTGACCAATTGAGTTCTAAACCTTTGGCCATTGTGCCAATTTAGTCCATTTGACTAAATTTGGTCAGCTAATGCTGTAAATAATTTTTTAATTTTTTGAATTTTGTAATTATTTTTTTGTTTGTTCTTTTTTTTTCTTCCTCCCCCCTCCTTCCTCCTCCTTTTGATGACCGGTTAGAGGGGAGGGTTCGTCATCAGACTGAGGCGACTAGCCAGTGGTGAGCTCGCCTTGCCATTGTTGGGTGAGGGTGAGCTCGCCTAGCCACTGACGAGAGTGAGCCTAATGTCGTTTGAGTGAGGGTGTCGTTGGGCAAGCTCCTTGGTCAAGACCTCATTCAGCTCGGCAAAGAAGACCTCATTGGTTGTTGTTGGGCAAGACGCGACGACAAATCTAGCCACTGGCGAGGCGAGCTCTCACTAGATCCAGTGAGGGCAAGCATTGCCAATGGATTGGTGAGCTTGACCTCATTGGTGGACAACAAGGCTAGCTCGCCACTAGCTAGCTGCCTTAGTTTGGCGACTGGCCCTCCCCTCTGGCCAGTTGCTAGAAGGGGGAAGAAGGGGGAGAAAGAAAAAAAAAGGGGAAAAAAGAGAAGAAAAGATAAAAAAATTAATTAAAAATTTGAAAAAAAAGAAAGTCCACGTCAACACTAGCAGATTAAATTTAGTCGGATGAATTGAATTGGCACAATTGCAGAATGTTTAGAATTCAATTAACTAAAAGAATAAGTTTATGATTGAATTGGCACAATTGTAATAGATTTAAGACTTTCTTGGTAATTTTTTCGTTAATTGAAAGCGGAAATAATACCATCTAAGATATTTTCAAATTGAGAGAATGATGTGTTTTCATAAACTCACTTAAATAAAAATTATAAAAATTCGAATTTCCGAAGTACATCTAATGGTGGCCGACGAATCCGCAAACAACTAATAAAACGAAAAAAACAAAAGAAACCGGCAATCCAATTATTGCTTGTTCTTGTACTTATGTGTTGCTCCCAACCGGCATGCACCCTCGATCGATGCTCGACTTATTGCATGAATGGCTTACCCGCAAATGTAGGTGCGTCCAGTGCTGAAAAATGATATAAGATTATGTGCAAAAATCAACACCTAGGGAATCTGGCAAGTCAACTCAAGACTTTCATTAAACAAAACCATGCTTGCATTGCTCAGGCATCGAGCTCGGGATGATCGCCAATCGGAATCACCTAGGAAATCTGGCAAATCAGATCACGATTTTCATCAAACAAGATCAAGTTTCTCACGCATTGCTTGGGCGTCGAGCTAGGAATATTAGGTATCCGAATCCGTTTTGTCAACCAGTTATAAAGACTATACAGAAAATTCGATAACGCAAGGGAATTAATTAAATTGCTTCCGAGGATCGCCGGACGCCACGTTAAGCAACCTACACATTCTCGATCTGAGATATGAATATCCTATTTCAATATCGTACTAGGTGAATTCGATCCTAGCCCTAGGCAGGAACTAGGTGCATCTGCTTCTATATATCCCCCGGTCAAACCTCCCACATTCCCTTCAAGTTTCAACCCCTACTCGCCCTAGGCGGAGATACTGCTCTCAGCTCTCCGATGGCGGTCACCAATCTAGATCTCACGCCTTACATCTTCTGCTTCACCATCATCATCACCTCTTGCTTCCTCTTCCGCGCGATCTTTGCGAGACTGGCCAACTCGTCGTCCCGTCAACCTCCAAGCCCGCCGATATCGCTCCCTGTCATCGGCCACATCTATCTCTTGGGCTCCTCGCTGCCTAAGTCCTTCCAAACCCTAGCTCGCCGCTATGGCCCCCTCATGCGGATCCGCATGGGTTCGTCGACCTATCTCATCGCCTCTGACGCCGCCATCGCGAAAGAGATCCTCAAGACCCACGATGCCGAGTTCTCTTCGCGGTTCGAGATGGGGCCGGTCCAGTACAGCATATACAGGCAAACCGGGTTCATGACCGCGCCGTACAGTCCCTACTACCGCTTCATGAAGAGGTTGTGCCTGACCCGGCTCTTTGCAGGGTCGCAGCTTGACCAGTTCAGGCACATCCTCAAGGAAGAGGTTGAGACGCTCGTGAGGTCGGTGTTGGAGTGCTCTGGCGAAGGGAGATCGTGCGACTTGACGAGGGAGCTGACGACACTAGCCAACAACATTATCTTCAGGATGATCATGAGGAAGAGGTACTCCAAGTTCGTGGAGGAGACAAGAGAAGTGAGGAGGTTGGCCGTGGAGATCATGGAGCTCGGAGCAAAGCTTGGGGTGAGCGAAGTGTTCGGGCCTTTGAAGAGGTATGATATGTTCGGGCATGGGAAGAGGCTGACCGAGTCGATGAGGAGGTTCGACAGCGTGTTGGAGAAGATCCTGAGGGATTACGAAGAGAATATAGATGAGGGTGGGGAGAGTGACTTGTTGGAAATGCTGTTGGAGAGTTGTGGGGATGGTAATGCAGAAGTGAAGATGACTAGGGATCACATCAAAAACTTCATCTTTGTAAGTTCTTCTTTGGATTTTAATATGCAAAGACTCCACCGAACAAATTATTTCGGAGATTATATAACTGCACTTTGGTAATTAAGAGAAGCATATATATGATAATATGCTTCGTTTTTTTATTTTTTTTTGGCTTAGTTGGTTTTAATTGGTAGATGCACGTACCCACAATCTATGTTGGACCTGTCATTAATATATATATATATTTTTGGTCGAAGACCTATCATTGGTATTTGATAGAGGGAAATTTCTATTTATGATAGTCACTATTCATTGCATGACAATGTGGAGTAAATTAATTTTGAAATCAAATTTCTACAGTGAGAAAAATGGTATTTACGTAAACGATTAATTTCATTTACAATGATCTTGTATGCACATAAGTTTTTTTGCTATGAATTTGATTGAAAATATCTTATATAAGTTTGAGTATGATAAGCGGAGACTAGAGGTAAGCATGGTTCCAAGATAGAATCTGAAATCTGAGAACCAAATTGGTGAGGACCTATAGGTTCTTCTAAGATATGCAAGGTAGGTTTTAGGTTTTAGAAAATGAGAGACCTGTTTTGACAGGTAGGTTTCGGATTCTTAGTTAGAGAAATCTGGAATTGGAAACTGAAATTGCTTAGCCTTGGTGTAGGCCCTTTGGCAATCATCAGATGAGAATGACTGCATTTCGTCACTCTCGAAATTTGACCAAATTTGTATGCTCTCAACTTACAAAAAACGAATCGATTTTGTCTCTCTCCTCATACTCTTTTTTCCCACCTAATGAAATAGGAAATGCTGGTGGCGAGCATCGACACGATGTCGGCAGGGTTGCAGTGGGCCATGGCGAACCTCATCAACCACCATGCAGTCTTCGAGAAGCTGAGAAACGAGATCGAGTCCGTCGTCGGCCCTGCCAAGCTGATCGGAGAGCCGGACATCTCGAACCTCCCGTACCTGTACGCGGTAACGAAGGAAACCCTGCGGCTCCACACCCCGACCCCTCTGATCTTCAGAGAATGCAACAAAGACTGCAATGTGATGGGCTACGACGTAAAGGCCGAGACCAGGCTGCTGATGAACGTGTACGCCATCATGCGGGACCCCGACACGTGGCGCGACCCCGATGAATTTGTGCCGGAGAGGTTCCTGGCCAACCCCGGCGAGTGCGGCGGTCGACTCGACCAGGTCGAGACAAGGGGTCGCGACTTCAGCTACCTGCCGTTCGGAGGCGGGAGGAGAGGGTGCCTCGGCGCATCGCATGCTTCGATGGTGATGCAAGTCGTCGTCGGGGCTCTGGCCCAGTGCTTTGACTGGGAGATCAACGATGGGCAGAAGGTCGATATAAAGATAGCGTCGGGATTCTCGGGTGCCATGGCGAGCCCTCTCGTGTGCCGTCCGATTGCGCATCTCGACCCCTTCAAGTAGGAAATTAGTTCCGAGGTGGGAAAGTCTCGAGTCTTGTGTGTAATATATAATAAAAAAATGTTGGAATAACATGCGCATTCGTGTAGAATTTCAGTGGTGATGGGTGTAACTGAAAGAACTCAATTTAGTTTTTATAATGTGGGCATTTGTTATATCACTAAAATAAATTGATATGAGCTTTTTTAAGCATCTATGTGATGTTCCAAGAAAATGGGTATTGCTTTTTCAGATGTATTATACGAGTATTGTTATTTTACATTATATGGTTTGAATCCCAGAAAATGTCTTGTAATCGAACACAAGTGCCAAAGTTTCCATAGTCATTCATCCAACAAGTTATTTCAAATATTGAGTTTTGGTCATTGGAGGAATCTACTGTTTTGTACGAAAAAATAATTGGTCCTTTTTCCATGCCGATAAGAATTAAGAAAAGTTGGTCGATGTCAAAAACTGTGAAGAATGATTAAATTTTTTTTTTGTTTTTGGTAAATTATTGTAAGTTACTCACAATTTTAAGAAATTACCAACTTTTTTCTGATTGGTTGAAATTTATCATTTTTTGTAATTAGTTATCAACTTTTATTTACGTAACTTAACGATACTTCAAATTTATCGGTTTCACGTCAACATAAGGCGTTTATGGGGCACGATTACCAGCATAGATAAATTAAACACGCATGAGCCTTTTCTTTTTCAGTAGGAATATGTTTATTAAACTCATTGTTATTCGAATACTAATAAATATATGTAACTGCTGGTCATGAACATCCGTCTTGTTCCTTTTTTTTTAAAGGATTTTGATTAATTATATTCCTATCTATCATTCTCTCTAATGCAATGATTTTTTTTTTTTAAGAATGCATCTGGGATGTTTAATTAATTATTGGAGGTAGAAATAGAATTGTAATTTTATATTAATGTGATCTCTATTTGCATCTCTCGATTGGTCTAATAAATTCTTGAGAAGCATTTGACTTTATAAGACTACGGAAACTTACAACGAAAACAAAATGGAATTTTTTTTTTACAATCTCAAGTCGATATAAATGTGTAACTTAGAATATATACATGAAAACGCAACACGACTGTATAATTCTCCTCTGAAAATGGGGAAAATTAGCACGGGATGATAAAGAAATTAGTATTGATTTGAGCCTCCAACTTACCAAAAGAAATAGTGCGTCTTCAAAGATTAAATTATTCAATTCAAACATGTCTGGCAAAAAGAACAAAATTACTATACATTAAATATCACATACCTCAAATTCTCAGAAAATGGAGTTTTAAATAAGGATATATGAATACCACAAATTTGTAGAAAATGTTTGATTTGAAAAATATATATATTTTTAAAAAATTATCTGTATAACTTGAAATAATTAGTTAATAAAAATATTAAAATATTTTATTTTTAGTTGAGCTCTTTGGGTTGCATGTATTTAAATAATTTTCCCCCATCAATTTCCAGCTTATATATGTTTTCTTTATGATATCATACGAATCTTAATCATGTATTTTTTTAA
Organism: Eucalyptus guilfoylei; assembly: GCA_016097605.1. Taxonomy (NCBI): domain Eukaryota; kingdom Viridiplantae; phylum Streptophyta; class Magnoliopsida; order Myrtales; family Myrtaceae; genus Eucalyptus; species Eucalyptus guilfoylei. The sequence goes on from CM027860.1 coordinate 30,378,029, forward strand.
TGTGTATTTGGGGAAGAACTACTATGGTCTAAAAAATTTCTTCTCCTCAATTACTTTATACTTTATTAATTAGAGGAGTTCGCCCCAGTGGCCACCCTTCCAACTTGGAAGGGGGAGGTGGGGGGTTCAAATCCCCACCTTCTTAGGGGGATTGTGGTGGGGACGATTTCATTTCAAGAGTGGGTTTCGACTCCCACGTCTTACAAGGAGGCAGGGCAAAAGTCTGAGAGTGAGTGTTAGAGTAGGATTAGAGTAGAATCGACAAAAAAAAATAAAAATAAATTAGAGGAGTATCAAATCTATATCTATAATAAATAATCGATTGATTTTTGAACACTTGAGTGTGGTTTCATTAATGCCAGCAAAAATCATCCTAAGATAACTTGAAATCTATAGAGATATTTTGTGTTGTCTTCAAATAAAATTGGCTTCTGAACCAAAAATAAGGTTAAGCATGTCATTTGATAGGTTAAATTAATTATATACTGGATTTTGTGAATATTAAATTTTGTGAAGGAGAAAATGGTGATGAAAAGCTTCTAAAAAGGCCTGAAATGCCTCAATAAGTCTTGAAATTTGAAGAGACGACAACAAAGACAACGACAACCAAGTGTTATCCTACTAATTTACAAGGTCGGCTATACGAATTCCATTATGTGCTGATTAAATATTTTCTTCTCCAATAATCTCATTTAATTATTTTCTTTTTTCGGGTTGGTATTACACTGGGGTAAATGTAACAGTACAAGTTTCTTTTGAGGCAGTGAGGATGCACTATTTCGACCATGCAAACATTGTGCTACATTGAACATTAAGCAATCGGTTAATTTGAATATATTTACGCAATTTTTATATTTATTTATTTGGAAGATGAAGGGTCAATCACGGCCTTTTTAATGGGTTTATTTCCTCATCTGTTCAATAGCTAAGAAAGAATAAGAAATCAGAGGAAAGCGAATCCATATCTTAAACTATTTCATTGACGAATAAGTTCTACACAAACATAATTGACTTGGTTTCTAATGAAGAAAAAAGCTAGATAAATGATGATAGAAAATTATGATAAAAGTCCCTAATCTATTGCCGATTTAGTTTTAAATTTTTTAATTTAGCCAAATTAGTTCTAAACTTTGTAATGATTGGCCAATATAATCATTCCAGTCAATTTTAACTAGCAATCATTGATGTGGACATTGGCTATTTTATGCGGTATGGATGATGCTAACGTGTTTGCAATTTTTTAATATTCTGAATTTTTTGTTTATTTTTCCTTTTCTTTTCTTTATTCCCAGGCCCTTGCCGATGACCTTTGTTGGCCGTCGCCAAGGCCCGGTGACCAGCGGAGAAAAATAGGAAAACAATAAAGAAGAAAAGAAAAGAAAAAGGAAAAAAAAATATTCATAATATTTTTAAAAATTGCTAAAATCATCCACGTCAATGATTGATTGCTAAAATGGAGAAAGACTGCATTAGCAAATCGTCAAAATTTTTGTGACTATATTGACCAAATTAAAAAGTTTAGGGCTGAAATAATATCTGTATAATAGGTTTATGACTTTTTTGGTAATTATCTTATTGTTCATTCTTGCTTCCCTTCTATGACAGTTGTGCAATCAGACTCGTTCTACTCATGAATTGGACCGGACTGGATTACCCTTAAAACCGGTCCGATTCTAAGTTTCTAATTCCAAAATTTTGGAATAAGTGGAAACTAGTTTATTTCCTGGTTATAAGTGAAGCAACACTTAGGAATAGGACTGATCGAACTAAAATAAAACCTAAAAACCCTAGTTTTATTTTTGATATCCTTTTCTCTATCTCTCTCTTTTCCTCTGTTTTCTCCAACTTCGCTCAGACACTTCATGACTCTCTTTCTTTCTCGCTTGTGACTCAACCTCCTCCTTGCTCGTGCGCTACTTGCCCTCGTTTGTTTGAACCTCACAACCGTCACTTGTTCTGCACTCACCTTCGCTCACTCGCCCTCATTCATCTTTTATTTCGAACCGTTTTGTTGCTCATATTATTTTGCTGTAAAAATTGAAATAAAAAAAAGAAACAAAAGAAAACAGGATTTCGGGTAGTCTTAGAACCAAACTGGAAAAACATGGTGTGTTTCGGAGCAAACATGACAGATTACAGATTCTAAAAACTGGAAATCAATTCTAATAAGGTAGGTTCTAGAACGTCCAATCATGAAATCCACCATCCTTATCTTCTATTGGATTAATCTATCATGTGGTTGGAAAATAGTAACACATCCTACTTATTAACATGTATCGGTTGGGCGCTTTTTTTATTTTTATTTTCTGAGCATTTCTTCGTTGGAGCATAAGCATCGAATACATCGACAATGGACCAAGGGTGAGGTTCATTTACATGAATGGTAGGATTCTTTAACTATGTCATTGTTGCTCATTATCAACATTATTTACATATATTTGTATATATCTATGGGGTTCCCCTTTTTTGTCATCTTCTCTAGTATTTCTAAATTACTTTATAAACTTAATTAGCCTTTTTCCGTTACTGTTTCATTCGTATAATTATTGAACCAATGCTTTGTTTTTTTTTCTTTTAGATATATATATAATTTAAAAGGAAAATTAATCCGTGCGTAGCAGTAGAATATAACTATGCCCTTAATAACCGAAAATGACCTTATGGGGCCGGTCCCACTTAAATAAGTCAAATTGCAATCAAATTTCAAGCGCTCAACTTAGAGGCTAAACCATGTCTATCTAAATCACATAAATATAAATTGTCCATATCGCAAAAAAAATAATGATCTTATAGTTTTTTACTATAAAATTGGCTATGACAATTTATACCACCAACTTAGATTTCTAATATAGACTGACAGGTGTGGAAAAGACCCATTTCTTATTCTCGTGACCTCACTAGCTATGTGAATTTATCCATGGACCGACGCAATGCATGACCTATTTATTCAATACAAACCAATTTTCTTTTGTGACAAATCCTTTTTCAAATGATATGAGAAAGCGATCCATCCATTGTCTAGTCTTTGAGGATAATAAAATGTTAAGCTATAAAAGCTAAGTAAATACAGGGACAAAATCAAAATATTGATTGAATCAGTGATTACGAGAGCATACAAGATGTGAAAGCAACCCTGATGAGTTTACTCATAACCCATGTAGGGACATGAACAGATAGCTGTCCTTTATGGGTCGTTGGACCACCGAAAATGAGGGAGTATAATTAAGAAAAACTTAAGTTAGTCATCGATGTTTCCTACTAAATTAGACAAGGAAGATGTTAACCATGTAGCGATAGATTGTTTGTCGTCGCATCTACGTTCTTAAGCATGGCTTGAGAACAGAAGATTCCACTATGAGAGAAATCCGATTAGTGTAGCATTATAAACCCGGGGCTCAATTTGCAGTAGAAAACTTTGATCGATCATGTTTTGATCGGGCGAAGATGTATTGCTGATCAACCCTTGTTTGTTCTGGATAGAATTTGAGTTTTGGTCCAACCTAATACATGTTAACCAGTTTCATGAGATGGGGGGATAATGGCCAAACCCGAAAAAGAGAAAAAAAAACACACACACACATTTATTCGAGGATAGAAATATCCTCGCTACCCAAAAAGCTCTACATACTTTTCTTAGAGGGTAAAAAATATCCACCATTAAATCTTCCAGCTATGCGAGCTGATGTGCACAAACATGGCTAACACTCCTGACGTGTACAAAAGACACGCCATCACAAGGCCAAAAGATGTAAAGCGTGGTCGTTTATGATTTTTCTAAATTTAGACTAGTCCATTTCAAGAGAAAAGAGAAAGGAAGGATTCCAACCATTTGTATGTTTTGTTCGGTGGTCTTATGCCTCTCTTACCTTAAAAGTTAGCTTAAACACCTACACAATCTCCCCCTCATACATTCGAGCCACAACAACCCGTGTGACTGATTCGTATCTCCCCTCACACATTCGAGTGGTAATAAGTCGTGTGACTGTTGGGTTCAGATTTGTTGGTAACTTAGATTTGAGTTGGGTGGTCTTAAGTCTCTTTTATCCTACAAACTAGTTTGAAAAGTGAGACTTTTCCTCACATATATAAATCAACTACCAATTCTTTTCATAATCGATATGAGATAACCCAACATGTTTCACTTTTCAATCCGTTATGACCTTTTATGCTTGATGGTAAGGAGTTTGAGTCAAGCAAATTTACCATAGTATTTTGTCTTTCGGATGTATTTTCATGCTTTTTTTTTTTTCGGGAGAAAAACTCAGCATTAAGATCTATGATATTCACACTACACGTCAATAATTCCAGCCATTTTCACTTTCAACATGGATTATACCCACTGAGTCGATCGCTTTGAATTTTTATGCTCTTTTAGTTTGTTTCTTCAACCTTCTGTTGAACCTTGCGGAAACGTGGTACAAATATAACTCACGAAATACGACTTTCACTATTACAATATTTTCTCATACCACATATAATACTCGGAGCAAATTAGCTACTTACAATACTCGGAGTACCTTGACTCCTACAAATTTATTTTTTTCACCCTCGCGGATGGACTACTCTCTTCTCTTTATTTCTTTTACTCACGCCGCACACCACACCTCACACCACACAACACTCTTGCACAAGGCCCCCTACACTCTACACTCACTACACTCTATACAACACTCCCTTCATGCGTGTATTCCACACCACCACACACGCACACTCGCACAAGGGGCAAGAACCCCTATTTATAGGGTGTAAAGTCGGCGCATCCACCGACTTCCCACACCAAATGTGTCTTCTTCCTTATTATTTTATTGCAACCTGTTGGGTCAACAATTGCGGCTGAGGCTAGAGAGAAAAGTCTGGAGGAGTGGAGAGAGAGATCCGGAGAAGTAAAGAGAGAGAGAGGTCTAGAGAACTCCAGAGAGAGAGACGGTGCTTTTTCTAACACCTTCCTCCCACGAGCGATATAAATTGTTAACCAGGTTCCATTGCAAATCATCCTAAACCATTCGAATGCTCCTCTGCTCCACAAACCACAAAATTTCCCATGGCCGTTGACTCCGGTGACTACATCTTCTTGCTCTTCATCTTCCTCTTCTCCACTCTCATCTTCTTCATCTTCTCATCCAAGAAAAAGCCCGCGCGAAGCCCGCCGAGCCCGCTGGCCCTCCCCATCCTCGGCCACTTCCACCTCCTCAGTTCCGCCCTACCAAAGTCCCTTGAGGCCCTAGCCCGCCGCTATGGCCCCCTCATGCAAATCAGCATCGGCTCATCCCGCTTCCTCGTCGCCTCCGACACCTCGACTGCACAGCAGATACTGAGGGACCGTGATGTCGAGTTTGCCTCCAAGTTTGCCTTTGGGCCCTCCCACCACAACATCTTCAAGGGGGCCGAGTTCGTGAACGCGCCCTATGGCACGTACTGGAAGTTCATGAAGCGGCTGTGCATGACCAAGCTCTTCGCCGGTCCGCAGCTCAACCGGTTCTCTCACATACGTGAGGATGAGACTATGAAGCTCTTGAGATCCTTATGGAAGTGCCACCAGCTCGGTGAGCCATGTGACCTGAGTACGAAGCTGACCGTGCTGACGAACAACATGCAGTGTCGGATGGCAATGAGCAAGAGATGTTCAAGGGGCGACGATCAAGCAAATGAGATTAGGGAAATCATCAGCAATATGATGGCCTGTGGTGGGAGGCTGAGCTTCGCAGAGGTGCATGGGCCATTGAAGCACGTTGACCTGTTCGGGAATGGGAAGAGGCTGAGGACAGCGCTGAGGAGGTTCGATGTGTTGATCGAGCAGATAATTAAGGAGTACGAGGATGACCGTGGGGAGAGTGAAGAGGAAGATGTGATGGACATCTTGTTGGAGACGTATAGAGACCCAAATGCTGAGATCAGGTTGACCAGAGATCAGATCAAGCACTTCTTCCTGGTAAGTTGATCGACATATTCTCTTACTCATTTAATCAAACTGCATATTATCCTACATTTGGTGTGATAACCAGTGTCTTTTGTCTCGGCAAAAGGATCTTCTGATAGCGGGCGTCGATACCACATCAGCATCGATGCAATGGGCCATAATCGAGCTACTGAAACACCCTCACACGCTCAGGAAGCTCAGGGAGGAGATTGACACGGCGGTAGGGTCGACCCGGCTTGTCAATGAATCAGACGTCCCGAACCTGCCTTACCTACAGGCCGTCGTGAAGGAAACGCTGAGGCTACACAATCCAGGGCCCTTGCTCCGTCGCAAATGCAACAGTGATTGCGAGATCAACGGCTACGACATAAAGGCTGGGACCAACATCTTGGTAAACGCCTATGCCATCATGCACGACCCGGGCACGTGGGAAGATCCGGATGAGTTCGTCCCGGAGAGGTTCATGGCGGGTGATCGAGATGATCATCATATGGAGCTGAAGGGCCAGGATTTTCATTTCCTTCCGTTTGGTAGCGGGAGGAGGGCGTGCATCGGCGCGGCTCATGCCGCGATAGTGATGCACACGGCGATTGGAGGGCTGATTCAGTGCTTTGATCTGAAAGGAGCGGAGAAGGTAGATATCAAACTGGCGACGGGATATTCCGGTGCGATGGCGAACCCGCTCGTGTGTTATCCGATCGGACGTTTGAACCCGACCATCTTGCATGTGAAATAGAACAACAACGGACCGGGGATAGTAATATGTCTACATCTGCATATCTCCATGTAATGCGAGGATAAATAAGGGTTTGTTTATATGTAACGTTGTTCCTGGAGTGTGAAACAGTTCCATCTTAAGCAATGTGGTCTCTTTCCTTCAATCTTGTATATTTTATAGCATTCGTATTTTTCTAATTTTCTAATTTTTTTCAAATTTTTTTTCTTTTTTTTTTCCTTTTTCTCTCCACCAGCCACTTGGGGCCTCAACAACGGATGGTAGAGGTCGTAGCCCCCTCGGTCAGATTTGGTGAGGGCATCGCAACCCTAGTTGGTCCTCACTTGTGGTTGATGACCTTTGCCAGCCATCGCCGAGGCTTGGCTATCGACGGAGAGGAATTGGGAAAAAATAAAATGAAAAATTGAAAACAAAATTAGAAAATTTCAAAAAATTGACCAAGTCATTAGCAGTATTAGTAATTGTTGGCTAAAATTAGCTAGAAAAACTATATCTACAAATCGTCTAATATTTATGAGTAATTAGTTAAATTGAAAATTCTAAGACTAATTTGTATACGTCAATAAATTTATGATGTTTTTAATAATTATCCTGTCATTCATTCTTACTTCCCTTCTATTGTATTTATCTATCATACGGTGGGAAATGCATCCTCCTTGTTAAAAGGTATCGGTTGGGTGCATTTTATTATTTTCTTATCGTTTTTCTTTGGAGCATGAGCATCGAATACATGAAAAATGGACCAAAGGCGAGGTTCATTTACATGAATGGCAGGATTCTTCATCTATGTCATTGTCGCTTATTTTCAACATTATTCACGTATATTTATATATATCCCTGTGGGTCCCTTTCTTTTTTATCATCTTCTCTAGTATTTCTAAATTAATTTCTAAACCCCAATTAGCCTTTTTCTGTTACTGTTTCATTCGAATATTTATTAAATCAATCCTTTGTTTATTTTTCCTTTAGATATATAATTTAAATGGAAAAATAAATTCGTGCGTAGCAGGTAGAATATAACTATGCCCTCAATAACCGAAAATGACCTCATGGGGCCGGTCCCACTTAAATAAGTCAAATTGCAATCAAATTTCAAGTGCTCAGCTTAGAGGATAAATCATGTCTGTCTAAATTACATAAATATAATTTGTCCATATAGCGAAACAGTAATGATCTTATAATAATGATGCTATGGTCTAGTTCAGCCTGCAGATATCTAGTTTTTTACTATAATCATTGGCTATGACAATTTATACTACCAACTCAAATTTCTAATATAGATCGAAAGCTATGGAAAAGACCCATCTTGTTTTTTTTTGTGTGATCTCACTGGCTACGTGAATGTATCTGTGCACCAACGCACTGCATGATCTATTTATTCAATACAAATCGAAATTTTTTTGACAAGTCCTTTTTCAATCGATATGAGAAAGCGACCCATCAAATGTCTAGGTTCCGAAGATGATGACCCGTTGAGCTACGAAAGCCAAGTAAATGCCGGGACATAATAGAAAAATTGATCGAATCACTGATATCGACAACATAAAGGAATGTGAAAGCAACCCCGATTAGTCCATTACAACCCATGCAGGCACGTGAACGGATGGCCGTCCTTTTTGGCTCGTTGGACCACCGAAAATTAGGAAGTCTAGTTAGGAAAAGAAAATCTCAAGTTGCTCGTCAATTTTTCGTATTGAATTAGACAAGGAAGATGTCGACCATCTAGCTATAGGATGTTTGTCGTCGCATCTACGTTCTTAAGCATGTCTTAGGAACAGAAGATTCCACTGTGATAGAAATGCGATTAGTGTAACATTATAAACCCGGGGCTTAACTTGCAGTAGAAAACTTTCATATATCATGTTTTGAATAGGCGAAGATATATTTTTGATTGACCCTTGTTAGTTCCGGATCGAATTTGATTTTTGATCCAACCTGATACGTGTCAACCAGTTTCATGAGATCGAAGTACGTGCTAATTGTCCTCTTGAATTAAAAAAAGAAAATGTCGTTTTCTAATGCTTCAGTTCGTTAACTATGGGTCGAGTGAACTAAGTACATCTTTTGGCCATCAAAGTTGGAACAAGGCGCCTTATCTAGCTTTGCCCACGGGATCCAACTTTTACTTTTATTTTGGAGACAGAGGACGTCAAAGTCAGCATATTTCAAGACATTTAGAGATCCAAGACATTCACACTCCATGTCAATAATTCCAACCATTTTCACCTTCAACATGGATTATATATATCCACCGAGTCGACCGCTTTGATTTCTTATGCTCTTTTACTTTGTTTCTTCGACCTAGCTCCTCCAAGCGATATAAATAGTTAACCAAGCCATTACATATCAACCTAAACCATTGACTCCTCAAAACCACAAATTTCCCATGGCCGTCGACGCGGGTGACTCCATCTTCTTGCTCTTCATCTTCCTATTCACCACTCTCATCTTCTTCATCTTCCATTTGTCCAAGAAAAAGCCCGCGCGTAGCCCGCCGAGTCCACTGGCCCTCCCCATCCTCGGCCACTTCCACCTTCTCAGCTCCGCCCTGCCAAAGTCCCTCGACGCCCTAGCCCGCCGCTACGGCCCCCTTATGCAAATCAGCATCGGCTCGTCCCGCTTCCTTGTCGCCTCTGATGCCGACACTGCACAGCAGATCTTGAGGGCCCATGATGTCGAGTTCGCCTCCAAGTTCGTCTTCGCGCCCTCCCACCACAACATCTTCAAGGAGGCCGAGTTCGTGAACGCGCCCTACGGCACGTACTGGAAGTTCATGAAGCGGCTGTGCATGACCAAGCTCTTTGCGGGCCCGCAGCTCGACCGGTTCTTCCACATACGTGAGGATGAGACGATGAAGGTCTTGAGATCCTTATGGAAGTGCCACCAGCTTGGCGAGCCCTGCGACCTGAGCACGAAGCTGACCGCACTGACAAACAACATGCTGTGTCGGATGGCAATGAGCAAGAGATGTTCGAAGAGCGATGATCAAGCGCATGAGATTAGAGAGATGGTGAGGGATACGATGATGTGTGGCGCGAGGCTAAGCTTCGCGGAGGTGCATGGGCCGTTGAAGCACGTTGACCTGTTCGGGAACGGGAAGAGGCTGAGGACAGCGCTGAGGAGGTTCGATGCGCTGATCGAGCAGATAATCAAGGAGTACGAGGATGACTGCGGGGAGGCGAGTGAAGAGAAAGATGTGATGGACATCTTGCTGGAGACGTATAGAGATCCAAATGCTGAGATCAGGTTGACCAGAGATCAGATCAAGCATTTCTTCCTAGTAAGTTGGTCGACACATTCTTATTCATTTAATCAAACTAGATATATCCTGCATTTTGTGTAATAACCAGTATCTTTTGTCTTGGCAAAAGGATCTTCTGATAGCCGGCGTGGATACCACGTCCGCATCAATGCAGTGGGCCATAATCGAACTGTTGAAACACCCTCACAAGCTCAAGAAGCTGAGGGAGGAGATTGACACGGCGGTAGGGTCGACCCGGCTTGTCAACGAATCGGACGTTGCGAACCTGCCTTACCTACAGGCCGTCGTGAAGGAAACGCTGAGGCTGCACACTCCGGGGCCCTTGCTCCGCCGCAAATGCAACAGCGACTGCGAGATCAACGGCTACGACATAAAGGCCGGCACCAACATCTTGATAAATGCCTACGCCATCATGCACGACCCGGGCACGTGGGAAGATCCGGATGAGTTCATCCCCGAGAGGTTCATGGTGGGCGACGGAGATAATCACCATATGGAGCTGAAGGGCCAGGATTTTCATTTCCTTCCGTTTGGTAGCGGGAGGAGGGCGTGCATCGGAGTGGCTCATGCCGCGATAGTGATGCACACGGCGATTGGAGGGCTGGTTCAGTGCTTTGATTTGAAAGGAGCGGAGAAAGTGGATATCAAACTGGTGACGGGATATTCCGGTGCGATTGCGAACCCTCTCGTGTGTTATCCGATCGGACGGTTGAACCCGACCGTCTTGCATGCGAAGTAGAACAATGGAGTGAGGATTAATATGTCTACATCTGCATGCCTCTTTGTACTGCGAGGATAAATAAGGGTTTGTCTATGTAATGTTGTTCCTGGAGTGTGAAAGAGTTTCATCTTAAGCAATGTGGTTTATTTCTTTCAATCTTGTAAATTCTATATTATGTTATTCCCGGAGTGTGAAACAGTTTCATCTCAAGCAATGTGGTTTATTTCCTTCAATCTGGTAAATTTTATAGCATTCATATTTTTCTAACTTGGGTCTAGTTAATGCCTCACTTCTACTTGGCACATGTCGTTTATGAAGCCCCTTTCCTTCGAGAAAACATGATCGTATGATCTTTTAGAGTAATTATAAAATACATCGGTGGTGACAAAGAAATTTTTATCCAAAGGCTCAAATCTAAGGTTGATAAGACAGTTTATGTAAGTTTCTTTCGAGTGGCGGTATATGCTCGAAATTTTCCAATAATTTTTTTTATACAATATTGATGTGCATATAGGGTATAGCCTTTCTTAATTCAAAACTTGAGGTCTATAATAATCTTCAACATGGAGTCTAGCGTGAGAGTCTTAAGAAAAGAAAGAAAAGAGTCTATAAAGCGTTACTTTTCATCAAAATCTTGTAGAGGTGAAAATATGGATATTATCACCTATAATTATAGAGGAAGTTAAAGATAAAAGATAATAAACTGATTCACATGGAAATATAAAAAAAAAAGAAAAATCTCCAAATAATCAATTTGTGGATACTCTGCTTGATATAGTTATAGGGGAACTTGAAGATAAAAGATAATAAATTGATTTACATCGGAATAGAATAAAAAAACAAATCAGAAAAGATCTCCAAATAATCAATTCGTGGATATGCTTGATATGTTACGTTTATGTTGATTTGTAAAAGATTCTACGATGCAGCCATTCGATTTTTTGCTTTAGATTTGTTACTTTAATAAGTCTAACTATTTGTTAAGGTGTGAATAGGATGATATGTTAAAACGAGCGTACACAACATTTTCTCTTTTCTCTATGTAGTTGAAATTGAATGTAGATCTTCACAAACCCCATGATTGGTGAAGTTGACTAGGGCATCAAGGTTTTTAGCTTAACAGCCGATAGTCATCCGTTCCAATCCCCAAGTTACTTATAGACTATTTTGTGTCAAGCCATCTGCATAGGATAAAATCTTGAATTGAACTAGCTTATGATGTTTGCACAGTGTTTCATGGATCCTTAGGCAGCCGGATCTCTACTAGATCATTAAAAAAATGCGGAATTTATATAATGTCAAAATGCACTTTTCAAACTAAAACCAATAATTTCAATTAGCATATCCTATCCCAGAATCAATTGATGAAACGCATGCCTTGGCACGATTAAGAAACTGCAATATCTTGCGCTTGTCAGAGCACATGCACTTGTCGTCAATAACATCTTTGAATATCACAAGTTACGCTCCCAGCCAAAATTCATCTGATCCATCACCTCAGAGACATAAGGTGAACTGAATCTTCATTCTGACAATGTGATTCGGAAGGCACCACCTAATACAGCACGAGTTGATGTGGTGAATTTCTGAAAAATGATTGTTGCATCATGCCGGGGTCTCTGCTTGTCAGCCATTAGTGCAGAGTGATATCTCACATTAGAAGTGGATGAATCATTGTGTTCATGTGTTTCCTCATATTAATCTGAGCGATGCTATTTACATAAGGCGATGACCGGTTGACGTGGTGGAGTTCTTAAAAATGTTCGCTGCATCATGCCTGGATCTCTGCTTGTCAGCCATTAGTTCAGACTGGTATCTCATATTAGAAGCGGATGAATCATTATGTTCATGTGTTTCCTCGCACTATCTTGAGATGCTATTTACATAAGGTGATGACCATAACTTGGTTATAATGGGACATGGCTAAACATATGATTTTAAACTTTTACATTGCATTTTCTAATATGGTATCAAAGTTAGGCTTTATCCCCAGTTCGTCAGATTCTAAAATTTTAGATTGAACTTTCCAATAATATTATTCATTTACGAAACCCGTGATCTCTTCTAGAACATTTAGCATTCGAAAGAATTTACAATTTTTCCTTTGGGTGAATCGAATAGTGTGTGGATTGTACATGTTATGCGATGAAAAATACAATCATACCTAAACTGAGGAATCTAAACAGCTTTGCTATCTTTAGATTCGTTTTGGATCCTTATAATGATCGCTGCATTACACGTCATGGACCACATTGTTCATCGCATTCATGAACATCTCAGTCAAAGTGAGGGCGCCTTTGATGTGAGTATAGGAGGCCTCGACAATGTCTTAAGAATTATGAACCTTTAACTTCAAGATCACCCTAATTAATAAGATTTCGGTGGTCCAGATTTGCTTATCTTTATTTTTCGGTGGTCCAGATTTCGGTGGTCTCACCCTAAACGAGCTGACCGCTGATTAGCACTAGACAAGGATTTAAACACAATTATCACTTAAAAACATTCACATCATGAATGCCAAATACAAGATGCCAAATGCCAAAATCTCTTTATGATCTCTATGGGGGCTGCTCTTAGTGAGGATAGATCCGGTTGCATAATAATGGCCGAACACGAAAAGATGATTGGTTCCTATTCTTAAATGTATTTGTCGGAAATTAAAACTAGAAAAGAAAGATATCACGAGTTCTAAAATGTTGGATTTACGTATTGCACGCGGGAAGTGGTCCCGTTTTTGGTCCCTAGGATTAGGTGATAACGTTGATATTTCATTCTCCTGTTGACATAATCCCCGGCAGGACCATTTGGTTCTGATTTTCCCTTTATTATATTTTCTCTCATTGGACCCTAGGTCACAAGTGATGTGAATCTGAAAGTGACTTAAGATGTGATCTTCGAAATCAATTGATGTTACGAACTATGATTAATGGGCCAGCCATCGCGTGCAAATGAGAAACTCTTCGTTAAGGATTGCATAATTAATTTGCTATGCATGTTCCTTTGGTATTACTGAAATAGTTTTTTTTTTTTTTTACAAAAATTTAAACCAAAAATTGAAGAAACATGGACGAATGCCAAAAATTCTAACGATAAATAGATAGGAAGAACCAACTTGATATGGGAGATTTACGTAATTTGACAGTTTGTCTATGTCTATAGGAAGAGACCGACTGGATGTTCATGATCCACCAAGTAGAAATTCCAAATGCCTGAATCATGAATTCTCAAATAATTTCAAAATCCCCCGGTACATCCAACAAGCCTGACGAGAACAAAATCAAAGAAAAAACGAGTATAAACCCTTACATGGTTTTTTTATAGCACTCAAAACGCCTCTCAAATTAAGCTTATAAGCAAAATAGGTCGAGATCCCGTGTTTAAACATTGTCTCATCTTGTTGAGATGCACAACGGAATCTCGTTGTCTCATCCCAGAGAAATTAACAATAGAGAGCTCAAATTTGAATTTATAAACATATCTGATTAAATTGTACTTCATTTGCCACCTTGATTCTGGGGCCACATCCGACAGGCCGATTTATAATTTCACCACCTTTCTTGCATGTACATTTGGCCACTTTTGCCATGTGTTCTAAGTAAGAGTAATCCTAGGTATACTAAAATAAGGGTGCTAAATTGATATATTAAGTAATATGACAGATTATAAATCAGCATTTGGACAAGCAGGACAAATTTTGCCTATAACAAAACTCTATCGCATTAATCAATTGATCAATATAAAAAAAATCGATGTTAATACACATCCTGCCTCGCCCTAGTTAAATAGTAACATGCTTCCAAGGTCTTGAACAAATCAATCGAAACATGGCCTTCTCACAAGACTACCTCATCCCCCTCGCCCTATGTCTGCTCTCCCTCCTCTTGGTTCGAGCCCTCCGCGCCAAAACTCGAACCAGGGGTCGCCTCCCACCGAGCCCGCGGTCCCTCCCCGTCATAGGCCATATGCACCTCTTGGCTCCGATCCCCCACCAAGCCCTGCACAAGATTTCCACCTCCCTCGGGCCCCTGATCCTCATCTACATCGGCTCGAACCCTTGCGTGGTCGCCTCCTCGCCAGAAACCGCCCAGCAGATCCTTAAAACCCACGAGTCATCCTTCCTCAACCGCCCCAAGATGGCCAATGCCGACTACCTCACCTACGGCTCCGCCGACTTCACCTTCGCCCCGTACGGCCCCTACTGGAAGTTCATCAAGAAGCTCTGCATGACCCGGCTCCTCGGTGGCCCGACCCTTGACCACCTCCTCCCCGTGAGGAGCGAGGAGATCGGCCGGTTCTTGAAAGCGATGTTCGAGAAAGCCACGAAGAAACAAGCGGTCGACGTCGGGATGGAGCTCATGAAGCTGACGAACAACGTGATATCGAGGATGGCCTTGAGCCGGAGGTGCTGCGACGATGAGGACGAAGCCGACGAGGTCAGGACGTTGGTGAAGGAGATGTGCGAGCTGGCGGGGAAGTTCAACTTGTCGGAAGCGATTTGGTTTTGTAAGAATCTGGATCTGCAAGGGTTTGGGAAGAGGTTGAAGGATGTGAGAGAGAGGTATGATGAGATGATGGAGAGAATCATAAAAGAGCATCAGGAGGCGAGGGGAAAGGGAGGAGAGAGAGTGAAAGATCTGCTTGACATTTTGCTGGAAATCTATGAAGATGAGAGCTCGGAGATTAGGTTGACCAGAGAGAACATTAAGGCCTTCATCATGGTAAATCAACATTTTTCGCATCATACTAAAACAAATTTTCTGATTGGTTTTATGAACAAAGTGAGATCCATACATTTAATCATGTCAGTTCAGATATTTTATATGAATCTCGTCTTCATGCTATACAAGACACGAGGAATAGAAACAATGTTGTTCTTTTTTTAGTTGCACCCTGACAAAAGTGCCGTTCTTTTTCAACAGAATGTTTTTGGAGCCGGAACTGATACATCCTCAACGACAATAGAGTGGGCACTGTCGGAGCTCATAAACCACCCGGACGTCATGGAGAAAGCGAAGCAAGAGATCGACTCCGTCGTGGGAAGATCCCGACTCGTGTCCGAGCTGGACGTGCCGAACCTCCCTTACCTTCAAGCCATAGTCAAAGAGACGCTCAGGCTCCACCCAACAGGTCCACTCGTCGTCAGGCTCTCGACGGAAGACACCGTCATTTGTGGCTATGACGTTCCGGCGAACACCCGGATCCTCATCAACGTGTGGGCCCTAGGTCGGGACCCGACCCACTGGGAGAACCCGCTCCAGTTCTGGCCCGAGAGGTTCATTCATGGAGAAGGGCTGGATGAGAAGGGACGCCAGTTGGATTTGAGGGGCCAGAACTTTCAGCTGTTGCCCTTCGGGAGCGGGAGGCGGACTTGCCCCGGCGCTTCGCTGGCGTTGCACCTGATTCATGCCGTGCTTGGGGCTATGATCCAATGCTTCGACTGGAAGGTCGATGGGTATGTCGGCATGGAGGAAGCGCCCGGTTTGTCGCTGCCCAGGGCTCATCCCATCGTGTGTGTGCCCGTGGCTAGGATCGATCCATTGCCGGTGCCGGTGAAGTGACATGAAGCATTTCTACTTCTGTTGATTATGGCTTCGGTTGAATGCATGTTTTGGTTGTTTTTTTTTTACATATTTGTCCAACTTCGAGTTCACGTTGCTTTGTCTATTCCCCTATTTGAAATGTAATCTGATCCATCATCAGTTCATGTTAGTTTGTCTAATCAGCCTTTGTCCAACTTTCTAGAATAATGTTACTCATAATAAATCGGTTTATAAGATTAGTGTACTAGGTTTAATTATCGGTATATAAACTCATGCAGCAATGCACCAATTCGTTGAGGCCACTATTGGACTGGACTGGTAATCGTAGGCCATTTCTGTGATTGGGCTGA
Organism: Eucalyptus guilfoylei; assembly: GCA_016097605.1. Taxonomy (NCBI): domain Eukaryota; kingdom Viridiplantae; phylum Streptophyta; class Magnoliopsida; order Myrtales; family Myrtaceae; genus Eucalyptus; species Eucalyptus guilfoylei. The sequence continues at coordinate 30,394,555 of CM027860.1, forward strand.
AGATGCCTACGTGACAATCCTATTAAGAGCGTTTCAGTGTGCAGCCTTCAAAATTTAAGCTGATGCGAACAGTAGTTATTTGGTCGTAGCATTTGCTTGACTGTTGTAGATGGCCAAACTTGTCAAATCTGGTATGATTGTAAATGTACAAATTTGGCCGAATCCCAACTTGATCAATTAACCGATGCTTGAAACATGGTTTAGTATTTCGTAATGTTATATTCGTGTTGGCACCTGATTATAAATCTGGGCCTAAACATAAAGAAGTTAATGGCTCAAACCAATCACGACAATACACTTAAACTATGAGGCCCGCTCCATTGAATGCCTAGATAAGCCCATAAAGGTCATAACAGTACACCTAGCCCATGAAACCCACAAAATGGAAGAGCTCATTGCGGGTGAGTTTCCAATGGACATAGTTCATGTGAAGATCATGATATGTAGTGACAATCCATTGACTTGAGATATGAAAGAAAATTGAGGTCTGAATCATGTAGAATTCAATCGACCAAGGGATGACTTAGCTAAGGATCAGAAGCAATTACAAATTATCCCCAAAGAAGCGCACAAGTCAAGAACTAGTTATAGATTCTTGAGAAGGAAAATCTTGATGCACAATAGAATAACTTATCAAATATGCAAGAGGAATCAAAGTAAAGACATGTACATATCTCTAACGCGCATTTATGACAAAAAATACATAAGATAATTGGGATGAGATTTCGCTTAAGTTTGAATTTGGAATTCAAATTAGATGCGGTTTCTTAATTCTTGTACTCGTCTTAAAATATGAAAGCTTATATTTTCTCTTCGCACTTCATGAATTTCTATTGAGAAGTTTGTCTTTAAATACGGTCATCGAGCAAGCGTGGCGTCCAATAATGTAACTTATCTGTTTTAATTCAACATAAGTCCTCTGCAAATAGTTTGTTTTCAATTATTTGCCCGTGCATTGTCTTAGTTTTTAGAATTCTACAAAGTTCCTTTAGGTTTGCATATTAGAATCCATTTGGATTTGATCGGAAGTTAGATTTAGTACTTTCATTGACCGTTGATCATCTGCTATTTATGTTTTAATGATTGAAATCATTGAGTTTCTGGTGATCATAACTTAACAAAAACACACATAACAGCTTATTAAACTAGTCAGACGCATGGAACATCCTCCTCTTAAAATAGTTATCACTTGCAAATGCACACCACCTTCAGCACCCCTCCAATTCTTTTGATTGTTTTTCTAAGCATCACTCACTTGATTTTCATAATGTTTTGAAGAAGTCCTACTCCTAGGATTAATTGCCATATTAGTTCGGAGCACTAGGCCGGCCTCTCTTCTTGGCGCCAGAAGGAGACCAAGTCCTAGTGCAAAAAAGTCCAAATTGAACAAAGAAATGTCTCGCCCCTCGCCATCGACAATGAAAGGCTCTGAAAGGAACCGCAATACTAACAAGACATTTAAAAGTCCATCTGCTTTGTGTTTTTTATGCTTTGGCACATTCCCAGGTTACACGCCAACGTTGGCCCACACGAGACGGCCAACGAGTGGAATTTTCCTGTTCTTTTCATCCGAAAACTCAAAGGGCAAAGAGACAAACTGCAGAAAAGTGACAACATCTTGCCGATCCTAAGGATACCATCCTTGGCTAATTCTCAGAGTAGCTTCTGACTTGGTAAAAGCTCCCATTTCAAGACTTAAAGATTTGCATGTTAACGATACAAGCTAGACCTTTTGATTTGAGTTATCCTGTGAAGTATAAAAGGATGGCTCAACAGAATCATAATTTGCAGAGGAAGATTGATAGACTATGCTTTGACTTTGCATTTAGTTTTAAGGGAACTTGTACATGCCTAGGTTCCAAGGTTATTTTATCACCAGAAGGCTTATCCTCTTCGGCATTTTATGTCTAAAATATTAGGGCTCCCTTGTGATTAGTGAACCTTTAGGTCTAGTTTATATAACCCTAATTTGACAAATCTCCATTGTTGATTCTCAAGCAACCTCCCATGGCTGACCTCCAAGGCTACATCCTCCTCTTCCTCGTGTGGGTAGGCTCTTTCACCCTAGTCCGAGCCATGCTAAACCGATACCGAGCCGCCTCTTGTCTCCCTCCAAGCCCCTGGTCCATACCGATCCTAGGCCACCTCCACCTCCTGGCTCCAATCCCCCACCAAGCCCTCCACAAGCTCGCCAACCGCTTCGGACCCCTGATCCACATCTGGCTTGGCTCCGTCCCCTGCATCGTCGTCTCCTCCACTGAGATGGCCAAGGAGTTCCTGAAGACCCATGAGGCCCGCTTCTCCAACAGGCCTTATAGTGCCGCGGTTGACTACCTCACTTACGGGTCACAGGACTTTTCATTCGCACCGTACGGGCCGTACTGGAAGTTCATGAAGAAGCTGTGCATGTCGGAGCTCCTGGGCGGTCGGACGCTGGACCTCCTCCTCCCAGTCCGTCGTGAAGAGATCAACCGATTCATTGCGTCAATGTTAAAGAAGGCCGAGGTAGGGGAAGAAGTGGATGTGGGAGCAGAGCTCGTCAAGGTGACCAACAATGTAATTTCAAGGATGACCATGAACACGCGGTACTCAGACAACGACAACGAGGCTGGCGAGGTGAGGAAGGTGGTTCAGGAGATGGCTGAGCTCACTGGGAAGTTCAATCTGTCGGACTTCATCTGGTTCTGCAAGAACTTGGATTTGCAGGGGTTTGGGAAGAGGCTCAAGAAAGTGAGGGACAGGTTTGATGCGATGACAGAGAGGATCATCGAAGAGCATGAAGAGGCCAGGAAGATCAGGAGAGAGAGAGGGGGGAGTGAAACGGCCAGAGATTTGCTTGACATTTTGCTTGATATATCAGAGGACGAGAGCTCAGAGATGAGGTTGACCAGGGGGAACATCAAGGCATTCATCCTGGTAAGTTGAACATTTCTTTTTTTAATTCCCACAAGCTCAGATAAAGTATTCTTTAATGGAAACTACCTTCCCATGAATCATGGAATATAAAAATAAGTTAATTAGCTGACTATAGCACCTCTAGTTTCTTTGTAATAAAAACCGCATCGACTGATTAGCCTCATCAATTCGACCATAAATATATGAAATACGAACTTGCATATATCTTTTTCAATTTTTGAAGGACATATTTGCGGCGGGGACTGACACGTCAGCAATCACCACGGAATGGGCCCTGGCGGAGTTAATCAACCACCCCGAGGTGCTTGAGAAAGCAAGGCAAGAGATTCACAACGTGGTCGGGAATGCCCGGCTGATCCAGGAATCGGACTTACCCGATCTCCCCTACTTGAAAGCAATAGTGAAAGAGACGCTGAGGCTCCACCCCACAGGGCCAATCATTGTGCGCGAGTCGTCCGAGGCCTGCACCGTTGCTGGCTACGAGATCCCTGCAATGACCCGGCTCTTCGTCAATGTGTATGCAATCGGGAGGGATCCTAAACACTGGGAGGACCCCCTCGAGTTCAGGCCGGAGAGGTTCCTGAGAGAAAACAAGGCACATATGGACGTGAGGGGTCAGCATTTTCAGCTGTTGCCCTTCGGGAGTGGGCGGAGAGGGTGTCCTGGAACCTCGCTGGCGCTTCAGGTGGTGCAGACGAGTTTGGCTTGTATGGTTCAGTGTTTCGAGTGGCGAGTGACCGGCAAGGTGGACATGGAGGAGGGGCCCGGGCTTACTCTTCCTAGGGCTCATCCCCTGGTTTGTGTCCCCGTGGCTAGGCTCGATCCGTTCCCATCGTTCTGATGATCTAGTTGGATCGAATCAAGAAATTGGAATGCCTTTCATGTTTGCTTGTTTTCTCATGAGATTGTTGGTTTAGGAATCTATTTACAGCATACCTTGGGTTGCATGCTGCACATGGAATGCTCCTAAATGTACTGAACAACCTTTAGCAGATTGCGTCAATACTAAATTACAATTACGGCAATGACAAGTTATTCAAGTAATAGGCATGGTGACCACTTCAATTGTATAGAATCACTTCCACTGCTTCTTGAGTGAAATTGTTGATGCAGAAATAGGTGACATAAGTCGACATGTACAGTGTTCCGAGATTTGGCCCACGAGCAAGAAATATAGAATTTGGAAAGAAGATATTTTCCTTCGAAAATGAAGTCAAAGTTATAGGGAAATCAAATTGATGCACATCGTTTGCATTGATTTCCTAATAAGAGAACATAAAGGAATCAATCATTGGCGTAATCCAGGCATTGGAATTCTTTAGAAGAACCTTCATATATCACATTTCCTCTGGTCCATATTTGCAAATGTCGAGGTTGCCTGTAATATCTGCATGACCAATCCTTCAATTTATGAGATTTGGGAGGTTTGTAAGCGGGAAATTCAATTTGTGTCTAGTGAGTTTTAGTGTTACCATCGGCACTACACTACATTCTAATTAGACTTCCGGACAACGCCTTAATCCACTTAGGGCCTAGGCCCATTTCCTTGGTTGGGCTGCTCGAAAATGAGCCCCAATCCATTGTGTAAACTCTCCGAATTAGATTGTCAATCTGGCAAGGATATGTCCAAGCAAAAAAAAAAAAAGAAAAAGAAAAAGAAAAAGAAAAAGAAAAAGAAAAAGAAAAAGGATGGGCAATTACTTATTAAGCAACTCGAACTTTTAACATGGATTTCACTTCCTGCGTAGGTTAGCTGTCATTGACAAATACGGACACTGTAAATCGCAATTGTTAATTGCTGTCAATCTTATAAAATTTAACAATCCCGGTTCATGAAAGAACTTGTCCAATTTCGAAGGATATTCTAAAAGTATCTTTTTATCAAAAAAGAAAAGAAAAGAAAGTAAATGGGTTTTTATCCATGCAAATTAGATATCGGAGCTGTCAAATCTCGTGGGACTGGGAACGGGTTTAGGTCGGGCCGATCCATCGGCACAACAATGGGGATTGGAGTTCACTCGGTCAAATGGACAACCCACTTAACCCAAGCAAAGCGTGCTCTTCCCCTCACTCTCTATTTGTCGCGACCTAATTTTTTCGGGTTCACATCCTAAAACTAGGTTAATGGACTGCTAAGTTTTTTAAACTTAGCTCGGGCTCTCCCAAGCCCATACCAATTCGCGACTTAAGTCTAATTTTTTTAAACATGCAAAAGATTATTAATTAGGAGTCGCCACTAATCGATTCACGGTAGGTCGATTAGACACCTAAGTAAAATAAATGGAGATTTATTTTACTCCTATGAACCAAAGACTAAGGGTACGGGGACTTGGTTACACTAGAATTTTCTAATGCCCTTTCGGTACCATTTCTTTTTAATTTTTTTTTAAAAATGTTTTTTGCAAGCAACTTGGATTTATTTTAACCTAAATTACTACCATGCAAGTATGGTGACCACACGGATGTTTATCCACTATTAAACACTCAAATAAATAATTAAATTGCATCACACAAAGCCAACAATCAATTTTTTTGAGTTTTCTTGAAATTAGAATTCTTTTATAAAAATGCATTTTTTAGCTAAGTGACCTAATTTTACTAATATGCAAATTCAAATTAAATGAGCCTAATATGCAATCTAGTTAACATGCACTTCATGACCTAATTTACTAATGAACATATTCTAATTAAACAATCCTATCATGCAAACTAATTAATGTGCACCTTGTATTTTTGTATTTTTTTATTGAAATTCAAAATTAATGAAAACCCTAGTTAAGCTATCTAAAAAAGAATAATTTTCTAATTCATTTTTGGGATTAATTTTGACTTAAACCCTATTTTGTCTTAGAAATCTATTTTTTATTTTTTTTTTTATTTTTCTTAAAAGCATGCCAATTTTATCTAAGACTCTATAAAAAAAAGTTGTTTAAGATTGACCCTAACCTATTTTAAAAAGATATCTAAAAATGCAGTTCTAAAAATATAATCTAAAAAAATAATTTACCAAACCTATGTGTCTAATTTATTAAACCTACATGTCTTATATGCTCACGTAAGATTTTGATTTTTTTTTTTATAGATTTTTTAGACAAGTAATTATTAAATAAATATTAAATCTAAACTATCAACAAAATCAACCAAGAAAGGATTAAAATAATCGAAAAAATAACCTGTTGTCTCACGAGTCAAATTAACGGTTATTCTAACCCTAAATATCACAACAAAGAGATCAAAATAATTACAAATTTGACCTGAAGTCTTACGGACCAAATTAAATAATTATTGTGATTTAACAATTGAAATTTCACTAACAAGCCCAACAATTAAAATAATTAAAAAAATAATCCAATGTCTCTCGGATCAAATCAATAATTATAATAATTCCGGACAAAATTCCTGTGGATAATGCCTACAAAAATCACAGATATTAACATCCAATATTGCAATTTAGATAACTAAACTAAAAAATGCTATCAAACAAAATAAATAGAAAAATAACATGAAAAGTCAAATAGAATAAAATAAACCACCTAAAACAGGGAAGTTGCAGCGTGATTGGTGAGCGACGTTCGGTGGTGGGCTCGCGGAGGCGCTGCGTGGGTTCCCGGTGCGGGCGTTAGCGCGGTGTCGAGCGGTCGAGACGCACGAGGGCGCGCGAGGGGGCAAAGTTGGCACGGGTTGCTTGGTGCGGTGGCGAGTGGTGCTCGGCAGCGCGGCGGAAGCGTGCGGTGCTCGAGCGGTTGCAGTCACCGATGCGTGTCGGCCGCCGGCAAGAGGAGGACGACGGGTTGCGAAACGTCGCGCGCAGCTCAGGGTGGAGGGTGAAGCTCGGGCAGAGGCGGTGGCGACGACGACGCAGCAAGCAGCGTCGGGCACCGGGTCGAGCAGAGGCCGAAGGCAGGGGAGTCGCTACTGCTCAGAGGCCGATGGCGCAGCCCGGAGAAGATCTACTGGTGGAGCGGTAGCGGAGTAGCGCGGGGGCGATGGAGTTGAGCTGCGGATCGCGGGTTGTCGGGTGGAGTGGTGACGGTGGTGGAGGTGAGCGGAGCGGCGATGCTACTTGGAGACCGGCGGTGCAGGCTTGCGGAGGTGATGACCGGCGTAGGCTCGAGTGCTGCGGGGGCGTAGCGGAGGACTCGAGCGCGGCTGCTGGCGTCGCGGGGCGCGACGGTGGCTGGCGGAGCGAAGAGTGGCAGTGCCGCGCAGCGGCCGGTGGGTTCGGCTGATGAAGCCCCGCGAGGAAGAAGAAGAACTCTCTTCTTTTCTCTATTTTTTACTCTTTTTTTTCTCTCTTCTATTCACGCTCACGTCCCCTCGCAGGTCTTCTCTCCCTCTGCTGGTGTCCTTTTCTGCAGAAGTCAAATCCCTCTTTTTTCTTCTAATTTTTTTGACTTGAGAGAAAAACGAAGTAGAGCTCTTTTGCACGAATTTCCTCTCCTTGAATTTTCCTCTTTGGATTTTTTTGAAAATCGCTCCTCATTTACGAAAAATGAACCTCTCTTTTATAATAATTTCAGACGGTCACTTTGTATGTCATTTTCTAAGTTTCCATCTCCAGTCGCATTAAATCAGAGTTATAAATCGGTATGATTTTGCAATCGCTCGATTTTGCTCGGATTTCTTCCATTTTACAAAAATTCTTGCCCCTTATTCACTTGATTTTTGAATTGTTTCTGCATTTAACAAAATCTAAATATTCATCAAAATTCCAAATTTCCATGCATATTCAATCAAATCAATTTCCTCCATTTTTATTTTTATTTTTTCTTTTATTTGTTCTAATGCAATTTTTATTTTCCTTATTTCCCTAGATTTGCTAAAATTAGGTGTCAACAAATGCTCCTCTTTGAAGGTGAGCTCGTAAAGGTTGCCTTCAAAGACAATTTGAGACGTAAATTTTTACCATGCACATGTAATGAATGACTCCCCCTTTTTTTTTTGTGGAATATGATTCCCATTTTGAAATGAAATTTATGTGATGCATGGAAATACTAATGCAAATGATAAAGGAACTTACCTGAAATTACTTACCTTCGAGTAACTCAAGATAGATTGGTGTTACATGTCTAGGACCCGTACCATTCTACGGTCGCCCAGAATAGTAACATGGCTTTGCAAAGAGACTGCTTTCCCAGGACCCGTTCCATTCTACGGTCGCCCAGTATGGCATTGCTTTGTTGTGTCTAGGACCCGTACCATTCTACGGTCAACTAAACGGAGATTTATTTTCCAGGACCTGTACCATTCTACGGTCGCCTGAATTGAGGTTGTCTAGGATCCGTACCATTCTATGGTCGCCTAAACGGGGATCTGTTTTCCAGGACCCGTACCATTCTACGGTCGCCTGAATAGGTGTTGTCTAGGACCCGCACCATTCTACGGTCGCCTAAACTGGGATTCATTTTCTAGGACCCGTACCATTCTAGGTCGCCTGATCAGGATGAATCTGGAAAAAATCTTTGGGGGGGCAACTCCATCGAGTGCCAGTGCTTGAAAAGGAATACCTGTACAATGACAAGTATTTAAGGTATGGGTAGAGATAGACTTACCTGGTGACATCTCTGTTCCTTGGGAATATGTTTCCTGCAAAACGCAGTTGTAGGAAAGGCAATATGCATTGACAGACATGCATGAATTCAAATGAGGTTCATGCGTGATGATTTTTATCAATCTTGCATCGCCTAATTTCCATCGGGAAATATCTCAAAAGAATATTCTAATCTGAACATATGTGTCATGGATGTATCAAATGAGGGATCTTTTGGTCTGAAAGGATTTTTTCTCTCATCCTCATTAAAAAAGTCATTTCATCCTGATCTTTGATGCAGGATTTTAGCAATCACTCTATCTCACTGTCATCATGCCAAACAAGGGTTTGTGCAATCTCGCAAGTGGTACGATCTTACCAATCTGAGAGGTCTTTAACATGGACCGTAATGTGGGCCTGGTCAAAGGCTTAACAAAAGGGATTCTTTGAGTCGAGGCTTTTGAAAGAATTAGTGATATTCTATAATCATCTCTGAGTTTACAAGTCAAGAACCCTGCAAAATGAGAAAGAATTAATCTTGCTCGCACTTCTTCGAGCGATGCTTAAAACATGTGAACCCCTAGGTTAATTCAAGTGCTCTAATCTGAAGAGACTTTGCAAGGGACGTAACGTAGGCTTGGCTCATGGGTTGAGAAATGAAAGGATCATTAGGCTCAAAAAGTGTTTAGGGGGGTTAAAGTTGGTGATCATCTTGACATTTCCACCATTTTCCTTCTCCACTGTCAAAGATTTTTTCATATCACAACTCCATTGATTGTAACAGCATTTGAGTTTTTTTTAGTATCGCCTTGTTGGGGATACGACTCACTATATCAAGAGTTTGATTTTCTCTTTTCTGGGCATTGGCCTTGCTTTTACTAGGCACACTGCTTTTCCATGCCCCATATTTTTTGCACTTATTTTCTTCGTACTTAACACAGACTTCATTCTTTGTCAGTATTCTAAGCCATGCTACTTGAATGGTTCTTTTTGCCTTGCCCCAGTGTGGGGGATGATCACCAACTGGGTTAAACATGAAACGAATTCATAGGCTCAAGTGGGCTATGCAATGGATGGAAGTGTATAGGATAAAGAAAGAACTACTCTTCATCATCTTAAGGCACTTTAAATTACCGTACAAGTTACACTGTAAAAGCAATACTCAAAGATTGATGCAAGTGGGAGCAAGAAGATTCCTACCATTCATTTCAAATTTGTCCCAATTTGGGATGATCCTTGACAGGGATAATTTTAAAAGAATCTCCATAAGTGTATGGGGCTCAAAGGGGTTAAGCAATGGATCACCTGTAGTGTTTGGGATAGAGAAAAGAATGCCTCTCATCACCTTGGTTGACGTACCCTTTGCGAGATCAACTTTTCCTTGCAAGCACGGAAATTTTCCACACAACTTACTGGGAATTAGTGTATAAAAAAGTGTATGGAACAAGGCTTGCCTTTCATCATTCCAAAGTATCCCATTTGACACATTCAATTTATCTCACATAATTCATCAGGGAAAACATGCAAGATTTGCAACAAATTTGAACAATTCAACTCATTGAGGCATTTTATTCATCATAGAAATATTTACAATTCAAGACATGACATGACAAATTCTATCATGGATAATACTTCTTGACAGCATCTGAATTAACTGGAGTGGAAAACTCACGACCATCCATTTCTGCCAGGATCAAAGCATTGCCAGGAAGTACCTTCTTTACCACGTATGGGCCGCTGTAGTTTGGAGCAAACTTGCCTCCAGGATCTGGAAAGATCGGCAACAACTTCCTTAGGACTAGGTCATTTACCTCGAAATGCCTTGGCCGTACCTTCCGGTTGAAAGATCTGGCTACTCTCTGTTGATATGTTTGGCCATAGCAGAGAGCTTTCAGTCTTTTCTCGTCGATCAAGTTCAACTGCTCGAATCTTTGTTGTGACCATTCTGCTTTAGACAACCCCACTTGGGATAAAACTCTCAGGGAAGGAATCTCCACTTCCACAGGTAGAACTGCTTCCATGCCGTACACCAAAGCAAATGGAGTTGCCCCAATGGATGTGCGGATCGATGTTCGATATGCCATCAGTGCGAAGGGTAACCTGTCATGCCAATCTCGATAATTCTCGGCTGTCTTAGCCAAGATCTTCTTGATGTTCTTATTGGCTGCTTCAACAGCCCCGTTCATTTGAGGGCGGTAAGGAGACGAATTCAAATGCTTGATTTTGAACTTTCTGAACAACCCATCCACAAGCTTGTTGTTCAAATTGGTCCCGTTATCAGTGACGATTGCTTCAGGGACACCATAGCGAGCAATTATGTCACGTTTGACAAACTTCACAATATTACGAGTAGTGACACTTGCAAAAGATGTAACTTCGATCCATTTGGAGAAATAGTCTATCGCCACCAAAATGAATCGATGTCCATTTGAAGCCTTGGGATTGATTGGGCCAATCACGTCAATACCCCACATCGTGAAGGGCCATGGCTCAGAAAACTGATGCAGTTTAGTTGGAGGAACATTTATTTTATTTCCATGAATCTGGCAGCGGTGACAACTCCGAACATGCTGGATGCAGTCACTTTCCAATGTGAGCCAATAATAGCCTAATCTCATAATCTTCTTGGCTAACATGTGTCCATTCATATGAGGCCCATATACTCCTTCGTGCACTTCTTGCATGATTTGGATGGCTTCGGTTGCATCTATACATCGCAACAAGACTGAATCGTAAGATCTCTTGTACAAATTCTCACCACTAACGAAGAATTTTGAGGCCATCTTCATGATGTACTTCCTATCAGCCTTAGTGCTTCCCTCGGGAAATTCTTGTTTTTGAATGTAATTCATGATATCGAAATACCATGGTTTCCCGTCAGGTTCTTCAGTCACGATCATACAATAAGCTGGCTTTGGTAAAACCTCTATTTTCAGAGGTTCGACTTCTAACCCATCGCTGACTTGCAAAGATAGAAGACAGCGTCGCAAGTGCATCTGCAAATTGATTATGAGACCTTGGCAAGTATTCAAACGAAATTTCCTTAAACTCTTTTGCCAGACTTTCTAGGTACTTGTGGTACGGGAGCAACTTGGCATCCTTGGTCTTCCATTCACCTACGGTTTGCAGTATGATTAATGCGGAATCTCCGAATACTTTTAACTTAGCAACATCCATCTCAATTGCAGCCTGAAGCCCAAGAATGCATGCTTCATATTTGGCCACATTATTAGTGCATGGGAATATCAATTTCGCAGCTACTGGATGATGTTGACCATCTGGGGTATCAAAACTGCCCCAGTACCCGAACCCGACAAATTTACAGCTCCATCAAAGAACATCTTCCATGAGTCTTCATTTACACTCAAGACACGGTCATCAAGGAAACTATCATCGTCATTAGGGACTCCTGAATTCTTGGCCAATAGATCAGCAATTGCTCGGCCTTTAACCGACTTTTGTGGCATGAATTGCACATCAAATTCGGAAATCAAAATTTGCCATTTGGCCAACTTACCCACTAAAGCTGGCCGATCAAGTAAGTACTTGATAGGGTCGTTCTCAGTCACAAGGAATGTCTGGTAATGCAGTGTGTATTGTCGCAATCTATGAAATACCCACACCAATGCCGCACAAGTCTTTTCAACATCAGAATACTTCAGCTCTGACATAGTGAACTTCTTGTTTAGGTAATAAATGGCCCGTTCTCTTCTGTCGACGGGACTTTCTTGAGCCAACATTGCACCCAATGACTCACTATGAATAGTGAGGTAGAGAATCAAATGATGCCCTGGCAAGGGTGGGACAAGAACTGGTGGATTTATCAAGTACTGCTTCAGCTTGTTGAACGCTTCCCGACACTCATCATCCCAGTTGACTTGTGCATTCTTCTTTCGAAGCTTAAAGAACGGCTTGGCAGTTTCAGAGAGTTGGGAAATGAATCGAGCTATGTAATTCAATCTTCCTAAAAGGCTCCGGACTTCTTTCACCATTGACGGAGGTTGCAATTCACATATGGCCTTAGCCTTGGAAGGGTCGATCTCAATCCCTTTACTGCTCACAATAAATCCGAGTAATTTACCGGATGTTGCTCCAAACACGCATTTAGTGGGATTCAGATGAAGCTTGAACTTACGGAGTCGATCGAACAACTTTTTCAAGGTTTTGATGTGGCTTCTTCCTGGTCGGGTCTTTGCAATCATATCATCAACATAGACTTCAATCTCCTTGTGCATCATGTCATGAAATAATGCAACCATGGCTCGCTGGTAGGTTGCCCCTGCATTATTGAGTCCAAAGGGCATGACCTTATAATGAAAGGTTCCCCACGGGGTGATGAACGCAGTCTTCTCTTTGTCTTCCTCCTTCATCCTTATCTGATTGTACCCAGAAAAACCATCCATAAATGAGAATAGCTCAAAACCAGCGGTACTATCCACAAGGACATCTATGTGTGGTAATGGGAAATCATCCTTTTGACTAGCCTTGTTTAGATCCCGATAGTCAACACAAACTCGAACTCGGCCGTCTTTCTTCGTCACCGGCACAATATTAGCCACCCATTCGGGGTACTGTGAGACTTCAATGAATCCCACTTTCAAGAGCTTCATCACCTCTTCCTTTATCTTTTTCGAGAGTTCGGGTTTAGTCCTCCGCAGCCTTTGCTTCTTAGGTGGCACGTCCGGATCAGTAGGTAGGCAATGCTCCACGATTGATGGGTCTAGCCCAGGCATGTCAGCGTAGGTCCATGCGAAAATGTCTTGATATTCCTTCAATAACTGAATTAGATGCTCAGCCTCGTCTTTCGGGAGACTCGCCCCAATTTTCACCTCTTTGGCTTCTTTAGCATCACTTAAATTAATAGTGACAGTTTGCTCGGATGTGAGAGCCTTGGCTTTTTCATGTTGTTCCCAGCTTCGCTGCACCTCAATGGAGTCTTTGATCGAGTCTTCAGGATCATCATTATCAGCACTTGTTGCATTGGATTGGACCATTTCCACACCTTTGCATGCCATAAGATTGTTCCTGAAACATGAAGTAGATAAATTAGAAAGACAAACAGAGTAATCTACATTTTTACTTTTGTTTTTTTTGTTGTTTTTTTTTTTTAAAGAATTTTGGCAAAAACATTTTTTGAAATATTTTGACATGAGGAAGCATGATGAAGCCCAGGCCTCAGAATTCTCCTTGGATTTTTCTTTTCTTTTATCGGTTGGATATCATCACCGGGCTGGTTTGGTGTACCTCATCATGCCCTCAAAATAAAACTTGTAATTTCATTGAAATTCATCAATCGATTACATTTATTGAATGGAAAAAATGCAACACTCAATCATTAAAAGAAAGCTAAAAACATCTTAGAAAATAAATAAAAATTCCCACGCAGGGGAATGTGCAAAAACAGTAAAAAAGTTACTCTTGTGGGCCAAGGCCCATCTCTTCAAGGGGTCCTTCATCAATGGTTCCTATGATGAGGTCGTCGAATAAGTTTGTAACTCCTTCCAGCACATCATCGAGGTTCTCTATCTTTGGGGGTGTTGGCTCATCCATGCCACCCCATCCATCTGGGACTATCTCGCGAGGATCAATATAGAAACTGGGAGGGGTCGAATACTTCACCAGGTAATCGTACTTGCCACTAGGCTGCCCTAGAGTGTCTATCACTTCCGCTTCATCCTGCATCATTCTTGGAGGACCAGGGAATGTCTCATGAATGCTTGGGGGTAGCGGGTTTTGCCTCCCTCGCCCTTGGTCAGGTGGCGGGTTCCGCCTTTCCTGTCTTCGCCCTTCAAAACTTCCCCCACCTCTTCCATGGTACCTTAAACCAGCAGTGCGGGATCTCTAAGGGGCTTCAATGGGGCTTTGAATGCCTTGACCATTTCTCCCAAGACCATTGCCAGGGACGAAACCATTCCCAACCATTACTCTTCCCACCATGAGGGCAGCGTCTGAAACTTCAGGAGTGATTAGCGATGAACCTCGAGAAGCGTGTATGGTGGATACCAACTCGAATGAATGGTAACTTGATTCGAACTGGGAATCCGGCTCTACATAGGAGATAGCCGTCTCATGATAAATCCAGTGGCCTTCCTCACCATACACAGTGACCAACTTCCTTTCGATCACAAATTTCACAGCTTGATGTAGACTTGAGGGCATTGCTCCAGCATTATGTATCCAGGGACGACCTAGCAGAAAATTGAATGCAGTAGGGATATCTAGTACTTGGAAGGGAATGTTGAAGACGACCGGCCCTATTTGCACGTCGAGATGGACTTCCCCGATCACTTCCTTTTTTGTTCCATCGAAAGCTCGCACTGAAGTCTTCGCAGCATGTATCCTTGATGGGTCTACCTTGAGGCGGTGAAGAGTGGCCAACGGACATATGTTCAGAGTGGACCCATTATCAATGAGCACTCGGGACACATGAGAAGACTTGTGCTTAACGGATACGTAGAGTGCCTTATTATGCCCTTTGCCTTCGAGAGGGAATTCATCATCAAAGAAGGCAATCAAATCCTTGAGAAGGACCGATCCTACAAATTCTTCCAGCTTGTCTGCCTCAACCGTTTCTGGAACCCGAATTTCACTTAGCACCTTCATTAGCGACTTTTGATGCACGGGGGACGTCAGCAAAAGCTCGAGTAAAGAGATTTGAGCAGGCATCTTTCGTAATTGGTCAACCACGTTGTACTCGCTTGCTTTGATTACGGCCAGGAAGTCCTTAGCCTCTTCATCAGTGACCGGCTTTGCAGGTTGAGCACTGGCTTGATCATAGGTTCGACCAGACCTTGTAACAAGGTCAACATCCAGGTCATAAGACCAAGGCACCGCCTTGTTGTTGACATACTCATACGGCTGAGGCACCTCTATCACTATCTCCTCGTCGGATGCATCCTCTAATGGGGGCATGTCCACAAGCGAAGGATCAACCTCTTTCTTGTCAGCATCAAGCGCGGCCTGCTCCTCCTCCCAATCGATGATGAGGTGGGAGATAGTAGAAACTATACAGTTACGATCAGCATACACAATGATGCCGTCATCCACCATTTTGACAACTATTTCTCTCATTACTGACAGAGGGACATCTTCATGACCTCGGTAATACCCAGCTCTCACTAACCCATTGTAGGCATCTGCCACGTGCACCTTTGAGTTCCTGATCCATCCGACTTCAGGTTCTAGGATAGCATTCACCGTACCCTCATGCTCTGGGAGCGGATTTTTCTGGACATTCGGTCGAGTAGTTTGGAATGAAAAGGCTTTTGTGTCCAGGAGATTTTGGATCTTGTGCTTGAGGGTGAAACATTCATCAGTTGAATGGCCCAGTTCACCGTTATGGTAGTCACATTTCTTGGTCGGGTCGTAACCGCGAATGCCTTCACGGTTAGGGCGTTTTGGATCACTAGAAAGCAAGCCCTTCTTTCGGAGGATTGTCAGCACTTGGGATGGAGACCCAGGGAGAGGGGAAAACTGCCTTCTATTATTCGCCTGGGCGAATGTTTGATGGCCAACGGGTTGTTGCTGTCTTGGGCTCATTTGGATCGCTGGGGCACGTTTGGCACTTTCTTGGCTATAAGCCACATTCACATCGACGGCCGCTTCTTTCTCTTTCTTGGCGGAGAATCTTTTACTAGATGGTTCAGCAAACCATCCTTCCCTTATCCCCATCTCGATCTGTTCTCCTACAGGAATAAGCTGATTGAAGCTCTCAACATACGTACTAGCCATTCGGTTATGAAACTCAGACGGAAGGGTTTTCACGAACAACTTCATCAACTCTTTGTTGGTAGGCTCAGGAGTGATTTGAGCCGCCAGGTTTCTCCATCTCACAGCATACTCTTTAAATGACTCGCTCCTTTTCTTTTCCATCCGCTCCAGGTCTTCTCGGGAAGGTGCGATGTCCATGTTGAACTTGTATTGTTTGAGGAATGCGTCCGCCACTTCGTTCCAGGTTTCGAGGAGGTTCACGTTTTTCATTATGTACTAATTTAGTGCGGGTCCGGTCAAACTCGCATGAAATGATTGGATCATGAGGGGCTCATTTTTGACGTGCTGGGCCATGCGCACGTGGTACATCTGCAAATGAGATTTTGGACAAGATGTCCCGTCGTACTTCTCAAATTCCGGCATTTTGAACTTGCTCGGCATTTTGACCTTCTCATAGACCGAGAGGTCAAACGGGAGTGAGCTTTGAGACTCCTGCAGCTGTCTCATCTTCTCTTCTAGCTTTGCAACGCGCTCATCTTGATCTGTCTTGGGAACACTGTCAAGCTTGGCCTTTCCAACAAGGACCATATCATCTTCCAAATCGTGCATTTCATCATCACTCATTTGGGCCCCGTTCCTCCGGACTACTATCTCGGGAGAGCGGGAGGATTTGGATTCACCGGAGGGATTGAAGTTGAACTGTTATAAGCTGCATGGAAGTGGCTAACTCGCTTGAGCTGATCTTCCACGGAGGACATGCGATCGCGCATCTCGCTTTGGTCGGCCATTTTAGCCTTTGATCGCGTAATGATAGGAGAGCGTGGAGGATCCGTTATCACCTATGAGGAAAAAGAGATAATGTAAGAACCAATTGCAAGATAAGAAAATGGCCTCTGACAATTGTCTAATCGCCTCATTTTATTGAAAATTTATTTGAAATTTGAACCAAGTTCCCTAATAAAGAACTAAGAATTGAAATCCAAAGTCCCTAAAAATTGAATCTAGAAATTGAAAACATTGTACTAGAATCAAAGTCCCTAAACATTGAACTAGGAATCAAAATTCAGGACATCTCATTTTATATGCTTTCGGGATCCCAACGCCTTGCGAAGCTTCTTATTTTCAGCTTCAAGCCTTTCCACTTTCCGTTTAAGATGCTCAATTTGTGTACGTTGGGTCGGCTTCTCAGTCACATCAGGGATTACTGGACGGAGGGCGGCAGGAATCCGATGTTGTTGGATGTAGAATGCTGACGCATGGTGAATCTCTTCCTCGCCTTTCAGTCTCTTGGGCACCAAAATTTTCTCTAGGTGGCATTCACTCCATGCAGCAATGATCATCTGGACTTCGTTAAAGTAGTCATAGTCTGTTTGAATAAAACGAACTTGGAACAACTCTGTTTTGAGTGGCGGAGGAACTTCTTGAAGGGCTTTGTACTGACGAGCCACCCTATACGGGTAATAAGAAGTTGCACCAGAAAGGCCCAGCAATGGGATTGGCTCATCATGCTTGTGTGAGAAGCGGGCCTCCTCAACTCGGAACCATTTAGTATGCCATAGGAATGCCTTAGGATTAGGATCTTTCAAAAAATTAATCCAACGGGCATACTGCTTATCTGGAGAAAAACGTTCTAGGACCGCAAATTTTTGTATGGGGTGCCTCGAATCATCAATCTTAAATTGTTTCATAAGATGCCCAAAACCTCTTATGTGTGAGAAAAACCATATTTGTAAAAGTTCAGGGAGGGCACGCAGGGTCTTCTCTTCATTTTGCTTGAAACGGTTTAATGACAAAAATGTTTCAGCTAAAACCATATTGACATAATTTAAACCGTTACAAACACGATTAACCAGCCATGAAATTGAAGGATTAATTGCATTTCTTCGATAAGGAAAAAATGATTAGCCCGAAAAA
Source organism: Eucalyptus guilfoylei (assembly GCA_016097605.1). Taxonomy (NCBI): domain Eukaryota; kingdom Viridiplantae; phylum Streptophyta; class Magnoliopsida; order Myrtales; family Myrtaceae; genus Eucalyptus; species Eucalyptus guilfoylei. Next base: position 30,412,625 of record CM027860.1, read on the forward strand.
TGCTAACATGAAAATCCTAGCTTTTGAAATCATTGATGGATTTGCAAAACCTTCTTCCAAAAGTGAAAATGGGCATGCAGAACAATTTGCTTTGACAATTTTCTTCACCATTTCGATTTTGATTTCTAAAAAATGTGATAATTCAGAAATAGAATCTATACCGATAGGCGGTCTAATAAGCTCCTTTTCCATGGGCATTCCAATGGCAATACTATACTCTTCTAGTGTTGGGGTTAGTTCAAACTCATCAAACATGAATGTTGAAGTTTGTGGACACCAGAAGTGAGGGAGTGCCTGTATCACACTAGAGTGGATACTGATCTCTAATAATGGGAGAAGTCGGGCGATCCTGGCTTTCACATATCTTTGGCCATCTTGATCTAACTAGTCCAACCACATTTTGAGCTCTTTTTTGGGAGTGGAAATGACTTGTGCATCGGTTTTCCCCATAGCATATAAAACAAGATTGATGATGCAACCTATTGTCATGGACCGACAAAATTTCAATAAAGTAAGTAAGTTGCGAAGAATTTAGATAACTTACTTTTCACCTGAAAATGGATGACAATCACATAGACACACGCATGAAATGTGAGGTTCAATTTCTATCTATATGGCTTAACAAAGTGAAGCTAAGAGGATGATCTGACCGTTGCAGTCTCGCATTAACGTGTCAGGTCCTCCTAACCCTGGCTCAGTCGAATAGAATGCCCAATAATCACGCAGTCTCGCGGATATTGACAAACACATTCGACACCATGAAAGAAATTTCGGGGAAAAGAAGATCAACCTCCATATAGCAGTCTCGCTTTGGAGGAAGTATCCTTCTCAACACCATCCTAAAAATCCTATTGCAGCCCAGGTCCGGCCACAGGTTGTGTGTGCAATAGTGTAGTGTTAAAAGCAATAAACCATGTACAAGAGTTTAAATGCAAACAACACTTCTAATTAGGGAAAAATAAATCATTCATCCCACTCTCCAACCTGCAAGACAAAGGTTAGCAAAGACTACTCCCCTTATACCTCATATTTGCAAAAACATTTAACACCTTAGATATATTAGGGACGTACCTGGTGTCCTTGCTGCCAAACAAAAACATTTTTAAAAGAAAAAGAAAAATTGGCCTAAGTCCACTAAGTGTTTTAACCTAAGTCCCCAATGAGTCGCCAAGTCTGTCGCGACCTAATTTTTTTCGGTTCACATCCTAAAACTAGGTAATGGACTCGCTAAGTTTTTTAAACTTAGCTCGGGCTCTCCCAAGCCCAAACCACCCGCGACTTAAGTCTAATTTTTTTAAACATGCAAAAGATTATTAATTAGGAGTCGCCACTAATCGATTTACGGTAGGTCGATTAGACACCTAAGTAAAATAAATGGAGATTTATTTTACTCCTACGAACCAAAGACTAAAGGTATAGGGACTTGGTTACACTAGAATTTTCTAATGCCCTTTCGGTATCATTTCTTTTTAATTTTTTTAAAAAAAATGTTTTTTTGCAAGCAACTTGGATTTATTTTAACCTAAATTACTACCATGCAAGTATGGTGACCACACGGATGTTCATCCACTATTAAACACTCAAATAAATAATTAAATTGCATCACACAAAGCCAACAATCAATTTTTTTGAGTTTTCTTGAAATTAGAATTCTTTTATAAAAATGCATTTTTTAGCTAAGTGACCTAATTTTACTAATATGCAAATTCAAATTAAATGAGCCTAATATGCAATCTAGTTAACATTTACTTCATGACCTAATTTACTAATGAACATATTCTAATTAAACAATCCTATCATGCAAACTAATTAATATGCACTTAGTATTTTTGTATTTTTTATTGAAATTCAAAATTAATGAAAACCCTAGTTAAGCTATCTAAAAAAGAATAATTTTATAATTCATTTTTGGGATTAATTTTGACTTAAACCCTATTTTGTCTTAGAAATCTATTTTTCTTAAAAGCATGCCAATTTTATCTAAGACTCTATAAAAAAAAGTTGTTTAAGATTGACCCTAACCTATTTTTAAAAGATATCTAAAAATGCAGTTCTAAAAATATAATCTAAAAAAATAATTTACCAAACCTATGTGTCTAATTTATTAAACCTACATGTCTTATATGCTCACGTAAGATTTTGATTTTTTTTTATTTTAGATTTTTAGACAAGTAATTATTAAATAAATATTAAATCTAAACTATCAACAAAATCAACCAAGAAATGATTAAAATAATCGAAAAAATAACCTGTTGTCTCACAAGTCAAATTAACGGTTATTCTAACCCTAAATATCACAACAAAGAGATCAAAATAATTACAAATTTGACCTGAAGTCTTACGGACCAAATTAAATAATTATTGTGATTTAACAATTGAAATTTCACTAACAAGCCCAACAATTAAAATAATTAAAAAGATGATCCAATGTCTCTCGGATCAAATCAATAATTATAATAATTTCGGACAAAATTCCTATGGATAATGCCTACAAAAATCACAGATATTAACATCCAATATTGCAATTTAGATAACTAAACTAAAAAATGCTATCAAACAAAATAAATAGAAAAATAACATGAAAAGTCAAATAGAATAAAATAAACCACCTAAAACAGGGAAGTTGCAGCGTGATTGGTGAGCAGACGTTCAGTGGTGGGCTCGCGGAGGCAGCGTGGGTTCCTGGTGCGGGCGTTAGGCGCTGGTGTCGAGCGGTCAGAGACGCAGCGGCAACGGCAAGGGGGCAGAGTTGGCACGGGTTGCTGGTGCAGTGGCAGGTGGTGCTCGAGCAGCAGCGGCGGAAGCGTGCGGTGCTCGAGCGGTTGTAGGTCACCGATGCAGGGGTCGCTGGCAAGAGGAGGACGACGGGTTGCAGGCGTCGCAGCGTCTGGCGGAGGGTGAAGCTCGGGCAGAGGCGGTGGCGACGACGACGCAGCAAGCAGCGTCGGGCACCGGGTCGAGCAGAGGCCGAAGGCAGGGGCGTCGCTACTGCTCAGAGGCCGACGGCGCAACCCGGAGAAGATCTGCTGGTGGAGCGGTGGCGGAGTAGCGCGGGGGCGATGGAGCTGAGCTGCGGATCGCGGGTTGTCGGGTGGAGTGGCGACGGTGGCGGAGGTGAGCGGAGCGGCGATGCTACTCGGAGACCGGCGGTGCAGGCTCGAGTGCTGCGGGGGCGTAGCGGAGGACTCGGGCGCGGCTGCTAGCGTCGCGGGGCGCGACGGTGGCTGGCGGAGCGAAGAGTGGCGGTGCCGCGCAGCGGCCGGTGGGTTCGGCGGATGAAGCCCCGCGAGGAAGAAGAAGAACTCTCTTCTTTTCTCTCTTTTTTACTTTTTTTTTTTCTCTCTTCTATTCACGCTCACGTCCCCTCGCAGGTCTTCTCTCCCTCTGCTGGTGTCCTTTTCTGCAGAAGTCAAATCCCTCTTTTTTCTTCTAATTTCTTTGACTTGAGAGAAAAACGAAGTAGAGCTCTTTTGCACAAATTTCCTCTCCTTGAATTTTCCTCTTTGGATTTTTTCGAAAATCGCTCCTCATTTACGAAAAATGAACCTCTCTTTTATAATGATTTCGAACGGCTACTTTGTATGGCATTTTCTAAATTTCCATCTCCAGTCGCATTAAATCAGAACTATAAATCAAAGCGTGATTTTGCGATCAATTTCGATTTTCTTTGATTTCTTCAATTTTATAAAAATTCTTGCCCCTTATTCACTTGATTTTTGAATTGTTTCTGCATTTAACAAAATCTAAATATTCAATAAATTCCAAATTTCCATGCATATTCAATCAAATTAATTTCCTCCATTTTTATTTTTATTTTTTCTTTTATTTGTTCTAATGTAATTTTTATTTTCCTTATTTCCCTAAATTTGCTAAAATTAGGTACCAACACTATTCATTCCCGAGTGCTTTGCAGGACCTCTGTGACAATTACACATCGCCCTGGGCTCGCGTGCTCGTCGCGTCGCGTCTCGGGTGTGTGTTTGTCCGACGTGGGGGTGTGGATGGAACAGATGCACGACAAAAGGACTGGACATGGATAAATAGGGGCCCACCGCACAGGCTGTATGCCAACATCTTCGTTTTGCTCACCTTCGACGACGGACTCAACTTATCCACCCAAATTATCCATAGCCCTCCAACCCATCACAACAGAGTCCAAATCTTGAAGCAACGTGTGTTTTTCATCGCTCTAAATCTTGAAGGAACGTGTTGGTCATGCGCGAGCATGAGTTCGAATGAGATGGAGTTTCAGTTCGTCCTTCTATCATACCAGGAAATTTAGAGGTGAAAAGCTAGCAAGGTTGCGCCTGATTCGGGACGCTGGAGTTGATGCACTAAAGACTTAAGAACCAATCATGAGGATGTAATGTACTATAGACTTGAAAGAGATATCCCGATTCAAAAGGCATTTTATTTTCAATGTCCGATCAAGTCACGGTAATTAACTCGACCGAAGTGGACAAACTGGTTCGCTCAAACCTTAGAGCATCAGCTAAGCTGAGTTCTGTTTTTCACTTGCAGCTATCGAGAGGAGCACCGCACAAGCACCGGTTATGGAAGTACACCGTGTTATCGAAGCTCTGCAGATGCCCGCCCACCGGAATCTCCCCGCACAGCCGGTTGTAGCTCACATTCAGGAAATGAACACTTTCCATGGCCTTTGGAATGGACCCGTAAATCTTATTATGGTCCATGTAGAGGTAAGTCAGGCTCTTGTTAAACTTCGCCTTTGACAGGTCGAACTCGAACTGGTTCCTTGAGATGTCGATGTAGTACGTGCTCTTGTTCCTCCCGAACACCAGCGACGCGTCCCCCTGAAGCCTGTTCCGGGAAAGGTCCAGCTTCACGAAGTCGACACCGGCGAAGGTAGCCGGGAGCTCGCCGGAGAGATTGTTGTGGGAGAGGATGAGGTAGAGGCTGTTACCCTTGAGGTTGGCGAGGGAAGCTGGAATCTTCCCAGTGAGCTGGTTGCGGTCGAGGCTGACGTAGCCGAGGGCGGGGATGGTGGAGAGGGAGTCAGGGATGCCGCCGGTGAGCTTGTTGAAGGAGAGGTCGAGGTAGGTGAGGTTCTTGAGCTGGCCGAGGAAGGAGGGGATTGGGCCGGTGAGATTGACCCAGCTGATTCTCAAGAATATCAGGTGCTTGAGCTTGGTCAAGGACTTTGGGATCGGGCCGGAGAAGTTCGAGACCTTATCTAGGTTGAGGTATTTGAGGTAGGGGAGGTCGCCAATGGCGGAAGGGATTCGGCCGGAGAGGTCAGCTTGGAGGAAGAAGATGGAGATGACGCGGTGGGTCATCTCGTCGCACTTGAGGCAGTACCAGGAGCAGCAGTCGGTGTCCGGGTCCCAGGAGGCGAGGTGGTAGGGGTTGTGGAGGGCGGACTTTATGCGGAGGAGGACCTCCTTGTCCTCTGGGTGGCAGTCGGTGGCGGAGGCGGGGTGGAGAAGGGAGAGGGCGAGGAGGAGGAGGAGGCGGCGGGCGGGAGACATTGTGGAAGGCAGGGGTGGCGGCGAGTCTTGGATGAGCGAGGAAGGAGGCGTTGGAGAGTAGCATTTATAGGAGGAAGTTGTGTGCGGCGACACGGGAAGGGTGTTTTTGGCTGTAAATTTGTTGAATTGATAATTTGACTATTATCTCATGCAAAACACGACATATTTTAAAAAAATTCATATATGGACAAGTATATATATGGATTATTTTCAATATTTTCGCAACTTGGAATAACTTCATTTTCAATTTCTATAGTGAAAATCATAGTTTTGAGTAAAAATTATTTGTCTAAGACGGTCTATTCCTAAGCCATTTTAATGGAAAATGAAATAAGTACATGTGAGTTGTGATATCTAACACATTGTTGAAACAATGTCTTGCCAAAATTTGGTCTGATTCAATTTTGTGCATGGAGGAAGCCCACGAGAGGCCTAACCCAATCATTGGTGTTCATCTCGACCCCCGACTCTCTCCCTAGAGTTGTTTCTTCTCTTCCCGTTCACTGAAAGAGCGCATTGATAAGACTTTTAGGGTTTGAGAATTTCAAATTACAAGGATTCAGGATTTGGCAAAAGGTACACTGAGGGCTGTTTGTTAACCATCCAAATAGTACCTGATTTTGATTTTTTGTTTCCTAGAGCAGTTTGGAAACAGAAACGCGTTTGGTAAAATTTTTATTCCCGGAAACAACCGGAAGTAGATTTGAAACAGAATCAAGAATAAAAAAAAGTTGATTATTGTTCCCGGGAACAAATCTAAGAATCAAGACCATATTTCTCTTATTCTTCCCTTTTCTCTTCTTCTTCTTCCATTTTCTTCTTTTTCATCTACCGCCATCCTATGGTTGCTGTTCGCCGCCGTCCGCTGCCCGCCACCTACCGCCGCCGGAGGCAAGCCCAGCCACCAGCAAGGCTCTCCTAGCCCGTCAGTGGCCAGGCGGGCCTCGTCCCTGCCGTCTATCATGGAGCTTTCTTGTCCCTCGCACATTAAAAATGCTATTGTGCCCACAACTTTAATCATACAGATGTGGTTGCAGACTTAAACGGCAACTTGTCGCCTTCAGACCCTTCGACTCCAACACCTTCTCCCACTCAAGAGCAACGAACGCTAGAAAGCACAGGCATGAGATGGTGGTCCTCAGTCAATGGCCGCGAACAGTTCAAGCCACCCACTACCGCCATTCATTTACAGCTATCAAGAGTAGCACCGCACAAGCAACGGTTATGGCGAGTAACCAAAGTTCTACAACCAATCTCCCACCGGAATCTCCCGGCACAACCTTTTGTAGCTCACGTTCAAGAACTGCAGTAGCAGACCCTTCATCGCATCCGGCATCGCCCCCTTAAATCTTGTTACCGTTCATGTTCAATCAGCCACGTATTGCTCTGGCTCAGCTCCACCTTCGAAACATGGAGCTCAAACAGGTTGCTCGAGATGTCAATGTAGTTGTTCAGTCTTGTTCACCCCAAACAGCCACGATGTATCTCCCTGCAGCCTGTTCTAGGACAGATCGAGCTCCCCGAAGTTGGTCCCGGCGAAGGTCGCCTGGACCTCCCCGTAGAGGTTGTGGGAGACGGTGTGACATTTGTTGGTCGGGGTTAAAAGCAAGTTGGGAGGATCTGGTTTTGACCATAAAATAAAGTTTGATCTGCAGATTCTAGGTTACAAATTTCTAAGCTGGAAATCAAGCCTTTCTCAAATCAGCAGCCATCAGCCCAGATGGGATCGTTTCATCCGGGTCATCACATGAATTTTAGTTAACAATCCAAAAATCCCACTTCATAAATAGAAAAATTTCTGTTTGTGTGAGCGAAGATCCAGCTCTTCATCTACGTGTGAGCGGTCGGGAGGGATCCTAAACCCTGGGAGCATCCCCTCTAGTTCAGGCCAGAGAGGTTTTTGTGAGAGAAAACAAGGCAGGGATGGATGTGAGGGGTCAGCATGTTCAGCTTTCGCCCTTTGGAGTGGGAGGAGAGGGTGTCCTGGAACCTCACTGCCGCTTCAGGTCGTGCAGACGGCTTCTGGCTTGTATGGTTCGGTGTTCGAGTGACGAGTGACCGGCAAGGTGGACATGGAGGAGGCGCCTGGGACTACTCTTTCAAGGGATCACCCCCTGATTTGCGTCCCTGTGGCTAGGCCCTATCCGTTCCCATCGTCTTGATGATCTAGTCGGATTGAATTAAGAAATTGCGTTTTTTTTTCATGACATTGTTGGTTTAGGAATCTGTTTTCAGCACCCCTGGGGGTTGCATGCCGCACATCAAATGCTCTGGAATGTCCTGGATAACCTCTAGGAGATTGGGTCAATCGTAAATTACAAGTACCGGCATTGACAAGTTATTCAAATACTAGACATCGTGATCACTTCCGTTATATAAAATTAGTTCCATTGCTTGTTGAGTAAAATTGTTGACGCAGGAATGGGTGAGAGAAGTCCACAAGTGTAGTGTTCCAAGATTTGGCGCATGACTAAGAAACAAAGAATTTGGAAAGAAAATCTTTTCCTTCGAAAAACTAAGTCAAAGTTATGCGAAATCAAATTACTGGACATCATTTGCGTAGAGAACACAAAGAAATCAACCATAGGTGAAGCCCTGGGCATTGGTACTCATATGAAGAACCTGCATATATCACGTGTCTTCAAATCTAAGTTCGGAACTTCCGAAGGTTGCCTATAAAATGTGCATGTTCATTCCTTCCAATTTGTGGGATTTGTAGGTGTAAACTTCAATTTGTGTCTAGTGGGTATTAGTATCATCATATAAGCAATGCATTCTAGTTGGATTTCCTGGACTACGACTCATTCCAACTTTGGGCCTAGGGCTATTTCCTTGGACATATTGCTCCAATTCAATGCAAATTGAAAAGGGGCAAATTCCTTTGCTTCGGTTGGAACGGGAGTATGTGTAAACTCCCCATATTAGATTGGCAATTTGGCATCAATGTTGGATCCAAAGTGAGAATAAGAAAAAATGAAGCGTAACTAATTCACTTGTGATGCATCATGATATTATTAATTACACATACCATTACTAACGCAAGTTAGTAAATAATTTGTGCAGACTATTTAAAATAGATATGGAAAATGGTCTATCGTAATTGATAATAATGTTATCTTTATAAAATTTAATGAGTCTGATTCATGCAAGAGATAGTTCAAATGTTTGTCTAATTTTTAAGGGCATTTTAAAAGTAATCTTCTATTTCATGGAAAAAGTAAAAACATTGTCATCCAGCCACGTTAAAAATCGGGAGATGTAAAATTTCTTAGGAGTAGGGTCGGGATTAGGTCAGGCACGATCCATCGGTGCAACGGCCGGGATTGTGGAGTTAACTCGGTTAAATGGACATCCAAGTGGACCCAAGGCAAAGCATATGCTCTTTACCTCACGCCACATGTGGGTAGTTGTTGTACTATCCATTCCCAAGCGATTGCGGGACCTCTGTGACGGTCACGCTTCGTCCTGTGCTGGGCACTGAGTGTCGCGCGCGGCGCCTGTGTTTGGCCGACGTTGGGATGTGGTCCAGAAACGACGGGAGAAAGTTGTCTGCTCGCTTTCAGGGGGAAGCACCAAAACAGGACCACTGAACCGAAAAAGGAAAAGAATCAGGCTGATATAGATAAGGATATATGGGGCCCCCGTATATCTATATCCATATCCACATCCATATCCACGTCAGCCTTCTTCTTTTCCATTTTCGGTTCGGAACAAAGAGACTGCAGGTTTGGCTGTTTCGTCATTCGGTGCTTCCCGCCGACGCTACTCTTCGTTAAGCCTGACGACCACTCACGTGGAGTTAATGCACTGAAGACTTGAAAGAAATATCGGGAATCAAGCCCCTTTTCTTTTCTGATAAAAGCATGGTTATTGAAATAACGCAAGTTTATAAACTGGTCCGCTCGAATCTTAAAGATCGGTAGGTTCAGTTCTGTTTTTCACTTGCAGCTATCAAGAGGAGCACCGCACAAGCACCGGTTGTGGAAGTACACCGTGTAATCGAAGCTCTGCAACCGCTCGGCCACCGGAATCTCCCCGCACAGCCGGTTGTAGCTCACGTTCAGGAGCTGGAACTCCAGACCCGCCATAGCCTTCGGAATCGACCCGTATATCTTATTATGGTTCATGTCCAGGGTCGTCAAGCTCTCATTAAAATCCACCTTCGACAGGTCGAACTCGAACTGGTTCCTCGAGATGTCGATGTAGTACGTGCTCTTGTTCCTTCCGAGCACCAGCGATGCGTCCCCTTGAAGCCTGTTCCGGGAAAGGTCGAGCTTCCCGAAGTCGACGCCGGCGAAGGTGGCCGGGAGCTCGCCGGAGAGGCTGTTGTGGGAGAGGAAGAGGTAGAGGTTGTTACCCTTGAGGTTGGCAAGGGAAGCCGGTATCTTCCCGGTGAGCTGGTTACGGTCGAGGCCGACATAGCCGAGGCCGGGGATGGTGGAGAGAGAGTCGGGGATGCTGCCGGTGAGCTTGTTGAAGGAGAGGTTGAGGTAGGTGAGGTTCTTGAGCTGGCCGAGGAAGGAGGGGATTGGGCCTGTGAGATTGAGCCAGCTGAGTTCCAAGAAATTCAGGTACTTGAGCTTGGTGAAGGACTCTGGGATCGGGCCGGTGAAGTTGGAGAGCTTGTGGAGGGTGAGGGATTGGAGGTAAGTGAGGTCGCTGATGGCGGAGGGGATTTGGCCGGGGAGGTCGGAGGCGAGGAAGAAGAGGGAGATGACGCGGTGGGTCTTGTAGTGGCACTTGAGGCAATACCAGGTGCAGCAGTCGACGTTGGGGTCCCAGGAGGCGAGGAGGTAGGGGTTGTTGAGGGAGGACTTTATGCGGAGGAGGACCTCCTTGTCCTCCGGGTGGCAGAGGATGGCGGAGGCGGGGCGGAGGAGGAAGAAGGAGAGGAGGGGCAGGAGGAGGAGGAGGAGGCGGGCCAAAGACATTGTTGAAGGTGGCGGCGGCGGCGGCGGGGGATGAAGTTTTGGTTGAGTGAGGAAGGAGGAGGGGTGGAGAGTTGTATTTTATAGGAGGAAGTTGTGTCAATGTGGTTCCGATATCGAGGTCTGTGCGTGCGTTCGTGCGAAAATAATAAATGGAGAAAGAATAAAAACCTAATTTTCTTTTCTCTTCTGACTCCCACTTCTTATGATATATAATCCATCCCTTAAGTTTTTTTTTTTTTTTTATCATTTTCCGACATATCTACACACGTAATGACAAAGTCAACCTTGGCTTGAAATCAGGCTGAGCTCTAAGATTTCGGACTAAAATTTTTCTAAGCTTGTACCTGGTGTTTATCACGAAGCTTTCTTGTCCCTCGTAGGGGTGAGCGGTTCCCGGTTCCTTACAGGTTCCGCTTGGAACCTGGAACCTACCCTCGGGTACAGGTTCCTCATTTTTTGGAACTTAAAACCTACCCGTTAGAATCAAGAACCTGGAACCTACCCTGTCACAGGTTCCGGGGTTGGTTCCAGGTTTCAACAAGTTCTTTTTTTTTTTTTTTTTTCATTTTTAGTTAAAACAATGAAATTGAATGCAACAATAATAAACAAACTTGTCATTCATCAAAGAAAATATAACACAAACAACAAACAGCATTTTAGAAGCAATAATAAACAAACTGTTTTTACACCCATGAACAATCCAATAATTCGAGCACATGATGGATGAAACGTGCTCTGACAGTTAGGGGTGTCAACGGTTCGGTTCGGTTCGGTTTTTTTGAAAAACCGAACCGAACCGAATCGTTATAAAAAATTCCCGAACCGAACCGAATGAGATTCGAACCGAATACGAACTGAACCGAAATTTCGGTTCGGTTCGGTTCGGTTTATTTCGGTTCGGTTTTTCGGTTTTTGGTTTTCAATTTTTGCTTTTCGGTTTTTTTTTTCCCTCGTTCCCTCACCCTCTCTTCTCTCTCTGCACGTCTTTCTCTCTCTCCTCCGCCTAACCCATTTTCCCTTCTTCGACCTGAACCTTAAGCCCGACCTCAAACACACCACCATTGCTTTCGGCACGTTGCCCCCATCTTCGCCTGCTTCTTCTCTGACCTCCAGCGCCACCGCCTCCTGTTCAACTCCTCCCGCGTCCTCTGCGTTTGCATCCATGTCGACCAGGAGGTCGAGGTCCTATGCCCGTTGACGAACCACGCCGTTACCTTCACCTCGCTGTTGCCTAAGCCGACATTTTCGACGACCTTGCCGCCCACATGGAATCTCGACATCTCCGATCCCGCCGCTGAGCGAATAGAGATAAACCCATCATCACAGGCCGAAGAGGGACATCACAGAACAGGAAAAAAAAAAAACTAATATCCCCCCGTCGTCCTCCACCAAAACAGCATTCAATCGGAAGCAAACTAAACTCCACATACAACGAAGAATTATAGTACCGAACAGCCCAACGAGAGAATCAAGCGGGCATCAAATCTCGATCACACGCAGCGCTAAGAACTAGAGACTCGGCAGCGAAAGCGCGAGGGCCGATCGCATGTACGGAATTGAGCACGGCGACAAAAAGCAAATTCGGAAGAAACGAAACCGAAGTGGGGGGAAGAGAGACGGGCGTACGCGATTCGCAGGCCGAGACGATGGGGGCAGGGTGGAATAGAGGAGAGATCCAGAAACCTTAGATCAGGAGTGTGTGTTCTCTCTGTTCGCGACAGAAGAAGAAGGATTCGATCTTCCTCCTTGATCCTCCTCAATCCTTCGGGGCGTCGGTCTCAACGTCGGTCTCAGGCTCTCAGCTTCCATGGCGTCACCAATTTCATCTCTTTTTCCTGAGTGTAGTGTAGTCGAAACGGGAGCGAGAGAGGATAGATTTTATCGGTTTGTGGTTCGGTTTGGTTCGGTTAACTGATAAGAACCGAACCGATAAAAAAATATCGGTTCTTAATGAGAACCGAACCGAACCGAAAAAACCGAAATTTTCGGTTCGGTTCGGTTCGGTTCGCAGTTCGGTTCGGTTTTCGGTTCGGGTCTTGACACCCCTACTGACAGTGACCATAATTACACTGCAGGCATAAGAGCTAGACTTAGCTTCATCTACTTATAATGAACACAGAATCATAAAATCATAAAGGTAAGTTCACCTTTATGCAGACACCATATCTATGGTGGCACACATTACACTCGTCAATACTGAAGTCATGTGTTTATCATGATGAGCACAACTTAAATCAGACATTATCTTATTGCTTGGCTTACCTTCACTTTTTCACGTTTAATGATTCTCTCACAAAGAAGCCGCAACCTTTCCAATTCAACCTGCAAAAAGCATTGAGTGAAGTTCGGTAATCTGATTGACAACATAAACAGCAAACATACATATAACGCGAATGAATAGCATAGTCACATATTCATCATATGCAAGAGAAAATCAGCCATGACTTGCCATAACAAGCAAGATGTTAGTCAGAGGTAAAAAAATCAAGCACAGTCAAAACCCATATCTTCATAATACATGATAGATTATATGATATTATTTAATAGTTAACTGGCCGAGAAAAGTGAATGGTAACAAGTTTGCAAAAAGAAAGCTTGATAACACATACTAAACTTCATATGCCTTCTTCTGGCTTTTGAAAACTTTACCCATACGTCCACTTGCTACATTTTCCCGAAATTTAAGCGGTGCTCTGATTTGCTAAGTACACAAAATTAGGCCATGCATCAAGATCAACGTAAATATAACTGTACCTAGATTTGCTTGATGCTCTTTGGCTCTTCAATTCCATACTTTTGCGATTCAGCCTGTTCAATATTTTAGAATACAAAAAATATATGAATACATGAGATACACAACTCAATATCTATGATCTCCAGAATTGACTTAATAAATGCACATGCAATATGCAAGACACACCTTTGCCTTCTGCTCTACATTGTGCTTTCCACAATAAGCCCGGTGCTGCAACTTGCCACCAACTGTTTTTACACTCATGAACAATCCAGTAGTTCGAGCACATGATGGATGAAACGTGCTATGACAGTGACCATAATTGCACTGTAGGCATAAGAGCAATACTTAGCTTCATCTACTTATAATGAACACAGAGTTCATAAAATCATAAAGGTAAGTTCACCTTTATGCAGACACTATATCTATAGCGGCACACATTACACTCGTCAACACCTTTTGGAATTAAATCCTGCCATTTTGTCAAATACATTGCTTTACGACATTAGAGAAAATAAATAGGCATGAATATGGGATACATGTCTACAGGGACAAACAAAGAATTACACGGAATTAAATAGTTCAGACACATAGCATGACACATACCATTCCTTCGACTGGATTTACTTGTCCTCTTGTGAAGGTAGCTTCAAAGACCCACTAGAGCACAAACAAGAGCATAAATAATCAAAATAGAGAGAGAACACTCACAAGAAGAGGTTAGCAGTAGCGTCGAGTAGAGGTCACTGGTGGCTCGCCGAGCAGAGGTCAGCGTCGAGCAGTGGTGGCGTTGAGCAAAGGTCGGCGAGCGACGGTGGCGTCGAGGGCGAGCGGAGGTGGCCTCGAGTAGGGGTCAGTGAGTGGTGGCGTCGAGGGTGAGCGGCGATGGTGTCGAGGGCGAGCGGCGGTGGCGTCAAGGCAAGCGGCGAGCTAGAGGTCAATGGCGGTGCCGTCGAGGGCAAGAGGAGGTGGCCTCGAGTAGGGGTCAGCGAGCGGTGGCGTCGAGGGTGAGCGGTGGTGGCGTCGAGGGTTAGCGACGGTGGTGTCGAGGGCAAGCGGCAAGCCAGAGGTCAGCCACGGTGGCGTTGAGGGCGAGCGGAGGTTGCCTCGAGCAAGGGTCAGTGAGCGGTGGCATCGAGGGTGAGCAGCGGTGGGGTCGAGGGCGAGCGGCCGCGGTGCCGTTGAGGGTGAGTGGAGGTGGCCTTGAGCAGAGGTTAGCGGCGGTGGCGTCGAGGGCGACCGGTGGTGGCGTCGAGGGCGAGCGGTGGTGGCGTCGAGCAGAGGCGAAGAACGGACGGGCGAAGAGAGAATTGTGAGTGAAAAGTGTCGTGCGGAAGTGAAAGTGAAATTTGATTTGGGGCTTTTTGAGCCCTAACCGGACTGGTTCCGATTCCAATTCCTAGAAAAGGGGAATTGGGAACTGGAAACTCCGGTTCAGTTCCCCGGTTCCCAGTTCTACCCGAGAACCACGCTCACCCCTAGTCCCTCGCATATTAAAAATGTCATTGTGCCCACAACTTTAATCATACAAATGTGGTTGAAGACTTAAAACGTCAACTTGTCGCCTTCAGACCCTTCGACTCCAACACCTTCTCCCACTCAAGAGCAACGAAAGCTAGGGAGCACAGACATGAGATGGTGGTCCTCAGTCAATGGCCGCGAACAGTTCAAGCCACCCTCCCACTACCACCATTCACTTACAGCTATCAAGAGTAGCACTGCACAAACAACGGAGGAGGGGTCAGCATGTTCAGCTTTCGCCCTTTGGGAGTAGGAGGAGAGGGTGTCCTGGAACCTAACTGCCGCTTCAGGTCATGCAGACGACTTCTGGCTTATATGGTTCGGTGTTCGAGTGGCGAGTGACTGGTGATGGTTTTATTATTGTGATGGGCCTAAGTTGGTCCGTCCGCCCATGTTGGGCCTAAAAGCCCGGCCCACAATATTAGGGCCCATGGATGGAGAGATATGATGAAGGGACACGATTCCCTTTGGAGGGAACGTATTTAAGGGAGAAAAGAGAGGGAGGAACGTACCTTTTCGCATAACGTACGTTCCTTCTCCCTCTCTCCCTCAAAAACGCTCCAAAAGAAAAACAGTAAGTATCAAGGCGAATGCGACACCCATCTTCCCTTCAAGGCGAATTGGCGTCATCAGATCAAACAGGGCCAAATTCTCTTCCTCATATCGGCGTCGGTGTTTAATCTGTGGCTAACAAGGTACGTTCAATTCTGTGATGTGCCTTAGGATCGGTGATGCATGCGTTTTTCCCGGGCTCGTCTTCCGTACAAGTTTAGGGGTTCGATTTAGTGTCGAATCCGGTTTTTGGGAATCCGATAAATCCTTACATTGGTATCAGAGCCCTAGTTCTTGTTTCCCAATCCTTTCCATGTTTTTCCCGACCCCTTTCATGTTTATGGATGATTTTTTTATTGATTTTTCGTGAATATAATCGGCCGACACCGATCGGGGCAAAAAATCCCGACACCCGAGCACTGTTCATCCATTTTTCCGAGTTTCTGTGACTCAAAATCGATTTCTGATGGCGTTGGATGGAAGGTCTCGTCGAGACGAGCGCGACGAGTGGCGGAACATCGCCAAAGGCCACCGGACGCGCCCCCACGCGTAGCCGGAACAAACCGGTGTCTGTGCGTCGCACGCGCGCGGGCGACCGACGCGCGCACGTGCGCGTGCGCGATCGCTGGCGCGTGCGAGGAACGTGCCAGCTGACGTCATCGTGACGTCAGCTGCACGCGTGCCGCACGTGCCTGGTCGGTTCGTCCGACCCGGCCTGGCCCGGCGGCCCGACTCGGCGACCCGACCCGACTGAACTCGACTGTTGACCGTTGACGACCGTTGACCGTTGACTTTGATCGTTGACCCAAAAAAAAAAAGGAGGAAAGGGAGGAGCAAAATAATGTGTTTCTTTGGCCAAGTAATTCTATGTGAATTATATGTAATCCCTGATTTATTCTGCATTTGTTGTAGGAACAATGCTTCCCCTTAGGTTGCGCACACCTATTCGCCCAATTACCGATGATCAAAAGGAAATGCTTTCTAGCTTGATAGCTGAGTTGAATGATTATCGATGGGAGAGTGGCGACTTAATTGATCACGTTCTTGAAGTCAACGGGAAAATTCAAAAGGTCATATGGAATGGTTGACCCATGCCACAGTCTGAGATGGTGCGATTTTTAATGAACACTCTTCCACAAGAATGGCAATGAGTGTTGAATCGCATATGTGATGTCAACAAAGCCGCTTCATATAGAAAAATTGTGATGGATTTTATAGATGATTATTACTGGATTGTTACAAGGGAAAAGATCAAGAAATTGAACAAAAAATGATCTTTCCCAGTTCATATGTTGACTTGGTGTTAGATATATATATATATATATTTTGACTGGTCTTTATTTAGTGTGCTTTGTGGACATCTTATGTAATGTTTACTACCTGATTGTTGTTGATGTTGCAACTGATATGTTAGTTGTATTATGTGAAAGCATTATTATTCTATTGGATGTCAAATATTATTTGCTTTCTGTTGTTGTTAATTGCTGTGGGTAGTTCATAGAAGTTTTTGTAGCTTCATAGAATTTATTTTGCATAAAACAATTATATTAATGATAGTTTTAAGTTAGGATTTTTGGAGGATGATTGGAAACATAGTGACCTTTTGATTTTGAAACCTTATTTGAAATTGTTCATTAATATGATGGGTCTATGCAAAATGGATGCATAAATGATTGGCATTAATAATTCGTGCATATATGTCTGATATGTTCAGATCAATGGCTTCAGCCACAAAGAGCATAGTTGCTGAGCTGAACAAAGGTGAGAAGCTCAATGGTGATAACTATGAAATATGGCACATGAAAATTCAATATGTCTTTGGAAGAGCAAGAGGCACTAGAAGCTCTTAACCCGACCATGGTAGAACCCGAAGAAGGAAACATTGCACAAGACAAGAGAGATAAGGAAGCATTTGTTGCTTGGAAAAGAAAGAACTCTCTTGCTCGCATTACGTTACGAGTAGCATGGAAAATGACGTCATGCGAGAGTTTAGGCGCTTTGAGAATGCCAAGGAAATGTGGGAAGCATTGGCAGCAAGATTTGGTCATACTTCGGTGACGGATCGAGGCAGCTCACTATTAGGTTTGACTCTTATAAGAAGCCTCATGGTCGACCATGAAGCAACATCTTAGAAAGATGTCAAACATGATTAATGAGCTTAAAGATGCTGGCCATGTCTTGACTGATGAACAGCAAGTGCAAGCAGTGATTCGTTCCTTGCCTCAGAGTTGGGAGCATATGAAGGTGCACCCGACCCATAATGAAAATATCAAAACCTTTGAGGATGCAGTGCGTCATCTTGAGCTGGAAGAGGACCGTCTCTTGGCGGCTAAGTCGGAAGCTGAAATCTATCAATGCTGGTTCTAGCTCACATGGAGCTACGAGCTCCAAGCGCAAACGTCCTAACTGGTTCGATAAAGAGAAAGGCAAGGAAGCAGGTCCTTTAGGGAAGAAACCTAAGCTTAATCAACATGAAAGAGGAAAACATCCTCGAATGAAGAAGCTTACAAGGGTGAAGTGTTACAATTGTGACAAGAAGGGTCACTATGCTCGCGACTGTCGTGAGCCAAAGAAGGTATACACCCCTTGTACTTTTAAGAACTTTGCTTTTGCGTCAAGTTCTGTATTTTTAACTGAGTCTAATCCTTTGTGGATTGTAGATTCAGGAGCGACAGACCATGTAGCGAAGGATAGAGGATCATTCGTGGAATTCCGACGAGTACCAACTGGAACTAAGTGGATCTATGTGGGAAACAACTCCAGAGCCGAAGTAAAAGGAATTGGCACCTGCCAACTGAACATGCGTGATGGACGCACTTTGTTCCTATATGATGTATTGTATGCTCCAGAGATTCGTTGGAATTTAGTATCTGTTTTAGTGTTGGTCAAGTTAGGTTTTAATATGAACTTCTATAATAGAGGTGTGGATTTGTATTTGGATACAAATTACTATGGTTGTGGTTATTTTCTGGATGGTTTCATTGTATTAGATATTGACTATGTTAATGCAAATGTTTGTTATTCCCTTCTCACGTCTCCTAATTCATATGATAATGATGTGAATGTGTGGCATGCTAGACTTGGTCATATTGGTCAACAACGTATGAATAGACTAGCCAACGAGGGCTTGTTGGGCAACATTGAAAAAGTCGATTTGCCTATATGTGAGCATTGCCTAGTAGGGAAAACGACAAGGAAACCATTTGAAAAAGGTAAAAGAGCTGAATTTCCTCTGCATTTAATCCATTCTGATGTCTGTGGTCCAATGAATGTGAGAGGAAGGCATGGGGCTGTTTATTTCATCACTTTTATAGATGATTATACTCGATTCGGATATATCTATTTGATTTCTCATAAATCTGAAGCATTAAGTTGTTTCAAAAGGTTTATGAATTTGGTAGAAAATCAATTAGACAAGAAAATAAAAGTATTAAGATCCGATCGAGGTCGAGAATATTTATCTGATGAGTTCGCAAAATTATGTGATGAAAAAAGAATAGAAAGATAGTTGTCTATTCCATATACTCCTCAACAAAATGTGTTGCGGAAAGAAGAAACAGAACCCTACTAGAATTGGTTAGGTCCATGATGGCGCATGCTAACTTACCTATCACTTTTTGGAGTGATGCGTTGTTAACCGCCTATATACTTAACCGAGTGCCTTCCAAATCGTTACTTCTACTCCATATGAGTTATGGACGGGTAGAAAACCGGACTTAAGTTTTCTTAAGCCGTGGGGTTGTGCTGCCTGTACTCATGAGTCCTCTCACAAGTTTGGGAAATTGGGTCCCAGAGGAAAGAAGAGTATTTTCATAAGATACTCCGAATACTCGAAAGGGTATGTGTTCATAGGTGAGCAGGAAAGTTGGAGTATAACTGAATTTGAATCACGGGATGTCACATTCTTAGAGAATGAATTTCCTAAGAAGGGCGAAATAGGTGAAGATTACTCCCTATTTGAAACCTTGGATCAAGATAATGATATTAGTGGAGTTTGTCCAAGTGGGAGTAACATGAGAAGTGATGAATTAAATTCAACTCATTCTCAATTACAACCACATGATGAGATGACATCATCATTATCTAATCCCAGTGGGAGCATAATGTGGAATGATGTGCACAGTGTACAATCTCCCATACGGCGAACAAGTCACCAAAGTATTCCCCGTCGACATTTTGACATTGAAGGGGAAACTTTTATGATTGCCCCACAAGATGAGGATGAGCCAAGAAATATACATGAGGCTCTAAGTTGCCCTAGTAAGGAAAAATGGATGCATGCAATGGAAGAGGAAAATGGAGTCAATGAAGTCGAACCGAGTTTGGGAACTGGTTGATCTTCCGAAGGGACGCGAAGTCATTGGGAACAAGTGGGTTCTTAAAATACAGCGTAAAGCTGATGGCTTGATAGAAAGGCATAAGGCTCGCTTTGTGGCGAAGGGGTATAATCAACAGGAATGAATTGATTATGAAGAAAAATTTTCTCCT
Organism: Eucalyptus guilfoylei; assembly: GCA_016097605.1. Lineage (NCBI taxonomy): Eukaryota > Viridiplantae > Streptophyta > Magnoliopsida > Myrtales > Myrtaceae > Eucalyptus > Eucalyptus guilfoylei. The sequence goes on from CM027860.1 coordinate 30,432,340, forward strand.
GTAGTGAGATTTACCTCGATTCGCATTATTCTGGCAATAGTGGCTAGTATGGATCTTGAGTTACATCAAATGGATGTAAAGACTGCTTTCCTCAATGGAGAATTAGAGGAAGAAATATATATGGAACAACCCGCTGGTTTCATTATGAAAGGCCAAGAAGAAAAGGTATGTCGACTTTTAAGATCGATATATGGCCTTAAGCAGTCGTCGAGACAATGGTATTTACGTTTTTATAATGCCATAATGTCATATGATTTTACGATGATTGATGAGGATCATTGTGTATATATCAAAAGATCCAAAGATCAATTTGTGATCATATCATTATATGTTGATGATATACTAATAGTCGGAAGCAATAAGGAGTTTGTTCATATTGTCAAGAGTTGGTTATCCTCCAACTTTGAGATGAAAGATATGGGTGAGGCTGCATACATTCTTGGAGTTAAGATTTCAAGAGATCGTTCAAAGAGATCATTATCTCTTTCGCAAGAAACATATATAAATAAGGTTCTTGAACGATTTCGTATGCAAGATTGTAAACCCATATATACTCCTATTGCAAAAGGTGAAGGGTTGAGCCATAGACTGTGTCCAAGGACTCCACAAGAGAAGGAACAAATGAAACATGTTCCTTATGCTAGTGCTGTTGGGAGCTTAATGTACGCTATGATGTGTACAAGACCTGACATATGTTTTGCAGTTGGAATGGTGAGTAGATACCAATCCAATCCAGGTCAAGTACATTGGAAAGCCGTTAAGAGAATACTGAGGTATCTGAAGGGAACTGCTGATTACAAGCTAAATTACCAATGAAAGGATCTGCGACTTGAAGGCTATTCAGATGCTGATTGGGGAGGAGATTTAGATGAAATGAAATCTACCTCTGGATTTGTTTTCTTACTGAACAATGGCGCCATATCATGGAGTAGTAAGAAGCAAACGTGTATAGCCTTGTCCACGATGGAAGCTGAGTTCGTGGTATTATCAGCAGCGGTACAAGAAGGAGTTTGGCTTAAGAGATTTTTGGATCATTTAGGTGTTATTGAGAAAGCTGCAAATCCATTATTGGTTAACTGTGATAGCCAAGCAGCTATAGCGTACACCAAAGATCCAAAATATCATGGCAAGACCAAACATATAGATACCAAGTATAACTTTGTCAAAGATATGGTTGTATGAAAGAATGTGAACTTACAGTACATATCTACGCATAGAATGGTAGCAGATCCTATGACAAAGCTAATACCTAGAGATGTGTTTTGTGGTCATGTAAAATCTCTAGGATTGCGTAGAGTCTGATGTACTGGATATTGTAATTTCCCTAAGTTGTTCACATTTATGAACTTGTGTTTTTTTCATTATTAATGCCTATGAATCTTTGTTTGATCTTTATGCATTTTAATGCTTAGTGCATTACTTTAAGTTGAGAAAGTATGTCGGATAGATATAAGATTAGCCCACTCACAATGGTAATCGCCTCTATTTACTATGTGATAAATAAAGATGAGACGGTTTTTAAGCTTATTATCTAGGTGATAATCGAGAGCTCAAGCTTAAAATATATATGTCACCTTAACTGAGTGTTAAGATGAGGACATGATATTGACTATGTCCAAAAGTAAAATAACCCACATATTTTACTTTATCTGTCTATGATGCTAGATGTGAGTTCTGATGAATTTTGTGAATGAGTAGATACGTGAACTCAAGTTAGACATTAGGTATGTCTGAACTATCATCTGTACGGTATTGAAGGTATAGACATACGCTCCATGGGAAATTAGTTAATACCGTAATACGTATTTCATACTACGTATGCATGAGACGACCAATAAGAGTGGCATAAGTTTGATCTCAACTTTTATACCATGTGAGACTCTTGAGGAAAAGAGTTCCTCAATTTTAGTGCCCTCATGACTTTTACTTATTCTCAAGGTTTCTATTTAGTGTTTGCTATCTTAGGATGTTACCAATGGTCATGAGTTGATTCGATCTAATGGGATATTTCTAGAAAAGCAAACTAAACTGAGATTGAGAGTTTGAAGGAAAGAGGAAGATCGAATTTGAAGAATCACATTATAGTTTTGTGTTCACTGGTCGACCAATTATGACTGTCTTTGAGATAATCATAATTGTGAATACAATATATATATATATATCATTGTTTAAAAGAGATCAAGAGAGATATAAATGTGATTGATCGATCTATGGTACTGCATACTAAATCTACTCAGAGTGTGATGCCCATTATGAGCTGCTATATATTCCTAACAGATGTATAGCAATGAGCTCTCAAAGTATGCTGGTCGCACGGATTATTCACCGGTATGAATGTTGAAGAGAGGTAAAAAGAATCCTGTTCGGCCCACCATGTGCGAGTGGGAGATGATGGTTTTATTATTGTGATGGGCCTAAGTTGGTCCGCCCGCCCATGTTGGGCCTAAAAGCCCGACCCACAATATTAGGGCCCATGGATGGAGAGATATGATGAAGGGACACGATTCCCTTTGGAGGGAACGTATTTAAGGGAGAAAAGAGAGGGAGGAACGTACCTTTTCGCATAATGTACGTTCCTTCTCCCTCTCTCCCTCAAAAACGCTCCAAAAGAAAAACAGTAAGTATAAGGCGACACCCATCTTCCCTTCAAGGCGAATTGGCGTCATCGGATCGAACAGGGCCAAATTCTCTTCCTCATATCGGCGTCGGTGTTTAATCTGTGGCTAACAAGGTACGTTCAATTTTGTGATGTGCCTTAGGATCGGTGATGCATGTGTTTTTCCCAGGCTCGTCTTCCGCACAAGTTTAGGGGTTCGATTTAATGTCGAATCCGGTTTTGGGAATCCGATAAATCCCTACAACCGGCAAGGTGGACATGGAGGAGGGGCCTGGGACTACTCTTTCAAGGGATCATCCCCTTATTTGCGTCCCTGTGGCTAGGCCTGATCCGTTCCCATCGTCTTGATGATCTAGTCGGATTGAATTAAGAAATTGCTTGTTTTTTCATGACATTATTAGTTTAGGAATCTGGTTTCAGCACCCCTGGGGGTTGCATGCTGCAAATCAAATGCTCTGGAATGTCCTGGATAACCTCTAGCAGATTGGGTCAATCGTAAATTACAAGTACGGCATTGACAAGTTATTCAAATACTAGACATCGTGATCACTTCCGTTATATAAAATTAGTTCCATTTCTTGTTGAGTAAAATTGTCGACGCAGGAATGGGTGAGAGAAGTCCACAAGTGTAGTGTTCCAAGATTTGGCACGTGACTAAAAAACACAGAATTTGGAAATAAAATATTTTCCTTCGAAAAACGAAGTCAAAGTTATGCGAAATCAAATTACGGGACATCATTTGCGTAGAGAACACAAAGAAATCAACCATAGGTGAAGCCCTAGGCATTGGTACTCATACGAAGAACCTGCATATATCACGTGTCCTCAAATCTATGTTCGCAACTATCAAAGGTTGCCTATAAAATGTGCATGCTCATTCCTTCCAATTTGTGGGATTTGTAGGTGTGAACTTCAATTTGTGTCTAGTGGGTATTAGTATATCATCATACAACCAATGCGTTCTAATTGGATTTCCTGACTACGACTCATTCCAACTTCGGGCCTAGGGCTATTTCCTTGGACAGATTGCTCCAATTCAATCCAAATTGAAAAGGGGCAAATTCCTTTGCTTCGGTTGGAAGGGAAGTATGTGTAAACTCCCTATATTAGATTGGCAATTTGGCATCAATGTCGGGTCCAAAGTGAGACTAAGAAAAAATGAAGCGTAAGTAATTCACTTGTAATGCATCACGACATTTTTAACCACACATACCATTATCAACACAAGTTAGTAAATGATTTGCCCAGACTATTGAAAATAGATATGGAAAATGGTATATCGTAATTGATAATAAGGTTAGTCTCATAAAATTCAATGAGCCCGATTCATGCACGATATAATTCAAATGCTTACCTAATTTTTAAGGGTATTTTAAAAGTAATCTACTCTTTTAAGGAAAAAGTAAAAACATTGTCATCCAGCCACATTTTTAATGGGGAGATATAAAATTTCTTGGGATTAGGGGCGGGATTAAGTTTAAGTCAAGGCACAATCCATCGGTACAACGGCCAGGATTGTGGAGTTCTCTTGGTGAAATGGATATCCAAGTGAGCCCAAGGCAAGGCATATGCTCTTTATCTCACGCCACATGTGGGTAGTTGTTGTACAATCCATTCCCGAGCGATTGCGGGACCTCTGTGACCGTGACGCTTCGTCCTGTGCTGGGCACTGTGCGTCGCGCGCGGCGCGTGGGTGTTTGGACGACGTTGGGATGTGGAGGGACCAGCTGAACGAGATGATAATGTCGACCCATGGCGTGGTCCGCACACGACGGGAGAAAGTTGTCTGCTCTGTGGAGAGGAAGAGCTTTCAGGGAAAGCACCAAAACAGGACCACTGAACAACTGATCCGAAAATGGAAAAGAATCAGGCTGATATGGATGAGGATATTACGGGGGCCCACCGAGCAAGTTGTATGGCAGAACCTTCATTCGCAAAATGAGAAAGATAAGGAAGCACACGTTGGACCAAGAACTCAACTTGCCTTATTGAGAAAATATTGGCTGAAGCTGTCATCTCAGCAAAAAAAACGAGTCCATTTATTTTACTGTCATAAAAGGCCCCACAAGTCAGTTTCTGTCTCCCCTTCTCCCTCCTTCACCCTCTCTTCTCTCTTTGCACGTCTTCCTCTTTCTCTCTCTCCTCCGCCTGACCCTTTTCTTGTCTGTTTTTTATTATTGTTATTATTTTCTTCTTCCTTTCACACCGACGGGGACGAGCACAAACGCGACCACCACCTCCTCACCGCCGTCTCAGTCCACCACCTCATCGCCGTCTTAGTCCTCCGTCGTCGAGCTCGAGCTCGGCCGGCGAACTTGAGCCTCAGATTTTGGATCGAAGTCGAGCGAGCCCTAGATTTGTGATCTAGAGCTCAGCTCGACATCAAATTTGGGTTGGTTCAAGGTCGTGGTTCAAGGTCGCCAAGGTCGGCTTAGGCAACAGCGAGGTGAAGGCAACGGTGTGGTTCGTCAACGCGCATAGGACCTCGACCTCCTGGTCGACACGGATGCAAACGCAGAGGACGCGGGAGAATTTGAACAGGAGGCGGTGGCACTGGATGTCGGAGAAGAAGCGGGCGAAGATGGAGGCATAAATGGAGGTAACGTGTCGGATGCAATGGCGGTGTGTTTGAGGTCTGGCTTAAGGTTCAGGTCGAAGAAGGGAAAATGGGTTAGGCGGAGGAGCTAGAGAGAGAGAAAGACGTGTAGAGAGAGAAGAGAGGGTGAGGGAGGGAGGGAGAAGGAGAAGGGGAGACAGAGACTGACTTGTAGGGCCTTTTACGAAACGTGTCGCAAAATAAATGGACTCGTTTTTGGTTGAGTTGGCCTCTCAGAGCTTCGGATAATATTTTCTCATCTATTAGCTCCCCACTGGCAGCGAGCAGCGGAGTCCAAATCTTGAAAGGACGTGTTGGAAATGCAAACGCATGAGTTTGGAGTTTTAACTCCGCCTTAGTTTATACTCGAAATGGACGTGTTAAGCTATATTACGTGGAAAGTCAATCAATCATTCTTTTTCATAGGTTTAAAATTTGAATCTTTTTTTTTTCAGGTTTAAGATATGAACTCCATTTTTTAATAAAACACTCAGGCATATCAAGAATCCCAATAATATCTGATGGCCACGAACCTAAGAGTATGAGCAAATGCTACGGATGAAAAGAGTTTTCTTTTCTTTCTTTTTTAAAAAAAAGAAATTTCTTTACTTCCTACATCTTGTAATGAAAGTATAACGAAATCGTATTTGATTTTGTGGACAAAGCTGTTAATTTGTGGTCGTAGAGTTCAACAAAAGAACAATCAGATCATCAGGCCATGTTTGTGAGTTGCGTTGTTTGCATTGCAAAATAAATTAGCTTAAAACCTGACAACCACTCACACGTGGAGTGGAGTTCATGAGAAAATATGGGGTGGTTCCGGACCATCAAGTCAGCGTGGTCTCCAACCACTCAGGAAGCGACACGTGGAGGTGTGGGACCTGCTCACCAGCAAACGAATTTATGCACCAAACTAATTTCATTTCTCTCTCGTTAACCTGCACACACTAGCCCCATATGCTCTCTCTCACCTACTCTGCATACATTTATTTCTTTATCTCATATTCTCTTTCCTCTTCGTGCTCACATTTATTTCTTTGTCTCATATTCTCTTTCCTCTTCGTACTTTCCTTGTTTGAAGAAGAAGAACGAAGAGCAAACCTCTTTCCTTTCTACCGAACGCTCTCAAAAATTGAATCTCTTCCTTTGCTCTTAGATTTGACTAATTTGCGCTCGTTGCTGCTCCGGAGTTCGTCAAACGGCTGTTCTCTTGCCGTCACCGACAAAGCACATTAAGGCTGCCCCTCGCGCGCTCGAAAGGGAGTGAGGCGGAGGGGCCGATGACCGCCCTCAACAGAGCTTCGGGTTCTCAAAGTTCTTCGGGAGCAAGTATGAGCTTGATATCATTGCTCACAAAGAGAACTCGAATGAAAACAATGCAGAATCACCATAAGTCAGTAGTTTCTTCGACCCATTTAGAGTTTTTGGAGGTTTCAAATAATTGAAAATGAAATCCCCAAGAGCTTCAAAAGGAGATGGAACTTTCAAAAAGCATTCTGTCTCCAGATAAGTTCAGAACGAATGCGCTGCGAAAAGTTTCTTTTATTCTTCCCCTCCCCACTTCTCTTCTGCTGTCAAAATAGATGCGAAAGCATAATTCTTTTTTTTTTTTCTTATGGTTGGAGAAACTGCTGCAAAAGAGAGATAGAGTATCGATATAGACGAACAATCTGTGGATCTAGTTTCGTCTGGTCCGCAAGATACCAATACACCATTTCTCTTGGAATCTCTTACGTGAGATTAACTAATAACTCTGTTCATTCGACATCGCCAAGAATAAAAGTATAGTTAGTGTGTGGCGAGAAAGGGAAAAAAGGCCTGACGCAAAAGAAGAAACCGCCATTGGAGCACCACACAAGTCAGAGCTTTTCGATTCTTCATTATCAAACACAACCATCTAATAAAATCTTCCCTAGAAGCTTACATAGAAACATGCACTAACAAGAATGGAGTTAGCACAATTTAAAAATCAAGAGAAAAAGAAAAAAAATAAAAGGGCTATGTCAAATGTTGCCAAACCATTTTCTATACACAACCAAATCATCGTCTAAAATCCCGTCCTCTACACAGCACCGACCCCCTTCTTTGCCTTCTTCACCAGCAGCTTCATGCTTTTCGGCTTCTTCACCGGTTTCTTCTTCACCTTCGTGGCGGCAACCTTCTTGACAGCTTTCTTCCCGGGCATCGCCTTCAGCTTCAGCTTCTCGGCTTCACACCCGTCGCAGCTTTCTGCTTCGTAGTTGCTTTGGGCTTGGCGGCAGCAACAACGTTCGCCTTGGTTGCCGCCGCCTTCGTTACAGTGGATTTTAAATTTTGGCCCTTAACTATCACCATTTGTAAATGTTAGCTAACCGTTCTTGAGTAGTAAAATTGCACAAGAACTAGCGGTGGTAATCAGCGATGGACAGCGAAGTGAGAAAGAAGCCAAACGAGTTGCCTTGCCAATACTCCAAACTTCTCTTTTCTAAAAGAAATGCCTCTTCTTCAATGTCCTTTCCCAAGCTCGTCCCCAAGTACTTGCTCTTGAAGAACTTCGAGAACCCTTGTCGAGGGGGGTCACCAACACTTCGACCACTGCTTTACTCCTTTTCGGGCGTGCGATAATGTTCTTCGTTGGCTATGGTGGGGGAATGGCTGCTTGACGAACGTCGGAGAAGCAACGAGCGTGGAGTAGCCAAATCTGAAAGGAAGAAAGAGATTCAAATTTTGAAAGTGTTTGTTGGAGAGGAAAGAGGTTTTCTTTACCTCTTCCTCAGAGAGGGAATGGAGGAAAGAGAATATGATAGAAATAATTGTGTGCGGAGCACGAGAGAGAATAAGGGGCTAGTGTGTGCAGGCTAATGAGAGAAATGAAATTATTTTTGTGCATAAATTCGTTTGATTGCAAGCCGGCGCCCACACCTCCACGTGTCGCTTCCTGAGTGGTCGGAGACCACGCTGACTTGGCGGTCGAGGACCAGCCAATATTTTCTCCTTTTGAGAGTTTTCTGATAAAAGCATGGTTATTGAAATAACGCAAGTTTACAAAATGGTCCGCTCAAATCTTAAAGATCGGCTAGGCTCAGTTCTGTTTTTCACTTGCAGCTATCAAGAGGAGAACCGCACAAGCACCGGTTGTGGAAGTACACCGTGTAATCGAAGCTCTGCAACCGCCCGCCCACCGGAATCTCCCCGCACAGCCGGTTGTAGCTCACGTTCAGGAGCTGGAGCTCCAGACCCGCCATAGCCTTCGGAATCGACCCGTATATCTTATTATGGTTCATGTCCAGGGTCGTCAAGCTCTCATTAAAATCCACCTTCGACAGGTCGAACTCGAACTGGTTCCTCGAGATGTCGATGTAGTACGTGCTCTTGTTCCTTCCGAGCACCAGGGATGCGTCCCCTTGAAGCCTGTTCCGGGAAAGGTCGAGCTTCCCGAAGTCGACGCCGGCGAAGGTGGCCGGGACCTCGCCGGAGAGGCTGTTGTGGGAGAGGAAGAGGTAGAGGTTGTTACCCTTGAGGTTGGCTAGGGAAGCTGGTATCTTCCCGGTGAGCTGGTTACGGTCGAGGCCGACGTAGCCGAGGCCGGGGATGGTGGAGAGAGAGTCGGGGATGCTGCCGGTGAGCTTGTTGAAGGAGAGGTTGAGGTAGGTGAGGTTCTTGAGCTGGCTGAGGAAGGAGGGGATTGGGCCGGTGAGATTGAGCCAGCTGAGTCTCAAGAAATTCAGGTACTTGAGCTTGGTGAAGGACTCTGGGATCGGGCCGGTGAAGTTGGAGAGCTTGTGGAGGGTGAGGTCTTGGAGGTAAGTGAGGTCGCCGATGGCGGAGGGGATTTGGCCAGGGAGGTCGTAGGCGAATATAAAGAGGGAGATGACGCGGTGGGTCTTGCGGTGGCACTTGAGGCCGTACCAGTAGCAGCAGTCGGTGTTCGGGTCCCAGGAGGGGAGGATGTAGGGGCTGTTGAAGGAGGACTTTATGCGGAGGAGGACCTCCTTGTCCTCCGGGTGGCAGAGGATGGCGGAGGCGGGGCTGCAGAGGAAGAAGGAGAGGAGAGGCAGGAAGAGGAGGGGGAGGCGGGCCAGAGACATTGTTGAAGGTGGTGGTGGTGAGGCACGAGTTTTGGATGAGTGAGAAAGGAGGCGTGGAGAATTGTATTTTATAGGAGGAAGTCGTGTGTGGCAACTAGGGGAAGGTTTGCTGGATTTGGACTCATTTAAGACTCTTTCTACTTCTAATTCTATAACTTCTTATATATATTATATCTCTTCGCAAATAATTTTTCTAAATAGCAAAGGATACGCTTTATAATTTAACATGCAAATCCTTAGCAATAATTAAGAGTAAATTCTATCAGTGGGCCCACACGCTAACACGACTTTGAAGTAAGAGCCATTTTTGGTATGGGAACCCCATCTCGCTTGTCGTGTCTCAAAACGCTTTGGATCCATTTTGCCAAGCATGGAAATTCATCTCAATATCATCACCCATTCTTATATCTTTATTTAATAATCTAAAGGCAAAGACGTGAAAATTTTTCATTTGTTTCATTGTGTGGAGAGTCTAACTATCAAACTCAGTCCTCATTGTCTCAACCCAATGTGGATCAGTAGCAAAGGTACTAACCATCCTTACGTTGAATTCATGATTTTCTAAGATATGGTGTTAATTTTGACTCTCACACTTCAATTATTTGTTTTGTTTTTTTCATTCATGCTAAATTACATTCACGATAGATAAAAAGAACACAAAATTTTTATCATTTCGATCTAGGAAAGGAAAAGGTCTTCTGTAATTGAAAGAGAACTTTCATTTGACGAAAGCATAAAGAATTCGAGATATATCAAGGGGTTTACTGACTTAACGTAAGTGAAGACACACACATAATGACAAAATCAACTAAAAGTGTATATACAAATGGTTGATGGAGATAACTATTCAAAAAGTTCTAAACTTATTATACGGCGATTAATTCAGTCTTAAATCTTTTGATGATTTGTCAATCTAGTTTTAAACATTTTTACTATATTAATTAAGTCTTAAATCTTATGAAATTTTATTTGTTTAGTCCTAAACTTATTATGTAGATTATTAATCGAAATGATTATATTGACAAATCGTTGGTATGTTTAGATTGAACAATTTTTCCATAGTCGCCGCTACTTGGACTGGTCAAGAACGTAAGCTATCTCTCCTCCTTCAACCTTATTTACGGATGCCATGTTCATCCCTCCACGTGGATCGGCATATCCGAAGCGGCCAATGAAGAGGGGCCTACGCTGGCATTTAAAGATTTGTCCATAGTTGACTGTCGGAAGGGACCGCCATCATGTTAGAATAGAATAAAATAATTGCTTCGTTTGAATTCCCATTAATGAATCTGGAGACGATTTTTTCTTTCTCCCTTCCTTGCAACTCGAACGAGCAACTTCTGGGAGAATATTTCTTGCCACAACTACAAAGTCAGTCACTAAAAGTTAACCAAACATGACACCGTTACTGCAGTGAGTCGAGTGATTTGAATTCGGTTTGGATGTTGAAGATCATAGATTCAATTCTCCAATTTATCATCGGTCTCAAGAAACCTTGATTAGTTTGCGAGAATAGACATGAATTTAGGTATATCAGTCATGAATTCTCGTTCTCATCGTGATGGGATAAAAATCATGAAGTCACTTAATGGATAGTGATAAGTAAATTAATACAAGGCCTTGAGTTCTATGTCTTAAAAATTACTATGTATTTCTCCATTTAATCAACTCTCTTGGTAAGATTTCCATGAGTTTAATTTCTTTAGTCCAATCCTCGTAATTTGTTTAGAGCATCACCGCCTTCGATCATGTGGCTTTCTAATCCCTCGAGCATAAAAAATGCTAATGCCACGCCACTATGCCTAATGGAAGAGATTATTGAAAGCTAAATAGCCTGGAAGATACAAGCAAAAACAAAAAACAAAAACAATTGAAGAGAAACATTCGCTTGCGGAGAGTCGAACGTGGTTGAAGACTTAAATGTCGACTCGTCGCTTTCGCCTTTGACTCCACAACTTCTCCCAATCAAGAGCACTAAACACTATGGAACGCAGACATGAGATGGTGATTATCAGTCCGTGGCCGTGAACAGTTCAAGCCACCCTCCCACCACCGCCATTCACTTACAGCTTTCAAGAGTAACACCGCACAAGCAACGGTTATGGAAATACACCGAGTAACCACAGCTCTACGACCACTCTCCCACCGGAATCTCCCCATACAACCTGTTGGAGCTCAAGTCCGAGAACTGCAGCAGCAGATCCTTAATCGCCTCCGGCATCGCCCCATCAATCTTGTTATGGTTAATGTCCAGCCACATAATGCTCTGGCTCAGCTCCACCCTCAATAGGTTGAGCTCAAACAGGTTCCTTGAGATGTCGATGTAGTCGTTCGTCTTTTCACCCCGAACAGCAGCGACGTGTTTCCCTGCAGCCTGTTCCAAGATGGGTCCTTACAAAATTTACGTGAAATCATATTGCTGGAGACCATTTGCCCAGATTTCTCATTCAGAAAATACAAAGGAATCAACCATTGGTGCAGCCCAAAGCATTGGAACTCATTATTAGAGCCTCTGCACATTATAATCCCTCAAGTCTATGTTTGCCACTTTCAAAGGTTGCCTATAAAATCTGCATGCTCATTCCTTCCAATTTGTGAGATTTGTAGGTGTGAACTTCAATTTTTGTCTAGCGGGTATTAGAATCACTGTATAAGCGCTACGTTCTAGTTGGATTTCCTGGACAACGCTTTAATCCACTCGGGCCTAGGGCTGTTTTCTTGGACGGACTGCTCCCATTCAAGCCCCAATTCAATCCATATTGAAAAGAGGCAAATTCCTTTGCTTCGGTTGGAGGGGGAGTATCTGCAAACTCCCAAAATTAGATGGGCAATTTGGCACCGACGTCCGGTCAAAAGTGAGAAAAAGAAAAAGAAAAAAAAAAAAAAAAAAGCAATTCACTTGTAATGCATCACAATTTTTTTAACAGGTATACCATTACCAATTTAGTAAATCTTTTGTCCGGAATGTTTACATAGATACAAAAAAGGGTAAATCATAATTGATAATAATGTCATTCCCATAAAATTCAACAGCCCGGTTCATACACAATATAGTTAAAGAACTTATCCAATTTCAAAGGGCATTTTAAAAGTAGGTATTATCATCCAGCCGGTTGGTATTAGGCCGGGCTGATCCATCGATACAACAATGGGAATTTAGGAGTTCACCTGGTCAAATGAAGATCCAAATTAACCCAAGCAAAGCATGCTCCTTACCTCACACGCCACATGGGCTGTCATGCTATCTATTCCTGAGAGTTTCCAGGACAATCACGCATCGTCCTGTGCTTTGTACAACGTTGGCATGCGGAGGGTCCAAATGAACGAGAAAATATCGACCGGAGGCGTGCCCGGATACGACGGGAACGTTGTCTGATCTGTGCAGAGGAAGCACCAAAACAAAACTGCTGGTTCAGCCGCCTTTGTTCTGAACCGAAAATGGAAAAGAAGAAGGCTCTGGTATGGATATGGATATGTATATACGGGGGCCCACCATGCAAGCTGTATACCAAAACCTTCTTTGCACAATGAGAAAGATAAGCACACGTTTGACCAGGGACGCAACTTGCCTTATTAGTTTGACTTTGACCCTTGACCCCACCCATATTATATTGTCTACAGCCCCCAGCGACAGCGAGCAGCGGAGTACAAATTTTTAAAAAAAACGTGGTTTTTTGTTTTGTTATATAGGTAAAGCTTGAAGGAACGTGTTGGCTTCTGATTTAATAGCTGCTCCTTCGAAAAAAACTGCCTGTTATGGCTATGTAAAGGGACCAATGGACGTGCATGAGTTTAAACGAGATGGAGATTTAATTCTGCCTTTGAATATACTAGGAAATTTAGAGGCCAATAGCTAGCTAGGAAGAGAGTGCTTAACGAGTTTAGTTGATCAGTGACTAGTTAACGTCTTATATTACATGAAAAGTTAGTCAATCATTTTTCTTCATATAGGTTTAGGATTTGAACTCTTTTTAAAAAAAAAACGCACTTGAGACGTGTTAAGATATATTACATGGAAAGTTACTCAAACATTTTTTTCTTATATAGGTTTAGAATTTGAACTCTTTTTTTTTTTTTTATAAAACACTCAAGTTGTGTCAGGAATCTCAATATTGTCTGATGGCCATGAACCCAAGAGCATGAGCAAATGCTAGAAATGGAAAGAACCGTTTTTTTACTTGCTAAATCTTTTAATGAAAATATAACAAAATCATATTTGATTCGATGGACAAGGCTGTTAATTTGAGGTCGTAGAGTTCAACAAAAGAACAACCAAATCATCAGCTTGAAATATGACGACGACTCACGTGGAGTTAAAAGAAGCATCGGGATTCAAAAGACAGTCCTTTCCTTTTCTGATCAAAGCATGGTTATCGAAGGAAAAAAACAAGTTTACGAGCAGATTTGCTCAAATCTTAAAGCATCGGCGATGTAGCCGAGGTCGAGTATAACATTCTTTGGGTTACTGTAAGAATAATAGTTTGTTGTGAATCATAAAATTTTAAAAGAGTAGCCCCACAACAAGATTTACTCCTAGACTTTGTTAGTATAACAGTCTTTGGGTTACTATAAAAATAACAGTTTGTTGTGAATCACAAATTTTTAAAAGAATGGCCCTACAACAATTTATAATTATTTGTTATTTATTTTTTTGTGCTTTATAATAAACTATTATGTTAATAATAGATTAAAGATTATCACATAATCATTTATCTTTGCTCTTATTATTGCTAATGATTTGTATATTAAAACATGGAACAATAATTCCACTGAAAATTCTTCTATAGATGGAAAAAATGGCGCATGCTTCTCTTTTTAGAATTTTTTTTTTGTAATATCTATATACATAAGAAATTATAAAATAGTTTATTTCATTTGCCATCGAAATGAGTAGGCAATTGGCCTGCTTTAGGCAGATGATTTTCACCCATAATTTAAACTTATAATTTTCACTCTAAAATTTGAAAACAAGATAAGGCATTTTAAGTTTCACAATTTCTACATGTCTAAGGATAAAGTCGCCAGATTTACATAAGAAAATTAAAAGTACAAATGATCTTAAAATGAGTACAAAACCAAAAACCCCTCCCCCGCGGCCCGAGCCAAAAGCGGCGGCGTGGGAGGAGAGGAGAAGCGCCGGTTGGCCATCTTGAGCTGGAGCCACATATTCCACACGTGGAGCGCGTCCGTCATGCACCGGAGCACCGTGACGGTGATGGCGAACGACCCATCGATGAAGAGGCGACGAAGAGGCCCGTCGCGCACACCAGCAGGAAGACCCTGCTCCATCCTTGGACCCACTTTGACCTCGGGTCCAAAACTTGCCCTAGCGACCAGCCGCTCGGCCTCCTCCGGCCGCGGCCCCCGCACGCGCCGTACAGGATGTTGCAGTCGCGCCCTGATGATCTCTCTTCTTGCTCATCATCTTCATCATCTTCATCCTCCTCCTCCTCCTCCTCTTCTACGCCTTCGAGTTCGTCCTCTACATCATCATCTTCGTCTGTGTCGTGGTTAGGGAAGTTGTGGATATGTGATGCATGTGGCGTTTCTTGCTCGGTTGACATGGCGAGAGAGAGAGAGAGTATGTCTTGTTAGGTTGGTGAATTAAATAGAAAAGTGGAACAGAAGCAGGGGGCTGAATTCATTCAAAGAGAAGATATGTGCAGAGAAAACGACATTCCTCTTACGCAAGCGGTCTATCATCTATTATTCTATAAGTAATCGAAAAGATAGAAAAATAACTGTAGAAATTAAGAGTAAATATTTTTAGCTAATTATATAAAAATACCGCGACATAACAAAAATGCCTTAAACCTTTTGAAGGAGCTTGATATTTATAAAAGAAAAATGTATTTTTATTTGGAATGCAAAGAAGATAAATGCTAAGAGTGTTAAATCATTTATAAGATAGAGATGCATTGATTGATATAATATATCTATATCGACGTGGCATGTGATTCACTTTTTAAAATATTCATAAAACATTTGCCAGTGAGAACGCCAGACTTTGTGGAACTACCAGTTTGCCTACACGCAATCTCACTGCGTGGTTTTGCACGTGAAAACTTCGAAGTCAGAATTGCCACACACAACTTCCTCCTTTAAAACACAACTTTATGCCTCCTCCTTGCTCACTCATCTAAAACTTATCCCCACCACCACCACCTTCAATAATATCTCCTGCCCGCCTCCTTCTCCTCCTCCTCCCCCTCCTCTCCTTCTTTCTCCTCCGCCCCGCCTCCGCCATCCTCTGCCACCCGGAGGACAAGGAGGTCCTCCTTCGCATAAAGTCCTCCTTCAAGGACCCCAACGTCCTCGCCGCCTGGGACCCGAACGTCGACTGCTGCCACTGGTACTGCCTCAAGTGCCACTACAAGACCCACCGCGTCATCTCTCTCTTCTTCCTCAAATCCGACCTCCCCGGCCAAATCCCCTCCGCCATAGGCGACCTCACTTACCTTCAAGACCTCACCCTCCACAAGCTCTCCAACTTCACCGGCCCGATCCCAGAGTCCTTTACCAAGCTCAAGTACCTGAATTTCCTGACTCTCAGCTGGCTCAATCTCACCGGCCCAATCCCTTCCTTCCTCGGCCAGCTCAAGAACCTCACCTACCTCAACCTCTCCTTCAACAAGCTCATCGGCAGCATCCCTGACTCTCTCTCCACCATCCCCGGCCTCAGCTACATTGGCCTCGACCGTAACCAGCTCACGGGGAAGATCCCGGCTTCCCTCGCCAACCTCAAGGGTAACAGCCTCTACCTCATCCTCTCCCACAACAGCCTCTCCGGCGAGCTCCCGGCAACCTTCGCCAGCATCGACTTCAGGAAGCTCGACCTTTCCCGGAACAGGCTTCAGGGGGACGCATCGCTGGTGTTCGGGAGGAACAGGAGCACGTACTACATCGACATCTCGAGGAACCAGTTCGAGTTCGACCTGTCGAAGGTGGATTTTAATGAGAGCTTGACGACCCTGGACATGAACCATAATAAGATTTACGGGTCCATTCCAAAGGCTGTGGAGAGTCTCCGGTTCCTGAACGTGAGCTACAACCGGCTGTGTGGGGAGATTCTGGTGGGCGGGCGGTTGCAGAGCTTCTATTACACGGTGTACTTCCACAACGGGCGCTTGTGCGGTGTTCCTATTGATAGCTGCAAGTGAAAAACAGAACTGAGCCTAGCCGATCATTAAGATTTGAGCGGACCAGTTTGTAAACTTGCGTTATTTCAATAACCGTGCTTTTATTAGAAAAGAAAAGGGGCTGCCTATTGAATCCCGATATTTCTTTCAAGTCTTTAGGGAAGCCGGGATCTTCCCCGTGAGCTGGTTACGGTCGAGGCCAATGTAGCTGAGGCCGGGGATGGTGGAGAGAGAGTCAGGGATGCTGCCGATGAGCTTGTTGAAGGAGAGGTTGAGGTAGGTGAGGTTCTTGAGCTGGCCGAGGAAGGAAGGGATTGGGCCGGTGAGATTGAGCCAGCTGAGAGTCAGGAAATTCAGGTACTTGAGCTTGGTAAAGGACTCTGGGATCGGGCCGGTGAAGTTGGAGAGCTTGTGGAGGGCGAGGTCTTGAAGGTAAGTGAGGTCGCCTATGGCGGAGGGGATTTGGCCGGGGAGGTCGGATTTGAGGAAGAAGAGAGAGATGACGCGGTGGGTCTTGTAGTGGCACTTGAGGCAGTACCAGTGGCAGCAGTCGACGTTCGGGTCCCAGGCGGCGAGGACGTTGGGGTCCCTGAAGGAGGACTTAATGCCGATGCCGAGGAGCCTCCTTGTCCTCCGGGTGGCAGAGGACGGCGGAGGTGGGGCAGAGGGGGAAGAAGGAGAGGAGGGGCAGGAGGAGGAGGAGGAGGCGGGCCGGAGACATCGTTGAAGGTGGTGGTGGTGGGGCATGAGTTTTAGATGAGTGAGGAAGGAGGAGGCATGGAGAGTCGTATTTTAAAAGAGCAAATTGTGTGTGGAAACGAGGGGAGGGATTTTCGTTTTATACTCATTTTAAGATCATTTGTACTTTTAATTTTCTTTTGTAAATCTGGCGACTTTATCCTTTGACATGTAGAAATTGTGAAACTTAAAATGCCTTATCTTGTTTTCAAATTTTAGAGTGAAAATTATAAGTTTAAATTATGGGTGAAAATCATATGCCTAAAACAGGCCAATTACCTACTCATTTCAATGGCAAATGAAATAAACTATTTTATAATTTCTTCTGCATATAGATATTACAAAAAAAATTTCTAAAAAGCAAAGCATACGCCATATTTTCATCTATAGAAGAATTGTCAGTGGAATTATTGTTCTATGTTTTAATACACAAATCATTAGTAATAATAAAAGTAAAAAGAAATGATTGTATAACAGTTTTTAATTTATTATTAAAATAATAGTTTATTATAAAGCACAAAAAATCAAATATCAAATAATTATAAATTGTTATTGGGGTCACTTTTTTAAAAATTTGTGATTCATAACAAATTATTATTTTTATAATAATTCAAAGATTGTTATACTAACAATGTCTTGGAGTAAATTTTGTAAGTGGCCCGTGCTAAACCCAACTTTGAAGTAGGAGATATTATGGATATAGGAATCCCACCGCTTGTCACATCTCAAACCCTTTGGATTCATTTTGCCATGAATAGACGTTAATCTCAACATCACCACCTATCTTTCTTTTCTTTTTTATTATTATCTAAAGATGACATGAATTTTTTTTTTCTTCACGTGGAGAGTCTAACTATCGAACTAAGTCATAGTCATGTTAACCCCATGTGGATCAATAGTATGAGTACTAAGGGCATGTAACTGGACTAGTTCTATCCAAAAATTGAATCGGATTGCTAGAACAAAAAAGTTTGGGGACTGGCTCCTGGATCCAAAACCTTGAAACTAGTGGGAGCTGGACTCCCGATTTTGAGTAAAAAAACCATGTGGGAACCGGACCGGTTTTGAAATTGGTTTTATAAGCTAAAAGCAAAAGCCCTAGTTTCTATTTCTAGCCTTAGGTCCTCAGCCCTCTACTCGTGTTGTCTTTCCTCTTCCTCGCATGGCGACCCCTCACTAGTCACCACCATCGTCGTTCGTCAATCCTCTATCAGTCTCCAACTCTCCCATTTACACCACTGCTCGTAGCAACTCAACTCAACCTTAAGCCACCATCATCGCCCGTCAATCCTCTCTTAGTCTCTGTTGTCGCCTCTCTCTCCTTTTTTTTTCTCTTTACCCACGACAACCCTAGCTTTGCCTCTCTCCTTCTGTTGTGGCTTAGCAACTCCTTGGACAAATAGGGTAAGTTTCAGAACCAATTCCAGGGCATAAAACTGGGAATCGTTTATAACAAGGTAGGTTCCTACCAACCCTGGAACTGTTCACCTCTTCTAACGAGTACTAATCCATCCTTACGTTGAATTCAAGTGCTAATTTTGACTCTCTCACTATTTTTTTTTTACTCTGTTCATCTTAAGTTACGATGTTGATATACAGTAAGACCGCGAGAGTTTTATCATTTGGGCCGGGGAAAGAAAAAGGTCTTGCTATCATTGAAAGAGAACTTTGATTTGATATATAGATTGAGAATACAAAAGCACGAGGGTTTGGGATATGGCAAAGAGGTTTACTGACTTAATATAAGTGAAGAGACGCCCGTAAATTACGACCCGTAATGACAAAATCAACCTAAAATGTATGTACAGATAGTTGGCGCCGCTTGGACCGGTCAAGAACGAAGGCTATCTCTCCTCGAACCTTATTCCACGGATGCCACGTTCATTCCTCCACGTGGTTCGGCATATCTAAAGGGACCAATGAAGGGAGGCCTGCACCGGCGTTTAAGATTTGTATTAGAATAGAATAAAATCATTGCTTCGTTTCAACTCGCATTAATGAATCTGAAAGATTATTTTTTTCCCCTTTTTTTTTTCCTTCGTTTCAACTAGAACGTGCAACTTCTGGGACAATATTTTTTTCTGCAACCACAAAGTCAGTCGCTAAAAGTTAACTGAACATAACGCCGTCACGGTGGTCGGTTGGGTGGTCCGAGATTTAATTTGGATGTCGAACATCATTGGTTCAATCATCCGATTTATCCTTGATCTCAAAAAACGTCGGTTGGTTCGCATGGATGGGCATAGGTTTAGGTATATTGTCGGTTTTCGATTCTCTTTCTCATCATAAAGTGAAGATCACGAGTTCGCTTAATGGACAGTAATGGATAAATTAATACGAGCCCTTGAATTCTATCTCTAATTTACTATGTATTCTCCATCTAATCGACTCCCTTCGTAAGGTTTCAATGAATATGATTTCTTTAGTCCAATCCTCATAATTAGTTTTGCGCGTCACGGCCTTCAATCACGTCGCCCTCTAATCCCTCGCGCATTAAAAATGCTAATGCCACGTCACCATACCAATTGGAAGTAATAACAGTGGGTATATCCATTAACCATTGAAAACCATCTTCTGCGAAATGCAGAGAGGTAGAGAGAAAAATTATTAAAAGTAAAGGCCCCGTTTATTCCGGGACAGGTCAAGCTTCCCAAAGTCGACGCCGGCATGGCCGGGACCTCGCCGGAGAGGTTGTTGTGGGAGGGGAGGAGGTACATGTTGTTCCCCTTGAGGTTGACAAGAGAAGTGGGATGCTATTGGTGATCTGGTTGCAGTCGAGGCAGATGTAGCCTAGGCCTAGGATGGAGAATGTATCAATTTGGTATTGACATACAGTCAAAAGTGAGAAAAAAGAAAGATAATGTTTATCATTACCAAGTTAGTAAATCATATATTTAAATTTATTATAATAGATAATGAAAACAATAAATCTTAATAACGTTATTCCTCAATTAGCTATGTTCATGCCCGATATAATTAAATAGCTTATTTTATTTCAAGGTGCAATTTAGAAGTAAAAAGTATTATCATCGACTTGGATCACATATCACGAGCTGTCAAATTTCCCTGGACCAGGGTCGGAATTAGGGGGCCGATCCATCGGTACAACGATGAGGATCGTGGAGTTGATTTGGTCAAATGAACATCCAAGTTGACCCAAGCAACGCATGCTCCTTACCTCACGCCTCAGGGTCGATATCTTCTCGTTCATCTGGTCCCTCCGCATCCTAACGTCACAAACACCCACACGACGCGCAAAGCCCAGCCCTGGACGATGCGTGCTTGTCGCAGAGGTCCTGCAAACGCTCAGGAATAGATAGGAAAACAACCCATGAGCCCCAAAGCGTGGCCCCGAAATGAGGGAAAAGTCGTCTGATCCGTGGGGAGGAAGAATGAGAATATTAGGTGGTCCGGAGTGCCAAGTCAGCGTGCTCCTCGACTAATCAGAAAGTTCCATATGGCTCCATATCAGCAAGGGTCCCCACTGCTGTTCCCGCACAGAAAATGTAAAATTTCTCTTTCTTATTTAAAAATTTTCTCCTAAATATAAGCCTGCACACATTACTTGCTACATATTGGGTGCGCCCGGCGCTCCACGTCACCGTGCGCCCGCCCAATAAGGATGCGCTGCGTGGCTCCACCTGGAGCCAGGTCCCACTTTTGTTTTTAGCCAAATATTTGCCTTCTTCTTCTCTCTTCATTAATGGCCGCGTCCTTTTCTCCCATTTGCACGCAAGCGTGCGTCCCTTCCCCTCCCGTTTTCTTTAAAAAAATTTTGTCTCTGCATTTTTCTCCACGAAAGCTGCAACGCCATCTCTCTTGACCAAACGCTCGCCGGTTGCCTCCAAGCTTGGCCGCCTCTACCATCGCCGTCAAGAGCCACTCGCTCCCAAGAACCCCGCCAATCGTGACTGTGTCCCGAACTCTGGCCATCTCCGCCTTGGCCTCTTCGGCGAGCGCCGACACCCAAAAGCCCACCGGTTGCCTCCGAACTCGGCCGCCTCCACCATCGCCGCCAGGAGACACTCACTCCGAAGAGCCTCGCTAGTCGTGGTTGGATCCCGAGCTCTGACCGTTTTCGCCTCGGCCTCTTCGACGATCGCGTACACCAAAAGCCAACTAGTCACCTCCGAGCTCGGTCACCTTTGCCAGTCGCCTCCAGCTTGGCCGCCTTTAACGTTGCCGTCGGGAGCCACTCGCTCCGAAGAACCCTTTCAGTCGTGGCTGGGTCCCGAACTCTAACCATCTTTGCCTCGGCCTCTAAGGTGAGCGCAGACACGCAAAAGCCCGCTGGTCGCCTCCGAGCTCGGCCGCCTCTGCCGTCGTCGCCAGGAGCCACTCGCTCCGAAGAGCCTCGCCGGTCGTGGTTGGGTCCCAAGCTTTGACCATTTCTGCCTTGGCCTCTTCGACGATCATGTACGCTCAAAATCCAGCCGATCGCCTTCAAGCTTGGCCACCTCTGCCGTTGCCGTCAAGAGCCACTCGCTCCCAAGAACCCCGCCGGTCGTGGTTGGGTCCGACCATCTCCGCCTTGGCCTCTTCGGCGAGCGTGGACAGCTAAAAGCCCACTGCTTTCCTCCAAGCTCGATTACATGGAAAATGGCAGCCTTCCGTTGTCCGCTCGGCTCGAACCTCCCCGACTGTAAGTTGTTGAATCCTTTGAAAAAAATAACGGGTTTTTCTTTTTGGTACTAGAAAAAGGTTGGGTTCTTCTTGAGTGAAGCTGAGACACAACTTTCCTCGGTAACTTTTGTGACTATTACATATAAAACTTGTTGGGGTATAAAATTAATCTGTGTATATGTAGGAAAAGCAAAAGCGAAAGCACGCGTAGGACTACTTTCGAAAATCATCCTTTTACTATGCTTTCGTGTGCATCAACATATGAAGTACCACAAAATGCTTCATTGGATCTGATGGACTTTTTCGTAACAGGAGTCACTCTCCAAAAGCACTAAAGATTTCAGTGAGATGGTTGGGGATGGTTTCTATAGAACTCTTGAGAATTAGGAATTCCATGCAATCCTAGTGCTTGCCTTCGCTGTCACCACCAGGAGGTACTCGCTCCGAAGAGCCCCGCCGGTCGTAGCTGCATCCCAAGCTCTAACCTTCTCCGCTTGTGCCTCCTCGGTGATCGCCGACACCCAAAAGCTCACCGGGTGCGTCTGAGCTCGGCCATCTCCACCATTGCCACTTACTCCCAACAGCCCCACAGGTCTTGACTAGGTCCCAAGCTGTAATCGCCTTCGCCTTGCCTTCTTCAGCAAGTGCAGACACCCGAAAGCCCACTAGTCGCCTCCGAGCTGCAAGGCAGGTAGGCGAGTTTACACAATTGTGTGTGTGGTTCATTATTAAAAAAAAAAAAAAAAACTTGCAACATTTTCTATCATGTATTGCAATGCATTTTTAGCTTGATCATATCTGCACCTCAAGAGCCAAGACATGTTAGATAGCTAGGGCAAAACCTTGTACATCACTAATGTGTCAAGAAGAATTGAAAAAAAATAGATGAAAAAAAAGTCTGATATCAAGAAGAATTGAAAAAAAAAAAAAAAAAGCTTGGGCTTGCAAATGCATCTTAACATTCTTATATAAACAACCATTTACTGTTGAATAAAGAAAGATTGGGCTTTTCTTTGAATGCCTATGGTGTTTCTCAGGTAAGTAAAATACAGCCAAAAAAAGTGATCAATGGAAAGGAAAGAAACAGATCATATTCTCCGAACTGCTTATTTTTTTTTTTTTTTGGTGCCGGAGGAACCGCTTTGGCCGACAGCCGCCACGTAAACCCTAGGTGACGCTAGCCCAGGACCCACCACCAGGGCGCCACGCGTAATACACCTAATGGTTTGCCAGCCTCCCTGCAACTTGCGTTGTAAGGGTTTCGAACACCTGACCTTTCCCTTCAAAGGCAGGAGCCCACCCAGCAGAGCCACCACGGTCGGTAGTTCTCCGAACTGCTTATTGTCGCCCATTTCTTGGACAAAAATAAAAATGATCACATGATACGTTTCCATGCTGCTATAAGGTGTTAAAGAACTCAAAGTGAGTAGTGACGACATTGCGGCCGCCGTTGTGAACGATTTTCAGCTTTGACAGATTTTGATGTTGTTGGACAACTTGACTATATGTTAGCTAAGAGAACAGTATGTTTGAACATTAATGTTTGCAACTTCTGCAGAGTGTTTCAAATATATAGTATTTGATCTGTATCAGCTTTCCCTAATTCCTTTCGTAATCTGTCTACGTACTAGGTCATTGCAAGGTAATCAGCTGTCAGGGCAAATTCCATCTGTGATTGGTCTCATGCAGGCCCTTGCAGTCTTGTGAGTTCTCGTTCTCCTATTTTAAGGTCAAAATAGTTGTTTTTCAAACAGTTGCTTAACATCTTGTTTCTCTTTAATCGTCTAGAGATCTGAGCTGTAACATGTTAACTGGACCCATCCCTCCTATTTTGGGAAATTTCACCTACACGGAGAAACTGTATGTTATCCTCGATACTTGCTATCATTTTTTTACACGTACTTAATTCTAGGGGTCACGTTGGCATCTTTCTTGTGCTGGGTTAAGCTTGAACTGGGTATGAAACATGTTGTACGTACTTGCATGGCAACAAACTGTCCGAACAAATCCCTCCGGAGCTCGGAAATATGTAAAAGCTTCATTATTTGTATGCTTAGTTTCTCATATATTGGATTGTTTTGAAGCTATGCATGTGATTTCATCTACATGGGGAGTCCATTTCTGGAACTTTTTTACTGATTGGGGATCTTTATAACTATTTTATTCTCCTGTTCTATGTAATTTTTCCAAGTCCGCTCTCATGATAATTCTGGCATCCTTCATAAGCTTTAATAAACATCAATTAGAATACGTTCTGCATGTTTCAGGCCACTTAGAACATCTTCTCACCCCTAGCCTGACTATTATGTAAGTTTATTGTTGCCCCAATGTTGTCCCCAATGCTGCACAGATTATAATGGTACTATATTTTCTTTGGAAAATGGCAGCCTCTGGGATCTTCTCCATGGTGAGTGAAGTTTCTTTTTAATGACTTGGATGTCCTGCTCAAGAGCCTCTTAGGTGAATGCCTGTCTCAAAACTTTTTCCCATCATACGTGAGAACTAGATTGAGCGAGCGTGAAAGAGTGAAAATCTGGAGTGGCTTTTATTAGTACTCATTCCACTCCTGCTAAATTTTCTTCTATTCACGTATATTGAAATCATCTAAAATAAACTGGTCCTAGTTTTAAATTATGACAGGATTCTTCCGACCAAAGATCTTTACAAATTAATGATTTTTGTAGGCCCTGCGAAGAAAAAGAAGCTTGACTGGGATACTCGTCTCAAGATAGCACTTGGTGCCGCTGAGGGGCTTTCATATCTTCACCATGATTGTAGTTTGCGTATCATCCATAGGGACGTGAAATTGTCAAACATTCTACTTGATAAGGAATTTGAGGCGCATCTCACTGATTTTGGGATTGCAAAGAGCCTGTGCACAACGAAGTCCCATACTTCTACGTACATAATGGGGACCATTGGCTACATAATGTTGTTGTTTATGGTAATTTTATCTTTAAAACTTGACATATTGTGAGATTTGGCAAACCTGAAGATGTTGGTTGGGTTGTTTCATGAGTTTTAGTTGTTTGTAAATGTATGTGCATTTTGTTTGTAGGATGAATAAAGTGAACATTTATGTTGGCATATCATTAAATTTGTTTTGCTATTGCATATTTTGCCATGTCGCTATTTCCTGAAATTTCGACCAAATTCTTGCTTGAGATTATAAATGTTTGATTGAGGATTCTTAAATTCAAATTATAAACGTATTGAGGATCCTTAACATTGTATATCCTGGTTTTGCAAAAACTAGCCTATGGGGCAAATGAACTGCACACTAAAGACCGCCCAGCTTGTTCCATATGATTTATAATGGTTTTGACCTCGTCCTAACAGACGATCCTCACACCAAAAACAATCACAAAGGCCAGAGTCAGTGAAGAGCCAACTTGGCTGCAAATTACAGGCTCCTCCTATCGTAGAGGAACAATTGCCTATTCACATGCATCCGAAGTAGAAAATATTGTATAGACCATTTCTATACATGAGCCACAAATGAACCATGTTTAAACATCTTGTTTTAAGCCGCCATATGGATAAAGGAAACGGCTGGCAGATGATTTTACAAAACTCCTTTGCCTTTGAACATGGAGGGGGGAAGAGAACATAGTGGACAGTGCAACATCATCGCTAAGAGGAGTCACCTTCATTACTCATAATGACCTTGTGTCCATGTACAACAAGATAATAGTGAGCTTGCAACCATCTAACATCAAATTTGTGCCCATCAAATTTGAGCACGCAATCATCTAACGATCTCTAAAGCTACATGCGTGTACACACTGTGAGGGTCTAGTTTACAAATATACACCTATGTCGAAGAGATTCCTGCACCATTTCCAAGCAGCCATCGATCTGGAGTTCAATTGGCGAACTTCAGATCGCCTAATTACCAACTGTCATCTATGGTGGCCTCTCTACAAGTTTCGATTCAATGATGACTGGAAAAAGCGCGAAACTTCTCTAAAAAGTTGTTCCACTTCAAAGGGCTTTGAAACATATCTGTCCATTCCATACTTTGTGCATTCTTCATGAGTAGCGTGAATCACATCTGCAGTCATGGCCAAGATCGGTAGGTGGAAATTCGAGATATTTTCACGTGGCTCTGAGGATGACTGTCCCGGTAGGAATTCCTTGCTCGGACTTTGTTCCATCTATCGAATTCTTTTTGTATCTTCAAATCTGAACAAAGGAATTATAGAATGATTTTAAACCATCTCGCAGTCCATCATTAACAATTCTAGAATCATACAGGCATTCTGCATTTTGCAGCAAGGAGCAAGCTTTCTGCTTCCATCGGAGGCAATTCTCCAACATTGTTTCAAGTGTTCTTTTTTCTTCCGGGGATACCTTGAGTAGCTTGGATTCTGAAACTAACTCCTGCAGGATGGAGGTCATGTTCTCAGTTCGACAGAAACAATGCACACATAAAACATGTATGAATGTGAGACTAGAGATTTAGGTGTTAGCAAGAACCTTCAATTTATCGACTTCAAGCAACAAACATTGACAAAACCCAATTCAACTTCAACCACTTGGGTGGAAAAAAGAGAACAAAATTAACAGTTGTTAATCAGAGAACCATGCAGAAACCAGATTAAGAGAAATGGCTTTTTAATCTAGACAAACCAGCAAGGGTAACACTAAACTGTAGAACAAGAAGCAAATAGGTCTTCTAGATGAGTAGAGACCAAACCTATGACATTTTTCTCACCACGTAAAAGAGACAATTTAGGTAACTGTAGGGATATGGCTTAATGTATCTTGACCCACAAAATCAATCCTGATAGAGAATTACCTCCATTGAAGAAATTTTCTGTGCCAGTTTCTCGCTTCCTTTGACAAGGATTCCTAAGCGACAGCTTCTATCATAAAGGTTTTCCAACTCCAATAACTGGAACAAAAGTACATAAATAATGACAATATAAATTATGCAAAGAGAAGTGGACAAAATTAACTCTTATCTTAATCAAAAGGTCAAATAAATTCACGTTATATACCTTTGAAGATGACAAAAGAGTAGATTCAATCTCTCCGGCCAACTTCTTTGCCTCTTCAGCATACTCCTGTACAGATTTTAAGCAAATTACTGTAAGTCACTCGACTAGACAGAGTGCAGGTATATCAAATGCCACAACTTCACAATCTTCTTCAGAACCTTCAATTTAAGATGTCCAGGCTCGTTACACGGCATGGTATCAAAACTCAACAATTCAGTGACATATTCTAAATCTGCCCTCTCCAAAGCATTAGTAGAGCCCAAAGAATGATTTTCAATTTTTGCGAGGCAACTTCTTACACCTTCTGCCCACCTCTGCGCGTCGACTAACTTCTATGCCATGGTACATACCTGCATGTGATTGAAGTACACATTCATACATAGTCGAATCATATGCATATAATCTGAGAAGAATTTCATGTAGCTAAAAGGCTTTGAACTAACAGGATCCATGTCAAAACCAGCCCAAAGAAATTGTTCAGCTTCTTTCAACATTTTTGATAAATATCCTTAGAGAAAGCATTTTTAAGAGCATTGGTTGTCTGCAACAGCCATTGATCCGCAAGATGAGCCAAAGTAGCATGGCCACCTTTTACCGACAAGAACATATAATCCAGAAGAACATTCTCTCTTACTGAAGAACAAAAGGCAAACTAAAATAACAATCTTGACAAGGACAATCAACTCCAGCACAATATTAAAGAACAAGAGGAGATTAGCACAGATTCCAAACCTCACTAAACACCACTAAATTTCACTTTGTTCTTCATTGACATTTATTCCAACACCAAACAATTATGCAGTGACCTTGGTAGAAAAGAATTTCCTAGCATGTACATAGTTTGCCAGTCAACCAGTAAAAAACATTGGCAACTAAGACCAAAGCAATAAAACCAACTTCAGCTAGACTCTTCCATAAAACAAAGATCATATACCTAGTAAGTATAAAAATGAGACGATCCACCTTGCTTAAGATTGACACCTCATCCAGTCATAAATTTATAGAATGAACACCAAGGCTGAAGTTGTTTTAATTGCCCCAATTTGTTTTCTACATGCTTTATTTGATACCTCATCCAGTCTCTTTGTTAATTGACTAAGCAAGTCTTGTATCTGACAATACCTTTTTCGCTGAAGAACTTGTTTCGCTGGAGAAAGATCTTTGCTGGAGCACCTTACTCCTTTAAGTCTCCTCACCATTGTAATTATCTACAGTCAGCAGCAAGTCACTTAACTGTGCTAATGTATGACGGTAAAGGAGGCAATGTTTGCTGGGTTTGCATTCACAGATGTGTTGCCAGTGCTGCACAAAAGGGGTCTGATGATGAGATCGAGAATTACCAATTCTGGCTTTAAGCCCAAAAATGATGATGAAGAAGAAACACTTCATATGATTGGGTGATCCATTTCTTTGAATATGAACCCAACCAAAGAAGATGTTATTTATGGTGCCATGTTGGATCAAAGACAGGAAAGTATATGTCACCAGCAATAATGTGACAAATCAAAATTAGAACCAGAACTGTTGATGTAATCAGATTTTTCCTTGCAAATTCAAGCGTATCATACGCTTTTTAACATTATGACTTTAAGGATGTATTTCATTATGACAGAGGCCCTTGTCATGAATGCTTTCACTCATTGTGCCTGGCTAAGTGGAATAATCCAAGTTCCATGAGTTCAAGATCCCCCTTCAGGGGGCAAATGTTTTTGACATTGCAGTATGGCACATGTACTAGGCTTGTATTTGCACTACAAATCAACTAATTTGACAGGATAGTAAACCAGAACACAGTTTCCACATACCTCAAGACAAACAAAAGCAGATGGCCTACAATCACCTACAACTGCAGAAAGATAAAGATATTGCTGACATATAATGCACTTGGGATCCTACAAAAAAACCAAAACAAATTCATCAACTAGCATCATATTGACAAAGTCATCAGAAAGCAAGAGTTAAACATGAAAGGTCGAGTACCTCCTCAGTCCCCACGCATTCAGGACGTGTCCGTGGTAGCGCGTGACTCGATCGAGCTTCGCGTTGGAATACTCCTGCAGTTCGCTCGCCTCTTATCTCAGCTCCAAGTAATCCTGCCTCGCAAGCTGCATCCGGAAATCGCTCTTCTCAGAGCTCGGCAACAGAAAAGGAATCGACCGAAGCAAGAAGCAAAAATTCGAAACAGGCAAATCCCCCAACTCAATCGGGAGCCAAAACAGAGCGCGAGACGATCGGAGCGTTTCGGAAAAACCTGGACATTGTCCGCGAGCCGCTGGACCTTGGAGGCCAGCGGGAGCTGCGAGGGCGGCGAGGAGGCGGCGGCGGAGATCGAGTACCGCCGGACGAGGGGGCGCTCGCCGGTGCTGGTCGTCGGCGTCGAAGGAGGCGGAGGTCGACGACTACTTCCGCGGCTCGAAGCCGCTCACCTCCCACTTCCACCGGTTGCTCCTCGGCTCCGACTGAAATTTTTTCAAAATGGCGCCTCTTTGTGCAGCCTGAGGGAGTGTCTCGAGGACAGTGGAGGCGTCGTGCCGGAGGCCGTGGAGGCGTCATGCCGGATGCGATCGAGCGATTTTTGAGAGAGAGACTTCGTGCGGGAGAAGACAGAAGAGAAAGGGCACTTCAAATGCTAAGGGCGGGAGAAGGACGCGGCCATTAATGAAGAGAGAGAAGGAGAAGGCAAATATTCGGGTATCGGCTAAAAACAAAAGCGGGACCCCGCTCCAGGTGGCGACACGTGGCGTATCCTTATTGGGAGGGCGCACCCAATATTTTCTCCCACCTGAATAGAGATATTTCCCTTTCTCTCTCCTTCTTTCTCTCCTCCTGAGGAAGGAAGACCGATGCTTCCTCTCTCCTTCCTCTCGTGAATTCAGGTTCCCTCGCCTTCGCTCTCTTCAGTGCTCGCTCCCTCTCTTCTCCCGCACTATTGCTCTCTCGTTGGGTGTTACTTCTTCGCTCTCTGCTCCGGCGCTCGTGCTCGTTGGGTCTCACCCTACAAAAATCCAACGAGGCTACATCGTCCTCTCAGTCTCCATCAAGAAAAAAACCCAACAGCAAGCCGCGATCGTTTTTTGGTGTAGGGGAAGAGAGGGAAAGAGTACGACTCCGCAGAATTCATATTTGCGCTCGTGGCGGGAAACACCGCACAGCTCATGGTGATGGTGTCGTGTCCTTGCCAAGCCGCCGCCGCTGTCGAGGACGCCTCCATGGTGCTCACGCTTGTTGCGGCCACACAGCAGACAGGCAGGCAGTCGTCCACGTCTCGCCGGGGTCGGACGAGTTGAGAGCCTCCAGGGATGCGCTGGGGGCTCACGGCCGGCACGTCCACGTACAGTTCACTCTCCTGTTTTCCCCTCGAGAAAAAGTTAGTCATCTGCCTATATAATCGCATACGTAGTCCGTTTCCTTCTTATTTCTTCTCACGTTGTGCTCAGTTTGCTGTGTTTGCTTCAACCTTGATCACAACGCTTGCTGCAACGTTCAACTTCAATGGCACCAAATCGAGAGACCCCCGTCGGATCGTACCCTAAAGCTGGCAAAAACATCCGGGACAATCCTTCGAGACTTTCCATGGAGACCCTTCAGAGAATCATCTCCGAGCTTAGCAAAGAAGCCGCCTGTGAAGCCGACGGCAAGGCGAGGCTGCTGCCGCCGATCTATGAGCTGGAGGATGCAAAGTGCGAGTGATGCAGGGCGTCCGGGAGAAGTTCTGGGGGAAGATGGTGTGTGGGCTTTGGGAGGAGGCGGTGCGCGTGGAGATGGAGAGGAAAAGCGGGAGGAGCTGGGAGGAGGTGCTCGATGAGCACATGAGCGCGTGCATGTGGTTCAACCGGATTGGGCGGGCGTACCCGGTGCTCCACCAAGCGGAGGCCATGAGAGCCATCTTGAAGAAGAGCTCGAGTGGCGGCTGTTTGACGGCTAAGTCCATCAGCCCTAGAGACAAAGGCGGACCGAAGAAAGCGGCCATTGCAAGGAGCTTGAGCTGCATTCCAGCTATCACGAGAGACACCAACTACGACAGAACGACGGTCAATTGAAGCAGGCTGAATACTCGTGCAGATCAGGTTTATCGTCGATGAGTCTGAAAGCATAGCAAATTAATGATAGTAGGCCTCGAACGGATCTATATATCGGATTAGTCCATATATACAAGCTTCATCTTCGATTGAAGAAGTTAAGACACTTTCGATTGGGAGAGACAAGGATTATGATTGATGGTTAGTCATGTATGTTTGAACGATATATCTTAGGATCTTATACATCTGCGAATGTAAATAAATACTTGAAGGGTTGCTTCAGTTGCAAAGAGGCGCAAGCGTATTCAAGCATAAGTATCATAAGTAATAAGTTCTGTCTTCATTTTTTGGCTAAGAAAATAAGGAGATTCATCCATACTCAAGTCGCAACAGAAGTTTAGTCTCTTGTTATCTCGTCGCGATCCATAAATTTCACTGTAAGAACCTATAACTAGACATCAATCCTTGCGCACGTCATGTGGAGATGGTAGGAAATAATCAAGGTTGTGGTGGGGAGAGAGAACACGACTGCTAAGATCACTCTCGGTCGATGAAAGCACCGTTGAAGTTTACCATGAAATACCGAGCAACAGCTAACCATCTGTTTTCTACAATGCATCAAATCTCTCTTCACATATGTAACTCGCATCATCACAAAGAGGGCGAACTATAACGCCATCTCTATTGTTCATCAGATGAACGACGTCATTAAAAATATTTGGCTAGGGCACGTACAAATTGCAGGATGTGATGGCATATTGTGATCGCGACAAAGACAATATAATTAAGCAAGGGCATAATAATTTATAGACGGGAACCCGAACAAGGTATAAGAAAGAAGGACAAAAATTTCTCGACCAAGTGTTGCTTCTAATACCATAATACTACGGTGAGAGTGGATCGCCAGGTTGAATTCCTAAGGATGGTCGGAGGTGCTGGAGTGGTTCCCCATTTTCTTTCTGAGAACGGTCGTCCGACGCAGAGGGTCCTTCCACGCTTCCTTTTCTTCTTCCTGGGACGACCCTTCTCTTCTCTTTCATTTGGGCAAAGAACACTGAGAGGAAATTTACAAAGAAAAATGGATGGCAATGACTAAAACATGAATCCTCAAAATCTAAGGAAGAATCTGGAGAACCAAATTGCCAGCCATACATTATGGAAGAAAAGAATGAATTATTTTCTTTTTTTAAGTCTATGGCACAAAAAAGGAGGAAAAGAATGAGTGACCCCCCAGCGCGTTCCTGGAGGCTCTTGACTCGTCCGGCCCCGACGAGACGTGGACGACCGCCTCCCGTTTGGTGCATAGCCACGACGAGCGCGAGCGCCATGGAGGCGTCCTTGGCGGTGGCGGCAGCCTGGCGTGGACACGACACCATCACCATGAACTGCATGGTGTTTCTGGCCGCGAGCACGGATATGAATTCTGCCGAGTCAGGCTCTTTCTCTCTCTTCCCTTGCGCAAAAAACGATCGCGGCTTGCTGTTAGGTTTTTTTCTTGATGGAGACTGAGAGGACGATGAAGTCTCGTTGGATTTTTGTAGAGTGAGACCCAACGAGCATGGGCGCTGGAGCAAAGAGCGAAGAAGTGACACCCAACGAGAGAGCAAGCGAGCACCGAAGAGAGCGAAGACGAAGAACCTGAAATTTTGAATTCAGGAGAGGAAGGAGAGAGGAAGCACCGGTCTCCCTCCTTCGGAAGGAGAAAAAGGGGAGAGAGAAAAAGAAATATCTCTATGTCTGTGGGCAGTAATTAATGTGCATAAGCCTATAATTAGGAGAAAATTAAAAAAAAAAGATAAATTTTATATTTTCTGTGCGGAACAGCGGTGGAGAACACTCAGTGACGTGGAGCCACATAGAACTTTTTTATTGGTCGGGGAACATGGACTTGATGTATCACCTCATATTTTCTAATTGTCAACAGCCCCCACTGACAGGGGACAGCGAGCAGCAGAGTCCAAATCTTGAAGAAACATGGTTTATATATATAGGAAAAGCTTGAAGCAACGTGATTCGAAAGGCAGTCCTTTTCCTTTCTGATCAAAGCATGATTATTGAAATAACAAAAGTTTACGAACTGGTTTGCTCAAATTTTAAAGCATCAGCGAAGCTCAGCTCCGTTTTTCACTTGCAGCTAGCAAGAGGAGCACCGCACAAGCATCGGTTGTGGAAGTACACCGTGTAATCGAAGCTCTGCAACTTCCCGCCCACCGGAATCGGCCCGCACAGCCGGTTGTAGCTCACGTTCAGGAACTGGAGACTCTCCATGGCGGTTGGAATGGACCCGTAAATCTTATTATGGTTCATGTCCAGGGTCTGCAGGCTCCCGTTAAAATCCACCTTCGACAGGTCGAACTCGAACTGGTTCCTCGAGATGTCGATGTAGAAC
Source organism: Eucalyptus guilfoylei (assembly GCA_016097605.1). Lineage (NCBI taxonomy): Eukaryota > Viridiplantae > Streptophyta > Magnoliopsida > Myrtales > Myrtaceae > Eucalyptus > Eucalyptus guilfoylei. The sequence goes on from CM027860.1 coordinate 30,465,531, forward strand.
GTGGTCTTGTTCCTCCTGAACACCAGCGATGCGTCCCCCTGGAGCCTGTTCCGGGAAAGGTCGAGCTTCCCAAAGTCAACGCCGGCGAAGGTTGCCGGGAGCTCGCCAGAGAGGTTGTTGTGGGAGAGGATGAGGTAGAGGCTGTTACCCTTGAGGTTGGCGAGGGAAGCCGGTATCTTTTCGGTGAGCTGGTTACGGTCGAGGCCAATGTAGCCGAGGCTAGGGATGGTGGAGAGGGAGTCGGGGATGCTGCCAGTGAGCTTGTTGAAGGAGAGGTTGAGGTAGGTGAGGTTCTTGAGCTGGCCGAGGAAGGAAGGGATTGGGCCGGTGAGATTGAGCCAGCTGAGAGTCAGGAAATTCAGGTACTTGAGCTTGGTAAAGGACTCTGGGATCGGGCCGGTGAAGTTGGAGAGCTTGTGGAGGGTGAGGGATTGGAGGTAAGTGAGGTCGCCGATGGCGGAGGGGATTTGGCCGGGGAGGTTGGATTTGAGGAAGAAGAGGGAGATGACGCGGTGGGTCTTGTAGTGGCACTTGAGGCAATACCAGGTGCAGCAGTCGACGTTGGGGTTCCAGGAGGCGAGGAGGTAGGGGTTGTTGAGGGAGGACTTTATGCGGAGGAGGACCTCCTTGTCCTCCGGGTGGCAGAGGACGGCAGAGGCAGGGCGGAGGAGGAAGAAGGAGAGGAGGGGCAGGAGGAAGAGGATGAAGCGGGCCGGAGACATCGTTGAAGGTGGTGGTGGTGGGGCATGAGTTCTGGATGAGGAAGAAGACGTGGAGAGTTGTATTTTATAGGAGGTCGGGGTGGGGGTGGGGGTGGGGGTGGGGGTGGGGTGGGGGAAACTGGGGAAACGTTTTCCGCCCTTTTAAAGGAAAATCATTTTCCTCAATTTAAGCTTTGCTTTAGGAAAACGTTTTCCGTTGATTAGGAAAACGTTTTCGTTGACTCATTTTCCTAAACAACCCAAACACCGGAAAATGAGGAAAACGTTTTCCCCGAAAATGTATTTCATGAAACAAACGCACCCTCTAAAAGCAACAAACCCTCCTAAAGGTGTGTTTGTTTCGCGGAATATATTTTCGGGGAAAACATTTTCCTCGTGGGGAACTGGGGAGGGTTTGTTGGTTTTGGATTTAAGATCACGATCAGTTCTACTTTAAATATTCTTTTGTAAATCCAGCGAATTTATACTGACTATTATATAATAAAAACACTTGACATCACTCAAAACAAAAATTCAAGTGAAACTTAAAATACCTTATCTTGTTATCAAGTTGTAGAGTGAAAATTATAAGTTTAAGTTACGGATAAAAAATCATATGCCTAAAACATGCCAATTCCTATTCATTTTGATGGCAAACGAAATAAATACTTAAGAAACCAATGAATTTGCCGCAGTTTGATTTGATTTTGGTACACTAATTCCATGATTTTATCTATATATATCTTCACAAATTTTTTTCCTAATAAGCGAAGTATACACCCTTTTTTCTGTTATATAGAAGAATTGCTTGTGGAATTAGTGTTCTATGTTTTAATATGCACATCATTAGCAATAGTTAAGAGTAAATCTTCTTGGCGAGCCCCGCGCTAAACACAACTTTGAAGTAAGAGCCATTTTAGATATGGAAACCCCACCACTTGCCATGTCTCAAAACACTTTGGGGTGTTTGTTTCACGGAAAACGTAACGTTTTTGGAAAATGTTTTCAAGAAAATCATTTTCCAGGAAAATGATTAGTTTTCTTGTGTTTGGTGATATGTGACTGAAAGTATTTTCTGGTGTTTGGATCACATTTGAAAAATGATTGAATGGCATTTAACCTAACAATTGATAATAGTGTGCCTCTTACTTCCAAATTAATTTGTTGAGTCTATCACCTTTTTTAACTTTATAAAAATATTATTTTTTTAATAAAAAATCAAAATTATAATTATTTTTCATATTTGATTTTTTTTTTCTTTTTTTCTTTTTCTTCCTTTTTTGCCATGCATAGACGATCATCTCAGCGTCATCACCTGTTCTTTTTTTCGTCACGTGGAGAGTCTAACTATCGAACTAAGTCCTCCTCATCTCAACCCAAGGTGGATCGGGAGCACAAGTGCTAATCCATCCTCACGTTGAATGAAGAAACACATATAGCTTTCTAGAGAAATTTTTTATATTCTCTATATTATATGAATCGTTTGTTTTACAATGCTTTTGAGTATATATATACAAAGAAGATAATCAATTTAAACAACCCTCCTAATCAGAAGACAAAATAAAAAGTAGATTGACATGGATTTCTATATTATCTCTAATTGACAGCTCATGCCAATACTCCCTCTCAAGTGGCCGAAAAGATAACTTTAATACCCAACTTGACAATTGAGCTATGAAAGGCTTTGCTTGACACAGTCTTAGTAAGTATGTCTGCCAATTGATCTTCAGATTTGACAAAAGGAAACCAAACCACCTTAGCCTCTGAATTTTTCTTGACAAAATGTCTATTAACCTCAATGTGCCTAGTCAGATCATGCTGAACTGGATTGTGGGAAATATTAATTGATGCTTTACTATCACAAAACAATCTCATCTTAGACTTCGGTGGGAAACCAAGTTCTGTTATTAACCTCTTAAGTTATAGTAGCTCACACAACCCTTTAGCCATTCCTCGAAATTCCGCCTCAAATGCTACTACCTTCTGCTTATTGCTCCTCCATGTAACCAAGTTTCCTCGCACAAATGTGAAATACTCCAACATAGACCTCCTATTCAATATGCTACCTACCCAATTCGTATTTGTAAATCCCTCCATCTCAAGATGATCATTCTTCACAAAGAACAGACCTTTTCTTGGAGCCAACTTCAAGTAGCGCAAAATTCAACTCACCACATTCATATGATCATTACTTGGGGCATGCATAAATTGATTCATGATACTTACTGCATATGTGATATCAGGGCAAGTATGTGACAAATATATCATTCTCCCTACTAACCTTTAATATCTATCCTTATTGGCTAGCACCTAATCCGGATACCCTCTAAGTCTATAGTTTTGAACTATAGGGATGTCAACAAGCTTACACTTCAACATTTCAACTTCGGCTAACAAGTCTAGCACATATTTTCTTTGAGATAATAAAACACCTCCTCTCAATCTAGCCACTTCAATGCCTAAGAAATACTTTAACCCTCCTAGATTTTTCATCTCAAACTCTTCCGCTATCTTCTCTTGGATTTTTGAAATCTCTTTACAATCATCTCCTATGATAATCATATTATCCACACATATTATTAAGGCCCTTACCTTTCCTTGACATCGCCTCAAGAACAACATATGATTTGAGTTGCTTGGAGAATACCTCTCATTGCTGAGTTGAAGCGACCAAATGAAGCACGGAGTGATTGCTTTAACCCATATGATGAATGTTCTCGCTTGCATACTATGTTGAGTTGAGTGGCACAACAATACCTAGGTGGAATTTCCATAAGGATTTCTTCCTCCAAATCCCCATGAAGAAACGCATTCTTCACATTAAACTGATGCAACGACCAGTCTAGATTCGTTGTAAAAGACAACAAAACTCTCACAATATTAAGCTTCACCATGGGGGAATACCTTTCTTGGTAGTCTACACCATAAGTTTACGTATATCCCTTTTACTATTAGTCACACATTGTATCTCCCAAAAGAGTCATCAACTTTGTATTTGATAGTAAAAATGGGAAAACGTTTCTTGGTAGTCTACACTATAAGTCTGTGTATATCTCTTTGCTAACATCCACGCCTTGTATCTCTCAATGGAGCCATCGGTTTTGTATTTGATAATATAAACCCACTTACACCCCACTACTTTCTTCCCTTTTGGTAACTTTACAAATCTCAAAGTCTTGTTTTTTCTGTAATGTTTCCATCTCCTCTTTCATTACCTGAACCTACTCAGGATTCCTCAAAGCCTCCTGCACCTCACCAGGAACTTGAGTTGCAGAAACATATGATACGAATGTTATCTCCCTATTGAAACATAATTTGCAATAAGGTACTTAGATTTATGTTCCTCCACATTTGGTGAGTATCAACTAAGGGGCTTGCCATGATTGTGCCCGTCAAGTAATTTATATCCAATAACCACATCAGAATCATAACAAGAGTCAAGTTTGCTAGGAGATCTTATCTTAGGAGTATCCTCTTGAGAATGGTTGGGTACTAAAGAGGGGATAATTTCAAGAGAGGACCATTCTTAAGGCTGTTCGCGTGCACCATGTACTGGTACAAACTACTGATCATCTTCTGTTGGGACATGACGATCCTTCTGTGCAACTCTTGCCGTTAGCCATCTCATGGCTTGATCTGCTACAATTTCTATTGATGGCATCACTGGTGGGGCCTGTCATGAGTCAAACCCATTCCTAGTCCCTACCAAAATACCACCCTCCCACCAATTTTTCATTTCTCAATGTATCTCCTCCTGAAAGGGATAATTAATGTCAGTGTAGAAGAATTCAAACTCAACAAATGTTATATCCATAGTGACATGTGTCTTCTTCGTGACGGGTTGTAGCAGTGATAGCCCTTCTGATAGGTTCTATAGCCAATAAAAACACATTGCACAACACAAGGATCAAGCTTGATTCATTGGTTCTTATGAAGATAAACATAAGCTACACACTTGAACACTTTAGGAGGAAGTGTCAAAATCGAGAGAAGAGAAACATGTTCTGAAAGAACTTGTGGCGTGGTCTAAAATTTTGGCACATAGGAGGGCATCTGGTTCATCAAGTTGATTGCAATAACAACAGGAGCATCCCAAAAACGATTAGGAACATGATCACTCACCAAGAGAGCCTGTGCTTTCACAAAAATATGACGGTCCTTTCTTTCTGTGATGCCATTCTGCTAGGGTGTCTAGGAGCATGATGTCTCATAGATAAGGCCATGTTCTTGAAAGTAAGCTATGAGATATTGATTAATATATTCGCCCCCATTATTAGTACAAAGGACACAGATTTGAGCCCTAAATTGTGTTGCGATTATACAGTGGAACACACGAAATATATAAAGACCTCATCCTTGTGCTTTATCAAATACAACCATACCATCCGTATACAGTCATCCACAAAAGTCACAAACCAACAAATTCCCAAAAGGGTGGTAACGGGTGAAGCACCCCACACATCGAAGTGGACTAATGAAAAAGGCATTGCACTTTTACTGAAACTCAATGGAAAGGAAACACGATGACTCTTGGCCAAGATGCATGTTTTACACTAAAATACAAAATCTGATAAACTACTGAACAACCTAGGAAATAAGTGCTTTATATATCCAAAGGATGGGTGCTGTAATTGATAGTGCTATAGCTGGATGTCTTTCTCTTTACCACTAGATTGACCACCGATGTGATTCACTTTGCTAGTGTTAAAATCATCCATGTAATACATCCCTTCCCTCTTATTACCACGTCCAATAATCTCCTTCGCGAGGATATCCTAAAATTAACAAAAATTGGGATACATAAGAACACTGCAATTTAATTCATCAGCAATTTGCTCAACAGGTAGCAACCGGTTAGATAAAGAGGGCACGAGCAAAATGTACAATAAGGAGAGGTAAGGAGAGGGAAGGCGTGAGAACAACACTTCCAACCCCAATCACTAGATAGCTATGGCCATTTGCATTATAGATACTTTGTCGATGCAGAGTGGTATGGCACGTGAGGTCACCAAGATCAGGTGTCATGTGATCAGTAGTGCCAGAATCAACAATCCACCATTGTCCTCACCCTAATGAGTACTGAAAAAAGCACAATTGTATTTACCTTCAAAAGCCGATACGGAAGTATTGCTGGAGTCTACCTGCAAAGCCAAAAAGAGAGGTGAGTCCCCAGTTGCCAACGACACTTGTCCTTGACCCCTACTTGTTGCAGTCTCAGTCCTTTTCTTGGCTTGAAAATCTTTCCACTAATCGAGGTACCCATGAGACTTTAACCGGTCTCCGTGGTATGTTAAAGATTCCACAATGGGTGCATCCCTTTGTTGGTTGCGGCTTGTGCTTCGAACTTGCGTTAGACTTGCCCCCTCCTATCATAGCACTCGTGAAGGCCATCTACAGAGGTTCTGGTTTTGGGCTGCCGTCAAGAAACTGCAAACCTATCTTCCCCCCACGTGACACCAATACAGTAGCAGGAGGAGAGTCCATGTTAGTCAACATCAAATGCACATACTCTCGCTGAACCCATGCGTAAGCTTGTTCAATAGTAAGAAGCGGTTGCATTTGTAAGACATCTACCCTGACCTTGTCAAGTCCATCATCAAGACCATCAAGGAATATGTAGACACAATCTTCTTGGATAGCCATATTTTAGCACTCAATATCATTGGGACACACCATGGGATTAAGACGGTGAAAATCAATTTCCCAAACAAAGTCCTTGAAGATCATTGTAGTATTTTTCGATATGACCTCCTATCTACTTCAGCTGAGTAACTTGGTGCTTCAAATCATGTACTCGGGAGACATCATTGAACAAACGTGATAGCCATCGAATCCCAAACTGCTTTTGCAGTTGGGAATCGAATAAAATTGACAATCAACGCCTTGTCCATGGAGTTGATTATCCATCCTATCACTGTGGAATCTTCGGTTTTCCACTTCCAAAAGTTAGGATCGGTCAAATGAGATTGGGGAAGATCCCCATTAATAAATCCCAACTTGTCTTTGCCTAAGATGTACATCTCGACAACTTGGGACCAAAGGCCATAGTTGTTGCCATCCAACTTGATAGCAATAGGTGGAGCCGATGCCTTAGCTTAGGAAGGTAGCGCATGATGTTGGGTTAGAAGTTGCTTCATAGCTGTTATCAGATCTTCAATAATCACCATGGTCGAAGAGCCCTCAACGGGTGATTGTAAATCAGTACGTTTAGCTATGGTGAGATCAAGTCTTAGGATTGAGTTGCTCTGATAACATGAAAAAATGCATATAACTTTTTGGAAACAGTTTTTATATTATTTGTGTACATCGTTTGTTACATAACACTTCTGAGTGTATATACACGTACAAACACAAAGAAGAAAGTCAATCCTAATAATCCTCCTAATTATGGGACAAAATAAGAAGTAGATTGACTCGGATTCTTATAGTATCTCAAATTGACATTTCTTGTCAACATCGAATTCATGATTTTTCTAATATTCAGTGTTAATTTTGACTCTCTCATTTTAGTTGTTTCCTTTTTGTCCGTTCGTGCTAGGTTAACGATCGCGATGGACGGTAAGAACATGAAAATTTTATCATTTCGGTCGAGGAAAGGAGAAGGTCTTCTGTCACTAAAAGAGAACTTTGATTTGATATCTAGATTAAAAAAATAAAAGTACAAAAGATTCGGGATATGGCATAATGACAAAGTCAACCAACGAAGGGAGGCCTACGCTGGCATTTGAATATTTGTCCATAATTAATTGTCGAAAGGGCAGCCATCATGTTAGAATAGAATAAAGTCGTTGTCTCGTTCGCACTCACATTAATGGATCTGAAGATCGAATTTTTTTCTTTCCCTCCGTGTCGAACTCGAATGTGCAAAATATATATATATATATATATATATATATGTATGTATGTATGTGAATCACTTAAATTAACCAAACACAACATCATTATGGTGATTAGTTAAGTGGCTCAAGATTTGATTTGTATACCGAAGATAATAGGTTCCATCCTTCAATTTATTCTCGATCTCAAGAAATCTTGGTTGGCTTATAAGGATGGGTATGGATTTAGATGTATCGTTGGTCTTGGACTCTTGCTCTCACCATGGTGGGGTAAAGATCACAAGCTCGCTTAATGGACAGTGATGGGTAAATTTTTACGAAGCCTTGAATTCCATGCCTAAAAAATATGTATTCTCCATCTGATTGACTTGCTTGGTAAGTTTCAATGAGCTTAATTTCTTCAGTCCAACCCTCATGATTAGTGCCTTCAATCACGTAGCTTTCTAATCCCTCCCGCATTAAAAATGCTAATGCCACGTCACCATACCAAATGGAAGCAATAAAAGAATGTATATCCATTAACGCGTGAAAACTATCTTCCGCCCACGGAATGTAGATAGAGAGAAATTATTAAATGTTAAGGTTCGTTTGTTTTGTTAAAAAATAAATAATTTAAAAAATATATCTTTTTAAAAAATGCCTAATTTATTGTTTGAAAGAATTAGCTAATAAAAATATTTATAGTATCGATAAGTTATATCTAAACATTTAATGTAGCTCACGTTCAAGAACTGCGGCAGCGGTCCCATCATCACCTCTGGCATCGCCCCGTAAATCTTGTTATTGTTAATGTCCAGCCACGTAATGCTCTAGCTGAGCTCCACCTTTGAAAGGTTGAACTCGAACAGGTTCCTCGAGATGTCGATGTGGTGGTTCGTGTCGTTCGCCCCGAGTAGCAGCGATGCATCTCCCTGCAGCCTGTTTCGGGACAAGTCAAGCTTCCCAAATTCGACGCCGACCAACGTCATCGGGACCACATGATGTAAATCATACATGAAAATTACTTCACTCACGTGTATCGGGTAAGGTTTTTTACCAACAAAGGATATGGCCCTTGAAATATTACTTTGTAAAAAGTGAATAATTTGAAAAATATTTTCTTTAAAATAATTTGTTGGTTTGCTCGCAAAAACACATGAATGAAAAACAATTTTGTTATTCTCGAAAATGTTTAAATATAAATAGTTGTCAATAATAAAAATATTTTCTGTTAACTAATTATTTTACTTGATACAACTTATCGTTTTTGAGAAAATTTTATTTAAATTATTTATTTTTTGTAAAATAAATGAAGTCTAAGTTAGTAAATATGATTTGACCACATGATGTCCCGCCTCTAAAGTAAATACTTCATTACTCAGCTCGCGTAGATAACTTCAATTAGCTTTAGTTCAATTAGTTATGACAGAGAAAATTTGATTTGTCTTCTCAAATTCAGTGATTAGTAATTCCTATTAGTCAATCCATCCGCATAATTACTGCTCCCAATCAGCTTCTTGTCCGGTGCACTTTTAAAATGGCAATGCCACGTTACCCACGAGAACAAGTAGTGCATAAATTCAGGCTATTAAATTAAATTGATTTCGACCAAAAAAAAAAATTAAATCGATCACATTTTAAATACCTGTAGAACAATCACAATCACATTCTAAGAATTTGTATGACCTATAATACGCTCCAACAAACAACAACAACAACAACAACAACAATAATAATAATAATAATAATAATAAACTGGTTCTGATTAAGAGTTCTTCTTTTCCTAATAATAATTATACAATTAAAAAAATCTGTAGTCGATTAATAACTACATAAAAAGAAAAAAGAAAAAAGGCCATTTGCACATAGAGAGTTCAATGTGTTTGTTTTATTTTATTTTTTTGGAAAAAAAATAGTACATATATTGCAAAAGGAAATTTGATACAAACAACTTTATTCACATTCGATGTTAGCATAAGACTTTACTAACATAACAGTCTTGGGATACTATGAGAATAACAGTATATTGTGAGCTAAAAATTCTTGAAAAAAGTGAGTCTCACAGTATTTATAATTATTTATGACTTGATTTTTTGTACTTCATAATTGACTATTGTTTTCACAATATATTCAAAATTGTCACACAACTATTTCTCTCGATTTTTTTTTTCGTGAGAACGAGTCCACTCATATAATGGTGGTCACCGTCGGTCTTGAAGCCGCCCACCACCACCACGCACGCGACCGATTTCACTTGCAGCTCTCAAGAGGTGCACCGCACAAGGACCGGTCGTGGAAGTAGGACTCGTGGCCGAAGCTCTGCATTTGCCCTCCGGCCGGAATCTTCCCGCACAGCCCGTTGTAGCTCAGGTCCAAAGACTCGAGCTCAGCGGAGATCCTGTTGTGGCTCAGGTCCAGTCCAGTCAGGCTCTCTTGTAACTCGACCCTCGATAGGTCGAACTCCAACACGTTCCCCGAGAGGTTGATCTTCTCCGTGGTCTTGTTTGCCCCGAAGAACACCGACCCGTCCCCCCGAAGCATGTTTCGGGCCAGATTCACTTACCCGAAGTTGAACCTCGGAATGAAGCGGGGACCTCGCTGGAGAGCCGGTTGTCCGACGGGACCAGGTACGGTAGGTTCCCGTCCAGCAGCTTCAGCGACTCGGGGATCGTCCCGGTGAGCTGGTTGCCGTCAAGGCCAAGGTACCGGAGCTTCGGGATCCGCGAGACCGAGCTCGGGATCGACCCGGTGAGTTTGTTGGAGGATAGGTTCGGGTACGTCAGGTTCTTGAGGAGGCTGAGATAAGAGGGGATGGTCCCGGCGAGGTTGATGACGGTGAAGGTGATGAACTTGAGGTCCTTGAGGTTGACAATGGCGGGCAGGATGGGACCGGAAAGGCCCGTTAGGTTCTGGGGGGCGAGGTCCTCGAGGGCGGCGAGGTCGCCGACGGCGGTTGGGATGGGGGCAGCGGGGGCGAAGCCACCGTCGGTGATGAAGAGGGAGACGATGCGGTGGGTGGTGAGGTCGCAGTAGATGGAGGACCCGTTGCAGCAGTCGGTGTTGGGTCTCCAGAGGAGAGCAAGGGAGGGTCGTTGAGGGAGGTCTTGATACGGAGGAGGGCGGCTTTGTCATCCGGATGGCAGAGCTCGGAGGAGGCAGGGCGGAGGACGGCGGAAATGGATAGGGAGAGGAGGAAGGGAAGGAGGAGACGGGGGTGGTTCAACATTGTTGTTGTTGGAGGACTTGTGGAGGGCGGTGGATGGGATTGCACTTGCATGGACAAGATTGGATAACTCCATTTATAAGAAAATGCGATCACTCTGAAATTTCCTCAATTATCAATTGCTAACACAGTTTATTTAGGGAACGTTTAATCCATATACTTTCCAAAATCAAGTTTATCGATATTATATTACTTGCTTAGCAAAATATAAAAAATAAATCAAAGTGTCGAACACATACATTCCGAAAAACTCCTGTGGCATCAATTCAATCAATGACAGCACGGCATCCAAGTTCGAAGTTAATGTCAGCCCATCTCAGAGGACTCACTTTAACAAGTTGCAGCTAAACGTCAAAAACAGCTATGCCTCCCCGCAAGTTAGTGAATGAGGAGATCAGCCATCGCGTTGGACTCCGCTTTGATTGTAGACCAAATGTGATTTTGTATTATATATCTTTAGAGTTTATATCTTCCATTTAGAACGCAAAATTTGTATTATTTTGACCATCTTTGAACCACCCTAGAGAAAGTGCAAACTTTTATTTTTTTATTTTTTTTTTAAAGATGAAGCCTTATGACCTCTGATTCTCTTCTCCATTTTTGGGCTAGTCTTGTTTTGTCTGAACCCTCGATTTCCTATAAATAGAAACCGAATTCCCTCACAAAGAAAAGAACATCAAACTCGATCAGAAACATCATCAAGCCACACATACACCCACAGAAAGCACCGAAGCACCAAAGCAATGTCGAGCTTCCACTTCCACTTAATTCTCTTCTCCCTCCTCGCCTCCTCCGCCGTCCTCCCCTCCTTCTCCGCCACCACCGAGCTCTGCAATGCCGACGACAAGAGGGCCCTCCTCCGGATCAAGAAAGCCTTCAACGACGCCTACGTCCTCTCCTCCTGGGACGCGGCCACCGACTGCTGCGAGTGGAACAACGTCGAGTGCGATGGCACCACCCACCGCGTCGTCACCCTCAATGTCCCCCGCGGCGACCTCTCTGGCTCCATCCCCTCAGATGTGGGCGACCTCCCTTACCTCGAGACCATCTACCTCCACAAGCAGCCCAACCTCACTGGAAACATCCCCCGCTCCCTCCTCAAGCTCAAGAACCTCCAGTACTTGACCCTCAGTTACAACAACCTCTCCGGCTCCATCCCGGGATTCCTCGGCGACCTCACCAACCTCATCTTCCTCGACCTATCCTACAACCGTTTCTCGGGCCCGATCCCAAGCTCCCTCTCCAACCCCCCGAACCTCCGGTCCCTTCGGCTCGACCGCAACGCCCTCACCGGCTCAATCCCCGCCTCGCTCAGCCACATACAGGACAGCAGCCCTTACCTGTACCTGTCCCACAACCAGCTCACCGGTGAGGTCCCCGCAGCACTTGGGGACGTCGACTTCACATACATTGACCTCTCGTGGAACCAGCTTTCTGGTAACCCCTCGGCGCTCTTTGGCATGAACAAGAGCGCTCAGCAGATCTACCTGGCGAGGAACATGTTCGAGTTCAACATGTCGGAGATGGAGCCGCCACAGGAAAGCCTGATTGCTCTGGACCTGAACCACAACAAGATCTTCGGGGGGATTCCGGCAGGAATGACCGGGGTCACGTATCTTCAGATCTTCAACGTGAGCTACAACCGGCTTTGTGGGGAGATCCCAGTCGGGGGGAGGCTGCAGAGTTTCGACTCCACCGCGTATTTCCATAACCGGTGCTTGTGCGGGACTCCTCTTGATAGCTGCAAGTGATGACAATGATGATCATCAAGAAAGTTTGGCCATGGATGTGATTGTGTGTGGGGTGTGCCTGTGTAGCGGTGATCCTTGTTAAACGTGACGCATGCTAAATAATGTCGTTGTCTCTGTTCATTTCGTTATTCTTTTTTCGTTTTTTTACTTCCAATAATGTGAAGCTGCTCACTGGTGTGAAAGCGTAGGAGGAGATCAGACCGTGTAAGGCATGGCTAATAAGGATATGTTACTTTTTCTATTTTTCTTTCTTCTCAATTAGATCAAGGATCTCATTGTTTCTTGCAATATAAAGGAGCATTATCATTTTAGTTACGTCAAAAACTTTCTTGAAGTTATCAGTGTCATTTCAAGAAATAGTAGCGTAAATGAAATTCATGAAAAAGAAGCCACGAATCTTTCATTTTACGCACATTCTAATTTTATTTTGCCTATCGCATAGCTTGACTAGGCTCCTTAACTTTGGCGAAACGTTTGCTTCGCATTGAAATTGGATAATTGCAATTGATTTTAAATTGTCTTTCTCGAGCTTGGAATATCGCAGCTGACCGATTAGCATCGCAAGGTTTTGTCGGTTGTCTTGTGTGGGTTGGCATGTTCGGGAGTTCTGAATTATCTGCTCTTGTCGTTTCCGCTTGGGAAAGCCTTATGATGGCTACTGTTGCTGAGGTTTGCTCTTGAGTTTTTGAACAAAATTATAATATACTTAAAAAGAAGAGAAATTGGCTAATTGCAAAAATGAAAATCTTAGTATGCCAAAAAATTTCGTGATTATGTAGAAAACTTTATCTTGCAAATGGATCTTATAAACATGCCAGTTCTAGTGTTAGGATTTTTATTTCTTGAGGAATTAATCCATTTACGAACTTGAACTAAACGGCCCTTAAAGTAAATTTAGTAAAAAGCAAAGCCGATAGATAAAGTTGAGAAAGGCTAATGATACTAAAAAACTATTGGACAAAATCGTGACGAAAGCCAATCACTGTTTATTTCTCTTATTGCTCTTTAAAGATATAAAACAGGAGGTAAATATTCAAGGATCCCATCTTTCTTTATTAATTGCCAATCAAGATAAGTCCGACACTCAACCGACAAAAAAAAATAGATATACCCTATAGACAGCCAAACACCACCAGCTTTCACAGTAGCGAGCATTGCGACTCTGAGCTTTGTTGAAGTTAACCTAACGGAGGGAAGAGAAATGGCGTTGACTTTCAACCAGTTCAATTTGTCTTGTTAAATTGATTAGGTAGATCTTGCATTCTAGGACTATTTTAGGCTAAATTTTTTGCTTATTTCACAAAGGTTTTGAAGGCACAAACTTGAATGCTGGGTCGTAAAGTGGCCTCGAATAGCTTTAAAAGAGAGAGGTGTTGTAAATTACAACTTGTAATCAACTGCAATTTTTATTTCATGCCAAAATACTCCTTTTTGCATCGTAAGAATGCTTTTATTCTCTTTTTGTGATGTGTGAACGCAACTGAACATCATCTAAGGAAATAAAGAACAAGCAATCCGACTTCTTGTTCTTATGGAACTCCATTACATGAATATAGACTCTGGCGTTATTACATTTATTCTCTCGCCAGTGTCTTTGCCTAGCAAATCTTTAGTAACATGTCCATCGTTTTATCAATTTAACAGCTTGGAAGCGGAGCTCCACACAAACACTTGTTGTTCGAGTATGATGATGCACCAAAGCTCTGCAGCTTGCCACCGACAGGAATCTCACCGCACAGCAAGTTGTCATTCAAGCGGAAGGTGTCGAGGTTATTGAGTGAAGTGAGCGAACTGGGTATTGATTCGGTGAGGTCATTGTGAGAGAGGTCCAGTAAAGTGAGCTTGGAGAGCTTGCCGAGGGAGGTGGGGATGGAGCCGGTGAGGTTGAGGTAGCTGAGGCGGAGGAAGGTGAGGTTCTTGAGCTCGCCGAGGGAAGTGGGGATCGGGCCGGTGACGTGGGAGAGGCGGTTCAGGTCGATCATCTGCAGGTAAGGGAGATCACCAACGGCAGCGGGGATTTGGCCCGAGAGAGTGCCGTCGAAGATGGTGAGCTGGATGATGCGGTGGGTGGTGTCGTCGCAGGCGACGTTGTACCAGTCGCAGCAATCGGTGTCAGCGGTCCACGAGGCCAGGATGTAAGGGTCGTTGAGAGCTTTCTTGATGGCCAAGAGGACCTTCTTGTCCGCAGGGTTACAGAGCTCGGAAAAGGATGGCGATACCAGGAGGTTGCAGAGGAGAAGCGAGAGCAAGAAAGCTGACGAGAAATTTGGACTTGCCATTTTTTCTCTTGGATGTTATGTACTTGCTGGACGTGAAAATTGTGGTTTAGCTAGGGACTGTACTTATAGGGATGTTTGAATTTGACATTTTCAACTTGGTAGTGTTTGATTTGTTAATGAGCAGGTGGCATGAACAGCTGGGTTCGATAGTCCATGATGGTTTTTGCAGTCTTCGATCTCGTCTGTCTCATCTGATCTTTGAGATCGACAAGGTCTCCCCGTCTATGATTTATTTAAACATATATGCGCTTGTACGTTTGAAATTGTCGCCGGACGAGTCGAGAGGGATTTAATCAACTTAAGAGTTTATTGTGGACTCGCCATTTTTTCTCTTGGATGTAATGAACTTACTGGACGTGAAAATTGTGGTTTAGCTGGGGACTGTATTTATAGGGATGTTTGAAGCTTGTAGGAGGAGAGAGGTTGATTTGATTAGAGGGTCAAAAACGTTTGGGGAAAGTCAAATTTGAGAAGATTTGAATTTGACATTTTCAACTTGGTGGTGTTTGATTTGTTAATGATAAGGTGTTGCATGAACAGCCGTGTTCCATAGTCCATGATGGTATTTTGCAGTCCTCGATCTCGTCTGTCTCATCCGATCTTTGAGACTAAGGTCTCTCCGTCGATGATTTAATTAAACATATATGCGCTAGTATGTTTGAAATTGTCGCCGGAGGAGTCGAGAGGTATTTCAGTGGCTGTGTTGTGCTTGTGCTGTGTCGAAGCGCATGCTTTTGCCGACACATCTTTGAACGGTGTTGTACTATAGCTATATATAGTCAATGCGTTTGGCAAACACTGATGCGAGGTTTCTAAGTTATCAAAATGACGATAAAGATCTCTAATATTGTTGTAGAGTTGTTATCAATATTTATGTGTGGAACAGACATATGGAATTGGTTTAGTTGTTATCATTGTCTGTGTAAGTATTATTTAAACTTTTATGATATATAATTTTCACCGTATTATAATAATAACAATGATAATTATAACAATAACAACAAAAACGACATTACATGTTCTGATCTTATAATTATTGCTATTACAAACATTGGAACATAAAAGATCGGAGGTGATGATGGAGGAATTGAAAAAATGGAAAAGAAAAGGAAGGCAATTAGGAACGTATTTGATGACAAGAAAAATGTAGGGTTTTTTGTATGGGTATTTTTTCCTTAAAGATTTAATTTTTAGAAAGTTTAAAAGTTGCAGCATCTCAAAGTACAAGAGGCCGTGTAACTCATGAAAGTCACTTATGCTATCATCGGGTTTAGGCTTAGAGGGTGGAGACTCGGGACTTGAGCGGGGAATCGATAAAACCTTAATCATACGATGAGTTTAAAAATAAAGTGAATCATAATTTGTGAGTGAATAAATTTAAAATATAAATTTATCATTTTAAATATAAAGGATCCTAATCCTTTTCTCAATATCCCGAAAAAGGAAAAGCTCGTCACGACACTTCTCCCCTCATATGGACAATGATGTCTACTTTTTTGGACATGGCAAAGAGAGAAAGCAAACGAAATGGATAAGATTTTTCCTGTCCCTCCGCCGCTTTACGCAGTGCACCCTCGAATTTAAAAATCTGGTCAAGATCGAGGGGCTCCATAAATTACATCAAATCTTATCTTCGGGATGGGTATTGGCATCTAAGATGATCCTGAAAGCATCATTCCCCCGACAAAGACGGGTCGATCTCGAATTCTCCGCATGTAAAAGCTGCACCAGATCAATCGATGGATACATTTGTAAACGACTATTGATATTGACGGGCACCGAATCCAGAAAGAAAAAAATATAAAAATCATTTGCTCTCATTCGGAAAATCACGTACATATTATTTATTATAGTGTTATTAAGATGTTTACTTACCTCAGAATTAAGCAGATATCTTATTTGATTGTACATATCTCTTATTAATTATAATCTGTACCATATTTATCTTATTACCTTAAATAATTATCTGATAAAGTGTATATATATACTCATGTACTATTTATTAATAAATTGAAATATACATAATTTTAGATTTCTTTGTTCCGCATATTTCTTATCTTTGCTAGTTACTAGAACGACGTGCGTTGTTCTTGTTTTGGGAGATTCCTTGACTATAAAGAGAGGTGCTTTGTCCTTTGTATTTATCAGGGGGCCAAAATGGTGTGCGCATGCATGTCAAACCCGCGTGACCTGGGATCAACATCAAAAGTAGGAGTACTCGTAGGCTCAGTAACGATAATTTCCCTCGTGCGTGACTCGTCGAAATTTAGGAGGGAGAATAGGTTCGAGGTAAAATTTGGAAAGTCATCATGAAAACTGATCGAATTCCCAAATAAAAAAAATGAAATCGATATTGTTTTTGGATAATAATTGAATAAGGAATCGAAGAATCGGATCACAAACCAATGAACCGCGATTACATGTCTTGAACTTTTTGTTTATTTTGTGCGTGTTCATCTTTTATGAATTATTGTTATTGACAAATGAAAATTTTTATGATTGCGTTCACTTTTAACCAAAAATAAAACCAAAAAAAAAAAAAGAAGAAAAAAATTGGCTGGTTTACCAAGTAAACCCTAGGATAGATTGATAAGGTAAGTTCTACATTCTTTTTCTAGGATACATCAGATAGGTTTTAGGTTTCAAAAATTAGGAAATTGGTTCGGACAGGATAAATTGAGGTTTCAATTGTAACTTGGACCAACCCTGCAACTGTTCACATTACGTGGAATTACAATTCCCATCATCATTTCTTTCAATTAATTGATTATCTAAACAAGGAATAGTTCCCAATTTTTAATTGATTATTGAACTTTCGAATGTGGTTTTAGAGCTAGGTTTTGTCCCTTTTGTGTGTGCGTCTGCCCCCAACTAGTCAAACTTTCATGGGTCACTCCTAATCTAGCCTGCATATGAAAGAGGATGCTAAAATATTATACATTGCTCGGTAATGGATTTTTTGTGCTCTTCGTATGCGTCATCAATAGCTGCAGCGAAGACTTGTTACATCGTCAAACCTTTGAAATTGCGTCAGCAAAATATAATACTCGGTCTCTGTAATTGCCCCCAAGTAAGCAATTACATTATAATATGATCTTTAGAATAATGAGAGCGAAGTCTTCGCTCCTTGACACTATTGTTCACGCAACGATAATTAAGATACGACCCGATTTCGTTGATTATCTCGACGGGGCATCATCATAATCCCAACACATTCACATAAGAAGACTCACAAGCATGAATTCTCAGACTTCTTGCCACAATGCGTTTCTATAGAAACAAATCCAACGAAGCGTCCGATTCAGCATTTGCCCTAATCGGATTATAATTTATTAGGAGGTGTTCGAGAGCTGAAGTTGCTGCAAAAAAGCCATATCGGTTCATATCCATGGTAGCATTCATGTGTTCTCAGCACTTATATATAGTCGAGTGATTCGCTTAGATACACTTCACCATCCGTTGAAATTGTATGATTTGCATAATACAAAACGTTGTTTAAATTTCAATCAGTATAGTAAATATTTAACTTGATGGATAAAGCATGCTCCTAATGGGAAATTCACAATACGTTTTACCTTCCTGAGATGTCATGGAGCACGTAATTTGACTTTTATTTGCTGCGAAACACTTTAAAAGTTTGTAAAACTTCTATACATTTTCTATCTCTATTGAAGGTCAAATGATCTTTTTGTTCATCAACTAAGCCAGGGCCCAAAAAAGAAGGCCTTTTATAGCTGGGCCTGTTGTCTTGTGTGGGTTGGCATGTTCGGGAGTCCTGAATTTTCTGTTCTTGTTATTTCTGGTTGGGAAAGCCTTATGATGGCTACGGTTGCTGAGGTTTGCCCTTGAGTTTTTGAACAGAATGATAATATACTTACAAAAAAGAGAAATTGGTTATTTACAAAAATTAACATCTTATTATACCAAAAACTTTCATGTTAAGGTAGATAACGTTATCTTGCAAATGGATCTTAGAAACACGTAAGTTCTAGGTCAGGATTTTTATTTCTTGAGTAATTAACCCATTTACCAACTTGAACTAAACAGGCCTTAAAGTAATTTTAGTAAAAACCAAAGCCGAAAGATAAAGTTGAGAAAAGCAAAAGATACTAAAAAATAATTGGATAAAGCGTGACAAAAGCCAATCACCGTTTATTTCTCTTATTGCTCTTTAAAGATATAAAACATGAGGTAAATATTCAATAATGCCATCTTCCTTTATTAATCGCTGACCAAAAATATATCCGATGGACAGCCAAACAAACACCAGCTTTTCCAGTAACGAGCACAGTGTCTCTCAACCAGGAATACAAGGCCAACAAGTCGGTTGAGAGACACCGTACAAAGCACAAATCGACCTTGCAGTGAGTGTTTCACTTACCCCTCCACATTCACTAGCATAGGTGGCTACTATACTAACTTACTAGTTTCTTAAACACCCCTTACAAGGTACGATGGAGTCTACTCTCCCCACTTGAAGGACCCCTACTTACCGAGTGTAATTTTTCCTTGAATGCCCCCGATATTTTACGTCCCAGAGTTCAGATGAAACAGTTTTAAGAATACTCGGGTCCAATCTTCCTTTATTAATCAAGGATCAAAATATATCCGAGAGACAGCCAAACAAACACCAGCTTTCCCAGTGGCGAGCATTATGACTCTGAGGTTTTGTTGAAGTTACGGGATGGAAGTGAAACGGCGTTGACTTTTAGCCAGTTCAACATGTCTTGTTATATTAATTAGGTCGATCTTGCATTCTAGGACCACTTTAGGCAAAATCTTTTGCTTGTTTCACAAAGGTTATTAAGACACAAACTTGAATGGTGGCTCGTAAAGTGGCATTAGACCTGTGCATATTTTGGTATTTTTGTTGACAACCGGTAGCTCTTGGATCCAACCGAGCCTCCAATAGCTTTAAAAGAGAGAAGTGTTGTAATCAACTGCAATTCTATTTCATGCCAGAGTACTCTATTTCGCATTGTAAGAATGCTTTTACTCTCTTATTGTCCTGCGTGAACACAACCGAATATCATCTAAGGAAATAAAGAACAAGCAATCCGACTTGCTGTTCATATGGAACTCCATTACATGAATATAGACTGTGGCGTTATTACATTTATTCTCTCGCCACTGTCTTTGCCTAGCAAATCTTCAGTCACGGCTCCACCATTTCATCAATTTAACAGCTTGGAAGCGGAGCTTCACACAAACACTTGTTGTTCGAGTACGATGATGCGTTGAAACTCTGAAGCTTGCCGCGGACGGGAATCTTACCACACAGCTGGTTGTCGTTCAAGCAGAAGGTGTCGAGGTTATTGAGTGAAGTGAGCGAACTGGGTATCAATCCGGAGAGTACATTGTGAGAGAGGTCCAGTAAAGTGAGCTTGGAGACGTTGCCGAGGGATGGATGACGCCTGTGAGGTTGAGGTAGCTGAGGCGGAGGAAGGTGAGGTTCTCGAGCTCGCCGAGGGAAGAGGGGATCATGCCGGTGATGTGGGGGAGGCGGTTCAGGTCGATCATCTGCAGGTACGGGAGGTCGCCGACAGCAGCCGGGATTTGGCCTGAGAGGGTGTTGTCGAAGATGGTGAGCTGGATGATGCGTGGTGTCATCGCAGGCGACATTGCACCAGTCGCAGCAATCGGTGTTGGCGGTCGACGAGGCCAAGATGTAAGGATCGTTGAGGGCCTTCTTGATGGCCAAGAGGTCCTTCTTGTCCGCAGGGTTACAGAGCTCGGAAAAGGATGGCGACGCCAGGAGGCTGCAGAGGAGAAGCGAGAGCGAGAATGCTGACGAGAGATTCGGACTCGCCATTTTTTTTCTCTTGGATGCGTTGTACTTATTGGACCTGAAAATTGTGGTTTAGCTTGGGGCTGTACCTATAGGGATGTTTGAAGCTTGAAGGAGGAGAGCGAGGTCGACAAGAGGATCAAAAACGTTTGGGGGAAGTCAAATTTGAGAAGATTTGACTTTGACATTTTCAACTTGTGGTGTGAAATTTGTCAGTGAGTTGGTGTTGCATGAAGAGCTGGGCTCCACAGTCGATCTCGACTTTCTGATCTCATCTTTAAAATCGACAAAGTCCCTCGGTCTATGATTTATCTAAACATATATGCGCCTAGTTTGCTGGAAATTGTTGCCGGAGGAGTTGAGAGGAATTTAATCAACCTTGTAGAGTTTGTTTTAGCTGCGTTGCGGTTGTAGCGTGTCCAAGGACATGCTCTTATCGACACATTTTTTAATGGTGTTTTATTACCATAAATAATCATCCGATGAAGCTTATAAAGAGGCTAATCTACTCTTTATCAATAAATCGAAATATGCACAAATTTCAGATTCCTTTGTTCCGCATATTTCTTATGTTTACTAGTTACTGGAATGAAGTGCGAAGTTCTGGCTTTGGGAAATTCTTTGACTTGACAGAGACGTGCTTGTCCTTCGTATTTGTCAGGGGGCTAAATTGGTGAGCGCGCGCATGTCAAACCTACGTAACGTGGGGTCCACATTAAAAGTAGCAGTACTCATAATGGGCTTAGGAACGAGAATTTCTCACATCCATGTAACTAGTGAAAGTAGAGGTAAGCATGAGTTCAGGCTAAAATCGGAAAGGACTAAGGTAGCACCCGGTAACGCTTACATTTTCCCATTTTTGTTCTTTTGTTAAAAAAAAAAAAAAAAAAAAAAAACCTATTTGGTAAAACATTTGTTCCCTGGAATAATTTCTCTAATTTTTTGTTATCGAAACGGTTTTGAGAAACAAAAAAAAAAGTTCTTCTTGTTTCCGGAACAATTTCTAGAAATAAATTAATTTTTTTTTTCTTTTGTTTTTCTCTCTTACCACGGCCACCTCCAATCTCCGAGCCACGCGACCACGCGCGCCCGCCGCGCCGCCACCGACCGCCGATCCGTTACCGCGCCCATCGCCGCCGCCGCTGCTGTTCTGCCGTTGCCGGCCGCTGCCTCCGCTCGCCGCCACTAACCGCCGTCATCGCCGTCGACCGCCGGTGACGACCATCGCTGCCGTCGCCGACGCCTTGAAGCCGCCCGATCGGGCCGTTAGCCGCCGCCACGCCCAGACGATCTACGCGCCGGTGGGAGCGGTGTCGGCGGCGGTGGCGGCCGGATCAAACGCGGCATGGCGGCCCAGCGTCAGCGGCGGCGTCGGCGGCCGACAATCAGCAATTCGTGAGCAAGAATAAAAAATGAATAAATACAAAAAAGAAATTGTTGCGTTACCAAACGCATTTCTATTCTTTTTTCTATTCCAAGAATAGAAATTTTGTGTAGTTACCAAACAGGTTCTTTTACTTAGAAATTATTCCTCGGAACAGAAATAGAAAAGAATTATTTCTGAAAAAAAAAAAAAACTTTTCCTCGAACGTGCGTTGTCATGCACCAAAAGATAGTTAACAAACGGGTTCTTTTACTCGTAAATTATTTTCTCGGACAAAATAGAAAAGAACTATTTCTGAAAAAAAAAAAAAAAAAAAACTCTTCCCCAGAACAGAAGCGTTGTCATGCGCAGCCAAACTAGCCATAAAAATGGGTCCAATCAGTTTAAAAAACAAAGTGGAATCGATGCTATTCTTAGGTAATAATTGAACGGAAAACCGAAGAATCAGATCGAGAACCAATGAACCGTGGTTATGTATTCTTAACTTTTTATTTTTATTTTATTTTACTTGTTCATCTTTTATAAATTATTGAGAAATGGAAATTTTTATTAGTGCGTTCTCTTTTATTTTGCTTAACAAAAAGATGAAACAAAAAAAGGAAGAAAAAAGGAAAGTAATCAGTTACCGAGTAAACTCTAGAACATATTGATTGGTAGGTTCCACGTTCCATTTTTAGGGTATACATAATGAGTTCTACATTCCAAAAAATAGGAAACCTATTCCCACATGATATATTTCGGATTCCAAGCACAACTTAAACCAACCTGGAACCATTTACCTTATATGGACTTACAATTCTTATCGTCATTTCTTTTAATTAATTTATTATCTAAACAAAGAAGAGCTTCCATTTGTTAATTAAACTTTCGAATGTTGTTTCAGACCTAGGTTCTAGCTCTTTTATGTGTGCAACCGCCCCAACTGGGAAATTTTTCAAGGGTCACTCCTAATCTAGCATGCACTTGATGTTAAATAAATTCATATAATACTTGATGCGGAAATACATGACAAATCAGTGATCGTTTGATCTTCATGATTTTCACAATTAGATGAAGACATACCTTTATCCATAGCGCTACGCTTGATGATGATTGTTGTAGAAAATCCAATAATCTCGAACCAAAAGAAGAAATCCGATTTCTCTCCCTTAACCCACTAAACCTTAATGTATTCAATTGATGGAGGAGAGAATACCAAATTCTTTCTGTTATTGTTGTTCATTGTGGGTGGAGAGAGGACCGGACACTATTTATACGTTCATTGAAAAGGTGCCTTCCATCAAAGCAATATACCCTTTCATTTTATTAGAGTCGTACCTTCTCGTAATCAAGACTGTAATGTGCACAATAAGATTAGTAAACCATATAATAAATCACATAATATGGGCCACAATAATTCTTACATTCTCCCACTTGGCCCATATGATGTTCCTTTCATGGTTTAATAAAGACTGTAATGTGCACAATAAGATTATGCTATAAAATTTCATTAAATTGGTAATCACATAATAATCACAATTAAGTAAAGAGAACTAATACGAGTCATAGCGGTTGTATGTCATTAATCGACATAGTCCCTTCTATGCACTACAACTATAGCACTTTACTTAACATGATCCATAAATGAGAAGTACATAGAATCCAACCATAATGTTTCTTTAGAAACTATCCTGTTTAACATTCATCTATTTCCATAATGTATACTAAATAGAAAACAGGAAATATCAGAAACACGTAAGTGAGCTCAAAGTGTCAAATACATAAACTTAATACAATCACAATACAAACATTAATGACGTCCAATAATGCCCATCTTTTGAACATGCTCATTAAATGTTTTGGGCGGCGATCCTTTTGTTAAGGGATCTGCTATCATAAGATTGGTGCTAATGTGCTCAATTGACACTCTTTGTTTCTGAACTTCTTCTTTGACAGACAAGTATTTGATCTCCATATGCTTAGCACCCTTAGAATACTTGTTGTTCTTAGAGAAGAAAACTGCTGAGTTATCACAATAAATTTTCAGCGGCTTGGCAATACTTGTCGACAATCACAAGCCCCGAAATAAAATTCCGCAGCCATAATCCATGAATTGTGGCCTCAAAGCATGCCACAAATTCAGCTTCCATAGTGGATGCAACAATAATCGATCGCTTCGCACTCTTCCATGAAATTGCCCCTCCAAATTTAAGAAACAAATAACCAAACGTTGATTTTCTTGTATCGACACATCCGGCTAAGTCGAATCGAATATCCAATCACCTCGAGATGATTGGATCTTTTATAAGTGAGCATATGATTCTTCGTTCCTTGCAAGTATCTAAGAACTTTCTTTGCGGCTTTCCAATGATCCATTCCAGGATTACTTTGATACCTGCCCAGCATTCCGACGGCAAAACTGATGTCTGGTCTGGTGCAAGTTTGTGCATACATTAAGCTCCCCACAACAGATGCATAAGGAATATTATTCATTTGTTCTCGTTCCAATTCACTTTTCGGACATTGCATAAGACTAAATTTGTCACCTTTCTGAATTGGAATTATTCCTGCTGAACATTTACTCATATTAAATCTCTCTAAAATTTTCTCAATGTAGGCTTTCTGAGACAATCCTAATAATCCTTGTGATCTATCATGGAATATTTCTATTCCTATCACATATGTCGCCTCTCCCATATCCTTCATTTCAAAATTCTTAGAGAGAAACTTCTTGGTTTCATGTAACAAACCAAGATCATTAGCAGCAAGCAAAATATCATCAACATACAGAAATAGAAAAATAAACTTGCTCCCACTAATCTTCATATATATACACCGATCAACAGTGTTTTCCTTAAATCCAAATGAAGTTATGGTATTGTTAAACTTAAGATACCATTGTCGGGAAGCTTGTTTAAGTCCATATATTGATTTCTTTAATTTACATACCATGTGTTCCTTTCCTTTAACTGAAAAGCCTTCGGGTTGGTCCATATAAACCTCTTCCTCTAAATTCCCATTAAGAAAGGCGGTTTTTACATCCATTTGGTGTAACTCCAAGTCATAATGAGCCACCAAAGCCATAATGATTCTAAGTGAGTCCTTCTTAGAGACTGGTGAAAATGTCTCTTTATAGTCAATGCCTTCTTTCTGAGTAAAACCCTTTGCAACAAGTCTGGCTTTATGTCGTTCAATATTGCCTTTTGAGTCGCGCTTGGTCTTAAAGACCCATTTACATCCGACCTTCTTACATCCTTTAGGCAATTCAACAATATCCCAAACTTGATTTTGATGCATGGATATTAACTCTTCTTCCATGGCATTAAACCATTCATTAGAATCTTCACATTCCATGGCTTGGGAAAATGAATCTGGATCATTTCCAATTCCTAAGTCAATTTCTGACTCTTGTAGATAAATCATATAGTCATCAGAAATAGCCGATCTCCTTTCTCTTTGAGATCTTCTTAATGCTATTTCTTGTGACTCGGCTATTGGAGGTTCATTATTGACATCTTCATTATGGAGTGTTTGTTCATTAATTTGTTGTTCTCGATTATTGTTAGATTGTACTATAATATCAGGAACAACAACTTTAGAAGCTTTGGGTACAGGAACTTCTACCCTTACTTCTTGAATGCAAGCATCACGCATTCTTTCACTCCCACTGATGTCACCATTCTCAATGAACCTAGCATTTCCAGATTCAACAATTCTTGTACTATGATTAGGACAATAAAATTTATACCCTTTGGATTTCTCTGCGCATAACCAATGAAATAACCACCGGCCGTTCTTGAATCCAATTTCCTTTCATGTGGATTGTAAATTCTTACTTCGCTTGACAACCCCAAACATGCGGGTGTCGTAAACTAGGTTTCCTTCCCGTCCATAGTTCAAAAGGAGTCTTTGGAACTGCCTTACTAGGAACCCTATTTAATAAATACATAGAAGTCTTTAAAGCATACATCCACAAAGATAAGGGTAAAGATGAATGACTCATCATACTCCTAACCATTTCCATTAAAGTACGATTACGCCTTTACGCTACACCATTTTGTTGTGGTGTACCTGGCATTGTGTATTGAGCACAAATGCCATGTCTTTCAAGGAATTTAGCAAATGGACCTGGACATTGTCCCGATTCATCATACTTTCCATAATATTCACCGCCTCTATCCGATCTTACTATTTTCACCTTTCTATCTAATTGCCTCTCAACCTCTTTAATATACACTTCAAGTGCATTCACTGATTGAGACTTATCATGCAATAGATAAATGTAACCATAACGTGAAAAATCATCAATAAAGGTAATGAAATAGCTTTCCTTGCCAAAAGATGGAACATCGAAAGGACCACATATGTCAGTATGTATAATTTCAAGAAGTTCTGTGCTTCTTGTGGCACCTTTCTTAGTGTGTTTTGTTTGTTTACCTTTAATACAATCAATACACACTCCAAGGTCAGTAAAATCCAAATTTGGAAGAATTTCATTCTTCACTAATCTTTGCATTCTTTCCTTGGATATGTGACCCAAACGTTTATGCCACAAGTAAGCAGAATTCTCATTCACCAAACTTCGTTTAGTGCCAACATTATGATGCAAGGTCATTAATGTCTCAACAAAAGTATTATCAAGTCTAAATTTGTAGAGACCATCACATAAAGTTCCAGTTCCAATAAGAGTATCACTCTTAAATAGACTGAAAGATTCAGATCCAAACTTACAATAAAAACCCGCCACATCAAGTCTTGGCAAAGAAACTAAATTGCGAGAAAATGTAGGTACATAAAGGGTTCGAAACAAATCCAAATAATGTCCAGTATCTAAGATCAAACGATAAGTGCCAATGCCTTCAACTGGAGCTTTGTTTCTGTTCCCCGTAATCACATAACTTTCATTTGGCTTTATAGTTTGGATCATAAGAAATCCCTGCATCGTATTTGACACATGAGTGGTGGCACCATAATCAATCCACCAAGTATTATAAGGAACTTCAGTAAAGTTTGATTCAAAACATACTAAAGCACATGGCTTACCTTTCTTTTCGAACCAAGCCTTACATTTCGGACAATCTTTCTTCAAGTGCCCAATTTTGTTGCAAAAATGACACTTAATAAGATTGCGTTCCTTCTTGTGGATTTGAGAAGCCTTTGAAGAGTCATTCAGGATGTGTAGTCCTTTCTTCTTGCTCCTTCCACCTTTCCTCTTGAAATTCTTTCGAACTTCTTGATGACTTGAGAGATGAACAGAATGAGCATTTTGATTCTTTATCCTTATTTCCTCTTGAACTAGCATACTGGCCAATTCATTTACATTCCACTTATCCTTTATAGTGTTGTAATTCATTTGAAATGGCCCATATTGCTCATGAGGTAAGGAATTAAGTATAAATTGTACTAAAAAGTACTCATCCACGTTCATTCCCAAAGTCCTTAACTTTGCTGCTAAATTCGTCATCTCAAGTATATGCTCATGCATGGTACGCGAACCATCATATTTCATGGTGGTTAGTGTGCTCATCAATGTACCGACAAGTGACTTATCGCCAGTTTGAGAACGCTCTTTCCACAAATTTCATAAATTCCTTAGCATTGTTAGTCTTGGGAAGAGAAGTCTTTAAGTTGTTTGCAACTGTCATTCGCATGAACATTAAGCTCGACTGTTCGATCTTTCCCAAGCTTTATGGAAAGACTTTTCATCATCGCTACTTTCATCGGTAATAGTGGTTTCTCGCTTGAAGCGCTAAATCAAGATCCGGGACACCTAAGTGAAACGGACTTGTTCACTCCAATCAGGAAAATTTATCCCATTGAATAAGGGAACAGATGAGGCGTGCGAATGAAGTGAAACAGTACAGATCGCAAATGTGCAAGAAAATACTCATACATTAATGCTTTGAGAATATCACTTAATCGATTCAAACTAAACAACACATGTACATCATAGTTCTCCTTTGGGTGATCCTATGATATACAAGTAATGATGCTAATAACTTTTATTTGATAATTGTAAATATATCTTATTAAAATTTATTTGTTATCTTTGGATATACAAACAAATTTAACAAATCATACTAATTATCAACCATCATGTTCATGAATTATAAGAAAATAATTAACCTTTGGGTTAATCCCTAAGTTCTTATAATAAATGAACTTCAATATACCCATAACTCCAATAATGATATAAAACATATCAATTTCATATGTAGCATCAATTAATCATGGGTAATTGAATAAAATAATTTACAATATCAAAAAATTCAAAAGACTTCAAGGTTTGGCCACTTTGGTGACTAACAAACCATTCATAATATGAATTTTAATATTGTAAAATACAAATATTTACCAAATTTGCACACAAGGACAAAAACTTAATCAAAGCAAAAGGGCAAAATCGTAAAAACATAATTCCATAAGGGCAGAATCATAAATTTATAATCCAGGGGCAAAATAGTAAATAATCAGTAATGGCAGAATCGTAATTATAAATTAAACAGGGGCAGAACAGTAAATAAATTGCGAGAAAGACAAAATGGGAATTTTAAAAAAAATGACATAGGGGCAAAAACGTAAAAAAAAAGGGCGCGCGGGGACGTCAGGCGCGTGCCGAGCACGCGCCTTCATCCGCCGCAGGCGCGTGCCCCGCACGTGCGCGTCCAACGCGCAGGCGCGTGCCCCGTGGGTTCCACGCGCCTGCAACTGCAGCGCGCGCGTGGAGCCCACGCGCCTTCTTCCTCGTGCGACCGAACGCGTCTCTTCGCCGTTTTACGCCGTTCCGCCGCGGTTTTCGCCGGCGTTTCCTTCTCCGGCAGCCCATCCCAGACACAAATAAATAATGGGTTTTGAAGAGCATGCCGGCACGACCACATGGCTTTAATTTTCGGCGAAAATGACCCAGAAATTGGCCCCAAATCAAACCAAAGTTTTCCCAAAACGCAAACCCTAACCACGGCGACTTCTGCCGCCCGATTCGTTTCCGGTGAACACCGATATACCGGAAAAACTCATGCCTAACGTTCCTCATGGCAGTGCGACCGTATGGGTCCGAAATCAAGCGGTGGGTCGCCGGAGTTTTCCCGAAATCGAAGAGTTTCTATCTTGCCCTTAAAATTCCGAATTCCTCCATTTTTATCCTTAAAATTCCGAATTACTCCATTTTCGTCCTTTTCCACTCGCGCACAGTAACTTTTCTTCGCTATTTTCTTTAACAGAACCCTCCGAAAACATTTTAACAACAACAAATAGTATGGACATGATCATTCAACGAATCATCATACATAAACCATAATATTTCTTTAAACGGAAAAATCATGAGATCATAAATCATGGCTCTGATACCAAATGTTAAATAAATTCATATAATACTTGATGCGAAAATACATAACAAATCAGTGATCGTTTGATCTTCATGATTTTCATAATTAGATGAAGACATACCTTTATCCATAGCGCTACGCTTGATGATGATTGTTGTAGAAAATCCAATAATCTCGAACCAAAAGAAGAAATCCGATTTCTCTCCCTTAACCCACTAAACCTTAATGTATTCAATTGATGGAGGAGAGAATACCAAATTCTTTCTGTTATTATTGTTCATTGTGGGTGGAAAAAGAGGACCTGACACTATTTATACGTTCATTGAAAATGTCGCCTTCCATCAAAGAATATACCCTTTCATTTTATTAAAGTCGCATCTTCTCGTAATCAAGATCAGTAATGTGCACAATAAGATTAGTAAACCATATAATAAATCACATAATATGGGCCACAATAATTCTTACACTCGAAAGAGGATATTGAAATATTACACAGTGCTCGGCAATAAATTTTATGCATTCTTTACTTGCGTCATCAAACGTTGCTGTTGAAGACTTGTTACATTGTCAAACCTTTGTAATTACGTCAGCCAAGTAAGATACTCGGTCTCTGTAATTGGCCCAAACAAGCAATTACATCATAATTTGATTTTTAGAGTAACGAGAGCGAAGTCTTCGCTCCTTGACTCTTTTGTTCACGCAACAATAATGAGTAAGATACGACTGATTTCGTTGACTATCTCAACTGCGCATCATCATATTCATAATCCCAACACATTCACATAAGAGGACTCAAAAAGCATGAATTCTCCGGACTTCTTGCCACGTCGCATTCCTATGGAAACATAAATCCAACTAAAGCATCCAATTCGGCATTAATCGAACTATAATTTATTTGGAGGTGCTCGAGAGCCGAAGTTGCTGCAAGAAAGCCATACCAATTCATACCCATAACAGCGCTCAAGTATTTTCGGCACTTATATAAAGTCGAGTGATTCGCTTAGATACACTCAACCATCCGTCGAAATAGTATAATCTACGTAATGCAAAACTTTGTTTAAATTTTGATTAGTATAGTAAACGTTTAACTTTACGGATGAAGTATGCTCCTTATGGGAAATTCACAATATGTTTTACCTTCCGGAGATGGTATGGAGCACGTACTTTGACTTTTATTTACTGATAAACACTTTAAAACTTTCAAAACTTCTTGAGCCATATACATTTTCTATCTCCATTGAAAGTCGAAAGACTTTTTGTTCATCAGCTAAGCCAGAGCCCAAAAAATAAGGCCGTTTAAAGCAGGGCTCTGGCCTTGAAGCATTGTAATTTCTGTCTCAAAGGCCCAAGAATTCAACAACCTAAACATCATCATTGAGGAGGAACAAAGCATCTTTCTTGGTAATGTCATATGCACTTCTTAAGCTTTTTCTCTGTTACCCTAGGCCCTTGCTTTTTCCCTTGAGCTCGCCAGCACTTTCTTTGGGGCTTCTAGCTGAGGTCTGAAACAAAAGAAGGTGAGAGCAAAAGCCACTTTCGCAAGAACTGTCCCACTGCAAGTTTTTAAAAGCACCCATGTGTCCCCTTCCTTCCCGAGAATCTCTTTTCTTTTTTACTTAGCCAAAGTCAAAAGGAATGGGGAGGTGCTAAAGATGGAGGAGCCCTTAAAATAAAAAGCAATTTCTTTGAGAATATTGTCTCGGGAAAGCACGGAATGGCATCCACAAAAGC
Source organism: Eucalyptus guilfoylei (assembly GCA_016097605.1). Taxonomy (NCBI): domain Eukaryota; kingdom Viridiplantae; phylum Streptophyta; class Magnoliopsida; order Myrtales; family Myrtaceae; genus Eucalyptus; species Eucalyptus guilfoylei. The sequence goes on from CM027860.1 coordinate 30,496,507, forward strand.
TTGTGTTGCCTAGTTGTTCTGCACCATATTCCCAGAAAGATCATCTTCGTTTTCTTAGGGCGGGGAGTCCTGCCGCTTTTGCTTGATTTCTGTGAGAAAGGGGGCTCACACAGGTTAATCAAATCAGTTAGATTCGATTCTTCCCGGTAATCACAGCCACGTATTCAGCTAAGGCAAATTATTAGTGCAAAGTTACGCGCTTATGCCGTGTTCATTGGCCCTAAACAAACAAGAGCTTTGGGTTCTTAAATGAGAGTTTGATCATGCGGCTGTCTTTCTCAAAAGAATGCTAAAGCAACTTGAAAAGGTGACATTGAGCTGGTAGTGCAGGTGAAAGATGCTCAGCATCTTTGGCCTAAAGACAAAGTAGTCGAGCTTAACTCCCGGAATTGGAGAGCCTCATCCGATAAGTGTCCAAACCCCTGGAAGCCAGCAATTTCCCGTCATTGAAACCTCGAAAGACCTTTAGACTTGCAAGTGTAACATCTGCATATGAAGGTAACAAACACTTACCCACTAGCAGAGCGCTCGTTCTATTGCTTGTTGGTACGTTTTCACGCTCTTGTTTACGATTATGTTAATGTTGTCTACTTCAGAGTTCGCATGGTAAGGTAGCCGATGAATATTTAGTGCTATTGTAGTTGCCTAACTTCAGCTAAACACGCCTACAGCATCACCGAGAGCTCTAAACTGGCAGTGGTTCTGAAGAAAAATATAACAGCACGATGACTTCGCCAGCCCCTCCACACACCCAAGAAGATTATAAGTTGAAGCACACGAAACCTCAGCTCGGTGAACGATGGCCCCATGGAGGTGTCCGAGGTGGGGGCGGATGGATCACGAGCGAAAGAGCAGCAAGCACCTACGACCTTGTCGAACAGATGTACTATCTCTACGTGCGGGTCGTGAAAGCCAAGGATCTTCCCCTGAATCCTATCACAGGAAACTGTGACCCGTATGTCGAAGTGAAGCTCGGAAATTACAAAGGCAAGACGCGGCACTTCGAAAAGAAGACAAACCCTGAATGGAAACAGGTTTTCGCCTTCTCCAAAGAAAAGATCCAGTCCTCGGTTCTTGAAGTATTTGTCCGAGACAGAGAAATGGTCGGGCGAGATGAGTACTTGGGCAAGGTGGTGTTCGACATGCATGAAGTGCCGACTAGAGTTCCACCAGACAGTCCTCTGGCACCCCAGTGGTACAGGTTGACAGACCGGCGAGGAGAGACCAAGGTGAAAGGAGAAGTTATGCTTGCGGTTTGGATGGGAACGCAAGCCGACGAAGCCTTCCCTGAGGCCTGGCATTCGGACGCAGCATCAGTCCAAGGAGAGGGAGTATATAATATCCGGTCCAAGGTTTATGTTTCCCCTAAACTGTGGTATCTCAGGGTGAACGTGATTGAAGCTCAGGATGCCGAGCCCATCGACCGGAGTCAAGTGCCGCAAGCTTTTGTGAAAGCACAAGTCGGAAACCAGGTACTCAAAACCAAGCTCTGTCCTAACCGAACAACACATCCATTCTGGAACGAGGACCTGCTATTTGTAGCAGCAGAGCCTTTTGAAGAGCAGTTGGTGCTAACAGTCGAAAATAAAGTGACCCCTGCAAAGGATGAAGTCATGGGCAGATTGATATTGCCGCTAACCGTCTTCGAGAGGCGCCTGGATCACCGGCCAATTCATTCGCGCTGGTTCAACCTCGAGAAATTCGGTTTCGGTGCCCTGGAAGCAGATAAAAGGCACGAACTCAAGTTTTCGAGCAGGATCCATCTGAGAGTTTGTCTGGAAGGTGCTTATCATGTGTTGGACGAATCCACCATGTACCTCAGCGACCAGCGGCCAACAGCACGAGAGCTGTGGAAGCATCCTATCGGCATACTTGAAGTGGGTATTCTAAGCGCTCAAGGGCTTCTTCCCATGAAGACAAAGGATGGCCGAGGAACCACCGACGCCTACTGCGTCGCCAAGTATGGACAGAAGTGGGTGAGAACAAGAACTATCCTCGAGAGCTTGAGCCCGAAATGGAATGAGCAGTACACATGGGAGGTCTATGACGCCTGCACTGTGATCACAATGGGAGTTTTCGACAACTGCCACTTGGGTGGGAATGAGAAATCGGCAGGTGGTGGTGGGGCAAAAGCTGATTCAAGAATTGGGAAGGTAAGGATTCGGCTATCGACCCTCGAAACAGACCGAATATACACTCACTCCTATCCGCTGCTCGTCCTCCACTCGTCGGGGTTGAAGAAAATGGGAGAGCTCCAATTGGCGGTTCGATTCACCTCTCTTTCGCTCGCGAACATGATCTACCTCTACATGCAACCTTTGTTGCCCAAGATGCACTATCTGCATCCATTCACAGTGAATCAGCTCGACAGTTTGCGGTACCAGGCCATGAACATCGTAGCAGTGAGGCTCGGCAGGGCAGAGCCGCCACTCAGGAAGGAGGTGGTGGAGTACATGCTGGACGTGGATTCCCACATGTGGAGCATGAGAAGAAGCAAAGCTAACTTCTTCCGCATTGTCTCGCTCTTCTCGGGCGTCATATCTATGGGCAGGTGGCTAGGCGAAGTCCGCCACTGGAAAAACCCCGCCACGACGGTCCTAGTTCACGTCCTGTTCTTCATATTGATATGCTACCCGGAACTAATACTTCCGACTATTTTCTTGTACATGTTCCTGATCGGGATATGGAACTATAGGTTCCGGTCGAGGCACCCACCTCACATGGATCCAAAGCTATCATGGGCGGAAGCGGTCCATCCAGACGAGCTAGATGAAGAATTCGATACATTTCCTACGTCCAAGCCTCAGGATGTGGTGCGGATGAGGTACGACAGGCTCAGGAGCGTGGCTGGGAGGATCCAGACCGTGGTGGGCGACATGGCCACGCAAGCGGAAAGATTTCAGGCCCTTCTCAGCTGGAGAGACACGAGAGCTACCAGCCTCTTCATATTTTTCTGCCTCATTGCAGCTGTGGTTCTTTACATAACTCCGTTTAAGATAGTGGCCCTGGCCGCGGGCATAGTCTGGCTTCGGCATCCGAGATTCAGGAGCAAGCTTCCCTCGATCCCGAGCAACTTCTTCAAGAGGTTGCCGTCTCGGGCCGACAGCATGCTCTGAGCTGAGGAGAGCACTGACAAACAATCAGGGCCAGTAGTCCACATTTGATGTCCACTCCAAATTCTACTTCTGAGTCGTACTTGTCCAGTTCAATAACATAATGTTTTCATCATATACTGCTCCTCACTCTTCAGTGCTTTGGAAACAAACGCATTAGCTCAAAAGTATGTTTGCACCCTTCAGTAATGTCTCTTACCATGAAATTCATTGTCATCGAGAAAGAATGAATGCGGGGCGTGATACGTATGACTTGAAAGGTTACAGCTTCATTTGAGAAAATCAAATGCGCCTACCCGTGTTGATGGCAGTGAATTTCATCCTTTCGGTACTCAACGTGCTACGTGCGGAACTTCAATAATCTTTTTTGACATGCAATGCAATTTCTTGTGAAGAAAACCACATGTTTAAGCAGGAAGACATTTGTCTTCCAGAAATCCCATATGTAACAAAATACAGATTCTTCCTCCCCAGTGTTTCCAACTGCCTGTAAATTATACAGTAAACGCAACAGTCCAAAGCTCCAGCATCCAAGTCACTGTTCGAGCTGGCCTCCGTCGTCATCTCATTTAACGGTAACCCTTCGTCGCCGTCGTCGTCGCCGTCTTTCGTCGTTCGTTTCCGGTGAAACTTCGACGTTTTCGTCTTGGCGAGGCGGCATACGGACGGACTCGAGGGGCGGTGTCGACTCTTGGGCTTAGACAAAGGACCGTGTGTTAATGGGCTGACCATGGATCCACAAGTTTTCCTAGGATGCTGCAGGGAGATGATCTACTGTAGTCAGCCTTTACTGCTACTAGATGTAGATGGGCTTTCTATTACCCAATTGTCAATTTCTTTTCCTCTCTTATAGCATTTGAAACTTGTCTTTTGTATAACACCTAACAACTAACGCCTATAATCTTTCAAAATGTATCAACAATGATACATGAGTTCATATCAATATTTTTTTCTAATATTTTAATTTTTTAGACTAATTTTTTTGTTCGTTTTCAAACTTCAATAAAAAGAAAGCATATTGAACCAAATGAGCAATAGGGAGAGATCCTTAGAGTCCACAAAATATATAGCACTCAAGGAATGTCACTGGTAAAGAATTTAATATCACTTGTCTGTGAAATTTCAGTAGATCTTGTATTCATGTAATATCCCTCCACCAATCAACTTAAAATTTTGGATTGGACATTTTAAAATGATATTCTGCCATAGATTTACTTCACGTGTAAAGTTTTCCATCCATCAATTCTACGTGTCTCAATCTGGTTTGCACATCGATGGATCCTATATTTATGCAATCTCCCTCTCCCTATTAGTTTGAATTTTCGGTTTGCCCTTTCTAAAGTCATGTTTGACAAGGAAAACCCCACAAGCAAGCGAAAAATGACAAAAAAAAAAAGGAAAATTAACTTTCATCTCTTGTATGAATTGTCCATTGAAAATCAATGGAGAGATAGAGCTGTCACGTTTCCATGAGTGTCCATTTGACTTTCTATGTAGTATGTGAATATTACACCTAAATATTGTATGTAGATAACTGCCCTTTTCTCTACCAGCTGCATCACCTAATGATGGAATCTTTGGTTGCATGATTTGTCCGAACCAGTCCATTTTAAGTTGCCAGCGGCTTGCTGAGATCACCTAATCATCGATTCTAAGTTTTCCTCGATATCTGGCGCGATGTTGGAATTTATCCTGTAGAATAATGCATCTTCTTGAGATCTAATTTTACCAAATCCTGGAGAAAAGTCTGGTTTGAATTCCCCTCAGGAAGCCTCGTTAGTCAATCTCTTCTTCTTTGAGAGATCTATTGTTTTCCTTGCTTAAAAAAGATGGTTTTAAAGGGATTTAATTTGAATGATGTATCCCCTTGATCCTATATAAATATAATTTAGAGGGTCAAAGAGAATAATGGTTTTAGATGGAAGCTGTTGACTCTGCCTGCATTATTCATGGCCAAATAATCATTTTAAGGCCAATTAGACATGCCACAAAAGAATTTTGTACCTAGACCTCTAAAATCCATGGTGAATCGCTTGTCTAGGCTAGAACCAAAAGATTGATGACTTAGTCCAATTTTCGTAACAGATGGCATAACTTGGACTTGGTAGGACAAAGGAATTTGTATGAATACCCAAAGAAGTCATATTGTATCATTTACTAAATCAATTTTTAGGGAATTTTGTGCTATTTCTTATATAATCACCACAAGGAAGCGTCAAGCATGCGCATTGTCACAACGCACAAACACGATATGACCACATGCTTTTAACCTTGCATGCATTCTTCCTCAATGCCAAGGAGTATCTTTCCAGCTCACACAAAACAAATAGAACAGACAAAGCAACGAGAAAATTAGCCAAAATTCAATTTCTTCTAGAACCACCAATGTCCTATAATTTCTACCTCCTTTCTATTAGATTTTTCACTTTTAGTCAGCAATGGCAGCGAAATCATTGCCACATCAAATTTCCTTCCTCAAGTAGCGATAGGGCAAATGCAGAGGATGAAGCTGATTTCCCTTTCCATGGAGTCAAATCTATTTATCTACCTCTATGTATACATCTATTTCGCAAATGGAAGTATTTAAACATCGTTGTAACTACTGACTAGGCATAACTTGGTGAGGTTGGTGGCATGAGAGAAAAAAGGGGACTCTACTAAAATATGGCTAGTGAAAGGTCTTCATCATTCTTGCCGTGGACGTGACAACCATAGGGAGCTGAGAGCTCGGAGGCGATAGAAGTACTCAGAGATCGCGAGCAAACACCTTGCGGCTTGGCGAGTCGTAAGAATTTGAAGCATCCGGTGAAGTGTCTGTTGCCTCAAGTTATCTGCCTGTAAGTATCATTTTTTGTATTGAAAAGGAATTAATGATGAAAAGTATCTATCCGTGCTGTATTATGCATCCGATCTAAATAAATTGAATAGATGAAAAGATAAACAAGATATGAACATTGTAGATGATAGGCTAGTTGGGTCGAATTGCATATCTCCGCTGTTCATGACCAACCTTTAAGGATCGCCTTTTCCCTTTTATCTTTGACAATATGGATCTTACCATCCAAATGGAGAATTAGAATATTAATTGCCATATGCATCAAAGTAAGAAGAAGTCTCAAGAGAGCGGTTGGTGGTGAGTCGGAATATTGTGCGGGAGTATTATTCTTGTAGGACATGCAAACCACCACCATTTTAGTCAAAATTTGAACAGAAAACAGAAAAGAATTTAGATCATAGTGGCTGGAATGACAGCAATAGAATGATGCAGCTTGACTTCAAGAAATATGTGTGCGCAATGGGTCAGTTCTAGGCCCCGTTTAAACTACAAAATGGTCAACTAATGAAAAAGGACGGAGCATATCCACGTCCATGAGTTCTTCCCTAAAACCATGATTATCGTTCTTCCTATAGTAATCGAGTTTCTTTACCATAGTCTTCCTAAAAATTCAAACTGTAGAAAAGTGCATCTCTAAAAGAAAACCCTACTTCATCCACGAGTTACAGCATCAAAAGGGCTCGAGGACAACGACACCCACGAAGACTCAGTCAAAGAGGTGGAAAAAAAGCACAACAATTCCCTAATCGAGTGAGAAATCGTCACTAGAGAAGAAAATCTGACTTAACCATGAGTTGAAAGTTTGGCTGAATCCTAAGTTAAGGGGGTTAAGATCTAAATCACATCAACATTTATCTCGTTGAAAATATTGTCTTTGATTTACATGAGAATCCCACCTTACACCCTGCAAATTAAGGGGGGCAACGGCTCCCGTCCGTTGTCGAAAGCAATTTCCCTCTGTTTCCACGTGAAATTTAAGTCGACGAGCAAGTTGATGGATATCTCGTGTACTCTTCTTATGATTGACGGCTCGAAGAAATTTTGTGTGGTGAAGAAAAAAAGAGAAGATCATTTAAATCTTTTTGTGCGGCTGAGTGATTGACCCTAATGCGCAGAAGCCAGACACGGCCACGATTAAAAGAAATTGAAAATAAAGGTGGTGGGAAGGGGCATTAAACTAGATAAAAAATTTATGCGCCTTCGGATCTTCGTCTTCGTTTGGAAAAATTAGGGCAGGAAGGTGGACAAAGGTGGTCTCGAGAAGAAGGGTCAAAAAGGGCAGTTAATGCAAATTTGGTCGTCTCTGTGTCTTCAGGGTCAAACGGTTGCGACCGTGACATCATGTCGGGGGATGGAGGGCATGGACATGGGCGAAATCGTGGGACACGGATCATGGATGCACGTGGTTCGCCCTCAGTAATACGTGGAGCGTCACGTGCATCGGTAACTATCACTTTGAAGAAGATACAGATGATATGCGCGATCATATACAGTATAGTTCTCGTATAAAATACTTTCTTATGCTAGACATGCAGGGTATTTCATTTCTTAGACATTGGATTATACTATTTTTTATCTCTTTAAGACGATATTATCTTATTATTTATTGATTTGTATTCCCTGAATGAAATGTATGCGTCTTCAAATTCAAAAGTTGGAAACATCACACAAAGAATTATGTACTTATCTAGCTCTTTCTAGAATAGATACGACTTCTTTTTTTCTACACTCAAAGAGCACCTGTCATGCACTTGACCTGTCGGTCTGGACGGTCGTTTAGTCGGTCCATTTAAATGATTTCGTGTGGATTTTGTATGGGGTTAAAACTTCTCCTCCACGTTGTCCTCGAGTAGAATGATGGGAGGAAGGAACTAGGAGAAGAGAGAGACTTTCGACACGACCTTGCGGAGGACTATACCCGTCGCACCGAACTGATGAAACCTAATGATTGTCAACAACTTATTCCTATAATTGACTCAACCAAAAGGCCGTGCATATTTTAATTTCGCAGAAGATTCTTGAGGCTTGCGCACTGTCGAATTATATGGCAGATATCTGATGCGTTAGAGCAGAGACGGGGAAATATAAAGTGCGGAAGATACGCTGTAACCAACCAGCATCCGGAGAGGGGATGGTCATGGAGTGGTTCAAAGAGTTGGGGGTTGGTTTCCTATCCCAAAACAGAAGCCATATCTTTTCCGATGCTTATTCCCCTAGGGACCACCATGGAAATGCATGACATGACTCGAAATATGAATCTCTAGACTCAATACTTTCTTTCTTTCCCTAATGTGGTGGGCGGAATAAATCACGATTGAGAAATGCATAAGATCCATTTTCTCAAAATAGAGTTTAGTATATGTCGGTAGGAAAGATGTATCGGGCAAAACCTAGCTACAGCTGTTTTTTAATTAGATGCATGGTGAGAACATGGAAGCTACCAAAGTGCAGACAGATTAATTAAGGTGGACCGGGATTAGGGCATACCTGTCTGACAAAACCTTCGAGGGTAGAGAGCTTGTTCATGGCGACGGCCATCTGGCCCATGTAGTTGGCCATGTTAGGAGGAGAGATCAGTGAATCGGAAGTGATGGTCTCCGAAAGCGAGTGGTTGAGGGCTTCAAGCCCTTGCGACAGAGCATCCTCGGTCTCCTGCGTCGACTGTTGCAACCCGCATATCCCTAGAATCTGTTGCTCCGTCAAGGGCTCGATGTGGTTTAGTACAACCTGCAGTCGATTAGGTACGTACATGAAATCACTCTAGGACTATAGTCACATCTCTACATGCTTGATCGACTCATCCGAAATTTCCGTGAGAAATGTCATTTTTAGATCCTCCGAGCATCTATTTAAATTCTTTGGGTGTTTCTTCGAACGTTTTAGAAATTCATCAGCATCGGCATCTAGGCTTTTCTACTTCTTCTTCGGGGGGGTTACGTACTTGAAGACAAAGGAAAAGATGAACATGAGACAAAATGCTTGTAGACATCAAAGAGAAGACTAGAGAATAGACGGACAATATCGGAGATCAAGATTTGCAGCTCTCTATCTTTCCCTTTCGAAAGGCAACGAGTCTTACTTAGTAGGAAGAGACATCGCTTTACGAGTATAAAAACCTAACTTGGCCCTTTGGTAGAAAAAGGTTCACGAGCCCCTTTCGTCATTTATCTTATCTTCATATAGGGGCATCTTTTTCTAGCGATCACCAATTTTTTGCCCCGAAAATGAAATGTCTCCCCACGCACCGATGTTCCCCATACCTTCCTATAAATAGCTCCACACTTTATACTATACACCCACTCTATTTTCCAACCAAGAAACAGTAAATATAGTTTGAGATTTTATCAAATCGACCAGAAACTTGCCTATTACACACACACACATATATATACGAACTGAAGGTCGGTAATCAAAGTGAAAAACTGTTACTTTGAATGACCTCTTATGGTAAACCCTAAAGGACCTATTTCAGATGAGATGAACATTTTGGGATTTGAAAATTCTAATCTTGATTGTGCAGTTTTCTCATAAGCCCATAGCAACAGACCCACCAGTCTTAAATCATAGTGAGGAAAATATTAATATACCTTGATGAACTCGGAAGGACGGAAATCGCCCATCCACATGAAGCACCGCTCAGCCGGGGTCCTCCACATTCCCGAGACGAGATGAAACACGTCCGATTTTGCCACCATGCTCTTGAGGTTGAATATCTCGTTGTAGTGAGCCAGCGTGTTGTCCACGAACAGCCGCAGCTCGTTCTCCGGCAGATGCTCCTGCACCGCCGCTCGGAGCTCGCACAGGAGACGATGGTGTTCCTCGAGCCACCTCGTATACTCCATGTCGAACACCGCAGCATCTGCATCGAAATTTTTGAACAGCACGCCTAAATGATATAGTGAAGTACAATTGCAAGGCAAACTTATTTTGTATAGACACCGCAAGCTACGCCCAGTAAAATACAATTCGGTCATTATCTTAGGTGTAAGATCAGGGAAAGCAGTCAAGCGTAATACCGGTGCTGATATTGCTAATGCCCACTGGGAGGCCTTGTTCTCCTCCTACTCCTCCTCCGACATATATGCCCTAATAACCAAAAAGGAAGCTCCTCAATTAGTCTCAGTCTCTTTTTTCTTTCTTCTTTTTCCCCCATTCTTTTATCATGGGCGTTATATATTTCAATCTGAGTTAAAAAGGAAGTACAAAAATGAGGTGCTTTTTCTGGGGAAGATCGTTTTTTGTGATGAGAAATCTCACCTGGGATCGTGCTCTTTGCAGTTCTTGTTCCAGCTGTGAGAGCTTCATCCTACTTGACTCCAGTTGCTGAATGTACGCCTGAGATTTGGACAAAAAATAAACAAAAGACGAAACAAACTTGAGCAACAGCTTTTGTTCGATTCTCTAACTCAAAGTACATGAAATGAACCCTTTAATAATCTCGTTCGTGTGTCACCTTCTTCCTCAGCCTGCTCTTCCTCGCTGCCTCTCTATTCTGCGCGAGCCTCCTCAAGGTCTGCATGCAAAACACAGCTTCATGAAATTATTCATCCACGTACAACATACGTGTCAGACCCATGAACAAATGGGGGACAAAAATTATGAATACGAGGAATCGTCTTACAAAAAGTAAAATCGTTTTACATGCCTTAGGGTCAGGAGTTCTAGGACCTTCTTGTTGCTCTGAAGCGGATGACGCGCCTTTGCGGTTCCCTTCACGCTGCCCCCACAACAAAGATCACATTACACCATTTTTTTAACAAAACAAGTCGATTACTAATATATAATTCGGAATTAGGAATAGTTTATCCTCATTTCCAACTCAGCCCAAATAACTGTACTATTTTTTCCTCGATTATAATCAATAGTTTAGTCTCTTTGTATATTCAAGGAGTTGGGCGAGGTTATGTATGTGTAAGGTCGTTATGAATGGAATACATGTCCTACCTTGGTTTTAGGTGGTTCAGTAGGAGCAGATGCAACTTCGGTTCTTGCGTTGGCTAACTCCATGGATGGCTCCGGCGGCCTCTTTGAACCGCTTGCCTGCGGCAAGGCCAGTCCCATGTTAACCTGTCTCAACAAAATGCCATCTATAAATCAACAGCTCGACAAGAAGATGATGTAGGCAGTGGCAGTGGTGACAAGGTGGTATACTGATGAGATACGATATGCGGGTTTCTGTTTACCTTCGGCAATGGGTCGACGTGCATCGGCTGAGATGGGAAAATGTTGAGAGTTGGAGGTCTCATCCCGGAATTCTCTGCAACACAAGCGCACAGATGTAATTACACAGACAAAGATGACGAGCATTACCCCTTATATCTTGGTAACTCATGAGAGAGAGAGAGAGAGAGAGAGAGAGAGAGAGAGAGAGAGAGGGACACAATCATTGAAGGATGACCCAGAAAATGAGAGACCTCATGCATTCGGTAGCTCTCTGATAATCCAAACAGAAAAAGAAGCAGGAGTATCACAGCACGGAAAAGCACAACAACCCATGCCCGTTCTTTGTCACCCCTTGACTCATGATCTTGGATTTGTTACGGGTGATGGACCCCAACTCACAAACTAACATGAACCATTTGGCAATCAAGACGGGCTTTTTTCCTTTAAAGAAAAAGAAATGGTATTGATTTTCTTTTCTTTTCTTTTTCTTGTGGAGTTGAGATCTTTTCTCGATCTTCTTTTTGGTAACGATTCGGTCAAAGGAAAAGTACCATCAGATTCAATCCGTTTGGGCATGGCATGCTTTTCTTGTGAACCAAAAGGGAATACGATCATGAAATTCTGCGATGGCGAATGAGATGATTGAAAGCAAAATAAAGATACCCCTTCAAAATTTCTGTTTCTGTCAGATAGAGAAAGAGAGAGAGAGCTCACGTTTTTGATCTTGAACATTTTGGTCATGCCCATCGAGATAGAGAAAAAGGGCTTGATCCAGCTCGCCCAAGTCATAAGCTCCTCCTCCTCCTCCACCCCCGTCCTTGCTTCTGCCAACAACAAAAACATATTCACCTCCAAAACGATGAAACCGCTTGCACAGAACCAAGAACGCAAAAAATCTCAGCTTTCTTGATGCAAGGGTGGATATAAAAGGACACCCGGGGCGAGAAAATGCTTCGCGGGGTAGTGACAAATGAAATTACAAGCAATTATTCACGGTGATGGAGGACGATGGTGATGATTGCATCATCCCGTGAGGAACTTGCTGCTGCTGCTGCTGCTGATGATGATGAGGATGAGGATAGTGGTGATGGCGGTGATCCTGTATGTGGTGCTGCTGATGCTGGTGCGGATACTCCAGTTGACTTGCGTGCTGGCCGGTGATGATGGCTTTATTGGCATCCATGGCCAAGAAAAGTATAGGGACTTGCTCCTTTTCGGATGTGAGCTGAGCTCTTTCTGCGGCTAGCTGTCTCTCTCTAACTCAGTAACATCATCTTTCTCCATCGCCAAGACCCCGTGACGATAAGTTTCCCGAGAGAAAACCCATTAATGGCGAAGAGAGCTAATCCCTCCCTCTCTCTCACCCCTTTTGAATATCATTTTCTCCTCCCTTTCGGCCTCTGTAATCAAGAGTCGGTTATAATCTGTAGGCGAGAAGAGAGAGAAAGAGAGAGAGGAAGAAGGAGGAGGAGCAATTGAATGCAAAGAAACAAAAGACAAAGTCTCTTTTTTATTTTGAAGCGTTCTCACACTCTCTCCAGACGAGAGCTTCTGTTTAAACAAAATTTTCAGACAAGGCGGTATCTTTTGTTCCTCTCTCTCTCTCTCTCTCTCTCTCTCTAAAATAAATACAACAGAAGACCGGGAGAAACCACGCTTCCTCGTCAAACAAGAGGAAAAGCACCTTGTAAAAAGCATGGTTTCCCTTCCCTTTCAAATGGCTCCTGGTTCCTTGTCCGAGCTTCTCATCATGCCACCACCTGGAATTACCGAAAAGGGCCCGGTGGATGCAGGAAATTGCCATCGGCACGCGCTCATGCAGGCCAAAGAGCCAGCCCCCAAGGGTTTTTACCTACTATACCGGACCTGTCATGATATCTATCGTTGTCGGCGTGAAAAATAGGATGCATATGCCTATTTGTTTTCAACAGGTGGACTCTGAGCTAAAGATGAAGTGATGCTGTGTGTTCCATGAGGAACTTTGGGTTTGTTTCTTGGCGTGTTAGAACAGGATTTAGGGGGGAGAAAATGCTAATCACTCAATGCTTCTCGGACCTAATGTTTAGGTTTGATTTCTCACTTGGGACGTGAAAGAACATGATGAGCTTCGCGGACCTAATGCTTAGGCTTGATTTCTCACTTGCGACATGAAAGAACATGATGAGCTTCGCGACCTCGACAGGAGGACACATCGGGATGACATCGATTTTTTCCCATCTTCATGTCCAATTGATTTCATGCTTTATATGTACTTCAACAAGGCATGGGGACAAGTTCTTAGAATCCCTGCATGTCTTTAGGAGCAAATTTCAAAGCGGACGACTTTTGGACCATAAAGTTGATTTATCGAAAGTTCTTTGAAAGAGTGAAAATTAAACGATACTTGTACCTTAATTTTCACTTGATGACCACTTTCATATCTCTATTATATAATTGAGTTATTTACTTGCAAATCACTTTGCACTTTAAAAAAAAAAAAAAAACCTTATATCCCTATTTATGAGGATGTTATCTTCTTTCCAAAAGTACCTCTCAAATCTCGAATTTTCAATCCAAAATATTTGAAATGAATTTGAGATTAAAGCACCCCAACTCCACGTAAGATATTAAAATGTGTTCTAATTTGATCTTTTAAATGTGGAATTTTACTTAGAGGCATGTGAATTGGTATTAGTAAAGATGGAGATATATGTAAATGGTCGTTGGATCAAAAGTCATAATAGCGCTTTCCCTCCAATAGCTTAAAATGAGTTGCTGAAGAGGTCTAGTCTACCCCCAAAAAGTCATAATTGCACTTTCCCAAAAACAATTCCTTAGGCATTGTTTTAGGTCAATTAATATAAAAAATTGAAAGAAAAGGAACAAAAAAAGGTATCAGGAAAATTACACGCTTCCTCCACACTAATGTATATAAAATCAGGGACGAAGCCCCTGGATATTACTTAAATAAAATAATCCAGGGATTGAAAGGACCAATGGGTTAATATTTATCATAATCTATCATGCACTAAATGAAAAATCCAAGCCATGCGCAAGCCTCTCCCTAACTAGAGAACTTTAGGAAAAAAAAACTAAATTAATTGTTACAATATTTAATCCCATTACTCGTTCACGGTCAAATACATCCGAACCATTGAATCTAATTAGTTAAAAGGACTTAAAAATGGGATTAGGGTTTGGAAAAAAAAATTCCCATAAACTGAAGATGGTAACGGTTTGGATTTAAAAGAGTGCGTGCTGGCAGTTGAAAGCAAACCATAGTTTTCCCTGATTGAGAACATTTTTCATGAAGAAAATGAACGCCAAGGTTAGAAGCGGCCGTCTGTTGGGTTAGAACGTTGACCATACAAAACACGTGTCGCTATTCCCTTCCAGAATTGGTCAGGGAAGTTGCCGCGTGTGGGCCCCCCACACGGAGCATAGTTTAATCTAATTTTGTAATTATAAAACTAAAGTCGTTCGGTCGAATCGTGAGAAAATATTCGACGAAGCCGGGTTCTGGGTCCCACCCCCACTGGGTCCCACCCCCTCGACCAGCCCCCACCATCCTCGCGATTTCTTTAATGTTTTGCCCCTCTGATTTAGTCCTCCCACCAACACTAAAATAAAATGAATAATAAGGCTCCGTTTTTTGACGAAAAATAAGCGATTTGAAAATATATATAAATTTTCAAAAGTGATCACTTATGTCATTTAAAATAATTAATTAATGATGAATATTTTATTATGAATAATAATTTATATTTGAATATAATCGTGACGATAAAAATATTTTCCATTCGTTCATTTTCGTAAATAAGACGAGCAATCAAATTGTTTCCTAACTAGCTCATTTTCAACGAAATAAATGGAGCCTTATGTAGATAACTCATAAAATTTGGTCAAGATCAATATTGAACAAATGAAAAGTTTAAGGACGACACTGCGTATTGAATCAAAATTCATGAATCATTTGTGTCGTTTTCCTGCACTTGAGAGAATTCTTTGTCTAAAACATATAAACTACTTGATTTTTCGGGTGAATCGGTGCTATTAGTTTACATGAGGCTATTACACTCAAGTGAAATTAATCTCGTTTCATCTAACCCTTGCACTTAAAATAATGCAAGATAAATTTTATTCCATTAGAATTCACTTTTTTTTTCCAAATAATTCATGCAACGTTTTCAAATTACAATATAAAGAAATTAACCGAGACTCGTGTCACAAGTTTGGACATTATGATTTTTGAGATTCACAGATTGTGCATATGCACCACGTTAAATCTTGTAGAGGATATATAAAATTACTTTTCCATCTAATCGGCCTCCCTCATGCCGATTGCCATCGATAAACAAGCTGAAAAACCTTCTCCATCAGGTGTGCAGAAGACTCTCTGACAACCTCATGTCTAAGACATGTTCAATGCATTCAGATATGTCGTTCACCAATCATCATGCGTACTTGTCTTGTCGTACCGATAGATTATGTCGCTCTCTCTTTCTCTCTGACCTTGCACTGCCTGGATTTATATATATATATTCGCCGCACCATATCTTTCCCAATTTAATTTAACTTGGGTCAGCAAATGGGTAGGAGAACATACTCGATATAGGTGGAAATGGAATCTCAAAGACTCAAACTCGATATATGAAAGTTTCCTCATATAATGACACAACAACTCTGCAAGATTGAGACGACATCTAAACTTTGATGAAGGACTACATCACTAATGCAGATATCAAGTGAGAAAAGAACATTATAATCCAATTAACCGGATGTGTGCATTAATGAGAACTGGAGCTTTATTTAATAATTGTATATTCATGTGTACAGATTTCTCCCTTTAATATGGCTACTGGTGTTTGTCAAATCAATGAACACTAAACGCTCAAGATAACTTGCCACGCAATTTTACGTATTAGCATATTTGTCTTCGGAAGTACTTTTATATGTGGCAACTCCCTGTCAAAGGAGTTTTTTCGGTATAAGATAATACTTTATTAAGCAATAAAAAAAAGAGAGGGTCCTCTTGCATATAATATATAGAAGCTGGATTTGAGTTCAATATAGAAGTCGAGTTGCCTTCTTCCCGAATCCCACTTCAGCCCTTTTCCTTTTTCCGAAGGACAAGTGTGCATGATAAAATAATGGCTAGAAAACAAATGAATTTGGATTAGGTACATCAGAACACGTCTGCTAAGGTAATATTATTTGATTATTGGGTGATTAACTAAGGTTTTCTTAATGCCATTCAAGCAGCAGCTAGGGTTTTTCCACCAACTCCTATTGGCCGAGCGGACTATTCGAAACCTGACACAGATAACGATGGCGGAATGAAAAACTCTAACAATTTCAGATTCAGAAGCGATTGCCCTGATCCGATGATGGCCGACCCGTGTATTTATATTTTTACGCATCCGAAAAATGAATTTCACACGCGGCACGGGACATAGCATGCCTTGACTTCGGACAATAATTCAACAAGATATATAGGTTTATAGTTATTGTGGCGGCCAAAAAATATATATATATTTTAGACACTTCTTGCCGATGGCTTTTGAGATTTCAATCGGAAAACATGGGACTAATCAATATGCATTTCCCCATTAACTCTGTCAACCGGTTTTTATATGCCACAAATAATTCAACAATCTTTTTTATGGTTTTGGTCATCAGCCACTTCATTTTTGCTAGATAATTTATTACGAAAAATCTCTTGAGGAACCTTACTTGAGTTTTGGTCTGTATTTTATCTGATCCATGATATTGGTAGAATGCTTCATATTACTTCGTACTTACGAAGTATACTTAGAATCGTCTGAAATAAAAACGTTGTCTAAGAAAGAGAGAAATTGTTGCCATCTATTTCATATTTTATATGAACCGGCCTGCTAGATGATAGATCTCTCTCTCTCTCCCTTTTTTTTCTATTTGGGTGAGTAAGGGAAGTGATGCCTAAATTGACAGATTAGGTCAGCCAATTCTTGCCCAAATGTTCTAGAGACCGAATCGTTTGGTTAAAGAAAGAGCATAAGCAATAAAACTCAATACGATGCATTAAATGTTGTTAAAAAATGCAAGCAGTTGATAGGAACATCTAATGCACGTTTCTAATGTTACTTTTATCCTAATCACCACTTATCAATATTGCCATAGAGTACCCACCCCGGTGGACGTGCTAGTTTGCGCTCTACCCCCTCATCTGGGAGGGGAGGGGTTCAAACCTCCACAACCCCATTTGCGCGACTTAAGTGGAGTGCCGTGGGAGGTGGGCCCCTGCGCAAGTGCTCTCCCTGATTTGCGCCGCCGGCCGCCTACCGCTACGGTGGTTCCAAGGTCATTAAAAATATATATATATATAACGAGAGCATTTGATTTTCGAGTTCTCCCAAAACAATAGGAGGCTAAAAACAAAAGCCGATGGTTGTATAGCGCGATTATCCGAACCAATGACAACATCCTAATTGTGCTACTTAGCTGCAATTCTCATGGGAACGCAAGCCACATCTTTAATCTCTCTCTCTCTCTCTCTCTCTCTCTCTCTCTCTCTCTCTCTCTCTCTCTCTCTCTCGTTAACGACATCATCGAGTCATCTTGAGAGAGAAATCGGAAGGCGAATATTCGCGTCGATAGGTTGAACATATGATGTGGGAGTAGAGTAAGTGTCTCATCATCCACACAATACGTGGTCGTATAACCACCCTCGCTGCATATAATTAGAAACAAGGGATTTGATTTATGCCCTGTCCATTTAGATTTCTCGCAAGAAATTGACCGTGCAACAAACGAAACAGTCAGGTTCAACGTACAGACCTTTCTCTTCTCCTGACTTTTTTTTTTATCACTTATTTCCTTTTGATCCAACCCCTCATTGTTTTACTTTATTTATTTAGTTGACTTTAAATTTCGATAGCACTTGGGCCCTCTCCCTCAGCTGATTCGTTGATTAATTAGTTTGTGCTCGCGGGCTGGGATTGTTGATACCACTTGCTAAAAATAGAAAATTTTGCAAACTCTATTCATAGTTTATCGCAATATTATAGACCGATCTCAACCGGAATATTCCCAGAAATTTGCAGAACCAGGATCTTGTACGTGCATTCATTTGGACAAATCGAATTGCTGGAGAGACAGACATCCTATGGACGGTTGGACTCTTCAATGTTGTAATATGTCTGTGCAATTTGTCAGGCATGAAAACACATCGTTTCTGCTTCTTCTTTTTGGCATATTTTAAAAGATTATGAATCTAACTAAAGGATTTATGCTGGTTAAGTACAATGCATTACGCGTTTATTTGGACAAGAAACAAGAGAAAAATGAAATTAGCAAATCGGACTTCATGAAGCCTCCACAAATTCACGGTTTGTTTCATTGGAGAAGTAAACGAGAAACACGTTTGTTTACGTATTAAGAAAAGCTAGCTCTAGTATCAAGCTAAATGACACCGACCCACTTATCTCCAATGAATTTGGGAAGTAAAATGCGTTTACACGTGTAAACATAGGCCTGCAGAGAGAGAGAGAGACTCTGAGGTATGAATATCGATCTGACCATTAGAAATTCTCTCAAATCAAATAAGCTCACAATATACTATATTACAAAACTCTTAACGAGAACTCAAGCTACACCTAACGATAAGTTATGTGGTTAAGAAAAAATGACTGTAGTCACCTGCTATCTGAAATATGTCAAAGTTAGAGCAATGGCATGAAAATCATAACCTGACAATGACTTGAGTGAACCCACCACACATCCCTCCTATCCATGCTTTTAGCTCGACATGTAGTTGTCTTTGACTTTAATCGAACATAATCTTCATGACATGAGGTTGGCACAATTTCCACTTCTCTGTGAAAAGGACCAAAGCCCATCCCCTTCACGGGGGAACTGAGAAATCTCCCCGAGGAAAACTAGGGAATGCGAGAGAGAGAGAGAGACAGAGACAGAGAGAGAGAGAGAGAGTTTCCATTTTCCGATGCACCATTTCTTGCCAAGTTACTGGCTAGTTCAGGTAGGCTATCTTTATGCCCTAAACGGGCATGTTTTGGTCGTGCCAAATGACTTGAGAATTAAAAGCAAAAGGCTAGAGAAGGAGCCTATTGAGGGATGGGGACTGATTAGACAAACATCACATCTTCATCCCTCATCATTTATGATCAGTATGAACCGGGTTTTCCATGGTTGCCAAATCGGGAGGGAGAGAGAGATTGGGGGTGAAACTCATGAAAGCGGGCATTGAAAGTGATCCTTGTTGCTTGCATTAAATTTCTTTGGTCGGGATGGAGAAGAGATTTCTATGTTGTGTTTGGCAATGGCCCTTTTCTTTTCGCAGAATGGGCGCTCAAAATATGTATTTTTTTTTTTTTTTTAAGGGGGGTGGGGACCCTATTTGGATAGGTCTGCAATCTCCATGATCTTACAGCTAGAAAGGAGAAAATAGCAGGTCCAAAAGAGGGTCATGGAAACTAGAGGTAATCAATGGACAGATCTAGTCAAAATTTCCGAAGAGATTTTTTTTTCTTAATGGATTTATCTTCAACCCTCGATTGCAAGCTAACAGTGTATTGTTCAAGCTCGTTCGTTTCATTAAAAAGCAACTACAACAGAAAAGGGGGAGAAAAAGTTTGGGTGAGATGGAGTCGGGCTTGGCCGGCTTAGTCAATCTAATGCGGGCTCCCTTCTAGAGAAATTGTTTCCCAAACCTGTCCAAGTGCTTGTCGGGCTCGACGGGCCGGATAGGAACGAGTTGGTCGAAACGATGGGCAAGTTAAATCTGCTAATCGGGCTAAAAGCTCCATGGACTGATCCGACCGGGAGACTCGTAGGCAAATGCATGTAAACGTGCGTCTTTGGTCGCGCGAGTTGTACGCGGTGGGATGTATTGATGTATTGGTTGGCATGCATTAATTGGATGCAAGTGCCAAAATCTTTTGCCGTGAAGTTCCATTGCAATGCAAAACGGCAGAATCAAACAATCCAAGTGAGGAATAAACGCAGAAAGTAAATTTGATTCACAAGATTCATGTAATTTGGTAAGGTATGATTACATTGCGAAAAGAGATCAACGAAATATTTCACTAATTCAATAAGAGGAGATTACAATTATTTGAAATACACGATGCTCAAGTGTTTCCTAGATCATAACTCAAAAAGTCTTATGAATTCTGATCAAAGAATTAATAAAAGTTTACCACACATACTCACACATCTTGACTGCTTTGACGTTCTGTGCAAATTAGGCGCACACCCCGACGTCCGCTTACAGTAGACCGGACATTTGGATATTCTAGCTTCTCTTGGTATCCATATCAGATGTCTGACCATGTCTTAGTCAGACATCCGAAATCCACTTTTGCTCATGTCTAGGTGAGTCAAACGCTTAACTAGTCCAAGGCCTGACGTTCAATCCTCCTCCGGTCTGAAAATGTCAGTTCGGTACCTATAGTAGCTACTCATTTTTTTGTGATTCAATCTAGACATTCGCCACATAATTAAGGATGTCTGAAACTTGTCCTCGCGCACTCCAAAGTAATTTTCATCTTGCTCAAGACATTCAAATCAAGTTAGTTATACATCTCGAGCCACATTTCAACGTCCATTTACTAAATCTAAATCATTTATCTTGTTACGAAGTAACTTTCCTTTGTTTCGCAAGCCTCTCATCGCAACTATAGATCTCCACTCTGGATGATAGTTCTTTCGAATGATTACCCCCACCAGCCACTCATGCTACCATAGAAACAAGACAATCTCATAGCACAAAATTTCACGTGCTTTGTCTGCGGAACCGGATTACTCAAGATGCTTTTCTAGCAAGAAATGATCGGTTATCATAGATCTATCAAATTCTTCCATGATAATGATTTCTCCTTTGACTCGGCCTCGGTTGCCAAGGAAGATTGGGCCGTTCCTGTCGGAAGCAGCATCAAACAGAAATAAAGTAGTTTGTTTTGGTTCTGATTAGTTTAGACTTGCATTCATCGTGGCAATGTTGTAGCTCTTTCTCCTTTTCAGACCATTTTTGTTTCCAAAATGTCCTCTTCTTCGCCTTATTAGTTTAATCCAGTATTGACCGTTTAACAAGAATTCTTCAAAGGTAGAATGTCCTCGAATGTTGTCGTGCCCAAATTTCCGAGAGGTGGAAATGACAATTTGCTAAAGTTGAAAATGATTATAATTTGATGCTTTCGATTCTCGAGTCTCATCAACTGAGTATTTGTGTAACATCTTATAAATGATTTAATTTATCTACAAATGAAAAATATGTGCATCATCTCGTTATAAATCAATAAATATGTTAAAAAATCTATTGCCATAGTATTGACGCTGATCCAACTAACAATATATCAATGTACTTTATTTTTTAAAATTTTTCAAACGCAATACCCTGAATGACGCTCATAATCAGTGAAAGTATCTATTATAATGTTGACATTCCAACTTCTTGTAGAAATTTTTGAATCTTTTCTAATTTAGATATTTAGGACTATCTTCTGATAATTTGACTCATGTATGAAAATTATGGGCTTGTCCAATTAGCATTTGGTTGTGCATGGTAATGGGGTTGGCCCATTATGACTCGTGCATCTCGACTTAAGAGCCCAACAATAAGCCCACATTTTCCTCTAGGTACATCCTATGTTTCTTCGAGTGGAGAATTACATTTCGCCCTCTGTGTTTTCGGGGTTGTTGCAAGTTTACCCCTTAACATTTCAATTATTGCAACTTGCCCCTTGACTTTCTTAAACTGACGACAATGTGCCACCTAGCATTGACTCCAACCAAATTTTTGAGGAAAATGATCATGTGATTGTGTGATTAGTCAGGGACAGCAAATTGGTCATATATTTTTTTGAATAATTATATAAATGATCTATAAACTTTGATAACCTTGAACTTTATATTGTCCAATGTAGTCCTTATGCTTTTGATACATGTTTAATTTAGTCTTTAAATTATATGAAAATATTCAAATAGGACGATATTACATATATGGCTAAAGTTTAATAAGCATTTATGTCATTTTCCCTATATTTTTTTCTCTCATATACAAAAAACATAAAAATAAAATAAAAGGGAATTACTGAAAGATGTATTCCAAATATCTATGTACATATAGTCTCAACTCCAATCGATTTATCAACAGAACTTTAATCTCAAGCTCTCACATGTATCATATTTATGAATTATTCTTCTACTTTATATATGGTTGCACTTTGTAACTCACATGTTGTTATGCGGCTGAAACTCCAAGTGAAATTTGATTAGAGTCACCCCATGGGACACGCAAATGATTTTCCAAAATTTAATTGGGGCCAAATTGCAAAAAGTAGTACATTGGGGGCCGATAAGTAATTTGCCCTTTCCTCAAGGAATGTAACTTTTTCCTCGTGCAATATGCGGAAGTTAACCCACAATGGACGCGATGGTACACAGAGGGCGGATTTGACGTACACTTAAGTGACCGCTTTAGTTTCTCTTCGGGTCAGGAACAGGAAGTAAAACTGTAAAAGTTAAAGCTCCATCTCCAGTTGAAGACATCAAACTGTCAAAGCAGGTTGCCTCGGGGGCGACTCGTTTAGTCCAAAAGGCTGACCTAAATCCCGATCCAAAAGGTAGAAAAACCCTATATTATATGTATATATGGTCGTGACTGATTTAATGTATATGGCAAAACTAAAAAGTGCTAATTTCCTCGACATTAATTAATAGAAAAAACGCACGAAAAGGAGGATAGGAAAAAATGTGTAGAAGACGACGCCACAATCCTTAAAAAGGGTCAATGGTGGGGGCCTTACCAAAAGAGGGCGCTTTTGATGTTTTGGCGGAGGTGATTTCGGTATTAGATTTTGTTCAAGATGGACTCGTTCCAGGTTTCAAAAGGTTAGAGGTGTTTTCAGGTTAAGGAAAAATCGACATGGTAGAGTTGGAAAAAAATTATCAAATATGAAGTTAAAAATTGAAACGTTGCCCCAAGCAAAAGACGTATGTAGCTATAGGGATTAAACTCAGGTGGATGGACCGAGTCACCAAGTATATCAAACACCATGTCGAAGTCAAGTCAAGTCGGGTCGGGTCGGGTCGGGTCGGGTCGGGTCGGGTCGGGTCGGGTCGGGTGGCAAGGAGGCAAACTCCAAGACGTTTTCTCCTACAAACACAAGAGAACATACTTTCTAGTTTCTACCGCTCTCTCTCTCTCTCTCGTCCCAAAGAGTGAAACGACAAAAGAAGAGGGAATAGAAAAAGTCGAGAGGAGCTGTAAAGCGGGGAGGTCCCCCACGCCATCTAACTGATCCGATTACGCCACATACATGCACACAAGAAATCGATACATAGGATCCTAGGCGAATTATTTGAGGCTCAGGTCGTGTCTCCGCAACGCTCCAACGCACGCACACAGGACTCAACCCCACTTGGGTTAGTTTCATCAGCCGGTCGAGAACCGACAGCAGCAGCAGCTGAAATTTGGCGGACATGGCTGTTGCCCTTTGTCCATTTCCCCTCTCTCTCTCTCTCTCTCTCTCTCTCTCTCTCTCTCTCTCTCTTTCCTTCGGAGCGAGACGCTTTCCCATTCATCCACGGCCCCAGTGGTCCCAGACATGCAATGCCAGAGGTTCTATGGTTGTTTATGGAATAATGGGTGCAAAAACACGGCACTTTTGGAGTACAATTTCCGCCTGTCCAATTTACGTTCTGCTGCTGATAATTGCCAGAAATTATTGTCCCGTCCCGCATTGGATCTGGGGATTGCGGGTTGTTCGACGAGGACCCGCCGGCGCGATTGAGATTCATGCTTCCATTCCCTAAGCCCACGGAACTCATAACACAGAGACCCATTTTTACATATTGGGAAGATGACGCAAATGATCAATGTACAACGTGATCCATGAACATTTAATTTATTTAATGTAATATTTAAACTTTAGCTTAATGTAAATGTGGTTCATGAATTTTCAATTTATTAAATGCGGTCCCTAAACTTTTGGTACATATTCAATTTGGTCCATGAACTCTATAAAAATATTCAATGTTATCTCTAAGAATACATTAGACATTTTCATATAATTCAAGAACTAAATTAAATATATATCTAAAGTCCAAAATTCACATTGAACAAATTGAAAATTCAATAATCATATTACACATTAAGTTAAAGCTTATGAATCACATTAAATTAGTTAAAAGTTTAGAAATCACATTGCACATTGAAGCAAAATTCAATGATCATTTGCATCATTCTCTCTTACAAATTAGCTAACCCCACCGATTCTAGGCAAACAGCCACGGCCCTATCCGTGCCCATGGACCCGGCAGAAAAGTCTTTTGGTTTCTGATACAGCAGGAGAAAGGGAAGAAAGATGAGAGACACAGATAGGGAAACAAGAAAACACGAGAACGAATCTCAAACCATCAAAGACGCAGTCTACAGTGTTATGCCGATCTACAATCTAATATGTCAATTAAGATAAGTCGCGTACTATTATCCAATTCCAACCCCCTCCGCTTATCTCGCCGTTTTATTCTTTTCAATAAGGGCGCGGATTTCAAAAAGATAGCACCAACCCAAATAACACACATGTGAAAGCAAAACGACCCTTCACCTTCAAGCAAAGAGGACCCCATCCTCATAAAAGAAAATTTTAAAATTTACTTGGAATCATGTCCCCATTGAGCTCACATGGGACGTACGAAAACGACAACAATTCCACACCTTCCGTGTCCCGCTCCATCACAACCCTTTTTTTCTCTAAACAAAATTAAAATTCTCTAACTATACTAAGATTAATTGGATATGACCCACCAATTTAAATATCGACTCGCGCCACCTCTCTATGCATTTTGCAGTTGATAATTTAAGAGATTAGATCCCACACAAGGCAAGGTCGATCGAGAAAAGGACTCCATAAATTTGCTTAAGGCGGGTGCCGTCATTGTCCTCGGGACCTTAGCACAAGACAAATTAGCAAAAAGACCCTACACATATTCCCTTCATCAAATCACTGCTAGCCGACCATATAAATCACTGTCGCGGAGATCCCCTTATGACCATCCACCACACGTAACGGAAACCACACTATCTACTATTCATAAATGCTAAAAAAATGCCCCCCAAGGATCACCCTGAGATTGACGAACTCCAGCATCTGTCACTTTCCTCCTTACTACAAAGGGAAACGTCAGCATTTCCAGCCCGGATTGACAACCGGCTAATCCTGTAGTCGCGCAAATGACATTATCACTCACCACTAGAGAATGGGAAAAGCCTGAAGCTTCAAACATTGCAATTCAAAATGCAACCTAAGCATTCCTCGTTACGTCTATTCATTCGGTAAATAGATGGCATATGACATAGTATACTACCCTCCACATGCATAGACACATCAATGAATTACTAAATGAGAAATAAAGTGCGAGGGACACAAACGTTTCGGAGGATTTGAGGTTTCAGGTCAACGGGATTCATCAGTTCATGTCAGGCCACCCCACCTTTATCTTTAACATAACATGCGTTTGGGACTTGGGTCAGTGGGGCCTCCTGTACCAAAATGGAAGAGATTTCGAACCAAAACGATCTAAGAGATTTAACAACCAGGAAAACCTACTACATTACAGACGAGAGAACATGAAATCTATCAACGGGACAGTCGGTTCTTTCCATGAAAATAACATAAATTTAGAAAGAAAAATCGGCAAAATCTAACC
The DNA here is from genome assembly GCA_016097605.1 of Eucalyptus guilfoylei. NCBI lineage: Eukaryota > Viridiplantae > Streptophyta > Magnoliopsida > Myrtales > Myrtaceae > Eucalyptus > Eucalyptus guilfoylei. The sequence goes on from CM027860.1 coordinate 30,522,307, forward strand.
ACCTTCAGGAGAAGGTCACCCATTTATGACATTACCAAATTCAGCTGCCAAAGAAGGAAAGCAAGAAAGCTTTAACCCACAAGTCGAAACTCCTCCTGCCGCATCATGAGAAGGTTGGCCACCCAGAAACAGTGTCCTCACAACATACAGTCGGTTCTCGCCGGTAGCCTCCTGAAGAAGTTGAGTGGCACAGAAGGAAGCTTGTGCCGGAACCTCGGGTGCCTCAACACGTAGAATCCTGTGAGGAGTGCCACGACTTGGAAAGGAGTGACATACAGAACGATGGCAGCAACCAAACAGAATATGACAAACAGAGCAGTCGCCCTTGGGTCGCGCCAGCTGAGCAAGGATTGGAGCCTCTCCCCCTGAGTAGCCAAGTCCCCAACAACCGTCTGGATCCTCCCAGCAATGCTCCTCAGGCGATCATATCTCATCCTCACAATGTCAGTTGGTCGGGAAGTGGGGAAAGTGTCAAATTCTTCATCAAGCTCATCGGGATGTGCAGAATCCGCATGCGAGAGGCGGGTGTCCATGTGAGGTGGATGCCTCGGCCTCCATCTGTAGTACCACACTCCAATCATGAAAAGATAGAGGAAAATCGTGGGCAGGATGAGCTCAGGATATATAACCAGTATGATGAACAGGATGTGAATCAGCACGGTTGTTATGGGGTTTTTCCAATTGCATATCTGATCAAACCATTTTCCCACAGCAATTAGACCGCTCAAGACCCCCATGATTCTGAAAAAGTTGGCCTTACTTCGCCTCATGCTCCACATGTGTGAACCCACATCAAGCATGTATTCCACGACCTCCTTCCTCAGTGGCGGCTCCGCCCGGCTCAGCCTCATTGACACAATCAGAGTGGCCTGGTGCCTCAAGCTATCTAGCTGACTCACAGTTAATGGATAAATATAGTGCATTTTGGGCAACAGTGGATGTGAATACATGTGCATCATGTTGAGCAAAGAAGAGCAAGTGAACCTCACGGCTAGATGGATTTCGCCCATCTTCCTCACTCCATTTGGGTGCAGAACAAGGAGCGGATACGAATGGGTATAGACTCTATCAGTTTCAAGGGTAGAGAGACGAATCCTCACCTTGCCAATCTTCGAATCCCTTGCAGGCCCATTCTTATCCCCTCCATGCAAATGGCAGTTATCAAATACGCCAATCGTGATGACAGTGCAGGGATCAAAAACTTCCCAAGTGTATTGCTCATTCCACCTAGGCATAAAGCTGTCTATGATGGTCCTTGTCCTGACCCACTTCTGCCCGTATTTTGCCACACAATAAGCATCAGTCGTTCCCCGTCCATCTTTGGTCTTCATCGGCAACAGCCCCTGAGCACTCAGAATTCCTAGCTCCAATATCCCAATGCTCGACTTCCACAGCTGTTTCGCAGTGGGTCGAAGATCACTACTGTAATGCGTCGACTCATCCAAAACATGATAACCACCCTCCAAGCATATCCTCATGTGAATCCTGCTTGCGAACTTAGTGTCTTTCTTTTTCTGCTCTCCCTCTACAATGATAAACCTCTCAAGATTATACCACCTTGTGTTCACAGGTTTGTGATCCAATCTCCGGTCCACATACTGCAGTGGGATTCCACATTGTCCCAACACCTCATCCTTGTTGGGAGCAACTCGATCTTCCACACTCAAAATCAGAGGTTCCTCGAACGGTTCGGCCGCAACAAACATCAAATCCTCATTCCACATTGGGTTAATACTCCTGCTCTGAGAAACTCTAGTTCTCAAAACCTGATTTCCAAGCTTAGCCCTGACATAAACCTCCGGGTATCGACCCTTGTCGCTAGGCTGGAGATCCTGAGCTTCGATAACATTAACCCTCAAATACCAAAGCTTAGGAGAAAGATATACCTTTGAACGGATATTTGCAAGGGCATCGGTCCCGCTAACTGTAGCTGCATCAGAATGCCACGCTTCTGGGAACGCTTCATCAGCTTGAGTGCCCATCCAAACAGCCAACATTACCTCTCCCCTCACCTTATCCCCCTTTCTGTCCTCCAGCCTGTACCACTGCGGCGCTAGAGGACTATCCGGCGGAACCCGCTTCGGGACCTCATTCAAGTCAAACGCAACTCGACCCACGAAATCATCTTTCACGAAATCCTTATCCTTGACAATGATCTCCAGCGTCGAGGCCTGAAGCCGATCCTTCGAGAAAGCAAAAACCTGATTCCACTCAGGATTCGATTTCTTCTCAAAGTGCCGGGTCGTGCCCTTGTAGTTCCCAAGCTTGACTTCAACATAAGGATCCAAACTCCCAGTGACATCTTTCCCAGGCAACTCCTTGGCCTTAACAACGCGGACATAGAGATACTGCATTTGCTCAACGAGGTCATAGGTGCTCGTGAGCTTGTCACCGGAGACCTTCCCACCCCCGAGATGGGGCTTGGTCTCCTTCAGAGAGAAGTCTTCATGAGGAGGAGGCCTGTGCATCATTTTGGCTCAAATGGGAGAAAACACAGTCAGCCGGACAGCGTGAACTTATAAGGTAGCCAGATGGCAGTCAGTGAGCAATGACCGAGTTCGAATTCGAAAAGCTCCCAAAAACCTGAAAATATGGCTGCAGATTTTTTAGCCGTTAACAGTAAGCAAAACAATATGTTACCTAAATCGTCGGTGAACTCAAAATGAGAGCAAAATCAGGATATCATCAGTATCACAGAGAGAGAGAGAGAGAGAGAGAGAGGTCAATGTTCTAAGCAATCAATAAAAAGACATAAACCAGGATAAAGAAGGCACCAGACCAAGCAGCTAAAACGTCTCCATTAAATGCAGAAATTCGAAAGTCATCGACAATAAATTCCAAGAATGCGAAAAAAATCGCTCCATTTACCTTCAGATCTGAAAGACCAGACCCTTTTCGAACATAAGCAAATGTAGCTGAACAGAACATGTAGTACCCTTCGATTTTCAGCTTACGCAACGCATCATTCACCGACGTCGGACGACCGGAAATAACCCAAAAGTAAGGAAGAGGGGGAGGAAAAAGACGAACCCCGAAACCGATGAAACCCCACGGTCACGGCCTTCACGAGAAAGTAAAAATCAAGCACTTTAAATGTGCTTTGAATGACTGTCTGGGGGTGCAGTCAAAAGGGTTTCTCTCTCTCTCCGAAGCTGGAAAATAACATAAAACTTCCGGGTCACAAAATAATGAAGAGTGAAAAAGAACCCACGAACGTTTTCTCGGAAACCAAGCAGAAAAACCAGAGCTTTGCTCAGGTCTCTCTGCACATGTTTAGTATTTTTTTAAGCACTTCAAGAATATGCAGGCACATTCCAGAATTTGCCGAACTTAAAAAAGGTACGGCCACTATCACGCAACGAAAAATAAAATAAAAATGAAAAGGACCAGAACCGTTCAGCTTAAGCCCACGAAAAGGAAAAGCGAGAACATGAATCTCGTCCAAACAAACAGAGGCAGAGGAAAACGGAAGTACCCAGAAGCCGCAGACGGAGAGCCGCAGAATCCCGGACCGAGTTACGCAACGCAGGAACTGCTGCAATGGAAGTGGTTCCCGTCTTCTTCTTCTTCTTCTTCTTCTTCTTCTTCTCTCTCTTTTTTTTTCTTCTTTTTACCTTCTCCCTTTAGGGAGATAAAAACGGAATGCTAGAGAGAGAAAGTGAAGAGCTTTGAAGGGATAGATGGGCTCTTTTGCTTTTGGTGTGGGTGGAGGTGGGATCTGAGGGATCTGCAGGAATAACACATCTCTCTCTCTCTCTCCCCCTTCCTCTCTCCTCCTCTCTCTCTCTCTACCTTCTTCCCTTTTCTGGTCCCTTGTCTCTGCTGGGGTACAGGGGAGGTGGGTCCCGCCTCGAGCGTGCGTAGGACCACGGTCGGGCCTCGGCACGTGCGAGCCCCCTGTATCGGTGCGCCCTTTGGTTGCCGAAAAAGCAAAAAAATTATTGAACGAAGGAAACTGCACACAGTGGAGAGGAGAGAGAAAGATAGAGAGAGAGAAGGGAGGAGGAGAATATCTGCTCTTGCCTTTTACACCGGAATCCCCAAATTGCCCATTCCTCTGTTGCTGGGAATCTCGATTCCCCTGCCTTTTGCTTTTGTTTTTCTGTCCCACCGCACACGACATTTTTCCCGAACGAGACGATGCTCTGTGTTCTATCTGTACTTATCTTTCGCCCTACCTGGTGGCCCTGAGAATTCTGGAACTCGAGAATTGATCGTCTTAGCGAGTTTGATGTTTTCAGTGATGTCAACCTCTCGTCGATAGAGTTCGGCTCGACAGGTTTGGGTTTCTTTATCGTGTTCGAACTATGTCCACGAGGTACGGGTCGCGTCATTGGTTAACGATGTATGTGGATTGAGGGAGACTGCAAACTAACATTTGACTAGCTATCGAGTCCGGATGGACGACTATGTCGAAATGCTTTTGGAGCCCTGCATTGGTCAAGATCGTGCAACTTTAGCAAACGCAGAGGGAGCACAGTCTTGCACGGTAAAGAGCCATCTTCTTTGTACCCCCACGGAATAAGTGTCCCTTGATGGAGGTCGCCTCCTGCAGACTTTGTAGCTTTAGGTCGCGCCTCGAGTTCGAGGAAATTCTACGCTCGAAGCTGTGTTCGGTCTTCGGTCAAGAAGTAGGCCTGCGCACTAAATTCACTTCGCTTAGGGTCGTAATGACGTTGAATGTGCGAGGCATCTCCTCTCTTCAAGTGCTCTTGCAGAATGCAGTCGCATGCACGTCGTATGAAACGGGGAAAGCGGAACTTCCTCGATATAGCACGTCACGATTAGGTACGAAGTTTCCTGGCCTCTGTATAGCAGCCTTGGTGTGCATTGGTGTTGGTTGTTGTTGGGCTATAAAGCTACACGCAGGAGCTATGTTAGAAAAGTTTCACATCCAAAAATGTGTAGTATGAAATAATTAATATATTATAACTGACTCATAATTTACTGATTTAACTTTTCGAATAAAGGTGAATTCAACTAAATGTATTAATGAGCTCAAACTTGGCTTCCCTCTAGCGATATCCTCGACTAAAGGTTCATTCAATCAGGTTCGATTGCGTACTCCTCAAAAATCAATGTTGATCTCTAGGGTGATTTCAAAATATTGGCCTTATAATTTGAGTACTAAAAGTTATAACAGAAAAGTGCCAAATGCTAATTTATATATCTTTAATTTAAAAGTGATCAAAGATAAAATATCTTTCTCAAATTTTCTTTTTTTTTTTTTCTATTTTTTTTTTTTTTTTTTTTTTTATAATTATGCGGGGAAGTCTAACACTTATGTCCTTGAACAGGACCAAAAAGATGGACTTCCTGAAGGAGAAGGGCAAGCCCTTCTTATGCCCATTGAATAAGCAGTACAAGCACGGGGCTATAATACCACTTTTGCCCTTCCCGGGGAGGACCGAAGGGTTCCGGGTCCAAAAGGGCTGCTGCCTCGGGAGCGAAATGAGATTTTATTGCTCTAATCGATGCGCTTTTCTTAATCAACTCTGGCCTCGTTTTGTCGTCCCTTCGCGATCGCAAATTTAGGTAGGGGGTCGGTGGCGGATGGATCATCCAAACCGACCGGCACGTGTCGACCGGGTCGGGTTCGGCCCTCCGGGCTCCGCCATCTCCAAACGTGACGTGGCATCCCGGAAGGGCTCGTACGTGGGACCCCAGCAACGGGACAAAAGGCCAAAATGGTGGAGAAGGGTGTGGTGGTTCCGTTTCCTCCTCCTCCTCGGCATTTTTGTATTTTTGTGCTTTTCACGTACTGTCGTTTCGGCTTTCCCCAAAAAGAGAAAATAAAAAAATAAAAAAATAAAAAAAAATAAAAAAATAATCCTGAGCTGGAACGCACTCAGAATCGCCACCCGAATACCCGGATCCGAAGGCCCGGTTGCTTAGCCCGCCCACGTGGGACCCACCCGGGTTTGGATTGGATTGGATTGGATCGGATCGGAATTTTCAATAAGATGTGAAATCCTCCGCATGCGAAAGAAAGCTACCGATGTCTTTGTTCGGTTAATTACCAAACAGAATAGCGATGGATGGATGCACAGCGACATCCAATCCCATGGCGTGTCTGGTGAATCCGGAGTGGGATTATGTAAAAGAATGGATAAGAGTTTTGAATAAATTACTCACAAAATAGAGGATTTAAATGGCGAGCTACGGCTTTATGTAATAAGTTGAGTTTTCAAAATAATTAAGGGTTGTTTGACAAATTTTTGTAGAAAAAGAGAATAATATTAGAAGTGTGGAAGGATTGCGGCCACCCTGATGATCTCTATTAACGATTGCGACTATTGTCACAGTGAATCGCCTTTATTCTGGCAATCACGTCCCAACCAAAAAACCACGGAGATGGACGGGGCAAGAGCCGAGAAGGGGAAACAAAGAGAATTGTGACCACCGCGCGGTGATTGGTTGATTTATTGAGCAATGACATGTACTTTATGTTCAGTGTCCACCAAGGACTAGCTGGTTTGAGGTCCTTACTTGCGATGATGTTTTGCTGGAATTCGTCTCAGCAGCTAAATATCTTTTACCGAAAGTTTTTTTGGCTATATTAAGAGGAGACAGCTCCTATCACAGGTGCACAAGGAAAGTAATTAACATACTTCAACAGAATTTAATCGATATTAAAGTATACAAGATAGAGATACAATATTAAAATTAAATCGACAACGAAGCACCCATAAACTACAACAAAGATATATGTCGAAATTTAACTAATGATGAAGTATCCAAAAACTTTAGTAAACACATACACCATAATTTAATCAACGACAAAATATCTGAAAATAACAACTAAAATTATGATGCATGAATTGAAAGATACATATCTTGTTTGTTTAAGTGGGGTTCAATGGTACATGAATACTAGTATTTATAGCTTTCACAACATAACTACTTATATGCAGCTTTTTAGTAATTTCTTTTAATATATTCATGTCACAACGAACTTATCATCTCTAGGTAATTATGAAATTCATATAAATGAATGACATCCTAATCATATATGCTATTACAATGAGTTACAACAATACTTAATCCACAAAAAGCGAAAATATCAAAGAATGTTTTACCGAACAATTATACCATTATGTTGATGTTAATGATTTCATCTTAGATGTCAAAACTCTTTAAGTTCCCAATATTTATCTAAAAGAGCTTATAGATCCAAAAATATCGCTACCCACTTGGTTTCCGGCTATCCTTTTTTCATAGACGCCTTCTACTGTTTACCGAACTCTAGTCTCATTGACTAAATTTATCAATTTATCAATCTGTCCATAGGTAATCAAAAATTGGTCACTCGCGAACAGACCATAAATAAGTTCTGACGAAAGGAATCTTTGCTGTCAACGAGGAACTTCTCTTTTCTTTTTTTTCAAAAGGGGAAAATGGGTAGAAGTGCTAGCGTTAGGCGGGGGTGGATGTTGTAATTAGCAGAGAGGTGTATAGCATAGCAAAAGTGAAAAGAAGTCATTCGGTCCATTATTGATTATTCCGCACGGCGCGAGTAGTTAAGCTGTCCGTTTCATCCGATGCTGTTTTCGTAGTTTGGTAGCATTGTCCTAACGTAGAAAGAATAAAACTCAAGATTGTCAAATGGCCTTTGGATCGAGAGCGGATCATATTTCAGCTAAAAATGCTACCGTTGATATTAATCCGTATCCTCCGAATCTGTAAGTGAATTGCGCACCGAAAGTACTAGATTTTTTACCCTTCTTTTGCAATCTGCGTGTTTTAAACGGAGTCTCACGGCAAGCTACCGGCTGGTTTTCTAAGGGGAACCATTAGGTGCGCTTGGGTATGTATGCCCAGCATGCACGGGATCGATCTCGTGGGACCCACATGGCCGATTGCCTCGTACGGCGATGGACCGGATGTATGACGGGTCCATCTCCGGGCTTCTAGCTAGATCTACTTGGGCCTGGGCCTGGGCCTAGGAGATATAAACCAGATGGTCTTTGAACTAGACTATTACATGTTTCTGGACTCGGCCCACATCAGTTTCCATTCTACGTTGTTACAAAATCAAAACCAGGCATCTTCTCGATAATTCTAGCATCACAGATTTGTATTGGATTTACGTTCTGTCCAAAGCATCGCCGGAAATAGAAAGCTACTTTTTTAACTTTTTATTTCTATTTCAAATTTATTCACTGATTGCTTTTTTATTTCAGGTAATATAGAAATTAATTGACGTTCTTTTTCCATTCTAGGGAGTAAAAGAGCATAAAAACAAAGGAGCAAAAGCGTTGTCAAACGGAGTCTTAGAATCTCGATTCCCTACCTTTTTCTCTTTCTCACTTTTGTTTTTTTGTCCCACCACACACCATGTTCTCCCAAATGAGAACGATGCTCTCTGTCCTAACTGCGCTTGTCTTTCGCACCGCCTGACTGTGAGAATTCTAGAATCGATTGGCTTAGTGAAATTGGAGTTTTCAGCGATGTCGACCTCCTTAGAAAGAGTTCGGCTCAATGGGTTCAGGTTTCTTTATTGACTTCAAACCCTGTCGATGAGATACCAGTGTTGTCATTGGTCATCTAAAAGATATGTGAATTGACAGTGACTGCGAACTAACATTGGAATAACTATCGAATCTCAAATGACGGCGATGTCGAAATGGTTTGGAGCTTTGTACTGGTCAAAGTCGGTAGGTGCACGGTAAAGAGCCATCTTTCTTTTAACCCAATGGAATAAGTGTCGCTTGATGGAGGTCAATTTGCAGACTTTTAAGCTTTAGGTTGCGCCTCGAGTTCGAGGAAGTTCGACGCTCGAAGCTGTGTTCCGTCTTCGGTCAAGAAGTACGCGTGCGCACTAAATTCACTTTGCTTAGGATCGTGATGACGTCGAATGTCCAAGGCCTTTCTCGTCAAAATGTATCGCAAAATGAAATCGCACGAAACGGGGAACGCGGAAGTCCTCGATATGTAGCATGTTACGATCAGGCATGAAGTTTCCTAGCCACCTAGCTGCCTCGGCCTGCAGCGATGCTTCCAAAGCCGAACTGGATCAACCAATTCGATCGATGAGACTAGCAGCTTGTCCGATTTTTCAATACAACATTTTAGCTGATTTTGTTGAGATGCTTAAAAAAGCTCCACGTCAGATAATTGGTTTAATATGAAATAATTTATATATTGTAATAAGTTTATAATCCATTGACTTAAGTTTTTGAGTAAAAACGATTCAACCAAATATGTTAACATGCTTGAAATTGGCGTCTCTCTAAGTGGTTTTCTTGGATGAAGGCCAGGGTGATTTCGAAATACTGGCCTTATAATTGAAGCTATATTTTAACGGTAGTTTAAGCTTGAACTCGTGAATAATACCGAGTATATATATGCTTTATTTCTCTTGTATTGTAACAATAATGTTCGAGATGTTCATTATAGTGAAACATTCTATTGAACGTAACCCTAGTTTAACAGTGATCTAAGAAAAATATTATCCGTTGAATTCTTTCTCTTATTTTTACTGTCATTTTTTAGTATGATTGTATGCTAAATCCTATTACTTATGTCCTTCGACATGGTCAGAAAGATGGACTTACTTAAGGAGAAGGAATGGCTCTTTCTTGTACCCATTGAATCAGTAGCACAAGCACCGAGCCGTAAGTCCGCCTTTGCCCTCCCCGGAGAACGAAGGGTTTCGGGTCCAAAAAGGCTGCTGCCTCGGGAGCGAAATGAGATTTTCTGCTCTAATCGATGCCCTTTTCTTGATAAACTCTGGCCTGGTTTCGTCCCTTCGCCATCGCAAATTTAGGCAGGGGTCGATGACGGATGCCATGGATCGTCCAATCCGACCGGCACGTGTCGACCGCCGGGTCAGGTTCCGAGTTCCACCCTCTCCAAACGTTACGTGGCACCGCAGAAAGGGAAAGGGCCACCTCCTCCTCCTTCGCGTTTTGTATTTTTATGCTTTATAATTTAGAATACTTGTCATCTCTTTCAAATTACATGCATCTATTTTCTTGTCTGACTCACATTCTATAGTAAGTGGGCTGCAAATTGTGGAAGGAAGCCCCTCAAAACTTCTTTAACATCCCGAATTTGATGCAGCATGCGCAAATCACCGCTTGCTACGACTGATGCATTTGAGTTGCAGACTTCGGCTGTTGCCAAAGAAGTCATTGTGTCGTCCTACAATATCGGTTGGTTAGTTCTTGACAATCAAGAAAAACACCGACAATCCACACATATTTTTTCATTGAATCCCCTGAACAAAAAGCTAATAATCGAGAAAAGCACCGACAAGATATGAACCTATGGTTGAGCATTCGCATCCCTTTTTATTGCACCAATAAAATATTCATTACCAGACTGCTTACATCATACATCAATCTAAAGGAATACCTAAATGATGCGATCATGATCTCAAACAAAGCAACATGTGTACAGTTGCACATTTTGTAGACCGATGCACTGGAGGTTCTATTTCTTGAAGGAGATGAAGAAAATAGCTAGTGCACACCTTAGTTTATGCCATAAGATCTGCATAAAAGTTGTAGCCGCGACAAATGTTGCAATGAGCATCAGCTGCAACATATACTAATACATTTGTCCTAGTGACGTTGTTTTTGATTATTACATCCATATTGTACCACATGGGTCAAAGAAATTTTAGGGCTGCAACTCTATGAATTATTCCTTCAATCATATTTTGCTAGCAACAAGCATCACTAGACACCATTTAGACCACTTCAAAATGATTTAAAGATCAGTTTTAACATTCTCAAGAGTGAAACAGACAAAGTACAAACACTTCCTAATTTGAGGCTTAACAACCCATCCCGGTAAATTAATCAAAGGCGATTAAGAATGACTAGGTTCATGCATTTGCTATCTGGAACTCTCCATCCGCAGGTATTAAATCTGATCAAAAGATTGCATTTTTTTCTCTTTATAACACATAAAAGAGAGGCCAACTAACGCTTCTAACCCATCCCCCATCCCCAATTGCGATTGAACAAGATCATCAAGATTGGACTCTGTTTTAAACTCCACCGACCAGAACTCTCAGGCATGCAATTTGAAAAAAGAAAATTCTTTCATTTCTATCAAAGAATTTGATGCTACCAATAAAGCGAAAACCAGCGAGGATCCACGAAAGAGTACAAAAATTATTAACGAATTCAAATGGTGAGAGAAGCTAAAGAAGAGATATGACAAAACAGAAAAAGAAAAAAAGGAACAAAGAGGAAGGGCTTGCATGTTGAGCTGAGAGAATCGAACAAAAACCAGAGACCAGTAAAGACAACCCCAAGCGAAATGATGAGGCATGGTCGGATTGCAATGCCCCACAGATTTAGGGCTTCTCGAGAGGGATGGGTTTGAGCCAAGCTGAGTGTGGAAGCGATTGAAGATTAGATGAGAGAGCAGAGCGACTGCTTCTCCATTCTACAAGAACCACCCTACACACATTGTAGCAAAACAAGAAATTTTGACAATCAACATGCAAGCTTCACTCAAAATAAAGATGCGGACATAAAAACCTAGTAAAAAGAAAAAATTGAACCCGAAACGTGGGGATTGTCATCGCAGATCTAGGGCTTCTCGGGAGAGACGGCTTTGAGCAAAGCGGAGCGTGGAAGTGAGTCGTCGATGGAAGATTACATGAGAGAGTAGAGCGATTGCTTCTCGATGGCGAGTCGAGAGGGAAGGAGAGAGACGAGCGTCGAGAGAGAGCACAATTCGGGAAGAGAGAGGTCGCGAGGAAGAGGCCGTGGAGTAGAGAGAGAGGCCGTCGTCGGGAGGGAGGTCGCCATCGTCGGAGAGACCGTCGTCAGGTCAGGAAAGAGGGGAGAGAGTGAGAAGAGAGAGAAGAGAGAGCTGAGCGCGCTTGGTTTGAAATTAGCTGACGTGAAGGGCCCCAAGAACACGTGTCGATGTGTCAATGGTTTGGAATATGGATGACGTGGTCCTTTGAGACACCTAATATTTTCTCTGTTTTGGCTTTCCCCAAAAAGGAAAAAAGAAAAAATCTTGAGCTGGAACGCACTTGGAATCACCACCCGAATACTCAGATTCGAAGGCCCGGTTGCCTAGCCCGCGCATGGGACTCACCCGAGCTTGGACTGGATTAGAATATTTGATAAGATATGAAGTCCTCCGCATGTGGAAGGAAGCTATCGAATGTCTTTGTTCGGTTAATTACCGAACATAATAGCGATGGATGCACAATGAAATCCAATTCCATGGCGTGTTTGGCAAATCTAGAGTGGGATTATGTAAAGAATGGATAATGGTTTTGTATAAATTACTCGAAAAAGCGACAAGGAATTTAAATGACGAGCTGCGACGTTATTTAATAAGTTGAGTTTTCAAAATAATTGACCGTTGTCCAACAAATTTTTGTACAAAAAGAGAATATCGTTGGAAGTTTGGAATGACCGCCGTTGCCCTGGTGGTCTTTATTGACAATTGCAATTACTGCCATGGTAGATCGCCTTGGTTTATGTTGCAACAAAAAAATCCACGAAGATAGATGGGGCAAGAGCCATGAAGGGGGACAAAGAGAATCGTGACTGCCGCACTGTGTTGGTTAAGGCGATCGCATGTACCTTTGGTCCACCATGGACTAGGTGGGTTGAGGTCATTATGCAAACGCATGATGCGATAATGTTTTGTCGGAATTTGCCTCAACGGCAAAATACCTTTCATCGAAAATCATTTTTTGGCTTTATTAACAGTTTCTGTGGCTATTTCGGACCGGAAATATTGCGGATGCACAAGGAAACTAGTAGACGTACTTCAACGGAATTTAATCGATGTTAAAGTATGCAAGATATAAATACAACGTTGGAATTTAATTGACGATGAACTATTCATAAACTACAACAAAGATACATGTCATAATTTAACCAACGATGAAGTTTCCAAAAACTATAGCAAAGATATGCGGTGAAATATAATCAACGTCGAAATCTGAAAACTATAGCTAAAACTACTATGCGGTAATTGAAAGATAATTAAATGATAATATTTTGTGAGGTTCAACGGTGCGAAAACACTAATATTTATAGTGTTCACTACATAACTACCTACATGCAGCTCTCCAGCAACTACTTTTGGCTCCATATCTTCACATCGCCACGAACTTTTCATCTCCGAGTGGTTACTAAATTTACATAAGTGAATAACATCCTAATCACGTCTACAATTACAAGAAGTTACAACAAATACTTAGGCTGCGTTTGGTCGAATGGATAAAAACCAGGATAGGATATGTTTTATCATATTCCGTGTTTGGTAGCTGTCTAGGATAAGATAAGGTCAGATATAGAAGGGATATAAACCAGATAAAAAAATCCGAGGGGGGTGGGATAAGGTTGGATAGGATTTCTTTTATCCGAAATTTAAAACCTTACGCTTTTGTTCTTTCTCCGTTGTTCACCCATAGATGACTCCAACTCCTCTGTTTCCAAAATATCAACGTTGAAGCCTTCTCCTCAATAACTCTCCGATTCATATTGAAATTTTACGAAAGCAACTAATTTTTGAAGGTAAATAATCATGCTCTCTCTCTCTCTCTCTCTCTCTCTCTAACGTTGACTTCTAACGTTTACGAAAGCACAAATTTTCGGCTTACGTAGGTCAGAATTGTAGTTCTATTGGTTTTTTTGCTGGTTGATTGGAGATCGTCTTCTTGGTAGTTTTGAATTTGTAGATTTATAAAGGCCTTTCTGTTTTTGTGCAAAATATTTGATATCTTCAACGCAAATTGTTCGTTCTTGGTTCAGTTCTTCGATACCCAGATTTCCAAGGCTACTGCATCTCCTACAGCAATTGTTTCACCATGGACAACAGCTTGTCTATACAGAGCTTCACCTGAAGATGTCTGACCCATGGACTCCCCATGCCATCTAACTTCTTTATGTGTAGAGGAAGGCTTACTTCGCCTAGGTGTTGAACCAGTTTTCGAACTTTCCTCTGGATTTACTGATATGTCTTCATTCTCCTCTTGCTCCTCAATGTCATCCTCCTCTTTTGCATATGTGCCTATTCCCTCTTTTATTTCCTCTGGTGAGTAGTTGGAGTAGTACTCACCCCATATTCTATTGATAAGCCTGGTTGTTGTCGCCTTCATGGCCTTTCTCTTAGGTAAAACAAGTCCCATAACTCCCCTTGGATTTAAGTTTGGCAGGTTTTTCAGCAAAATCTTCTTCTTCTTCACAAGCCACTTGGTGTGGTGTCTCTCCTCCATTTTCTTTGAAAGATCGACCACAGGAACACTTCTTAATCTTTTCATCAGGATATACTGCAAACAGTTGTAGTATTCTTTGACCGTGCACCACCACATACCTTTCAATAGCTGCTGGATTAGAAGAAATATAAGCCATATGAGATTTGTCAAACTCTTGAGACTTTCTTGATGACATCTGCAAATGAAAGTTTTGATACTCGGCTTTGCTCCTTCAGCATTGTAATTATGCTTATTCCGACCCTTGTTGTCTTAAGTACAGGAGTATACCATAAAGCATACTGCTTTGATGGCTTCCCGAGTCTGTACCTGAATATACACAGAGACAGACACCTGCCAATTTCATTTACCTCACTAAGTAGACATGATATAGCTAGGCCGTTTCACGATACCATTAACTTAATTGGGGGAAATCTAGTTTGCCCCCAAAACAGAAGAATCTTAGAATATTTCTTAATAGATCAAAAACCTAGTCCAGCATATTTCAGTGCTCGAAGTCTCTATCTAGTATATGGTGAGAATGCACGAATTATCTACCCAAATGTTCGCTGGGTATGCTTGAAAGTTTAGCTTTGAAAAATAGCCGAAGCAAATCCACGAGATCAAGGATTTTCTCCTTACTGCAAGGAGGAAGGGAAACCTCCTTGAAATTTGCTGATTTGAGAAAAGATATTATTTATATTTTTTTTATTATCTAACCTATTAATTTGTACTTGTCTAATGTTTTTTTTTTTCTCATTAGAAATGGATCACAATGATAGAGAGGAAATTTTCACCATTCTTATATTAGAGGAGATGAGCCTCCAAATGTTGCTTTTGTGTATGATGTATATGTTAATAGTGTCCAGTGCTGCTTAAAGGCACTACCGCAAGCATATATTGAAGGATCGGACATTTATTAAAATCCAAGCTCGTTTAGATCACCTTGACCGCCTCATTAAGAGCAATGACTTGAATTGTGTGGAACAATTTAGGATGGATAGACGTACATTTACTCTACTATGCGAGTTGGCACGTACAAATGGTGGGTTAAAAGAAGATGGACTTGTAACTATAGAAGAACAAATGGCCATGTTTCTACATATACTTGCCCATCACGTGAAAAATCAAGTCATCAAGTTCAGATTTATGAGGTCTAGGGAGACAATAAATAGGTATTTTAACTTAGTTTTAAATGCGGTGATAAGAATGCATAGTGTGCTTCTTGTCTCACCTGAACCAGTTCTAGAGGAATGTGCCGACGAGAGATGGAAGTGATTTAAGGTATGTTTGTTATGCTATTTCATGAACTAATTTAATACTTTGAAGAGAATGTTATTTTATTAATTTTATGTTTCTAGGGTTGCTTAGGAGCATTAGATGGCACATATATAAGGGTACGTGTTCCAGAGGTTGATAAACCGAGGTACTGAAATAGAAAGGGTGAGGTTGCGTCCAATGTATTAGGAGTTTGCTCACGTGAAATGAGATTCGTTTATGTTTTACCTGGGAAGGCTCAGCAGCGGATTCTAGAGTGCTTCGAGATGCTTTAGTTAAACCCATTGGTTTAAAGATCCCCGTTGGTAAGATAAGCCTTTATCAATCTATTGCATTCTATGTATTGTAGGTTTTAAAGGTTCTAAGACAATTAATAATATCATCATTTGTTATTAGGTAATTATTATCTTGTAGATGCTGGATACACAAATGGGGAGGGCTTTCTTGCTCCTTATAAAGGTACTCGATACCATCTATCTGAGTGGACAGAAGGTCGTACACCAAATTCACCCAAGGAGTACTTCAACATGAAGCATTCTCAAGTTAGAAATGTCATAGAAAGATGATTTGGACTACTTAAGTTACGGTGGGCTATTCTTAGGAGTCCATCTTTTTATCCAATTAGAACGCAAGGTCGAATAATCATAGCTTGTTGCCTTCTGCACAACTTGATAAGAAGAGAAATGGCTATTGATCCAATCGAGGCACAATTAGATGGAGTTGCTACCACTATTGAAGATGTGAAAACAATTGATGTTGTCGAGCCGTCGGATCATTGGGCAACATGGAGGCAAAATTTGACAGTACAAATGTTTAATGAGTGGAATGCAAGTCAAGAACATGGAGGAGTTGTATGATTTTATATTATTTAAAAAAATCATTTGTTTCCCATTGTTACAAGACTTGCATTATAGGATTTTTTTTTTCCATTTCTATTAGACATGTGTAAGATGGTGCTGGTTTGTCATTATTGAGACATATATTTCCTATATAATGTTTGAATTATGACTTTATCATTTTAAATTTGAAGTACTGTGCTGTCTCTATCATTAAATTTTCTCTACCACGTTATCTTCCATCATTAAATTTTCTGAAATTAGATGTTTAGGAATGGAAGGTAGCGATTTCAGTCAAACTCAAGGAAGGGGAACAAAGAGAGACCGACATATATGGACAATAGATGAAGAAAATGCACTTCTAGATGGTCTTGAAGAATTAGTTACGCGAGGAATGAAAGCCGATAACGTCTTCAAGAGTGGTTACATGATTATGTTAGAGGAGTGGTTTGAAGAAAAGTTCCCTTGTTCTGGCATCAAGGTTAATCCTCACATAGAGTCGAAAATGAAAAACTTGAAAAAGTTGTATAATCAGATATATGACTTGAGGAATCAAAGTCGCTTTGGGTGGGACCATGAAAAACATTGTATTGATATTCATTCTGAGGATAGTTAGCAAAAATATTGCAAGGTTTGTGTCACATCTTCTCATTTTTCTTCTTTATTAATTGTTTCATTTTTAACAAAATAATGTATTTTCTTTATAGACCTATCCAGAAGTTGCTTCTTTGAGAGGGAAGTCCTTCCCTCAATATGATCAACTAGCAGCCGTATTTTAAAAAGACCGTGCCAAGGGAAATCTCAGTGAAGACCCTTCAGAAGCTCATGCGGCTGTAGATCACGAGGAATGTGAAAATCATGATAGTGTGGCAACCAACAGTGTAAGTCAAAACTTACTGCCACTATCATCTTCTCAGACACAAAATGTTTTTGATTCTTCAAGAAGAAAAAGGGCTAAAGCAAGTGACAAATGGGCTACTGGCTTAGTTGAGATAGCAGGAACTTTTGGCTCATTCTTGGAAAAAGCTAACGAGAGAATGGAGATGATCGCTAGCCGCATCGGACATGCCAAAGATTTGGATAATGACAAACGAAAAATCAATGAGGAGCTTTTCAAATGTCTTTAGGTACTATGGATAGAATAAAATTATGTAGAAAAATTGTGAAGGATCGTGAGAATATTCATCTATTGTTGGGATTTCAAGGAGACGACAGGAAAGCATTTGTGGAATTACTTCTCCAAGAGCTGAGAGAAGAGAATAAGTGATGATTGGGAGTGATGGATTGCAGTGAATGAAGTCGTATTGGATTAGCACTTTAAGCTTTGTTCCAAATTGGACATCTGTCTTAGAGTCTTATATTTGGTGTTTATGATTTTAGTTATATTAAGTTGTTTATGAGTTTATAGGAGATATGTTTTCTCTCCATACTTTTTCTTTTTTTCTTCTTTATTTTTTTTAAAGGGTTTTTGGGGCTAGCTATAAGCTTTTAATGTTATCTTTTTGGATCTTTTGGTTGTAACCATGACTTGAAAAGAGATGGATATGGCTTGAAATTTTATCTCTATGTTGATTGCCAAGAAAACTATCATCTATAATATTCTTTGCCTTTGTCTTTTATTTTCCTAAATAGTTTTTTTTTTTTGGTGACCCGGGAACCGCTATACAACCAATAGCCGACGATGTAAACCCGGGACGACGCCGCAGGGACCCACCTCCCACGGCGTCGTAGGTAAGTTGTGCAATGGAGGCGAGAAGTTTCAAACCTCTACCCTTCCGGCTGAGGGGTCAAGGCGCGAACCAACTAGTCCACAGCGGGGTGGGTTCATTTTCCTAAATAGTTTCTTTGTCTCTTTGGCAAAAAACCTAGCCATGAACTTAAAAGAAGCCTTAAGTCAAGATAGTTCGCATCCACTGCTTTATATGGACGTGAACATGAGTTTACTTTCGTCAAAATGTAGCTAGCCGATACTCAACAAATGTAATGTACTTTATAAATGCGAATTGTTCAGAGACCGTTTGTTACCGTGATTAACTGTCATTGCATCCTCGTGACAGTTGGAAAAAAAAAAAGCGAATGAACTTTGGACTTTATGCTTTGTTTTAATTGGACATTTGTTTGATTTGGTATTGGACCTGTAACAAAATGGAAACAAATGAAAAACAAGAGAAAAAGAATTTATGTTTCAAAGTGAATATATTGAAATTGAGGTTATTCTAAAAACGTTTGATGTTGAAGGGGGTAACCAAAAGATTATTTCAAAGGAACGGAAAAGATTATTACAATGCGTAATCATGAAATTCGATAAGAATATGTTAATTTGAAAAATATATATATTGTTTTGGATGATTTTGTTAAATATTAAACCTGCAAATTTGTACTTGCCTAATGTTATTATTTTTAAAATATCCGAATTTAAATCCGTAGTTCACCAAATGATAGATTGGATAAGATATGAGGGTATCCGACTTTAAATCCGTAATTCACCAAATAGTAGATTGGATAGGATATGAGGATATCAGTACTTCATCTTAGATAACTAACATATATTGTTGGTGACTTCATCGGTTATGGATGACTTCATCTTAGATAACTAACATATATTGTTGCTGACTTCATTGGTTGTTGAAGCTCTTCAAATTTTCAACATTTATTTAAAAGAGCTTAGAAAATATTACCACTTATCAAATTGTCGACCGTTCTTTTCATCGATGCCATTTACTATTTATTGAACTCCGCTCTCACCCTAACTAAATTTATCATATGTCCATGTTAATGAAAAGTTGGTCGTTGGTAGATAGACGGTAAATAAGGTCTGACGAGGCGAATCTTTTTTCAAAAGGGGCAATGGGTGGGAGTGATAGTGTTAGGCGCAGGGTGGGTAATTAGCAAAAAGTTGTATTGCATAGCAAAAGAGAAAAAAGTCATTCAGTCCATTATCGATTATTCCGCACGGCGTGAGTAGTTACGTCGTCCATTTCACCAATGCTGTTTTCGTAGTTTAGTAGTGTTGTCCAGGCGTAGAAAGGGATAAAAAGTCGAGGATTGTCAAGTGGTCGTTGGCTTGAAAGCGAATCGCATTTCAATGAAAAAGGCTACCGTCAATTTTCATTCGTAACCACCGAGTTTTGTAAGTGGATTTTGTGATCCAATCAATTTCAAATCACCGAAAGTACCAGATCTTTTTTTTCCTTCGATTGGAATCTACATGCTTTAAAATGGAGTCCCGATAAATTTTGGGTGAGGGGATTCGGATCGATCTTGTGACCCACATGACCAATCGCTTTGTGCAGCGACGGAGTATGATGGTCCATCTCTGGGCTTCTAGCTAGATTAACTTGGGCCTGGGTCTGGGCCTGGGCCTGGGAGATATAAATCGAAATCCTTTGAATTAGACTATTACCTGATTCTGGACTCGGCCCATATCAGTTTCCATTGTATGTTGTCACAAAATCAAGGCCAGGCATCTTCTCTATAACTCCAGCACCACAGAAATTTTAGTGGCATACACGGTTTGTCCAAAGCATCGCCAATCGGTTGAACTTGACACTTATCAAAAGCAGTGCGTGGGCAACTCTGTTTCAGATTCAAAGGCATATATATATTGATTGGATCGAGACTACCGATTGACAAATTTCTTTTTCTTTCCTGATGAGGAGAGGACAATAACTAAAGTCCAAGCATTTTTTGAGAATTAGGACATTGCTGTTTCGATTTTTTTTTTTAAAAATTTTCATCTAGAGGAAATTAGAACATCCACTGCTGAGGAAATTATTGAAATTAGCATGATCTATATTAGTAAGTTCTATTTCAATATTGCTAACAGGTTGGTGTGAAAGTCCTCCTAACCATAATGCTACGGCTCCTCTCGTTAAATATATCTCCATAATGTGACTTCATGTGGTCCACTTGCCATGACTCTAGTATTCCTAGAACAGTAATTGATAGTAGGAAACATTAATTTGTATCTAAGTAAAAGGAAGGAGATCTGGTCCCTAGCCTCACCCATATATGTGCCTGTGATTCTCCCGTCAATCTAACACTTTTCCGAAGTTCCACGAGTTAGAGACTAGAAGACACCAAATACCACATTAGGGCTCTATTTGTGTCGTAAAAATGAGTGGTTCAAAAGACAATTTTGAAAAAAAAAAATCTTTCATATCATGAACGAACGAAAAAATATCTTAATCATCCACGAAAAATATTTAGACATAAATTGTTATTGACAATGAAACATTTTTTAATTAACCGACTATTTCAAGCCACACAAGTAATTACTTTTAGAAAAATATATTTTAAATCACGCATTTTCTACGATTGAAGATGAGGATGAAGTGGACTCATGTGATCGCCTCTCTAATTTTCGGTTGACCTACAGTTATATGTCGGATTCAATGCCAGCATCAGCCAATTTGACTAAACCCACTAATGGCATTCGATTCTGGGATTCCACTGCGGCCAGACAAAAGCCCACCATGATCAAAAGATAGCGAGAGAGAGAGAGAGAGAGAGAGAGAGAGAGAGAGAGAGATTAGGGAGCGCTATGCACCGGTGGTGATGATGACTGTTACTCCATTAGTCAATATCGCGTGCTTTGAATAAGAAACGCCATCGCAGCAAAGTCCATTCATCCTCAATGAAAGAAAGACGAAAGACCAACCAACTCGGGTCTTGAGCGACTTCATGTTTCTTCGGACCTAGTCTTACGTTCGAACCATTTTGGATGCCCTCAATTCTGCTCATACCCTTCTTGTCAGAGAGAGAGAGAGAGAGTAGATGGGATTGTGGTCGTCGTTCTGCTGCTGCTTCTACAATCCTGTTCGCGTCTCCAGCGATGTAGGCGACTCCGAGACGGAGCCCCTGAAGGCCTGTTTCCTGAAGAACGAAACCCGAGCGACCATACTTGTTCCTCACTTCCCCACCAAGATGAATTTCTCTCGCCTGTAGTCGATGTCGGAGACGACGAGGCATCCACCTCTCAGATGCCTTAATTTCTTCGATTTTATCCTTTGTTCCAATTCGGAATAGGTTCGGTAGGAGGATATGTGAATTTGAAACTGTTTGTTGATATTGTCTCGTGCCGGGATGCTTTTCTTGGCTTTTCTTTCCCCCTCCTCATCCACAATAGTTCATTTCATGGAATCGAGCCTATTTCCCATTAGCAGCTACGAAATTCACCGCGATTTTTCTCTGTCTGCTTTGCCTATAGGTCCATGTTATGCTCATGCAATGCGACTTGCGCGCGTGATGATTGAAATGTTAGCCCTTTATTTTCAAGCGAATGATGATTGAAATGTCATGGCATGATCACATGACTCAATGATTGTAATTAATATGAGGGTATCGAGCTTTTGAACTTGTGAATTGCAATTGATCAAAGGAATCCAGGGGTCCGCTTTGAGTCATTTCACTCTCCTTTGTTTCGTAACACTGATCCTGCAGCTCCATTTCTTGATCAAATGATTGAAGAAACTCCTAAAATTGCATTTGGTCTTTCGGATAAAAGTCAAGATATGCTTATTAGTTATTATATCTGGTATTTAGTAACCGTTTAAAACAGGATAAAATCAGATATAAATTGGATAAAGGTATCCTAGTAAATCGGACATAGACCGACTAAGATTTCTCTCGTCCATCAATTTTTCAAAAAACCCCTGATTAGTACACCCATCAATTTATAATAATAGTCCATCTGCCGACACTCATATACATAGTCGGAAGTGTAGCTCCGCCACGAATCACATTTGGTAACATGCTTCCCACTCCACCGATTCTAGGTAGTACCGAAGCCCAATGGTCTAATGATCGAAATATCAGGAGGTTTAAGTCTTCAAGGCATAGATTATATAGAAAGCTTCTAGAATGAGATTTTCAAGAAGATGCTGAAATATGACACTATTAGATCCAAAGTCGGCATTGAAGCTGCGCCAAATGTCTCCAACTTATCAAGGTTAAATAACTCTCAGAAGAAAAAGAGCATATTTATTGGAAAACATTCATACAGGCTTGGCGACACAAAAAATAAAGATGGCTAAAGAGTATGACATTACATCTCTCAAAGCAAAGATGTGATCGAGTAAATTTCCACCGACCAGCTATAGTCTCCTCTCCAACGGTAGAATCAATCAACAAAGTCATGAATCAACAGCTGATCTCTTCTTGGTAGTGTACGGGTAGTACTCCTTGCCAGTATCTACTCTTGTGGTCTGGCCACCAACGTCTAGCAAAGCAGATGTGACTGCCAAAGCGGATCCAGCAGAAATGGCCGAGGAAATGCTCTTTCCTGCAAATGCAGGTATAAGCGTAAGACCTCCAAGTTTTTCTGATTAGCAGGATGGAGTCAGAACTCACAAGTATAAGATGGTCACCGCAAGGACAGTAATAATCTACATTTCATTTTCACAATCAACAAATGAAGTTACTATATCATGCAGCTGACTGTAATCTTGCCAACAAGAAAGTTGCATAGCACCATAAATGCAGGAAAGTAATCAACCCTCCATAGATCACTGTGAGTGCTACCTTGTGCATAAAATTCAGAAAAACAATTCTGAGTTGAAGGAACAAAAGCAACTGCCATGAGATTATAATCGGTGTAATATAGCTTTGCTTGTTTCTCCCTCAGTAAGTACCACAGAGTACATGCATTACTCATGTCATCTAATAAATGATATCTGATGGCCAGAATAGGATGCTCTAACATCATATACAGAGATGGTTTAAGTTTTGGTGTACAAAAGTAACATGTTAACTCCATATGAGGGTGTCATATAATCGTAAAGGTCTGTCCATAAAATAGAGTCATCTACTTCCTTATTCCACTAACGACCTTGCATAAGTAGAATTTAGGCTGAAGTAAAGAGCAGTATTGAAAAATGAAGAAGACAAGTGGTTGTTTTTGGCTTAAACAACGATGAGTGTTCTTTCTCAACTCACCTTCTCATTCACAAGCCTCTCTCTCTCCAAGTTTCAAGTATCAGTTGTAACTCTATGCAGAAGACAAAATAGCCCTAAAACCAAAAGGTTTCAAAGAATAGAACTTAAGCATGCGAGTGAACAGAACAAAGCTACTTCCACTTACTTAAGAAGTTGTTTTTGTCAACAAGAAGTACACAACATCAAACTAATGCTCATGTTATGCAACTAGGATACCAAGGAGCTTAACTGGAATGTTTGAGTCAAACCCAATAAGGAACTTGCTCCTAGATAAGATCTTAAAAGCTGATGACAAAGCATATACAGACAAAGGGTAAAGGAAGTGTTACAAATTCAAGCCACAAAGAGCAAAGACTTTCTTTATCAGTAGATGACCCACTAACATTCACCCTTCACAGTTTTCCACCCCACCTAGTGAGATACTAACTGGGATTGGAACAAGACATCTAGGCTTAGTTTAGAAGTCAAAACGGTCCAGTTGATACTATTCTTTCTAGCTCTATATCACAAGAAATTTACTCAAGCCAAACATTTCTGCTCTAGAAATACTCAGCAACCATCTGCCAGACAGCTATTGGGAACCAAAGGTCATGAGAATTGCACAGGCCGCATAACAAGCCTCGCTTTGTCACCAAAAACATTGCTTATCAAAGTCACCAGCTTAAAAGCATAAAGGCAAGCCCACTGCAAGAACATTAAATCTTGCCACCCACGAATACATTCACATCCTTCTGCCATACATTACACACACAAAGAGGAGGAACTAAGTCGTTAGGGGGAGAATTAAGTCAGCATTTCAATACATTGACCAACCATATAAAGGGGAAAGTAAAAGTTGACAAACATAAAAAGTCACAATATGTAAACTTCAGCATAGACAGTAAAAAAACTGAGAAAGCATTGCTTGGAAAGCAGCACAAAAGACTCATCAGTCAGAGCCCTGGCATGAGAGAGTTTGTGCAGGTGACAATATATAAGAGTACTAAGATCAGTTCAACAATCTCATTGATCATTATTTTAGAAGGAATGGCTCAATCATACCATCAACAGAGAGCGAAAAATGCATAATCTACACATGCCGACATGAAAAATGGTCCCTGATTATGTAAGTGAATACAATTCCAATGTGGCCTCAATTTGGAAGAAGAAGCGACTGAAACAGATGGTATGCTGATATGACGCGCACACTTACCTTTATAACCAAGAATAGTAGCCCCAGCAACAAAACCGCCAACAGCTCCATTGATGAAGTCCCTTTTCATCCTCTGATTCTCCAGCAACTGTTCTACCCCGATGTAAACTCCACCAATAGCAGCAAACGTCATTCCATAATTACCCATCATCCTTAACGTCCTCAACAGCCCAGGAAGAGCAACATTCCTCTCAACACGAGGTACGTCATGCCAAGTTGCGACAATGGTCCCCCAGATAGTACCGGTGGCAAAACCCGTGGTCGCGCCCTTGATCACTTTCATCATAGGAGTGTCCTCATCCTCCAAGTACCTACGTTCCGCGGCGTCCATGATTTTCTTTCAACTGCACATCCATTCGGCACACGCTAAGCACAACCAGAGAACCGCACCATAAAGGAAACAAGGCCAAAACAAACGATCCTCACGGAAGATAAACAAAACAAAAAGATTCCGGCGAAGATACCGTTTCAATCGCCTTTGACCTAATAACAAAAACCAATAAAAGGTTAAATCTTTAGCGAACACTAACAATCCCCATCTCCATTTTGTCGCAACAACGAACGATTTCTTCTCCAAAATCAACAGACCAGTGATTACACAGTTCGAATGACGAATGTCCCCAGCCAAGCAACCAAATTTTCACAAAACCGAAACTGGGAATGTCGATCGGGATGCTGGGCTTCAAAGGGTTCGGTTCGCTTTTGCTAGGGAACGGGGAAACAAGGGACGGCGGCAAGTAAATCAACCACGGAACGATTGAATCGAACCCCAAATTCAAGCCAATCTAAACTAGATATGCCATTAGGAAAAAATAAAATAAAATCCAAAGGGTCGATTTCGAAGCTAAGACGGGAGCGGCGAATTGGGCACGGATCGAATAGGCGGTGGAGGGAGCGTACCTGCTCGATCGGAGAGAGCAGAGCACGCGCTGGGCACTGCGAAGAAGACGAAGGAACAGGAGCAGCAGCAGCAGCAGCAGCAGCTTATGAAATCTCTCGATGACTCGATTTCACACTCTCGCTATAGAGCATGAGCATCGTGCCTAATGACAATTATGCCCTCCCCCCATTTTTTTCCTTTTGAATAAATATTGTGGATAAAAATATTTATGAAGCAGAAAGTGAACCCGTCGTGGTAAAAATATTTTCTCTAGGTCAGGATAAAGAAACTCGTAAATTTTTATTTTCCATGAAAATGTAGTTGTCGGAAAATATTTTTCTTATTTTCAGGGCGTCTCAGAGAATTGAGTATGAAAAATGTTCCTTGGACTTTATTTTGAAAAGGATGGTGGTGGATGGCCTAAAATAATATGTACGGTCATTATAGTAAAATACTAACTCCGTAGGAAGAATAATTATTTTCACGACTCAATCAAATATATTTTGAAAAGTTTGATTAATACACTTGTTAGTGTAAATAAATTTACATCAGGTACCTCATCCATTTTGAAAATGGAAGCAAACACCTAGGCAAGTTGCTCTGGGCAAACCGGCCCTAAAACGACGTAGTTTCTGAAGAATACTGACCTAGTGTGACATTATTTATGCCGGAATCAGACTTGCATCACCCACCTAGTCTATAAACAGAGTTATTTCTCTCAAAATAAGCAAAAAGGACATGAATCTTTACTCTTCCTGATGGAAAGAACCGTGAGCAGTTATCCACGATGAAATTTGTCCATGGCGATTCCTCCATTAAACCTGATGAAAACATTGGTGGAGGAGATCGTAATTGCAGACTATTTGTGGTTATTGAATAAGAGAAACCCACTTCCTTCACCACTCTATCCTTCTGTTTGCACATGTGTAAGTGTTCATTAGCCCATGATAAAAAAGAGGTTTGTTGTGTTGTTTCATTGAGCTCATGCACTTGCACGAGTTGGCATCAAGTTCTTGCTTTCTGAAGTCTTTGTGCGGGTAAGTTAGTCGAAGCAAAAAAAGTAAATCTTTAGCTTGTGATGATGATCCTGCTCTCACTTCGGGGAAGTCTACATGAAGAGAAGAAGATGAAAGGGAGGTCCATTCCATATTCAAGAAATGTCAAGAGGTACATCTCTAGGCTGTCCTTTGGTCATTAGCAGTTATCAACCGTCCAAATGAATCTCGATCCTATCGATGATGACACTGGTGCCAATACAATCTTGGGGAAGCAATCCCATTATCCATCGTGCGATTCTGTACGAGAAATATTAACTGTGAAAACCTATGCAGAGCTCGCCCAGTCTTCCTATCTTTTTCTTTTTTTGTTTCGCCAAGTCTTGACACATGATGGACCAAAATGAGAACAAAAGAACGGTTTTTGTCAGCTCATTGAGAAGCACGATCAGATGACCAGCTACTTGTTGTAGGTGAAGCCAAGAAGCGCGTGCGGGTTGAGCGGAAGGATCTTTCATAAGGTTCAAGGTCACTGCTGTTTGTGGCATTGCCTTCTGTGATGTTGAACCTTTCCAGCATATACAACAGAGATTCCACTACTTCGTGCATTGCCGGCCGGAATTCCTTCTCATGCTGTTCAGAAGATACACAAAAGCAAAAAGAAAGTTATTCACTACTTGAACTACGTAAGAATTGATGTCAGAGCACCATATCCTTGGTTCTTTCCTTCATTTGAAATACAGAGAAACTGGCTCTTGAACCATATATCTAGTGCAAATTAATTTTTACGGGGACAGACTTCACATTGTTCTATAGATTTCCAATTGCTTGAGTTAGAAGCATGACACCTACCCGGGTGCAGACGGATATGATATCAGCCAATCGGGATAGAGCCCGAAAGCTGAGTGTTCCTTCAACGCTTTTATCAACCATCTGCTCCAAGCAATCACGGTCATGAAGCTGGGATGAAGCCCATTTCACCAGATATTTTTCTTCCCTTGGTCTTGAACTGTGTGAAAAGAGATGAGACAACTGAGAACTAGGAGTAAAGATCTGTTTTGGCCCCCCTCCGAAAAAGAAAAAAAAATTCACCCCCTTCACCTGTCAAAAGGTCTCCTCCCAGTTAACAGCTCCAGAAGCAGCACCCCAAAGGCATAGATGTCACACTTAGTGTTATCAATGCCTGGTTGACCGTGTTCAGGTGCAATATAACCAGTGTCTCCAATAGCAATTTCAGAAGCCTAGTTGCATTATCTTCCAGTTAATAAAGAGAATTTAATTTCTATTCCAGTACTCTGATTGCAATTCTGGTCAACGCATTTGCAGTAAATGAAGAAGATTTCCATTGAATCCCTAACTTCTCAAATTATGTCAAGCACAAATAATACCTGCCAAAACCACTGAATCCCATCCTTTGCTATGAAAGTATTCATTGGATGCAATGTCATATCAGTTATGCATGTACCTTAAGCTTGACTGAACTGCATGTAAGTGGCCTCAGAACAGAAATTCCGCAATCACATATACGTGGCTTGAGTTCCTCGTCAAGCAAAATATTGCGAGCCTTTAGATTGCCATGACAAACAGGAGGTGCAAATGTGGAGTGCATGTAGCTGAAAAACCATAGACCACAAGAGAGAGATCACTATTTAAAATGATATGTACAAGGCCAAGCGGATGTTAATGTCCTAGACATCACAGAATCCTGAAGCACTCTTCACATCATTGATTAATCAGCTGCATGACTACTGAACAATCCTCATGGGCATGGACTAGTTGTTTAAAACTCATGCTTTCTGTGCAGCAGTCAAAACTTTGAGCTTGCAGGTTGGAAATCTTTTAAGGCCATAAGAAATACTCACTCTAATGCCTGAGCGACTCCAAGGGCAATCCGAACACGTGAACTCCATGATAGAGGCTTGTACTTTCCGCTATGCAGAGCATCTTCAAGGGTCACATATCTCACGTACTCATAGACCAGCAAATGCAGTCCAAGTCCTGTGCAATAACCTAGAAGCGGAATGATGTTTGGGTGCCTCAATCTACAGACAGTGCAGATCACATCCAGGAATTGCTCTTCTTCATGGAGAGAGAGTGATGCCATGTTGACATTCTCCACAGCCAATATCTGACAAAAGAAAAGAAATTATATTCAAACTTCCATTGGTGCTATTTGGCTACTACAATCATGTGAATTTATGGGTGGTTTGACCTGGCCATCAGGTAGCTTAGCCTCATAAACAGGGCCAAGGGATCCTTCGCAGATAATGTTCTCTTTGCTGAAGCCATTTGTGGCGAATTGAAGTTCCGCAGCATTGTAAATCTTCACACATTCAAGAGCTTCACATTTCCTGGAAAAGCTTTTTCTATTTCCTCGACCCGCAAGGAGAGCAAGAGGTACAGGCCCTGCACTAACAGTTGATGGTGGGATACGAGGCAAGTTTGGTGGGATCTCTTCTGTCATGGAACAGTTCATTATCAATAGGGAATAGAAAATTTATGTGAATTTTCAGGAATTCATCCATACATAGCAGATATTTCAAAATGTTAAAAAATTTCTGAACTTCACTAGTATATTCTTGAAAGTTTAACAGAAGTTCACCTCTGACAGTTCTGACGGACATAGAATGAAACGAGCTATTGGATCTGTGTAGGAGTTTATCTTTCTGAGCACGAGCCCGATGGATATGGATTGCAATTATAAGAGCTGCACAGCTTACTACTAGAGTGCCTCCACCAACCATGCATGCAATTCCACCAGGGCCCAATTTTCCCTTCTTGTGCAAACGTGCGTAAAGAGAGGGATGGTTCTCAACAGCACTTGACTGTGTTGTTGGAGGACTACTGATGTTACTTCGGAGAGACATATTTTGAAAAGGAAAGTTCCATGGTGGAGATTCAGCTCCATGGAAGTTATTTCCGCCAATCCTTACAAATGTATATGGAAAAAATCGATTAATTTTGTCTCTCACATGCCACTGGTGCATAAAGAGAATGATGACTGAACTGAAAGTTTGATGACTCACCATAGATTTGGTATGTTCTGGAAACTCTTAGGAATGACACCACTGAAGTGATTGTCTTGTATATCTCTGACAACAGAAGCGGGAACAAGAAATCAAGGAAATGGCAGCACAAGGCAGAAAAGATATCAAGGGAAGGCTGGGAGGAACCTACAGGTTGATTAGAGGAAGGTTAGCCAGTAAGATCACTGCTCCAGTAAATCTGTTATTCTGCAGGAACCTGTGAATTAAACCATAATGTCATATGAATACAAACTGATAAATGATGAGGCATGCTTCAGCTGAAAACATTGTACGGAATGATAATTCTCACAGTCCAGTAAGATTTGACAGAGACTGGAACGAACTAGGCAGATCCCCAGTGAAGTTATTGTCTGAGAGATCCCTGTGATTGTACAAATTACTTCCATTAAATACAAAAGGGTCGATAAAAATTTCAATCATTAGTGAGCATTGAATCTTTGTTGCTCATGGCAGGGGATCATGCAACCAGAAACACAAGGAGCAATAAAAGATTTATTAACAAATTAGCAGAAAGATGAATTTCCCCAATATGGTATTTTTGAATAAGATAATCCGTTGTGCCAAATACTGTCAGGGATAACCTAATTACTTGCGTTCCAAACAACACAGAGAAAATTGGTTAAAAAGGACAACCCAGAGAAAAGAAAATCAGGAATTCAGGATTAATAGGAAATTCGAATCTGAATTATTGAAAAACCTACATTTCTTTTAGATTCAGCAGTCCAGTGAAAACATTGCCAATAGGTCCAGCTAACAAATTGTGGCTCAGATTCCTGCAAGGACGGACTTTGAAATAAGGATTATGCAAGCATGAAAGAAAGCTTGTTCTAAGCTGGCAGTTTAAATAAGATCGTACAGGTGCCGTAGATTTTTTAAGGAAGGTAATGAATGTGGAATGCTCTGGGTCAACTTGTTGCATGCTAAGTTGCTGCACTTGCAAGGACAGACATCAGTGCAGGAATTAAGAAAGCAGCTGTTCCATTTCTAGTGAGGCCAATGGCCAATCAATCATACCAAATTTAACGGAAGAACAAAACTGTAATCTTACAGATGAGTAACGTTAGGAGGTAAACCATAGGGAATATCACCCTGAATGTTGTTGGAGCTCATATCCCTGGCAAAATAGCAGACAAACATCTTTTATCATGGCTTCTGTAGTAAAACCTAACTTTTATCTTGCAAAGGCTGCTTACAGTTGCTTCAAATTGTGGAAATTATGAAGCTGGTCTCCCAGAGAACCGCTCAGGTTTAGTCCATCAATTTTACTGCACAAAGTAATAACCAATGTGAAATCAAAAGCACTTTCTAAAGACAAGATAATGTTTATATGATCCACACGAGCCAGAAAGAAATTGTATCATCTATAGAGTAGAGCTGCATTACAGGTAAATCACAGATGACCCGGAGCATGCCACTCCCATCCATGATTCCTCACATGGATCCCCACCATCCGATCTCCAGCCCCTCAGCTGTGCAGGGTAGTTCAAGGCTGCATATAGCCCATGAAGCATCGTAGCTGCATAGACAACAGAGAAGGAAAAAGCAACCCAAAGACAAAATTAACTGAAATTCCATGCAGAGAGTTGAAAGCTAATGAAGTCAAAGAAATAACCGAGACTATTAGGCAAGCAATCAGACAATCTGTAATTCTCATCACTCATATCTCCGAACACAAGAAACCCAGTCATCTTCAGTCTTGAATAGCATCAGATGCCCCCAGCAGGCTCATAATTTGCTGAACAGCAACTACTTGGGAAGCTTAGGTCGTATGACAGAAGGTGGGGATTGCTATCAAGGCAGAAAGATCCAACCCATAATTTGATTCGATTCAATGAGGGCCATATGAACATTTTGCAGTGGACTTGAACAGTCTCAAAATGCAACTATAAAGTCCACTGAAAAATAGGGAAAGATAACCCAAAATTCATGCTGATCAACGGGCACATCCAGAAAAGACCCGTGACTTTAAAATATGCACCATGCCTTCAAAAGTCTGCGTCCCTCAGGGCGCAAACGTTACTGGTCTGTTCTTCTTGTAAGATTAACGAAACAAAAATTTGACGCCTCTTAGCTCATACCTTTGCAACCAGACGGAGAAATAACGCCAATCGATGCTAAAGCAAGATAACCACACAATGCGAAAAACAGTTCAAGATGGATCATCGAATAATAAGTACCATCAAGAGGATCTGTGAATGCAAAAGCCTGCAAATCCAGCGACGCCGAAAACACAGCCGAGACGAGAAACGTAATCAGGTGGCGCGTCGCCATTGCTTCCGGAAATCAAGTCCTCTCGAGCCAATACGCAGCAGGAGCGTCGTTCTTTGTTCGTTTCTTGGAAATTCCAGCAATCTTTCGAGCGATCAGGACCTTCAAAATGCACACACAACCAACCCGATGAACAACAAGATAAGTCGCTCTGCCAAGTCTCACTATCAAATTCTTGTTCAAGAGAGACGCTTGAAGATAGGAGTGAGAGATGCTGCAATGAACAGCTCAAACATAACCCGGAAGAACTCGAACCGGGTGATCCGTGAGAAGCGGCGAAAAGAAGTGGAGGAAGAAGATGACGAAAGAGAAGGGTCTCACACGTACCGTGATCGAAGAAGCTAAAAGCTCTGTGGGTCGTCAAGGATGGAGAGAGAGAGAGAGAGAGAGAGAGAGAAAATGAAGAACGGAGAGTTCGGTTTTGGAGAAAAGGAGGGAGTTTTGAAGTCACTTCTCGGTTGTTTGTCTCGCCTGCGCTGACTCGCTTTGCTTAAAACGGTTAAGGAGTTCGGTTTTGGCAGTTGCGCGCCAAGGCGGTGGGGTTTGTTTCCGGTGCGAAGCCTCACACGGACCTCACCCGTACATCCACAATTTTTTTATTCATATTTTTTCAAAGATTTGTGGAAGAGAAAATTGTTACAGGGAAAATAAAAAGAAAGAGAGAAGAAAAGAAATAAAAAGGGGGTCGATTCTATCCAAAGGTCCGAAGTTGGCGAGTCTGTCATAGCAATCTTATCAAGATACTAACTCACCACCTAATCAACCATCTTAGTGGTCACAAATGTGTTTTCTTAACCAACACATTCTTAAAAGCAAGTTCAAGTCGAGCCACATCCAACTCCACTTATTGTAAAAGCTGGTACCCAGCCCGTTCGCCAAATTCATGGGCTATATCATCTCCTCCATCGCCGTACATCCTAACGTAAATGATCGCTCATCATTTGTGAACGCCGTCATCGCCATCGTTATCATCTCGTGCCATCCAATTCCTATTTCTCTGCCTTCCAAGAAACCAATGCCACCATATTCCATTAAGGCTGATCAGGTGACCAATGAAGAGCAAACCAGGCGTCTCCTCAACTTCAGCATGTACGTGAAGTCTCTCGCACGATACATGGATGACATCACACAAGGTTAAATCCATTTGTTGTTCATCCCCACAGACCGCATTGGTTAATTACGTGCTGATTCAATTTGCGCGTGAGCACAAACACACGCTCGCCCTTCTCCAATGAGCTGTACCAAACACATTTAAATCAAGAAGCCGAGGCAGAAGTCGCTGAACATTCAAGCTCAACAGTTCAAGCTGAACGCTGCGCCTCCCGAAGGGCCAAAGTCGAAACAGATCAATCCCAACTCCTTCCTTCGCAGATTTTCCGGACCTGGAATGATAAAAAGAACTGCTGGCCGGCAGCAAAATCATACAGCAAGCACAAGTGACGTGGACACATCACTACCCATGCCCAAGGATAAATTCACTCGCCGGCACAAACTAGCACTAATGCTGCCATGACAAACGATTTCCCCCACATGGAGAGCGGAACTACAAGATAATCACAGCAGTTCGTGACTGCATGTTAATACACAACTGGGAGTCTAATCCACATCCGACAGCAAAGTGTTCAAGACAAAAGCGAAGTCCTAGTTCAAGTTAGGGCATATTGCCTTAACAAAGTACACTTCCAGCGAATGATAGACACCGAAATCACATCAGGTGTTCATCAAAACTAAAAAGGACATGCAGTCTTATGCGCAAAAAATATTCAAATGCAGCAATGCAAGAGAACCCAACATAAACATGATGGGGTCACCTAGAGCGACCAGTGCGTCTGGTGGGTGGAATCATATGCCCTGGAGGGATCAAGCTCCATGAATTGCCTCCTGCTCTGTTGAGACAATTCCATGTCACCAGAGAACTGATTGTTCAGTGGCTGTGAGAACTGGCCCAAGCCCAGGTCAGCAGCTAGCCCAATGGAGCTCCCACCGGCGTCGTTGCCCTTGAAGGCCCACGCAGAGCCAGGACCAGTGAAGTGAATGGCCGAACTATGAGGAGACATCGACTGAGCCAGGGTCGAGCCCTGGGGGTGCACCATGTGGTTTGTCCCGAGAGGTGACGGCTGGTTCGTGGAGCCCCAGGGTTGATTTGACAGAAGAGAGAGAGCACAGCTTGAGTCAGCTACTCCAGTGAAGCATTCGCCAGGAGGAATTCCAGGAGCAGGGAAAGCTGTCGTGCCACCGGATGAGCACTGCAGGAAAAGGTCAGAGGGAGGGTTCTCAGGACTGCTCTGCCATGGATGAGGATAGACCTTTCCTGGTCCGGGGACTAGATCTCCAGGTGTTGTGCGCTCAGAAAAACGTGGCGATGACCATGCATGCTTCGGGTACGCTGTGAAATCCATCAGAAAACTACCCACTCTGGTGGTGTTCTCTGTCCAAGCAAGTGTCAGAAATTTGTACTCACATCACCAACACAGCCATTTAAACACAGAAGTCTTCCTATTTGTGACAAATGTGCACCAAAGAAAGAAAAGAGAGGATCGTGAAGGGGATGATGCCTAACCAAATATAGAGGACTGCAGTCGCCCATAGCGAGAGGATAGTAGCGACCCAGGTGGGGGCTTCCTCCGGCGCTCATTGTGACCAGCCAAACGTCTACGACAGCTTCGTTTTCCTTGGTCAAATTCAGTAAGCTGATGGAATCTGTGAAGAGACTAGTAGAGGAGATGTTAATACATAAAACATGGAAAGCAGTATGTAATCGTCTTCGATAAGCCAAACATCAAGTAGAACGAAAGCAAGACAAAAGCATGCTGAATTTTCTATCCCACTTCTCAATAGGTTACAGCAGAATCTACAAATACTGGTCACACTAGCAGTTAAATTAAGTCAAGGCTTGCTTATAGCAAAGGAAAAGCCGGATTTCTTAACTTAAGCACTTAATTATGCTGCCCCGGGAGAGAATCTTCTAGACAGAGAAAGTGTTAAGCATTCAACCAGGCACATGTTGCTGACTAAAAAGTTCAAAGCAAGTGCAACTGAGCAGTAGAAACAGCTCACTACAAAACAGGCACAACCCATCAACTTTAGAGGACATACATAGCAGAGTACTAGCTCAGAAAAAACTTGCTATTAGGTCCAAGAACCTACCATAGCCAATCTAAAGTTTAATCAAGGTTTATATATGATACATGTGATCAAGACTGTAACCTAGATACTGCAGGCTTAACATAAAATTGAATTTTAACTTTTAACACCAAAGCACTCTGACAAAGCGAAATGCTTTGTAAGCACACGAACCTGTTATCCATCGAAAAAACTGAAAACATGAACTTTGCAGCATTAGCTTTTCTAATTGATTCTCATCATACATAACTCACTCCAAAAATGCCCATAGCATAGCCAGCGGAGGAACCAAGACTTCAACCCATTGGAGAGACGCTTTTGGCACCAAATATAAAACAACAATGAGGATTCACCTATTTATTATTGTTTAGGGCGCCAATAGTTTCCCAGTTTGACATTCCTATATATAAATTTTTTTTTTTATCTCACCGCTACTCAAGTTGCTTTCACTTTCACAAAGCAAGTGAATCACAATGAGAAAATGTAAATGCAATTTCTACTGAAAAATGCCATATCAGCACATGAATCTCAAAAAGACGGGCCATAATGCACCAGGTATATGTGGGCTGATCTGAGCCCCTTGTTGGTTGCATTAAACTGATAGTACGAGCCAAAGTCTCTGGTCTAACATTATCCACAGCCTCCCAGGGAATTTTCCAGTTTAGCACTTCTTGCAACAAACTTATGGCTTGTTCATTCATAACCAAGCAACACTTGAGTTTATCACCAATGCGAGAGTTTATTTATCTTTGCTTAATGAATCAACATGCGAAAGCTTTCACTCACAATCTTGCATCAAAGCCTCTTAATATATATACAATACCACCTCCGCTTTTCTTTGCTGTAATTTTCTTACTTAAGGAAAAAAAAAAAGGATGTTGTAACTAGTGTGGGCATTTCATCACAACAGATTGCTGCTCAAAAGAAGAAAGCGCAAAAAATGTATTTCATACACAAGCAAACTGACAAATTATAGGAGACAATACAACAGTACTATCCACGGAAACAATGAGTTCAATCAGTCAATTGTTTGCTGCTATTTCAACAGAAGCATACTTATAAGAATTTGTTGGACATTCTATCTTCACATGGGAATGCATTGTTTGAAATTTATGTAGCATCTAGCAGAGAATTTAACAATGCATAACACCATTCCTGGATATTGGCTGCCATTCTAGTCAGCGCAGCCAACTAAGATATGGTAAGCCAGAAAGCATTCTGCTGGAATCCGATTAACTAAATGGATAATACTCATGTCGACAGAGAATCCTTAAGGTATATACGATCAAATGCATTTCAATTTTTTTCACTGATTCTGTTAATGACAGAAGTAACACTCAGTATAGTGAGGGAGCTGCTTATTGAGATGAGCTTTCAAATCCACACTTATGATGAAAGAAAAAAGAGCTGCTTGTTAAGACCAGCTTTTAATCCGCACTTATAACAAAAGAAGTCCAAAAAATTAAGGAACTATATGGAGCTCCACGACATATCAAGACAATGAATCAAATTCACCTCAAGAAAATAGCCGAAAATGCCTAAGTTATTCCTTGCTACACACTTCATTACTATGGAAGAAGAGACTCCAAAGATGTTTAGCCAAACGACAGAATTAAGGTTAGTAACAAAACAATGACTCCCACAATCCCATCAGAGGAGTGGCGAAGTAAATTCAGCATTTTCTGCTCTAATTCTGATGTTAATCCTTGCTACCCACTTCATTAATATGGAAGAAGATACTTCAAAGATGTTTAAGAAAACAACAGAACTAAGGTTAGTAAGGAAATAATGACTCCTACAATCCCATCAGAGGAGGAGCAAAGTGAATTCAGCATTTTCTGCTCTAATTCCGATGTTGACATTTAATGAAAATAAAATTTCCAAGAGGTGAAGTTGCAAAAGAGCAGGGAAAACGGCCACTAGTAATGGACACGGCAATGTCTAAGGAGGAGGAGCATCAATGGAAAAAGTTACCATAGCCTAAACACCCCAACTAAGGCTGTTTAGAGGTTCTGGCTAAGGAGGGTCACTACATGTCGTAAACAAATTAATTCTCGGTCTAAATGATTCAAGATTTCATCATGCTCATCAGATTGGTTCTAGACCGTTCGAAGTGTTTCTCATTAGCGACAAAAAGGTTCCAAGGACTAGTGGAATCTTAATGCTCGTGCTCACCTTTTTGAGCCGTCCAATAATCCGACGAGGACGGTTTACATCACCAAAAGATTCACAAAAGGTGTCTAAAGAGGCTTGAAAATGACCAGACCATTTGGGCAGTACCACCAGACACTTACCGAAGCAGATGTAATGAGAACAAGCAGACAAACAAAAGGTACTGACGAGTTCCTCCTTTTCTTTATCAGCCTCTCTTGTAGGAATACAAAAGTCGCGATAGCATCGTTTTCCATTCAAGAAAAAGCAAACCGCCGAAGCCCAAGGGCCTCATAGCAGCCAAATTTGAAAAGGAAAAAATTGAAGTGCAGACACGGAAAGCACCATGCTTCCTTTGATGATGAACAAGATAGCAACTTTGCGCTAAAAGGAAAGTCCATCGCAACCTCCAATCATGACCAACAAACACTCAAACCGAAGATAGGGAGCTGCAATGTCAAGACCAACACCCCGAGTAAAAATTGCCCAGAGCCGAACCCATTGCCAAAGTCTAAGAACACGCAAGCCCCCTAATCAAGCAGATAGCTTGTCAGCAGAAACGAACACCCAAAAAAGAAAACCGATCACGACTCTCGACTGAACCGAAACATTAAGCAAGCTGCTAACTTATGAACAGGACAAGAACCAAAGACACGAAATCAATCATTGCTCTCCACTAAAACTGAACCATCAATCGAGCAGCCCATCTAACTCCCGACACGCCAACTTCAAGAAGCCACAAGAAGGAGCAAACCCAACATGATATACACTGGAACGAACAAAAAACACCCACCCAATAAGGAGGTTTAGGTTCCAATAAGCGCAAAGACCCTCAAATTTGGGGAAATAGAGAGAACCCAAAATAGAAGAAGCAAAAGGGCAGACGAAAAAGAAATCAAAGTATCGCCTTTGACCTGCTGCACTGCTGGCAGAACCTCTGCTCGATGCCGGCGACGATGACGGTGGCGGACTTGGAGTGCATGCCGCACACCTTGTGCCTGGAATAGTAAGCCTTGGCATCGCTCAGATCCACCCGGCAGCCTTCCACCTGGCACCTCGGGGGCTGCCCGCCCTGGATCGCCCCGCAGCCGCCGCCGCCGGCGGAGCCCCTCACCTTCTTCGGGGGCGTGCCCGACCCGGGCGCGGGCGCGGCGGCGGAGGAGGAGCCGGAGCCGGAGCCGGAGCCGGAGCCGTGCTTGGGTGCGGCGGCATTATTACTACTGTTATTATTCTGGAAGTAGATTTTCTGGCCGAACTTGAGGCCGTTGAGGGACTCGAGAGGAGGAGGAGAAGAGGACCCGGACTCCGTCGTCCACGAGCCCGAACCCACATCCATGAGCGAGGTTCTCTAGAGCCCATTCATTGGAGCTACCCCAGTCGTCATCATCAGTGCCCTCTGCGCGCCTCTGTGCCTGTGCTAGAGAGAGAAAGAAAGAGAGAGAGAGAGAGAGAGAAAGAGTGAGCAAATGGTGGGGGTGGGGGAGGGAGGAGGAGGGGGGTTTTTAAGAGTGAAAAGTGGGGAGACGGCAGTGGCCCATGCCAGCCATCTTGTTTAAATGGTGGAGGTGGTACAATTACAAAAGAAAGTATGCAGAAAAAGAAGGGGAAGAGCTCAAAAAACAAAAATAATTGGGGGAGTTGGAGAGTAGAAAGATAGAGAGAGAGAGAGAGAGAAAGAGAGAGGCAAAAAGGGGCACCAGTCTCTCAGAGCTCCCAGAGGAGAGAGAGAGAGAGAGGGAGGGAGGGAGAAGGAGAGGGACCTGATGTAACGTACTTCGTCACTGTGGTGGGAGAGTTTTTTGGTGTTTTCTTGGAGCATAGTTCAGAGCTGGGGAAGAAGCCAATAGGAAATTCACCCAAAAAAATTTCGTTTTGTTCATGCACGTTGTTATGTGGATCAGTATCATGGATTGATCATGACACGCCCCGTTTCTCTAATGAATGTTTCAAGCATTTCTTTAGGTGAATATTTCGATGTTTCAGCCACCTTAAAATCTGGAATATTTGATAGTTCATGTCTCTCGATATATTGACAAGATCCGTCTCGACTGGTCAGTCGATAATCTTATTTACTACATGCGAGTTTCTTCTCTTGACGAAAAAACTCATAGGCTTAGGCCTCGGACTAAATGTGCCTATCGCATCAAGCGTGCATGGAAAGTTTGGTCTGCTACGTAATTTCGTGATTTCAAAAGATGTCTCGAGGATGACTTTTATATCTGTTAGATTGACTTGCGAGATTGATTGAAGGACTAAATTTAGCAATTCCTCTAGCTTTCTTGGTGTTTCCTAAATTTACTCCTAGGCTGCCTTTGCTATGTTTGGAAAAGGGAAGGAAAGTTAGGGGATTGAACATGTGGTTGGAAAATAGAAAAAGGGTAATGAGACAATTTGAGAAGGAGAGGGAGAAAAACCTAAAAGAAATAGCTCATTTTCTCAGTAAACTTTTTCTCCCAAACACGGATTAGGAGTTTGCCCTATTTCTAGACAAATACCCGTTGCTTTCTCAAACTTTTTTTTTTTTGGTTTTTTGCCCTATCAAGCAAAAGAAAGATTGCCACCGTGTCAGATTCTTTTTTAGTTCTAGTTCTTTCTTCATCAATCTCTGTCAACTAATCCTAACCTAATAATTCATGCGTGATAATATTCACTCTGCTTTGCTTAAAAATATTGAAAAACCGTCGAGCTCGCTTTTTGTATTTAAATTGCAAAATAACTTATGAGAAAAAAATCACTTCAATGACTGATTTGTTAATTTTGAAATCAATAAACACCTTTCACACAGGGTTCTGATCATGATCTCTTAAAGAATTTTTTTCATATTTCATTAGATGATAAAATGAGGATGGTAGAATTTCGATGTTAATTTTGCGCTCGGTTTTAACTTCTTCTTTTTACAGAAAAATAAAAACTCCACGTGTCACAGAAGTGGGGCTCGTTTTTACGGCAGGGGGGGGGCATTTTTTCAGGTGAAGCGGTTGCCAAACCTTAATTAAGTTGCACTTCATATTTACCCTAACTCTCTCTCTCTCTCTCTCTCTCCACATCTCCAGCTACTTTAAATTTCGTAAAGTAAGCTTGCAAAAGAAAAAGAAAACTTTGAGGAATAGTTAAGATACTTCAACTCCAAATTAACCGACTCCAACTACCATCAAGGTATGCCATAAAGAAAACCTGCCATCCAAAGAGAACTCCGTCCGACCAATCTAACGGCTTTGTATAAAGCAGGTTAATAATTGATAATTTTCCCATTCAAAGGGAGGCTTATACACTTTTGTGATTCTAGTTAAAGAGAGAGTGATGAATAAGCCCGTTCTACAATTTATATGATCGACACGATCAATCACAATATTAAAACCATCTCAACTCCATATTTTATGAGAGCCACACCATATCTTTAAAGATGTTTAACACGAAATTTGGCAGGCGTATCTTGCTAATAATTTTTTATTTTGTGAACATATCTCTCCTTTATTGTAAAGCTAGTAAAAAGGCAGGCATCACCCTAGCCATCGGAATAATTAAATTTTTTACATGCAAACGTATCTAAACAATAAAATACTAGTACACCAAAAAAAAATAAAACCATTTATCATATATATATATGAACATTTGGATTAAAAAATTAAATAAACAGTACCATGAGAATGATGGTGAAGCAACCCAATAAAATATTCGAATTCAATCTCAAACTTCATAAAAAATTATATGAAAAGCCCCATGCGTGTTGTTGAGAGTTTAACAATATAGGACCATTAAAGTAATAATGGTCCCTTTTTTTATGGAGGTTTACCC
Organism: Eucalyptus guilfoylei; assembly: GCA_016097605.1. Lineage (NCBI taxonomy): Eukaryota > Viridiplantae > Streptophyta > Magnoliopsida > Myrtales > Myrtaceae > Eucalyptus > Eucalyptus guilfoylei. Next base: position 30,562,993 of record CM027860.1, read on the forward strand.
AAATAGGACCATTAAAGTGATAATGGTCCCTTTTTCTTTTAATGAAAGTTTACCAAAATTGGGACCATTAAAGTAATAATGGTCCCATTTTTTTATGAAAGTTCTCCAATTGCAAATGGTCCCATTTTTTTTTTTTTAATGAAAGTCCATACATTTCTAATGTCAAATGCCTATCTTATACACTTCTTGATTACCCATCCCCCTTCTCTCTCTCACACACACACAAGCACAAAGAGAACTTTGATGTCGAGACAAATCATAAAGTTATAATTATTCCCATATTTCGAAATTTCTGCAAAATAAAGAAAGCTTCTCCAAAGAATTCGAGCTTTAAGATTTGGTGGTCAAGGTCAGAGTATAATGGAGTCCATTCAATGCTCATCGGTGCACTTGAAAGCCTATATTTACAAATGACTATCATTTTATCCAATATTCTTGAATATTATCGTATTCGAACTCAAGACTCAAATTTTATTTTCTATACAGAAGAGTACGTTCTGCATACTCGATCTACACCCTTTATGAACGTCGCAATACATCGACCTGACTCGAAGGGTTTGGCCATCTCACTAAGCGATCTAACCCTATGGTACAAGGTCACCTTTTTGCTCATGTACTTAGCTACATACAAAGGGAAGAAGGTGGGGAAGGCAAAAGGCTCCTTTCTTCCCCACCCTCCGACCAAAAACTCTTTCCTAGTTTTCTTGGTAAACGAACCATATTCTTTTGCCCTATCGAGGCAGGGAAAAATCGGGAAGCCTAAGAACAGAGCCTGTGCCCTAGACTAGACAGAAAGAGAGAAAGAGGGAAAGAGGGAAAGAGGGAAAGAGAGAGAGCTCTAAAAGAGGGTTCAACGAGAGGTGGGCTTTCGGTCAAAAGCAGAAGCGGGGTCCTGTTTCAGTTAAAAGATTCCCACTAATGGCTAAACCAACAGAAGGCACAGGGCGTCCTCCATCTAACCCGGCGCGCCCCATTTCGATTTACGGCGCATCGAACTCGATCCAAATCGAGACATCATCAGTACTTTCAGTTTGGCCAAGAGAATTTTCTCAGCAATTTATGTGGAACCTCCGGATGGATCTCTCCCCCACACGTCACGGTCGGACTGATCGATGAAAGCACGCACGCCATCTGCCATCATCACCATGCCTCCTTCGAGGAAGCATCTCCCTTCCTCGTTTCCTAAAATTGACTCACGATCTATATTTTCTAGGGACGGACTTCTTCCCTTTTTCCCTCCCCTCTCTTTTGCATAATTAGCGAAACAGTGCGTTGATTGATTCCTTCTTGGTGATCCATACGCATCAAGTCCGGTCTTTTCTTTTTTTTGGGGTGGGGGGAGGCCCCTGCTTGGTACGAACGCACCGCCGAAACCCATTTTTCGTTCGGAAGAGAATTCGTACGTTCTTTCCCTTTTGTTACTACTTATGTTGGCACCGTTAACAGGTTTTTTTAGATTCCTGTCCTCTCTCTCTCTCTTTTTCCTCTTTGTTTACTGAGTAAGATTCTCTCCCTTCTCCCGGGGGAGGCAGACCAAACTAAAGTGATTTGCATCGTTTGTTAAATGACCAGCCGGAACGTGGATAGTGCCTTTTCAAGGTAGTTGGATTGACGGTAAATTTACTAGCCTCCTAAACCCGATAAAAGTCAGCCATTGAAATTTTTTGCCAGAACAACATGGATTCCCCTTCGTCTTCCCTACTTAGGCACTGAAATGAAAACTATCAATCACACTTCATACTAATGTATTGATTCAATTAAGGTGGTCCTGTCTAATTATCATACAGACCCTATTGTCGTACTCACTAGATAGGTATGTGTATGTCTCACCAAGTCTAAAAGTCTATGCTGAAGGTGTTGCAGAACATATTGCGCTTTGTTTGTAGAATGATCGGGCCTGAGTTCTTAGGCCCGCTCAAGATGTATTTACAAATTTGGCTGGTCTAATTTTGTTTAGATTAGTTTGTCAATTGTTAGATTTATGATTGGGTCTATAAATAGAGCACCTATTTATTTGCCCCCCAGTCTCTCATGATTTACATGATCACGCTCGCGTAAACCGAGGACAAATCATGAAAATGGACACGTGAAAAGGAAAGACAGAAGGAGCATTCCCCAATTTTCGGATGCAAAACTAGGACTACTGACTAGCTATCAAAATCAAAGCAGTCAAATCAAAGTGAAAACTAGCAGTTTCTTTCAGTCACGTTTAGGAGAGATACATCGGAAGCTAACTACCAACATCTCGTGGTTAAGCACCAGTCTACATTGATTATTTATTCAAAATTGGACAGAAATCGAGGAAAAAGTTAATTACATTAAGAACTCTAAATTAATATATTCATTTCATATTCATTTTCTAACATACTCATGCTACGTCTATTTCAAATTGGTACACCATTGTCTCTTCATCCCAAAAAAAAAATCTCAAATTTATCATAATTTGAAATAAATGCAATGCGGAATATCAATTTAAAGTAAATGTGATATGAATATATTAATTTTAGAATTTTTATAATATACAAATTAATTTAAAATAAATGTGCCACAGAAAAATGGGTGACAGCATCTAATTTCGTTTTCCCAAGTCACTGCAATTACAAATTTAGATGCAAACAAGAGGGATCTGAGTGCAATTGGTACCGCTGGGTCCATTCCACATTTATGGAAGTACTGTTGAGAAAGCTCCAAAATGACACCAGTATTGATTAGTTAGGGTCCTAGTGCAGACTTCAGTGGGCCCTTCATCATTGTTGCCCAATTTCGACATAATTGTTGCTGGGTGGAAGAAAAAAAGGGTCGAAGTCCTCCTTTGGCCCAAAAAAACCTTTTCTTTTCTTAATTTAAAATATTTTCTAAAATCTAAAAAAGGTATATATAAATCTATATGTCAATATTTGCATCTTGAAATCACTGGGGTTGCCCCAATGACCACCATTGGAAAGAGAAAGATAGGAAGTTCGATTACTTACCTTTTTAGAGCTCGGAAGTGGAGACATTTTGGAGTTCAACATACACGTCTACAAAAAAACGGAGCAAAAATTTGAAAGTGACCTAGTTAGAGTAAAACAAAAAAAAAAATTCACACGTTGTGAAAGTTTCGAATGTAAAAGCATGCACATAGCAAGATTGAGATAAAGCATAAAAACTAAGGATGCAAATGATAACTATTATGACCAGAAATTGATTTGATAACAATGCAAAATTATGTTATCGGAATAGAATCTCGTTTGATAATAACATAAAATTTCTCATTCCCAAAGGGTAGCAAATGGCAGCGGTGGCAACCGATGGCGGCAGATAGTGGCCGACGACTGTGGCAAGTGGGTGGCCGATTAGTAGAGAGGATGCGCAATTAAAAAAGTTTTTATTTTTCATTTCTGTTCCAAAATTGCAAGCCTATTTCTAGACTAAAAATTTTGCTCTAAAAATAGAAAAATGAAATTGCGTTATGAAATCGATTTCTGTTCCAGAAACAGATCTAAAACATAAAAATTATTTTGAAATAGAAATAAAATGATTGTCATGCATACCTTAAAAGTCTATCGAAACATGGCAAGAATAAAAAAAGTTATTGGCTCTTTTGATAGATTTTGTTTCAAATTCTTACCCTTTTTTTCCCTCAGAATAGGGGTGGTTGGCTTCCAGTCCAATCCGATTCCACCTAGGAACCAGTAAATGGGGATTGATCACTTATTTAACATGAAGACAAAATTAAAAAAGAAAAAGGGCGAGATTTTGGCTTTTCTTTGTCGAAAAGAAAGAGATCCAACCAATCGATCAGAGAAATCTTCCATGCTTTTCTTTGGGCAATAAACGTAGGGGAAGCAAAAGAGATTGTCTCCATTTTATTCTGGCAACAAATTGGCAAGGGAATTTGGTCGTGAGGGAAGTCAACAGGGGAGGAATAAAAGGAAAAATATGAATAATAAGAAAGAGAGCAAGAGATTTAAGCACTAATGGGAGCAAAGCAAATTAGTAAGATCATTCACACTGCTCTCTTCCCTTAATTTTTTGGGCAATAATATATATAATGTCAGTCCAGTTCCCCTTGGAATCGAGAATTGGACTGCTTGGACACTAATTCCACTTTTAGAAATAGGAAATCGAACCGGCACTCCTAGGAACTGGACTTACGGGCCAATTTGATTCGGTTTAGTCGGTCATCTTGCTCACCCCTACTTTAGAGTCTCTAATGTTACACTATGAGAGTTTTGAATTGTTACCTTTTTTTTCCCTCATGGTATCTAACATTACAGTGTGAAATTTTCAAATGTTTAAAATTAAAAAAGAGCACGTGCATAGAAAGATTGAGAAATAGAGTAAAAACTAAAAAACGATGGAGACACGTCATGAATAAATGAGTTTTTGGCTCTTTTGATAGATTTTCTGTCGAATTCTTACCTTTTCTTCTCCTAGAGTATCTAACATTATGCCATGAAAGTTTCAAATGTTTAGGATTAAAAAAAAGTACTTGCATAGCAAGATTGAGATGAAAATTAAAAACTAGAAGTCTATCACGACACGTTATGAATAAATAAGTTATTGGCTCTTTTGATAGATTTTGTTTCGAATTCTTATCCTTTTTTTTTTTCCCTCAGAGTATCAAACATTTAAAATCTTTTGAAACATAAGAATCTCAAAAAAATATAATAATTTAAAATGATTAATATCACAAAAAATCTTGAACTAGTCTTGAGCCACATTTAATTTGTGTTAAGAAAACTTCCGAACTGATACACACCCATTTTGTATTTTACTTCAAACCGGTCCACTCGTGCCACATTTTTTCTAAACTAACTTTTATTTCAAACTAGTACAACCGTGCCATATTTACTCCAAATGATGCACCCGTATAATTACCACAAAAAATCCTAGATATATCAAAATTTGGGGTAAACGTGACATTGATATATTAGTTTATGGCACGAGTGTACCGGTATGATATTTTTTGTGACACAAAATGAGCTTGGAGTAAATGTGGCACGGTTGTATCAATTTAAGATTTTTTGTGACACAAAAATTAATTTTGAGTAAATGTGGTATGAGTATATTAGTGTGGGATTTTTAATAGTGTTGGTGCTATTTTATACTATTTTCACGATTATAAGAATCTCTGATGTTTTCTATTTTGATTTTTAGGAAGCAACACGTACTTGAAAAAATACAGGAAGAAACGCATTCTAAACGAACAAACGCAACGGTAATATACAAATAAGACACTGTCCCTCATTCCATATGCTAATAAGAAATCGAGAGGGAATGGTTTTGACAATCTTGTAAGATTTGATTTCTTATTTTTATCTTTATAATTGGCATTTTTGTGTACATAATTTATAGAAGGGCGAGGAGGGACGACCATCATAATATAGATGTTCGATAAATACACAAGTCCATCATCGTGCTCTCACCGGCATACCTGAAAGCGGGAACTAGAAAGTCTTCCCGTACGAGGTAATAGCAAACATACCTCAAGGTTCGCTCCAGACGTGGCTTGAACGGTCTAGCTCTGGACTACTACGCTCGATAGCAAAACGTGCATGTTACCATTATTAACTTCTTTTTTTTCCAAGATCCATACACGAAAAAATGGCACGAAGATACGCACACCACTGCTGAATTAAGAATTCAATCTGATCGTGTAACACGACATGTGGAACCACAAACAAAACAGTACCGGCAGCATATGATGCAGCACCGTCCGGACAGCATCGTCCACATCGCTCATGTACAAGTCTTGATAAAATCTAGCGATGAATTTAATGACATCAGTCACGACCATTCCCCGCAGTTATGGCTGAAGGGAAGCAGTCGTGCGGAAGCCAAGTAACATGCATTTGCAGACAGGCTCCTCGGTTTGGGCCGGACGGTTCTGCCGACGACAACGCTCATAACAACGATGGGTAAAAGTAATGATAGCAGCAAGGTCTAATGGGTCTTCGTCTCACCGTCTTCGCGTTTCGCGAGAAACGGAAGAAGAAGGCGCAGCACAGGAATCGGCAGCCCTGGCGTAAATGAGACGGGAGGCGCGCGAGGACGGGTCGTTGTCAGTTCCTTGAATGCTCGTCGCAGAAGATTTATGGCTTGCAGTCACTTGCCGAGCACTTACGCATGTGGCGACGTGAGGACTTTGACCTAGCGTTGACCATTTGTCGGCTAGTTGCTTCCTGCGAGTGAGATGGGAGAGTAGTTTAACTCGAGAAACGGCTATCTGGTCTCTACTTCTGTCGTTACCTTAACATACACGAAAGAACAGTAGAATCTAGTGTCCGCTCAGCCCTGTGTTTAGGAACGTGATGTCTGCTAGATGTCCGCGCCTAGCTAGCTCCATCTATCAACTCGCATATAAAACGCGTGGAAAAATGATATGAGTCTACCAGAACTCGAGTTGTCGTGGAACCTTTGCTAGGATGACCGCTGCTGTCGTTCTTGAGAGCAGAGGAGCCAGTTTCATCCGCAAGATTTTGTACATAGGAACTCGAAAAAAAGACAAGTTGGGTTGCTTCACAGATACTAAAGGAACATATCACCCCCAATAGCATGGTGATTCGACTATCTAAAGGACTTCGGATTACCTAGTCTAACAAACCAGTAAAATCGAGGCTTTGACTTGTACTAGTGACTCTAATCCACGGCAATCTCTTGACACCATAGCTAACATTGTCAGTCCTAAAGAGTTAATCCACTGTATCGTTGATGATGTATGATGCTAATTGCTAGCCGACCTATCCTCCACCAATGTGATAGTCCCATTTGTCAACTCCACGAGTGTCATATCTAGTCTCCACTCAATCTAGGTGGGGTGGCAAGTGAAAAAAAGAACAAAGAAAAACCCGAATTGGCTTTTGGGGTGCTGAGGCTTCAACTTATAACTTCAATCGTATTGTAATTGCAGGGTTTATCCACCTCATTTAAAATATGAAGTGCTCCGTCCAAAAAATTAAAAAAGGAAAGTGCAAATCTTTATGTGGATAAATAAATTACGCCATGTCTTTAGTTACATCCTAGATCAGGTTAGGCTTGAACCGATTCAACGATTTGAGTTTAATGATGGTCGAAGAAATCTCATAGAGAGGAAAGCCCAGTCGGTAGGAGGCAACCTTTCTGTGCAATGCATGTCACGTAATTTCTTTTTATCTTGCATACAGCTTCTCCATGGTTATCTTGTACCGGTACCAGTCTTATTGTTGTAGATATTATGCTTATAGTTACAGTTCATGAAGAATCGTTGGTACACTTACCCGTCACCGTGTCATGTGAATAACAGCCACCTTATTTTAACAAGAGACTTAGGCATGCCAGTAAACAACTTGCACAAAATACTAGCAGTCAACTTCTTACCTAGAGAATCGCAAAAATCACTCCGAGACTAGGATACAATAATGTATATCAGCAGGAGGTGCCACTGCAGTACAGTAAAATCACCACGATAGGTTTGGTCCTTAGGATGGTCGATCCGGTCAAATTTAATGACAAATCGTAGGCGATTAACTGTTCGCAACAGGGCCTGATCGATCTAATTATGCGCACCCGAAAAGGAGGAAAAAGAAGGGTCTACACTCTACAGCGGTATGTGTGTCACGAGGGGACAAGCGAGTGTCATTTAGTAGGAGCAACAATAAACAAATTTCAAGAATAGAGAGGTGTGAGTACAGGAACCAACGCCTTTTACCGTAATATTAAAATTCCCTAGGGGGGCTCTGGCCTGGAAGAACTCTATTTACTACACTTTTCCCAACCTGACCTCATGACCACGCGCCGAATCCAACGTAGATTTTGAGAATGCGATGTCAATAATCTCACGTCGTTTGTTCAGGATGTGTTTTCCAAGGCCGTGCAGCAGAGGCGTGAATAGAAACTTACCGACCGCTGCAATATACATTTTATCTTTTCGGGTCCTAATTGAAAATTAAGGAAAAACAGCTTTTGGACGGGGGGAAACCCAGAAAACAAATGAGAGACGTGGAAAAAGGTGTTCGCTTTTCCTCGACATCAACATGGGACGTGCTCATGGAGCGCGTGTGTGGAGATTCTGCAGACTCCTTTTCTATAAAGATGTGGATTCGAAACATATGGTAGTTAGCGAGAGGAATTTCGTTGAATTATTTTTTTCCCTAGAAGTTCGAGGGGGACCAAAGTTGGAATTGTAGGATGCCATATTTCCATTTGCAAAATGGTCCGTCCGAGTTTAAAGCTATGATTCTCATATTCTTTTTTAATTTTAGGGGTAGTATAGCACAACGGGTAGGTTTGGTCCATTTTCAATTTGGACCAAAGGAGTCAAGGAACTTTAACCTATTCGGAACGAGTAAAGAGCACGACTTTGAATGAGTAAAGAACGACTCATTATTAATATGGGTCTCAGGTCAAATATGAAGTATGTATGGGTTGCTAGAATTATATTGTGTAGAAAATAGGTCACGACCGGTAAAATGAGTCTATTTGGGTTGGGTGTTAGGTTGGATCATTTATCATCCGACCCAACCGCCCCATCCTGCCACGCCCGATTAACAGGTCTACTCTTCAGCTATGTCCTTGGGTGAGTGCCTGAGCCAATAAGCATCTGAAGTAAGGGAAAATCTTGCATCTAGAAACATAGGGAATCCTGATTTTTCAGAAAGTTTTTTGCCCCGTGATGCCATCTTAGTCAAATTTCATCAGCGGTTCATGGATCGGTTGTAGCACCACAGATCAGCGTTCAACCACAAACCCAAAAGCTTTTGAAAGGTTCATTCTTTTTGCAAGCACGATTCCCAGTAACGTTTTAATAATGTTGCACCTGTCTGTCTTGGCTCCACCACCTTGTTGGTGTAGCCACAGTGACCATGACGCCATGCTCACGCATCCCTCTTCCCCAGCTACAGGGCTGAAGCATGGTCCTTCCTAGGCCCACCGTCTTGCTCGATCACGTCTAGGTTTTTCCAAGGTCCGCATTCCTTCTGTTCGATCACGTCCGCTTCTCGCATCTGTGATTCTAACAACTGACTGCGCCTGTGATTCTAACAACTGACCCCGCGACAACGGTACTCCTCCAGACACTTGGCCTGAGTATGCATGTACATACTGCTGCCAGCGAAGCAAATTACTCAAGGCCTGATCATATCGCTGGCCCTTATCGTGAGGCACTAAAGATCAATGCAGGTGTGTTAATTTATCCAGTCACGGTGCAATAGACTCGGTGAAATTCATGTGTTCGGGGTACCAGGGGATGGGTATATTTCTAGGAGCAAACTTCGGCAGAAATGAATCGCTTCAGGAGAATTCGTTCATTTTCTCGAGACATCACCAGAAAGTCGTGAAGGTTTTAGTTAGTCACAGTGCCGTACTTGCCAGTGTTGATTTAACAAAAACAGCTATTTATTTATTTAATCCACACATTTCATCCGCCATACCTGATCATTTTCCGTTCGAGAATGCTTAAATCTGGATCACACCATGCTATGAAGGGGTTTCCATACGTTATCAGGAGCTTACACATAGGGGCAATTTGCCTGCTAAGCCCATCATATAATCCGGGAAGGTCAATATGGCTAATGCGGGCTTAACTCTGTACCCTAAAACTTAACAAGAACATATTTTCATGGGGACCTACCAAGATTTCCCTAGTCAACTCCAGATGTGAATGATTATAAAAAAGCGATAAACAAAGATGATGATGGGTCATTGCAAGAATTGCAACATAAAGCAATCGAATTATCAATACTCTAAACAATGACTGCCTGACTTCTGCACTCGACGTGAACCAGGACAAGTAACGTCATATGAAGTTCTCATGAATCAGTAGCATAGCATTTCAACCTCAATCAGAGCGCAGTGGGTTGTTAGTCCAACACCATTTGTGTTAAAGTGGAGGTCCCTCTTACAGATACAACCAAACAGACCACATTTTTCAACCGAAACTATTTCTGCATCATACTAATGGTAAGGCCTCTACTGATAAAGAACTAACAAACACAGTAATGCAATTGATCAAGTTTTCCCATCAACGATGTTTCTGTGATTCAGCTTTTCCATGCTTCTCTTTTTTGTTTTTTCTCTGCTGAAAACAAAGTATCCCTCATGAAGCTAGATAATACCACTTCATGTAAATGATGACACCCAGAGAATTTTTGAACAGGTTTTCCAAGTGCAAAGTCCTTTTGAATTCAAACATTGCTGACGATTTGTGAGTAGTTTTTCGAATCAACAGAGGATTTTACGGGAAGAGAAGAGGCCAAGGCCCCTAAAAAATGGCATCTTATTCTTCATGCCAGTAATGAAGAAATGTATAAATTAGCTTTAGTCTTGAATACAAGATAAACATACACCTCGCTTGCCCACTTGCTAAACTCATTCAAGAAGCATGCACTAGACACTCTGCATAGACAAATTCCTCCTTCAACTTTTGCCAGACTTTCGGGCCACTAGGATGTCGATTTACATACTGACTAACAAATTTCCTATCTGAGCATCCAATGAAAGTACTTAAGGCCAACTCAGGATCAGCTGCTCCTTGGTCTTTCAGCCAATTATACATGGAATATCTAAGTTTGATTCTCTGAATTTTATAACCAATAAAAGCTGGAAAGTTAACTAAAGTTGACAAGGGGCAACCCAAATCATTCATGAGAAAATCCACTTTCATCTCAATCACATCCCTTGACATGTTAAGAATTTTGGGACATACTGTCAGCATTTTAATGACATCCTTCCGATCCAAACCAGCGCTCACAAGGCAATCAAACCTCTCCTGAAGATCTTCAGCTTTGCCTCTGAATAACTTGACGGCCTCGCTTATCTTTGTTAAATCATCAGTAAATCCCAATCCCAACAAAAACTTAACCTTCAGCAATTTCTTACTCACATCAGGTAGTTGCTCAATTCGTGATCCAAGAACCCAATTCTTCATTTCTGTTGGGTCATCCTTGATGATTTTACAAAGCCGCTTTTTTCCAATATTTAACCTAGCAAATACGGTGTTAGGTTTCTTCAGAGTACATTCACCCAACCATGGGGAATGAGAGCGTAAAATTTTGCTAATGTCTTCAGTCGGCATGTCAATCTCAGTGAGGAACATAAAACACCTTCTCAAATTTGACAAAAACTTTCCAACTTGGACATTTGGAAACTGCAAAAACATTGACCGTATTTCACATACAGAGGACCCAAATTTTAACAGATAACCAATGAGGGAAAATGTCTTGTCCCCTGAACCTTCAAAGAAAATTCCTGGATGGTGTCTAATTAACTCACTCAACTGCTCATCACTGCAACCTATGTTTCTAAAGAAACAGAAAAGCTCAAGAATCTGACTCCATCTAAAACAATCCTTTTCAGATATATTCTCTTCAATCATTGTGAAATGAAAGCCAAGATTCTTCAAATTCTCTAATACCTCGACGAAGTCCTTATCAACATCTCCAGTCAAAAGATATGGACTAGCGGCAATAACCCTAGCCATATTAGACCGACTAAGCCCCAGTTTCTCATAGGCACTAATCTTCAACATCATAAGCCCATGATCATAACGGAAGATTTCAGGAGCCTCCTTGTAAATTCTCCCCATCTTCTCACGTGCAATCCCATATTCACAAAGTACATGATAGTTCTCCAACAACAGCTGATCATCCATCAAAAACATCGTCTCTCTCGGAAGAAGCCGAGCATAATCTGCCGGACACAAACCCAGACTCTCAAAAAATGGCTCGAATTCATTTATAGGATGATAGCGTAAGAACCGCGATATCGATGCACCAATGTCCTTCCGGGCATCAACCTTCTGCAGAAGCCTATCGAGGAACTGAGGGGAATTCTTACTTATAAACTCTGCATCCATGAAGGGCAAGCCTCGAGTGAAGTGCAAGTACTCCGTAATCGCATCTTGCGCTAGTCTAAGAGTCACACCACGAGTTCTCCCCAATTTTCCATTGTTATTCAGAGGACCCTCTATCAATCCCACATGATAACTTCTTGCCGTCCCGCAAAGATCCGGACTTTGAGCAATCTGAAACAACCCTCTTGGCCAAAACTTGGTTTTGCAAGACTTAACCAGGCTAAGTACATAAACAGAACAGACCCCCATCGTACTAGCTGGTGCTCACCCTGAGTTTGTCCTAGACGGGTCATCGCTCGTTATCACTCACAATCGTAAAAAGGGGTCATAAGCAACGAAACCACAAACCATTTTGAGCTTCCACAGAGTCGAGTCGCCTCGCCGATTGTCGTACCTTGCTGCCAAAATCTAGCTGCTTCCACCCTCTGCTAAGTAGAGATTGATGGAGCCTCGACAGAGGGGCCTTCTTGAATGGAGGAAGAGTGTGGAGGGCGAGGCCGCTCGTCAGTTGCTCGACGGAGCGGGGGCGGCTCCCTCGAATTTCACCACGCGGTCGAAAAGGGCCGTCGCTATACGAAACCACCGCGCGGAGGCGGCGGCGCGCGGCACGAACTGGGCTATGAAGCCAACTTGTCTTCCGGGTTTTGCTTGGATCGAGCTCGACGGGAGGCCCGATCTTAATGCCTAGGGAGCAGATTGGCGGTGAATTTTAATCAGTGATCAAGGATCATGCTCAGCTGCGGCCCGAGGCCGGGCTTGCAAGCAAGCGAGCGGGTTTAGCAAAGGGCGCTGTTCGGACATCTGGACTTTGCACGTGTTTTGGCTCGCCATGGCATGGGGAGACTGCGGAATTTCTGGTGCAGAGGGGCTGCCCAATAGCACCTGTGGACTCGGGCCTTAAGAAGGCGAGAGAATTGTGATAGTATTATTGATCTCTATAGATGATCTCTATTCATCACCGGAGATGATGGAAGCGAGATATGTCGAATTAGAGCCAACCTCTTTATTCGGTTTCGGATGAAGGAGTTTAGAGAACCAAAACACTTACTAGGATTCGAGATTTGATAACACAAGAAAAGGTTAGTCTTATGTCGACAAAAGTGCACGAGATCTTTTCAAGAAGTTTGGGATGCTTGATTGCGAGTCAATCTCTCCTGGTAATGATTAAAATATGAAATTTTGTGCTATTGGAGGAATATAATTAAAAGATTCAATTATGCATAGGCAATTGGTGAAAAGCCTAATCTACCTAACTGTAACATGGCCTGACATTGCAGTGGGAGAAACCACAAAAGCCTCATTAGGATGCAGTTTAGCATATAATGTCGTGCTGACTATGCTGGTGACCATGACACACGACATTCGACTACTGGATATATGTTTCGGCTTTTGATTGTGGAAAGTGTCATGGTGCAGTAAGAGGCAATAAAAAATATCACTATCAATCGCAAAAGCTTAGCATAAAGTGATAGCAATGGTGGCATAGGAAAGTACGTGTTTAATGCAGATTATGAAGTACCTACATCAAGTAATTGAATACCTTGTAGTGCTCATTTGTGATAATCAATCAGCCATATGATTGGTAGAGAACCTGATCCTCCACGCAAGAACTAAGCATATATAAATGCATTATGACTTCTTGCATGAAAAGGTACTAATGGGAGAGAGAGAGAGAGATGGAAAGCATAAAGACAAGAGATCAAATTGCAAATATTTTCATCAAGGGACTTGAGACTATAGAGTTTGAAGAGTACCGAAAGCAACTTGGCATCGTCGCCAGATTCACATTGAAAGAAGAGTAGAAGGTGAGGACTATTGAAGGAAAGCTCCACCGCCTACTCTATCCATTTAACTATTTAGATTTTTATTGTTGCAAAGTATGAGATATTTTGGCAATAGGGTGTAGAACTGTGTGGCTAATAGATTGGACACAAGACACATCTAGTATTATTAGTAGTTTATGTATAACTATAAAGGGAAATAAAGCCACCTACTTCCTACAAGTAGCTGAGAAGTGCTTCAGTTTTGGTAAATGTATGAAAAAAGTATACAAAAAAAATAATAATAACAATAAAAAATCGTTGTGTTGCTCTACTAGGACTCCTGGTGAAGTGTAGTCGATCCATCCGAATCCATCACCTTCAAAATAGCCCTAGTAGCGGGTCTTCTCTGTGTCACTTTCGTATGGCACTCTCAACCTATGGCAAAAGAGTCCACCTTATTCTTGTTCTGTTTGAGAACACCGAGCCTGCAGATTCGTCGTTTACGGAATCACGTGACTGCTAACTGCTAAGTAGTAAACTGGATTTGACCTACAAGGCTGCAAACAAGTGGCTGTCCTTTCGAAAGTCTTCAAGACAACCTGGATAATGTTAAGAACAGCTATAAAAAAGTAATATGATGATGGAACTTCCAAAGCTTGTGTTCATTGTTGTCATCGCAGGGTATTGAGAGACAACTCCAGACAGGCAGAGGCTGCATCAGCATCATCCCTGAGCGCCGTTTCTTGTCAAAGAATGGGGTGTCACTAAGATTTAGCCAAAAAAGGAGGGCATTGCGGTAAATTATCCAAAGATCAGGAGATCAAAACTATGAAGATGCTGTAAAGAGAACAGCATTGATGGCCAGCTGAGGATGATACATAGTGATAAAAAGATCAGGAGATCGTGTTGAGTCCTAAAGTCATGAAAATCTACTAAACATGCAATCAAATTATTTAGAGATGCAGTTGAATCCATTTCAGTAGTGCTGCTGACAAGAAGATCACCGTTGATATTCTTGTATAGAGATAAGCCATTAGGAAGAATCTCTCCCGGAAAATCAAATTTAGCATAAGCTGGTTGATGACAGCATGTATGTGAAGCTCTGATGCAGTAATCTGTTCCTATTCACGTTGCCCCAAAATGTTGTTTAATTTCTGGAGTTGTGCCCACCTTTATTCTGAATTCTCAGGTTACAGTGGCGAAAAAAGAAAAGTTACAAAGGTGATTTCGCCCCTAATTAGCCCAAATTTGTTGGATCTTCGAAATACATCAGCATCTAGGTAATTTGACCCCTAAAAAGACATGTCATATAGCTGCAGCCTGGATTTGAGTAAAATCTTCTAAGTTTTCAAAACCTTGCGCTTCAGTATGTCATAGTCAGTCTGTGAATCAAAATCCCCAACTTTGTTCATAATGTAATGCTTCTTTAACTATGATATTAAATGAAAACAATCAGAAAAAATTGGCCATTTTGACAGGAACTAAAACAGCAGTACCTGTGATACCCCATGATGTGGTCTTAAAGTCTGCCAAGAGACATTAGCATCCAAAGGGTGCAACCCCGTATGTGCCTGTCTGGTGAGCATATACTTCTAGGAGAATGAAACAGAAGATTCACCGAATTGCTTAATATGTTTGAAAACCAAAATATGACTGCAATATTCTTCGGCACTTCATTCTCATTCCCCAACTATTGATACAATGCGACATCAAAGTTATCAGGCAGTTGCAGATAAATCACATGGTATATTCTGCCTAAAAATCTCACAAACCAAACACTCCAGAGGCACTTTCCCAGCAATTCTTTGTAAGATCCCACCTGTTCGATATAAATTTTGAGACATTATACACAGAGAAACACACTTCCCTAAATCAACACCTATGAGACATTTCTTTGGCCTTCCAGAGCTCCAAATTAAGATAAAGCATTATCTGTTACATTCAATTTATAGTCGGTACACCACAGTAGACCAAGAACAACCATTCAGTCTTGACAACCATTGTCTTCTTCACTGTAGCAATTGGTTGCGCAGATAGTATCGGCAGAAGGAATGAGTCCTTTCATCTTCCTTGTTCCTCCATATTGACATAATTTTTTCTTTATCATGCTGTTTAGCAGCTTCTGATTCACTTTTTCCTTTCTTCCCCGGCTGGAAGGGATTGAGACTGCAGCGGATGGTAGACCAGGAAATTGTGCTACCTGGGCAGCTAACTTATTTTGGATGGGAAATGAGTATTATGAGTATTTTGAAGACCTTCTGTGGCTGAGAAATGAACATCTTCGAGACTATTCACACTTTCACTCTTGGAGGGACCATTGCTTGACTTTTGTTGCTGATCAAACATCATCCTCAGTTGTCTCCCTTGCTCTTCAATTTGCAACTGCAAAGTCCGCTGAATCTGTCGAAGATATCCACAGAAACTCTTGTTTTAGACATCAAACTTCGGAATGATGAACCGCAGGCAAGTTGAAGAAAACAAAGAGCGCAGTTTAAGAGGCCGAACTTTCTTTCATTGAATTCACTTCTAAAACTGAGAAAGTGAAAGTAAATTTACGTGATGCCTTTCAAAGTCTCTCCATCATCTGCCCTTTCTTTACTTTAAGAAAGGATCAGAACTTCACCTCAAGTTGTTCATGGAGACGCCTTTGCACATCCAACTGCAGTTGTAACGCCTCTCTTATTTGCAGGCTGCTGCCATACGTCAAACTCTTACATTAACACCCGAAGTAATGTGCTTGAGAGGGTATATCTATCTATCTCAAAGCATGGTAAAAAAAATTGCAAATCACAGAACATATGGACTGAGCCAGGCTTACTTCCTGTTATCGATTTGGGGAACTTCATTTGAGCTAGTTCTTCTAGCAGTCCTCCCTATCGTTTAGTGAAAAGCTTTTAGGACTAACAGCTGAGGGGCAGGAATTAATAAACATCATTAATACTAGATTGCTAGAAAAAGAGGATTAACCTTCTGCAGAATCTGGCATGTATTTTGCAATTCGATACTTCTGCATCGCAAACAAAAAGAATGCAACATCTTTAAGATTAAGGTTTACTGTTGAGTTCATGGCTCATGTGAATAAGAAGTTTCCCAGTTGTACATACCTGCAAATGACTTTTAATGTGAAAAATTGTTAATCCATCTGAATCCATCAGCTTTAAGATAGACTTCGGAGTCGCCTCTGTATAGGATCAATCATCGGAATATCAAAATGAATCTCTCTTCACTTATTGTTTAAACCGATAAGCTATTTATCACTTACTTTCAGCACCCCCGAGGCGATTTACACACTCAACGAACTTCTCGTGCAAATCTTGAGTCCACCTAATTCTCGTTTTATTTGAGAGAATGGATCCTGTTGACATGGCATTAGCAGAAGGAAAGTTTGAAGGCTGTTTTTCCAACTGAGAAGAGAAGCTGAGTTGTGAGAGAAGATGACCCGGTGATCTGCAAGAGACCTGCAAACAAAGGGCTATTCATTCTAAGTATTGAGAACAAAATGCATAATATTAGTCAAGATAAGCAAAAGCAAGACACATAATAGAACGGTCAAACCTTTTGGTCCCTTTTCTCAGCAGAGGGACTTGAGAGACACCTCCAGACAGAGGCTGCGCTGTCCCTGAGCAATTTGTCTTGTCCATGAGCAAGAACCTTGCTCTGCTGCGAATTGGTGTATTGGAATTGATAGCATTTCTCAGCTGCTCTATCATACTCATTGCTGTAAGGAGACTTTGCAATGGCCTGCCCTTTTGACTCAATAAAGGGGTCAGGCTGATCTCGCAAATTGATTGTGAAACTCTCCCTGGAAGATCTGTACAGAGGGAATTCGGTATCACATGCTTTAGAAGGTTGCAAGCAATCTGATGAACTGCTAACATCATATCCACGCTGCTGAAATCCCATGCAGTGCTCGGCTGCATAGAAAGCAGAAGCTGGTGATTCGAAACAGCTCAACATTGTAGTACTTGATGATTTAGCAGGTCCAAGGTTCTCCGACTGCAAGCATGAACCCCTAGTTGTTGGCTGAGCAGAGATTCCAGCATTCCAAGGCGGTGGCGCACTGAGTACTCGAGAGTGATGACTGTTGCGCTCGAAGTTGTCACCGCTAGTCAGTTCATGGTTTGACCTAATCATATCGTGGCTGTATATCTCCTGAGTGTACATCCTCACAGGGTTAATCTGAGTTCACTACAAGCACGAACAGGAAGCTGATAGATTTCTGTTCAATCGAGAACATAATAGACTGCATCAGCTCTCATGCCGTCGTGATTTTCTTATTGGATTACAAGCTTCGCAATACCTGAACAGAATGGTCATGAAAGAGAGGAGAGGAAGATCATTTAATTGTTGTAGCTATGTGGAATTCAAATGACTAGCCTGGATCCCTTCTTTATATTCCTGGAGGCTTCAGCTATAAGATAAGCATAAAACATAGATTATTTAGATTATTCTATAACCTTTTGTTTATTCCTAAAATGGACGTGAATGAACAATGCTCTGTTGATGCAAACAAAGTGCGAAATGCACAGGAAACAACAAATCATTTAATTAAACAAAGAAAGTGATCTGGTCTGTCTTTGACATTGCGTTGGGATAGGAATCAACAATTCTACAAACTGTGCAAACTAGCAAGGACCATCGTCATCTTTACTGCAGATTCTTTAAAATTTTACCCTCTGCCAAAGGCCTAAATTGCATAAAAACATTTCATCAGTGTGGACCAGAGGAATTTGTAGGTCCAGAGGAATCCTTCAAGCTACAATATTTGATTCCAGTGACTTTATTATTTGGTTATATAAATTTTAGAGTTCTGTCATGGGCATCTCTAACCTAATTCAATAGGAAACACTGGCATATATTCATAGAGACAAATCTCTGATTATTCTCTCTATAGATACAGATAGCACCAATGTAGCTTCGCAAAAAGGCCAATACAAAATAAAGTATCCGTATCTTTTCTACCAAAGGAGATAATAGATCCTCAGCATATGAGAATCCCTCTTGCTTAGTGGGTGTCTCAAAGTTACCAGAAAATTTTCTGGAGGTGTCATTTCTGATCTAAATTAGGTTACAGTTGAAGCGGCGAGATTCCACCACATGTGTTTGAAGAACCATTTCGGATAAAAGAGAACCACTTCGACCACATGACTTTTGTTCTATACTATGTGTTGGCAATCATGCTGGTTGATGATGCAAACACTTAGAAGAGAAAATTATAATGACGTTAAAAATTTCTGATCTTACTTGTAACCTCAAATTGACAAAGCCTCGTTCCATCGACACAAGCAGTTCCTTCTGATGCAAAATGATTTTTAGCACAAGTGCAATGCAGCCATAGGAGTCTCATTTGAGCTTGTCCAGTTCTAGTGTCGTATCTAGATTAAATGAGCCTTCTTGATTTGATTCTTCTCTCACTCAGTACAAGAAAGCACGAGCTGAATGCAAGCGCAAAGGAAGAATTTCACTTGGTGCAGGACTAAGAGGGGATTTCTCATCAAGCCGATTGCGTGGCCACGAACGATGAAGATAACAACAACGAGAGTACCCATCGCCTTCACCAGAGTAAACACAACCTGTCTGCAAAACTATTCAAAATCAATCCTAGAAGAGCAAACAAATCGTGACAGCAATATGGAATCATATTAAATGCATTGCAGCGAGAGCTATAAACAATTAAATCCTGATCTAAGCATTGGAATTTACAAACAGCCCATTAGAAGCTCCATATAAGCTTGGAATCATTAGTCCTAATAATATATTAATACATAACCAAGCATTAATTGTATAAATTATCTGAAACATGAACTACAATGCACTTTGTCCATAGATCAATGCGTCTTTCCAAGAACTCGAATCAAAGTGCTTTCCATGATCTCCTGTTTGAAGGCAGAAAGGCTGATCCCAGATTAAAAATCTTGATATCCACGTATGACAAAAATATATCGGGTAGCTTTTGGACCTTATCAGTCAAAAGGGTACATTAAAGTTGAAACTGTCTTGTTCACAGATTATTTTAATTCCTAGCAAATGAGTCAGCACGGTGACCGCAATTTCATCTCCAAAGGTAATGGATTCAACGGTTTGTGAAGCAAACCACTATGGAGAATAGATGTGGCTGGTTACGGACAGCGCCCCAACTTGCGAATTTGCTAGAAGAGAACCCTGTTCCATTCCATTTCAAGGTCAGAAAAAAGAAAAAATCGAAGGTATCGAAACTAAAGTGGAGACACTTTTCCAATGCCTAGATAAGTCGTTTTCTCAACATCTGGAACCTACTCTTTTCGAGGCAGCACGTAGAGAAGCTTGGCGTCATTGATTTTATGACCTACCGATCTTCCGTTTCATTCTGTACAGGGTTTAATTGTGTAATTTCGGAATCTGACTACAGGAAAATGAACTGTCAAAAGAGGAGGTAATGGCATTGTTGAGGTGAATGTGAATCCAATCCTATTGATATGGCAACAGTTGCCTAATGGGTTTTGGAAAGTAAATTCATTAGCTTACGTACCGAGACTCGGCTGCTTTTGCACAAAGCATCTAATTCCTGTGGACTTCTTTCTTCTCCATTCAAATGCGCGAGTTTGATGCGTCTATCCCAGAAAATAAATCTCAGTGACCATGACCCATGAGAGGCGGCAAGGCAGGTATCAAGAATTTGACCGTGCATATTGTTAGGATTCAGTAATAACTGTACAGGCTTTGTAAAAACGGGCCGAAACCCTACATGACAAGACGATATAGTGTTTCCCGGATTGCCAGGATGAGACTGAATCATTTATGGTCCCCTCTTCTTCATTTAGACAGAAGTAAAAAAAGGGAGTTGACAGGTAAATCAGATTGACCTTTTGAGACCATGAAGGGACACAGCCTTTTAGCCGTCGTTTAGGGACGCCTAATCTCACGTAATCACAAACTTCAGGTTCTGGCATTTTCCCATAAGGACTAAGGCGTCCCTGTCCGGAGTCCAGGACTGCATGGGAGGACAGCACTACGAACTCCATTTAGCTTTATCCTGGTGGATTATCTGCAGGCAAATTGGGTTCCGTGGAATGCCACCTTAAAGACAATTTTTCAGGTACATATCTTTTCTCGGGTTATCAAAAAGAAAAACCGCTGCGAAAATTCGATACGCAGATGAAAAATGGAGGAAAAAAGATATGGGAATATCAAATAAAATCCTATCTCCTTGCCCGATCTTTAACTGTGCATCACGAGACGCATTTATCGCACTTATTATGTACCTAAAAACTTTAAAAGAGCTTCGAGAAAAAGTCTATCTTGATGTCTCAAGTATCTCAATCGTGCCCACTTGAGGGGACATTCAGATCTGGCAATTAGAGGACACGAAAGAGATGTCTGAGGCCGCGAGCCCTGATGCGAAGTGCAGCATTTTCTTCCCCACTTTATGGAGGAACGAATAATCCAAAAGGATTGTACTAATCGAGTATTTTCTCTTCTGTCATGCTTTTGATAATTGAGCTGAGAATATGGCATTTTTTTAATAACCAATGTGCCGATCATGTCAAAAAGGGGCGATTTCAATGCACGGAAAACAGAACCTTTTGAACTCAAACTTGCACCGAGTGCGGAGCTGGCGGAATTCAAATTCGAGTTTTCTTTTCGGATAGCGAAATTCCTATCTACATATGTAGATATATTCACAGGGAAAAAAATACGGTCCTCTCAAAATTTCTGATGAAAAAAAATACCGCATAAAGAACAGTCGAACCAAATGATTTCTATTCATATGC
The DNA here is from genome assembly GCA_016097605.1 of Eucalyptus guilfoylei. Taxonomy (NCBI): domain Eukaryota; kingdom Viridiplantae; phylum Streptophyta; class Magnoliopsida; order Myrtales; family Myrtaceae; genus Eucalyptus; species Eucalyptus guilfoylei. The sequence goes on from CM027860.1 coordinate 30,584,319, forward strand.
TTTTATTTTGCAGAGATAATGACCGACAGAAATTCCGCACGGAAAGATATATCACACCAATGAATTATTGAGAGAGAATGCAATATAACCATACTCTCTCTCTCAATAAATAATGAATCGATGATCGACAAGAATACTTACAAAGGACTTCTTCTTCTTCTTCTTTTCTTTTTTACACTGGTGCAGTGTAAGTTAATTTTACTTTTGAAGAAATGGGTTTATTCTTCTTGCTATGTGCGCCCGCAATCTTTACCAATTGGAGCAAGTACCAGAGAATGTGGAGCACAAACATGTTGGCAGGTAGGCAGACAGGTCCAGGTAGAATATCATTTAGGTTTGGATAGGTCTTCAATGACTTTGGGCTTCAATCTGTAGTTCTTGTCAAGGCCCAAGCACCTTGATCTTGATCACCTTTATGTCCACACGGTACGAGGTCCATTGAATCTTTTGGGCTAGGATTTAAGTGAGCTATTCTTTGGTGTCAGGATCAGGAACATGCAGTAACAACCTAAACCATTCCATTCCATCCCTATCCTATCTCTCTCGATCATAAATAATACCGGTCAATCCAAATCGAACACTAATGTTTGGGAGTCGCACTTGAGCATTCGAGCATGAGATAGAGGTTGAGGTCCGGCAGCAAGCTTAGCATCGATGGAGGCAGGGTTGGGGCCGACAACTAGTAGGTCAGCTCAAGTAGTAATAGGATTGAATTACCTAATCTACCGATCTGTCAGGATGCCTTAGCTACATACATCGCTAAACTTCCAATTAAATACATATGACTTGCCATCAAGAAAAGAATTGCAGTAGTTAAATGATGATGAGCAAGATTAGTTAGCTGTATCCAATTTGACTTATGGACGAATATGCAAGCATATGTTTCATGTTTGTTTGATCACATCTTCTTAATCTGAAATGGTTAGGGAGGGAAAGGTTCCAAAAAAACCTACTACTGGAGGAAGACCTCTTAAATGGTGAATGCTTGATTGAATTGATCGGGTCAAGTAATAAAAAATTTAGGTTAATGGATTGCTCAATTTGTAAAGAAGAGACGCCTGAAATGGGTTGGTTTAGGCCACGAACACCTCATAGGGTTGTGGCCGGGGTGACTGTCCATTAGGTGTGTCAAAAACCGAACCAAATTGAAAAATTCGATTTTTTTCCTTTTGATTCTTATTTGGTCCAGTTCTTGTTAAAAAAAAAAATTAACCGGTTCGGTTTTTATAGGTTTGGTTAACCGAATCGAACCGATAAAATTTAAAATATTTCCTTTTAAAAAAAAAAAATTATTTCTTTGATTTTTGATTTTTTGTTTCTTTTTCTTCTTCTTCTTCTTCATTGGCCGGTTGCTGACCATGGTAGCGGCTAGCGATCAGTTGGAGGCGAGCTCGAACGTCGCCATAGATCAGGCGAGGCTGAGTTCACTTGACGCTAGCGAGCTTGAGCCCCGCTAGATTCGGCGAGCTGGGTGAGGACGCCAACCGCCACCATGGCCAGCCGATGGCCGGCGACCGGCCAATAAAGAAGAAGAAGGAAAAAAAGAAAAGAAAAAGAAAAAAAAAATAATTAAAAACGATTTTTAAAAAAATAAAAAAATTGTAGAAAGGGGTGTATGTAGGAAAAAAACAAACACAAAAGTTAAAAACTGAACCAAACCGAATTAGGATTTTGGTTCGGTTCGGATTGGATTTCAATTTGATTCAATAAATTTCCCTATTGATTTGGTTCGGTTCGGTTTTCCAAAAAAAAAAGACCCGAACCGAATCATTTACACCCCTACTATCCACGAACAGCGCATGCCAAGAGTTAAGTTTTGTGAGAAAGATTGGCGAGATTATGTTTGTTTCCTCATCAAGAAGATGCAGCCAATTGCATCTCTTCTGTTCAATTGACACTTGATAAACTTTTTTTTGTCTTTTGGGTCGGTGACATTTGATAAACTTATCGACAACAATTTGTACAAGAGTCCAGATTTTTGGCCAAGAGATTGGACGAATTCTAATGGGGTTTGTTGTGCTTTCGAGCTACTAGCCCTGAAAGAAATGATTTCCCCTTCTGGGAACTAGCCACCACTCCGGTCATCTACTTCCCATCCGGAAAAAGTCTTGAAAATCTTAACATGCCATTGCCCACCTAACCACCTAACAAGGACATTAAATGAATGTTAAGGAATCTAACTTACCACTCCGCGTAACTTGTGGCATCGGTTAAGCTGATGCGAGGAAGATGTACTTAAAATAATAGGATTTGTGCCTCGATGATCTATTGATTATATACGGATCGTACGAAAACAAGATGAGTAAGGGTTTGCATTATCATATGATAGGTCTGTCGGCGCAAGTCTATCTTCACAATCAATCGCAAAGCACGAAAAAGTCAATTAGAACATGATTTTTATGTGAAGGATCGGGAGGGAAGAGAAAGGGTATGGGAAATTCGATTTTGCTCTTGAATTGGGGGGAAAAGACGGGAAAGGGAAGATTAGGAGGGATGATGACAGATTAAAGAGGACTTGGTAGTTGACTTTTATGTAACATTCTAAAGCTCCCCGAATTTCCCCAAATATAGAGGGATGCGGAGGAGTTTGAGGGATCTGATTTCACCTGGGGTTTGTATTGAAACTCTTAAAATTTATCACAAAAATACAATCAAGTGTAAAAATTTTCAAAAAAATTAATTAAATCCATCATCACGAAAGTACAAATGAGCTCTAAAAATTTCAAAAAATATAAACAAATCCTTAAATTTGTCAAATTAGTTCAATCAAGTCTTTTCATTGATTGTACTTTTTGAAAGTTTTAAAATTCGATTATATTTTTGTGATAAGTTTTAGGATTTAATTACACTTTTTAAAGATGTATATTTATAATAAGTTTAAAAACTTATTTACACTTTTAAAAGTTTTTTGAATTAATAGCTTTTTCATAATAAATTTCAGGATTTCTAGTACACTTACCCATTTGTACTTTTACCCTTATTTTATAACTACTCCTAAATCCGTAAAAAGATATTCACCAAATGCACTATTTTCCTTTCTTTGCCCTGGCTTGCACTCGCAACCTAAAACCATCGTTATCCAATCCCTTCCGATCTTCCAATTTTTTTAACTGTTTTTTTCTCTCATAATTATTTCAATCTCCTACATGTTTTTCCCCCTTTGTACTTGACATGTTACTTACTTTGTTCGACATTTACAGTTTATAACATGTTGCTGTAATGTCATTTATAGAAGTGTTATTGTCATCTGATCTCATGTTACCTACCATAGATTTACTATAGGACTTACACGTTAGCAAAAATACATGGCCGACGTTAAATAAGAGCTCGCACAGTCAAAGCATTAAGCTAAATGGCCTTACTTCAACTCCTAAAAATTAAGGGAAAAAAAAACAGTAGTTGAAATTACGTAGATAAATATTTCCCTTTCCAAAAAATATTTAAATATTTGCATGTTTCCAAAAGTACAACACATCAAAAAATAAGAAATCAAGTCTGACTAAAAAAATATAAAAGTTTATTTTTCATCACTTATTAATAAGAGGTAAGTATGTGATTTTTATGTAACGACGGGACAAAATAGTCATGCATTGTAACCTTGTGGAAAATGGCGGACCGGCAGCTTTTCTTTTCTCGCCAAAATTACTGGACTTCAATAGGAAAATGTCTTTCATATGGACATCGACACATGGTCGATCGAATTGTGAATTATTAGTGTAAAAAAAGATTATTAAAGCTCTCCAGCTATCAAGCACCATGCTACACTGCCACCGAAAGCTTTGGCGGATCTTTTGCACAAATTTTTTTTTTTTTTTTTTTGGAGTTTAAAAACAATTTGGTAGCTTTCAATCCATTAGAGAATTCGTGCCGCAAAATTATAATTATCTGACTAATTATCTGATAAAGCCATGGTTTTAAGAATAAAATGCAGGTGATGCATATACTGACAGATGAAGCGGCCAGGCCGTCAACTACACCGATGTCATATGATATACGTAGCAGCAGCAAGGTGCCCCCGCCGTTGCCATAAGATGCGATACCCTAAAAGAATCTCCAACTTTAATCTTCGCACGGAACCACCAACTTACGTTGTTTATCATCTTCCTCGTACGGACTTACTCTATCACAGCTCCACCGACACTCATCGATCGCCCCCAATACCTTGATTAACGCGTTAGACAGAACAGACTGGACCTAAATACTTGAGTTTTTTTAGAGTATTGGGCCTTTGCAAGAATCTAAGACTGTTTTTATTATATTATTCTAAATATTGAGGTTGGTATGAATTCTCCCGGATAAAAGAAATAATATGTCAAAGATTTTGATATGGTAATCATATTATCCATTTGAGTTTACAATTTACATTGAGTTTGTTTATGTTTATTCAAACTTCTTCGTGTAGGTTTGTCATTCGATTAAAAGAAAACACAATATAGAAAATTGCAATATTTATCGAAGAGAAAATATTAGGTAAAACCGGCTTGACACGTTATCAATGAGACTCTTCATTAATTGGCTCTCATATGTCTTAGTGGCCTATTAATTTCAATTTTTTTCTTCTCCCCCCTCCGTTACCCTCCCTTCCCTTGCTTCTTCCTTTAGGTTCTATTACCTCTCTCTCTCTCTCTCTCTCTCTCTCTCTCTCTCTCTAGAAATTGCTTACACTCCATTAACAAGCTCTGCAAACAAATATGTGCACAACAAGATGACCGAATTTACAGGGAAAATTCACAAGCAAAATCCCTTGAGCTTTTAGAGCTCATTAGGAATCAAAGTCAAAATTAAAGCTTAATTAAATTTCTTTTCCAATTCTATGTTTCTTTTGCAGACAAATCTCAAGTTATTGAATGAAATGGAAGGTGAGCCTACTTCAAGTTGCAGAAAATTTCATAAATTTACACCCAACCTCAAAAAACACAAGCATTTATACCTTGTAGAATCCCTAAGCCCGATCCTTCCTCTCTCTCATTGTTGTTCTCAAGAACATGAAATGCGAGAATGCGATCACCAGTTTAGGCAACCTTGACCAAAGCGCACTTCAACAGCTCCCTACTCTACAAGCTCGATTAATAGAGTTTCTCATTACTAATGTGGAAAGACAATCCCACCTAATATTTTCTCGTTTATCGAATCATAGTACATGTATATAAAATGTTTTGACCATGTAAAATAATATGAATCGATAAAAGAAGAAGAAGAAGGCATAGAGTAAGAATGTAAATTTCCCTCTATAGTTTTCTTCCATGTATCGAATTCTTCATCATTTGCATAGAATGTCCCTTAAAGTAAATGTATTTTTTTCTCCATTTGCTCCTCTCTATTTATACAGATTTAGAGGTGATTTAAGATCATCATCTTTTAATTCAATACATTTCCATCTTCTCCTTCTATGGATATTCTCTCTAATCTTTTTTGTAATCATTTTATGTCTATTTTTATGTTTTCGCAAGAGTTGGATGGATATCTCATCATCCATCATGTATGGCAAAGACTATCGATGGATATCTTGTATGAATATGCAAAGTTGAATCTGTATTTTTACAGGAATTCACAAGCGCGCCCGTTGATAATGAAAATTTGCTTGGTCCATCTCATCTACCCCCATCTTGGGAGGTTGGCAACATTTGGTTTTTTGAGTATTTGACTGAACCACATCATGTCAGCCAAATTGAAGATAATGCCAGCAAGACCGACCGCATTACTCTTTGTCAAAACGACTAAAGGTGCGCATCAATTTAAAAAGAACTTAAAACAATGAAATTTATCTTCAAATAGTAAAGCAAAGGACGTTTAAATTTTTCCCCGTTTTTTAGCGAATGAATTTATGTTGGAAGACCATATATTTTTTTATCTTTAACCTGATCGCACACAAGAGAATAAAAGATAGGGATTTAGAATTTTTAAATTTACCTCCTTTTGGTGATTCATATGTCACAAATTTGCCCTCTCTACATATAAAAGCCTCACCATGTTTAAGAGATAAAACGCAACTTTTAAAACTTTGAATAATTATTATCATTCATTTTTCACGAAATAAATAGGATCCTAAATTTTAAGAAATTTCAATCCTGAGATCTAATAGTCTTTTGGTACACGCATGAAATCTATCGAGAATCCATTCTCTCACGAAATCCTTTTTAATTAAAGCTTGCTCCACCAGTCTTATTAACCCCTCGACATCAACGTGTCAACAGCAAATTTCTTGAAGAAACCAAAAACCACGGTCAAGCCCCATCTTTGTTTATGCTCAACTTGTGGAAGCCCTCTTTCCGTCGGACTGTAGGTATAACTCTACATCAATCGTGTTCCGCTTGGTAATCTTAGCTGACATGGGTGCTCATCTCATCTTTTGTTAACTACTTTTCAATGCCAGATGATCGAATTTAACAGACGCAACCGTCGTTTTGCCGGATATTCTAAGAGCAAAATGCGCAAGTGTTCCGCAAGACGCCGAATTAGGTCTTATTCATATATATATAGACTTGACCTAAAAGCTTCCTGCTCTTACGGGCTAGTCATTTTTATTTATTTCATTTCTTTGTCGTCATGAGTCGCGTCAAGTCAATAAATGTTTTCTTGATTCCCAAGTCTACAATCATTTTTTTTTAAGACGTAGGTTTGTTAGGTACATGTTAGAGTTTTAGTGGGCATTATCATCATCCCATAGGTATCGCCATGACGTTTCGCATGGAGACGTGGTCAATGCATATCTCCTCCCACGAGTCTTCTAATCTTTGTCCACTAGTTTTCTTTTTTCTTTAAAAAAAAAAATCGTTCGGTGATGAGTTTTGCAATGTTAAGTGAACTAACATAAGATCCATTTACGATATAATTAGGCCCGTTTATTGCGTAGAAAATGAATAATATAGAAATTATTTTTTCTTTAAACGATCGCTTACATTATTTGAAATAATTAATCGATGAAAAATAATTTCATTATCGATGATAATTTATATTTTAATTATTTTCGTAAACAATAAGAATATTTTTCATCCATTCGTTTATTCTTGTAAGCGATATGACCGATCACTTATCCGAATCATTCATTTTTCGCGAAACAAACGCATCCTCAGTATATCTTCCCTCCCTTATCTATGCATTCAAGAAAATTAGAAATATTATAGGATGCCAAGCGTGCTTAGAACAAGTAGGGGTTTATGCTAATCTTGCCAAGTGTTCACATAAACCCTGTCAATGGTATATCCCAAGTTCGAAGCAAGCTTTGGCAGATGAGCAATGTATTCGAGAAGGCGAGGGTCAATGAACAAATTCCTCGAAATTTCCATTGGGTTAGCAATGACTTTGGTTTTCGACCGTGCCGTTTCCGATTTGATTGTTCAACTTTGATTATATTACTCGCGGTTCGGTCTTAATCTTGTGTTGACATATGGCGGTTCCTAAACCCCTAACGTTAAGAACGTGACATCAAGCGGACTCAATTTGCCATTCCAACTTAGACTGGTGGCTGAGATCGAGTATTCATGCTTATAGCTCGACTAGGCTTGACTTTCGAAAGTAAACACATTATATAAGCTTAAGTTAGGCTTGATATATATGCACGAGTTTGAGCTCGAGTTCTGCCAAACCCTCTAAATTAAACCCTTATTAAAGGTTACAACATGAGGGTCTAGGATATGAGTGCACAACTACCAATTTGTCTGGCCGCCAAATGAAAGAAAAAAAAAACTCTGTACAAGCAATTTGGAATAGAGATATCCAATTATTAATTACTAAAAAAAAATTAAACCCTGCTTGTTGACTTGATATATATAATTACAGTGGGAAACCGTAGGCTTTGCGCGGGGAATCCTATGACTAACTTTTTTTTCCCTCCCTTCTTGTTTGTCTGGTTTGCTGAAGTCGATGATTCTCCTTTTTCATGCGTTGCGGGGTTACATCAATTGTGTTAACGCAATCAACATAATTAAATTTGAGAAATAACGTGTGACTTCGACGGGATATCGAAACAAACGTTAGAGAATCTTCGCATGACTTCAACAGCCTCGCGTCAACCGTAACATGGGTCTACGCATACTCTATGATTCCTATCAAATGGATTTTAAAGCGTAGGGATTTTTCCTTTTTTGTCGTGGCTTTTGTATTAAGCAATTATATATCGTGGAATCATTTTTTGATGACTTAAACTTTTGAGATAACGGTCGTATGATGTTAATGTCATTGTACGGGTCAAGAGTTCAAATCTCGATATCCCTCCTTTTGAATTTTGTTTGTTATTGTGTTAACATATTGTTGCTCTTTGATGATCCATTTGATATGGGTTTTTCACGTATAATTCGACTTATGTACGAGACAGCGTTTTAAGGAAGGATCGGAGATCTATAAACTTGGATAGTGAATTGATTGAACTTATCCGAATCGCTGGCATATCTGGAAACCAAATAATAAAGGATATGTAATTATATGATTTTATCAGAATAGCGCCAAACTTTAAAAATCATGAAGATAGAACCCTAAATTTCCATATCTCTTTCTTCACCATTGCCTCAACTTTCCCACGCTGCCATCTCCGTACTTTTTTGATCTGTGGACGTAGCCCTAATTTAGAGAAATTTGTACGTGGAGAATAAATCTCTGCCATTTTATTTGTATGGGTGTTGATATGTCATCCTCTCAAAGAAATAAATGTACATCCTAAATTTACCGCCCTTAATCCCCGTACGTCATGAAAGAATAAGTTTAGATGCTTTCAAAAGCAAATGGTTTTTCTGGCGCTCTTATTACTATAATAATTAACTCACTAAACCTAATCTATCGTATGTACGCAATCATGTGATTTATATATTCAAGAATGATATTTCCCGTGAACGAGGGAGTTGGATTTTTTTAACGACGACAACAGTTTCCTTTGTTTTTATCATGCCTAATTATTTGGTTAAAAACATATCAATCCCTGTGCCTTGCATGTCTTCTTCCCTTTATTGCTTCTTGTCACGGGCCAGCTTTAGATCTAGATTCTAAATTCTCCACGTCGCCTACAGTATTAAATAATTAAATCAATGTATTCATCAATATAAAGAAGCAGAATTCTCTCTATATGTCCATCACTCCCGACTCAGAGACACTTGTAGCTATACACAACCAGAAAGACACCAGCTTTTGTCTCAAAAAAGCACGTCAAGAACCTGAAGGAGCCCATGATTCCCAGGCTAAAGATGTCTGCTTCGCCGAGGCACAGAGCTTTCCATCCTCTGCGTCTTCATAGTTTCTCCATGAAGCTCCCACCTTCTCTCTCCAGCTCCATGAAGATGAAAACCCTCCTCCACACTCTCCTCAGTCACCTCCCAAGGCTCGCCATCTGGAAGCCCTCGCTTCTTGAGATCTTCCCAAGGAAAGAGCTTTATCTTGACATCATGATGAAGATGCAAGCTTCACTCTCCAAAGCCTTGATCAACATCAACACCCTCATACAAACTCTCATCTTCCCATACATGAGGATGGTCATTCGCAGTCTCATACCAAAAGCCAAGTCCTTCGCAGTTACAATTGTGAAGGCTAAAAGACACCTCGTGGTTCACTCCCTCAAGTTTCCTGGGCTCAAGCGCAACAAGAAGAAAAGCCTCTATGGCTATGGCGGCTCATACAGGTTCTACTTCAACTGGTCTTCGAGGTCGCACGTCTTGCCTGCACCGGCCGCTGTTCTCGCCGGGTGTTACTCGAGCCGGCGTTTGTACTGTGACTTGGCAAGGAACAGTTCAGGGGCCTTGTACGGAGGTCACCATCTATGCGAGGAAGAAATTACCGAAGGGACAGAGTTGTCGAGGTACCTTCAGTGGCTAGAAGAGAAGGTTTTTGAAGATTCTGGTGATGGTAATGGTAATAGCATTAATAATATTGACAAACTAGCTGAGATGTTCATTGAGGTGGGCCACGAGAAGTTCATACTGGAGAAGCAGGAGTCTGACAGGAGTTTCCAAGAAATGATGGCTAGGAGCCTCTAGATTGTCTTTGTAAATTGAGGTCTGTAGTTTCTTTTTCTTTTTCTTTTTGTCTGGTGAGTTGGCTTTGGTGGAGAGAGCTTGTGTATATGTCAAGATGCAAATCTTGTTGCCCAGGTTTGATCCTATGTATAGACCGAATGGATAGATGGAGGTGTGGTGCCCATCATCTTTTTGTTCTTTCTTTTCTTCGGTATCATGTCGAACACTACCTTCGAATCAAGCTCTTACGTGCATATATGCAAACTGAGTTCACCTCTCCGATCCTGTGTCCTGCCATCTACAATAAGACAATAGCTTTAGAGAAAAATAGCCTCTTCACGAGTTACCTCAATGAAAATTATACAAAGGCATCTAATAACGAGATCTTTGATCTGACACATGTTTTGAGGGTTAGTACTCTTGCTACCGGACAAGCTAACAGAAGTCCACCTGTCCAGCAAAGAACCGGGCATAGAAAGAAAATAGAGAGAAGCTAAGGTAGCGGTAGAGTGATGGAGACTTCTGACCAAACAACCCAAGTGTCGGATTCTGGCAACTTGAATATAAGACTCCCAAAGAGGGCCCTTATGCTGTATAAATTAACCCCACGAAGCTGTAATATAAAGTAAAGTTTCCCTTTTCAAACTTTCGAGATAAGTACACTAAACGCCGTAAATTATAAAGTTAATTAACTGTCGCTAATGGATGAAAGATTTTCCACGTAAGTTGTTAAAATTTGGCTTGTGTGTTCAAATCTTATCATTACACGTGTAAATATGTTTCCGGCCAAAATGGACGTATGAGAAAAACCCCTAATTATATTAATTAAAAAGGTTCCCGAGGGGCATATGTCAATCGTCCTTCAAGTTAACATCTCATGTACTATTGATTTTTGGTGCATATGAACGGAGGATAGTAACCTTGATACATTCAAACGGGAGATATCAGCAATTGTTGCAGACGACACAAGACATGACATCTCTAGAATCCACGCTGCTGGTATGGACTCCTTCTGAGTAGTTAAATGTCATCGGTTCCTACAGCGGCATAGTTAACAAGTTCATATAGAATCCTATTACGTGGGCCAACACCGCCGAAGTGCTAGTGACATTAAATTTAGGGTAATCGCTGGCCTCCATTTGTAGTCCAATTTTCTCAAAGTTAGAAAATTTTCCATCGGCGTCGGACAAAACTAAGTTGAGTTGCGGTTGTTCCCTATGCTATGTTCCAGCCCCTGACTGTAGGGACAGGGAGAAGGAGAGAGTTCTATCCAACGTCATTGAATGACATCATGTTTATAATCTTATGCATCAACTATATAATACTGCCAAATATTGGTAGTTTATTTGTAAAATAAATTAAGAGGTACATTGCCCCATATCAAATTGATATGAGTGCACACGTGGACGAGATTTGGCACTAATCAAAGATTATTACTTTTTAATTATTAAAATTCGAATTTATAATTATATACATAACTATTGTGTCCTATTGAAACAGTGTGACTGTTCATAATAGAGTGATATTATTTCTTTAATTATTTAATTTTAAATTTATTATTTCTTCCTTACTGTTATTAGACGCTCTTATAACCTTTGAAAGTTTGTCTATTTGGACATAATTTTCTAGCCTTTAGAAAGTTGTGTCCATTTGGATATGACTTCTTAATCTCATTGAAAGGTTGTATGCATTAAAAAAAAACATATTTATCTGTTATATATTGGCTGATAGTTGTGGGCATTGTTTTATGTTTTGTCTTTCCCAAGTAAGTTTGCAAAGCAAGAAGACATTCATCGGTTTCTCGTTGGCGGTGCTTCCTTGAAGGCGATTGTGCAGGCTTTGGGCATTCTCTCTGTTGCTTTGTTATCGTAGTAGTGCATCATGATCACCTCTCTTCTTTGATTGTAACTAGTCTCACCGAATCTAGGTGACTGAGATTTGGAGATCAAGAAATTACATGCTACATACTCGGTTTGCTCGATAGTGTTATTCGAACTATTAGATTAACTATTAAGCATTGCTTTAAGGGATGCTAAAATCTTCGACGCAAAGTTCTCACTGATTTGATCCAAGAAGTTATGCCTTACTCGAGACATTTTTGTATAAAAGGATTTGTTGAAATCTTCATAAGTATTTCAATCTATAAGTTTTATTTTCTGTGTTTTACCTTATTTACTACCATTTTTTTATTGTGCTAATTTATTTATTTATTTAACTTGATATGAAATTTTCATCCAAGTTATATATATACACACATGAAGAGATTAAAGTGGGTTAAATAGGTGGGGGTTTTCTTAGGTTAAAATAAATTATGAATGAGTTTTAGTAAATGGGTTGGGTCGATGAGTGCATAAATAGGTCGATTTGGGTTTGACCATTTTCGACCCAATCTGATTCATCTATTTGACAGCTCTACCTCAACATCAATGAGTCAACAACAAATTTCTTGGGGACACATTAATTGCAATATTTCTGTCGTCTACTTTGCAATCCTAGCTAACATTGGTAGTCATATAATCTTCTATTAAATACTTTTCAATGCTAAATAATTGAATTTAGCGAACGCCATAGTCCGTTTTGCCGATTATTCTAAGAGCAAAAGGTGCGAGTGTTCCAAAAGACGTCAAATTAGGTCTTATTTAAAAATAAATAAATAAAAAATAAAAAGACTTGACCTAAAAGCTTGGTGCTCTTATTGGATTGTCATTCTTATTGATTTCGTTTCTTCGTCGTGACTCTCATTGAGTCAATAAATGTGTCTTAATCCTAATTAATGGAGTTGTGGAGTTTAATGGAGAAAGGTAATATTAAAGCTCAAAGCTTTTACTACGAATGATATATATGTAATTTTCATCATAACTATGTATACCCTAGACTCTTGCTATACATACTGGGGTCGTGTCTTCTTATAGTTGTAATATTGAAACTTGTAACTCCGATACTGATACTGATAGTGAAGAGATTGTCCGATTCAGCATGGTGGTTTTCCCTTTCAGAGGTTTTTTTCATGTAAAAATTCACTTGATTTCTTCTTTATTTTTTGTCTTCAAAGATTCGTATGGCTAATAAGTCTCCAAACATTATTTCTATGAGATTTGTTGGATATATGTTAAGAGTTTAATGGGTAATATCATCATCCCATAGGTCTCGCCATGACGTTTTGGCATGAAGACGTGGTCAATGCATATCATTTTCGACAAGTCCTCTGATCTTACTCCACTCGTCAATCCTGTTAGGTGTTGAGTTCGCAACATCATAGACGCCAAGAATAGTTTGAATAAGGCGAAGTTTGTGCTAACGATGCCAAGTATTCACATAAACCATTCCAATGGTATATCCTAACTTTTAAGCGAGTTCTGGCAGATGGGCAATGTAATCGTGAAGGTGAGCGTCAATGAACACATTCCTTGAAATTTCCATTGGGTTGGCAATAACTTTGGTTTTCAAATTACATTACTGTATCGTTTTTTATAAGATTCCTGGACTTTGATTATGTTATTCGTGATTCGGTCTATTATGATCTTGATCTTGTGTCGATATATGGCGGTCCCTAAACTCCAAACATTAGTGATGTGACATCAAGCAGACTCAATTTCCCGTTCCAACGTAAACACATTGCTCGAGATTGAGCATCATGCTTATAGCTCGACTAGGCTTGAATTTCGGAAGGAAACACATCATATAGGCTTGAGTTAGGTTGATGTGTCTCTTGCACGAGTTTGAACTCGAGTCAAATTAGTTTGAGCTCGAGTTCTCACAAACCCTCTAAATTAAACACTTTATAAGGTACAATATGAGTGCACGAACAACAAAATTGTCTTACCGCCAAATCAAGAAGAAGAAATTCTGTACAAGCAATTTGGAATAGAGATATCCATTTATTAATTACTAGATATAAAATTAAGCCATGCTTGTTGACTCGATATATAAAATGTTAGAGGCAAATTGTTGGTTCTGTGCGTGGAAATCCTATCGCTAACATTTCCCCCGTTTCTTGTCTGATTTGCTAACATCGTGATCCTCTTCTTTCATTCTTAATAATTTGGTTACATCAATTGTGTCTACGTACTCAATATAATAAATTTGCGAAATAACGTGCGACTTCGACGGTATGTCGAAACAAACGTTAGAGACTCTTCAATAGTATATGATATATTAACTTGAGGGATGATAGATAAATATGCCAATTGGGGCCCTCAAGAACCTTTTCACTTGATATACTTGAGGATTTTTCTCATACGTGTTAGGATTCAGTGCACGATCACAATTAAAAAGAGAGTAAAAAAAGAAAATTCGAGGCACAAAATTTTATCTTGATTTATCCTTAAATTAGGGTTAGATTTAGTAAAGAATTTTGCTATAATTAGCATATCGCATCTTTATGTTACATCCCTCAATTACAAGAGAAATAGATTATTTATACACAATAGCTATTTATGGATTTAAGCTCAAATTATTAATAAAATATAGGTTCAAACTATAAAAATTCTCTAGTAGCTCGGGAGGTGTTGCCCTTGCCCTCAGACCCTGCTTGCTTATCAGGAAGCAAGACCCCGTGCCATCTAGTCGATGGGAGTATGGATCACACCTAACATACGTCCACTTTGCCTGTAGACATATTTGCGGGAAAAGTGCCAAAAAAGTCCTAAACCTTTTGTCTTTGTGCTGATTTAATCCTAAACATTTTTTTGGTGCCGATTCAGTCCTCAACCTTTTTACGTTTTGCCAATTCAATTCTTTCCGGCCAATTTTGGTCAGATTTTGCTCACTAGACGCTGGCCGGCTGATGTGGTCTGATCGGCGCTAACGTAGACAATTTTTAATAATATTTTAATTTTTTTGAATTTTTTCTTTTTCTTTTTTTCTTCTCCTCTTCTTCCTCCAACTAGCTGTCGGACTTTGGCGATTGGCTAGAGGTGACGGCCGGTGAGGTTGAGGTCGACCTTGCTGGCCACCTCGCCAGTGCCCACGAGGGCGACCTCGTGCTGGGTGGCGAGGCTTGCCCTCGCCAAATTTGGCGAGGGTCGAGCCCCACCAGCTCGGCACGAGGAGGCGGCCTCGAGCTGGCCTCGCGCCGGGCCACCGGAAGCTTTCGACCAGACGACGAGCTCCGCGTGCTGTCAAAGATCTCTCTCTCTCTCTCTATCTCTCTCTCTCTCTCTGGCGCAACTGTCGAGATTCCCTCTGCTTCGCGATCCTCTCGTTCTCCGCATCCCTCACATCTCCGATGATGCGAGACGCTTCATCTCGATCGACTGCAGAGTGATCCTTCCCCGATCGAAGGAACCCGCGCAGTCCGCGTGATTCCGAGTCCAGCGAGTAGCGCGAGCATGCGCTCTCGAGGAGATTCGCATGAGCGCACCACCCGCGGGGGCCAAGCTACCAATGGCGATGTCCGACAACACTAGGGGGCTCGTACTAGCCATGGCCTCGAGCACGTTCATCGGCGCAAGCTTCATCCTCAAGAAGAAGGGCCTCAAGTGCGCCACCTCCGATGGTACTCGCGCAAGTTGGCTTTTTTTCCTCCCCTGCGCATTCGTGTTGCTTTGGAATCGCGCCTTGGTTCACAAGTGCGGTGGTTGAGGTCGACCTCGACCTTGCCGGCTAGAGGAAGAGGAAGAGAAGAAAAAAGGAAAAAAAAAATTCTAAAATATTAAAATATTATTAAAAGTTGTCACGTCAGCGTCGATCAAACCACGTCAGCCGGTCGGTGTCCAGTTTGCAAAATCCGGCCAAAATTGGCCGGAAAATACTGAATTGACACAACGTAAAAATGTTTAGGACTAAATCAGCACAAATACAAAAGGTTTGGGACTTTTTTGGCACTTTTCCCACATATTTGCATGTGTAAGGATCTTAACGCGCTAGCCATTGGAAACAAAACCGTGCACTCCACCAAATTTTAACAACGTACGTGGAAAATCTGTCACCCAATAGCGACAGTTCATTTACTTTATAATTCATGGCGTTGAGAGTACTTATCTTGACAGTTTGGAAAGGGGAACTTTACTTTGTACTCCAGCTTTCTAGGGTTAATTTTTACAGCATCAAAATATTACCTCAGCTTCCCTCTTTCTTCTCCATGCCCGGTTCTCCGCTAGACAGTGGAGTTCTACGAGCTTGTCGAACAGCGAGAGTACCTCAAAACATTTGTCAGAAGTAGAACAAAGATCTCATTACCATACCTTTGTATAGTTTTCTGGAGCCATCTCGTGAACAGGCGACTGTTCTGTAAAGCTCGTCTTAACGTAGATGGCAAGACACAAGATCAGACAGGTGAACTCAGTTTGAACATGCACGTAAAAGTTTGACTCGAAGGTACTGTTTGACATGATACAAAAGAAAAGAACAACAAAAGGATGAGAACTTAATTACGTAACGTTCCATCTATATACATTCGGTCTACATGTAGGATCAAACCTGTGTTATAAGCTTTGCATCATGGTATTTATGCAAGCTCTCTCCACAAGAGCCAACTCAACAGAAAAAAAAAAAAAGATAAAGAAACTGCAGACCTCAATTCACAAGGCAATCTAGAGGCTCCTAGCCATCATTTCTTGAAAACTCCTATCAGACTCCTGCTTCTCCAGCATGAACTTTTTGTGGCTCACCTCAATGAACATCTCAGCTAGTTTGTCGATATTATTAATGCAATTATCATTACCATCACCAGAATCTTTAAAAACCTTCTCTTCTAGCGACTGAAGGTACCTCGACAACTGTGTCAACTGTGTCTCTCCGCTGATTTCTTCCTCACGTTGATGGCGACCACTGTACAGAGCCCTTGAACTGTTCCTTGCCAAATTGCGGTACAAACGCCTGCTCGAGTAACACCCGGCAAGAACAGGAGCCGGCACGGGCAAGACGTGCGACCTCGAAGACCAGTTGAAGTAGAACCTGTACGAACTGCCATAGCCATGGAGGCTTTTCTTGTTGTTGCTCTTGAGCCAAGGAAACTTGAGTGGGTGAACCACAAGTTGTCTCTTAGTCCTCACGATATTGACCGCAAAGGACTTGGCTTTTGGTATGAGACTGCGAATGACCATCCTCAAGTATGGGAAGATGTGAGTGTGCATGACGTTGTTGATATTGATCAAGGCTTTGGAACGTGAAGCTTGCATCTTCATAATGATGTTCAGATAAAGCTCTTTCCTTGGGAAGATCTCAAGAAGCGAGGGCTTTGAGATGGTGAGCCTCGGGAGGCGGCGGAGGAGAGTGTGGAGGAGGGTTTTCATATTCATGATGCTGGAAAGAGAAGGTGGGAGTTTCATGGAGAAACTACGAAGACGAAGAGGATGGAAGGCTTTGTGTCACGCTGAAGTAGCCATTTTTAGCCTGGGAATCATGGGCTTCTTCAGGTTCTTGACGTGCATTTTTGAGGCAAAAGCTGGTGTCTTTCTGAACAAATGTCTCTGAGTCGGGAACGATGGATATATAGAGAGAATTCTGCTTGTTTATATTGGTGATTATATTGATTCAATAATTTAATACTGCAGGGAACGTGGACAATTTAGCTTCTAGTTCTGAAGCTGGCCTGTGCCAGGGAAACAAATAAAGGGAAGAGGACACGAAAGTGATAAGGAACGGTATTTTTTTAACCAAATAATTAGGAATGACAAAACAAAGGAAGATGCCGTCGTGGTTGAATAAATCCAACTCCCTCGGTCCGGGGAAATATTAATCTTGCATATGTAAATCATACGACTGCACACATCTAATAACTTAGGTGTAGTAATTTAATTAGTGTAGCATTAAGAGCGTTAGAAAAACCATTGCTCTTGATTTCTAGCCAAAATTAGCAACATCAAAAGGTTTAAAATAAAATTGATGAATTGTCAAAATATTTAAGATTAAATTGACACGATTGAAAGATTTAAGATTGAATTGACTACACCACAATAGGTTTAGAATTTTTTAGACAATTTTCCCTTTTTAAAGTTTGGCACTATTCTGACAGTTGTATAATTATGTATCCTTTATTATTTGGGTCGCCAAAGATGCCAGTGATTTAGATAAATTAAAATTAATTAAGATGTAGATTCGCCCACTAAGTTTATAAATTCACTCACACGGATCGCCAAAGATCAACAATATGGTAACATAATAAACAAACACGTTTTAAAAGGAGGAAACACGTTTTAAAAGGAGGAAAACTATCATTGAAACGGCAAAAAAGTCCCTAATGCTTTGAAATCCATTTAAAAGGAATTATCGAGTACGCAGGCATATGCTACCAGTACCATGGACGTAAGCACGTTGAAGTCATGCGAAGAGTCTCTAACGTTTGTTTCGACATACCGTTGAAGTCGCACGTTATTTCGCAAATTTATTATATTGAGTACGTAGACACAATTGATGTAACCAAATTATTAAGAATGAAAGAAGAGGATCACGATGTTAGTGAGGCAACGAGGCTCACACTCATTGGATTTGGCGAGGGTCAAGCCTCGTCGACCATGGACGAGGGCTGACCTTGCCAGATCTGGTAAGGTTGAGCCTTGCCCAACCTTTGGCGAGGCTAGCTCAAGGCAGCGAGGCTCACACTCGCCAGATCTGGCGAGGGTCAAGCCTCACCTAGTCTCTAGTGAGGCTAGCTTAAAGCCGCCTAGGTTACTAGGGTGGCCTTGTACTAGGCTGGCATCAATCATGGGCGAGGTCCGACCTTGCTAGATTCGACGAGGTCGAGAGGCCGCCCAGGCCTCTAGGGCATGTGGGGTGGCCTCACGCTGGGCTAGTGTAGGCCATGGGTGAGGCCCAACCTCGCTAGATTCAGCGAGGCGCCACCTCGCGTCTTTTTCTTTTTTCATTCTCCTTCTCCTTCTCCTTCCTCTAATCGATTGCCAAACCTCGACGCAGCACCTTGCCCGGGCTCAAGCCTTGCCAATGGCCGGTGAAGCTCACCAGTCGTCGCCAAGGTTCGGCGATCGACTAGAGGAAGGAGAAAGAGAAGGAAAAAATAAAAAATAAAATAAAAAAATTCAAAAAAAATATTAAAATGTTATTAAAAGTCATCCACGTTAATACCGACCATGCCACATCAGCCGACTAGCACCCAGTCAACAAAATCCTGTCAAAATTAGCCGAAAAAATTGAATTAACACCAAATCAAAATGTTTAAGACTAAATTGACACCAATAAAAGATTTATGACTATTTTTGTCACTTTTCCTGATATTTTCATATCATATCATTTTCATTATTTGATATGAATGACATATTAGTGTAAATGAACCTAAAAATTGCACAAATAGAAATGATAAGAATCTTTTATGACACTCTCGCTTACTTCTTTTTTATTTGCTTATTTTTTTTATTATTTTACCCTCTCTTTTTTTCTTTTCTTTTTTTTCCCTTTTGTAATTCTCTAATAAAATTTTACTAAATTGTAAACTATACTAATATACCTAAAATACTTAATAATATAAGTACTAGATATATATTTTTATATATTGAATATATATTATAAGATAGAAAGAAATTTGCAAAAATAAAAATATGAATAAATAAAGACAAATTTGTTGTTTTTCTTTTTGCATTTGAATTTTCCTTTTATACTAGAATTCAAATATTATCTTAAATTTATTATTTGGTGGGGGGTTTTCATAGGTTAGAATAAAATTTGAATAAATTTTAGTAAATGGGTCGGGTGTAATTTCATAAATTGGTCGATTTGGTTCTGACCATTTTCAACCCGACTCAACCCGACCCATCTATTTGACAACTCTACCCCTCAACACCAATGAGTCAACAACAAATTTCTTGAGGAAACATCTATTGCAATATTTCTATCGTCTACTTTGCAATCCTAGCTAACACGGGTAGTCATATAATATTTTATTAAATACTTTTCAATGTTAAATAATTGGATTTAACAGACGCCACCGTCCGTTTTGCCGATTATTCTAACTTTCTAAGAGCAAAAGGTGCAAGTATTCCGAAAGACGTCAAATTAGGTCTTATTCATAAAAATAGACTTGACCTAAAGCTTCGTGCTTTTATTGGCTCGTCATCCATGTTGATTTTATTTCTTCCTCGTGACTCTGGTTGTCCGTTAAGTCAATAAATGTTTCTCAGTCCTAATCGATGGAGTTGGTAGAGTCTAATAGGAAGGTAATATTAAAGCTTAGAGCTTTTATTACTAATGACATATATGTAATTTCCATACTATCTATGTATGCCCTAGACTTTTACTATATATATTGTGGTCATATTTTTTATAGTTGTAACACTGAACTTGTAACTCTAATATTGATACTGATAGTGAAAAGATTGTTTAGTACGACAACATGGTTTTTCCCTTTCCGATTTTAGAAGAGCTTTCCTCATAAATTAGTTTGTCTTCTTCTCTATTTTTTCGCTTCAAAGATCCGCATTCCTAATAAGTCTACAAACATTATGTTTATACGAGATTTGTTGGATACATGTTAAGAGTTTAATGGGTAGTATCATCATCCCATAGGTATCGCCATGACGTTTTGGCATGAAGACGTGATCAATGCATATCATTTTCGACAGGTCCTCTGATCTTTCTCCACTTGTCAATCTCGTTAGGTGTTGACTTCGCAACATCATAGACGCCAAGAATAGTTTGAATAGGTCGGGGTTTGTGGTAACGATGCCAAGTATTCACATAAACCATTCCAATGGTATATCCTAACTTTTAAGCAAGTTCTGGCAGATGGCCAATGTAATCGTGAAGGTGAGGGTCAATGAACACATTCCTTGAAATTTCCATTGGGTTGGCAATAACTTTGGTTTTCAAATTACATTACTGTGTCATTTTTTATTAGATTCTTGGACTTTGATTATGTTATTCGTGATTCGGTCTATTATGATCTTGATCTTTTGTCGATATATGGCGGTTCCTAAACTCCAAACATTAGTGATGTGACATCAAGCAGACTCAATTTCCCGTTCCAATGTAAACACATGGCTCGAGATTGAGCATCATGCTTATAGCTCGACTAGGCTTGAATTTCGGAAGGAAACACGTCATATAGGCTTGAGTTAGGTTGATGTGTCTCTTGCACGAGTTTGAACTCAGACTCAAATTAGTTTGAGCTCGAATTCTCACAAACCCTCTAAATTAAACACTTTATAAGGTACAATATGAGTGCACGAACAACAAAATTGTCTTACCGCCAAATCAAGAAGAAGAAAAAATTGTGTACAAGCAATTTGGAATAGAGATATCCATTTATTAATTACTAGATATAAAATTAAGCCATGCTTGTTGACTCGATATATAAAATGTTAGAGGCAAATTGTTGATTCTGTGCGTGGAAATCCTATCGCTAACATTTCCCCCGTTTCTTGTCTGATTTGCTAACATCGTGATCCTTTCTTTCATTCTTAATAATTTGGTTGCATCAATTGTGTCTACGTACTCAATATAATAAATTTGTGAAATAACGTGCGACTTCGACAGTATATCGAAACAAACGTTAAGAGACTCTTCGCATGACTTCAACGTGCTCACGTCGATGGTACTGGTAGCATATGCCTGCGTACTCGATAATTCCATTTAAATGGATTTCAAAGCATTAGGGATTTTTTTACCATGTCTAGTATTGATAATTACGATACGGTCAGAAGTTCAAATGTTAGTTTTCCTCCTTTTAAAACATCTCTGTTTATTATGTTACCATATTGTTGATCTTTGGTGATCCGTTTGAGTGAATTTATAAACTTAGCGGGTGAGTGGGTGAATTTACATCTTAATTAATTTTAATTTATCTAAATCACTGGCATTTTTGGCGACCCAAATAATAAAGGATACATAATTATACAACTGTCAGAATAGTGCCAAACTTTAAAAAGGGGAAATTGTCCAGAAAATTCTAAACCTATTGTGGTGTATTCAATTTAGTCTTAAATCTTTCAATCGTGTCAATTTAATCTTAAATCTTTTAACAATTCATCAATTTTATTCTAAACCTTTTGATGTTGCTAATTTTGGCTGGAAATCAAGAGTAAATGGTTTTTCTAGCGCTCTTATTACTATAGTAATTAAATTACTAAACCTAATTTATTAGATGTGTGCAGTCGTATGATTTATATATGCAAGATTAATATTTCCCCGGACCGAGGGAGTTGGATTTATTCAACCACGACAGCATTTTCCTTTGTTTCGTCATTCCTAATTATTTGGTTAAAAACATACCGTTCCTTATCAATTTCGTGTCCTCTTCCCTTTATTTGTTTTCCTGGCACAGGCCAGCTTAAGAACTAGAAGCTAAATTGTCCACGTCCCCTGCAGTATTAAATTATTGAATCAATATATTCACCAATACGCAGAATTCTCTCTCTATATATCCAAAGCTCCGACTCAGAGACATTTGCAGCTACACACAATCAGAAAGACAACAGCTTTTGCCTCACAAATGCACGTGAAGGACCTGAAGAAGCCCATGATTCCCAGGCTAAAAATGGCTGCTTCAGCGTGACACAAAGCCTTCCATCCTCTTCGTCTTCGTGGTTTCTCCATGAAAATCCCACCTTCTCTTTCCAGCACCATGAAGATGAAATCCCTCCTCCACACTCTCCTCCGCCGCCTCCCGAGGCTCACCATCTCGAAGCCCTCGCTTCTTGAGATCTTCCCAAGGAAAGAGCTTTATCTGAACATCACGATGAAGATGCAAGCTTCACTCTCCAAAGCTTTGATCAATATCAACAACGTCATGCACACTCACATCTTCCCATACTTGCAGATGGTCATTCGCAGTCTCACGCCAAAAGCCAAGTCCTTCGCGGTCAATATCGTGAGGACTAAGAGACAACTTGTGGTTCACTCACTCAACTTTCCTTGGCTCAAGAGCAACAACGAGAAAAGCCTCCATGGCTATGGCAGTTCGTACAGGTTCTACTTCAACTGGTCTTCGAGGTCGCACGTCTTGCCCGTGCCGGCTCCTGTTCTTGCCGTGTGTTACTCGAGCAGGCGTTTGTACCGTGATTTGGCAAGGAACAGTTCGAGGGCTTTGTACAGTGGTCGCCATCAACGTGAGGAAGAAATCAGCGGAGAGACACAGTTGTCGAGGTACCTTCAGTCGCTAGAAGAGAAGGTTTTAAAAGATTCTGGTGATGGTAATGATAATTGCCTTAATAATATTGACAAACTAGCTGAGATGTTCATTGAGATGGGCCACAAAAAGTTCATGCTGGAGAAGCAGGAGTCTGACAGGAGTTTTCAAGATATGATGGCTAGAAGCCTCTCGATTGCCTTGTAAATTGAGGTCTGCAGTTTCTTTATCTTTTTTCTTTTTTTTTTTCTGGTGAGTTGGCTTTTGTGGAGAGAGCTTGTATAAATATCATGATGCAAAGCTTATAACACAGGTTTGATCCTACGTGTAGACCGAATGTATATAGATGGAACGTTACGTAATTAGGTTCTCATCCTTCTGTTGTTCTTTTCTTTTGTATCATGTCAAACAGTATCTTCGAGTCAAACTTTTACGTGCATGTTCAAACTGAGTTCACCTGTCTGATCTTGTGTCTTGCCATCTACGTTAAGACAAGAGCTTTACAGAACAGTCGCCTGTTCACGAGATGGCTCCAGAAAACTATACAAAGGTATGGTAATGAGACGTTTGTTCTACTTCTGACAAATGTTTTGAGGTACTCTGGCTGTTCGACAAGCTCGTAGAACTCCACTGTCTAGCGGAGAACCGGGCATGGAAAATGAAGAAAGAGGGAAGCTGAGGTAATATTTTGATGCTGTAAAAATTAACCCTAGAAAGCTGGAGTACAAAGTAAAGTTCCCCTTTCCAAAATGTCAAGTTAAGTACTCTCAACGCCATGAATTATAAAGTAAATGAACTGTCGCTATTGGGGTGACAGATTTTTCACGTAAGTTGTTAAAATTTGGTGGAGTGCACGGTTTTATTTCCAATGGCTAGCGCGTTAAAATCTTTACACTTGCAAATATGTCTTCGGGCAAAGTGGATGTATGTATTGTTAGGTGCACGGGGACTCGCTCCCTAATAAGCAAGCGGATGAGGGCAAGGGCAACACCTCCTAAGCTACTAGAGGATTTTTATAGTTTGAGCCTATATTTTATTAATAATTTGAGTTTAAATCCATAAATAATTATTGTGTATAAATAATCTATTTCTCTTGTAATTGAGGTATATGACATAAAGATTCGATGTGCTAATTATAGCGGAATTCTTTACTAAATGTAACCCTAATTTAAGGATAGAGATAAGTGTAATAGAAGTCCTAAAACTTGTTACAAAAATGCAATTGAATAAAAAAAAACTTACAAAAAATGCAATCAAATCTTAAAACTAGTCAAATTGATTCAATTGAATCCTAAAATTAACACCGTTAGACTTACTAATAGAAAATGCTGACGTGCCATTTTGAATGATTTTTTATTTTTCACGTGGCTTTTTAAAACTATTTTTTATTCAAAATTAGATTTAAAAACTAAAAAAATAAAAGCTAAAATTTATTTTTTAAAAAAATATTTAAAAAAAAGAAAATGGCAGCTCCTCCGCTGCCGCTGCCCATCGCCCGCCGGCCCCTCCGGCGATGGGCGACGATGGAGGAGCTACCATCTTCTCTTATTTTTTCAACAGTTTTTTAAAAAATAAATTTTAGATTTTAAATATAATTTTTTTAAAAATTGAATAAAAAATAATTTTTAAAAGTCACGTGGAAAATAAAAAATTATTTAAAATGTCACATCCGCGCCACGTCAGCATTTTTCATTAGTAAGTCTGACGATGTTAACTTTCGGACTCAATTGAACCAATTTGATAAGTTTTATGATTTGATTGCACTTTTTGCAAGTTTTAGAACTCAATTGCATTTTGGTAACAAATTTTAAGACTTCTATTACACTTATCTCTTAAAGATAAATCAAGATAAAATCTCGTGTCTCGAATTTTCTTTCTCAGTTTTACTCTCTTTTTAATTGTGATTGTGCACTGAATCCTATCACGTATGAGAAAAATCCTCTAGCATATCAAGTGAAAAGGTTCTTGAGGGCCCCGACTAGCATATTATATTGATCGTCCCTCAAGTTAATCTCATATACTACTGATTCGGCGCTAAACCAGCGAGGTCATGCCTTGCCCAATCATGGCCAAGCTTGGTCAAGGCTGTCGAGGTCCCTCACCGACCTTGCCTCTAGCCAGTCATTAGAGGCGATTGGCTAGAGGAAGAAGGAAGTACAGAATAAAAAAAAGAAAGATAAATATAAAAATTCGAAAAACATTAATATATTATTAAAATTATCCACATCAATGTTGGTAGCACCACATAGAATGCTTGGCATCCATGTCAGTGTCAGCCTGCCAAAATTGGTAAGATAGATTGAATTGGTAGAAATGCAAAAAGTTTAAAACTCGATCATTAAAGACAAAAAAAAAAAAAAAAAAAGCTTATCATTGAATTTGTACAATTACAATAAGCTTAGGTTTTTTTTTTAGGGGGAGGGCTAATTTTCCCCAATCCTACTGGAATTCTAGCCCACACCAAACCAACTGGCTCGATATCTCTTTCTCTAGAACAATCAAGAGTCGTCGATCTTCGCCACAGCCAAAACTGGCCATCATCACCGCCGCATCTCCTCTAGCCAACGCAGGCACTCCCTCCCTCCTTCCCACTGTCACCGTCAACACCGATGAGAACAGCACAAGGATGAGCTTCAGATCGAAGGCTTGGATTGACAATGAGCTGAAAATCGCATTATGAACTAACGTCCTCATGAATAAATATGTGAATCGCTTAGTCATATTCTTTATACTCAATGGATGGTCCGGTTCATCTAGCCCTCCACTATCCTAGAACTTTAGTACTTTATTTGAGCCCTCTCGCCCCGACATCACTCACTAATCTTGACATAATAGAGATTCTGATGTTCAATCGAATCTACTGTAACAACATTCAGGAAATAGGCTCCCAAACACCTTCTTACTATGTCTAAGGTCAGTGAGGCGAGATATAGGAGTTTTGTATACAATCTCATCAGTAATAGCGTATTTTTCAGAAAAATTACACTGAGCACCAAGCGGCAATGAAGTCCAGATGAATGGCATCTACTACTACTACCTTTGCCGGTAGAACATACCTCGTACAAAACACATGCTCCCGAAGTGCTTCGACTTTTATTCCAGATGTCTTGTCTGAATCTAACAGACTGTAAAGCAACCAAGACAAAAAGACGAAGTAGTAGCCTTCGAAAGAACTGTGCTGACGGAGACCGAAGACGAGAGAGTCCAATCCGAGGCAAGATGGGCTAACAAGTGAAAGTGAAAGACCAAGACTTATTTAATTTATATATGTATCCTTCCTTAATCAGTACCTACTGTAGATGTTGCTTCTGTTCTGTCGATGGTTGATGTGCTACTGGCGTTAACGTGTACAAATAGCTAATCTGATTGAGCCGGCTTGCTCGTGAATCATGGCTGTCCTCGTGCAAATTGCTGGCGAGGCCTCATCGTGTCGGATCCATGGGCCTAAAAGATGGAGGTTTGTTCTTGGACCTTCTGTTTCTTGGTTAAGTCCAATTTCGGTCGAGAAATTAGTGCAGGTTCTATAAATCATGTGAACTAATGATGAACTTGATCTACATTATCTATATAGATCGCATAATAATTTCTCTCTCTCCATTAAGCAAAGCGCCCGCCCTCGTCCTAAAGCTGACCGAAGAATTCCAAATTTACGAAGATCTTGGAAAGTAGATAGGTTCTCTAATCAACCATCAAAATTTGCATCAGATGTGATGTATATACACGAGGAAAAAGAAAGGAACATTACAAGGAGAGTCCAAAATTTGACTTGAAAGAAAGAAAAGGAGCCAAAAAAAAAAAAGAGGAAGAATCCCTCCGAGGAAGGACGTTGGAGCTACGGTTTACTTGTTCTGGGTAGGGTTAGACCCGCTCCTCGGCGCCCGCCTAAGGCTTGGCTCCACAGCTTTCTTGGGCTGAATGTTCTTGCGGGTCGTCGGCCGCCCGTAGCCTGTCGAGACGGAGGCCCTCGTGGCCATGAGCTTCCTCGAGATCATCACGTTCGAGCTCTTCTCCGAAGCGCCTGAACCGCTTCCCGTTCCGTGGCGAACGGACGATGCAAAGAAGAAGCACGAGACGAGAATGCAGACCGAAAGCAAGGCGATGAGAGGAAGGAGACGATGAACTCTGGAGCTGAACTTCATTGTGTTAGCTGCAGCAACTGTCTAAGTGAATGAGCGAAAGATGGTTGAAAAGTCGGACGATGATGGGGTTTCTTTTTATATACCAAGAACGTGGAGGCAATAGCAGTGCTTAGTAGTGGCTTCACGTGATCAACGTAAAAAAAAACAGCGTGCTCCTTCTAATCTTTTGATTTTATCGTCTGTGGAATGGAAGTCTCTTTCGGTTCTCTCTCCTTCAATATTTTATGGAGTGAGCTTTTAAAAATGTTCATGTGATGTGGGGGTGATTTTTCGTACCGTGATTTTTGTATTTGATTGGAAGCGAGGACGCCGCTTGATCACGTGATGGTGAATTGACTATTGCCAAATTGGCACTGCTTTTCTGATACCTGAATTGAATGCGATGGTCGAGCTTGGACCGAGCTACCCTGCATCATGTGACTTAGCACATGACGCTCTGAGATTTATAATTCGAATCTTGAAAGCTGAAGCGCTTTATATCTACCTTCCTTTTTGTTTTGATCAGTCGAAGCACTATACACTACTGTTTGCCGCTGTTGGGGTCTGCATTCACCTGATATTTCTGATCCATCTTTGACTAACCCTCAAGGGACGTTGGTCACCAGTGAGGTGGGTAATTTGTTGAGTTAAGAGGGTTTGTCTTCCACGAGTCACGAGTTCGATTTATGTTACGAGCGAACTTCCGAACAATTAGTATCGTGTTGCCTAATTATAGTATATCTTATGCGAAGAGATTTCTAGTGCGATAATGAGCATGCCAACCTCAAATCTACAAATTATAAGACGCGTGAATTGATTGTGACTTAATCCAAACATTCCATATAGATGTAATCATTATAATACATTCAAAAGAAATCTCCAGCGTTGGTGTATCCTCTCCGCTTGTTTTACTTCCAAAATAAAAAATAAAAAAAATTAGTGAGAATCGATTCAATATCTCTCGTGTTCTTCTATTTCATGAAAGCACGAGCTTTAATCTCGCAAGCGAGATGAACTTATTGAAAATACTTGTCCGCATAAGTTTAAACAAAGAGAGTTGCAGGCTGCGACAAAGAGACTCACCAACAAACCTTTGAGTCACAGTTGGATCGAATACCTATGGATCAAATTAAACATTTACAATGCGTTTGGCACTTCTGTAATAGCTTAAGGGGTTACTAATGCCGATTGCCTTTTTTCTTATTTTGAACATAGTGCAAGTCGGGTTTAATGTCCTTCTCGACCTGTCTCATCCCAACATGTCTTAAACGAGTTTTGGGGGCTCGATTCCCATTAATAAAAGCATTTACAGAATTACCATATATGCTTAAAGTACATACAACTTTTACGAAAAAATCGATTCGAATCTTGACATTTTTCACATCAATCGTGTTTTCAACTCTAACTTCTGTTTTTTATGATTATGGTACCCCAGCTAATCTTAGCTGGCTTTGTCAGCAGAAATTTGAACCTCATTCTTCGCGCGATGTACTTTCTTAAACTGACCACTTCCTCGAATGCCTGTCTTGATAGCTGGACGACAGTATATGAGATTGGATTTGGGGGCAAATTGTTGAATTTTCATTGCCACGACATACTGACAATGTCAAGATCCCCATCCACAGATCACACAATATTTTAATCGTGAGTTCAAGAGGAGTGATGCTCGTGATGATGAGGTGATGTCACCGGACCTTGGGGATGATTCGTGCTTATCATTTTGCCATCCAAACACTGATTGAGTTCATCCCAAATTAGACCTTAAAGAAACAGTGGCCAAACTCATATCGCTATATCCCCAAAGTGACCGAGAAGGCAAGAATGTCATTGCCAACTACGTTTCGGAAGAACATACAGAGCTAGCCGATTCAACCAAATTCATCTGGATCCCAGTTCCGTTCTTTGGCCGGTATTTTCTGGGTCAATTCAGTCTTGGCCGGTTCAACGCGATTTATCCATGTGCTGATTCAGCAGTCCAGGTTGGTCGCCCAATCGCCGTTGCCAACTAAATGGACCAGTCACTGGAAGAGTTCTACCCTCACATGCTGCACTGACGTTTCTAATTGCTAAACAGTGTTATATCAGAATCTTCATGTTAAGCTATATATGAATTGAAGAGCCTAATCTAGCTCAGACTAGAAATGAAAACATGACGGGTTTCCACATGTATCGGCGAAATGAAATAATCTGCAGGCATCCATTCAGCTCGGAGGAAGCCTGCAGAAGAAAGATGACTTCCTTTGCCTTCAGGCCTCAATCTATACGCAGCGGTTCCATTAACAGTGACAGGACATATACTTAAGCTTAATATGCTAGGTTTACGCGTGAGCTGAACTTATACAAACAGATGGAGTCCCTGTTTGAACAATCATCGCTTGAGATTCCAGAAAAATCACCAGATCTAGGATAACCCACTATGGCATAACTCTAAAGTTTCTGCAAATGAGCTTCAGAAATGAAAAGGCCTTCCTTTGTAAGTTTCTGACAACTCAAAACAGGATGGCAGCAACAAGATAGGCAGAGATAGCAATTGTATCAGCGACTCTAATCACGAGCACTTCAGACATTTAAGAGCTCAGGGGAGAACTTCTCCCCTTAACCATGACAATCAGGCCAAAGTAATCTGGAGATGAAAACATTTAACTTGCAAAGCACTAGTATGGAGCCTGAGGGTTTGGCCAATATTTTCATCTTTGAATTCGATCCTCATTTAAACACAACAGATATGCAGGAGCTTTTTCCTAATGAAATAGCATGATGCCATGTCTATACTTGCTCTAAAGGGAGGAGCACAGTGGAGAACAATTTAAAGAGAACAATATTAGCAGGAAAGGGGAGGAGAAGGGATTCAGACACCACTTCGTGAATTGAATCCAATTCACAAAGTGAATTGACGAGCATCTAAAAGGAAAAGTTCCTGACAAAATGAGTCCACAAGCACCTCAATCAGAATTAATCAGCTAACAAGTCCTAGAACAGCCTTCAGGTCAGGTCCCAGAATAGGAAGGAGCCAGAGGACAACAATACACACTGTGGGGAGCAGCCCCAGCACAGGATACTGGGGTCTCAAGCAGTAACCATAATCATATATAGTATATACGATGTTTGTCACTTTCCTCGTGCCAATACATTAAAATGAATCGGCTTCATGTCCTTTAGTCATACAGATCATACTGCACAGGATCTCAAGCAGGATGCACTCTTGTACAAGACAAACAAGGTACAGACCGGCCAGCTTGAAGAACTCAGGAGCCAAGGAACACAGATTAATCAGCTTAAGCTCCCCCATCTCAACATACTGCAGTACCAAGACCTAGAGCTGAAGATGTTGGCTCTATGAATGTAACAGAGGAAAAGACACTAAAGAAGGCAGCAAAAATGTTTGGGATGCAGATTGCTTTCTGTCTCTTGCAACATAATTTAGTGCGAGCACAAATTGACCGGAAAGAAAGCAAATAATGCAGCATGAGTGAGAAGCAACAGACAAACAAGAAGAATATCACATATGCACTAGCTTAAAAAACCTTAAAAGTTTCACCATAGTGCTAAAAATCTTTAAGTTTGAATTATCAACAGAGCAAATAGTCTTCTTTCTTAACAATAGATGTATTGCAGATCATGTAGTGATTGTGCGTCATCTGTATACATTGCAACTCCTTACGGGAAAAAAAAAGGGTGATTGCCACTTATTCCCCATGAACAAATGATGAAGAAGCAACCTGAATAAACAAAAAACATCTATCCAGTTCAATAACCAAAAAGAACATTATTCTAAACCCATTTACATTAGACACTTCCCAGGAAACAGAAATGCTAAAAGCCAATTCATAGACATCTCCAAAAAGAACAAAATCCTGAAAACTGTAGATATATAGTCACTGAGCCTATTGTCTTCCATGCCACAGCCAAAAAGCGCCTTGGCGCTACGAAACTCCCAAACATGTCGACAAATTCAAGTGCCAGAAGCTCCCTTGAATGCCTTCTTCGACTCCTCGTCCGCTTCCATTGATTTCCCAGAATAAGCACTTGAATCCATTGATGGTTTCTTCCCATTGCCTCTACTATCCAGTCTACCGCTGGAATGCTTGTTTCCATTCCTCTCGAATTCCCTGTACTTGCTCGAATCCGACCCCACCACCGGTGAGCCCGACTTCCTCCCCGAGAACTCCTGCCGGAGATCCTCTATCGCCATCTTCAGGGACCCATTCTCGGCTTGCAACATCTCCAGCTGGTGCTTCATCGAGAAGCAAGCCTCTGCCACGTCCATGCCGCTTGCAAATTTCGGCTCCGGGGCCACCTTGGCAGCCGCCTTGGAATCCGTGCTCTCCACGTGCTCAATCCCGATCTTGTTCATCACCAGGAACGGAATCTTCGTCAGCTTAAAGGCCGACCCGGGACGAACGCCCCCGCCCTCCATCTCCACCGGAACCCTAACTCCCCAACGGAAGCTGACGGCGGCGTTCCTCCTCACCGGCACCCTAGTCCTGGCCGCCACCTCCATTCCAGACAGCAACCCCGACAAGATCCCCGCCGGGGAGTCCGGCGTCAGGGCCGTTATCCTCTTCCCGAAGAACGTGACGTTCTCCGGCAAGAACCCACCGTTCGCCGCGGCGGGCGCCTCCACGACCTCGATGGTGGCATCCTCCTCCTCCGCGGCGACGGCGCCAGCGCCGCCGCCGCCCCCGCCCCAGAACCCCGGCTTCGCAGGCCTCTCGGAGGACTGCAGCTTCTTGACGGAGAAGTCCCCGAGGGCGGGGCGGAAGTGGAGCATGAACCGGGGGCTCCCGCGGTGGACGAGGTTGAACTCGGCGGACATGGACATGGAGCTGGCGATCGGGGAGCCGAGCGGGCCGGTGCCGGTCCGGACGACGAGGGAGAAGGGGTTGGCGGAGTCGTTGGGGCGGTAGGAGATGCGGAGGGCGGGGCCGGAGTCGAAGGAGGTGCCGAGGCTGAGGGCGAGCTCCCGGGGCTCGCCGGCGACGACGCCGGACTGGAAGGGGAGGCCGAGGATGCTGAGGGGGACCTTGGCCCGGATCAGCGGCTTCTGGTCCTCCCGGAACTTCAGGGAAGCCTTCATTTTTCCCCTAGGGTTTTGCAGGAGGAGGTGATGGGAGTGCACCCAATTCGATTTCGGACTTAAAGAGGTCGAATTTCAAATTCGAATCGAGGAAAGATTTGATTTTTTTTGGAGGGTATCGAATTGGGACGATGAAGGAGGAGGGGAAGGAGGGATTTGAGCAGAGGAGAATCCGCCAAAAGTTTTGGAAGTTCACTGTGCAGGAACTTCAGCTGCTCCTCCCGCGGGGGGAAAGCTTGGGAGGCTTTGCGCTTTGGTGGGTCCCCTGTTCCGTTTTTCCTTATTGTGCAGCTTCGTTACGATTTGTAGTGGAGATGGAGGGAAGGAACGGCTGGATGAGGGAACGCGGGACACGTGGGTAATTTTCGGCCGTTGGAAAATGATGGTGATTTTTTTTATTGGAGGTAGGGATTTGAGAGTTTTTCTTTCCTTCCTTTGTTTCTCTTTCTAAAAATATACTCGCGGTTTTTTGGGGCATCTTTTTTATTTTGAAATGTGGTTTCGGTGCGTAAGAATACGAATATTTGACGATGAAATTCTCGTTTGAAATTAAATTGTTTCGCTTTTAGAGTAATTTCAGAAAGAAAAGTATCCGAGCTCACAAATTTTATGCACCCATTTCATTTGCAACGACGCATACTTAGGGTTCAAGACGCGATAGCAGTGTGGAAAAGCGGCGACTATAGTTTTCATGAGTCTTTCATCTTCAGCAAATCTATCTGATGATTTTTTTTTTTTTTTTATCGAAATCTATCTGATGATTAAAGAATCGATTTTTACACGCGCGAGGAGAAGTCGTCCTCGTCGCATTCTCTAGTTTTGCCTCGCACCTATTAAGAAAGTGCAGATGAAACATCACTTGCTGCAGCTGTGGTCAATGCCCACCAGATCCATGCACGACGGAAAACCGCGGTTTCATACTGTTCTGTTCTTCTCATTGGAAGCGCATCACTCTCCAAGGTTGCATTAGAACTTGAAAGCACTTGAAACCCTGCTTCCGAAACCCGTGTTCGAGCATATGCTCTGACTAAACTCAATTGTTGAAATAATGATATGTTATGTGTATACAGCATTTCTTCTTTCCCGAGTAAGATGCAGCAAAGCTTGACCCTACAAAAGTTAGCTACGATCAATCGAGGACAGTCAATGTAGCACGTAGCAGTGGCGGTGGCGGTGCTAGTTTCCTCGTCCACATGTGTCATTAAGTGCTTCCTGTCTCGCCCAGGACCAGGACCAGGACCACGCTGTTTTAACCGCTTGCCCGACAGAGCACGTAGTCTGGCTCATACTTCCACGAAAGCAACAAAAATGCTGGATGGCTACAGAGCAGTCTCGCTCAGACTGAGATCACAAGCAGCCCACATCAACCAGACTCAAACAAACTTGGAGACAAAAAGATGGAGAGAAATTGGAGGGAACCATTCAAATAGAAAGAGCGAAATGGTGCAATGATACATTGTCCGAAGAAAAGGGTCTTAAAACATCCTCTGTCAAATGATATTTTCTTGGTTTTAGCATGCCAAAACCAACAACAACAGAATGAACCAGGCGAAACATGCAGATAATCCCGGTTTTGAGAATCGGTGCCAGAATTAGAGCCGCAGGAGGGGAAAGCAAGAAAGGAAAAAAAGCTAGAAGCACTTATTTTTGCTATTCCAAAAAAATTCCGCAGAACACACCCGCCTTACTTAGACTTTGGAATATCAAGATTCTCGAATATTGGGCTGTCAACTCCAACTCCCATTGCGTTGAGACCATTATCGACATAAAGGACAGTGCCAGTGATGGCAGACGCCAAAGGTGATGCCAAAAATGCAGCAGCATTTCCCACCTCCTCTGTGTTCATTGAAAAGAAGCCGAGGAACAGGAATTAGAAATTGCAGTCGACTGGTTTTCTAGACCATACTTGCATTTAAGCAATTTTCATCACAAATGGCTAAAATGCTTCATTGCTTCATGAACATTGCTACTATCACTGTAGCACAAACAAAAGGATAAAAATTGTTAGCAGTGCATGTGACTCACCAGCAGATAGTTCTTTCTGTAAGGGTGCATTTTCCAGAGAGTAGTCGATCATCATGTCAATAAAACCAATTGCTTTTGCAGCACGACTTCTCAATGGACCTGTTGATAGTTCACACCGTGATCATCATTAAGATAATATCACCGGAAACAAAGAAAGTGAGACCTGCAGGAAAAAGCTACAAACTGTACCTGCAGATATTGTGTTTACTCTTACTTTATGTTTTCTCCCAGCTTCAAATGCCAGCACCTGCAGTAATCAAGCAGGAAAGGAAGCAGGCATCAGAATCATATGATAAGCTTTTGATTTAAAATCTGCAGATCCCAGTACAGATCCATTGAGGAGGGTGAGAAGAAGCATGTCATGTGGGAAAAGGACATAAGGAGGAAAAAAAACCCACTTTTGTGTCACTCTCTAGAGCAGCTTTAGCTGAACTCATCCCTCCTCCATACCTGCCATAGTAGATAAGTCAGCTAGTAATCTCATTAACAGCACTTTAACCTAAATGAAGCAAAAGAAGAACATATACCCAGGAATGATCCTCTCAGATGCAATGTATGTCAAAGAGATTGAAGCACCACCTGTAAGAGAAACCTACCTGTTAGCAAGACCGACTAGTGCATTTGTAGGACTTCTTGTCGAAATATGAGTATGACAGTGACGACCGATGATTGTATCAGGCAAGAATGCCCAAAAAGTTAAAGGAGCAAAACAGTACAAAAGAAAACAAGGTAAGAAAGTTGCCTGGATTCATAATTGGGATAAAGTGCTTGAGCAAAGATACAAAAGAGTAGCTTGATGCAGAAATAGCAGCAAGATAACCATTTCTTGATGTTTCCAGCAGAGGTTTAGTGACCTGCAACAGAGAAACATAGCATTTAATATAATCATCAGTAAGCCGTAGTGCAGAATAGGGAAAAATGAGATCAAAAAATGCTTAACCTCTGGCCCATTAGCAAGTGAGTGCACAAGGATGTCAATACTTCCAAAATCCTGCTTGACAGATTCAGCAACTTCCTGAAAGATGGTTACCAAATGAGTTGGAATGGCTAATGCCGGAATGCAACTCCAAGGATCTGAATTTAATAGGAAAGATATTCCCCTTTGCTTGATAGGTAAAGGGGAAAGATGTTCATAAGAGTACTAAAAGCATTATAAGCCTCCTATTAATTTCAAAATGAAGGACCATAACCCTGAAAAATTAGATAAATAAGTATATAGCTAGACACTCAGAGATAAGCCTCAACATGGTCCTTAGATGGGTTAATAGGGAAAAGTCCCTGTTTACCTAGCAAGCCATTACCAGTTCAGTCTCCAAGAAGTTCCCCGCCAAGGAATCACTCAATTTTCAAAATATTGAAGAAACATGAGATAAAATTTAAGGGAGACATCCCACTCTTTAGGAAAGAAGAGAAGGTCAGAATCTAAATCATCCTGGAATCATCTCTGGACTCTGTTATCGGTTAGAGCAGTTCAATTCTTCCTATCACAGAGCACTAACTTTTTTTATTTTCAAATAGCATGTCAACAAGCAGAAAAATACTTTACAGCTTCCTGTTACAGATTCCAACTAGAGCTGGAATTTGGAAGAGGATATACCTGGACAGTCCATTTTGAAGAACCTGCATAGCGCTTATTTGTCCTAATCTGGAGATCACCACAAAAATAGAACATAACTAATGGCACAATTTCACATAGGGAGTTCTGACTAAAAAAATTAAAATAAAAAATAAAGAAAAGAAAACATAGGGAGTAGTTTGTGGAAACTCCAAATGAACAATTACATCTTCAGGAACATCCTCGAGATTGTCGAAAACCGCATCCAATGGATAAACTTTGCTGATTTCCATTAAGGAACCATCTGGCAATCTGAAAAGTCAAAACACACAATAAATAAACTTAATCAGATACGACTAAAGAGAAAATAATGCTGAAAGCACAAAAGGGTCGCTTACACTAGTGATTCATCAAATTTCCCGCGCCTTAGGCTGCTCTCAAAAATATTTAGTGCCTGCAAATACACATCATCGAGTTCGAGTAAACAGTTTGGAACAAAATAGGGACTGATGGCATGGGAACTTGATCTACGCATAAAATCCACATACCGGAACCCATGTACCAAAAAGGATTTCGGCGCCAGCAGCTGCAAGAGATTTTGCTATTGCCCATCCATATCCATTGTCATCAGCAACACCAGCAATAAAAGCCCTCTTGCCTGCAAAAAGTCATGATGCCATTAGGAAAGCCTCTTGTACCCTACATTCTTCTACTTCTCTTTGTACTAAACCCAATAATTCAGCAGGTCTCAACGTTTACTTTCACATAAGAACAAAAAGGAGTGGCAAAAAAAGATGGAAGAAGACCTCTTAAATCAACGGGCAATCCCGGTAAAGGGCCGCTTTCATTCGCACCGGCCATAGCTCTAGTTACGGCATTCCTGAAGGCAACAGGCTCCGGAGCGCGTTTCCGCAACAACGAGTCCCTGGAGGAGATGTGAGAAGAGCTCGCGAGCTTCGCCCACGACGCTTCTCTCCGCTCCGCGCCCAAAAACGCCACGCACGGCTTGGCATGCGATCTACGGAGAGCGGCGCCCGGCTTCATCGAAGCCACGTGGGTCCCGGGAGTCGCGGTCGCGGCCATGATCTCCGGCAAAATCAAAACTCGCGACGAACCGAGCAAAATTCCCTGCAAATTTCTTCCGCGAGATTCATTTCAAAACGACATCTTTTTTCCACCCAGCTCGTTGCGTAAAAAACACAAGCACCTGGCACGCACAGCGCGGAAATCCCAACACACCGCTCAACACCCAGCACACAACACGCGCACTACTACGCACGCACTACTAACGCAACGCTCTAAGCACCCAACTCAAGAAAGCAGCACGCAACGCCGACGCATTTCGGCGGCGACACGGATCAGACCCGGAAAACCAGCGAACCAAGCGGAGCTTTGGATCGGGAGATGACGTAAGGGAGAGGGAGGGACTTACCTGAAGGATGGGCGAGATTGGAGCCGGAGACAACAATGTCGGAGAGAGAGATAGAGAGAGAGAGAGAGAGAGAGAGAGGGAGAGGGTATGGAGAAGGCGGAGTCGGCCAGCGACGGGGGAGTAAATAGGTAGGAGAGAGAGGGAAAGAGGTTTCGATGAAATCAAAGCTGGGCAGCTTTGGCCGGTGGTTCGTGTCTGTTGGGAAAAACTTCGTAATCGCCGAAGGGCACAAAGAGAGAACAGAGTGTCCTTAAGAAGAAGAAAAATGGTAAATTAAGTACTGAAGAGAGTCTAGTTAAGAGGTGGTTTGAAGGGGCAAATTGGGACAAAAGGGATTAAAAAAAAAGAGCTGAATTTTCAAGGTGTCGCTCGGCAGTCGGCTCAACCCCCACGGGTTTTGGTAGTTTGGTTATAATAACCCTTTTCGCGAGTTTCGTTAAAGATCGATTGAGCGATCGAGGTGCCCAGTCGAAGGTGACATATTTCACGTTTGACTTACGGTGCTCTTTTCCCTTCGAGTCAAGTCTGGCTGAAGCTCAACTTGACGACCTTCAACGGAGTGCTTGGAAGGGATTCATGAAATCGGTAGAAAGAGGAGGTTAAATTGTCTAAGGGTGCGTTTGGGAACCACTTCCCAGAGCTCTTTCGGGGTCCAAAACCCTTGGGCCAAAATAATGGTGTTTGGGAAAAAACTTTTGAAGGGACTCAATAACAAAGCTAGCATTTCTAAGGGTGAAAGCCGAAGGCAAGTTGAGGGTTGCCTTGGGCTTTCCAGCATTCTCGGCATGCCCACGTGACACTATTCATTTTTTTTCCGAAATTATCCTCACGAATTTTTTGTTTTTCCGAGTGCGTGCCCTTGTATGAGACACTGTTCATCTTCTCCGGGCCGACGACTGCTAGAGGGACGCTGCAACCTAGGCGATCGTCGTCGGAGAGTCAGGCGACCTCCACAAGTCGCAAATCTGGTTGTAACCAGATGCGGTCGCCGGCGACCGTCGCCTGCCGCACTGCGACCTCCGCATGGAGCTCGCCGGGGCCACGCGACCCATCTGGTCGCAGGTTTGGTCGCGACCAGATTTGGTGCCGGAGGCTCGAGCGGCTACTAGATCTGGGTCACGCGACCTTGCCGCCCCCGGATCTAGGTCCCGGCAGCGTCACGCAACCTCCCGCGACCTCGCCGCCCCAGATCTGGGGTCGCCGGAGGTCACAACGGCGTCGCGTGACCTTGCCACCCCAAATCCAAGGTCGCCGGTAGTCACTGCCCTTGCCAGTCAATTTTTTAAAATTTTTTATTTGATAATTTTTTTTTTACCACAAAACTCCTTTGTAAATGTAATTCCCCAAACACCATTTTGCTCAAAGTACTTCACAGAGGGCTTTCAAAATGTAATTTACCAAACACAATTTACATTTTGGAAAACACCTTTAACTCAAAGGTTTTTGCATTTTTCTAAAGACTTTCCCCAAAAGTGGTTCCCAAACGCACCTAAGTCATCCTATCGATTCAACCCTTTTCCTCTCTCGATGGTAAAAAGAGTTCCTAAATTTTAGTCAAATATACAACATCATTCATGGACTTTTAATTTGTTCAATATAACTCTACATTTTTTGGGTATATGTTCAATTTAGTGTCTTGAATTATATGAAAATATTCAATGTACATTTAATACTTTTTTTTTGGTAAAGTACATTTAATACTTTCATATAATTCAAATAATTATATTGAGTATATATTAAAAAAATTAAGAATCACATTGTATATTAGACTAAAATTCAGGAATTATATTGAGTAAATTAAAATTTCAAAAATCATATTACATATTAAGTCAAACTTGCGGATGATACATGCCATTTTTGTAGATGTCGAGGGGTTGTGCGATGGATGTGGTTCGCCTCTTCGGTCCAGCCCAATCACTTGGGTCTAGAGATTTTATAAGGCCTGATTTGAGCCTCTTGGTCCACCGGTGAGTATACTTTGCAGCCCATTCATCGTTTCCTTGCCATTCTGTATGGCGAATTACGCGTTACAACTAAAAGGAAGCCCTCTTTTGGGCTTGACCTCAGGAGGATTTTCCAATACTCAAGTCCATGAAGTAGGGACGAATGATGCCGGACAAAGATTCTTTACAATCACTTTTCAAGGATTTAGAGAAAGTAAATGGATTAAAAGTATTGTCCAAAAAAGTGATGCTATAACGGGTCAAGCACCCAAGCGACTGCTTGACGGATAATCTTCAATTTGGCTGTGTTTGATTTGGCTTTTAGGGAAAATCTTTTAAGAAAATGCATATACCTTTAAATTAAAGGGTTCTTTTAGAAATGCAAATAGCGTTTGGTAGATTATAATTTAAATGTATATTGAAAAACAACTTTGGTTTAAATGGTGCTTGGAAAAATCATACTTTAAAATGCATTCTTGCTAAAAAAAATAGAAAATTCAAAATCAACAAACGACGCAGTAGCCGAGCAAGACTCTATCGGGACCAAATGTGGTTGTTAATGAGCCAGATCTAACACTGTCAACCTCTCTCGAGGTTGCCTAGGGTCACATGAACCCAGGCCATGCGACTTGAGGTCTTGCAACCTTAGGCGAGGCTATTGACAACTAGATTTTGCCTCATCAAAGTCATGTTGGAGACTCACCGGTGACCCGAACCCTCGCAAGTGACATCGTGTGAGATGGGGACATTTCTTGAATTATAAAAGTTTAGAAAAGGCAAAGTTAGAAGAAAAAGAAATGTATTTGGGTTCCGGAAATACTCAAAGTTCAAAATATCTCTGACCTGCCTTAAGTTAAAACTCTTTAGAGATCTTTGGAAATGTAATTATATCTTCCCAAAACTCTTCAAAAAATTTACTTAACATATTTGCCTTCGCTTTAAAGAGTTTAGAGCTTTAAAGCCCTTTGGGAAAGCAGTTCCCAAACGGAACCATCATCATCCCCTCGAAGGGTTCTTCTGCGTGCATGAGATATTTTGAGATTCTTGTTCCAAAGTGATGGTTTTATGTGATGGGCTTAAGGCCCGTCCGCCCATGTTGGGCCTAAAAGCCCGGCCCACAAGATTAGGGCCCATGGATGAAGGGGCACGATTCCTTTTTGGAGGGAACGTATATAAGGGAGTAAAGAGAGGGAGAAGGCACCCTTTGGCATTTTTCAACATACGTCTTCTCTCCTCCTCTCCCTCCAAAAAAGAAAAAGAAAACCAAGACGCCGTCTTCCCTTCAAGGCTAATCGATGTCATCGGATTGAACATGATCGGTTTTCTCTTCCTCTTGTCGGCATTGGTGTTTAATCTGTGGCTAACAAGGTACGCTCGAATCCGTGGTGTGCTTTACGATCGGTGATACGTGATTTTCCCGGGCTTGTCTTCCGCATTCGTTTTAGGGATTCGATTTAGTGTCGAATCCGGTTTTTGGGAATCCGACATTCCCAACATTGGTATCAGAGCCCTAGTTCATGTTTTCCCGACCCTTTTCATGTTTATTTGATTAATTTTTCGCGAATATATTCGGCCGACACGGATCGGGCGAGAAATCCCGACACCCGAGCACTGTTCGTCTATTTTTTCGAGTTTCTGTAAGTCGAAATCGATTTCTGAAGGTATAGGGTGAAAGGGCTCGTCGAGACGAGTACATCGACATGTCGTCCACTGCCGGGCGACGCCGTACGCGCCCACACGCGCGGCCAGAAGCCGCTGCGCGTGGGCACCACGCGCCTGAAGCGCTGGCTCGGCCAGCGCGTGCGCCACACGCGCCGGTCGGCGAACCGGCACGTGCGCGCCGCCGGCGGCGAACCGACGCGTGCTGACGTCAGCATGACGTCACCCAACGGTCGGTAACCGCTGGGATGACGTCATTGATGACGTCATCTGGCCGGGCGGTCACCGGCCGGCGACACGACCCGACCCGATCCGTGGAAGCCTGGCACGCGCGCGGCACGTGCCAGATGACGTCTGCGTGACGTCATCCAGCGCACGCGCGCGGCACGTGCCAGCTAACGTCTGCGTGACGTCAGCCCGCGCACGCGCGAGGCACGTGCGGTCGGTTCGTCCGACCAGGCCCAAGCGGTCCGACCGGCCCGAGCGGTCCGACCGGCTCGACTGGTCCGACGACCCGCCGCCCGTTGACCTGTTGACTGACCGTTGACCGACGACCGTTGACGGTTGACCATCCGTTGACCGTTGACCCGAAAAAAAAAAAAAAAAAAAAAAAAGAAATTTGTTTCTTTTTCATTTATGCCTATGTGGGTAATATGTAATCAATTATTTATTTTGCATTTGTTGCATGAATTTTGGAAAATTATGTATTTTCCCTTATGTATATTATGGATTATAAGTAATCCATTTTTTTTGGTTCTGCATTTGTTGCAGGAACTATGATGCGTTATGCACGGATACACCGCAATCCCGAGAACGGACGAGGGAAGTGCAAGACTTAAAAGGCTGATGTCGATTTAGCTAATTATCGGTGGCATGACGGTGATTTAGTATCACATGTGGTCAAGGTCAATCGAGATGATACAGGAAATCATCTGGAATGGTTATCTTATGCCGGATTTTGAGAAGATGCCGGCTTTGATGAACACTCTTCCACCTGAATGGCAAGCAGTGTTAGATCGGCTATGGGAGGTCAACGTGGTCCCGGGTTATAGGAGGCTAGTGGAAGCTTTTATTAGAGAGTACTATATGATTGAGTTAATCAAAACTTCAACCCTTAGATTGAGCGCCACATGGCGCAGAGTGAATGCGCCTTGGAGGCGACATGAAAGCTCTCCAAAAGTTTTTCCATGGTTGGCAAATGTGCCTTCAAATTTCTCAGATATTTTGACTGATAGATTAGAAGGGACATTCCCTATTTATTTCTTAGATTAGTTTGAGATGTTTTTTGTGTGTGAATATCTCTTTCTATGTTGATATTTCTTCTTTGTATATATCACTTAGTGTAATGAATAGTTGTATTGTGTGAAAGCATTATTATTCTATTGGATGTCAAATATTATTTGCTTTCGTTAAATTGTTGACTCATTGTGGGTAGTTCATAGAAGTTTTTGTAACTTCATAGAATTTATTTTGCATAAGACAATTATATTAATAATAGTCTTAAGTTAGGATTTTTGGAGGATGATTGGAAACATAGTGACATTTTGATTACGAAACCTTACTTGAAATTATTCATTGATATGATGGGTCTGTGCAAAGTGGATGCATAAATGATAGGCATTAA
Source organism: Eucalyptus guilfoylei (assembly GCA_016097605.1). Lineage (NCBI taxonomy): Eukaryota > Viridiplantae > Streptophyta > Magnoliopsida > Myrtales > Myrtaceae > Eucalyptus > Eucalyptus guilfoylei. Next base: position 30,626,708 of record CM027860.1, read on the forward strand.
TTATTCGTGCATATATGTCTCGATGTGTTCGGATCGATGGTTTCAAAGAACTAAGAACGTAATTGCTGATATGAACGGCAACAATTGTGAAATATTGGATATGAAGATTCAATATGTGCTGGAAAAGCAAGAAGCATTAGAAGCTCTTGACCATGTTATGGAAGATCTTGAGAATGCTGTGCGCCACCTTGAGCTAGTAGAGGACCGCCTAATGGCATTTGAGTCAAAAATAGACATTTGCAATGCTGGTTCTAGCTCAGAAAGGGCTTTGAGCTCTAAGCGCAAGCGTATTGATTCGTTCAATATGTGGGAATGCAAAGGATCAAGTCCTTATTGCAAGAAATCAAGAGTTAACCAACACAAGAGAGGAAAACGTCCTCAAGTGAAGAAAATGTCCAGGGTGAAGTGTTACAACTGTGACAAGAAGGGTCACTATGCTCGCGGATCGTCGTGAGCCAAAGAAGGTATACACCTCTTGTACATTTGAGAACTTTGCTTATGTGTCAAGTTCTGTATTATTGGCCGAATCCAATCCTTTGTGGACTGTAGATTCAGGAGCGACAGACCATGTAGCGAAGGATAGAGGATCCTTCGTGGAATTCCGACGAATACCAACTGGAACTAAGTGGATCTATGTAGGAAATAACTCCAGAGATGAAGTTAAAGGAATTGGCACCTGCCAATTAAACATGCGTGGTGGATGCACCTTATTCCTACATGATGTTCTATATGCTCCGGAGATTCGTTGAAATTTAGTGTCTATTTTGGTGTTGGTTAAACTTGGTTTTAGTGCGAACTTCCGTAATAAAGGTATAGATTTGTATTTGGATACAAACTACTATGGTTGTGGTCACTTTCTAGATGGTGTTATTGTACTAAATGTTGACTGTGGTGATGTCAATATATGTTATTCCCTTGTTTCACGTCTTCTACTTCATGTGATAATGATGTGATTTTGTGGCATGCTAGACTTGGTCATATTGGCCAACAACGAATGAATAGACTAGCCAAAGAGGGCTTGTTGGGCAACATTGAAAAAGTCGATTTGCCTATATGTTAGCATTGCCTAGAAGGGAAAACGACAAGGAAACCATTTGGAAAAGGCAAAAGAGCTGAATTTCCTCTGCATTTAATCCATTCTGACGTCTATGTTTCAATGAATGTGAGAGGAAGGCATGGGACTGTTTATTTCATCACTTTTATAGATGATTATACTCGATTCGGATATGTCTATTTGATTTCTCATAAATCCGAAGCATTATGTTGTTTCAAAAGGTTTATGAACTTGGTAGAAAATCAATTAGACAAGAAAATAAAAGCATTGAGATCCGATTGAGGTTGAGAATATTTATCTGATGAGTTCAGAAAATTATGTGATGAAAAAGGAATAGAAAAACAGTTGTCTATTCCATATACTCCTCAACAAAATGGTGTTGCAGAGAGAAGAAACAGAACCCTACTGGAAATGGTTAGGTCCATGATGGCGCATGCTAACTTACCTATTACTTTTTGGAGTGATGCGTTGTTAACTGCTGCCTATATACTTAACCGGGTGCCTTCCAAATCAGTTACTTCCACTCCATATGAGTTATGGACAGGTAGAAAATCGGACTTAAGTTTTCTTAAGCCATGGGGTTGTGCTACCTATACTCATGAGTCCTCTCACAAATTTGGGAAATTGGGTCCCAGAGGAAATAAGAGTATTTTCATGAGATACTCCGAATACTCAAAAGGTTATGTGTTCATAGGTGAGCAGGAAAGTGGGAGTATAGCTGAATTTGAATCACGGGATGTCACATTCATAGATAATGAATTTCCTAAGAAGGGCAAAATAAGGGAAAATTACTCCCTATTTGAAACCTTGAATCATGATAATGATATTAGTAGAGTTCGTCCAAGTGGGAGTAATATGAGAAGTGATGAATTAAATTCAACTCATTCTCAATTACAACCACATGATGAGACGACATCATCATTATCTAATCCAAGTGGGAGCATTATGGGGAATGATGTGCTAAGTGTACAATCTCCCATACGGTGAACAAGTCGCCAAAGTATTCCCCGTCGACGTTTTGACATTGAAGGGGAAACTTTTATGATTGCTCCGCAAGATAAGGATGAGCCTAGAAATATTAATGAGGCTCTGAATTGCCCTAGTAAGGAAAAATGGATTCATGCAATGGAAGAGGAAATGGAGTCAATGAAATCAAACCAAGTCTGGGAACTGGTTGATCTTCCAAAAGGACGCAAAGCTATTGGGAACAAGTGGGTTCTCAAAATAAAGCGAAAGAATGATGGCTCGATAGAAAGGCATAAGGCTCGCCTTGTGGCGAATGGGTATAATCAACAGGAAGGAATTAATTGTGAAGGATTATTTTCTCCTATAGTGAGATTTACTTCGATTCGCATTATTCTGGCAATAGTGTCAAGTATGGATCTTGAGTTACATCAAATGAATGTAATGACTGCTTTCCTCAATGGAGAATTAGAGGAAGGAATATATGAAACAACCTGCTGGTTTCATAGTGAAAGGCCAAGAAGAAAAGGTATGTCGACTTTTGAGATCGATATATAGCCTCAAGCAGTCATCGAGACAATGGTATATACGTTTTCATAATGCCATAATGGCATATAATTTTACAATGATTAATAAGGATCATTGTGTATATATCAAAAGATCCAAAGATCAATTTGTGATCATATCATTATATGTTGATGATATACTAATTGCCGGAAGCAATATGGAGTTTGTTAATACTGTCAAGAGTTGGTTGTCTTCCAACTTTGAGATGAAGGATATGGGTGAGGCTGCATACATTCTTGGAGTTAAGATTTCAAGAGATCGTTCGAAGAGATCGTTGTCTCTTTCGCAAGAAACATATATAAATAAGGTTCTTGAACGATTTCGTATGCAAGATTGTAAACCCATAGACACTCCTATTGCAAAAGGTGAAGGATTGAGCCATAGACGTGTCCAAGGACTCCACAAGGGAAGGAACAAATGAAACTTGTTCCTTATGCTAGTGCTGTTGGGAGCTTGATGTACGCTATGATGTGTACAAGACCTGGCAAATGTTTTACGGTTGGAATGGTGAGTAGATACCAATCCAATCCGGGTCCAAGACATTGGAAAGCCGTTAAGAGAATACGAGGTATCTAAAGGGGACTGCTGATTATACGCTGAGTCATTAAGGAAAGGATCTGCGACTCTAAGGCTATTCTAATGCTGATTGGAGAGGAGATTTATATGAAAGAAAATCTATCTCTGGATTTGTTTTCTTACCGAATAATGGCACCATATGTTGGAGCAGTAAGAAACAAAAGTGTATAGCCTTGTCCACGATAGAAGTTGAGTTCGTGGCATTATCAGCAGCAGTATAAGAAGATGTTTGGCTTAAGAGATTTTTTGGATCATTTAGGTGTTATTGAAGTGCTGCAGATTTATTGTTGGTTAACTGTGATAACCAAGCAGCAAAAGCGTACACCAAAGATCCAAAATATCATGGCAAGACCAAACATATAGATACCAAGTATAATGTTGTTAAAGATATGATTGCACGAAAAGATGTGAACTTACAGTACATATTACGCATAGAATGGTAGCAGATCCTATGACAAAGCCAATACCTAGATATGTGTTTTGTGGCCATATGAAATCTCTAGGATTGCGTAGAGTCGATGTCTTGGATTGTAATTTCCCGAAGTGTTCACATTTGATGAATTTGTGTTTTTTCATCATTAATGCCTATGAATCTTTGTTTGATCTTTATACATCTTAATGCTCAGTGCATTACTTTAAGTTGAGAAAGTATGTCGGACAGATATAAGATTAGCCTACTCACACGGGTAATCGCCTCTATTTACTGTGTGATAAATAGAGATGAGACTGTTTTTAAGCTTATTATCTAGGTGATAATCGAGAGCTCAAGCTTAGAATACGTATGTCGCCTTAACTGAGTGTTAAGATGAGGACATAATACTTACTATGTCCGAAAGTAAAATAACCCACATATTTTACTTTATCTGTCTATGATGCCAGATGTGAGTTCTGATGAATTTTGTGAATGAGTAGATACGTGAACTCAAGTTAGACATTGGGTATGTCTGAACTATCATCTGTACGGTATTGAAGGTGCAGACATACGCTCCATGGGAAAGGAGTTAATACCGTAATACGTATTTCATACTACGTATGCATGAGACGACCAATAAGAGTGGCAAAAGTTTGATCTCAACTTTTATGTCGTGTGAGACCCTTGAGGAAAAGAGTTCCTCAATTTTTTGGTCCCCTCATGACTCTTACTTATTCTCAAGATTTCTATTTAGTGTTTGCTATCTTAGGATGTTGCCAATGGTCATGAGTTGATTCGATCTAATGGGACATTTCTAGAAAAGCAAGCTGAACTGAAATTGAGAGTTTGAAGGAAAGAGGAAGATCGATTTTGGAGAATCACATTGTAGTTTTGTATTCACTGGTTAACCAATTATGACTGTCTTTGGGATAATCATAATTGTGAATACAATATATATCATTGTTTGAAAGAGATCAAGAGAGATATAAATGTGATCGATCGATCTAGGGTACTGCATACAAAATCTACTCAAAGTGTGATGCCCATTATGAGCTGCTATATATTCCTAACAGATGTATAGCAACGAGCTCTCAAAGTATCTTTGGTCGCACGGATTATTCACCGGTATGAATGTTGAAGAGAGGTAAAGAGAATCCTGTTCGGCCCACCATGTGCGAGTGGGAGATGATGGTTTTATGTGATGGGCTTAAGGCCCGTCCGCCCATGTTGGGCCTAAAAGCCCGGCCCACAAGATTAGGGCCCATGGATGAAGGGGCACGATTCCTTTTTGGAGGGAACGTATATAAGGGAGTAAAGAGAGGGAGAAGGCACCATTTGGCATTTTTCAACATACGTCTTCTCTCCTCCTCTCCCTCCAAAAAAAAAAAAGAAAACCAAGACGCCGTCTTCCCTTCAAGGCTAATCGACGTCATCGGATTGAACAGGATCGGTTTTCTCTTCCTCTTGTCGGCATTGGTGTTTAATCTGTGGCTAACAAGGTACGCTCGAATCCGTGGTGTGCTTTACGATCGGTGATACGTGATTTTCCCGGGCTTGTCTTCCGCATTCGTTTTAGGGATTCGATTTAGTGTCGAATCCGGTTTTTGGGAATCCGACATTCCCAACACAAAGCATGATTGTTTCCATTCAAGCTTATCCCGAAAGAACCTTACTCCACTTTCCCATTATCCCAGCTTTATCCCATTTTGTGGATCAACTTTAGGCCGAACCGTGACTTCTCCTCTTGGAAGCCTTGGTCCACTTTACATTTGCTTTTCGTGCATCAAGATGAACGGGCGGTTCTATGAGAGAGACAGATCCTTGGACTATAACGGTTGATAATTTTTTTTTTTGCATTTTCTATGTAAAATACCGTCGCACACAAAAACCTAAAGACTTTTACGATCAACAGGTAACATCTACTCTTTTTTCAATACAACGATTATCATGGGATGGGAATATGTTTTCCTCGATTCTTATAAATGCACTAAGGCTGTGTTTGGTAGTTCAGATTTGAGTCCGAATAAGATAATTTGTTATCCTATCCAATGTTTGGGGAATGTCTATCAGATTGGACAAACCCGAATACAATGCCAGATAAAAAATCTGGGGGAGGGGGTGGGATAAGCCCGGATTGGATAAGAAATTTTTTTTTTAAGGAAAGAAATAACTTAACAAAAAGAGAAGATATCACAAGCATCTACATCAAATGGATGCCTCCGCCTCTCTGATTCATTGTCAGCCCTCTTCTTCCACTTCTTCTCCCATCTTCGCTTCTTGTACGTTAGCAATTGGGTGCCCCTTCCTTTGTATCATGGACTTGCTGAATCTGATGACCAAGAGTGGCTTTTTGAGAGGAATAGGGCAAAAGTTTTCAATAGGGCAAAAGTTTTCTCATAGGCATCTGTGGAACTAATTTAAGCATTGCTTGTGCCATCTCAAGCATCGGTGGCTAGAACTTTGGTTCCATCTGAAGCAACTGAAAATCTTTGGTATTGTTAACAACTTGGGACCTCGATCAATTTGAGGCAATGCAAAGACTACTCCAGTGGTCGCCTAAAATTCCCCCACCCACCCTCTTTGTCGTAGTCTAAGATTTACCGATTTGCGTCGCCATTGCACGACGATGTTGGTGCTCGCTGTTTTCAATGGTAGCCATTGCAGAGGTGGCCACAATTCCTAGATCTAGGGTTTTTTCATGGCCTTTAATTAATTGAATTTTATATTTTTTAATTTTATATTTTAATTGAATATCGTATTTATTTTTTAATCTTATCCTGAAGTGTGCCAAATACTTGATAGGATTATATATATTTGCATTTATTATCCCGATGATTTAATATCCTACTTTATCCTATCTTATCCCGATTATTATCTCAAGAACCAAATGTAGCCTAAGATCAAAGCCTTCCGTAGAAGAGTGCACAATGCTACTTGTAGAGTTAATTCCTAAACAGTACTTCTTTTGGCGACATAATATACTTTATAGGTCACACGTAAAACCATGTGTTAGAAATCAGGTTTGGGCACAAATCGAGAACTACTACTTACCTCCTTTTTATGGCAAGGAAAATCATATTGATAAGTATATTTCAGAGCCCACGAAAGGCCCTCCTAACCTCATGTATCAGGTTATGCTCGAGCCATAGTCATGATAATAATGAGTTAGGCATGAGATTGTTAGAACTTCAAAATACGTGTCAATGTGTCATTCACCTAATCAATGCACGCATGTATAGTGGGGGGACATGATACGCATGCTCGGCCAGACCGCGAGAATCCTGTTTGTCAAATGTATTTTTCTATGTTTGTTCCTCGCTTGAATTGTTTGCATTTAGCTCCACGATGCCGCCGTTCTCGATGGACGTAAACTTCCGGATCTTTCCATAATCAGAATTGCAGCTTTGACCTCTCTTTTTAAATTATTTGATTCTTCGGATAGGCCTTGAACATGGGATCCAAATTGGTTAAAGGATTTCCTTCTTTAAGATCTGACATCCAAACTTAATGGCGAGAATCAAGTATCCGTCCTCTCAAGGAAATGGCGAAATTCCAAGATAATACGCCAACACCTTTTCTATATCAACTAATAATGTTGTCTTGAGTTGTTAGGATGTAAGCGTTCAATCCATGTAAAATTGTACGAAATGATTTCCAAACTGTTCTTGAAAGTTTAAGCCGTGTTAAGTGAAGATCCAACTTAACATTTTGATGTTGTGACGCTCTCCTTCATTTGTAGATTAGGACTCGATCTACGACTAAAGCATGTGGAAAAGGCCAATAATGGACTGAAAAATATTTAAATTCAAGACTTGTTACTTCGAAATAAGATACAAATTTGAGGAGACTAATATCATGTGACAATTCTTCAAAGAGTTGCGACTTTTCAATGCAATGGTGTCTAGCCGACAAGTATACTCCTCATGGGCAACTATGTCAAAGATGAACATTAAAAATATGGTTGAAAACCACATCATACCTTAGTCGAATTGGTTAGCCCGATTTATCTTTTCAATCCCGAAGACAACCATTAATTTCTACGACCCACAAATGCAAAAACTCCATTTAGTCAAGTCAAATATTAACTCCTATTTTCTACGTCAAACATTTTTTCTTTGATTTCATTGAGCTGCTATTCATTTATCATAGAAATTTTCGCAGCCTCTTTTGAAACGAAAGATTTTGATATCTCCATTTCAAGCCGTCGCGACAAATCAATAACGTGACTCCAAATTAAATTGGCGGATTGTCTATTCAATTACGTGGCTTGTTGGCGGATTACAAGTTAACCCTTTAATAATAATAATAATAATAATAATAATAATAATAATAATAATAATAATAATAATAATGGCTCAAGAAGAGAGCAAATTCCAGGTGCTTTCGGAATGGCGGCGATTGATTCTTTGACCGGCTAGGTAGCAGCCGAGGAGAACTAGTGGATCGAGCTCGATTGATAATATTCCACAAATCATACATAAAAAAATTTAATCCCTGTCCCAATCGGAGTTATGTTCTCCTATCCACTGGCTCAAATTTGCACCTAAATCACGATTACCCGCATAGTTAAACTAAGATCTATCGCATGTGAAATTCATTAGCAAAATAATCTCTACCTTGGTCGGCATAAAAAATAAAAGGAAAAATTTCAAATAATTGTTTAAAGTGCCTTAATTTTCTCAAATAAATGTCTGAAATGAGTATTGTTTCAAATAAGAATTCGGAATGCTATCATTTCGTCAAATAAATGCCTAAGTTAGTTATATATGCTTCAAATAAGGTTGACTTTTTGGCTAATCAATGGCATATTCGTCATTTACCTTTTTAAATTTTTTTCCCTTCTTTCTTTCTTTTTTTCCTTTTTTCTTTCTTCTTCGCCAGTGGCCGATCGGCATTAGCAATGCCTAGAGAGGGTTGGGCGAGGTCGCCCTCGCCCTCGTGGCCATCGGCGAGGTCGCCTCACCAGCGACCCACAAGGGATGGCCTTGCTTGGGCAAGGCGACCCTCGCCTTGGGGGGAGGCTGCCCTCCCCCGATTTGGGCGAGGGTCACCTCGCTCACCTGGGCCTAGCAACGGCTTGCCTATCTCTACCAGCGGCTGACAAGGCTCACCAAGCCCTCGTCATCCCTTATTAGTGGCCGCCAACCTTCTCCAGAAAGAAAAAAAACATATTAAAATTTTATTTCGACAAAAACACTCTTTGATCGGTCGGAATATTTAGTCGGTCGACAACCAGCAAGGTCTAGCCCTTATTTAAAACAATTATAGCCACTTCGATCTTTTTTTGAAACAAGTATGGTATTTTCAGATCCTTATTTGAAATAATTATGGTCACTTCAAGCTCTTATTTAACACAATATTCACTTCAAGTCTTTATTTGAAAAAAATGAGGATATTTCAAATCTTTATTTGAATTTTTTCCTGAATAAAATTCACCTTGAATTGATTCGAAAGTCTTCACGGCACAATACATTTATTACATAGTTTGAATCCGTAGCTTACCGGTGTTAAAAAGTTCATCTTAAATCGATCCAAATGTCTTCGTGACGCAATCAATTCATTGCACAGTTGGAATTCACAGCTCGCCGGTGTTAAAAAGTTCGTCTTAAAATCGATCCAGAAGTCTTCGCGACCCGATCGATTTATTATGCGGTCTGAACTGAATTCGCGGCTCGCCAATGTTAAAAGTGGGGGTGCTAAGTTGTACGACGGCCCCTCCACGTGAAAAACGAGGGCGACTAGAAACAATGGTCTGGCCCATGCACATATGCACGAACGAACCAGCTTCGACGCTTCGTTCATACCGAACGAAACGTAAGGGCTCGCCTTCCTGGAAATTAAGGAACACATGCGACACGACGCCAATCATATCGATTGGTCTTTCCTCTTTTTGATTTTGCTATTGTGCAAAAAGACAGCTTGTAAAGCAGAAGCAAGTGCATGTCATGACGCCAATACGGCATATCCCCTTTCCGATGCTTTTAAAGAATTTCCGATGCCAAGCATCTATTATGGAATTATCGAACGATAGTGTACTATTCATCATCAAAAACTATGTATGTAATAAAGAATGGGTCATTGTCGAATGAAATTACAGTAGTCACGAGTTTAATTATATGCGTCGTTTTCGAATCATTAGATCCAAAGAGTACATCAAAAGAGAATATCTTTTTGATTTTGGATTTACGCGTTTTAGGTACTGTCGAACATTTAAATTCAACTGGGTGCAAGAAAACGTCATATCCCTTTCATGTGCACGTTACCTAATGAAAGAAAAAAAGGGACCCGCGTTCATTACCGAGACATTGCGGTCCCCTGTGGCCACCGTAAAAAATTTGTGGTCCGTCGCGTGTATTTGGGAGTTCCTTGGCAAAATTTTTGAAAGCGAATTCGATTAGGAAAGATTATATAGGTGAAAAAGTGCAGCGAAAATATCTCAGCCGGTCCAATGGTGATTAAAGTCATGGTTGGGATTAAAATTAATGTTTTTTTTTGGGGGCTGTAGATGGTGTGTTGAGAAAGCGACGCGTGCATTGCTCGGTCAGCATATGCCTTCGACTTAGGCATCGGTGGACCGATACCTACCTACGGCTACATAAATATCGCTCGGTACTGTCTTAGATCGGTCAAACCCGATGTACTTGTGTAGTCCTTTGACCGCTATTGAAGGGGGGTCGGGCGATCTTGGACCGTGCATGATCGATCCTCGCGGTCCACCTCCCCTGGCATTGTGTATTGTTGTCAATAATTATAGCTCTTTCAACATTAGAAAGAAAAAAATAGAAAGAGAAAACACATGATGTTTCTATATGTCATGTGGACAAATGTTGCAAAACGCGCAAGTGATGCTTTCGATCGCTTTGGTTGTGTAATGTCATTAGGAATTATAGTTAGAAGAAGACTATATAGGATGTATGGACTTTGTAATATCCTATTTACTGTTTAGTAAATCACGTCAATAAAACCGGATATTTTCACATCCTATGATATTCATTGTTTGGTATGAACGATATATCAACGTAAATAAATTGAAAAATTGTACAAATAAAGATGGTAAGAATTTCTCATAACACTTTTGTCTACTTTATTATTATTTTCTTCATTATTATTGTTTTCCCTCTCTTTTATTTATATATTTTTTTTATCTTTTTCCCCGCCCATCATTCTTTGATAAAATTATATTTAATAGTAAACCATATTATTATACATAAAATACTTAATTACCTAAAAATGTGATAAATATAACCAAATATTTATATAAAAATTGAATAAAGAAAAATGAAATAGTTGTTAATATTAAAAATAATTATTTCAAGATTCACATATTATTTATATCTAAAAATTATTTCAATTATATTAATTTGGCAAGTTAGTTAATATGGATATTATAAATCACATCCACTTTTATCCCATATATTGTGATAATTTTGTTCGGATATAAATCCCTCCTATACTATCGTTTTGGGTGGTAATTAAATATAAGATATGATAAATTTCATCCTATCATGAATTCTAATTCGACTATCAAATGTAGCGGTTGGATCTCATGCGGAATTGTTTTTTGTTTTTGGATTCTCCAAACTCGTAGTTAGAATATTCTCCTCACTGTTGATTTCTTTTTGCAAAAGAGAAAACAAATTATATATACGTATATATACATATTTTTTTTTCTAAAACGCCCGATAATTTTCTAAGAATTCCATCACCACTTGCGCTGCCGGCTGGCGGCAACACCATCATGCATTGACGTTTGGCCCAGGGGCAACGGGAAGTCTCCGCCTCTCGGTCTCCCGAGGGCATTTACGTCAAACCAGGAATCTCCCCCACTAACGTGACGGGGGGGGCCCCCATCAAGATCGCAGGCGATTGGCCAGCCAAGATCAGACGCGGTGTTCGCGCAACGGCTGTGCGCCACGTGTCTCGCCATGCCGATAAAGTAGCCGTTCCTACGCCTCCCGATGGTTATAAGTGGCCGCAGGCGATCGGGCCCCGTAGAGCACTCGCGAGGGAGCGCGGGCCCCACCCGAATCCCCCACCATAAATACAGACGGAGGGCGTCGCTAAACGAGCCGTCCTCCCCCTCCCCTCACAAAAACGAGAGAGAGAGGAGAGGAGAGCGCGGCCGGCTTTTTCGAACGGCCGGAAGGGAGAGACAGATCGCCGGCGGGGAAGAGCTTCGTTCGTTCGTTCGTTCGTCAGGTAACTTCGTCTTCTCCGTCTCGTCTCCGGATCGGCTCTCGATCTCGCTCCGTCGCGCTCTCTCATTCCGGCGTGGCTCCCGCGCGAATGCGGCTTTAGCGCTTCCCCGCGCGCTCCGGCGAGAGCTCTAATGGCGCCGGATTAGGCGAGATCGAGGTCGCATTCCGTGCCGAGTTTTCGTTCCTCTGTCGAGGTCGACGCGTGATTTCTCGTCATCCTGCGGCCGTGTCCGATGCGGCTTCTTTCCAGGAGCCGCGGCTGATCCCTTCGCGTTAATGCGGCTCTCGTTTGCGATCTCTTTCGTGTTTTCGGAGTTTCAGATCATAGGTTTTGGAGGCTAGTTTTTACTGGATCTCATGCTTTTCCGATGAACGACTTCGATTTGATTCGCTTCAGGTCCTTTTTCTGTTTTTTTCTGCTTCTTTCCTTGTGTTCTCACGTGACCTCATCGCCTCCTTTCCGAAGCGCACAGCGCACCGTTAGTCTATTCCTGCGTTGGTGGGTTTTCTCCTTTTGTTTATTGAGGAAGAGCTGGAGATATTTTTACGGGGCTCGGATTTGCTTGGTTGGCCTCGGGACGCGCACTCTCGCGTGCTCTCCTCGGCGGCTCTGCGCATTTCTTTATTTCGATTTGGGTGGACCGAATCGTCCGGCACGTCCATGTGACCCTCTGCCATTTCCTGCAGCGGCAGACATTACATCGCATACTGCATCAGCACGCACTGTTTTTTCTCTCTCTCTTTTTTTTTAATCCTGCCCGATAATAAATAAATAGTTCATGTCGTTCTGTTTAATTTCCCGTTCTCTCTCTCTCTCTCTCTTGTTCGGTCTCCGTTTTGATTCCAAGTCTAGTCCGGATGCATTTATCGTAACGTATCGGGGTTCGCATATCTTGTCCTTCATTTGGAGAGAGATTTTTTCCATAACTATTGGGAATACCTTCAAATTTTAAATCTTAATTCAGACGACGTGGTTTTAAAACATATTCAGGTATACTTTTGATTTGAAGTTCAGCTACCCCATTCCTTTTCGTTAATGCGGGTGGTCGGGTCTTTCGTTTTATTTATCATTAGCCCTGTCCTTTGGCTCGAAAAAAGGAAAAGAAAAGTGGGGCCCCTTTCTTTAATTTATTGCTTTCGTTGGGAGGAAAAGGGGAAGATGTCTTTTGAAACTTTAGAATGGGCGAAAGTCTGATTAGGCGGTTCGCAGTTTCCTGGAAGAAGACGCCAAACTTTCCTGGCTGGCTTTTGGTTTTCTCGCCGGATTTCGTGGTTCACGCAGATATTTCCTTTCCCCAACCCCACCCCCGCGAAAAATGGGTTTAGTCCACAAATCAATCTTGTTTTTCAAAATCCTTTTTTCCTATTTATAGTCCGCCTTCAATCACTGGGAAAGGTGGCGCCTCTACCTAGTATTTGATAAGGTCAAACGTCTGGTTTGGTTTCAAATTTGTCGCGCTTGAGTGGGTAGGTGATTGTTACTGTTGCAAAGTAGTTTTTTTCCGTCTAAAGGGGATTAATCCATGTGTGCTTAGATCTCTGGGGGCGTTAGTTTAGTCGATCGATACTTTCAAATTCCATCAGTTAAAGCCGAGATGAGAGCACCTTGATTGTGACGTGTCTGCGCGGACAAGTAGAGTCGGGTCCACCCCGAGGACTAAGCCGCATGCTTATCTTGCTGCTTAGGGGTGTCCAACGTGTACGCCGGGTTCCTGTTCTGAGTGCCTTTCCATAGTGGCATGATAAACGCGTCATTTCTGATCTTCTCGAGTTAGGTAGTGTGTTTGATGTTCTGTCACTCTGTGATGGTGACCGGTAGTGGACGGCACTTTCACCGCCCACCGATATGGTGTTAGGCAAGTGCTGCTTTTCCCGGTTGGCGGACTGAGGAGAGCAGGACCTTTTGAACAGGAAAATTTGGTAACCTGGATTTTCTAGTATGTCGGAACTCATTAATTGCAAACTACTAGTTTACACCAGAAGGAAGCTTTACCCCACCTTACAAAATGAAACTAGTTGCTGCATGCGTTTTTATTTTATTTTATTTTATTATTATTAATTTTTTTAAGTTGAGAACTAGTTGCTGCATTCCAAAGCAAGGGTTGGCTCATTTCGTGTCCTGAGCGTAGCGTTAAGTCCATTTCCTATGGTATACCTTAGCAATCACTGCCTTAGCAATCACTGCCTTATTTGTTGAGGTTGGACGGACTCATCACAGGGTAGCCGTGGTTGAGATTCTTTTTCTTTACGAGTGGTTGGGGGGTTTGGGCATGCGAGTAACTCTACTGAAAAATGGTAATCGGATTCATGAGAGGCGTGTGTGCATGTAAAGTTTTGCGAACATACTCTTGGCCTTTTCATGCTGCATGAGCTAGAAAACTTCAGCCATGAAGACATTCATGTTTTTGGTCCTCTGGGTAAAATGCAACGACTAAAAGGTAGAGGCATACAAGTAGAGCTTTCCTTATTTTGTGGTGGTTAGGTGAGGTAAAGGACTTGGATTCTAGCGTTTAAAAATGGTGCTTCTCCTCACATTGTTCTGGCATGGAGGGCAAGAATGTGCTACTAGGCAAATGCATGATGATTTAGAATGGAAAAATTGTTTCATAGAAATTAAGAGCTGCTTTGGTTTATATCCTTCTCGATGTGAGAACAGATGATAATGCATGAATCTTCTAGTACAAAGGCAAGGACTTGCTTAGCTGCTGGGCCTCTGCAAGCCTTTGTATTAGGGGTGCCTCTGTGTTTTCTCTTGGTGGGAGGGAACAAGGAGAGGAACCGTGAGAAATAAAAATTTATTAGATGCTTGCATTGATCGAGGCTGGAAAGGGGTGCCTCTGGTATGATCAAATCTTGGTACTTTATTAAAGCATTCGTCTCATATATCCACTTTCAGTAGAACTTTATTGTCATTGCATTGATTATTATATGTCGTTTGAAAAATTACAGCTGCATCTTTGCTTGATAGTGCATACAATTAGCAATTTCTCTTGATTAGACAGTTTGTGGCCGTTTAAAGTAACTTCGGTAGAGTTGAAGACATTCATATTGGGGTTTATTTACTCATTCTTTTTTGTGGGGTACTTTTGTATATGCAGGTTGTGGAACAATGGGTGGAGGTGGCAATATGTCAGTTCGCCCGGCGGTGAAGAAGTCGGAAACCAAGCTTCACAACCGAGTTCCTTCTTCAAAACCTCCATTCACGCTAAGTCAGCTCAAGAAAGCCATCCCGCCTCATTGTTTCCAGCGATCTGTCCTTCACTCATTCTCCTACGTGGTCTATGATTTGACCATAGCCTACGTCTTGTACTACATTGCTACCACTTTTTTCCATCTCCTCCCCTCCCCTCTTTCTTACCTAGCTTGGCCTATCTATGGGTTTGTGCAAGGCTGCGTTCTGACTGGTGTCTGGGTCGTAGCCCACGAATGCGGCCACCATGCCTTCAGCGACTACCAATGGCTGGATGACCTGGTTGGCCTTGTTCTGCACTCGTGCCTCCTTGTTCCTTACTTTTCTTGGAAATATAGTCATCGCCGCCACCACTCCAATACAGGCTCCCTTGAGCGCGATGAAGTTTTCGTTCCAAAGCAAAAGAATCAGATCCCATGGTTCTCAAAGTACCTAAACAACCCACTAGGCCGAGTGATCACCCTCACTGTCACACTCACCCTTGGTTGGCCCTTGTACTTGATGTTTAATGTTTCCGGTAGGCCTTATGATCGATTTGCCTCTCACTATGATCCCAATGGACCCATCTACTCCATCGTGAGCGGCTGCAGATTTACATATCTGATGCTGGTGTTCTCGCAGTCACTTACGGGCTTTACCATCTAGCTGCAGCGAAAGGGCTTGCCTGGGTTCTGTGCGTCTATGGAGGACCCTTGCTCATCGTGAATGCATTTTTAGTGTTGATCACTTATTTGCAGCATACTCATGCATCGCTTCCTCATTACGATTCTTCCGAGTGGGATTGGCTCAGAGGAGCTTTAGCGACTGTTGACAGGGACTATGGCATCTTGAACAAGGTCTTCCACCATATAACAGATACTCACGTAGCACACCATTTGTTCTCTACCATGCCTCACTACCATGCAATGGAGGCCACCAAGGCGATAAAGCCGGTTTTGGGAGATTATTATCACTTTGATGGGACTTCAGTTTACAAGGCCGCGTGGAGGGAGGCTAAGGAGTGTATTTATGTTGAGCCCGACGAAGGTGACCAGAACAAAGGTGTATTCTGGTACAAGAATAAGTTGTGATGACAATTAAGAGCTCGGTTTCAGGATCTACAGTTCGGTAATTGCTTCCATCCTCCCCACTCTAGATTATGTATTCTGGTTATTCAGGATGCAGCGCATCCATTTGGAATTTGACTTTTAGTTCTGCTCCATTTCAATAATTTCGTTGACCCACCCAAAACCCCAATTCATTGTAGAAGGATATTTGCATAAGCATTCAAGGTGAACTTTTACCGTCTTCCTAGTCTCTTCTTTTTGAGAGTTCTGAATACTGTTGTGGTAGGATCACATTTAAATGAATTTTGTGTGCCACTTCTATCCACTTGTCTGAATTTGCTAACCATTGATGCCAATGAAAATCAAAACGTGACAAGTCCTCAACTGAGTACTAGTCTATGTTTTGGTGAAGCTAGAAACATAATTTGACCAGCTGAATTTCCTGGGATTAGAGCTTTAGGCATACAAATGGATCTGATATTTGAGACAGTTATAAATACTTCATATTATGATGTGCAAATCTCTTGATTAACAAATTGCCTATTGGTCTGATGAGTCCTTCTCTAGCTGCATTATTAAGTTCGGTCGATCTTCGACTGGTGATAGAAAGCTTCTGTGATTTGCCTGAACGGTTTCCTAGGGAAACAAGAAAATTGATGGTGAGTATGGACAGTTCACCTGGATTATAGAGAAGCCCATTCACAAAATTCGATCCTGAGAAGGTTAAGTCTAATTGCAAAAGTTTTTTCAAAGTATACATGAAGCATGTTTGTCCACACATATGATTGTCTTGAACGTACAAACAAGTGTGGACGGATAGTATTGAAAAGAAAAAGATCGAAACCGAGCAATCGAAGTCGAAATGGAGATGAAGGCTGGTCGATTCTTATTGAACACAATATAATGCCTTAATTGGGGTGTAAGCATTGTCATTCCCCGATTACAATAAGTTGGTAATCTAGTAACTCAAAAGGAAAGAGACGCTGAGAACGGGAGGGATTGGTGCTGTCGTGACTGCTGAATACTCAGTATAATTTTAATGCAATATATGCTATGATCTATCATAGTAAATGTATTTAGCGTGTGACTATAACTTGATTCACTCTAGATTGAAGTCAACCTAAACAAATGCATATTTTCAAGCCACGGTCTGGCTCTTTATAAGGCCTATTCAAGTTGCTTTACAAAGGTTTTGAGTCTCATATTACACATTCTTCTACAAGTTTCTTTTCGCCTTAGTTGCGCCCGACTTGGTTTTTACCAGTGGTTGAATTTGTACATGTTCATTCCATGGATGACATGAAATCGGGAACAGAAATGCACCCGTTAGGCTTTTTTGTCTGCCTTTCTTGACTTCTCGTTTCGATGCTGCCTGGTGCATGGTTTCGCTTTCACCTGCTGTGGTTTTGAGGACTCCTCATGCAAAGTTTATAGCGGTCCATCCAACCGTGTTGCAACACAAAACTGTTCGGCCTGAGGCAACCGAATTTTTCTTCAGTGACGGTTTTCCGGAGACATGAACGTGGACGGGTCGACCCGCTCGGCCCATCTAAGCCCGCCGAAGCCCAAGGCACAATTTGAATGGGCCCGGACAATCGGATTTTTCTTGGGCCTGGACCTATTTAGGCCCACCTAGGCCCGCTCTTTTACAATAAAATAGTTATTTTCTTTTACAAATCACGAAAATTTGTAAGTCCAATATCTATGTGAGCCTCGATTAATTTTTTTCCATCACTCTCATTCTTTTTTTTCTTTGACCTAAAATAAGGTGTCAAAATTTGCCTGTCTACATTGTCGCATCGCTATTTTAATTGTGTTGGAATATACCAAGCAATTTCATACTCTCCACTGATTATTTACCAAAAGCGCGATTTCAAAATCTTCCGTTGAAGTTTTTTTTTTTTTTTTTGAGAAAATAATGATATCCCTACGCTTGGCCACTACTTCATAAAAATGAAAAATAAAATGGAAAATAATATAAGTGATTCATGAACTTTATCCAATGTATAATGTCATATTCCGTCATCTGATCGAATGGAAAATATTTAATACCGTTATTGAACATGAATTAATAGAATGATAACATTTGATATTTTCATATAATTCAGGATTCCATGCATATTAAACATATTAAAAATTTAATGATGACATTGTACATTGACATAAAAGTTAAGGACTGTTTGCATATTTTATCAAATCAAAACAAAACTTCGAGGGTAAGGAAAAATAAAGAAGGGAAGAAAAGCGAGAAAAGGAAGGCAGGAATCCAGCTCAGAATTGTGAAGTCGTGCACCCATCTACCCATCATCCACTTGCGTCAGGGGACTCCACGTAGCCACGTGGCGGTTACGCGGGGTCCCCAGCGACGTGGGACCCGCTCGATGATGACGCGAAATCGCATAATGCACCCAAAAATGTAGGGTCCTACCGTAGCATATTTAAACAAAACGAGGAACCAATTAAATGCGCATTTAACCATCAGAGATTTTTTTATTTATTTATAAAAAAGATAGTTTCCTAAACAAAATCGGGAACAAATTAAATGCATATTTAAACATCAAAATTATCCTAAACATCTCTTATCAAAGACTCTCCTTTATTTTTTATTGGGCTCAATTCATGTATTGAGTGAATCTTTAAATAGATCTCTTTGTGCTATCTAGCTATCTGTCACGTGTCTCGCGTGATGAGACTCGCCAACTACTAATGTCATAGGTTAGTAATTCCTTGACTGCGGAATAACCCATGTGATGCCTGGCAAGCGAAATTCGCTAGGCCAACTTTCCTTCTATAGTTGTT
The DNA here is from genome assembly GCA_016097605.1 of Eucalyptus guilfoylei. NCBI lineage: Eukaryota > Viridiplantae > Streptophyta > Magnoliopsida > Myrtales > Myrtaceae > Eucalyptus > Eucalyptus guilfoylei. The sequence continues at coordinate 30,645,513 of CM027860.1, forward strand.
CCAGTAAATAATACGACGAATAGCTTCTTTACATAAGATTATACCACGTCCAGCTTAACTCGGCATCTAGTCCATCGAGTGAGACAACAGATCTTTTTAGACTTAACAACTAATTTCGGCCTACCATGGCCAAATCAGGAGAGCGGTATCAACTTCCAACCAGTTTGTGCACGGGAGGCCAACCCCGCTCTTAGAGCTCCTAATCAATATAATCCCACTATACTAGAATTCCTAGCACCAATCATCCTGACGTCACTCCCACGAACCAGTTGAGTTCATTCTCTCTGCATTCTCACTTTTCAATCGATAACCCAAAGTTTTGATCCCAAGGGTTCACGGGTACGGGAGAATCACGAACCATGATAGACTCCCCCACTCAATTACGCAACACCCTCATTGCGGGCTGTTCTGTCGCTTCCATGTATTTCCCTAATTATCAATGCCACTCCTTGGGACTTACATAGATGGCAACGCTCGCCCAATAGAATAGGCCACCCACTTTATTACTTGCTTCCCCCGATCAAAGCCGTTCACGAATCTCCAGTCACTTGTACTCCTTGATAAGTGTGACACCCCTAGCCAGTTGCACCCTTGTGGCAATACCTTCTTTTGCCTATTAAGCTCCTCCTGATCTTTGCAAGCCAACAAAGGGTCCCCCTTGGTGGAAATGTGATCGCAGAACTCCTCTTAAGATTCGCCCATTGATCTAGGAATGTTTTCCCTATTCAATGAGAATTTTGGTTCTTTCCTATGCCCCAATTGCCATCCTAGAAGCTAGCTGAGAGCCGCACATTGTTCGAGTCCCCTTTAGCCCTAGCGATCACTCTCCGCTCTCACAAGACTAGGAAGATCACGGGCTTTTCCCGAATCACCCACCTACTGGAGGGATCCCTGCTTTGATACCATTTGTCATGGGTTGGTAGTTCCTTGGCCATGGAATAACTTGTGCGGTGCCCGGTGAGCGAAATTCGCAAAGCCAGCCTTTCCCTCTATAGTTGTTTTAGTGAACAGTATGATGAATAGCTTTTTTATACGAGATTGTACCACACCCAATTTGACTCGGGCGTCTAGTCCATCGAGTATGACAACATATCTTTTTAGGCTCAATAATTGGTTTCGGCCTGCCATGACTTTGTCAGGAAAGTAGCATCAGCTCCTAACTAGTTTGTGCACGAGAGGTCAACCCCGCTTTCATAGTTTCTATAAATATAATCCTACTATGCTAGAACTCCTAGCACCAACCGTCCTAACGCCACTCTCACGAGCTAGTTGAGTTCATCCTCTCTACATCTTTACTTTTCACTTGATAATCCCAAGTTTTGCTCCCACGGGTTCACGGGTATGGGAGATTCACGGACCGTGACACTAGCATCTTGATGGAATTCGTGATAGATGATGACATATCGACCTCTAACCTTTGGGTCGTAAGGAGTATAGAATGATTTGTGATTGATGACCTTTGCTTTTGGCTGCGCTTGATTCATGTATCGAGTGACTCTCTAAATAGATTGCATTGTGCTATCTAGCTGTCACATGTCTCATGTGGCGAGACTCACCGACTGCTAGCATCTTGATGGAATTCATGATGGATGATGACAATTCGACCTCTAACCTTCGAATCGTAAGGAGTACAAAATGGTTACGACTCAAATCAAATACATCTTGACGGACGTGATGCGGGTGAAAATTTAAAGCATTATATCGCCGACAAAAAACGTATGTACAAGAAGAACGTTCTTGTGGATTCAAATATATACGGCATCCATCGCCCTTTTTCTCTCGTCGATGAAAGAACCGTGTCGGACCTAACTTACACGAGAGAGGAATGAATAGCTAAGAAAATAATGGCAAATATGTCCGCATGATTTTCCAGGGTCCAATCACGTTTATGGACTAATCCCGTTCCTATAGATCCTCAAACAAATGACGGAGACCTCGACCTCTCCCATCTCTCGGTGCAATTTTTCGCCAATACCATACACTGCAGCTATTATTATCGACAATGAAATTAATCTCATGCAAAACTTTCGTCCCATGTGAACAGAATCTCCCACCGGATTAGAGGAGATCATACATTGGCTTTCGTAGCGTCCGGCCTCCAGAAATCAATCCGCAGAGAATCTCGCAGCGCCGTGGAACTTGCTGGGGGGCACGGACGTGATCGCAGCAGATGATCCGAGTTCACGTGCGGATCACACGGTTACGGTTCCATTTCAGGACCACAGCCCCCACATGCGCTCGCACGCGTTCGATGTGCTACTCACGTAGTAGTAGTAGTAGTAGCACCCGGAAAATCAGACCTTCCCAATCTCGCCTGCCATGATGCTCCTCCGCTCTTTCCCTCTCTAGGAATTTGGAACATTTTGCGTTCATGGCAACTCAATTTGAGAATTGTCAAACTTTTCTTGTTATCTCCGGTGCGATTATCGACTCGTCATCTAACTCGGATGGTCAATGAAGGAAGGGAAATTCCATAATCAGCAGCGCACCATCAAGGGAATTGCGCGTCGAGGGGTGGGTTACTAAAAAAGCTGAATTTGATCGCATGGTGCTATGTAATATCACATGGGGGTTGAATTCTTCCAAGCTAGGGTGACTGATTGAGGAGGAGGTGGGTCGATTTAGGTGCTGAAAAAGGGGAGTTTTTGCTAAAAAGGAAGAGGGTCTTTTCGGTTTGTGTCGGACACAAATTCATGGTCCACTCTTTCTTGGACGGATTATTGGGAAAAATGGAACGATTGCTTAGGAATAGATCCTCCTGTTATTTATTACAAAGATAATGTTATATATATATATAAATGAAACTTCGAGATTTCCTAAATAGATAGAAATTACAAGGCTGAGGAGTTCTATGTAAGAAGGGTGACAAACGACACATGCGGTTCCACAACCACTACGCGGTTTCATACGTAAGGAGAGTTGACGATGTTACTCGCATGCACGTATTCGCACGAGTCTTGTATGACCCGCCCTTTTCGCCACCCTATAAAACAAATCGAACACAGTGGAAGCTGCGTGTGAATGTAAACAGTGCACGATTGATTCTCTTTTAACTTCGGGACATGACGCGTCAAGACTTGACTATCCGAAAATTCGTGCAATACCATGCAAACCTTATAATTCAATTGAGCTACAGTGCTGGGCTTGTGCAGATGGCTTCGACCCAAAACAATTTGCGCATGGTTATGTGGAATTCGAATGGTTAACGATGTACAACACAAGATTGCAAAAAATTTTCCTTTTTTTTCTATGCAAAATAGAAAAGGCAAGGATAGCACAATTACTCGACGCTACAAAAGGTGCTATATTTTCTTTATAGAATATTGAGTTTGGGTCATAAATAGTTTGTACCATCATTTGTGGATATGAGGTTGTATCATGTTAGAGGCCATCTAGGATCAACCCGCATAAAGTGTATTTTGCCAAACACAATATCTTTCACGCTTTTACTACATATGAATCTCTATTGATTTTATGGAATATGAATGTTGGAATAATTAAATATTAAATCACACTTCTATCTCAACAGTTGAAGTTTTTGGAATAGTTGGTGGTGATCTCACAAAATCTCACATGGTATTAAAATTGGAGGTCCTGAGTTCATATCTTTTCAGGCCCCATTTGCCTCCTTAATTAAATATGTCCATGCTTAATACCATATTAGGTGTGAGGGGAAATATTGGAATAATTAAATGTTAGACCACACCTCTCTAATTAAATATGTCCATGCTTGAACTAAACGTGAGGTAAAATGTTGGAATAATTAAATGTTAGACCACATCTCAGACTAAGCGTGAGGGGGGGTGTTGGTATAATTAAATATTAAACCATACATTCATCTAATAGTTTAAACTTTTAGAACAGTTAGTAATAGTCCTATAAAATCTCACAAAAAAATTATAAAATCTAGAGCTCGTGTTATAATAACCGTCGATGCAATATATAATGTGTATTTTACTTGTCATTTAGGACTTGACGTAAGCTTTCTAGAAGAATGACGGCCAAAATCAATAATACGAGCTGGGAAATTATCTGGAAATTTGGTAGTTTTTAGTGGAAAATGACATACATATAATTTAGTAGGATAAGTCGGATTAAAATTCATGCGATCTTCTTTATCTCTGGAAGAGTGTTACCTGAGGCGATCAACAAGTTATATTAAACGCTGTGATGCGATGCCATCTTGACCATCGAATCGAGCAGGGGCAATCATTGAGTTACCTTTTAATCTAATTCCCTCCATTGAAGCCGGCTAAAGTTCTAGAGGGTGATTAAACAATTAAACCGTTTGCAAGTCAATTTTGATTTTACTAGATCTTACTCTAGAAGGATTTAATAAAGTGAAAATAGATTAGGGGATTTGGTAAAGGGAAGGTTCTGATTTCAAGAAAAGAGGGTCGATTTTGTCGAGTGATCATCATCAATAAAGCGGACGCTGGACTCTGCTAAAGGCATGGTAGTTCTATCTCAATTTTGACTGACCATGTTGCATTGTATAGTCTTGCACGTGTCTTGCATTTCTCATTTTATTCTCGTTTTCTACCATTAGGACAAAATGGCTCGATAGCTAATTAAGAAGACCCCAATATCCAGGACCAAGTGAAGGCCTCTACAGACCCTCACAGACTGTAAATAAGAATTCGAGCAGATGAATTTTATTTGGGTACCTATAAAGGTTGCCTAAATGTATCCAATCTGGCGTTAAGAAAGTTTGGGAAAGAGATCACGGGATCGATTTCGTTAAATCATCAATGAAATGGAGAAAGTCAAATCATGTTATGAATATGATTTGTGGACCTCTTTTTATATCGGGGTATTATTCTATGGTTGATCATAGTCCTAGGGCGTTTCTTCATTTGGTGAACGAGAGGGGACCAAGGTCCGGTCTGGCTGCAACTGTCAAACTTTTTGCATTTGAAGAGACAAAGGATCATCCGATTTCCTGTCATAAAGACAGGTTGTTTTTTCTCCTTTAAAAATGTAAGATCTTTTATCCCCCAATTTCTTCTTTTCCCCTTTAAAGAAATCTCTGCACTGTGCTCGAACATGTACATAAGCAGACTCTTTCTTCCTCGCAAACAATCTCTCTCTCTCTCTAGCTGAGCCATGGAAGAGATGGTCTTGAGGCAAGAGGCATACACCCCAAACCCTAGCCCTTCCCGGGTGGCCATGCACAAGCACTCGCGCGCCATCTCCAAGGCGAACGGCAAGCCCAAGGTACGCATCGTCCACATCTTCGCGCCGGAGATCATAAAGACCGACGTGGAGAACTTCCGCGAGCTCGTCCAGCGGCTCACGGGGAAGCCCTCCGAGAGAGACGGCGCGAGGAACAAGCCGAGGAGGGTCGCCAGAGGGGTCGACCCAACGACGACGACGACGACGACGGAGGAGTACTGGCCACCGATCGCCACCGGAGTCGGCTGGAACGCGGAGGATCGCGAAGAGGAAGCGCGGGGTCGGGATGGCGATTCGGAGCAAGGAGCGAGGATGACGATGGAAGAGGAAATGCGGAGAGATGAGAGCTATGGCAAACTGTTTGGTCGCCCGTACGAGGAATTCGGTGGCTGCTATGAAGAAGAGTTCCCTTTGTTAGGCGTGGATGTTTCTCACATGCACGCCTTTGAAGCTGCGCAACTTGCCTGACGAGTTCAATGGTATTTGCAGACCTTAATCACTTAGGTTTTCTATGTATATCCTCAAGAGTAATCTTGAATGAACTCCGACATGGGTTCCTTTCCTTACCCCTTTTCAGAATCTTGGTCTCTAGGAGTATGAGAATTGTCTCCATCGATTTAAATTATTGTTAACTGTAAATCCAGCACAACTTCTGCAGGCCATGCGTCTGTTTCTCCTTTCCCCACTTCGAACTTTGATAGTTGTTTAGTTTTAGAATGATCTGGTTTGGTTCATTGTGATGAAGAACTGGTTCTTGTCCCTTCTATGTTTGGGCCGCTCTCTCTCTCTCTCTCTCTTCATTGTTTATTAGTGAAAGTGCTGTGCAACACTGTCCAGGAAATTTGATTGATGAACTACTTTGCTTGCAAGAAGACTAGATAATTTTTTTTATCAAATGTGTAATTTTCTAGATAATCAACAGTTCTCGACCTTTATTCGTTGGTATAAACTTTCTGTGTTATGTCCATCTTGATCCTCATCCATTCCGATCACTTCATTTCATTTTCCAAAAGCATACAACACCGTCCTGCAAATCTTCTAATTAAAGAGGCTCCAAGGATCTTTAATTCTCGCAAGCCCGACGAGAGCAGCAATTGTCATATGCTGAGGCACTTCTTATGAACCCTTAGGCAGTCATGATTTGGATCCTTGATGTGTATATTTCGCATCATCACACGTTTATTCGCACACTATCTCGCGCGTGGATACATCATCGAGGCACACATCTCTCCGGCTGTTTCGTGCTCGATTCTGATTAGCGAGAGAGGTGGTTGGTGTGAGAATCGACATGAATAGACAGCAACGGAAATGGCCATAAACGAATCTTTGGCGATCCAGAGCGACGGCTGTGGAGGATGAAGGCTGTTTTAGGATTATGATATTCTCTTGCTGCATTAAGATAATCCCTACCGAGGGCTGGTGTTATAATCATTTTCTTTGACATGCGATCCAAAGTCAACTTCCTGGCGAACGCCATAAATGCGCAAATTGCAATAGAATTTAGGAGGGCTAACCTGTGGATATGATCAAGTGTTTTTTTTTTTTTTTTTTTTTGGTAAGTAGATATGATCAAGTGTTAATCAGTCATTATTACAACAATCGAGATGGCAGGGAGACAGGACCCAACCAATTAAAGTAATGATTTGACTGTGAACTTCAACTTGCTGGGGGTATTGCGTAGTTCGATTGGATCACACCTAATTTGGGGAGTTTATATATGTTTGGCACATGGGTGGGAAAAAGGGGGTTTTGTTCAATTCTTTTGTCATTGGCTTTGTGATTTATAATACAACTCTTTAAAAGGTGGAGCTAAGCCAATAATGGACTCGAAGAAGGTTGGGAAATTGTTCAAATCCTAAATTTATTATATAAATGTTAAATCAATTTTAAGCTTTTCGATTTTGTTAATTAAATCATAAATCATGCGTGAAATTTCAATGTGACCATTTTAATAAATTTTCGCGGAAGTTGCTAAGTCATTGATGGCCATCCTATGTGGCGTGCCGTCACATTAATAATTTCTAGTAAAAATTGGTCGGAATCATTACATTGAAAATTTGCGCAAAGATTTGGGATAAAATTGAAAAATTTAAAATCGAATTCGCATCCGTAGATTTAAGATTGATTTGGTAATTTTTCCTTTGAAGGAACTATAATTCTTTTCTAGAGAAGATTTATAATTTTTTGCGAGTGAAAACTAGTGTTCTTTTGAGCATTGAGAGAAGAAATCAATTGATTTTCCATGATGATAATATTCATAAAGAGACATTTGTTTCTATTCTTTTGAAAGCAATAATGACTTTATCACATGAGACATTAACCTTGTGGCTTCCAGTGACCTACAATTCATTGTGTATTTTGGACTTGGGAGCGACTCAATACTTTCCAATGATAGATAGTTGATTGCGTATATTTGGACTTTGGCGAATGGTATTCAAATTTTATTTGATATTAAACACTTGAAATGAATAAAACATATCAGTTTTGACAATAAAGGTCATAAATAGTATTTTCTTTCATATAATTTATAAAATCAAAATAATTACAATAACTTCCTCAGGCACCCGTTGATATTTATGATCGTGAAAACTTATGTTGGGTTTCTTCCTTTGATCTTTTGTTAAGTTAAATCTCGAAGAGCATGTAGGGTAATCTTTTCTAAGATGACAAAAGATTCTAATCATTGAGTTACAATATTCCAAGTAATTCCACAATGTTGAACTTTCTAAGCTGTTTCGCAATGTTGATTAGATGTCAGAAAAGCGGTCAATTAGAAGAACGCCTCCCCCAATCCAGAAGTGCTAATTCAATACACGTTCACCTTGTTGATACGCTCTAACACTATTTAATGGTATTTTCTTCATATAGTTTAGCTTAATAGTCGCACTCTCATCTCAGGTCAACAATTGCCGTCCCTAAAAGTTGTAAGCAACCTCTACACTAGAATTAGATCCCAAAAAAGTGAAAAAAAAATTCTACGCTTGAAAGTTAGGCCATTTGATTAAAAAAATTCCATAGACGGTGCGAGAACCGTTCTGCTTCCATCAAATTTAAGCTCCTTTGATTAAAAATTGAATTGACAGGTATCCAGACAAAATTTTGGGATGATAAGAGCAATGTTGTCTCTTCATCCAAAAAGATTATTAAAAAAAAAAAGGAAAAAGAGCGATTTTGTCTCTGCGTGTGACGTAAAGGCAAGATTGGAGTCTACAATCAGCAAAACGACGTCAAATTTTAGTCGTTTTAACTATCTTGCGAACCTGAAAAAGGAGACGATGCTAGTCAATCAACGTGGGTTGCATTCCCCGTCCAGTGGGCTCACACTTCCCACCAACTCCCAAATTTTCAACTCTTTTGCATCCTTTTCTACCAGGAAAATCCAAATGCCTCATCATCAATGACAGAAACATGCTACAATATTATCTAGTTGCAAAGCACGTTTTTATCACTACAGCCCGAAAGCATACCAGAAAACATGATAGTTGACCTCTGGCAAGACCTCACGAAAAGATGATTGCTTTTGCTAATTATGCTAGTGAATCGACTAATGTTACTCCAAATGAATCTTTGAGACGGAGAGGCATTCCCTCTCCGAGGAATGCCACTGAGCAGAAATAAGCCAAACCGTGGACAAAAGAAATGAAGTAGCAGATCAGTGGAGGAGGGAAACCGTGAAACTTCTGCGCTGTGACTATGCTTCGGAAAACAATATATTGTTGTTGGTGTCAATGACATATTTTCTAGCTCTCATACTCCACGACTGGCTCGGCCATCGTAGGAAGTACTTCCAATCTTGTGAGGACTTCAGGTACTCCGTCGGTACTCCTTATTATCTGCAACAAAATTCAGCACTCTAATGACTGCCAACGCTCTTGTAGCAATTACATTAGGAATCCAAAAAGGAACCTTGATAGGATTTGTCCCAACTTTTCAGTCCATGTATAGCTAAACATAGATGAATGTGTTAAACCTATCTGAGAACTGACATTCAATTAGGTGAGTAATTCGAAAATCAGGTTCAGACTTGATAGCGTGATACAGGCAGTAGGAAGATAACAAAAACCATATTCTTTCTATATATTTTTTTAGCTCATAAAAAGGGCAGGGAGGGCAACCATTGTGACTAATTCTTCTGAGTGTCACCATAAGAGTCCAACACTCACTTCGATACTAATTCGTACATCACTTTAGGAAAATTATGCTAGTAAAAACTCACTAGTATCTCTTCGTCGAGGTAGGATATCATGAAAAGCCTCTGGAAACTCCCACCTGAAGGCATTAGAAGATAGAGTTTAGTGCAGGAATAAGGACACATGAAGTCATAGAATGCAAATGTTCATGAAAGCATCAGAAGGACAACTTTTTCCTTCTTTTGGCATAAGTACAAGTTCAGTAACAAGCAAGCACCAAGTCGGTGCATCCCATTGCTGTCCAATATACCAGCACAACCTTCAGCATTTGTTTACTCTTGGAGTTGTCATCATTACACTTATCAAATTAACTGAGCAATGACAAGAAATAGCAGGCGTCACTCCAAAGAGATTTCTAACACTGAAACAAAAAACTCCCTAGAAAGTCATAACATGTCACCTGAGCTGAACACCACTAATTCTACTGCCACATCCTAAATAATGTCTTTCCATCTAGTAAATTATGTCAACCACACACATTTTCCCTTTCTTTTAGCTTGCTTGATCTCACCCATGATTTTCTGTGAGCCCTGTATGGTTTGACATCATACTTTTGACTAATGAAAGGACAGAACAGTATTTGCAGCATAAGCCAGGAAGAACAATTTATTTTTAAAGATGTTAATGTCATCTTTTTGATGCTTGAAATCAGAATTGAAGTCTCAGCCAACAGAAATAATTGAATAGGCAACAGTACTTTTGGGGTTCAATCATGCCAAAGAACAAAAATAATGCAAGGTAAAGTAAGAAGGTTAAAGTTAAATAAAGAAGGATAAAAGAAACTCTTAAGCAAATAAAATGGTTAATTTCACTGGATTGCTTACCTAAAGGTACCTTTAATCCACCAGTGACGGCATCTCTAATTGGAACAGGAAGTTGCTGTACTGTGCTAGCTGCCTGGCCCAGTGCACCTTTTAGCTGGTCTGGTAAAGTTTCTTCAATAACAGTTGGTGTTTCAAGCATCCCTTCCACATATTCCTCCTTCATCCGAAGTGGGCCCTCCACAGATAACTTGGTGGACAAGATGAATTTGCTTTGTAGCTTCATTAAAGAAAATCTCTTGCTATCAAAACCCTCAAACATGATAGTCCAGCCTTAGACATATCAAAATGCAAGTCAACAATGAAAGTAATCACGTTGTTATATCCATATAACCTATTTACTTGTATATCACCAATAAAGACACAGATTCCAAATAGAATTTCCACAAGTTATTTGACATAGTCCATAAGACTACATTCATTGAGAAGGAAACCCAGTGTCATGATTTCATTTCCTGGAGGAGGAAAGAGTGCTCCATCAAAGAAGTGATGATTGATTTATGAAAAATGGATCATGAAAAGAGTGTAGTTTGTTTTAGAATTGTGAATTATACAAAGAACAAGGAGCCTGCTCAATAAGTTTGAAAGAAGAGAAACACAGGAGGAAGAAAACAGAGCCAAAGATGACAACTATAAACTCATCTTAATGTGAACACATCAATATGGGAGCATGTCCAAAGTACTCCTATTACTTAGTTTTTTCCCCTTCCACTATTTACCAGGCTGGCCATCCAAGGGTCGAAGAGAAGAATAGTACTCCTGTTGATCACAGAACAAAATCTTACTAGATGTTTGAAAATGATATTGAGATGCACAGGAACAGAAAAGGAAATTCTCTGAGGTGATCTGAACCCCTGAGATAAAGGTCTTCAGATGCTCAAGTGAGGAAATGTGGTTTTGGGAGACTAGGGTTAAAAGGGGCACGAAAGACCCAAAATACACAAGGGAGAGACGACAAGAATATATAGGAATGCTTGGATTTTACAGAAGACTGCTTTGCTAAGACTTGACTTACAGAAGACTTGACATAAAAGTGAGCAGTGCATAAAATGAATACATAGCTGACCCACTAGATAAGAAAAGATTTTCAGTTGTTTGTTGTTGTTGTCATTGCTCTTGTCATTGAGATATGAAGGAAATTGATTGATGATTTATGAGCATGGAATTGTTCTGCTCTACAGCCACTGAGCATATGCATAGCCACAATGAGCGACATAAAAAGACACATGAAGTGAAGGGGCACCTTGATAGCAATAGCATTCCATATAAGGGAATCAAGTGAACATATTCCATTTCAATGTGAAGAGTAGCTCTGATTTAGATCTCCCTTTCAAAGCAAGAAGGGAAAGGAAATGATGGTATTCTACGCTCATCTTGCATATATGGAAAGTAATGGTAAAGATCAAGTACTAAGAACTCAGTTGTCTATTCCAGATTAAGAAATTTTTTATACGAATCAGATATTTAAATAAACATAACATATCATAAAAGAATATTAGCCTGCATGCAATCTCACAGTATATCATAACCAAGAAATTCGTGCAAAGTTTCGCAGTAAACAAGTGCCTCTTGGCTTTCCAGAAAGACTAACTTGGAGAAGATGAGAAGTCCAGAAGCATCTTCACTTCAGTTAGAGTAACATGGACAAATATACAAAACAAAAAGCCTGGAATTACCGAGTTTAGAAACTTCAGATTAGCTGTAATTTTAGCATACCCATCCTTAATCATGATATCCATTTTTGACAGATTAGCCAAAGTTGCTGGAAATCTCCTGTGATTAAGAAATTAGATTATCAAAATTAGAAGCCACATACGGAGACTGATTTCATAATTCAGCAGTGAAAGCTTACACACAGAGAGAGAGAGAGAGAGAACTCAAAACTAACTCGAATATCACTTTAGCAGCAGTAAGCCCAGGGCTTCCAGAGCCAAACCATTCAAAGTTCCATCGACCTTCTAAAAAGGGAGACCTGGGTTGCTGAACAAACAAGTAAGATTCACCAGAAACAGGCGATACTAAAAATGATTGAATGAAGCACCTACGTTGTTGGCCTAGGCGTCGGATTAAGTCGCTCGAGACCAATGATTCTCTCATTCACATCAATTTGTTGCATATCAGTCATCTTGCCACTAATCAATGCCTCAAAGCCTCCAGAATCTTTGAACTGAAAATACGGTAGCAAAGTGACTATACAGGAAAAGTTTGTGCTGCAGGATTGGAGCTGTGAAGTCCCACCTAGCTCCTACTAAATACCACACATCATGACATCCATTTTCAGCTCACAACATCAGTGACTAAGGTTAATATCCAAACTACAACTACATTCATGAGAACGAGGCTTCTTGAGACAAGGGAGCATTTGACATGAAGCAGGAATCCATGACTCCACTCAGCATCACGCTTCTACCACCATACCACTATCGGCATAAATGGGAGACACAAGGGAAGGTCTGACTATGAAACATGGTGCACACGCACTTCTCATGCTGCATGGCATCTCACAGATTCCCGTGAACATGAAATGATGACGGGAAATCATGAGCAAACAGCAGGGCAAACTAAATTTCAAAAATTTTCAAGGAGCGCAGATAGATTTCCAAAGGTCCTGCACACGGATCGGCGAATTCCGATGAAAGAAACAAAAGTAATGACATGGCCGGACGGGCAGGCCAGAAGTAAAGCACATCCTAAACGAAACAGAATCATGAACAACAGATAATTCCGAACAATTCTGCCGGAATCAAACGTACTAAAACAAACTCCGAAGACCGCAATCATGTCGGCGTACTGCACAGTCGCGGAATGAAGACGGCGGGAGCTTGAAGCTAAGTAAACGGTGGAGCCGGAAGCGAGCAATCAACTCAAACTCCTCATCCAAAAAAAAAAAAAAAAAAACATTACAGTTGACGAGCACATAAGCTGACAAATCAGGTCACAGAGAGAACACAATAGAACAGGACGAAAGACGAGAAAATCAACTCGATTCGCCAGCTCGAAGCGGCTTCTGATTGGAGGAATACAGTTCTGGCAATCGACATCATCTGTTCAATCCACAGCGAGCCAATCGACTCTCGAACGGCCATTCAACTTACGGCGAGGAGGAGCGATTCCTTGGCGGAGAGCCGCTCCATCTCCTTGGCGTAGGTCGCGGGCGCCCCCTGCACCGCCTGCTGGACCATCGCCACGCGCGGGGCGGCGCCGCCCGAGAGCCGCCGCCGGCCGGGCATTCTCCGGCCGACGAACGGCGAGGGCCTCGCCGGGCGCGACGGGAGAAGGGAGGGAGCGGAGGGAGTGCGATAACGGAGGGAGACGGAGACGGAGACGGCCGAGGGAACAACGGCCTGAATCGCAGTCATTGTTAGAGAGAGAGAGAGAGAGAGAGAGAGATGGAGAAGACGGAGACTGCGAAAGGCCGGCGACCGGGAAGGACGGAGAGGAGGAGGAGGGAAGGGGCGACGCCGTTTTGTCGGCTTCCGCCGAGAGGGGCAGTTTCGTCCGAAATATTCGGATAAGTTAGGTGACGAGGAGGAGCGGGCACTTTCCGGTCACCGGCTTTTTGAATGGATATTATTAATAACCGTTGCTCAACCTCTCTAAATAAATTAATAATAAAAAAAAAACTCTCTCAATAATTCCGTTCCGACACTCGTTTGTTTTATTGCTTGAGTTGTTTTATATAATTACTTAGAGATAGCGAGGAAATATTATAGAATTCCGGCCCCACCAATAATAGTTTTGTGAAAACCACGTGGTATCGATCCAAAGTTCTTATTTTATTTATGACAGAGAAAGGTTTTTGTTTTCTCTTTTTATTACTTCCGTTCTACACGGATGAAGCAGAAGGAGCTTTGAAGATTGAAATGAAACTAAAATTTATCTACGAGATAAGATTACATGTTTTTCATTTCATTCAACTCCAACAAATGATTGACCTTTTAATTCAACTACAAATGACCGATCTGATTTATCTATGTAATACTAAAAAAGGAGCACATTGATGTGCATATGAAGAAAAAAAAGCATAGAAAATTATCAGAAAATTATCATGGTGATATTTTGATTTAGCAAATATTTTCAATTGAACTTTATCATAAATCATTCGACTTTATCTTGAGTATCGTAAATTATGAGTTTTAATGTAGGTGTGAACATTTAGTCGAACTTTTTTGGATTAATAATAATAATCGAGCTTCAATTTGGTGGCAAATGTAACTTGTTGAGGGGTACTTTCGTCCTCTTATCTACAAACATAGGGCAAGAAAAAAAGGGGCAACCCCGGGGAAGGCATCGCGGGCTCCAGGGTGGCCCCCCTAACCTGTAAAGGATTGTGGACGGGAGTGACCAATGGGGCCGAAATCTTTATCGAAACCCGGATCCCGACCTCTATCCAATCTATTCCTGAAAGCCAAAGTCTTTTAGGCTACGTTTGGTCGTCGGGATAATAATCAAGATAGGATAGGATAAAGTAGGATATTAAATCATTTGGATAATAAAGGCGGACATATCTAATCCTATCAAGTGTTTGGCGCACTTCAGGATATGATTAAAAAATAAATATGATATTCATTTAAATTAAAAAATTAAAAAATAGAAAATTCAATTCATTAAAGGCCATGGAAAAACCCTATATCTAGGATTTGTGGCCACCTTCGCAATGGCCACCATTGAAAACGGCAAGCACCAACATCGCCGTGCAACGACAATGCAAATCAGTAAATCTTAGACTACGACAGAGAGGGTGGGGAATTTTAGGTGACCACCAGAGTAGTCTTTGCATGGCCTCAAATCGATTGACGCCCCAAGTTGTCAACAATACCAAAGATTTACAGTTGCTTCATCACCATCACCATTTTCCCATCTTCCCTTGAGACGTCCAACGTACTTCATAAGGATTTTAGCATTGTCAATGAAGTGGTGTAGCAGAAGCCAAAGTTCTAGCCACCGATGTTTGAGGTGGCACAAGCAATGCTTCAATTAGTTCCATAGATGCCTATGAGAAAACTTTTGTCCTATTCGTCTCAAAAAGCCACTCTTGGTCATTAGATTCAACAAGTCCATGATCCAAAGGAAGGGGCACCCAATTGCTGGCGTACGAGAAGCGAAGATGGGAGAAGAAGTGGAAGAAGAGGGCTGACAATGAATTGGAGAGGTGGAGGCATCCATTTGACATAGATGCTTATGATATCTTCTCTTTTTGTTAAGTTTTTTCTTTCCTTCAAAAAAAAAAAAAAATTCTTATCCAATTCAGGCTTATCCCACCCCCTCCTCGGGCTTTTTATCCGCCGTTTTATCCAGATGTATCCGGGTTTGTCCAATCCGGTGGACATTCTCAAACATCGGATAGGATAACAAATTATCCTATCCGATCTCAAATCCTGACTACCAAACACAACCTTAAAGTCTTGCTTAGGACCAGCTTCCTTTTCCTTCCATCGACTCCAAAATGCAAGCAGTCCTTTCCTCTTCCGGCAAAAAGTACACAAAAAACGAAGTGAGCGGATGAGCTTTAACGGGCGTACGAACTGACTTTTCACCTTCTCTGTCAAGTTTCGGGGCCATCCCCCGGACGAACGGTCCGGCCACAAAAGCTGCACGTCATTCAAACCGAACGCCTCGTACACTTGCACGGCATGGCCCCGCTAAATAAATACGTACGTGCATTGAAACTCTTGCCGGCATTGGTTCTCGTCAGCGCTAGCTAGAGCACCTTAGCTGAGCAGACGGGGGGGACAAAGCAAGACAGCTGGTAGAGACAAAAGGCACATGGCAAGACACGAGCTAGGATGAATGATGGTGAGGTTGTCCGTTGAGGACTTACGGCCCAAGAATGTATCCTGACCTAGGCTGCTTGGGGAAGTGTCGAAATTGGGGCAGAAAGTTGGCTCCGAACAGTGGCGGAAGCCGACTGTAGAGGAGGCGGTGGGGAGCCTGTGGTTTCCAGTACCGTGAAGGTGGTCGCGAAGAATCAGAAAAGGGCAACGACGACCCGAGACTTTTAACGATGAAGCTATGGTTCCACGTCGCCAAAAACGCGAGCCCCTTGGAGATGCTTCTTGTTGAGCTCTGATACCGGCCCAGGTTCTGTGGATTAAGGCCGACGACGGGGGGGAGTTGGCGAGATAGGCAGGAGTCCAAGGAGTGAATCTTTTGAACGATCGGCGAGCTGTTGATTGGTTCAAAAAGGAGGAGGAATTAGTGGAGGCGCAGAGGCGGCGCGGGATGCGAAGGAGGTGGTCGGAGGAAACATTCCTTCATCGTTTGGACATCCGATTTCACCGGAGACGGGTAGCAACAGTGGATTTTGGTTTACAGTCTGATCCACTGGCGCACCTAGATGGGTCTGGGCTGAGCATCTTCAAATTCCTAGGCCTAGCGGTCCAATAAAACCTTGCCCAAACTTCTCCGCTACAACCGACCCAAGAAAGAAAAAAGAAAAAAAAAAAGCGAACTTCCCCATCACACTGTTCATGTAGCTCTTAGGACGTGATCGATCTTCCTCAAGTTGGATCTTTTAAGTGAGGCCATTTGCCTAAAATTCATCCAAGTCATGTTAATATATCTTTGATGAAACATAGGCGGGGCACTGAAAAAGACTGGCATGACTCTGGGGCTATCGGCAATCATGATGGGGTTTATTCGATCATGTAATGATTTTATGATGACTCACTCTTGAGTTTTTTAAGGATATCATATTTAAATGAAGACATATCCTCACTAGATTGTTCTCAAGCGAAAAGACAAATTTTTAAATTCCATTTACCCAATATGCAGTTCTATACACATTTAAATTCATGTATCAAGTGTTGGAAATATGGTTGAGGATCATGATCATGACGTCAATCTCGATTACGATCTGATTGATTCATGTAATCCATGATTGATCTAGCATTTGAAAAGCGATGATATTGTATATAATAAATGCTTTTTGTATATCATTTTCTGCCTTTCTTTATTTCTATTCTTACACTATAAATACATTAGTGTCCTTGCAATGTACTTGTGTACAATTGGATATATGAATACAAAGCATTCTACTCCCAATTTCTTTTGTTTCTGTCATCACAATCGAGGGTTATCCTCGAAATTTTACCCACACTTGGGATTTTCCATATTCCCACAATAGAGATATTACTTTTTCTTTTCAAACGCATTTATCATTGAATTAAGATAGCTGAGCTCGAGTGCTAGAATGCACGGACAACAATTCAAGGAAGAAATGCGTTCAAAAGATAAGTAGCTTCTGTCACGAACAAAGTCACTTCCAAAAAACGACATAAGGGACAAATTCAATCCCATTGGATATCAAAACATGGTTAACATAAGTTTAACTCGGTTAAACATCCGTTTAGAACTCGTTGCTCCGCTCAGTCAGATCGATCTTTGCGAGGACTGAGTTTAGTATCTCCAGCTCTAATCATCGGTGATCCGAGCACGAGCGCCTGGCATGATTTGGCTCTCCGGCCGGTGGGGCCGCCTCAGGTGAGGGACGAAGGTTCCTCGGAAATCTGGGAAACGGTCGCTGAGGGCCTGGTCGGAACAGCAGCAGATTCACTGCCACAAATGCATGTGGGTCTCTCCAACTGTTCTGATCTGAAATTTCCCATTCTCGATCGCAACGGCTATATTGCCCCCCCGCAAATGCCGCAAATGCCCATCCCGATTCCCAACGGTCCTTTTCCCTCCACAATTATAACGCAAACATTTTCCTCTGAACTTCCCCACCCCGCTCTCCCTTGCCTTCATCTCTCCCTCTCTCTGAAACAATCGTCGGTCCTCTTCCTCTCTCTCTCTCTCTCTCTCTCTCTTTTTCTCTTCTCTCCATGGAGGGAACCAGTCCCGATGCCCCTGCCGCGGCGGTCCAGCACGTTGACAGGAAGCGCTCGGACCAGCTCCTCAGCAAGTTCGCCGACTCTGGCGACAAGAGGAAAGACCCCAGGGCGCCGAAGCGCCGGAGGACGGACCGGCGGGTCGCGGCCGCCAGCCCTTTGTCCCCGGAGGGCAGCGTGGACCTGAGCGAGTCACAGGTGCTGGGAGAGAGGCGGTCGCTGCTGCCGCCGGCGAAGCGGAGGTCGGCCTTGCTCCGGAAGCTCGGGGTGGTCAAGCGGTCGCAGCAGGGGGCAAGGGACATCAGGAACAAGTCGCTGCTGGGAGCCATCGAAAAGGTAATACCACCACCGACTGCATTAACTTTTTCTTCTCAATTCGCATGTGATCAGCGCGTTCGCGAAATCTTTTCGAAGCGCTCGGAACTGAGAATGACTGACTTGGTGCTGATGTTTGAGCGCAGACGTGGCGGAGGACGGTGGAGGGAGCGTCGCGAGTGTTCATGGAGAAGCATTACAATCGCCACAATCGCTTGATTAGTGACGCCGTTTAAGTTTCCCCTGGATCGTGACTAATTTATCCGGGCCGGATTTGGCACATGGGAGACGTCACACGTGGTTGTAAACTGTAAATTTTTCAACGAATTTTTCTGTTTAATTCGTTGAGCGTTCTTAGATTGTTTTTGATTTTTTTCAGAAAAACTTATAAATTTTATTAACAAGTTGTCCAAAATAAGAGGAATAATTCGGAATAGAATACTTACGATGCTTATTTAGTAAGGTTTATTTTCTCAATTTCGTTCTTCTGATTTGTTCCTTTGTTGCTTCATATGTTCAGAAATGATCGGCAGTGGTGGAAACTAAAATGCATGAATGGTAGAGATCATTCGTACACCGATTTGGCAAACTGCAAATGAACATTTCAATGACAAAACAAGAAGAAGATTAAATCATTTTCGTAAACCAATCCAATAGAAAACTGTAATGCTTCCGATACACAATTGATGATCATGTGTTCAAAATCCAGAGAGTCGATGGTCTTTGATCACCCATTGAATGAGAGGAAGAAGTACTCTATGTGATGGTTATACCGCGCGAGAATGTTGGTGTAGTGTAATAGACCAATCACTTGCAATGAATCTCATCTTACTTGGTGTTATTCATCGTGTGTGAGATGTGCGGCCGATGATAATTAATTGGTTACACCATGTCATCACTGTCACGTGATATAACTATCACGTGAAATATTTTCTCAAATTAGAGGTGGCATTCAAGGTTAGAAAAAAAAAAAAAAAACGCATCAATCCACATCCTCAAGTATCTACCGTTACGTCATGATTCGTTTTTCCACCTTCTACATCATTTTTAAGAGTAAACTTTAGCAAATCAATTTTCTCATTTAAAAATTTGGCTAGACATCAAAATTAAAAGAAAAAAAGTGTTCAACATTTTCAGCACATTACATTTTTCATATTAAAATCTTTCGATTTATCAGTATCTTAAAAACACTTGTTCACCGTACTCTTTCTTATAAGTAGCCATCTTTATCAATAATAGAATAGATTAAAATGTAAATATGAAGAAGAAGATAAGGGATCAATCGTGTTTATGCAAAGGGAAACACTTTTCGGAGGACCTTTTCACGCGTGTCCCATGGGGTTAGCTCGTCCATCTTCCTCCGCTTAAAGCAACGATTGCCTCGACGATCTTCCGGAACACATCGAAAAAAGGTTCACGACTTAGGTGAAAGAAAAAGACCATTCCTCACGTGCTGGAGCCAATCGCACTTTTGACCAAGCCCAGGAAATTTCTGCACCTTTGCACTTTAGTCCACCTAAAAGGGGCCTTGACTTTAGAGGCCCTCGAGCCGAAATTGCTTTATATCGCCTTGCAGAAAATCAACCACCTTCATCACGCGCCCAATAAACAGTGGCGAGAGTGATGCCGGTGTAGATTCCGCACTCGGTCAAAGAAATTTAGGAGCTCGATTGATTGAGATGATAAAATGGGCTAGTGGGTCCGTGTCGAGTAGACACCGTGCACTACATCAATTGTTATAGTCTAGCGTTTTAAGTTTATTATGATACAATGAATCGGATCTTGTTAAGGTAAAGAGATGTTACTTTTTGGCTTCTTAAAATTTAGAAGCTTAATTGATCGATACAATAAAATGGGCTACTGGGTCCGTGTTGAGTTAGACACCACGCGTTACATCAATTGCTATCGTCTAGCGTTTTGAGTTTATTATGGCAGAATGAATAAGATCTTGGGAAGGTAAGAGATGTTATTTTCTGCCTTCTATCGGTTCTCGTCACATCGGTTGCTTTGTAGCGAATAATTGTGTTGTTCTCAAGATAAAAAAGAATAATATTTTCCTTCTTGTTTTTATCCCAAAGAAATTCGTGATGTGGGGCCAATGTGGTAAAGAATTAAACGTTGGGAGGTAGATTGAGATGATCTCCAAATTCCAGGGAGGACTGTAGTCAATTCTAGTTATTTTTGTTTTTTTTCCCAATATAAATTATCATGTAGTGAAATTGCAGATGCCCGTTCGGATGTAATGCTTTAGAGGAGAATACCAAGTTTGGGTGTCCTTCAACTTTATAAAAAGTCAAACCCAAGTTTTGCGTTTTTTTGAACGGATTTGTTTAAGTTGCGGGCCGAACGGGTCTTCTTTGATTTGAACTTAGTGCTTGAGTAGCTCATGAGGTTTTCAATTTGTCCTCAAAAAGTGTTTGTGGGAGTAGTTTGAAATTAAGTGGATTAAATTCATAATAAAATGTACTGATTACATATGCATTGTCTTTTCATTATATAGTGCATGTGTAATTTGGGAAAAGATTTATTTTACTTTAGTTGAAATGGGAGGGAATGGAAATGTGAGATAAAGAGTGGTTTTAGCTTCTTCTTCTTTTGGCGTAATGTATAGGAGATAGAAGATAGGCTGTTGGAGACCAATGAAGAAAAATAAGTCTTGGGGCTTATTTGATAAGCCGATTATGTGCTGATAAATTAAAAACTCGGCATTTAATGAGATGAAGCTCTTTTGATAAATTTGAATAGAATCGACTTAAATTATTCAATTGAGTAAAAAATCCACTTAATCCGATTGGTAATGGATCACTTAATTCATTCAATGGCAATTGCAATTTTGCCAATATATTGATAAAACCCACCAATAGTGGTCATTACTCTATCTCTAATAAGAGATCAATAATATTCAATTATCAATTTTCAATAGTCATCAAATAATTTTATATGTCCGTCTTCAGCACCAAATGCAATCAATACTTAAAATTTTATAATTGATTTTTCAGCACTTAATATTCAATCGAACGGGGTCATCAGCTTGTTAGGCTTTAATTTCGTGGGTTTTTGCTACAAACGCATCCAATTGCTAAGCAAAGCTTATGGGTAAGTAAGCGTGCCCCGAAAAACAGAGATGGATCAATTTTTTATTATTACTAATTGATAGAGAAACTAGTAGGATCAACGAGCGTACATTTTTTCGTTTATGCAAAATCAAAATGTGTATTTCAATATAAATTATTCATTACATCGTATTCACATATCATTATAAAATAAAAAGTCAATAGAAGTTCGAAAATTGCTAATTATCGCTATTATATAATATGAGACAACTTAACTATTACTTCTCAAAGCAATTATATTTATAAGCTCCATGAACTGTAATTTTCACCTCTCATTTTCTCAAGCCCCCCCTTTTTTATTTTTTATTTCGCCTTCTCGAATTCGCCCGGGGTGTAGATAAATCATAAATCCACATTTAACCAGTAAAAGCCTGGACTGAACTGGACTTCGTCTAAAAGTTCAACGCCCGCCCGAGATCTGCCCACCGTGACGTCATCCTCCGGCATTAATGGCACCCCCGTAATTCCGCCCCCGAAAAGAAAAAAAGAAAAAGAAAAAAAAGAGAAAAAGAAATAAGAAAAAGCGAGCATCGCTCACGCGCTTCGTCAACTTTTCTTTCCCCTTCCCCTTCCTTTCTTCCCCCTCCTTTCTCTCTCTACCTGCGCCGTTGCAAAACCTCTCTCTCTCTCTCTCTCTACTGAAACTTCGCAGCAACTCTGGTTTCTCTCTCTAGACTCTGCAGGGACGCCTCTCTATATTCTCTCATTCTCTCTCCTCTCCTTCATCGCCTTCTCCACCTCCGCTCCGTACCGCACCGGCCGCGAACTCGCTCCGATTCACCGGCGGCCGGAGAGTCAACTCTCGCCTCTCTAACCGTCTCTTCCTCCGGGGCCTCCGGTCCGGCGATTCGCTCGCGGCCCCCTCCCTCTTCCTTCTCCGAGGCGCCGCTCCGGTTCGATTCCCCGCCCTCCCGGCCTCCTCCCGGGAAATTCCTCTCTCGACGGCTTTGGTTCCTCCGCTCCGGTCCGGATCCGACCCGCGGGGAAAGGATTCTCCCGCCCGTTCGTCACGCGCTGCGTCCTCGAGGTCTCTAGGGTTTTGAGAGGGAAATGAGGGATGTTCTCGTGGCTGGCAAGGATAGCGTCTGCCTGCTGGAGACCGGTCAGTCGATATGTCCGTATGAGCAAGGATGATGGCGGCGCCGACGACGAGAAGGCCGACCCCACGCTCCAGGACTCTCTGGTCTGGTGCAAGGACCTGGAGAAGCACTCCTGCGGGGAGTTCTCCTTCGCGGTCGTCCAGGCGAATGAAGTGCTCGAAGACCAGAGCCAGGTGGAGACTGGCCGCCAAGCCACTTTCGTGGGAGTCTACGACGGGCATGGTGGCCCCGACGCTTCTCGCTTCATCTGTGATCATCTCTTTCTCCATCTGATGAGTGAGCGTCTTCTCTTCTTTTTTCTGTTTCTTGGTTGCGCTTTCGACGAATTCGAGGTCTCTTTTAAGGAAAAATATCAACCAATTGCCTTCCGGGGAATTGCGGCGAATCGTTAGTTTTAGGAATCAGTGCTTTGCAACATGCTGGTAATTTTGGATGCTATTGGTTTGCCTATCTTCGATTTGACAATCTTTGGTAGTAGTGGCTTTTCTATGGCGTTGTTTTCATATCTCTTGATTATATCCGGCAGTAATCTTGCTAAAGCTATATTTTTGTTTTTTTTATAGTTCTTTGTGATAGATATAGAAATCTTGGCAAGACAAGTTGGTAGAAAGATGATGCAGTTTCACCAGCTTCCAAATCCGAAAGTGTATGTTTGAGTGTAGGAATGGGATTCCTGTTCTCTTAGGTTGGAGGAAAAACTGTTGTCATTGAAATTAGTGGATAGTGCGGGCTGACTCATTAGATAGTCAAAATCCTAGACGGAGGTTAGTTTAGTTTTTTCAGCACTAGCCTTAGTTTAGTTTTTTCAGCACTAGCCGTCTTCTAGGCCAAAGTGGAATTCCATTTTTCTTTTTTCCGTTTAAAATGTGCTTCGGTGAAAATGACACCCATGTTGGACATAAGCGGAACCCAAACTGGATATTTATGATGAATTGAGTCCATTCACCTTCATATTGACTCTAGCATGACTGCACAATGTTCTGTTGATTGGAGTTTTGACTCTTTCCTTAGACAAATCGCTTCTGAAAACTTTTACTTGCATTTTAGTTATTCTCGATAATGATTGGAGTATGTATCAATTAAAAGCTGAGTTTCGGCTAGAAATTTGACTTTGATCACAAATCCCAGGGTTGGGTATAAGGTTTCTTGTAAGTTAGGGTCACTTTCTGGGATGAAAGTTGATAGCAATTGTGACACCAAAAGAGTTCAAAGCATAGCTATTCACTGGCTCATATATCGGGGCTTCGAATTTCATTAGGTTAATGACTGTATTCCAGTGCTTATGAGTCTATGCTAGCATCACATTGGATGCCACTTACTTACAGGACTTGCTCGTGAACGTGGATCCATGTCTGAAGATTTGATTAGAAGTGCTTTCTCTGCCACTGAAGAAGGATTTCTTACTCTAGTGCGCAGGACGTGTGGAATAAAACCTTTAATTGCAGCAACTGGGTCTTGCTGTCTTGTTGGAGTCATATGGCAGGGGACATTATATGTTGCTAATGTCGGTGATTCTCGTGCAGTAGTAGGTTCCTTAGGTAGGTCAAATAAGATAGTGGCTGAGCAATTGACGAGAGACGATAATGCTAGTATGGAGGAAGTTAGACAAGAACTCAGATCCTTGCATCCAGATGATTCGCACATTGTAGTCATGAAGCATGGGGTATGGCGTATCAAAGGCATTATTCAGGTTTGCTTCTTGTGTACTATATAGTATATTGTGCAAATTAATATCCAGAGAGCTGTGTGTGACGATACAGAATTATTGGGTGAAGGAATTAGCAATCTCATATTTTCTTGGAAAGACATATTCTTCTTAAGTATTTGAAACATTTGAATTTCAAGTTAGCAGTTTTTTGATTGACCTGGGATCATTCTGCACACATGTTGTTGTGGGCCCCCATGCACTTTTTTTCTATTAATTTTTTTCTGAGCAGCGTCTTCTGTTCTTTTTTGTCCCATTTCACTGGGCAACCTCCCCCCCCTTCTTCCTCTCTTCTATTGTGTCTCTACTGTTCGTAACTGTTGTTCAGAAGGCTTGAATGGTTGAATTGAGGTAGCAGCATTCAATTGAATATCACGGTGGGCAATCTAACTACTTGAAAAGCACAGGGAGATGATTGCTATGGTCTATAGGAATGAGAGGGTAACCCAAAAATTTTAAGGATCGATAGATTTGGAATTTAGATCTCACAACAATAATCTTGCTGTTATTGTCCTTTTGCTGTCCTTGTGGTGATAATCTTTCAGGTGTATTGTCAAGGGTAGGATGTTTTGTATTTTAACATTCTTACTTATCAGAAAAAAGAAAAACATTCTTGGAGTGTTTCTGCTGAAATAGTGGATATTCTCTCCAGGAGGCATTTCTTTTGTCAACATGATTAATGTGATGTATGGTGATGGAGAAGTATAGTGGGGGAACTTGTGGTATGTTTTTCTGAAGTGGTGGCAGTCTGGCAGATTGACATAAATGGTTGTGGTCGATTGCTGTTATTGGTTCATGGTCGTGGTCAATTGCTGTTATTGGTTCACAGTGCATGTTAGCTGTGGTTTGGAATGGAATAGCAACTAATGTACGAGACAAAGATTGTGCAATTGGATGAACTTGACCATGATTCATTTGAAAAGAGTGATTGGCATGAGAGTAGCATTTTATGTTCACTGTTGCCTGGTGGCATTAAATATTTGGTGGCAAGATGTGATGAAGTATGTGTTGGTGATTGAGGTAGATAGGTTCATCTGCAAGACAAGTTTCTCTTTGGAATTTCTGGTTATACATTGAACATTTTCTCTTGAGGATTTCTCCCTTTGGCTAGAGAAACAAAGAGTTTGGTTGCAGTCCTCAGTTTACTTATTCACTTTTTTTAATGTGTTATGCTGTACTTGGTGGCAAAGGCCAAGTGGAGGTTTGCAAATCAAGGCAACTTTGATCTTGTTATATATTAATAGCGAAATCCTAAAAAAGTTTCGAGTCTGAAACTAGATCAAACTTTTGGGTGAGTAGCCAGCCTAAAACAGCTTAAGAAAAGCTTTAATGATGCAGACATTGCTCAATAGCTTCGTTCTCACCATATGTGTTGCTTGGCTGTCGTAGTGTATTTCAATGATGATAACTATTTTCACCTATCAAGTGTCATTCTTGCTAGAAATAAGTGGTTTTGGGTTCTGCATATTGTTAAAAAAAAAAAAAAAAACACACACACAATAGAAATATGAATAATGGCTTTCTTTCACTTGGTTAGATGAATTTTCGTTGATGTTCTCATTTTGCCTCTTTATCTTCTGGTAATGATGGAGTCTTGGGCTAAACTTTTTATAATAGAGACAATCAAAAGTTTCATCAGGGAGAAACATCATTGCTTCTAAAATATGTTTTCTTAATACTTTTTTTAATCTTTTATGCATGTAATAGATTTATATAAATGAAATAGCATGATTGTTCATTTAGGTTTGTTCAATAGACATACCATCTCTTTTGGTTTTTTCCGCACCTCTCTCTTCCTCAGCATAACGGGTGAACTTTCTTGCGGTGGCAGCTCGCCCAAATTCCTTTATCTTCTTTTGACAAAAGGAATTCTGTTTGTAGTATACTCATTATGCATATGTACTTAAGTAAGTGCTGATCATCACTTTGTTTTAGGAGTTCACATCTATTTTTTTCTGTGAAACTTTGTCAGGTATCCAGATCTATAGGAGATGCGTACTTGAAGAAGCCCGAGTTCTCTCTCGATCCTTCTTTTCCACGGTTTCACCTTGCTGAGCCCCTCCGTAGGCCCGTGCTTACAGCAGAACCGACCTTATCTTTGAGAACTCTAAGACCTAGTGACAAATTTCTCATATTTGCATCTGATGGTCTCTGGGAACACCTTTCCAATCAGGAAGCTGTTGAGATTGTGCATAAAAACCCTAGAGCAGTATGTTGATTGTCAATTGTGGTTTTTCATTTTAAGATTTACACCCATATTGATATTGTCACCTTCCTTTACTTTTCTTGTATGATAGGGAATTGCTCGAAGACTTTTAAAAGCCGCTTTAAATGAAGCAGCCAGGAAGAGGGAGATGAGATATGCTGATCTTAAGAAGGTTGAAAAGGGAATCAGACGCTTTTTTCATGATGACATTACTGTTGTTGTCATCTTCCTGGATCATGAGATGCTAGGTCAAAAGATATCAGTCCCAGAGCTGTCAGTCAGGGGCTTTCTCGACACTGTCGGACCATCAAATTTCAATATCCTGCAAGGGATTGATGCAAATGCGAGGTCCATTATCTGAAGGTCGTATAAGTTAACTTGCATGGTCAAGCTGGTTTAAGGCATGTTCAGCTTCTTCATTTTGAATAAATCCCATGTTTTTTTTTTTCAACAATGAGATCGCTCTCTCTGTTTGACTCTTCCTTTTGAGCTTCTTTGAGCTTGATTCGGTCACTATGCATGTATGGGATGATGTTGATACTTGTGAGCAAGCTGCTTCTAATTCCATCTTCATAAATTTATCTTTACATAACTGAAGTTCTTCAGTCTGTATTGATTTAAATTGCCCTTTCTTGTTATTGAAATCATACATAAGTTGCATGTGATCACTATCAGTTCGTACTCCCGCATCTCATTTCAAGCCAAGACAGCAAATTTGTCAGGGTTTTCCTTTCAATAAAAAGTTTACCCTATAGAAATTTCAAGTTCTCTGCGGGCAATTTACCTTTCCCAGTTTTAATCATAGGTAGCTAAATAATCGTGCCTTGAGGTTTGACGTCTCAGTCCTCTCATCCTACTGCTGCTGTTCGGTACTTAAGAGTCGAGTGTGTTGCTTTTGCCTTTCTCTTGTCAGGATAGAGCCCGGTTCTCATTTTGACTCTGAGATACACATGTTTGTTTATATGGCTGGCCATGGTTATGTCGGCAACACCCGCCCTGCTTCCTCCCTGCAAGCCTACTAAGTGAGTGTCCGGATTGGTCAGCAACTAAGTTTGTGAAACTTCTCAATTGATTGAATCGATCATGTAGTGACACCAGCTCCCTTGAAATTTCAACTTTTTCCGGGTGTTTTCTGGTGGTTGTTTCGTGAAGGATCGACGACAACATTAGCTGCATCCAAGGGGTTTTGACTTGCCTTTTATGACTTCATCCCCCCTTGGATCCATCCTTGTATCGCAGCAAGCAAATGCCTTGAGGCCTTTCTGGTTTGTACCAGTATTACCATGCCAATGGCTATGGATGGTTCGAATTCCAGCAAGTAGGATTGTAACTTTGTGCTTCGAGTTTGGGAGCTGGGTTCTGATGTGCATGGTAAAACCGATGCTATTCGAAAGATGAATAAGAAGAAGAAAATGAACCTTCTTAAATTGATCACTTTTCGGATGATGAGAAAAACGAAAGTTGCATGCTTTCAAAGATAATGGATTAATTTGTTTGTGTTTTCAATATATAACCATCCAATTTTACGCGAAAAATCATTTTTTTTCCTGGACAAAAAAATAAGAAGAAGAAGAAGAAGAAGAAGAAGAAGAGGCAGAATTACCCAAAAGTCCCCCGTATGTCAGGAAGAACAAGGCAGAGAAACGAGAACAAAACGAGGGAAAATAGCGAGCGAGCAGAGCAGAGCAGGGCCCGGCGTTTACTTGACTCCAAGTCTTCCTCGCCGTCGTCAACCCGCCGCCCTCCCGCCGAGCGTGACTCCCGCTCGCCGACCGCTCCGGGCATCGCTCTGTGCTCGGCGACTCGTAGGGATCCTCGCGCCTCCGCCTTCATCATCATCAGCCGCCGATGAAATCCGAAAATCTTTGAAAAAGTCGGGGATTCGGGATCCACGCCGCCCTCGGGGCTTTCGCCGCCGAGAAACTCACCCGCGGCCGCTTTCTTCCGCCGGACATGGAGGGAGACAGGCGCCCGGGCCAGCGGGACGGCGAGTTCGGATTGGGCGCGAGCGATCGCCGGCTCGCCTACTCGCGCCAGCCCTCGTTCCGCCAGCCCTGGGAGCCCCACACCCCGATCTCCGTCCGCCGCGACGATCCGGCGGGGCCGCCCCTGCTCTCGCGGAGCGCGTCGAGCGTCGATATCCCGGCGGGGTTCCGCTCGTTGGCCGGGGAGGGCGAGGGCGAGGTCGGAGGAGATGGGGGGAAGGGGTCGAGCAGGCAGACGGGCGCGTTGCTTTCGGTGGCGTCCTTCTTCGGCGCCGCGAGGTCCGGGAATAGGTACATGAAGAGGCTGTTCTGGTTGATTTCGCTGAACGTTGCGTATTCGACGGCCGAATTGGCTATCGGCCTCTTCACGGGCCGCGTAGGTAATGACATCGTCTCTTGTTGCCACCATCGGCTTTGAGTATATACGGAAAAATTGGTTTTTTAGCTTACTGCTTTCTTCTTTTTATCACTCATCTTGTAACTATCTAGCCAAGTTCTTGTTTTGATTGATTCGATTGTTAGTTTTTTGATCGAAGCTCCCTGCAACGTATTAGGACTTTATGTTTTAGTGTCTTTCTATGTGAGCGCGTCTGTTTAGGACACTAGTTTGATGATTTAGGAAGCTATTTTTTTTTTTTAATAGATTTTGCTTCTTCAATTATGTCTTCTGATATTTTCTCAGGTTTGGTTTCCGATGCATTTCATCTGACATTTGGCTGTGGACTCTTGACCTTTTCGTTGTTTGCGATGGCTGCATCTCGCAAGAAGCCTGACCGATACTACACTTACGGGTGAGTAATGTTGGACTTTACTCTCGCCAACTAGATGAATCTAAAACCCCTCAGAGCTAGCTGAATTCGTGCCTTCTTTGTTATCAGTGAGCGGGCTGAGTTCACTTCACATTATGAAGGTTGTTTTGGCATAATTCTGGATGAGTCGATGAAATGATTTTTTACCGAAATTTCTTGAGTGGGAGGTCATTTGGTTCCTTTATCAGCCTCATCTTTTTTCTTCCCGAAATCGATTAGATAAAACCTTTCATGTTTTTGAAATGATGTATGTGCTTGACTGATCATTGTTTTGCTTCTTGCAGGTACAAGAGGCTAGAAGTTTTGTCTGCATTTACTAATGCCGTAAGTTTGTCACCGTGTCCTTACTAAAGTGCATGCTGTGCAGCTAGTTTAGCTCCTCTTCTGGGAACCTATTTTAAGCCAAAGTTTCCAGCCACCCTTCTCCCCTCCGATGAAGGAGAGAGGATATCTGACACCATACCTTTGGTATCTGGACAGCCAGTTTTAGAGAACATGTGATAGGATGTATTTCCTGTTAAGCGCCCTTTGGTGTAACCACTTGTTTATCCTAGAAAATGTGGCCTTGTTCTGGGTTGCCCTTTTATGTGGTTGTTCCTCCCCTTTTTTCCCCCTGATCTTACTGCACTGGTCATGACATCATTCATCTACCATTTCCTGGAGCTAATTATGTTAGATAGACTAACGCGTGATTTCTGCTGCTTGTTTAGACAGCTCTTTCTTTTGTTCATGTCATTTTCCCTCGCTGTGGAAGCCCTTCATGCCTTCATCCAAGACGAATCTGAGCACAAGTAAGTTCCTTATTTATTTATTTTTTTGGGGAAAATCTGATGGCTCCATTGGACAGAACCTTCTTTTTGGAATAGCTGGATATTAAAATTAAAAAAATACGAAGGAAGATAAGACAAAAATAGGTCGTTTTAGTTTGATTTCGTGCTCAAGTGGCTTAACATGAGCAGTCAATGCTAGAATGGACATCTGCTTAACCATGTAACTTGCCTGTTCAAGTGTTCTATAAAGATACTAGTACTAGGAATTCTATGGCTGCTTTCATCTTAATGTCTTCTGGGTTTTATGTGATACATGTAAGTGATAGGTTTTCAAAGAACTCTAGGTTGGCAGTGGGCTTCCTTGTCATAGAAGAAAGCATCTGACCCCCTGCCTTACTGAAAGTAGGCGTAACATCGTGTCAAATCCAGTCAGTGTCAGTTTACAGCTAAGCAGGACCCTCTAACTTAGATTTTTTGATATTAAAGATGGATAATGTTTCATTGT
The DNA here is from genome assembly GCA_016097605.1 of Eucalyptus guilfoylei. Lineage (NCBI taxonomy): Eukaryota > Viridiplantae > Streptophyta > Magnoliopsida > Myrtales > Myrtaceae > Eucalyptus > Eucalyptus guilfoylei. The sequence continues at coordinate 30,676,036 of CM027860.1, forward strand.
TTTATGAAGATAGCAGTTGGGGCATTGAGTTGCATCAGTGTTGATGGGAATGATGAATGGCTTTTATAAAAATTCTGGTGCCAAACTCAAATTCCTTAATTATAGCTGAGGTTTCTAGTGAAGAGACCTCGTTCATGTACTGACTAAAATATATGGAGAAAGGCTGAAAGTCATTTAGGTTCTATTTGTCAATGGTGCTCATTGTGTCTGTCTTGTGGGTGCATGACTGAAATTTAATTGCCTGGATTGGGTTCAGCTTTTCCTGTGTTACATATCATGGTTGTCTATGTCATATATGCATACATTCTTTTGTGATCTCTTCTAACTGACTAAGGTGCAACTGAAATTATTATGTTATACATACTCTTTTCTAATGGCATCATCTCTCTTCTGTCTTACTTGTGGTTGTAGGCACTACTTGATAGTTTCAGCTGTTACAAATTTATCAGTGAATCTTATTGGCGTTTGGTTTTTCAGGAACTATGCTCGTATTAATATAGGTGAGTCTTCTTAGTCATCATACTGGTTTTTTTCCCTTTTACTTTTGTAATTTGAATGGAACTGCTTATCTATTATGCATGATTATGCATCCACCTTACACCAGTATTGTTAAAACTAAATCCCACTGGGCAATTAAACTAATTGACTGTACAGTGGCTAAATTAAAACATTATTCAGTAGTCCCTGTACTGTTTTGCGAAAATCAAAATCATCCCTGTACTTTTGTTTGGTTCAAGATGGTCCTTGTACTTTTAAAAAATGTCACCATGCATTGTTGACCGATTTGGCAATGGATTTTTCTGACATGGACTTAACAGCATTACTTTTTTGCTGACATGGACTCTCTCTCTCTCTCTCTCATTTGGAAACACGACGCTCCCTCTCTGACTTGAAAATAAGAACCTCCATGCGGTGGTTATGGCTGCTGAGCTCAAGCAACAGTGGTTGCGATTGCTCGCAAGCCTTAGACAATGGCAGCTACCATGTGGTGGTTGTCGTCTTACTCTGTGTGCATGTGTGCGCGCGCGCGCGTGTCCAGCTCAATCTCAGATCTGGTCATCAACAATAGGGAGGAATTTTCAGGCAGCTTAGGTGGATCTTTCAACAGCCCAAAATTAACTCTACTTTTTGAATGGTTTGCTTAGACTCCTCTGTGGACTTGATGTTCGATTCAGCTCTCTGGACTTCATTCTAGCTCGACAAATATCATCTTCAGACTGAACCAATTGGAATCTAATTAAAAATCTAATTCCGTAATTTCCACAAACTTTCTAGCTTCATTCTCTTCCTGTAGTCTCTCATCGCATGATTCTCACCAGACAAACTTCTCTTACCAGATCACAAGGTCATAACGTTCAAGTATATATAGAGGGAGAAACTCTCATAAATTGAATTAACATTTCATCTTATTCAACTAAAATGAGAGAGAACACCCCAGAAAACTTCTCATGGCAGCTTGAGGGGACGAAGGCCAGCACATGGCGGTCTCTGATTTTATTCTTTCAATGCTGAAACCTTTTGTATATAGAGCCTTTACCTGCTTTTTGACCATAGATAGGCGTGAGATTTGAAATTGATGTTATAGTGCGTTTACATCTAGGTTCTTCTTTATTACCTTGGTTTGGGGTTATTTAATCAGGGCACCTCTTTGGAGGAATCACAGCGATACCAAGTACCTGACTTGGCAATCCTCAACTGAAATAAACATTCACTTACATTAAAAAGATGAGGAAAATTTGGCATATATATACTTTGCTTTTCAGTTTCAGGCTCGGGAATATTGTGAGTAGCTTGCAGAGTTGCACAGTCTTCTGTTATAGATGAAGTCTGTATTTGTGATCCTTCCTATCCTCTCACTTCACATTCTAGGGAAGTTTAAGCAATAGGAAGATTTTGAAGGAAGGAGCTGATCAAAACTTTGAACTTGTGAAAATTTTCATTGATGTTCATGGCATCTTACTTAGCATATACCTTAAGCAGACTGATAAAAAGAATGTAGAGCATGAGTATTTGTGTAAACATCTTACGTGCTACTTATCTCTCGTTCTGTTTGTTTGCAGTGTATAGAAAAGCTGAAGACATGAATTACCACTCAGTTTGCCTGCATGTTCTTGCAGATTCCATTCGCAGGTATAAAACCACTCTTGCGTCCTCTTTGGCCTTCTGTGCATTTGTAATTTAGAAATCCATCTTGAGCTTGCACATATTTGTTTCTCAGTGCAGGTTTGATACTCGCATCCTGGCTATTGTCCATTGGGTAAGTACTAATTCCATTCTTGATTTATTTTGGTGAGGAAGATTACCTGCTAGTTTGCTTGCTTTTTTCTTTCTCAAGTTTGCATGAGATGACTCTAATCCTTTTGCTCTGCAGGGTTCAGAATGCAGAGGTTTTGTGCTTGGGACTAGTTTCAGTGGCAGTCTTTATGCTTGTTATGCCACTCTTTAAAGCAAGTGGGGGTATATTGCTCCAAATGGCTCCACCTAGTATGCCAACTTCAGCATTGAGCAAATGCTGCAGACAGGTGATTATGTATTTCTTTATATTTTCTCATGTAAATTGGTCAATTTATTTAACGGTTACTGAAGGTTCAAAGATGCGTGCAGATTACAGCTCGAGAAGATGTAAAAGAGATATCTCAGGCTCGGTTGTGGGAATTAGTTCCTGGCCATGTGATTGGCTCACTTTCGGTACAGGTAACTTTATTATTGTGGCATGTAATAGGCATTGCCCTCCCTTCCTCTTCACCTGATTGTTGTTCTCTTCTGACTTGATTTCTGGTAGCTTACTTCAGTATGGTTTAATAATGATTAAGAAGCTTTGGGTTTTGTCTCATGCTAACAGGTGAAGGATGGCATGAGTGACCAATCATTAATCCAGTTTGTCCATGGTTTATATCATGATTTGGGTATCCAAGACTTGACAGTGCAAGTTGATGATGTCTGAGCTGATCTTTTTGTTGCTTTATTCAACAGTTAGTATTTGAGATTGCATTACATAGATCTGCTTTACATGGATCTGCATTACATGATCTGCTTTTGTGTCATCAATGATGGCTGGATAGTTGTACTGTTACAGTGGTATCTAATTCTTTACCGTTAAGAGTGGCCCTTCCAGTCATCCGAGTCAAGTCTTTAATGCCTGATCCTTTTGTAATCAAGTTACTGGAGGGATAATTACGAGAAACTTGATCTACTTGTGTTCTCTTGATGCAACCGATCATTTGCGTAAGATGCAAATGTTTTCCTTGATGAGGTTGCGAATCCCTGGTCTGAGGTTTTTGACAGGGGCTGCAATAAATTGATATACTTTGAGAACAGTGTTAACCATATTTAGACAAGTCCAGTAAATTTGTTTACTAAGCAATGATGTGTGGGCTGTCTAAATGAGCCTAGTAACATTAATAACAACACGCAGAATTCGACATCACTTTATAAAACTATTTTAGTAGACAGTCTTATTATCTCTACGTTGTTCTATTGGTGAGTCCTATTCAAAGCTTGGGCTAAGAGTTATTAGTGTGTTCGGCCGATGGTAGTGCTGCTGCCAGGATTTAAGCCTTCTAGGTTTTGAGCATGAAACCTGACTATTTGAATCCAGTCTGGTTGTTCCGAGAAGATATGGAATGCTCGCTACCCTTGCTTGAGGAAGCTTGGTTCAAGCGTTATACGACCAATCGTTATATGTGTATTAACTGCACAGACATACGAGTCATTCAAGCAGTTTTCCAGACTTGAGTGCAAGAAAAATTTCAGGTTGTCTGATTTAACCCCAATTTTAGGAGGCCAACTTCGGCTTACAAATTTCATTCGCATTTTCACGGGAGAAGCGTAAGCATTTTCGTTGAAGAAGTAGCGAACATCCTTTCGTCCCTTTAAATTTCTGACAAGGAAGGCAGAGAGGTCGGACATTCTCCTTTTGACTTGGCGAATTTTATGGCAGATTAGTAGCTCGTGTGATGCACAGAACCGAAGGGATTTGTCATGAAGCGATGAGCTTGTTGACACCAAGCATACCGCCTGATAATAATCCGACATGCAAGAGCTTGACTTGGGGAACACGGTACCGATTCCAGAACTCAGCTCATCCTGATAAGAGGATTAGCCGACTGAACAATTCCATCTATGATTTACTTCGTTTCTGGAGGTCCAAAATATACAAATGTTGCGTTAGTGTAACGAAGGGAATGGAAGATGGAAAGGAAAGCTGAGCTGAGATTTTGACACCATTGAAAGAAGCTATATTGTCATTGGCGTTAGTAAATTAGTAGGAAGATGCACAGATACAAACGATAAGATAAAAACATGCATATGATAATGATCTGAACCTAAACAATAGATTCACACATAACTCACCTTGCAGGACAATCGACTGCGTGTGAACTCGAGCACCGAGTAGGAAGACATTTTCCAGGAAACCTCTTGTTGTTTCTACCTGTCTCACATCGACTTTGTGCCGACATCCTAAAGTAGCCAACACTATAAATTGATAACAGATTCTAGTAACATTCACTGCATCAAACAGACACACACACACACCCTAAAGATACATGAACTCTCTCAAGAATGAGGCAAGGCCGGTTTTCGGGCACTTTAGCCACGAACACCCGTTGGAACTTACCAACTTCAGTGGAGCTGGCACTGCAGTATGCTCGGCCTGCAGCATTCAGCTAATAGCTGGCAAGGATTACTACACTTGCGGAGCCTGTCCCTTCTCTCTTCACCGTCCTCGCTACAACATGCCTGAGCTGGTCCAGCACCCAGCAGATACCGGCCATGACTTGAAGCTCCTACTCATGCCGTGCTTTCACTGCAGAGCTTGTGGACACCAACGGGCCGGCTCCTCTTATCACTGCCACTTGTGCCAAGTCCAGTACCACTCCTTGTGCTTGCTCATGCCGCTTGCAAAGCGGAGTCATTGCCATCCCCATGAGTTGCATCTGAAGTTCTCTCCTTCTTATGGCGATTCTCAGGGCTTCCGCTGTGACCTCTGCAGCAACCCCGGTTCTGACCACTGGCTTTGTGATGCCTGCGAGTTTGACATACACCTCAGTTGCTCCTCTGCTGCTTCAGCACCAAATGTTCCCCCCCAACCTCCTGCAGTCCCTGCAAACAATGGGAATCCACATGTTGTCGATCACAGGCACTCAGTTTAAATGATCATCGAATGAGTTATTGGAATGTAATTGTGGTGCCTTATCAGATTGCCTTTTATCTGACTATCTGGTTTCACTACTGGGCAAAGTGTACTCAATAAGCAGAAGCAATGGAAGTCATCCAAGGCAGAACATACTGCTTCATCAGGCTCCTTTTCCATCAGCGAGGCATGATATCCAGTGATCTGATCTCTTCCATTCGTGCCTTTGCACTCTGAATCTTCACATCTAGTATTTGATATCATCATTAAAGAAATGTAATTTCTCCTCATCGAATCAGAACCACCTTGGTGGCGCTGGAATGGGTGGTTGAGTAGTACCTGGGGCTCTGAGCGGCATCAGAGGGAATAGGAGAAGTCACCTGGTGTCATCCATGGACTAGGTACATGTCATACACATTAGTTACGGTTTGTAACACTTAAATAAGATGAAAGTTTCTCTTCGACAATAGATAAGCATTTGTGTGAACAAATGGGCCACGAGCTCTCCATCTTCTAGTCTCTCTCTAAATTTCTCGTGCACTTTGTGCTTGAGTTGTTTGCTTTTTCATAGGCAAATGTTCATCGACAACGATGAACCACTCTCCATCACCCAAATGGAAGAAAAGTGGCCTTAGAAAGTTCACAAACCGCTCAGGATTTAGCAGGGTTATGTTATTCTCGATAGTGAAGGTAAGAGCCTCTTACTAAGAGAATAAAGCCCTTGGACATTGGTTCCAATTTTCCCTAATGCCGACCTCATTAGATGCTGTAGACGGAGGAACCGTGAGAACCTCAAAGTGTGGCCTGCCAGTGTCCAAATGCACCAAAAGGAAAGTTTTCAAGATTGTCGCATGTCGTTTGTCTTCTGGTAAAGGCTTCCCTGCACTTCTCTTGTTTTGTCTGGCTTCTAGGATGAAGCTCCACGTCTTGAGATGAGCAGAGAATGAAAAGATATCCCAATCTTTATGCGAGACTTTGGCCATTACAATGTTGTCAACTTCGTTATCTTCAAGTTGGTATTCCGGGAGATGACAACAGTGCAACTTTGTAATCAAGAAGCACCGAGGCCGGCACAATTCTCCCACTCTTCTATATACCACATGGACGCAAGTCCACAAATTAGTTAAATATGGTATGAACGCCATTTGCACAGCTCAAAGCATTGCATGTTGTTATCTTTCTTTTTCGGTCCCGTCTTTTCTTTCGTACTTACTTACAAACTGAATAGCCGGGACTCGTGGAACAGCTGCTAAAATAGGTTTTCTGTGACAAATGATGGACTCCAAGAGGAGCGAGTAGCGATGGAAGTAATGAGAAAAGAAGCTGTTCTTCATCACTTTAGCCATGACCATCCACTGGGACTCACAAACTCGGCCCCTGTGCAAAATGCTCGGTGTTTCGGATGCAAACTATGTCTCCTCCCAGGAACGGACTACTACCACTGCAAGAGCTGCCCTTTTCTCCTGCACCGGCTCTGCTTCAACATGCCGAGGAAGCTGCAACTTCCCGCCCATCCAGATCACTGCTTGACCCTGCTCGCACCGTCCTCATCCTTCCAAGGCAACTCAACTTGCAAGGCCTGCGAACAGCAGGTCAATGGTTCTTTTCACTACAGCTGTGCCGTGTGTAGTGTTTCTTATCACGCATTATGTGCGGCCCTGCCTCCTTCAATTGCAATCGCTGCTCACCCTCACGTGCTTAAGTTGGTATTCTCACTCCCACATGAATTCAGGTGTGATCTGTGCAGTAAACCCAGCTACAGAGGGTGGGTATACAGATGCAACCACTGTCAGTTCGATAATCACCTCACCTGTGCTATTTCTTGCCATCGAGCGGACCTAACTAGGGAAGAAGATGCGAACAAAGAAATGATGCAACTACTAGCGCAGAAATTTATCAGGAGTGAAGTGGCTAAACCGGTCGAGATGCCTAGCCCTTTAAGAGAGAACGTCAACATCAGGAGTGCCTGGACGAAAAGTCCTGATTTGAGTAGAGGAAAACTAGGCACGGTTTCAACTTTGGCGACTGCAGAACAGACAAGTCCAAAGGATAATTCGCCTCTGCTTTCTGAAGGCCACGCGACTCCAAGTCATCAGTTCAGCGACGCGTACTTCTCGATCGATTTGGCGAAGTCTTACTCGAGCTATCTAGAGAAAAATCAGCCAGGAAAGGGAGCTGCTGATCAAGATGCTACATATGTTTCTGGAGCAAAAGAGAAGATGAATTCCAGTGGTAACATGATGCCGGACAAGAATATGGGAGTGTCCAATCAAGAAAAGCAGCAAATGAATCAACGGAACATAGTTGGACACGGCTTAGCGTCACATTATAAGGTGCCAGATGCTAGGATGAACCAAGCATTTGTATCATGGACTGGGGCTCATCCCGTGCAGCACTTCACACTTCAAATGGACCAATACAGATACGTCGATGGATCCATCATCAAATCACCGAGTCAAGATCAGTGCGCCGGATCAGCTGCAGTGAGTACACTACTATTACTGATAAGAGCTCCAATTTCCCTTGCTTGCAGTGAACGAAAATGCTTCCTAAAACTTTCTGTATCGAATGTTGATATTCTCTATTATGTCTATGCTTGCAGGGAAGGTGTCCGAACTGGAGGAAACTATTTTTTTGGTGCTGTAATACCTAATAAAAAAAAAAGAGTTGGACAAGGTGACTCGGGAAGTTCTATAAAGGAGTTTTATGATGTATTTAACGAAAGTTTTGCAAATTCGGGATTTTAACTTGCTTTCTAAGCTGTATAACTGCCAAGAATGAGTGAGGCTGGCCAACTCAAGCATGATATGGCCGGAGGCATGTACCCTATACGTATAGAGCAGCTGGTATATGCTCAATAACAGCTGAATTTTAGGTTTGCAAGTTCATGCATTCTCTGATTTATTCCCTAGATGCATTGTGATATGTTGACCAAGATCCTATCTTCATTCTGCACATTATTGGGATATTGAGACATGAACAGGCCGTGAAGTTAGAAGAGGAATGCGCAATCTCGGCATGGATCTTGTCATGCTCCACATACATGATTCAATTGCCCCTAATATTCGACATCAGATGCGCGCATGGGGAAAGAATGTTATGATTGAAAATCGCGAAAAATGCATGGTTTTTGCGAAGGGATCGAAAACCGTAGTCAATTGTTCAGCATCCAGTAGGAAGCTTAACAAGGATATAGCATGGTGCTCATGATTTAGGAAACTCGATTATGGAATTGGTAATGCGATGGGTATTTAACACATAAAATAGTTACACTATAACAAACTATTCACAATTTAAGAAATAGAGACGATTAAACAAGACCCAACAAGAAAGTTATAACTAATAACACATTTTTTATATTGTGATTGATTCTGTCCATCACATTATTCATAAGATAAACTACTCATATTTTAAGAAAGAGAGAAGACCACACACGATTAGATAAGAAAGTTATAACTCTTGTTATATTTTTCATATTGTGATTGGTTCTGTCCATTGCATCATTCATAAAATAAATTTACATAGTCACTTTCATATCACCAATTGATACAGTATCTTGAGATCATTTCCGAAGGCTACAATAGACAGACACAGAATCACCCCATAATACCTAGTTACTCTCTCCACAAAGCAAATAAGACCAAAAACGCTAATGCTTCTTCGAAGGAATATTAATAGAAATGTCCTTCAAAAGTGGCATTTCATTTGTCTTGATAAGTCTCAACCCAGTCGCCACTGTTTAATAAGAAAGACCACCGTTAATACATACATATATATGGATCATGACATGCGAACTATTCAATACGTGTACAAATGGTTCCATTCCAAGAATTGCCGGCTTCCCAAAAGAACTATTTTTATGAGTAGGCTAAGTTAATATATAATATACAGCAATTAAATTACTTGTGTTGTGTACCAATAATCCAAGTGAATACCAGCTTAACTTTATGGTGAGGTCGATGATTATTAAAAGCCCCCCGGGAGCCGAAGCACAGATGGGGAGCCAGATTGGTGACAAGGGAAAATGGGAGGGTGGTGTCCATCAACATCACCATACTAAATTCTAATAATGCTCCTGCTGTCCAACCAGCCTGGCTTGTCGTTACCTTTTTCACCTCCTCCTTTCCTTTCCTTCTCAATTTTCTTTTATTTTTTTTCCAATTCTCTCCCAATCAATCCCACACAGCACACACAACACACATCCTTGTACACGTCATCCTTAATGAAAAAGGAAGAGAGAGAGAGAATAATTTGTCTTTGCCATGGTGGGGTATGGTAGGAGATGAAATATATACATAAGACGTCCATTTTCAACTTTGCAACCCAGGCAGTTCATCTTTTGCGAAGAAAGAATTGCACAGAACAAGCAGGAAGCCGTCGGGAAGAAGTTAAAGCATAAATTTAGTTTAGTAAACTATGTCCATCCGTCGCACGTAAGAAATAGCAAAGACCCATATTTTAATTTTCATATTATTTTCTGATTTAGTCTGTCACACGTCATTCACAGATGATAATATTCATTATTGGTTTAGAGGGCATCGATTTATAGTACTTTAGATGTTAAACAAGAAAAAACAATGTGAACTCCCTTGATATTCTTAGGAGATAAAATCTGAAAACGAAATGCTTTAAATAGTAAAGAAAAAAACCCTAATAAGAATAAGAAAGCTAAGAAAAAGGATTTGGATGAGCTATGCTGAAATTTCGGCATATGAACAGTGTTCATCGTTCGATAAAAACTGTGCCAGAATTATAATTGGTCTCAAAAGTTTTGACATATTCAAGAGATTGAACTAGAAAAACGAAGTTAAACAAGTTTGACATTGCCTTACGATTAACTTCTATCCAATGATGTTTATAGAGTATTGCTCATTTCGGGACACTAGGAATAAAATAGGTTTTTTCCTACGGCTGGGCTACTGCGGTTTTCTAATTGTGCAGCTATACAATACATAAATTTACCGTTCCAAGCGTAGTAATTTCACGGTTTTAAAAACGGAAGTTGAGAACCTTAAGGTAACATGTACAAGTTGGTATGGCTTTCTTCATATATAAGTAGGGAAGTGTTCAGAAAAGTTAGTTTAACTGTACAAAACTCATTTTCCTTAACAAAAGCGGGAAATATATCTCCATGAAAAATCTTCAGTTCGTTCTCTCCGTATCAACTTCATTTCTTCAAAGTTAGCGAGATCGTGCCCTAATCTCTCTCTCTCTTTCTTTCCCACTGGCTTCTATATCTCTTTTCTCAAGCATTCTTCCCTCGTTGTAGTAACAGCACAACAAGTCTGCCAATCTCTCCGTTGCCAACGTCTTCGAGCACTCTCATCGAAGTCACCGATGTATAGTGATTCAGCTCTTTAGTTTCTGATTGTTGGAATGATTTGCCAAGACTGTGGTTTATTCCTTTGGTTCTGTTCGATTTTGCCTTTAATTTTCTGTGTTTCCGGAGATCGAAGGCCTTTTGATGAAATCCAATCAAAGAGCATCGAACTCGGTGGCAAAATCGTAACCCCACTGGCGAAAAATAAAATAAAAATAACTATGTCAATCGCATGTAAGATATAGCGAGACTTATATTTCGAGGATATTGATCCACAGTCTCAGCATATGAACAAAAACAAAAAAGAAAACTCTCTTGATAATCTTGTAAGATATATAAAATCTTAAAAATGAAATGCTCAAGTAGTTCTTATCTTTGGAAAAAAAAAAAAAAAAAAACTAATGAACAGTTATCACCGGTAAAAACCATGCCAAAAATATAATTGGTCTCAAAGGCATTTATATATACGAAATATTGAATTAGAAAATGAAGTTAAAGAAGTTTGTTTTTGCCGGACTCATATTGAATTTTCATGGAGCGATGTCTGTAAAGTTTCGTATTGCTTCAAAATGACGTTGATATGACATAGTATGCATATATATGTGCACTCCTGTCACCTATCAAATTACTTGAGTTGAAAACTCCCTAACTACGTATTAGGAGCCCCATGATTAAACATTTCGATCATCATTAATAAAGCTATCTTTTAGCATCATCGTAGGTTTAAATCCCTTGTGGTGGTTGGATAGTCTAATGTGCCGGCTCAAATTATATATGATACATACATGATCCTTTTTGATAAAGTTCACATAATAAGATTCCTCCTTTTTCATCACTGCTCAAAATATATACGCGTAATTAGCCATTGTATCATTGCCTCTCTTGTTCATGGGACCACGACCATCCAGAAATGGATCCAGCAGAGGTCTGCAATAAAGAACTCATCTTGGTGAAATTAGGCAATGATTCTAGCTTTGATTGCTGTCTCTAATTGGGCTGTTCGCAATTGGATTTACGGACATGTCTGCCGTTGACTTCACGCTTTCCCTTGCCTTAATTCTTCACGAAACATGATTATTACATGGTGTAAAAGGATCGCTTCCCCATCGGAAGCTAAATAATGTGCTCTTAACGACAAATTATGGACCCACGGGGACATGTGCTTTTCAACACACTGCGTCTTATATGCATATTAGCTTCCGGCAAAAAAGGAAAATCCTGTTTATCAACTGGTGCACCATATTGGGCAATCTTTATCGAACTTAGTCTCTCGTAAGCTCCTGCTTAATCCTCGGTAAAAATTGATTTACAAAATTAACAAACTAAGTGACTTGGAAGACTTTTATTATGTGTTGAATAGCAATCAATATATACAAGGGCTGATAGTATGTGATCCGTCGCATCATTTGATATATCAATGCATTATATTTTCCCCTACTATTTATGTGGAATGGAATTATTAGCAATGCGATATATCTAGTGAATGTGACATTATTATACATAGGCGAAAAAATGGGGACGATGATAATTTGAGATGAATTTGAACCAGGGAGAGCACAAATTACATATTAATAAGTCCTAAGAAAGTACTGACAAAAAAAAAAGTCCTAAAAGAGTTGCACTTGTTCATAAACTCTAGTGCAACGTGATTAACACTTTGTTTACGGAAAAAAAAAGGATGAATAATGGATATATCCTAAGTGAGCCTGCGTTTAAAATAATCAAGATAGACCCAATATTTTCACTAATTCAATCAGCAACCCTTACCAAGAAAATAAGGTGATAAACTGCATGAAACGTAGCATACTGCACTTAGAACGATCTATCCAAGTTCACGATTTTCATTGGAAGTAGAATAATGTTATAAATTCATGCAAAAAGCTTTCCATGCACAATACACATACGGATATAGGACAAAGAACATGCCTTTTGCTTAGGAGATTTTATCTGTTAAAATGGACCAAATCAACTTACATGAATTCATGCAAATTGAAATTATCTGCATGAAATCGGTTCAGGAATTGCTGGGGATAATAATCGAACTCGTGAATACCTTATCATTTAGTAATTAATCCTAACTTTGCTGATTATGCCGTCCTCAACCTAGATGCAACCTTAATGTTTGAGATTAACATAGTGAGACACGATTGAGTGAGTTAGATGCCAAATACATGTCACTCGACGCGTTGCATCCTCATATCGAAAGTGGCCCACTTAATCTAAAAACATATTGAGGCATATTAAATGTATATAATGATTCACTCGATGGAATCAATTAGACGTTCATTTCTTAGAACTCTCGCGATCGATGGCTTGAAAAAGTCGAACGAGTGCGTTGAATTCATCGACTTGTAGAAGAAGATGAAGCCAACCTTTTTCTTATTTTATCGAAGCCAACCTTTTTCTTACATGATAAAATTAGGGCTCTACAGACGTGAGGTTCCAAAGACGCCTCTACTCCACGACAGCTAAGCTCTCGTGGAAGTTTTCGAGCCCTTGGCATTTTCACGACTCGTTCAAATTACACGAAATTGCGAATCTACCTAAGATTTTTTAACTGGCTGACATTAATCTAATTCGAGCTAACGTGCCATCAAAATTGAAAAGTCTCCATGTCGTGTATCTCGCTCCCTCCCCCTTTTTTCCCCCCTCCCGTTCGTACTTTCAGATGAATGGTGGAATGTTTTATTCCCATGCCATGATTGGTTTTCTGACCATGCACTCCCCCTTCTTTTTGAGCTGTTTCCCGTCTCCTTCGCTTGGCAAACTCCAAATTTGCATGTGCGGCAGCCGAGCGCCAGATCACATGCCCTTCATCGCGAGTCAAATAATGATACAGTGATCATCTAAAGCTCTTCTGGGGTAGTTCCCCACCGCAGAATCGATTATAAATACTGCTAACTTTCCTCGTCCCCCGCAAAGAAAAGGTGAATAAATGAATAAAATAAAAACCACACTGACCATCGAAGGACAATCAAAATTAAACGCGAATTGAAAACCAGAACCCTTTCCATCTGTCTGACAGAGAAAAACCCATCACGAAAATCTCCTGCATCATCGGAGAACACACCTTTTTTCTTCATCTTGATTCTTACATAAAACAATACAAGCTCGAAAACATTAGAAACACTTGACCTACTACATCAATTACTCACACCTCCTTTCTTGTTTCTAATCAGTTCTTTCCCCCGACATCGTCGAATGCTACTGGGTACACACAAATATTCTTCACACAAAATTAACGGGCTAAGTGACGTGTCAGACGGCGAGTCGATATTTAGAGAAGTGGACGAAACCCCGATTTGGGTATGTTAAATCACTCGCTGCATACCGATACATACGCTAATCCTATAGTATGGCTAGCATTGTTGCTAACCTAGACTTGGCACTCGTGAATGCTTGTCCATGCTCCCGACATCATCACGGTGCGTCAGCAGTTGCGGTCGCGCTGCTTGGTTGGCCGAGCAAACTGCTCATGGAGCGAGCCTTCACCATCCCGAGCTTCACCTTCTTCTTCAATGCCGCCTTGTCCTCGATATCGCCATCGTCTTCTTCATCTCCATCTTCGGCACCTTCCGCTTTCGATGGTGGATCTAGAGCTCTCTCTTCTGGAAGCAATTCGTTGGCTTGCGATGATGATGACGAGTTGGGTCTTTTGCTTTTGCTCCGGACGCTCGTCATGCTCCTGAGCCTCCCCTTGCCTAAGTGATGCTCGCACAACGAATACCCCACCAGAGTCTGTTGGCAACACCGCCATCCTCTCCCGTTGACGCGGCTGCACCTCGAACCCTCCATGAGCACGCCGCCTCTCCCTCTCTTCTTTGCACCGGAGCTCTCAATGCCCACCACGATCTTCTTCTCTTCCCCTCCACCTTGGTCTCGCCCTTCTTCAAAATCGCCGTCGTCATCATCCTCCTCACTATCGTCCCGCCTCGCATCTTTCTTGCTTGTTCTCGCGTTCCCCGACTTGACGAGCTTCATCTTCTTGAAGCCACTATCTTTACCATCCAGCATTGCGGTTTCGCCCAAACTCCCTCTTCTCTTCTTCAGCGGGAACGCTCTCTCCCCCTCGCCCCATCTCTCCGCTGCTAACAATTACACAACAAGCCACATTCGTCATCCCCGTCCCGTGCTCTATCAGTCACACACGTTTCCGAGCTTTCATGCTTTTTTGAAATGGAGGACTCACCTTGATAGGAAGGCAATGAATTTGCGAGAGCCCAGCTCGGATACTCCACGGCGGACGCACTGGGCGAGCAAAGATAGTCACGCAGCACAACCAATGAGCATGGCGAGTCATAAAAGAGAAGATCGACGACCGCACTTGTGCGCAGAAATTCGAGGCACAGAAGGAGGGACGAGGGAGAAAGGAACGACCCAATAATAATAATAATGGAGTGAGTGCAAGTGCAACAATGAAGGGTGCAAAAATGTTTTATTGTGTCTTTCGTTGGATGGGGGACCAGCATCCTATGCTAACGTGCACCGCATCAGCATTATATACATCTCTATGGCTCTATACATATATAGTAGTTGGCCAAATATATATAGCAAGGAAAATAAAAAAGAAAGAAGCAAAGAAAGAAAGAAAGAAGAGGGTGAGATTAGATTCAGACGGGAAGCTAAATTGGTGGCTAGCCAAAGCTGATCTATATATAAAAAAATCTCCTAAAACAGTATTTCCACTTTGATAATAATATATACTAAATATACAGGTATTTTTGTCTCTCTCTTTTTCTCCCTTAAATCTTTTTTTCCTCCCTATTTTCTTCTTTATGTGGGGGTGTAACGTGAATCAAGTGACTGGTCTACCTGATCTTTTAAGCTCTTCTCTCTTTTTTTTTTCCACCTTTTTTACTACAAAGAATTTTTCCATGAAGAGGAGAGAAATACAAATTTGGGGTTTTCTTCTGACTTTTCGTTTAATTATCTTGATTTCCTGTTCTTACCTGGAATCATTACCCTTCTGCTCTCCTCCATCTTCTTCCTCTCCTTGCAGCAACTCCTGTAAAACTCACGCATCACCATAGAGGATCTAGTATTCAACCACAAAACTTACACCAACATGTACTACTACCCCACCCAAGTGAAAAAAGGGGATGGATCAAATCACAGACAGCACAGCTCTCGCCAAAAAAATCACATTGAACAAGAATTGCATTATTCCCAACGAAAAGCAAAAAGAAGGATGGAAATCGAGAGCAACCCCTTTCGCAAAACAAAGGGAAAGTGCATAAAATGAACGTCTTTCCCCCTCCACTCACCAGGAAATCTCTCTTCCTCCTGTTCTCCTCCCCAGCAGCAGCGGAATCAGACGAATCCCGGCCCTCCGTCTCGGGTACGACCGGCTGGGGAGGCCGATTGGGTCGATCAGACGGCCGCGGACCAACGGGGCCGCCGGCTTTGTCGTCGTCATGGGCGGGCCGGAGTTGCACCAGGCAAGAGCGGCTGGAGAGGGGATCTGAGAGAGGGACCGGAGAGAGAGCCGAGAGAGGGAGCCGGACCTGCCGTTTCCTGATCCTCATGCCGCTCGTTTACTTCGGTTGCCGCAACAAATATACGCGAAGGAAGGGAAAGGTGCGATTTTCGCTTGACCGAACACGAGAACGGCCCAGCAGAGACCGACCCACCAGCTCGGACACCACCAAGGTCCGATCTTTCTCGAGGTCTGGTATACGGGTGGGAGGAGGTGGAGGCGACGAAGGAAGATGGGCGCTGTAGAGAGAGAGAGAGAGAGGGAGAGAGAGAGAGAGAGAGAGAGTGCAAAGGGGCGAGGACCGAAAGAATACTTGCTAATACAACACCAAGACCGAAGGGCGAAAATTGTTCTTTTATATATTAACTCTCATACAAGTCGCACACAGCAGACGCACCACAAGCACACACCCACGCACAAGAGAGACACCCAAAATGCCTTTGGTTTCTCTCTCTAACTTTTATTTGTTGCACCACAGGAGCAGAGGAGAGAGAGAGAGAGAGTTGAGGGGAGGTCGCACGTGGGGGGTGGGGGAAGCACGTGCGGGGACGGGCTGAGCCGGTGGCCGGTGAATCGTTGGAGGAGGGAGACAGGGCACGGCGTGGTTGGAGAAGACAGGATTTCGGCGACCGTACGTTGGGAATTTTTACATGTCTGATCAGTCGCACGTTGGAGAAATAACTAGGATAAAAAGGATCCACTCGGGGGCATTTTATCCACTCTTTTAACCCCCTATTTATCAATAATTCCTCATAACAACGTGATAATTTTTTAAATTGATGGTAAGTATCGAGATCTTATAAAAAAAGCTATCGACGATAATGGACACATACATATTTTAGGAGATTTCGAGCATTTCGTGTGAAAAAAATTGAGCACCGTAAGTTTTATAAGACGTTAAGTCATGTTGTCATGGCATGATATTTTTATTGGTCTTAATTGTTCTGTTTTGGGGGGTGGGGGATTGGATTGAATGGGGAGGACGATGCTCCTGGCTGGGTGGAGGGGAATGCTACAAAATGATGGGAGTGGGTAGTTTTATCGTTTGCACCCTCCCCTTTCTTCCCCCTTCTTATTTATTTATTTTTTAAAATAATAATAATAATAATAATAATAATCATAGGAACAACACAAGCAAAAGTGGGTCCCCCCCTCCCTTCCCTCCCTTTTGGGGTAGCAGCGACCGAGATGCTCTTCATTAAGCCTCCATCCTGCCTTGCCATTAAAGAAAGCCTCCTCCCCTCCCCCTTTCCGCCCTTTCCTTTTTTCCCACCTGACCCGTCCCCCCCGGTGCAATTCTCTTGCGCGAGGTCGCCGGTCAATATAGATTTTCGGCAGGAGAAATCGTCCGATGCCGAAATTTAGTAGGCCGGGGCGGGCGGGCCCGGTCTCGGCCTCTGGCTAGATGCGATTCCTGCACCACCCATATGATCGACCCGGTCGTAGTAGGACCGATTCCGCTCGGATTCGGATTTGGCCTGAAAGTTGAGGGATGTTTGTATGGTGGAGTTATTCCGTTGCGGTGTGGACACATTGATCCGATGGATACGTTTCGTTCGCGTCCCCAAGCTTATTTCCACCTTTTTTCCTTTTTCTTGGTTCCCCCCGGTTTCTTCCCTTTTTGTCCTTCCGCCTCCCCTCCCCTGTGCTCGCGAAGAGCACCAGGCATCTCGCCATCTCTCCGTCCGAGCGAAATTATGTCTCTACCCAAGTCGCTAACCCTTTTCTCAAGTCCCCTTCCGCTCTCCCCTTCTCGTTTTTTTGTTAATTGACTTTTCTTTTATATGTCTATGTTGCGAGGTCCACCTTGGACTTAAGTAGGTTTTTAAAAAGCTTAACGAAGAAGAAATAGGTGCGAGATCTGTCCCAGAGTGAAAGACCCCATGATATCACCTTCTATATTCCCACTCACTCAAGAAAAAAAGCTCAGGTGAGAATCGAGAGATCAATCGGCGGTGAGTAGAGACCGCATCAGTACTAAAGTAGGGACTACCGTCGGATAGAGGAGTATAGTAGCTCTTTGCATTTGAGGTGAAATATGATAGCTTCACTCTGTGTTACGAGGTTCAACTTGGGGTCGTGATATTAGAGTAGAGAGGATTATGAAGCGACGAGATGTACAGCAACAAGTAATAAGCTAGTGCAACTAGGCTAGACAGCGACAAGGACACGACAACGAAGGATGTGTGTTGCGATACTTTGCAGCAATGAGGTGCTCTTACGCACGCGGGAGAGATTATCTATCTCGGAGGATGTCTTCATGGTTTAATTATCCCATGATCTAACTTAGAAGAAGCATTAACAATGTCTTACATGTCTAATGTTAGTTTATCTTTGGTTAATCAAATTCTAAGTTAAAATTCTTTTATTGAGGAAAATATTTCTGTAAATGCAGACTTGATAATGTAATGTATTGTGAGAATGCGGCATCAACATGTACTCCTTATCTTTTCCGGTATCATAATCACGTAAGTGCGTCGAAGTTATCGCATCGTCGGCATGATTCGACATACAACTACGACTTTTTCTTTTTTGTGCTTATGACATGAATGGCAATACACATATCGTCAAAAAAAGACACGGTCATAACATCTATATTCATGAAAGGGCCAGTTGACTAATTTGTTTACCACAAATAAAGGAAAGTAGCTTTCAGTGCTACTCTCGCCCACTTGCGTCCTGCCCGTTTTCTACGCTTTATCCCTCTCAAAATTTGCCCTACTTTTCTATGGAATTTTTCTCTTTTTTTTTTTTGGGTGTAATTGTCTAAAAATGTACTTTTGAATGTACTTGACAATGATTGACATAACAAGTTACAATATATTACGATGTGTAATACGAGAATACCATTTGATTAGACATAAAAAGAAAAAAAACATATTTGGATTCACATTAAGTGCACTTAATTCGATATTTTTCTGATGTGCATGTGATGTTTATTCTAAAGATGAGATATACAAAGTGTGTTTTATAGAAAATGTATTGACATCAAAATTTTGTTGGTCAATATTATGTTAATTCGGCGTATTTCAAATCATATATATACTTCCAAGCTTTTTAGGTAGGAAGGCAGTGACCTTTTATTTGTTTTTTTTTTTAATGGAAAGAAGGTTATTAGCTACCTAAACCTAATATATGAAAATTATCGAAATAACTACGTGGCGCATCTCAAACTTTTTTTTTAACGATCTCTCACATATTAAAAAAGTTACATTAAATAGATCAAAAGATATATATGGACTATTAATAAAATAGATGGTGTCTTGAATTTTTTTTTAAGGAAATATCATATATATTAGGAAAGTCCCGTTCCAAAAATTGAAGGAAAAGATTGTTCCAAATATTTATTCACCCATCTCGCTGATGATAAGTTGGTGTAAGATACCAAATATATTTTGAATTTATCATATAATTTTCTCACTTGTATATATTTATCAAAAGATTGTTCTCGTCATATCATTTAATCTTAGAAAACAGTTTGATTAAAATAGTTATAAGTACTACTAATCTCAATGTGCCGACGGCAAGGGTTCATTACTAGTGGAGCATCACTTCCATCGATGGGTGAGATAAGTGAGGGAGAATATTGTCATAAAATGCTAAAGACCTAAAGGGATTTTATTAAGGATGAAAAATCACCAAGGCTAAATCCTTGTGCTTAACGTTTAATTATTACTACCAATTTGCATTAAAAGACATTACTAATCTCTGATTTTTTTTTTTTTTTTTGCTGATTAGGCCTCAAAGATTATATATATATTGGAGCTGATCCTTCTCTCAAATAAATGAAAATATTGGTGTGGGTAAAACATAAAAATAAATAAATAAATAAATAAATTACATAAACAATTTTTTTGAAAATCAGAAAAAGGAATTTTGGAAAGAAGAATTAAAGTTAAAAGGTAAAAACGGGGAGGGAGAAGTGGCTGTGGCAGCGGCTGCAATGGCGTTGCGGAGGCACTGGCGGAGGCCCGGCGCCGTTGCGGAGCTCAGGTGGCGCCTCCACTACCGGCGCTGCAGCGTCACATACATATCGAGAGCGAGAGAGAGAGATCTCGCCGCAGATCTGAGCGAGATCACGACCCTCGCCGCTAACAGACGGCTGTTGCGAGTTGAGCCCTTCCGACGAGACGGGTTCGGACATGAGTGAGCGCTGCTAGGGCCAGGACATGGCGTGGAAGCTGCTGGAGGAGGGCTCAACGTGGGCGATGGCGATCGGGATACGACGAGATCCGCTCGTTTGACAAGAAGACCGCCCTCAACAAATATAGGCCACGGCGACAAGGCGCCCGGCGACGGACTGCAAGCCGTCGACGCAGTGACGGGGACCACTGGGCCTTGCCGGCGGCGATGCGTGCGTTGTAGGCGGCCCCTCGCCGACGCCTGGGCAGCGGCGCAGCCATTTCCCTCGCACCTCTCGCGATCTCACCCCAACACCACCACGCCATCTTCCTTCACTTCCCTGGAAGATCAAGAAGTCAACGAAGAAAAATGAATATCGGAACTTCCGCTCGAGCCGAAAGAAATGAACTTTGGTCGAGTTGAAACCAGTCAGTCATCTTGCTCCGTATCAGAACACCGGGGAACCCTCAGCCAGATCTGCTTGAACTAAAGGCACGGCGGCCCCTCGCCAGTGCTGCGCGGTGGTGGCAGAACACAATCGACTACCAAGCAAAGTTCCGTACCGATTTTTGCGTACGGCGGTTCATTCATTTAGATACAAGTACACAATTAACTCGAACGGAGTCCAATAAATTTGTCGCCTGATCTAACATATTCATTGGTTCAAATGAATTCATCGCTTCAGACGGAGAAGATCGCTCGTTATTCACATCTCTACGAAATAAGGGCTTCCGAAACGGTGCCGGGATTGAGCCAAAATGGAGAGCATTTCTCAGGAAGCCTTTATCCAGTGGAATCTGAAATTCGCTCATACATCCAACTTGGCTTTTTGCTTAGGGGTGCATGCCACGTTCCTTTCTCTCCATCTCTTTCACAGAGGGGCTGGTCATCTTTCCTAGCTTTGCATTATCTAATTGTTTTCCATTGCCAAAGCGCATATGCTTTCAAAGTCCCTTTTATCTGCTCCGTTTATTTTTATTCAAATGTGTGTACGCAGTCAAGAAAAGCGTTGCCCACACCTCCAATTATTGGCAAATGGAAAGAGAAGAAAAGCAGAAATTTTTGAGAGAGAGAGAGAGAGAGAGAGAGAGAGAGAGAGAGATGGATAACGCATAGGATCCACGCTCTAATGGCATGCGTGTTTTGCATTTTCTTTTCGAGTTGAATGTAGTTATACAACACTCAATCAGCCAATCGGATTCAAGAAATATGCACGCTCTCGCTTGCGCTACACATTGATGATGTATGGAGATGCGTCTTCAAAGAAAAAGCGAAACTTTGAACCCCTCTTCATTGCTCGACGAATCATCTCGTCTTTGTGCGTCGGCGTGCTACCGAGGCTTCCGATGAACCTCAAGAAAAGTCTTGGAACGAAAGGACGTTTGCTTATTATGCACACCTCGGATCTGCAACAAGAAAAGCAAAGAAAAATCCACAACTACTAAGGTTAAGAAAGTGACAGGTGCTTATGCTTTTTGTCTTTACTTCTCGTGTCCGGAAGTATTTCCGTCGCTAACTTTGTTTAGCGGCGTTGGACAAGGCAAACCCCATGTCCTCCAAAGGTAACGAAGAAGATCTAGAGCGCTAGAACGAAAGCGTTCGTGCTCCAGCTATTCTCAAATTAGGAGAACCTAAAACAAAGAATTACCAAGTCATTGAAAGGTCATGTAATTGATTGGCGGCACGTTTGATTAGTGGAGCATAACTCTTTTGCGCTCCATTAGAAAAGAAGCGAAAGAACAAGTCTTTGAAACCGATGATTCGCTTATAGGTCCTTTACGTGCCTTACTATTACTTTCTCCTGCTCTGTCTATTATGCTTTTCTAGCACAGTCGTTTGATATGCGAACGGCATAACATGTTAAACTTAGCCTACACAATAGCTTTCGGGAGTAACACATTGAGCAGATCGAGTTTCGAGTCGTATGAATGTGCATGGACATCCTCTATGTGCTGAGCATCGGGGCTTGTTGGCTTCTCCTCAAGACCCGAGCGATCAACTGGCTCGCAATCCTCCTTATGATCAATTGAACACTATCCGGTTCAAGAATCTCACTGCAACGCTTTCGATTGCGGGAACTTACTATAACCTAAAGGGAGAACCGAACTTTCGTGGGGGCATTATTTACCCAGCTAAGATATCGGCCCAATAAAGCAAGAAAGGAAACGGTTGGGCCGAGAAAAGGGGAGTTGTCGGATCGTGACTGGAAATGAAAAGTCAATGTCTTATCTGCTGTTCCCATCTTTTCCTTCTCTCCTCTACTGCTTTTGCCCTCCATCGCAAGGCTGCTGAAGCCTCAGATTCCCTTGTTTTAGAGGATTCCCGAAAGCGCGCGGACCCACTTCATGCCCTTATCATTGATGACAATTTTGATCCTCAAAAACAAAAACAAAAAAAAAATCTTGATTAGAGGAGTTATATACATTCAGCTAATGCGAATTTACTATAATTATATCGGTACTTAGTCACGAACTTCATTTTCTTTTTGATTGGTTTTGCTAAGACCGCTATTTCGCATCATTTGACGGCGCATCCTGCCCGCTCGACTCTCGCTCTCCCCCCACCTGAAGTGGTGAACAGATGGAAATGCGTTAAAGAGACTTAGACCTTAAGTAAATCGTGGCCAAGGAAGTTACGGGTTGGCTTTCCGCCAACAGCATCCCTTACCTTGGAGGAAACCGATTGACAGGGAAAGAATCTCTTCTTTTACGAGAAAAAAGGCGTCTCCATCGTTGTTTGAGAGACCGAACTGGTTTCCTTAAATTAAAAATTGGTGTAGTGACGTCGCATCACCCCGATAAAAAGATGAAAACGTTAGACCAATCCCGGAAGCCTTCTTCTGCCATTTTGGCTCTCTCTACAAGGTCCCGTGGCGGCGAACTTCGCGTTCATTGTGTTGATTTTTCAATGGAGATATTTCCTCAGCCTAGGTCACACTGTCAATTCTTCTCGTGTCCAATCTGAGCATTAATTGATGATTTGAAAGTCATAAAAGCAACCAGCTCATCGCGTGATTATCGCCAAAGCTCGGCATAACACGACCCTGCTTTTTCTTCCCAATTAAGTTGAGCTCTAGAACTACTACAGTCGTTTGAGAAACGGAGACTAATTTGATGACTTTTGCTGTGAAATAACACGGGAGATGCCGAATCTCATGGACCGAGTTCATTGCTCAGGAGAAGTCCGAGCTTAGTTAGGGCTTCATAGACGTATGGAGTGGTCCAGCGTCCACCCGGGGGCATCGATGGAGCCGGCATGAATGACGAGAATTATAGCTTAGCTGGAAGCATGGAGGTCAGGTAAAGAAAACGTTTAACCTATAGCCCGTTATGGAAAGCCCGATGCGATAGATTAAGAAAAGCCCACTTGGACTTTGTGGTCCAAGCAAAATTCGGAGGGGCTGAACTTGGAACTAAAGGAAGAAACACAGGGCTTTTTGTGTTTTTGAGTTTTGCATAAAGAGTGAAAACATGTGAAACATCCCAGGCAGCAAATGTCAAATTCTGCTCGTGAGTTGGGAATTGAAACAAATAAGATGAATGATGTGGATTACTCCTCCGTCAACTTTCTGGATAAGTTCTCGAGGGGAGATTGTGACGACCTAGACCCTAAAAGTGGACAGCATGGTCGAGATGGCAAGGGAGGCTATGTCAACGGGTGACTGTGACCTAAAAGCGAGCGAGGTTAAGCACATGTCTCCTATCCTACATTACCAAAGGGGGAGTCCTGAGCTAGTTGATAAGGATTAGGTTCTCTAATCTATGTAACTCGTTTTAAAGTCATGAGGACCAAAGGCCCAAAACGGATAATATTACACAATAGTAACCCCAAGTCTTTACAGGTGGTATCACAACTGCCTCCAAACAACATGTGAGGCCACAGTGATGGCACTATGCCATGAGGGGTGGAGAATGTGACAACCCAGGCCTTGAGGGTGGACAACGTGGCTGAGATGACAGGGGAGGCTGCGCTAGCGGGCAACTATGACCCAAAAGCGGGCGAGACTAAGTGCATGTCTCTAGTTCAACATCGCTAAAGGAGAGAGACAGAGGCCCAAAGTGGATAATATTACATAGAAGTAGCCTCTAGGTTTGTACAAAAATTATGAGGGAATTGTGACCTAAAAGCGGGCGAGGCTAAGCGCATATCTCTAGTCCAACATCACTAAGGGGGAGGGCCAGAGACACAAAGCGGAAAATATTACATAGAAGTAGCCCCTAGATCCTTATAGAGATTATGAGGGAATACATTTGGGGGTTTGACTTGAATGCAATCTAAGACCAAGGAATACGTGGACGATTGATTGATCACATGCTCCATTATTCTCTGGATTCGTAAGGGATATCCTTGCAGTCGGTTTTTTCTGTGGCATAGATACCTAGCATTTGGGCACCACATAAATTTTTAGATGCTCTTATTCCTTGTCCTCTCACATTTGATATTGACTCACGAGATCTGTTACCTAATGCGTTATTTCACAACTTAGTCTCAACATATTTAGTTCAACGCTATAATACGTAAAAGTATATAATATGTAAAAGTATATATCTGTGTTAGAGAGTGAGATTTTGCTTTGTGAAGTATATACAGCGATTTCGATTTGGATTTTATTGATGAGTACCTCAATTACATTTGTCATGCAACCAATAGGGAAACTTCACATTTTTCAATGCACCAATTGTTTCGTGTTGTGCACTATCGTTGCATTAAACATCTAATTATTTTAGGTAAGTATACTTGACAAGTGCTTCGAGATATTAGTTAACAGCACCCAAACGATTTATCAATTTATCAGAAGCTCCACGAACATAGGATTCCAAGCATCTAACGTTATACAACGAACTCTGTTTATAAACTTTCTAGCTTGTCAGGTTTCGACTGAGTAAGATAAGGAAGACGGGCCCGTTCTACGGTGTCTCCGTATCTTTACTTAAGTGTTAATCGATACAAAACGTCTTAGACTACTGCATATACTTAGTCAAAAGAGCCTTTTGAGTAACCCATCTACCTTAGCATATATAAATGAAAACGTGTTTTATTTTTTATTTTTTTATTTTTTTATTTTTTTTATTTTTTTTATTTTTATCATTGACAAGCTATTTCAGTACCATAACATCAGCTTTTTTATGATAGCTTACCAAGGAATGTGATGCCTGGGAAAGACATGGCCCAAAAGTAAAGTTGTTAGCTATATAAAATCGACAGTTTCAACTTAAGGCCGCTATTTTTTTTGCAGGGTTGGTTCATAAAATGCGCATCCGTTCATTTCACAAAGATAAATAATTTGAAAAATATTCTTCTAAGAATTAATCGATTATTTAATGAAATGTATTTTTTTTATTCGCATACAATCAATTTTTTTTATATTTAATTATTTTAAAAAAAATACTTTTTAATCATTCATTTTCTTCGAAATAAAGACACCATGCTTTGTTTGGTTTGAGCTTATTCGTACTAGGATTATTTCGGTTAACCCTTTTATACATGAATAAGGGACTGGTCATGCATACTTGACATTTTCCATACATTTATGTTGATTGAATAAGTGCTTAATTTGAATGTAACAGATCTTATATACAAAAATCAGCGTTGTATGGAGCCTATGCGCACCACATTATGGGTGGAGTTTTACTTAAGACACGTATCTATTGGGATTAATTGATTTGTAAAATTCGGATAATCAATATGTTAAAACATGTTCTGTAACTCATGATGCACGTGTCCGGTTTGTGTTTCAAAGATGCGATACGATTAACAAGAATGTCGTGATCTATGTTTTACAGGATTTATTTATGAAATTAAACGAGCATGATGCAAAAACACGTATTGACGGCTTAATCTCTCTCTCGGCAGGTTTAGAAGCTTGGGGCCTGAAGCTCTGCTACAACATTGAGCTTCGTCATTCACATACACAAACAACATATATTGAAGATCGTTTTGTAGGCTTCGCCAAGACGTTGAACTTTCTCTATCTCTCGCTACACACATCTAACAGATATAGAAGCATGTGTTAAGATGCATGTGTAAAGGTGCATTTGTTTCGGCATTTGTAAAGTCCTTTGGAGCCCCAAAGGTCTTTGGATAGATGCAAATGTCATTTGGCAAAATTTGTGGGTGCTTTTGAGAGATACAATTGCATCTACAAAACTCTCTAGAAGCGTTTAGCCCAAGATAGGTCCAAAAGAACTTTGGAATGCTCAGCAACTGTCGAGCGGCTAGCATGCCACTAGCAAGCCTCTGCTAGTAGGTTCTGCTATCAAATACTTTGGTATTTTTTATAAAAAAAATTAGTGAAAATCCTTTACAAAATATAGTTTTACCAAATGACATTTGTGTTAAGGCCGCTTTCCAATGTGTTTTTAAAATACACTTTAACAAACATTATTCGTATTTCAAAAAAACTCTTCATCTCAAAGACCTTTACATCTTCTCAAAAAACATTCCCCTAAAGTTGAACCAAATTTAGAAAATCTCACATCGAAAAATTAGTGCGGGATGAAGAAATATTAACATATTGTAATTGACTGGTAACTTATTAGCTTAAACTTTTGAGTGAAAATAAACTTAGTTGGATATGTTAACAGACTCCCTTTTTGGTGGTCTCTGTCGAGTAAAGGCACCGGGCTCCTAACAGCACATTGGGTAGGCTTCCAAGCTCCAACAAGTCTTCTCTCTCTCGCGCAGAGGACGTATTGAAACGCCAACGAGATGGATACGCTTCAATATCCAATAAGTGGAACGTGTGATGACTGATGAGGGCACTGAATTGATAGAGAGGATCTCCATTCAAGGGAAAAATTTCGTCCAGCCCTGACGGAAGTGCAGAACTGAAAAATAAAATCACACACGAGTAACTATTTGTGCCTTGCGTGTTGCAATTGAATTTTTACCTATTATCGTCCCCGGTTCGATTAGACAGCAAGCTTTGCAAATACGTATTCCTTTGGATACTAAATGAAAATTTGTAACATTTTCCTTAGACCATTATGCTAAAGTTTTGCACATCCATCGCTTGTCTATAAGATGTTAGTATGCCTTATTTTCATATGGACTCCCTCCCATCTATAAGCTTTTGGATAGGATTTTCTGACCTGGTATAACAGTCAAGTTCCGCCCAGATTTATACCATGGGCGAGGCTTCTCGTTTGTCTACTCCACATGCCATTCTTAACGTAGACTTTCTAGCACATAATAGCAGGACCACCTACTCCCACCAAATAAATAAATAAATAAATTCAGTTTGAACTGTGCTCTTTCGAAGTTAGGTATATCCTCATCAACGTCCCCAGAACATAATAGATCGTGCTCTTCTCTCCTCGGCGGGAGTATCCGGACTTCATACATCTGATGTAGTTTGATAATGGAAGTTGAATCTCTTTCAAAGGAGATATCATCTAACACACCCAAAAACTGCCCGACCATCTATAAGATATATTGACCGTTGATTTTCGTGTGGACCCTTTCCTTCTCAAGTTCGCGTGCTTTTTGCTTCTAATTATATCTGACCAGACGTGAAAACTTCAACGCTAGAGGTCGGTGGGTGGAGGATGAGCATTACCCTCAACCCTTGATTATTTCGATCCTCACTTCTCACGAAATCCTCGTCGGAGTCGCTCCCCAAACTTGTAAATGCGCTCGTTCCTTGCACGTAATCCCGCATTTTAATATTCTCACATCGAGGCGACGGAGCGAGGATGAAGCGGTCTGGTCAATTCGTAGGGCTTTGATCAGTATAGCTGGCTAGCAATTATTTTAATAAATCTTACGCGCTTATGATGATTTTAGAGCCGTAGGAGCTTCAACATATACTAACTATAAATAGGACCAAGAACCTGCTTTAGGATTCAAATTACCCAACTTCTGAGAGGGATCCGACTAGTCCAGACAACATCACTTAACGAGTCATGGCCGGTTCTTCTACTCCTTCCTCGCTGACGGTGGTGACCCTTCTCGCCGCCGCATTGTTGTTTTTCCCCCATCCGTCAAACGCTCAACTGACCGCCAACTTTTATGCGAAGACATGCCCGAGCGTGTCCAGTATTGTCCAAACCGTAATCCAGGAGGCCCTTCAATCTGACCCACGCATCACTGCCAGCCTCCTCCGTCTCCATTTCCACGATTGTTTCGTCGACGTGAGTCCCTAAGCTAGATCAATTCCCATTAACAACGGTGCTCTCGATCTGATTACCAAGTAGCTAGTCACGTAACCTAATGTTTAAGCTTGACATGTGTTAAAAGGGGTGTGATGGATCGCTGCTGCTGGACAATAGCCCAACCATAAAGAGCGAGAAAGATGCAGCTCCGAATTTTAAGTCCGCAAGAGGGTTTGATGTCGTGGACAAGATCAAAGCGGCTATCGAGAGTGCTTGTCCAGGGACCGTGTCTTGCGCCGACATTCTTGCCCTTGCTGCTCAAGCTTCCGTCTCTTTGGTATATGTAGTTATAGTCAAAGAAACATAAACATAAATCTAAAGTATATTTAGGGTTCATTATTATAACTTACCCTACTAAATCATTATTGTATTTCTCTTGATTATCACTCTTACCAAATTGCAGTCAGAAGGTCCATATTGGACAGTGCTCTTGGGGAGGAGGGACAGCTTGACCGCGAACCAAGCCGGAGCGAACACATCGATACCCTCCCCTGTTGATAGCTATAACAACCTCGTTTCCAAATTCTCTGCTGTTGGCTTGGACATCACCGACCTTGTTACACTTTCCGGTAAAAAAGAACAGTTGGACTTGCATTTTAATACGAAACGTGCAACCGTAGATATTGATGCACAAAAAAGATTTATAGAGTGAGATGCTGGATTTTTGTCACATAATTTATCGGCACAAACATCTCTTCACTTTTGTTTAACACATTCTAACCTCCTAATATGATCATGGTCTAAGATTAATTGTAATCTACTGACATGCCTGTCTGGTACATGGCCTAAGCACTCCTCGTGCATAGGCCATGCACATCTACTAGAAGGAATTTTGGCTAAGGATTAAGGATCTCTTTTTTATTAACTATAATTGAATAAATAATTTGCCCTTGACTTGAGATCGATTGACATGCATGTGTTATGCCTAGGCCATGCCTGTATCGTGCATGGGCTGTGCACATCTACTAGAAGGAATTTTGGCTAAGGATTAAGGATTTCTTTTTCATCACAAGAGTATGAATATCGGGAAAGATGGTATAAAAATTTGCAAGCCCCTCATGTACTTATCTAAGAAATGCTAAGTTTACAGAATCAATATATTAAGTGATGTCGCGGATTGTTATTGCTTATTCATATATCCACTAATGAGTTTGCTGCATATGTTTGGCATACAAATTCCATTGAGCATTCCTAGCATTGATCTATTCATCCATCTCCATAATTAAGCATCTGCAGATATTTTGTTCTCTTAGCTAACTTTTCGTGCATACGACAATAAAACAGGAGCTCACACCTTCGGACGTGCACAGTGCAAGTCATTCAACCCTAGGCTCTACAACTTCACCGCGAATGGTGGCCCTGATCCCACCATAAACCCGTGGTACTTGACCAATCTCCGGAAACTTTGCCCTCAGAATGGCGACAGTAGTGTCCTCGCCGACCTCGACCCGACAACCCCAAACTTGTTTGACAACCACTACTACTCCAACCTCCAGAAAAATGAAGGGCTTCTTCTGTCCGATCAAGAGCTGTACTCCACAACTGGCGCCGCAACAATTTCCATCGTCAACAGCTTTAGCTTTGACCAGAGTGCCTTCTTCGAGAGCTTCGCTCGGTCGATAGTAAACATGGGAAATATTAGTCCTCTCACCGGAAGTAACGGGGAGATCCGGTGCAATTGTAGGAAAGTCAATTGGAGTTGAAAGTATTTTTTGGGTGGCTTTGGGTGCGTCCATGTGAGCAAATAGCAACGTGTAAACTAAAAGTTCAGGCATTGTTGGAAATGTCAATTCTATAGGAGAGAGCTAGAGGTTTGTATTTCTACGTCAAGTGTGACATGTTAAGAGTTGATTTGATTGAAGTATTTCGCTGAATTGCACATCTCTTTAAAGAGATTATATTAAATAAATGAGATCTTCTCATATTGATCACCCATGAAGAGTTTGTTGGAAATTCTTATAAACGTGAGCTAACATCAATCGCGTAATATTTGAGTATGTGAAAGGCATGTGGTTATATAGTAAATAAATTATATGAGACAATGCTTGATAGCCCGAATACAATTGTTCAATTAATCTATGTTGGGCTTAAGCATATCTCGATATGGTAATAAAATGGCGTTTGATGGTCGGCGTAGGGTGGTATTCTAACAATGACGATGATATTCTTCAACTCTATCCAAAGGAGGAGAATAAGAAAAAAGCAGGCCTTCTTTCGTGTTGATCAGTTTCAAGATGGTGGCTGCCTACATCAAGTATACGCAATTTCGTTTCCAAGTGAAGTACTTCAAATTCTATCTTATTACATCGGTCATTTTTATACAAAGTTATAAAGTTTCTTGAGATGAGGTTTTAACAAGATGCTTTGAGAATTTGCACTTTTCTTCACCTGGAGATTTTTTTTTTTTTTTTTTTTTATAAATAAATAGAAGATATGATGAACGATCTTGCTAAAATTTTCTTGTGATCATCAATCAATCAAGTTATGTTATACGGGTCCCCAATAAGATCTTTGATATGCAAATGTCTCATTAGTAATAACATGTCGGCTTCTTTTATAATTATCAACTCTTATATAAAGTTACCAGTTTTATTTGAGTTTCTTATTAATGTTTTTGAAGAAAGTCACTAATTCATCTTGCTTTACCAACTCTTATTTAAAAAAACTCTTGCCAGTGTTGATTTGATCGATTTTACTCAAAAAAAAAATGTAAACTATTAGAATCGTTGGTAATTTTGAAATAATTAGATAAACGTTAGTAAGTGACTCGAATAAGAATTGGTAAGTAAAAATGATTTGGTAAATTCATGGGCTAAATAAAGTTGATAAGTGACCTCCAAATAGAGTTAGTAATTTGAATTAAGAATTGACATCTTCAGTCAAAATCAATAAGTAATTAGAAATTTTGATATAATGGAAACATCAAATAGAAGTTGATAACTGACTCGAGAGTTGGTATTTAAACATTGGTTTGTTAGTTAATAAGGAATAAATTAGTAAGTTAATTATGCTTGTAAGTTGCGTATTGAAATAAAGAAGATGAGTGATACGAATTTATAAGGGATTTATTTGTCGCCGACTCTCTCTATGGCGTAGGCATCTAAAGTTTGGACCGAACCACGTAAATCTTCAGGTGTCCTTATTTCCTTGTTCTCTCACGTTTGACATCGAATTGCAAGATTCGTTATCTTCCACATTATTTCATAACTACTTCAATTACTTCTCTAATCATGAGTTTTTTGATTTACAATATTCTCGGCTCAATGTATCTAATCCAACACTATAATATGTAACAGCATATATCCATATTAGAGAATGAGAATTCTCTGCGCAAAGAATATACTACTTTTATCAATTCGGATTTTGTTATCTGAGTGTCTCAATTACATTAGTTAAGCAATCAATTAATGAAACTCTCTGGTTTTCAATTCATCAATTGTCTCGTGTCATGCACAACCAGTGCATTAAATATTTAATTATTTCAAATAAGTATACTCGACAGGTTCTTTGAGGGTATTAGTTAACAGCACCCCGATCAATTTATCAGGACCTCCACGAACATAGGAATCCAAGCATCTTAGTTATACATCGAACTCTGTTCCTAAAATTTCCGAAAAGAATTAGTTTGAGGATTTCCCTGCATGTAAAGGTCAGGTTTCGACAGTATAGATAAGGGACTAAGCAAAATTCACTTTGAACTGTGTTATTTCGAAGTTAGGTATGTCCTAAGCAACATCCCCAGAACAACATGGATCCTGCCCTTCTCTTCCTGAAGGGGATATCTGGACTCAGTTCATCTGTTGTAAGTCAATAATGGAAGTCGAAACTCTTTCAATGAAGATATCATTTAATAGTCAGAATCTATAAAGGAGTTTTGAGTGTTGATCAAGGCCTCTCCTCAATTCTTATTGAGGTTACATTGAATCAACTGCTACGAACAAATTTCTTGTGGACCCAAGGCTTGCTGCAGCCTTCATGATCACGATCGTGCCTGGGAAGGGCAAAGTAACAAAGTGAAATTTCGGCTCGAAAGATGCAACCATTACCTTAACCACCACTGCAGTGCAGGTTCCTTTTGGAGTGCAACCCGATGGAAACTTTACTATCTGACCCGCACGTACCAAGAACGAGAAACATAAAAACGGGAAAAAAAAAAAAAATCAGAGGAGAAGGCACGCAAATAATTTCCGTGGAAAAATTCTTTAAAAATAAGAAGGAAAAATCACGGTGCACGTTAAGCAATTTGATATTGCCCTGAGTTGACATATATACTTAAAAAAAAAAAAACTTGAAATATATTGATCGGGACAAACTCCATGAACTCTAGCTTACCTGCTCTAGCTTGTTGCGTTACAATGTTTTCATTCTCTCTCGCATTTAAATAGTTTGAAATGATTGATAAATAGTTATCATCTTTAGCTAATATTTTAACTACACTAAGTAATCGTTTAAGATTAAACTTTTCAGTATATATTAATTCCTTTTTTTGAGTATAAAAGTAGAAATGAAAGACCTTTCCATATTCATCCTCCTTTCTTTTATACGATTTTTGCATGGGTTGGTAGGTTTGCTTATGTTTAGAGATCCTGCAAGCAATCGATTTGAAAGACGGAACTTGAGCCAAAAAAATTGAAGTAAATTCACAAATGATGAAAAAATATTTTAGATTTTAATTTCCTCGAATTTACTCTTTTTATTTTCACCACGTTCTTAGGTTAGTATTATCTTAAAAGAAAATCATATGATTTATAAAACATGACATCGTGACGTTTTTTGTTCCTCCTATCAATCTTTGACTCCTAAAATTTGATATTTCACTAAGTAAAATATCGGACGAACTGCGTCTCTTCCAAATTAAACTTGAACCGCGCAACTGTTCTCAGATGAACCATTCAATTTTGTTGTGAAACGTGATTTCGCTCGCGCCACCGTGTGTTGGTCATTGTTGACCCGTCAATGGTCAACAGTGAGCACCACATTTTCTCTTCCTTCTCCAGATAATACATGTATAAATACAAAATAAAGAAAACAGGTAGAATAAGTATTATTAGGACATATACGAGACAGGCGTTTGGGTTGTTATTAGAGACGTGTTGGCGGTGACGGCGGCGGCGGATGAACCGAGTACTTTTACTCCCACTAACAAATGAATAATAGACAGTCCATATGTGTAAATCAATTTGCAAACTCGAACAAAACGAGCAACAGAAAATCTTGGTTTCGATTAACTGAGAAAAGTACTTGTTTCACAAAAAGAAAGTAGGATAGATTTATTATACATAATTAAAGTCAAAGTTAAGAGTATGATCATTCATGTGCTCGTCACGTGACATTTAATTTTATCTTTGTGATTGTCACGGTGGCACAGCTTTGCCATGTTGTCCATATTTGACCAATAAGCATTATTTTGTTGATTTGTTGTCATTGAACTTTTAACCCTTATTGTGATGTCATCCATAAGTAAGATCCACCCCTACCCTTGAATGATCACTACTTTGTGTTGCTAATCAAAGCACTCGTTTTGAAGGCTTGACCCATGCCAAATGGACATGATAGTTACAAATGTTATTAGAGTATGATCATCTACCATGGACAGATTAGGCCCATTCTTGATCCGACAAGAGTAGAGAGTGATTGCTAGAGAGAGAAGGCTTAGATAAGGTGTGGATCTTACCAAAGCTTCTAAGATGGCAGAGAAAGCAAAACGAACCAGACCTCATATCAAATAGGAGGGGCATCACTCGACAAGAGTATGGACCAACAATAATTAGAATGTTAGTGGTTTGTGGGGGAGATTTTGTGACACCACTAGATTATGGATGGTAAAACTTGCGACGTTATTTATAAGTAAGATTCATCGCCAAATAGTCGCTATCTTTTTTACCATAGGACCAATAGAATTTCACAATAATGTGAAGCGGTGGGCCTCAACTTACAGGTAAACTCAAAAAAGAAAGAAAAAGAAAGATATATATAAAGAGGAGTAAAATGTTAGCATTATGGTCTGTAGTAATTGTAATATTTTGTTTCCCCCTCTCTTTTCCATTTGGTATTACACTTATAATATAAACATTTTGTTGGTGACGAGGGATACAAGGGAAGATAAAGAATTTTATGAACAAAATCGTGTTTAGTTGGAGAAAAAGAGATAGTGTGATTAGTAGTGATTAGGGGAAATTAGGAAGGATGGTCCGGTCAATTTAATGTACGTTTTAAATCCCTTTCGAGGGATTAGGAGGGAATATGAGGGATTTGTGTATTATTTAACCAATTTTATTCTACTATCTCACTTTTACCTCGTTTAACATCTATTTATCAATTTATTATAAATATAATTTTTCATCTTTTTTCTCCTTCGCTAGCATTTAACTAACACTATTACTTAATTCCTTCAAATCATTTTACTTCTTTTCTATCATAATTATCTAAATACATTATTTTCCCTCCTAATCACTCCGTTCAAACTGAGCGTGAAGTTTTTGTATTAACTTTTATCTTGTGACTAATAGATATTGAAGTTTTTTGTGAATTACTACATGATAAAAACTTCCTTAAGAAGATATGCCGATAGAGATTTGCACTCATTGTGGATAAAGATGAATGGTGACGTGATTATTGATAATTTATTCCTGATTTCTAAGGATGTAAATGGCGGACTAGGCCGAGCTTCTAGCCTATTTTTGACGGCCCGGCTCAAACTTTTGGGCCTAAAATATCCAAGCACGAAAAAAACCCCTAAACCCAAGATGCACTGTTTTGTTCGCCCATCCTTGCAGGAGACCGAGCTAGGCCCAAGACGTAGTGAACATAAAAAATTGCAAGTAATTTATTTTGCTTGTAAAGTTTTATTTTCTTCGAATTTGTAATCAATTTTCTTCACTTCAATAATATAAGTGATGATACCTCTGAAAACCCAAAATTGGCACAACCTCGCCACATCAATCCCAAACTAATTTTTGTGCCATAAAAACGACCAAACTGGTATACTCGTGTTACATTTAACTCAAATTATTTTTTGTAAAACAATATGATTCTGTTCAAGGAAAAATAGGATGAGGGCACTAAATTGACATAGAAAATCTCCGTTCCAGGAAAAATTCGTCCAGCCTTAACAGAAAGTGCAGAACCAAAAATAAAATTGCACACAGGTAACTATTTGTACCTATCGTGGTGAAATCAAGTTATTTCCTATCATTGTCCCTGGTTAGATTAGATAGCAAGCTTGCAAATGCATATTCCATTGGATACTACATGTGTGTTTGTTTCACGGAAAATGAATGATTTGAGAAATATATTTTTCTTAAAATGGTGGCTGTTTGTTTCGCGGAAAATAAATGATTTGAGAAATACATTTTTCTTAAAATGGTGGCTTGCATCGTTTACAAAAATTAATGGACGGAAAATACCTTCATCGTTCAAGAAGATACTTTCACATAAATTATCATTGATAATGAGAACATTTTTCATTAACTAATTATGTCGAGCAATGCAAGCGATTATATATAGGAAAAATTTCTTTTAAATCATTCATTTTCATCAAGACAAACAGAGTCTAAATAAAAATTACTATGATTTTCCTTAGACCATTATGCTAAAATTTTGCACATTGATCGCTTATCTATGGGATTTAAATTTCCTTCCTCTCATTTTTAAGTTTTTGGGTTGGACTTTTTAAATCGATATAACAATCAGCTTCCACCTAGATTAATTTCGCAGGTTTGGTTTCTCGTTTGTCCCCTCCAGGTGCCATTCTCGATGTAGACTTTCCAACGCACCACATTAGGATCACCAAACCCGGACAAAACTGAGTTCAAACCGTGTTATTTCGAAATTAGGTATGTCCTAGGCTGCATCCCCAGAACCAGATGGATCGTGCTCCTCTCCTTAGAGGGATTATCTGGGCCCAGTTTTATCTGATGTAATTCAATATTGGAAGTTGAAACTTTTTCAATGAGGATATCATTGAATACTCTCAGTAGCTGCCTAGCCATGTGATAAAAGATTTCGAGCATTGATCATGCCCTCTCAACTGCCATCGAGATACATCGATTTTCAACTGCTGCGAACATAAAAATTTTCGTGGACCCAAAGCATGCCGCAGGCTTACATGTTCAAGATCGTGGCCGGCAATGCCAAACTAATAAAATGAAATTTCAGTTCGAAAGATCCAACCGGGATCTCAACCACCATTGTAGGTTCATTTTAGTGTTCAACCAAGTTTGCTTTTTGTTTAGAGATCCTGCACGCCATAGATTTGAAAGACAGAACTTGAACCAAAAGATTCGAAGTAAATTCACAAATAACGAAAAAAATGTAGATTTTAATTTCCTGGATTTACTTCATTGTTATTTTCGTTGCATTCTTTGGTTAATATTATCTTGAAAAAGAAAAAATTCATCCGGAATTCATGCTATACTTTTATGATTTACGAAACATGACATTACCACGTTTCTTCTGACTTTGATCAATCCTTGACCTCCTAAAATAATGATTTTTTGCTAAGTAATGAATATTACGATTCACCAACTCTCAGCTCCTTATGTCACATCTGACATTCTTTGACTAACATTATTTTTATTTTTTTGGTATGACTTTGACTGACATTGTTAGCTATGAACAAAAGATATGTCCGGGAGAAGCGCGGACCAAATAGCTAGTCTGTAAAATGCTCGGAAAAGAATAAAATTACAAACCTAATAATTAAAAAAGATAGAAAGACAACAAATGAGCTGAGATACGCACTTTGGAAGGATGAATTCGAAGAACCTCCCCAAAACCACCTAAAAAGTCGGTCTTAAAGTCAAAAAGAAATGAGCTCAGAGACACTTCAAATAAGTCTTCGTCTTTTTACCTATATAATCCTTAAAACAACCTAATCACAAGTTAGGTCATGTTCAAACGAATTCTTATTTTCGGCCCACCGTCTGCATTTTCCACTAATCGGAAGCTTCTTCAATTTTGACTAATTGCATCCTTGTCATTTATTCGAAGTTTTGGCATTTGAATTTCACTTGACAAAATAAGTTAAGATTGGCATGTATCGAAGAGAAACATTTGTAAATGGATAGATGTATCCATCAAACGTAACTTATGCACTCTCTTTGGAGAAATTGTCCAATCGCAAGTGTATTATACGAATATCAATTCATTGTTAAACTTTCAATTTTTTTCAATAGAGTCCTCTATCTTTGCTCAAAATTTTAATGTAGTCCTCATAGCCAATCTCGCTAGAATTCCTTGACGTGGCGATGTATCACGTATGATGTATGAGGACCAAGCCGTTGTATTAGCGATTTCAAGCAAAAATTGATCAGAATGATTATATTGAAATTAATTGAATTGCTACGTTAGCGATTTCGACTAAAAATTGATCAAAATAACTACATTGGAATTTCACACAAATGTTTAACACTCAATTGGCAAAATTGAAAAATTTAAGATTGAATTGGCAGTTGTACAATAGATTTGGGATTGATTAGGTAATTTTCCCTGCTCCCTCTAATTGCGGGAGAAACATTAAACATCTAAAACTTGATTATGCTAATGAATACTATTATATTTTTGGTAAGAAAAGGGACAAAATTCAAAAATTACATTGTTGCTCTTCTAATAGAACATTATCCAATCTAATAAATTAACAATAAAGAAAGCAAATTTATTGATGGCCTATTTAATATATAATTATCACCCACATTATCAGGTCAAATAATTCAATTTGCTAGCTAATCCACACAATGCATACTAGTTTTGCTATACCTATTTGTCCCAAATTAAATAGATGACCAAACACAATGGTTAATTATACATATATCCTGGCAGGGGATGAAGTTTTAGGTCTGAGGTATGCGTCGACCGTTGCCTTCTCAATCTCGCACGCCTTTTGTTTCTAATTGGATCTGACCAAAGTCTCCACGTATTGAAAACTTCAAAGCTTAGAGGGTGGTGGGTGGAGGATGAATATTACCCTTAACCTTTGATTATCTCGATCGTCACTTCTTACGAAATCATCTCCGAATTTTCTCTCCAAACTTGCGTCTGTAATCGATCCTTTCACCCAATCCAACAATAATAATTTCACCTTGAGACGTCGGAAAACAGTCTTCGATCATTAGAGCTAGCAAGCAATTATTTTAATAATTTGACGTGCTCATGATGATATTAAAACCGTAGGAGCTTCGACATATCCTAACTATATATATAGGACCAAGGAGGTACTTTGGGATTCAAATTATCCAACTTCGGAGAGGAGTCCGATTAGTCCAGACCACCTTATTGAATGAGTCATGGCCCGTTCTTCTACTCTTTCGTTGCTGACGGTGGTGGCCCTTTTCGCCACCGCATTGTTGTCTCTCCTCCATCCATCGAATGCTGAACTAGCCGCTGATTTTTATGCAAAGACGTGCCCGGATGTGTCCAGCATCGTCCAAAGCGTGATTCATGAGGCCCTTCAATCCGACCCACGCATCACCGCCAGCCTCCTCCGTCTCCATTTCCACGATTGCTTCGTCCAAGTGAGTCCCTACACTAGATCAATTCCCATTGACAACGAGTTCCATCTTACCGCATTCTTTTTACAGTACTTTCGATCTGATTACTGAGTTATTAGTCACGTAACCTAATGCTTGAGCATGACGTGTTTAAAGGGGTGTGATGGATCGGTATTGCTGGACAATAGCCCAACCATAAAGAGCGAGAAAGATGCCGCTCCGAATTTTAATTCCGCAAGAGGGTTCGGTGTGGTGGACAAGATCAAAGCGGCTATTGAGAGCACTTGTCCTGGGACTGTGTCTTGCGCTGACATCCTCGCCTTGGCTGCCAACGCTTCCGTTTATTTGGTATATGTTGTTTTAGTCAAAGAAACATAAAACACATTTAAAGTATACTTAGGATTCGTTATTGTCACTTGGCCTACACGAATTATAATTGTGTTTCTCTTGATTATCACTTTTATGAAATTGCAGTCAGGAGGTCCATATTGGACGGTGCTCTTGGGGAGGAGGGACAGCTTGACGGCGAACCAAGGGCTAGCGAACACATCGATACCCTCCCCTTTTGATAGCTATGCCAACCTCACTTCCAAGTTCTATGTTTTGGGCTTGGACATCACCGACCTTGTCACACTTTCCGGTAAAATAGAACAGTTGGACTTGCATTTTGATACGAAACATGCAACTACAGATATTGATGCACAAAATAGATTAACAGAGTGAAATGTTAGATTAACAGGTAAATGTTAAATATTTACCTGTGTGCAATTTTATTTTTCCTCGACTTAATTTCGGGAGCAGCTGTGTATCATCACTACTCTCAAAAAGATAGATTATTTAAAAACAATTTTTTGCATGACCGAGACTTATCTCCTCGGTAAATTCAAAAACGAGAGGAAGCCGATGATACGTAATTTCATTAAATTAGAAATTATGGGTTCATACATTTGCATGTCCATAATTTGCTAGTCCTTGATAAAAATGGTAATTCATATAGGGTTAGTTTGATTGAACTGAATAAGTAAAGTTAAAATCCCCTTGCGTGGATCCCACTTATCTTTAATTCAAATGGATCTAAATCAAGCCCGTATCAGCAACTCTTAAGTCTTATCTAGTATAACTTCTGATATCAAGACCAAGAAGTGGTCAACGATGACACTTCATCGTTCAATTCATGACGAGGTTCATAGCGCTGAAACCATCGAATTAATGTAATATTTTCTTTGTTGTGATTTGTTTTCAATCAAACTAGTGTACTTTTATGTGTAATTTTTTTTATTACAAATTTGAAAAATATATTCGTGTTTTATTCATTTTTTCAATGGGTAATTTTATATTCCTGATATCATTACAAGAGTATAAATATCGGGGGAGGATGCTATCAAAATTTGCCAAGCCCCTCATATACTTATATGAGAAATGCCAACTATACTGAGGTCATTTGATAGAATCAATAAATTAAGTGATGTCACGGATCATTATTAGTTATTTATATTTTTACTAACGAGTTTGTTGCATATGTTTAGTATACAAATTCTATTAAGCATTCCTAGTATTGGTCTATTTATCCACCTTCACAATTGAGCATCTGCAGATATTTTGTTCTCTTAGCTAATTATTCGTGCATATGATAATAAAACAGGAGCTCACACCTTTGGACGTGCACATTGCAAGTCATTCGCCCCTAGGCTGTACAACTTCACCGCAGATGGTGGCCCCGATCCCACCCTGAGCCCGTGGTACTTGACGGCTCTCCAGAAACTTTGCCCTCCAAACTTCAATAGTAAAGTCCTCACCAACCTCGATCCGACGACCCCGAACTTGTTTGACAACCACTACTACTCCAACCTCCAGAAAAATGACGGGCTTTTTCAGACTGATCAAGAGCTGTACTCGACAGCCGGTGCTGCGACAGTACCCATCGTCAACAGCTTCAGTGCCGACCAGAGTGCCTTCTTCAAGAGCTTCACTCGGTCGATAGTAAACATGGGAAACATCAGTCCTCTCACCGGAAGTAACGGGGAGATCAGGTTCAATTGCAGGAAGGTCAATAAGAGTTGAAAGTGTTTTCTGGGGGGTTTTGGCCGAGTGCGTGTTCGTGAATAAATAGCAGCGTGTGTAATAAAATTCAGACATTCTTTGGAAATGTCAATTCTATTGGGCAGAGAGCCGGAGGTCTGTATTTCTACGTCGAGTGTGTTCTGTTAAGTGTATTATGCAAGATTGTGCATCTCTGTTAAGAGATCACATAAAATAAATGAGAACTTTCTTATATTGATCATCCCTGAAGAGTTTATTAGAAATTCTATAAACGTCGGCTAACATGAAGCATGTAGTATTTTAGTTTGAAAAAACATGCGGTTATATAATAAATAAAGGACATGAGATAATGCTCGATAGCTTGAATACATTTTCGCTAATCAATTTATATTGGACTTAAGCACATCTTGGTATGGTAATAAATTGGCATTCGAAGGTCAGTGTAGGCTAGTATTTTAAGGATGATTTGCGATGATATTCTTCAAAGGCTATCTGAAGAAGGAGAATGAGCAAAAAAACATGTCCTCTTCCATATCGATTAGTTCCAAGATGGTGGCTGATTAGATTAAGTATAGGTAATTTTGATTCAAAATTGAGGTATCTCAAATTCTATTTTAGTTGTGCTAAATTGAAACTTTGCAATTCTTCACCTTGAGATTTTTTATTTTTTATTTTATAGAAAAAAAGAAGAAGATATGATCAAAGATATTGCTAAAATTTCCTTGTCATCATCAATCAATTAAGTTGTGTTGTCCGGGTTTCCAATAAGATCTTTGATAGCATAATGTTCACAGGGTAGAGTAAAGAAGTTATGAGAGATTCTTTAGGAGCTGCTAGCAAGTAATGTCATAAAACAATTTTCCATCCTTCCTTCGCTAGCATTCAACTAACATTATAATTTGATCCCTTCAACTCCTTTTACTTTTTTTTTTCTCTCACAATTATCTAAATACATTATTTTCTTTCATAATCATTCCATTCAAACTGAGTGTAAAGTTGTTGTTTTAGGTAAACTTTTTCTTCTGACTAATAAATATTGAAGATTTGTGTGAAGTACTACATGATAAAAAGTTCCTTAAAAAGATATGCCGATAGAGATTTGCACTCAATCGTGGATGAAGATGAATGGTGATGTGTATTAATGAGATTACTGATAGTTTATTCCTGATTTTTGAGGGTGTAAACGGCGGGTTAGGCTGAGCTTCTAGCCTATTTTCGACTTGATCTGACTCAAAATTTCAGGCCTAAAATTCCTAGGCACCAAAAAAAAGAAGAAGATGGATTGGTTCGTTCACCTGTGCTTTCAGGATGGCGAGTTAGGCCCAAGACGTAATGAACATAAAAAATTGCAAGTAACTTATTTCGCTTGTAAAGTTTTATTCTCTTCAAATTTGCAAATGACTTTCTACACTTCAATTATATAAGTGCTAATACCGCCGAAAACCCCAAATTGATACTTATGTGCCATATTTAACTTAAACCAATTTTTGCATTACAAAAACTCTCAAAGTGGTATAGTTGTGCTACATTTACTCTAATCCCAAACCTATACGCTTGTGTTACATTTACTCCAAACTAATACACGTGCCATATTTATCCCAAATTGTGATTAATTTAGGGTTTTGGGGGGGTAAATGTGGTACAGAGGCACTGGTTTG
Organism: Eucalyptus guilfoylei; assembly: GCA_016097605.1. Taxonomy (NCBI): domain Eukaryota; kingdom Viridiplantae; phylum Streptophyta; class Magnoliopsida; order Myrtales; family Myrtaceae; genus Eucalyptus; species Eucalyptus guilfoylei. The sequence continues at coordinate 30,718,426 of CM027860.1, forward strand.
GGGTAAATAAAGCACGAGTATACTAGTTAAATGTTTTTATGACATAAAAATTAGTTTTGGGTAAATGCGGCACTATTAACACAAAAATTAATTTGGATAAATGTAGCACGGGTTTATCGATTTGAGGTTTTTTGTTATATTAACCCATAATATAGTTACTTATTCTGTTCACTTTTAAAAATTCCATTTCTTTCCCATCTATAAATTAAAAATATTAATAAAATATTACAAACATAAAAACGCATATATAAAAAATTAATAAAGTCAGATGGGCCGAGCCATTTCGAGCTACACAATGTGAAGCCCAATAACATGGCTAGCCCGAAATGTCTCTCCATGTAGCGACAAAAGTGGAATTAATAAAATATTATAAAACTCGAAAACTCCATTGGTTTATTTAGGCTAAGGATTTTCGGGTTGGGCAAGGCTTTCGGGTTCTTAGACTTTTATCTTCACCCCATCTCATCATAAGTCGGGCTATAGCACATGTCAAAATTAGTTCATGAAGATGGCAGATGCATAACAATTTATAAACCGTTGAAACCGTACATTCATTAGGGAGCTCTTAAACCCTTTCTCCAAATATAAAACCTTTTTTTTTTTTATCCTTTTTGAGTTGTAATCTAATTAATAGGGTCAAATGGCTGGTTTCGTATTATTGCCAAACCTTGAAATGAATAACTGGATTCTCACCATAATTATCTATTTTTTAGAAAAAACGTAATTAGAAAATATCTCATCTCTTTATCATCTTTAGTGATTAAACCCAAAATATATAATTCGATAGATCAATATTGTTGGGCTAAGTGTCTATGTGATATATGGGCTAGACCCATGAGTTGTAACTCAATAGCACGTGTTGTAGTGGGTCTATTTCTAAGATAGCTTCTTAGTCTTAATAAAGTGGTCCTACAAATATGAGAGGAGACCTAAGAGAGAAGAGAGAAAGAGGAGTCAGGGTTTTGTACTCATTCAAGTTTGCATTGCCTTCAAATTGAAGACATAAGAGTTTGTTGTATTCATTGTTTTTCTAAATGGTTTTATCAATCTTCAAATGAGTTGTGTTTACTCTTGGAGAGTGGTAGCACATGCTTTGCAATTTGGACTTTGTGGTACAGTGTCTTGTAGAAGGGTAAGCTTGTGTCTCTGTAATTCTTGGTGTGACTAGACTTCTTTGTGCTCCTTTTTGAAGTTAGGTAATGGACTCCGTCACCACATGATTTTTTTTCTTTTCATGTAGAAAGGATTTCCACAGAAATACCGGTATTATTATTCTCTTTGAATCCTCTCTCATTGCTTCCACCGTATTAGTGTGGTTGTTCTTGGTTGGCCTAATTGATTAGTTTTGTGTCTCACCTAATGTGGAAGAGTCTTACATCCTAACAAATACAAATAATGAGAAGTGACCTTTTGCCATCAGTGTTAATCTCTACATATATGGAACTAGGTGTCTTTCTCCAGATTTTGTGTCATCATCAATGTTGGATTCTAGGAGCTATTTTGCCACTGAATTAGGAGTTTGCGCATGAACTACACCCACAACTACCATTCAGCATGTACTAAAAGAATTCATCCCATTGAAGAGCGCAGAGAGAGCTTGGGCTTGATAACTTCAAGATGGAAACCTATTAGTATACATGATAGTTCCCTTTTAGTGTATAAAAATAATAATTAAAGACTTTTTGTATTCATCTTCCTTTATTCTATTTAGCTTTCCTAATAGTAGGCTTGCTTTTGTTTAGAGATCCTGCATGCAACAAATTCGAAAGACAGAACAGGAGCAAAAAGATTCCAACAAAATTCACAAATAGTGAAGAAATGTTCTGAAATTTAATTTCCTGCATTTATTATATTGTCCTTGCATTCTTAGGTTAATATCGTCTTGAAAAAAAAATCATTCGTAATTCATGCTATATTTCCATGGTTTTTTTTTTTTTGGTCTAAATATTTCCATGGTTTACGGAGCATGACTCTTTTGACGCTTTTTCTTCCTCCAATCAATCTTTGATCTCCTTAAATTATGGTATTTTACTAATTTATGAATATTATAATTCACTAACCCTCAGTTCACATCTCTTTTGACTAACGTTTTTATATATTCTAGAAAGTATGGACAAAGACATGCCCGGACTAAGCACGAGCCATGCAGCTGGCGTTGAAAAAGCATGGACAAGGATAACATTACCTAACTAATAAAAAGAACGGGAAAATAACAAATGAGTTGAGATAGTGAACTTTAGAGGGATGAATTCCGAAAAATTCCCCAAAATCCCACCTAAAACAGTGGATCTTGAGGTTAAAAAATGAGCTCTAAGGCACTTGAAGTGAGATTTCGACCTCTACTTACGATCCTCGAAATAAATTCCAGTTTGATCAAAAGTTACATTGTGTTCAAGCGGATTCTTGTTTTCGGCCTGCATTTGCATTTGTCACTTATGCGAAACTTCTTTCACTTTTCATTAATTACGTCCACGCCCCTTATTATAAGTTTGGCTTTGAAAACTTCTCTAGACAAAAACGAGTAGATTACCCTAGCCCCAAACAATAACCATGTATGCAATCATTTAAAGTAAAATTTATCATTACTAAATTAATGTCGCAACGTAACTTTGGCTTGTAAACTCTAGTCGATTCACAAAAACTGCAATAATGAAGCATATCGCTATCATTAGCAGGCCGGTCTAATATATAAAGCACAAGCTCCGTTAAAAATTTACGTGTAATGGTCATAGATTCGAAGAGAAACGCTCCACATGTACACATCAAATCTAACTTACACACTCCCCTATGATTGCGGAAGAGACAGCGACCAACTAATTCTTGATTTTGATAAAGCATGCTGGTTTTGCTACAGCTATTTACCTAATTTGAATAAACTACCCAATGTAATGCTTTCATATATATATCCTAGCAGGGAACAAGGGTTTGGGGTCCGGGATATGCTTTTTGTTGCCGTCTCGATTTCGCCATCTTCTTGCTTCTGATTGGATCTGAGCTGAAAAAAAAGGCGCCATGTATTGAAAATTTCAAAGCTCTAGAGGGTGTGTGTGGAGGATGATCATTGCCCTAAAACGTTGATTAATCATTATTACAATCGTCACTTCTCAGGGAATCATCTCCGAAGTTTCACACCGTGGTTTTCTATATGCGCCTAATTCAAACGTCAATAATGTCACCTTACGGAGTAAGGATGGAAAGAGTCTTCAATTAGCGGAGCTGGCAAGCAATAATTTCAATGATTTTACGCGCTCATGACGACTTTTGAGCCCCAGGAGCACCGGCATCCTTACTATATATACAGGACCAGCAATGTGCTTTACGATTCAAGTTCTCCACTGTTTTTTGAGAGGAGTCCACAATTCCAAACGACATCAATTTAATAGTCATGATGGTCCGTTCTCACGCTCCTTCCTCGCTGATGGGGATGGCGGTTTTCGCCGCGTTGTTGTTTCTCCTCCATCCGTCGAGTGCTCAATTAAGCTCAAACTTTTATGCCACATCATGCCCGAATGTGTCCAACATCGTCCAAACCGTGATCCAGCAGGCCCTTCAATCCGACCCGCGCATCACCGCCAGCCTCCTCCGTCTCCATTTCCACGATTGCTTTGTTGACGTGAGTCCCTAAGCTTGGTCTTGGTCAACTCCCGTTAACAGCGTGTCCTAAATTAAGCGTTTTTCGTTTTGACTTTCAATCCGATTAACGGGTAGTTAGTCACTTGAACTAACGTTTGAGCATACTATGTGTTGACAGGGGTGTGATGGATCGTTGTTGCTGGACAACAGCGCAACCATTAGTAGTGAGAAAGACGCAGCTCCGAATACAAATTCGACAAGAGGGTTCGATGTGGTGGACAACATCAAATCAGCTATCGAGAGCTCTTGTCCTGGGACTGTGTCTTGCGCCGACATTCTCGCCCTCAGTGCTCAAGCTTCCGTCGTTCTGGTAGACATAGCTATAGTCAAAGAAACTTTAAATATAAATTCAAAGCATATCTAGGGTTGGCTACTGATACTTGGCTTCCACGAATCATAATGGTGCTTCTCTTAATTGTCACTCTTATAAAATTGCAGTCAGGAGGTCCATCTTGGACGGTGCTCTCGGGGAGGAGGGACAGCTTGACGGCGAACCAAGCAGGAGCGAACACATCGATACCTAGCCCTTTTGATCCCTTGGCTAACCTCACTTCCAAATTCGCCGCTGTTGGCCTGGACACCAATGACCTTGTCACTCTTTCCGGTAAAGAACCACAGACAAAAAGAAGAGCTAAAGTGTATTGTTGGACTTGCATATGAAGATCCAAAGGATGGTGTCAAAATTTGCATACAAACTCATAGATTTATATACTAAATGATAAGTTTACTAAGGTCGTTTTAAATTAATATATCAAGTAACATCGTAGATCGCAATTATTTTACATTTAACATTACCCACTTACTCAGATGCATCCTAATGAATTTGTCACATTTATTTGGTATACAACTTATTTTAAGCATACCTAGCATTGCTCTATTCATCGACTTCCATAACTGAGCATTTGCAGATTTTTTGTTCTGCCTCAGCTAACTTTTCGTGCATCTGATCATGAAACAGGAGCTCACACCTTTGGACGTGCACAGTGCAGGACATTCAGCCTTAGGCTCTACAACTTCACCAATGGCGGCCCTGATCCCACCATAAATGCTTCATACTTGACCACTCTCCAACAACTTTGCCCACAGAATGGAAACGGCTCCGTCCTCGCCAACCTCGACCCGACGACCACGAACACGTTCGACAACAACTACTACGCCAACCTCCAGAACAACCAAGGGCTTCTTCTGTCCGATCAAGAGCTGTTCTCGACATCTGGCGCCACAACGATCTCCATTGTCAACAGCTTCAGCGGCAACCAGAGCGCCTTCTTCCAGAGCTTTGCTCAATCGATGATAAACATGGGAAACATTAGTCCTCTCACCGGAAGTAGTGGGGAGATCAGATCGAATTGCAGGAAGGTCAACGGGAGTTGAAAGCTCTTTATTTATTTATTTATTTCTTTCTTTCTCTTTTTTGGTGTTTTCGTTGCGTGTATGCGATATTAAAGCAGCATGAGATTTAAAGATCAGGCATGGTTGAATACATCAGTTCTATTGGGGAGCGAGCCATAGGTTTGTATTTCTTGTTAAGCGTGCAGTGTTAAGAGTCGATTAGATTAAAATACTTATTACACGGTTTTACGCATCTTTGTTGAGATCTTCTTATACTAATCATCCTTGAAGAATTCTTTAGGAACTCTTATAAACGTGCACTAACGTCAACCGCATAATATTTTAGTTCGTGAAAACAGGCGATAGTACATGAGAATGATTGATACCCCGAATGCAATTGCGTGACAAAATTACATTTGGCTTAAACACATCTCGATTCAATAATAAATGTGGTTGAACGTCATGGTGTTTTAATCGTAGTATCTGATGATATCCTTCAAGGCTGTCTAAGGGAGGAGAATGAGGAAAAGGCGCTGACTTCCTTCGTATTGAGTAGTTCGAAGATTAAAACTTTATTTACTTAAGAACAAATAGGATCATTACATATGATATTAAACTAAGATCATCTTCAAAAGATGAGTGGGTCATGGACGAACCAGGCTCATGCCTAATCTAACGAGGAAAGGGACCGATTGTCAAGATGGACAAGATGGTGACACCTAGAAAGACTTTTCCATGGCAAAGGAGACAAGAATGCATCAAACCACACATAATATAGGAGAATTATTGCCATGCCGTAGTACAGACCAAAACCACTAGCCTCCCAATGGATGGTAAGCCCTCGTGATGTTACTCATAAGTAAGATATACCATCAAATGGTCATCATCTTTTTAAGCATAAGGACAATATAATTTTGCCATAGTGCAAAGAAGTGGAGGGCCTCATCTTACAGGTCAACCTGGAAAAATGAGGAGTAAAATGTTAGCATTTTGGTTTGGCATAACTGTAACTTTTTTGCTTCCCCCTTTCTTTTCTCTTGGGTAACACCTTTCATAATATTTGCATGTTGCGAAATTAGGAGGGAAGAGAAAGGGTTCTAAAGACAATTGAATTTGAATGGAGGGAAAGAGATATTATCATTAAAAGGGATTAGAAGAGAGGAAAGATTGGTCTAATCAATTTTATGTTCATCTTAAATCTCTTCGAATCCCTCCATTTGGAGAGATTCCAAGGGAAACTTCTATTACTTGACAAATTTATTTTTCTTTCTCACTTATGCCTTTATGGTCATAATACATTTTTTTAATCTCTTTCCCCCTGCTAGTACTCAAACAACATTATAACTCAATTCCTTTCATTTCTCTCATAACTAACTAAATCCATTCTTTTCTTTCCTAATCACTCCATCTAAATTGAGTGTAAAATTGTTGTATTGAGTAGAAATTTTCTTCCGACCAGTAGATATTGAAGATTTGCTTAAATTACTACATGCTAAAAACTTCTCAAGAAGATATGCCCATGAAAGATTTGCATAGGTAGTGGATAGATATAGATAGTGGTGCGTGTTGATGAGAGCACCGATCATTAATTCCAAATCTCTAGGGCTCTAAATGAGCGGGCCAGATCGGGCTTCTAGCCTTATTTTTAACCGGCCCAATATTTCGGACCTAAAATTTTTAGGCTCAAAAAAATTTGAACCCGAAATAAACTATATACACCGCCCATCTTCTATTTTGGGCTTTTGGGATACTAGACTTGGGCTACGCCCCAGACATAATGAACTAAAAAAACTGCAAACGGTCTGTTCACTTGTAAAGTTTTAATTTTTACAAATTTGCGAGTAATTTTTATTACTTCAGTGGTATTATAAATTATCTTTTTCACTCGTAAAATCCATTTTTCCCATTTAATACTATATTTATCAATGAAATACTACAAATATAGAAATTTCTATGGGAAAAAAAAAATGGGGCACGCCAAGCCATTTTAGGCTACATAGTGCGAGCATGAGAACCAAGCCAGCCCAAAATAAAAAGTATAATAAAGCTCGAAAAACGAACCGATCTATTTGGGCTAAAAGATTCTGGGTCAAACTAAGTTTTCGGGTTTCCACACTTTTCTATTCACTGGATCTCACCATAAGTCATGCGATATCAAGTGCCGAATAATCACTTTCAAAAGGTTAAAACCATACTTTTGCTAGAGAGCCCTTAAACCCTCTCTCTAAATAAAGAACTTTTTTTCCTTTTCCATTCCTAATCTATTCAATAGGTTCAAATGACGGCTTTTGATTTATTGGCAAAGAATTGAAATGACAATTTTATTCCCATACGATTGTAATTGAAACTTATCAATCCATTTTGTTTTTTCTTTGACCAAACATAGTCATAAGATCTCATAATTATGGATAGAAAATATAATTAGGTAGTCCAATACTGTTGGACTACGTGTATGTTTGCGAAATGAGCAAGATCCATAATTTAGGCCCATAGTGTTGTAGTGAGTCTATATTCAAGATAGCTTCTTACTGGTCTTTTAAAGTGTGGTCTTGCAAAAATGAGAAAAAAATGTAAGAGCGATAAAAAGCACACAAGAGAGAAGGAGAAGTTTGAGTTTCATACACATTCGAGATTGAATTGCATTCAAATTGATGAAAGACTTTGTTGTATTAGTAATAGTTTGTATCAAGTTTCAAATTAAGTTGGATTTGCTCTTAGAGAGTGGAAGCACATGTTTGTTAGAAGGGTAGTATCTTTGTAGTTCTTAATATGACAAAACCCCTTTGTACTTTTGAGTCGATCCAGGATTGCTTGTGGGGTTTCACATAAATCTCGACATTACTATTCTCTTTAAATCCTCTCTTGTCGCATCCATTGTATTATTGTGATTATTCTTGATTTGGCTTAGTTGACTGGTTTCATATCTCACCTAAATGCGAAAGTTTCTTACTTCCTGACAAGCAAAAAGGCAGGTGACCTATAAGATTATCATTATCTTCATCTTTGTCCTAGAAATTAATTTACCCGACATTATTTAGATTGAACTAACTGTCTAAAAACTCTACATGAATACCTTACTTTGCTTGGAGACAAAATTACATGCTTTTAAAAAAAATAAAAAAATAAAGTAAGGACAAAGGAGGAGCATGCTATTCTAATGAATTAGAATATTGGATGAAAGTGAGAGGTTTGGATTGATTCAAGTCTCTCGCGGACCAAAGAGTTGGGATGGTGTCAAAATGTCTTCTTTCTTCTTCTAGTTCCTTTGATATTAGCGAGACCCTTCAGTTTTTTCTCACTTCTCTGTGTCGTTTTTAATTGGAGGATGCCTTTTCTCGATTTTTCTCAAAAATTTATGCAGAATAAAAAAATAATCCCAAAAAGTTGGAGCAACTTATGTCAAGACTACTAAATTTTGTGAATCAGCTTGTCATGCGACCCATCCCAATTTTTTCTTGCACTTAGACTAGTTGTAGCTTGTTAAGCTTGAGACAGATTGCATAAGATATCATTTTAGCTTATTTGCAATCAACGAAGCAACTCGATTGTCTCGAAAGTGTATTTTTTCAAGAGATTTCTCGTCAATGTCTAAAGTGGGCTGAAGTGGAAATTGTCAAACTTGATTAGACACTATTCGTTTATGTACACATGTATGTTATATGTAGAGATGCTTCATTGGATTCTTGTTGGATTTGAGTGAAACAAAGTCATTGGCATGCTTTGAAATGCTAGGTCTTTGAATACGTTTGTTGGTCGTGACTTTTGACGTTCTCTACTCCCATGCATCGAACGAAGAAATTATGGGTAGTTATGGCCAGAGAGATAATATTTAACCAATGAGATCTTACCATGTGGCGATAAGTTTAAGCTTAGTAATCCATTAGCCAAACCCTAGGTGGTTCTTTCAAAATTTTGCTCGCGACAGCTTAGCGACTCCATTGGGGACTTGAGTTAAAACTCTTAGTGGACTTAGGCCAATTCTCTTTTTGAAAAAATATTTTTATTTGGCAGCGAGGATCTCAGGTACGTCCCTAACATTTAAGGTGTTAAATGTTCTTACAAATTGGAAGGTATAAAGGGAGTAGTGATTGCTAACCTTTGTATTGCAAGTTGGAGTTAGGAATGTATGATTTACTTTCACATATGAAGCGTTGCTTGATATAAACTGTTGTGCATGCCTTGCATTTGGCACTACACTATTGCATACACAACCCGCCACCGGACCTAGGCCGCACTAGGACACTTAAGATGGTATTGGGTTGGATACGACTTTGACCGTGAGGCCGCATAGTAGAGGTTGCCCAACTCAATCCCGAAAGCTTCTTTCTTGGTGTCAAGAATGTTTACCTTTGCCCGCGAGGCTGCGCCGCATTGGGGTATCATTCTTGACTAAGTCGGAGTTAGGAGGACTTGACTTAGTATGCAAGGCTGCAACTAGTCATCCCACCCTTTTAACTCCACTTTGCTAAGCTTGTCTAGAGTAGAAATCGAGCCTCACATCTTATGTGCATGTCTATGTGATTGTTGTCGATTTTTCTTGGTGAAGTAAGTCTTCTATCCCTATACCATGCCATTTATTTTGTCGTGCTTTTGGTCGGTCCATGACAATTTATGTCAATCATTGATTTAATTCCTTCCTCAATTAGGAATGAAATGAGGAAATTGTCATGCAATGAATCATTTGGAAAATAACAAAAAAAAAAAACTTTGGAAATTTGTTTTCAATTCATGTCTTTATTGTTCTTATTAGGAAGTTTCAAATTTTGGCTTTTCCTAGTTCATGTTTAGGAAATTTCGTCCTTACTATGGCATCCCATGTCTTTATTTTTCCTAGTCCATTTTGAGGAAATCCTCTTCATGTGTGGACTTTTCGTGGCTAAAAAATAGATTGTTGTCATGGACCGATTCCCTATTTCCACCTTGTGCTTATACGTGTGTTCATTTCCTCGAAATAGGTGATTATGGAGCGATCTCGCTCACCCATTCATACACGGTCAAGAGCTAAAATGATGGATCAAAACAAGTGAGAAATTGCGACTCGAAGAAAACAGCCAAGATGACTTTTGAACCATCTCATTTTTTTGAGATAGTCGAATTTGATGACACCATGAAGAGACTAGTGACATATCTAGAAGGAATAATCTCTGACCTGGAGGGTTTGCATCACAAGACCAAGGAGGGTGAAGAACTCAAGCACACATGAGTCATGGTCCTAAAGCATTACTTTCTTGGCCTGATAAGAAAGTATATGAAAGAGGCACATCAGGTTGCTATAACAGATTAATTGGTCTAATTGTTACACAACAAGTTTGAGAACACATTTCTAGAGACTTAATAAAATGAGGGGCAAGTAAAAGAGGACCATCATTCTCTAATGGAAGAGGTACGTCACGTCCTTGAACATAATTAATTTTGGGAAATGACACTTTGTTCTTTTCCTTGCAGATGACAAATTGGGGGCATGACAGATTTTGGTAGTGACTTGACTGAGACAAAATCTCCACCCAAACCAAAATGGATATTCCATTTGCATTTACTTTGATGTTGAAAGTGCTAGTATGGACACCTAGAGGGGGGTGAATAAGTGTAAAAACAAATTCTTCTTTTCTTAAAGACTTAATTCAAGACAAGGATGCGAAATAGTATAAACAAATATACAATGCTATGAATTAAGTAAAGAGATAAGGAAAGAGAATTGAAATACAGAGATTATAGTGGTTTGGCTTAGACTAAGCCTACGTCCACTCTCCCACGCTAACAGCCCACAGGCTGGATTCCACTATGAATCAAAAGAGATGTTACAATCTCACGTCCTCAATTCCACGGTGTAGATACTCTACTACACTTCATCGAGGTCTCACAGAATTTCCTCTTTTGAGTACAGATGTATGCTCAACAAATGAAATAACAAAGAGTAAGGAACTTCAGACTTTGGAATTTTTCTATCTCGCACACACTCGAACAATTAGAGCGTCTTCCTTTTATACTCCCCCATGCCTACATAACCGTTGGCACCTTCCGAAGGAGTTCGTCCAATCTACCTGTTGGACCGAATCAATTAAGGAGATCTCGCGTTATTAAAGGAATATGAAGATAGCCCATCAATCATGTTCGCCCATACAATCAGGATCTAGGTTTCCATAAGTAGAACCTTCCAAGAATACTTCGCCAATCCACAGATCTGTCTTACTCGATTTACTTGTCACACGAATAATAAATCTTTATATGCATTCTCCAACCGAGAGATAATCTTTGACCAATCGAATCAAATCCTCAAAGGATAACCTTGTATCTAGATAAGATTACTTCGACGATCTAGAAACTGTCAACGAGGGCAGACTTTGAATCTTGAGTCTGGCGATCTTCAGTTTGGAAGTCTTCAGACTTTGATAGATGAGTCTAAAAGTCTTTAGACTTTAGGAAACGTTTTGTCAGCTTCAAAATACCTAAGGAAGATTTCACCAACAATCTCCCCATTTTTGATGGTGACAAAACTTTCTTGTAGATTTAGACATTCTAACCTGCAACACTTAAGCAAACCAAGATTTTCTAGAACAAACATTATTAAAGATTAGAAAAAGATAGAAGCGAATCTGCAACCACAGAAAACATGTTAGTTCTCAAATCACAACTATCTTTAGCATAATCAATAATAGCTTAAGTTACTTATCAAGTTTCAAAAATCCAAATCAGTCCAAAAACAGAAAAAATCACCAAATAAGATAAAGTCCAAACAAAAACAGAAAACCGAGAACAAATCTGCATAAACATCTCCCCCTTTTTGTCAACAGCAAAAAGTGGAGACCGTTCAAAAAGAGATAGATTAAAGATATCAAGAGTTAAGGCTGCTTGGGTAAGCGAACAAGCTCGAATTCTCCCATTGAGTGTACTGTCTTTTCAAGCTTGTCAAAACTTTGCTTCAGCGCCTGAAATCTTCCCCCTGCACGTTAGATTGAACTTTATTCTTCAGGGAATTGATCTGTTCATGAAGAGACACTGAAGTGGCCTTAACAGCGTTCTTGAGATCCAGCATCTCAAAACTCATAGCATATTGCTGATTCCGCACATCCAAAAGAATTTCCAGCAGTCTTGAAAAGTATGCTGTTTGAGTAGTTGTACCACTTGGACCAGCAGAATGAAACTTAGGAAATAGAGTCTCAATGGAAGGTCTATCTTCTGGATAGTGTGAGGCATACACTTTTTCTGGATCTGCTACAGAACGACTCACATCACTAGCAAGAAAGGGTGAAAAAGTACCTTTTTGTCCATCAGCTCCTCCTGTTTTGATGCCCTCAGGTGGAGAAGGTAAAGCTTCATCAGCTTCAAAGTGATGCGCTCCATCAGATTCTTCTCCTCTTATCTCAGAATGACTAGATAGAGAGATAGCCAAAGTTGGCTCGAAGGAGTCTACTACACCCTGATCTCCCTCTTTCTCTGTTTCTTCTTCCCTTTCTTCCACTTCTTCCTCAGCTTCTTCTGCTTCCTCTTCTTCTTCCTCTGCTTCCTCTTCCTCTTCTTCTTCATTTGCTTCTTCTTCTTCCCTTCTTTCCTCTGTTTCCCTCTGTTCTTCCTCTTTTTCTGATTCTTCTCTCTCTCTTCCTTCCTCTGACACTTCTCTTCTTTCACGAAAGCTGACAAAGGTTTTGAGATTTTTCAAGGCAGATATAGTGAGCTCATCCTCATCTTCTTCATCTTCCAGGATGAGAGCTCTTTTCTTCTTTACAGGAGCAACCATGGGCTCATAGCCTTTTTTTTTAGCCACAACAAAGTCTTGTTTTGCTTTGAGAGGAGATTTCTCCTTCATCCGCTCCAGCACTTTGTTCAACTCCTTTAAGCGCATCTTTGTCACCATTTTGAACCCAATTACCATTGGAGTGATGGCTTTCAGACTCAAAGTGTCACGCCCCGATCCTTCGAGTGTGCGCCCATCCCTCCTTGGTCGATTAATAGCGACGTCCCAAGATGCGTCGCCGACCCTTTTATTTTAATACGCATGCGAAAGCATATATAAAATCCCCAAACAACAAACAATTGGGATAGAAGAGCAGGACTAAAATTTTCAAACCAAGACAAGTCTTTTATAGGCCAACGGGTTCATTACAAAATCAGGTTGTTTACAAAAGTGTCGGCTTAACAAAAAGGGGACTGTCCTAACACCCACTAGTCAGACCCGATCGCCGATTCTTCAGCCTCCATCTTCCAAGCTCCAAGGCTCTCGGTCTTCCACGACCGCCATCTAGGGACCTGAAATTGTTATCCCACAACGGGGTGAGACTACGTCTCAGCAAATTCTACCCCACTAAGACTCAATTAGGGAACCAATACACTACTCGGTTGCCTAAGCACAGCACGAGTCAGAGGACTTACCTTGGCCTCAGTTCTTTCCTGCAGGTCAATATAATTTAAAATTCATCGAATCAATTCACCACATCAAATCATTTAATCAGATCGAATCATCGATCAATCGACCTAGTCGATTACATATCAACACGATCATTCCCCGGTCTCCTCAATCAATACTATCTATGAGTCCGACCATAATCTAAGATTGTTCACTCTCGCCGATATATAAATAGTATAGCTCACCAGAAGCTGCCAGATCCACTGATCCGATATAATAATATGCTCACTACAAGCAGCTAGATTCACTGATCTGATATGTTTATTATGCTCACCAGAAGCTGCCAGCCATACTTTCAGATTATGCCGAGAATAATATATGCTCACCAAAAGCTGCCAGCCATACTTTCATAGTATGCCGAAAATTATCATTCAATCAAATCACCACTGTTCTTCTTCCCGATAAAATATTCGTGTGTGGGTACACGATCGGCCTTAGCCAAAATATTATAATTTCATTTCCACAAATCCCATCATTTTCTGTAGTCCACCAAAACATTTTTGGCGCTGTCAACCGACGCCCGGTTATTTTCCAATTAATTATTCGAAATTAATTAATTTAGGAAAATAATATTATAATCACAATTAATTCATTTACATACCACATAGAGCTCAATTAAATAAACGGACTGCGCCACGATAATCAGCACGAGATTTCGGTCGTCAGCCATCTCAACCTTAATTTCCAAAAAATAAATAAATAATTAATTAATTTCGAAAATTAAATAATTATAATTAAAAATTCAATTTAGCTTAAAATAAAGCCTGATTAAATAAATGGACTTCACCATGGTCATCAGTATAATTTTTCGGTCACTGGCCATTCCAGTTGAATTTTCGGAAAATAAATAAATAATTAATTTAATTCCGAAAAATAATATTTAAATACCAAAAATTCCACTTAGGCCCGAATTGTCAAATTGAAGCCCGATAAAGGGTCGGAAAAATCCCGAGCTACCCTCAATAAATAGTAGACCATGTCTACTTGCTAAATGCACACTCAATTCGTCTAATTTGCATCACAATTAACTAATAAACACTAATCTAACCACCTAAACCTAATTAAATAAAACTAAACAACTATTAAGTATAATTAGCCCACTAAGCAAGGATTAGTGAGATTACTCACCAGAATCGCGCGCAACTCGGATCAATCCGACGGGAACTGTGTGAGGATCAATTCCTCCCAAAGCACGGCTCGGGTTCGGGGCCTGGAAACGGCCCAAAGCGGCCCACGAGCTGGTTGGAAACCCACTTTGTGGGTTGCTAGTTTGGCTGTGAAACAAGGGAAAATAGAGATGGTTAGGGGCGGAGAAGGGTCGGGAAGGCAAGTGGCGGTCCGGTGAGGTCGCACGGTGGCTTGCTCGGCCGCTCACAGTGGCTGGACGGGGCGGAACAGGGGCTGGGCGACGCACGGTAGGGACGGCGAGGCGGGAAGGGGGCGGTGGCGGAGCGCGCGACGCGCGCGGGCGGCGGTGCGGGCGGCGGTCCAGCTCCGGTGCGGCAGCGACGGTTGCCGCGGCGAGCTGCTACTTCTGCTTCGGTTTGCTAGTTCGCACGCGAAGAAAGAAGAAGAAGAAGAAGAAGAAGAAGAAGCTAGTTTGGTCGTGTGGGGGAGAAGAGAGAGGAGAGAGAAGAGATAAAGATAAGAGAGGAAATTGGGGGTTTGACTAGTCAAATGGGGAAGAGAAAGCAAAATAGAAAATGGCAAGGGAAAAGAAAGAGAGAGTCGGCGTGGGGGGGTGGTGTCCGCACGAAGGGGGAGGGGAGAGGAGAGAGAAAAGAGAGAGAAAAAAAAAAGAGAAAAGGGAGAGAGAGAAAAAGAAATAAAATAATAATGTTATTCTTATTTTTCTTTTCTCTTTCCCTTTCCCTTTCTATTTTCTTTTGGTCTTCGATTATTCCTCCGATAATTTCTTTCTTGAAATATCGGACTCGTCAATAATTTGACAGACGATGAGACGAGGTCCTAAAAATGAATTGTGACACGCTCAAATATTCGATTCCCGAAATCGAGTTCAATTCCGTGGTTAAAATCGATTAAACGCGATTTTAGTCCAATCCAACCAATTAAGTAGCTTTTAGGGATTTTACCGTGGACACATCCCTTAACGGCTTCACCTAATAGGTTAGTTAACTCGTGAGTGATCAGCTCAAAGAAAAAGGATCATAGGCGCGTCGACGAAAGGCCCATTTCACTTTATCGAAATAGGGTCGAATTTCAAGATGTCACACAAAGGTGCAGAGATATGAATTTTGAAATGCTTAAAGAGTCGAGTGATAAGAGCATAATAAGGAAGCCGTCCTTTATCCTTCGTCACAGTTCGATACATATGGAACATAATGGTGTGAGGCAGAGAGAACTTAAAACCAATATTGATTGCACACATCAATTTGGCTTCTAATTGAGAAACATCTGTCTTGGATGTCGATTTAGGACGAATGCAATTAATCACAATTTTGTGCAGCAGAATATTCGTGGCACTCATCCTTGTATAAGAAAGTTTTCCTTCAACATCTCTGTCTCTCACCAAAGACAGAATAACATGAGCAATGGACACACTAATCGGCTGGAAACTCGTTCTTTCCACCCCAATTATGTCGGCCAAAATGTCTGTGGTCACCAAAAATTCCCTGGCCTTCACAATGAAAACAAAGCTTTGTACATCCATAAAAGATAGGTTCGAATAAAAGTAAGCAGTAAGCTCTAGGAATGCAGGAGAGGATTCAAAACAAAATTGTTCCAATTGCAATAAAGCAAACTTTTCCCTCAAATTAACTTTTATCGAATCCAGGAAATCGAAATCAACAGTTCTAGGGTTCATCACCCCTCTCTTCAAAAGACTTGCATGAACCTTTTTAAGATTTTTGGATCTAAAAAGGTTCGAACCATCAATGATGCTTGCAGCCACCCCAGACCTAGGTTGAAAGTGAGAAAACAACCTCTCATCATCATCCAGAGATTGCGGTTGATTCGCAGTACTATATTGTGGGTCACTTGGAATATTCTTAAACGCTTTCTCAGCCGATCCTTTTCTCCACAACTCATTGCCTCTCTAACTCTCTCAAGAACAACATTTCATTTCTGAACCCTCTATCTTTCAAGAACTCATCAATCAAAGACAATGGCGTTCCTCTTTTCTTTAAATTTGAGTAGAGTTTAAAAGCATTTTTAGGAGTTAGAGTTCTTACAGGTTCGACCCCTTCTATAACTTCATCGCCTGGTTGATTCGAGGAAGGTTGACGCTGTTGAGAAGGTTGATGCTGACTTGGACGCATAGGAGAATCTTCCTTCTTCGGTTAAGTCAAAGTGGGTAGGACCCTCAGGCATGCGACGTGGTCCCCTGCTTGCAATTCTTGAAGACTTTCTTGAAGACATTGACACTCCAATAGAGAGAATAACCAACTTGTTCGAAAAGATGAGAACTTTCGAACGAATCGAGAGAGAAAGTGAAGAAAATATGAATTTTGTATTCTAGGGTTTCGGAGTAAAAGTGAAGAAGACGATACAGAGTGGTATATAAAGCAAGTGAAGCGGGGTAAACGAAATGTCATAAAAGGAAATAAAAAATATGTCTTTTCAAAATAATAACTTCCCTTTATGAATTTAACTGAATTCCATAAAAATCGATAACTGCCTTTTTGAAATGAGGAGTAAATTAAGAAAGATAAATCAATCAACCAATGATCAATAAATAAACTTACCTTTTCAAAGTTTAAAATTAGTACTAACTTACAGTCGAGGCTTGAGATCTTCTGAGTCTGAGCATAAAAACTTCTAATTTTAAGTCTTGAAAGCATCCAGACTTTGATGAGTAAGAGATATGATATTAAGTCTAGTACGAATAAACTCAAATTGATTTTTCTCCAGAGGCTTTGTAAATATGTTTGCCATTTGATTCTTAGAGTCAATGAACTGGATCATTACTTCTTCATTCTGAACGTGATTTCTAATAAAATGATGTCGAATCTCTATATGCTTTGCTCTTGAATGAAGAATAGGATTCTTGGTAAGATTAATAGCGCTGGTGTTGTCACACTTAATCTCTGTGCAAGAATCTTTGACTCTAAAATCTCTTAGTTGTTGTTTTATCCATAAGATTTGTGAACAGCAACTTCCAAGAGCCACATATTCTGCTTCTGCTGTTGAAAGGGCAACTGTATTTTGTTTCCTTGAAAACCAAGATACTGTTCTATTATCGAGCAATTGACAAGTATCGGAAGTACTCTTCCTTTCAACTCTGCAACCTGCTAGATCTGCGTCTGAATATCCAAGAAGAGTAAAGTCTCCTTCTTTGGGATACCATAGACCTATCTTTGAAGATGTTGCAATGTATTTGATGATGCGTTTAGCAGCACTTAGATGAGATTCTTTTGGGTCTGATTGAAATCTGGCACACATGCAAACACTAAACAAAATGTCAGGTCTAGAAGCAGTAAGATAAAGAAGTGAACCAATAATACTCCTGTAAAGTTTCTGGTCAACTTTCTTTCCTCCTTCATCTTTATCCAGCTTTAAGGAACTAGACATAGGAATTTCAATCTTTTTGCAATTCTCTAAACCGAACTTTTTAACAAGTTCTTTAGCATATTTTTCTTGGTGAATGAAAATCCCTTCCTTCAATTGTTTTACTTGTAAACCAAGAAAAAAGGATAATTCACCCATCATGCTCATTTCAAATTCATCCTGCATAGACTTAGAGAAATTCTTGCAAAGACTTTCGTTAGAAGAGCCAAAAATTATATCATCAACATAAATTTGAGCAAGCAGAAAATTTTTACCTTCTCTTTTGATAAACAGAGTTGATCCACTTTACCTTTGGCAAAACCATTTTGAGTTAGGAAATTACTTAACCTGTCGTACTAAGCTCGAGGTGCTTGCTTTAAACCATACAAAACCTTTTTCAATCTGAATACTGAATCTGGCTTCTTTGGGTCTTCAAAATCGGGAGGTTGTTCCACATAGACTTCTTCTTGGATAAATCCATTCAGGAATGCGCTTTTAACGTCCATTTGGAATAACCTGAAATTCATATAACAAGTAAAAGCAAGTAATAATCTAATTGTTTTTAACCTTGCTACTGGTGCGTAAGTTTCATCATAGTCTATCCCTTCTTCTTGTGTATATCCTTTGGCCACGGGTCTTGCTTTATTTCTTATGACTTTTCCTCTTTCGTCCATCTTATTCTTGAAAACCCATTTTGCTCCAATAACAGATTTTCCTTTCGGTTTAGGAGTTAATTTCCAAACATCATTAACATTGAACTGTCTGAGCTCTTCTTGCATAGCTTCAATCCAGCTTTCATCAAATAAAGTTTCTTCTATGCTTTTGGGTTCTATTTCAAAAATAAGAGCCATAGCGCTAGACTCTTATGCCTTTTGGATCTTGAACGAATTTCTTCATCAATGTTACCAATGATGAGTTCTTTGGGATGATTGGACTTGTGCTTCCAGTTGCTAGTTGGTTTGATAGATTGCCGATCTTCGTCTTCATTTGATTTTTCAACATTTGAATCATGATGACCTTCTATAGTTTGAGCTGCTTCAGGAAAGGTAGACTTTGTGGAGTTTGGAGCAGGTTCAGAATCTTTGATTTGAGTTTGGACTGGTTGATTTTGCAATGAATCTTGAAATTTGACATTCATTAATTCTTCCACAGATTGAGAATTCTTGTTGTATACTCTGTATGCTTTATTGGAAGTTGAATATCCAAGGAAAATTCCTTCGTCTGACTTTTTTTCAAACTTACCAATTCGATCATTTGCATTTTTCAAGATAAAACATTTGCAACCAAACACATGAAAGTAAGAAACAATTGGTTTCTTTCCTTTGAATAACTCATAGGGAGTTTTCTCTAGAATTGGCCTAGAGACAACTCTGTTAATAATATAACAAGCTGTAGAAACAGCTTCAGCCCAAAAACGAGAAGAAATATTGCTTTCAATTAAAAGAGTTCTAGCCATTTCCTGCAAGGATCTATTTTTCCTTTCCACAACTCCATTTTGTTCAGGAGTGTAAGGAGAAGAGAACATATGCTGAAAACCAGATTCATCATAGAATTTAGCAAAGTTTTGATTTTCAAACTCACCTCCATGGTCTGTCCGAATACTTGAAATAGCATACCCTTTCTCGTTATGAATTTTCTTGGCAAACTTTGAAAAGTAGGAGAATGTTTCAGACTTACTTGCCAAGAAGTAAACCCAAGTAAATCGTGAATAGTCATCCACTATTACTAGGCAATATTTCTTTCCACCAATGCTTTGAGTTCTCGTTGGTCCAAATAAATCCAAATGCAGGAGCTGCAGTACACAATTAGTGGAAACTTGATTTATTGGTTTAAAGGAATTTCTCACATGTTTTCCCAATACACAAGGTGTACATAAGTCGGATTTTTGATACTTCAGATTAGGAAGTCCACGAACAAGCTTCTTTGAAGAAATCTTGGCAATTTGCTTTATGTTGATGTGACCAAGCTTTCAATGCCAGACATTTGCTTCATCTTGGATTGAGATTAGACATTGAAATCTTTTTGGATTGATATCCAAAAGATAGATATTCCCATGTCTTCACCTAGTGAAAGATTGTGAAAGATCTTTACTAGTGCCAGAACATATACCTTCTTGAAAATTGATCTTGAATCCAGTGTCGCATAATTGATTGATACTAAGCAAGTTGTAGTTGAGTCCTTCCACTAAAGAGACGTTGATTATGAGACTTCCAATTTTTACAGTTCCACTTCCAATAATTCTTCTTTTGCTGTTTCCGCCAAAGGAAACCTTTCCACCTGTTATTTGTGTAAGCTTGATAAAACAATTTGAATCTCCAGTCATATGTCTTGAGCAACCACTATCCAAATACCATTTTACCTTTTTCTTGATAGTGACCTGCAATTAAAAAGGAAACTCAAGCTTTCTTTGGTACCCACATTTTCTTGGGTACAGTAGAGTTAGTACTATAAACAGTCTTTACCCAATCCTTCTTAACAGGCTTCCAAACCATAGGACAATCTTTCTCAAAGTGTTCTGAGCTACTACACTTAGAACATTTAAGAGCACTTCGACCAACAGATTTTACAAAGATCTTTTGAAAATGATTCTTATAAAAGGTTTTTGTTGGTCTATGTTTGATTCTTTCCTTTACTTTTGGAAAATCAATTAAAGGAATGGTTTCAATGGTCATTCCTAATCCTGATTTATTAAAGTAAGGTCTTTGAACTGAAAGAATCTTTTCTAATTTTTCAAATCCCATAGAAAACCTTTTTGAAATGCTTGAAATCTCATTTTTCAGAAGTGTGTTTTCTTTTGAAAGAGAATCTGTATTTTCTTTTAGAGTAATGAATCTTCTATTCATATTTTCAAACTTTTCTTTCCATAAAGTTTCCTGTTGCTTCAGAATAATATTTTCCCTTTTCAGTTCAGAAATCTTCTTAAGATAAACTTTGAGACTAAGACATAGTTCACTAATGTACTTCGAGACTTTAACAGGAATTTTTGAATTACTTACCTCGATTTCACTGTCTGAATCTGAGTCTGTATCAATTTTAGAGTTTGAGTCTAATTCTGATTTTTCCATTAAACAAATATTGGCATAATCATCATCACTCTCTTCACATTCTGTATCACTCCAAGTTTCTACTTTCAGTGCATTTCTGTATTTCTCAGCTTTTCCTCTCTTTTTCTTCAGCAAGAGACAGTTGGGTCTGATGTGTCCATTTTTCTTGCATTCAAAACAAATCACATCTTTATTTGAGTCATCACCCTCATCTGGTTTGTTTTGAAATTTTTGAGAGCTTTGTTTCTTCCAATTGAATCTTCTTCCCTTTTTATTCAGTTTTCTGAATTTCCTTATCATGAGAGCAAGATCTTCATCGTCCAGCAAGATCTTCATCGTCCATGTCATCTTCAGAATCTGTATCATCAGAATCTTCGTTAGATTTTAAAGCAATAGACTTCTTACCTTTGTGATCTTCTTCTTCATTGATTTGCTCTACTTCATAGGACTGAAGTATTCCAACCAATTCATCAACAAAAAGTGGTATGATCCTTTGTATTTCCCTTATTGAAGTCTTTATATGATTCCACTCATTGGAGAGCCCACGCAGTAATTTGTTAACCTTCATGGGTCCTGAAATTGGTTGACCTTGATATTCAAGACCATTCACAATTTCTGTAAAACGGCTAAACATATCAGTAATAGATTATGCTGGCTTCATTTTGAAGGCTTCATATTGACCGAGCAGAATATTGATTCTGGTTTCTTTTACACGATCTGTTCCTTCATAAGTAATATGCAGTCTATCCCAAACTTCTTTAGCTGTTTCACAGGAAAATATTCTGTTATATTCAGTAGGAGATAAAGCACAATATAAGGAGTAAATAGCTTTTGCATCAAGAGTTTGTCTATTTGTTATCTCTTCTTGAGTCATGTCGCTAGCCTCTGTAATCTCTTTCCCTATATCTGAGATTGTAGCTTTAAGAATGATTCCTTTATCTACCATATCCCATTCCAGAGGATCTTTTGATCTTAGGAATGCCTTCATCTTGTTTTTCCATATGTTGTACTCTTTTCCATCGAACTATGGCGGTCTTGTGTTGCTTTGTCCTTCAACCAAACCTGGAGCCAACATACTAGCCATGGATCTTTAACTCTGAAGTAAAAACACTTCAAATGAATGAGTACACGAGCTCTGATACCAATTGAAAGTGCTAGTATGGACACTTAAAGGGGGTGAATAAGTGTAAAAACAAATTCTTCTTTTCTTAAAGACTTAATTCAAGACAAGGATGCGAAATAGTATAAACAAATATACAATGCTACAAATTAAGTAAAGAGATAAGGAAAGGGAATTGAAACACAGAGATTATAGTGGTTCGGCTTAGACCAAGCCTACGTCCACTCTCCCACGCTAACAGCCCACAGACTGGATTCCACTATGAATCAAAAGAGATGTTACAATCTCACGTCCTCGATTCCACGATGTAGATACTCTACTACACTTCCTCGAGGTCTCACAGAATTTTCTCTTTTGAGTACAGATGTATGCTCAACAAATGAAATAGCAAAGAGTAAGGAACTTCAAACTTTGGAATTTTTCTATCTCGCACACACTCGAACAACTAGAGCGTCTTCCTTTTATACTCCCCCATGCCTACATAACCGTTGGCACCTTCCAAAGGAGTTCGTCCAATCTACCCGTTGGACCGAATCAATTAGGGAGATCTCGCGTTATTAAAGGAATATGAAGATAGCCCATCAATCATGTTCGCCCATACAATCAGGATCTAGGTTTCCATAAGTAGAACCTTCCAAGAATACTTTGCCAATCCATAGATCTGTCTTACTCGATTTACTTGTCACACGAATAATAGATCTTTATATGCCTTTTCCAACCGAGAGATAATCTTTGACCAATCGAATCAAATCCTCAAAGGATAACCTTGTATCTGGATAAGATTACTTCGACGATCTAGAAACTGTCAACAATGGCAGACTTTGAATCTTGAGTTTGGCGATCTTCAGTCTGGAAGTCTTCAGACTTTGATAGATGAGTCTAAAAGTCTTTAGACTTTAGGAAACGTTTTGTCAGCTTCAAAATACCTAAGGAAGATTTCACCAACAGATGTTGCATAGTATCCTATTTATGCACGTTGTTTTGTGCAGGGGCAAAAGGAAGAATTCATCAAATCAAAGATCGGATTTTTCAGCCTCGATTGATCAATTTGTGTGTTTGTTCCCTTTCAATAGGGGCAATCCAAGGACACCCATTGCTGAGGCAGTCTCTTCGTGAGACAATTCCTTGAATGAACGCTTGAAATCATGTTCTTCATACTTATGAGAGCATTTTTTAGTGTAGTTAATTGTCTGTTTGAAGTCAAAAAAGCTTTTCATGCTTAAAGTTGCTGGACTTTTTTGAAAAGAAAATTTCCATAGTGATTTTTTCTATTTAACTCACCAATTTCATGTGGAGATTTGTCAAGATGGACAATTCAATGGAGTGACATCAATGCTTAAGAATGATGAATGAGATGTGTCAGGATGATAAAAGGCAAACCTTATCTTATACACAGTCCCCTACTTATACACTTGTGAGATGAGTGTAAAAAGTTTCAAATCTGCAAGGTAAAGAGTTCTCTCGCAAAAGGTACGACAACCGAAATGACGAGAGGCAGTTTATTTCTTTATCCCAAACACTACAGGTGATCCATTGCTTAACCCCTTTGAGCCTTTTACACTTGTGGATATTCTTTTCAAATTATCCTTGTCAAGAACCACCCCACATTGAGGCAAATGGGAGGTAAGATGGTATCATGAGGTGAGGAAAATGAAAAGAATTTTTTTTGCTCTCACTTGTATCAATCTTCAAGTCGTGCTACTACATTGAATTCATGTGATTATTTAAGTGCCTTAGGATAACGAAGAGCATTTCTTTCTCTATCCTACATACTTATATCCTTTGCATAGCCCACTTGAGCCTGCAATTTCAAACCTTCAAATTCAGTTGGTGATCATCCCCCACACTAGGACAAGGCAAAAGCAATTGTTCAAATAGCATGGTCTGGAGTGCTAACAGAACACGAAGACTTCCCAAAGGTCCAAATGTTAAAAGCACCATATGGTCATTCAAAATAGAACTAAGAGGCATGAAAAAGCAGTGTGCCTGGTAAAAGCAATGGCAATGCCCATGAAAAAAGAAGTGAAGGAAAAATGAATGAGAACTAGGGGCATGAAAAAGTAGTGTGCCTGGTAAAAGTAAGGCCGATGCCCATAGATGAAAAAAAGAGAGTCAAGATAGATGATTATCAATTGCAAAAATTGAATCCCAATGGAGCAGTACTCAAAGAGTCAAGATCAATAGTGCATTTATAATGACAAGCCCTGGTAAAGAAGAAGATCGGCGACAATGCCAAGATGATCATCAACTCTCACCCTTTACACATTTTGAGCCTAATGATCATTTCGTTTCTCAACCCATGAACCCAGCCTGTGTTACGTCCCTTACAAAGTCTGTTCAGATTATGGCACTTGAATTAACATGGGAATTCATATGTTTATAAACATCACTTCTATGTTTATAAGCATCGCTCGAAGAAGTGCGAACAAGGTTATTTCTTTCTCATTTTGCAGGGTTCTTGACTTGTAAGCCCGGAGATGATTACAGAATTATTCTTTCAATTGCCTTGACTCAAAGAGTCCCTTTGTTAAGCTGTTGACCAAGCCCATATTATGATCCCTATTAAAGACCTCCCAGATTGGTAAGGTCGTATTGCTTGCGAGAATACTCGGACCCTTGTTAGTATGATGATAGTGAGATGGAGTGATTATCCTAAAATAACCATTCTAAATGAGAGTGAGTGAAAATCCTTTCTAACTGAAAAGTGTCTCTTATTTAGTATTCTTAAAAAATCCATATCATTGTCTTGAACGACAATTCTCTCCTGTGGAAATTTGGGTGATGCAAATGTGGTAAAGTCATTATGCGTAAACCTTGATTGAATCGATGACAACCTCACTAAACTTTGAAATGTGCATTCTAGAGTAGCTCAAGTTGTCTACGTCTTTGATGAATGCATATCAATTTTTGCTCTAATCATGTTTGACAGGTAATATTTTCTTGAAGACCGAGTAATACTTGACGTTCAAGTTGCTCCTTGAAGCCTTGAGATTTGACATGCTTTCGTAGTTCGAAGCCCTTTTCACTGACCTAGCGTGCTTCCGTAGCCCAAAGTTCTTTTCATTGACTCGGCGTGTTTCTGTAGCCCGGAGTTCTTAACCTGGCGTGCTTTCGTAGCCTAGTGTCCCTTTCATTGACTCAGTGTGCTTCCGTAGCCCGATATCCCTTTTAATTGACACAGCGTGCTCTCGTAGCCCGGAGTTCTTGACCTAGCGTGCTTTCGTAGCCCAGAGTCCTTCTATTAAATTGGCGTGCTTAGGAGGTGTTTTCTCTCAAGTGCACTGACACTTGACTTGGTTGAGCTGTCCCCCAAAGATTTTTTTTCCAAATTCAGTCTTATTAAGGCGACCGAAGAAAGGTTCAGGTTCTAGCTAAGCAAACCTTATGCTAGGTGATTGTAAAAAGGTACGGGTCTTAGACAATATTTGCTGCTTTAACAGGTGACTGTAGAAAGGTAAGGGTCCTAGAAAAGCTATTTCCTATTCAGGCGGCCGTAGAAAGGTATGGGTCCTAAAAAGTGAATCCCCGTTTAGGCAACCGTAGAATGGTACGGGTCCTAGACAATATTTGTTGCTTTAATAGGCGACCGTAGAAAAGTATGGGTTCCAGACAGTATTTATTGCTCTAACAGATGACTGTAGAAAGGTACGGGTCCTTGGAAAAGCAGTTTCCCCATTCAGGCGACCGTAGAAAGGTACGGGTCCTGAAATGTGATTTCTCATTTAGGCGACCGTAGAATGGTACAGATCTTGGAAAATCAATTTTTTTTCGTTAAGGCGACCGAAGAAAGGTTGGAGTCCTAGACAACCAAATACTGTCATACTGGGCGACCGTAGAAAGTCATTCATTACATGTGCATAGTCAAAATTTAGGTCTCAATTTGTCTTTGAAGGCAACCTCTACGAGCTCACCTTCAAAGAGGGGCAGCTGTTGACACCTAAATTTTGGTGACCTAGTCATTTGTTTAATGCATAGAAAATTATGGATTAATTTTTAACCCCTAAAAAATATTAATTAATTAATTAATTGCATAGCATATAATTTTATGTGCATTCATTTTTAATTTGCATTTGCATTGAACTAATGACAGATGGGTTTGATTTGATAATTCTGAAATTTAATTTGGCAAGTCGGACTAAACCCACGAATAGAGCAAATTGGCCGAAGCCTGTATCCTCGAACAGATATTACGAATTCATTTTTGCGAGATTTCAAATTTGAGAAAAGTCCTATTGCAATTTTGAAAATTAGTGGAGAATATTCTTTTTTGCAAAGGAAATCTAGAAGAGATATGGAAAATTAAAAGAAATATTGCGTTCGGGAAAAAATCTTCGTGGATATTGATTTGAAGAAGAAAATAAAACCATAATCATTGGCCTATAAAAGAGTTGTTTTTCGCGTAGATTTTTGGGGGCCACACATTGAATATACGGCCACAATATAGAAAACATATGTGAAAGAGAGGGAGCTGAAGGAGTCACGGTCGAGACCCCTTAGCGGCCGTGACTTTGCTGAGTTCGTGGCTGCCCCTCAACGCTAACCCTGCTGCCGATTGTCGGCTGCAGCGACACATCAGTCTTCGACGACCTTCGTAGCCTCCAAGCAAGACCCCACAGCAATTCCAATGATCTTCAGTCCAGTGGTCATCCAGTGACGCCAGCAAGTCCAGTCCAGCGAGGAGCACTACGTCCCTACCCGCCTTGTGTTCCAGTTCGTGTCCGCAAAACCCAATTCAAGGTCAACAAAGGACTTTGTCTTCATTCTGATAAGGTGAGGACGTGAGCAGAAGGGAGAGAGAGAAAGTTAGAGGGAAAAGAATAAAAAAAGAAGAAAGGGAGGATTTTCCTTCTCAGAGGAATTCACAATTCACGATTGAGAAGCCCAACACATTCGAGAGTCATGATTCATGAAGTCTTCATGAGCTTTTCTTGACCACCGTGAAGATCCACGTTCATGGACACCTCATCCGCATGTCCTGCAAATAAAAAAGAAAAGGCCAAAGGAGGAAAACTTGGAGATAGAGGAGAGCTTTTCTACACCCTCGGAGACGATTTCAACATGCAGAAAGTGCCAAAGGAGTAGACCCACCGAAACGACCAGCAGCCTGTCATTGAACCACCGCTGTCCGTGATCCGCGCGGAACCCCTTTGCCTGCTGCACCCCCGTGAACCAGGCCCTTCGTCACGCCGTCCCTGAAGCGTGGCGAACTGCTATTGTGCTGCACCGAGACACCTGCCGCCTGCCACCGTGAATCGCTATTCACAAGACTTTTCTCAAATTTGAAATCTCGCAAAAATGAGTTCGTAATATCTCTTCGAGGATACAGGCTTGGGCCAATTTGCTCTCTTCGTAGGCTTAGTCCGACTTGCCAAATTAAATTTCAGAATTATCGAATCAACCACATCCGTCATTAGTTCAATGCAAATGCAAATTAAAAATAAATGCACATAAAATTATATGCTATGCAATTAATTAATTAATTTTTTTAGAGGTTAAAAATTAATCACTAATTTTCTATGCATTAAACAAATGATTGGGTCGCCAAAATTTAGGTGTCAACACCTTTTTTATCGTTAAGTGTCTATGTGATGGGCTAGACCCATGAGTTATAACTCAATAGCACATGCGTTGTAGTGGGTCTATTTCTAAGATAGCTTCTTAGTCTTAACAATGTGGTCCTGCAAATATGAGAGGAGACGTAAGAGAGAAAAGAGGGTAAAATTGTTCAAAAAGTCCTAAACCTATTGCACTTTTGCCAATTTAGTCCTAAACATTTTAACTTTGTCATTTTCACTTCTTGCCGATTTAGTCCATTCGCCCAATTTTGGCTGGAAAATGCTGACGTGGACGCCAGCGGTGCCACGTAGACTTTGGCCGACGTAGATAATTTTTAATAATATTTTAGTATTTTTTTGAATTTTAATATTTTTTTCTGTTTTTTCCCTTTTTCCTTTTTTTTTTCTTGGCCTTTTCCAGTGGCCGGCCACCGGCCACAGCCAGCCGGCTTGCCTTGCCCGCGACAGGCGAGGCCCCGCTGGGCAAGGAGGAGCCCCAGCGAGGGGAGCCCTCGCCCAAGCGCGGCCCGGCCAGGGTCGCCTAGGCCAGGCCGACCCTCCCCCAGGCCACGGCGGCCTCGCCCAACATCGCCATCGCCCGGCTGATGCCTAGCGAGGCCGCCGTGGCCTGGGGGAGGGTCGGCCTCACCCAGGCGACCCTGCGCCTAGGCGAGGGCTCCCCTCGCTGGGGCTCCTCCTCGCTTGGCCGGGCCTCGCCTGTGGCAGGCAAGGCCAAGAAAAAAGCCAAAAAGAGAAAAGAAAAAACGGAAAAAAACAGAAAAAAAAATAATAATAATAAAATTCAAAAAATATTAAAATATTATTAAAAATTGTCCACGTCAGCGCCGGTAGTCCTACGTGGCACCACCGGCGTCCACGTTAGTATTTTCCGGCCAAAATTGGCCAGATGGACTGAATTGGCAAGAAGTGAAAAGGTTTAGGACTCAATTGGCAAAGTTAAAAGGTTTAGGACTAAATTGGCAAAAGTGTAATAGGTTTAGGACTTCTTGGACAATTTTCCCGAGAAAAGAGAGAAAGAGGAGTCAGGATTTGTACTCATTCAAGTTTGCATTGCCTTCAAATTGAAGACATATGAGTTTGTTGTATTTATTGTTTTTCTAAATGGTTTTATCAATCTTCAAATGAGTTGTGTTTACTGTTGGAGGGTGGTAGCACATGCTTTGCAATTTAGACTTTGTGGTACAGTGTATTGTAGAAGGGTAAGCTTATGTCTCTGTAATTCTTGGTGTGACTAGACTTCTTTGTACTCCTTATTGAAGTTAGGTATTGGATTCTGTCACCACATGATTTTTTTTCTTTTCATGTAGAAAGGGTTTCCATAGAAATACTGGTATTATTATTCTCTTTGAATCCTCTCTCATTGCTTCCACCGTATTAGTGTGGTTGTTCTTGGTTGGCCTGATTAATTAGTGTTGTGTCTCACCTAGTGTGGAAGAGTCTTACATCCTAACAAATACAAATAATGAGAAGTGACCTTTTGCCATCAGTGTTTTTTTTTTACTAAAGTTTATGTATATTCTAAAAAGTATGGACAAAGACATACCCGGACTAAGCACGAGCCATGTAGCTGGCCTTGAAAAAGCATGGACAAAGACATACTCGGGGCAAAAGAATGCTTCAAATGCCATAACTTGGCACACAGAGACACTTAAGTGCCATAACTTACGAAAGTAACACTTAAGTGCCACATTCGAAGAAAAACGAATCACTTAAGTAAAAGTCCGGCCAAAACGCTGACATGTCAATTTTCCAGCGAAACGAGTGCAAAACAACGCCATTTTGCACGCAGACATGGCCAAATAATGCAAAAACGGCGTCGTTTTGGGCTGACGTGGTAGAAAAATAGTATAAAAATTAATTTAATTAAGTTTAGTTAAAATATTTAAAAATAATAATTTTAATATTAAAAAATAAAAATAAATAAAAAGGGGGGGCTGGGAAGGGTCGTCGACGAGGGGGAGGGTAGGACGGGGTCACCGGGACTTGGCCAGGGGTTGGCAACCCTAGCCAACCGACGACGAAGGCTCGCGAGCCCTCACCCTAGATCACGGCGAGGCTCGCCTCAGATCGAGGTGAGGGTTGCAGCCCTCACCCAAATTCGGCGAGGGTCGGTGGCCCTCGCCCGGTCGGGCTAAGGGCCGCCGACCCTCGCCGCCAACAGGCCGGGGTCGCCGGCCCTTCCCGGCGACGGCGGGAGCGCGCGGTGGCTGACCCTTAGCCGCCTCCCCCCCCATTTTCTTTTCTTTTTTTTTTTTTTTTAGTTTTTTTTATTTTTTTATTATTAAAATTATTATTTTCAAATGTTTTAACTAAATTTAATTTAATTAATTTTTATATTATTTTTTTACCACGTCAGCCCAAAACGACGCCGTTTTTGTATTATTTAGTCACGTCAGCGTGCAAAACGGTGTCGTTTTGCACTCGCTTCGCCGGAAAAATGCCACGTATGTAATTTGGCCGGATTTTGGCTAGATTGGCACTCAAATGATCCATTTTGCTCCGATTTTGGCACTTAAGTGTACATTTCGTAAGTTATGGCACTTAAGTGTCCCTTTCTGCCAAGTTATGGCACTCTAGGAGTCCGCGTGTCACATACCCGGACCAAGCATGAGCCATGTAGCTGGCGTTGAAAAAGCATGGACAAGGATAACATTACCTAACTAATAAAAAGAACGGGAAAATAACAAATGAGTTGAGATAGTGCACTTTAGAGGGATGAATTCCGAAAACTTCCCCAAAAACCCACCTAAAACAGTGGATCTTGAGGTTAAAAATGAGCTCAAAGGCACTTGAAGTGAGATTTCGACCTCTACTTACGATCCTTGAAATAAATTTCAGTTTGATCAAAAGTTACATTGTGTTCAAGCGGATTCTTGTTTTCGGCCTGCGTTTGCATTTGTCACTTATGCGAACGTCAATAATGTTACCTTACGGAGTAAGGATGGAAGGAGTCTTCGATCAGCGGAGCTTGCAAGCAATAATTTAAATGATTTTACGCGCTCATGACGACTTTTGAGCCCCAGGAGCACCGACGCATCCTTACTATATATACAGGACCAGCAATGTGCTTTACGATTCAAGTTCTCCACTGTTTTTTGAGAGGAGTCCACAATTCCAAACGACATCAATTTAATAGTCATGATGGTCCGTTCTCACGCTCCTTCCTCGCTGATGGAGATGGCGGTTTTCGCCGCGTTGTTGTTTCTCCTCCATCCGTCGAGTGCTCAATTAAGCTCAAACTTTTATGCCACATCATGCCCGAATGTGTCCAACATCGTCCAAACCGTGATCCAGCAGGCCCTTCAATCCGACCCGCGCATCACCGCCAGCCTCCTCCGTCTCCATTTCCACGATTGCTTTGTTGACGTGAGTCCCTAAGCTTGGTCTTGGTCAACTCCTGTTAACAGCGTGTCCTAAATTAAGCGTTTTTCGTTTTGACTTTCAATCCGATTATCGGGTAGTTAGTCACTTGAACTAATGTTTGAGCATACTATGTGTTGACAGGGGTGTGATGGATCGTTGTTGCTGGACAACAGCGCAACCATTAGGAGTGAGAAAGACGCAGCTCCGAATGCAAATTCGACAAGAGGGTTCGATGTGGTGGACAACATCAAATCAGCTATCGAGAGCTCTTGTCCTGGGACTGTGTCTTGCGCCGACATTCTCGCCCTCGGTGCTCAAGCTTCTGTCGTTCTGGTAGACATAGCTATAGTCAAAGAAACTTTAAATATAAATTCAAAGCATATCTAGGGTTGGCTACTGATACTTGGCTTCCACGAATCATAATGGTGCTTCTCTTGATTGTCACTCTTATAAAATTGCAGTCAGGAGGTCCATCTTGGACGGTGCTCTCGGGGAGGAGGGACAGCTTGACGGCGAACCAAGCAGGAGCGAACACATTGATGCCTAGCTTTTTAGATTCCTTGGCTAACCTCACTTCCAAATTCGCCGCTGTTGGCTTGGACACCAACGACCTTGTCACTCTTTCCGGTAAAGAACCACAGACAAAAAGAAGAACTAAGGTGTATTGTTGGACTTGCATATGAAGATCCAAAGGATGGTGTCAAAATTTGCATACAAACTCATAGATTTATATGCTAAATAATCAGTTTACTAAGGTCGTTTTAAATTAATATATCAAGTAACATTGTAGATCGCAGTTATTTTACATTTAACATGACCCACTTACTCAGATGCATCATAATGAATTTGTCACATTTATTTGGTATACAAGTTATTTTAAGCATACCTAGTATTGCTCTATTCATCGACTTCCATAACTGAGCATTTGCAGATTCTTTGTTCTGCCTCAGCTAACTTTTCGTGTCTCTGATCATGAAACAGGAGCTCACACCTTTGGACGTGCACAGTGCAGGACATTCAGCCTTAGGCTCTACAACTTCACCAATGGCGGCCCTGATCCCACCATAAATGCTTCATACTTGACCACTCTCCAACAACTTTGCCCACAGAATGGAAAAGGCTCCGTCCTCGCCAACCTCGACCCAACGACCACGAACACGTTCGACAACAACTACTACGCGAACCTCCAGAACAACCAAGGGCTTCTTCAGTCCGATCAAGAGCTGTTCTCAACATCTGGCGCTGCAACGATCTCCATTGTCAACAGCTTCAGCGGCAACCAGAGCGCCTTCTTCCAGAGCTTTGCTCAGTCGATGATAAACATGGGAAACATTAGTCCTCTTACCGGAAGTAATGGGGAGATCAGGTCGGATTGCAGGAAGGTCAACGGGAGTTGAAAGTTCTTTATTTATTTTTTTGGTGTTTTCGGCGCGTGTATGTGATATTAAAGCAGCATGAGAGATAAAGACCAGGCATGGTTGAATACATCAGTTCTACTGGGGAGCGAGCCGTAGGTTTGTTTTTCTATGTTAAGCGTGCAGTGTTAAGAGTTGATTAGATTAAAATACTTATTACATGGTTTTACGCATCTTTGTTGAGATCTTCTTATACTAATCATCCTTGAAGAATTCTTTAGATACTAATCATCCTTAAATACTTATTACATGGTTTTCCTTGAAGAATTCTTATAAACGTGCAGTAACGTCAACCGCATAATATTTTAGTTCGTGAAAACAGGCTATAGTACATGAGAATGATTGATACCCCGAATGCAATTGCGTGACAAAATTACATTGGGCTTAAACACATCTCGATTCAATAATAAATGTGGTTGAACGTCATGGTGTTTTAATCGTAGTATCTGATGATATCCTTCAAAGGCTGTCTAAGGGAGGAGAATGAGGAAAAGGCGCTGACTTCCTTCGTATTGAGTAGTTCGAAGATTAAAACTTTATTTACTTAAGAACAAATAGGATCATTACATATGATATTAAACTATGATCATCTTCAAAAGATGCGTGGTTCATGGACGAACTAGGCTCATGCCTAATCTAACGAGGAAAGGGACCGATTGTCAAGATGGACAAGATGTGACACCTAGAAAGACTTTTACAATGGCAAGGGAGGCAAGAATGCATCAAACCACACATAAAATAGGAGAATTATTGCCATGCCGTGGTACAGACCAAAACCACTAGCCTCCCAATGGATGATAAGCCCTCATGATGTTACTCGTAAGTACGATATACCATCAAATGGTCATCATCTTTTTAAGCATAAGGACAATATAATTTTGCCACAGTGCAAAGAAGTGGAGGGCCTCATCTTACAGGTCAACCTGGAAAAATGAGGAGTAAAATGTTAGCATTTTGGTTTGGCATAACTGTAACTTTTTTGCTTCCCCCTTTCTTTTCTCTTGGGCAACACCTTTCATAATATTTTGCATGTTGCGAAATTAGGAGGGAAGAGAAAGGGTTCTAAATACACAATCGTATTTGAATGGAGGGAAAGAAATATTATCATTAAAAGGGATTAGAAGAGAGGAAAGATTGGTCTGATCAATTTTATGTTCATCTTAAATCTCGGGAAAATTACCAAAAAAGTCCTAAACCTATTGCGTTTGTGCCAATTCAGTCCTAAACCTTTCAATTTGACAAATTCAGTCCTAAACCTTTTGCATATTGTCCAATTCAGTCCTATTGATCGGAAAAGTCTGATGTGGCCTACCTAGTCAGCGTCGGCCGTCCTACATGGCACGGCCGGCGTAGACACGGTCGCCGAAAAATAAAACAACACCGTTTCCTTTAATTAAAAAAAAAGAAAAAGAAAAGAAGACTTACGAAGAAAAAGAAATGCTGTCGTCTCCCCTTCATCAACTAAAGCCCTAATTTCTCAAATCACAAACTCCCAAAGAACCCAAATTGGTCTTGCTTTTTCTCTAGATCTGATCTCATCTTGCTTCAGTCACGTTCGTCAACCACATAATCGTGAAGCCAAACAATCATGAACAAATTGAGTCCCCCTTTCACCCGACGCCTTCGTCCAAATCGTGAAGACCCCATTCGTTCATAACCCGATCAAGACCCAATTTGTCTACCACAAACTACAGCAAACACGAGCAAGTGTTGTGGTCCCCGTTTACTTGTGTTGTCGATAGCATTGAGCAAAAGCAACAACTTTACATGGTGGTCCCGAACTCAACGAAGAACAGCCAGAGGTATGTCGTCCTCCCCAAACCACAAACTCACGAAGAACCCAGATTGGTCTTGCTTTTTCTCTAGATCTAATCTCATCTTGCTTCACGTTCCGACACGTTATATATTTAATATAAATAATAATAATAAAATAATAATAATAATAATAATAATAATAATAATAATAATAATAATAATAATAATAATAATAATAATAATAATAATAAGAGCATAGAATTAATTTATACTAAAAATATTAATCCAACATTTGTTAATATCATTCATTGTTTTAATTTGACAAAGATTGAACGAGAAATTCAAAAATTGCAAACATGAAAGAGTAAACTCGAAGGAACATGTTCTGTTTTCTTATATTTGTCGGAGATTAGTGAGATTTTTTATAGTCCTAAACAGAGTTCGGAGTTCATGACATAGACTAGCTTGGAGCTCCTCTGCAAAACAAGGTTCGAGAAAAATGAAAATCCAAGAAAATGTGAAAGATAACTCACAAACCAATAACATAGACCAAAAGAGATAACTCGCAAGCAATGCTTGCGAGAGGCGGAAAGAAGCAAAAAAAAAAAAAATTATAACTTTAAGTATGTGGGGGCAACAGAACAACACCTACGAGAAGAGAGGCGTTCCATCGTTACTCACAGGAAGATCAAAACTTATAAAGGAGAAACTTGAGAGTAAGAATTTTCTTATTTCCCCTTTAGTTTTGTTATTTTCATTGTTTTTCATATATTTACATTTTGACCCCTCAAGTATTGAAAAATTTTAAAATTGACCCTATACGTGTCGGAGTCGCGTGTCAAAATTTTGGACTCGCATATCGGGAAGAGTTGACCACGTGTCGAATTTTTCGACACTCGTTGACCGCGTGTCAGAGCTTGTCAAAGTGTCGAACACGACACGAAGGCTTCCAAGGAGTATCGGTACTTCTTAGATTTGGAGTCGGCCAAAATCACAAACCCTAAAATCATGAAGATCTTGAATTTCTCTTAGCTTTTCTCCCAAATTCGATCACTTCTTACAATTTCCCTCGAGTCGAGTTCTTCTTTCGTCGAATCAATAGTGGTCGAGTCTCCCATTTCACTCAATGCTTGCCCAACGCCCGCCCAACACCTTTGCACAAATTCGCTCGTCCAATTTGCAAAAATTTGGAAACATGAATCTTGCCTCTCTTTTTTTTCATGATTTTGGCTGGCTGTGTGATTACTCAAATGAACTATTTGAAAAAGGTAATATAGATTTACAGCTCATGCAATTTTTTATGTTTGGAAATATGAATCTTGCTTTATTGACATAAGAAACTTTTGCTTGCAATTTCTTAGTATAACTCTCTTTTTTTTTTTTATAAATATAACGGAGGTGGAGGAATGCAAATTGCACTCTCTTGGAGTTTGATTGTTCTGGGCTCTAACATGAGTGGATGAGATATGCATACCTTGGATTGCATATCTTTGACTGAAGCTGTCGAAATGTCTTTTAGTATGCGAAGTAGCTTTTACTTGCAAATTCAAAGTACAAGAATAAGTCACGGATTGCTCACTGCTAAAGCAACATGCATTTTTTCAAAGATAAAATAGGTTGTAATATGGAGAGTCGATATTAAGGTTCCTTTTGATATATATTGAGAGTTTTCTTTCTTTGTTTATACTTAATACTCCAAGTTCTGCTAAATGATCTTGTTATATTCAAGTGTAGATTAGCCCTATCATTTGTTCCCCTACATTCTGCAATGTTGAACCGTTTGATAGATTATCTAAACTGTTCGATGCTGCATTTGTTTGTCTTTTGCAATAGTTATAGTGGGAGGTTATTAAGGTAACAACTATATTGTATTTAGTAGTAAGTACTGCTCCTATATATATATGTCAACTGACTTTAATGTAATAGCTAAGGTTCTCATAAATATGTGCTTCTGCAAAAGACAAGTGCACAATATTATAGATGCAATACTTATGCTATCCTTATTTTATCCCTCGCATATGGTAGAATCACAAGAGGAAAGTACGGTTGTAATTTTGAAAGCATTAAAACGAGTTCAACTGGAATTGATAGTGAGGTGTCATCACAACAAGAGACCTGCGAATTCATGAAGAGATCCACAAATTCGTCACAATCGAGGACTTCAGTTCCTTCTATTGACAAAGATAATTTTGTGTTTTCCTATAGTGGTTTGAAATCTCCTTTGCGGACAGCATGTACATGAGAATCAAGGAAGGAGATTTTATGGCTGTCCGAGATACATAAGTGGGGGAAGTTGCGGATATTTTATCTGGATTGATGTGGAAATCAATCAACCAACAAGAAGTATGTCAAAAAAATTTCACCGAAGCAATGTCAAAGAAGAAACAATTCCAACCCCTGATGAGGATGATGGTAGTTCAATGGATGTTGAAGTTAGAGCTCTCAAGGCACGATTGAAATGTGTGAAACAAGACATGGCAAAGCTAAAAGAAGAAAATTTGAGATGGAAGACAATGTCGGTTGTGTCGTGGATACTTATAGTAATTTTAGTTCACATGTTATTTAGAAATTTGAAAATGAAAAACATGATGAGTTTGTCATAGAGTATGTTTGCAGACATCGTGTTATTAGCTATTTTGGTACATATTCTGAGCATGTTATGTATTCTTCCACATGAAGTATATGTATGTACAATCTTCTAATGGGAATGAATCGAAGGTTGATTGCAAGCTTCTTTTTGAGTTTTTGGTTATTTCTCAACATGTTCATTGATTCCCAACTTAAAGTGGACAACAAGCCTCTACTTCAATAAACAGTGAAACTAGTTCATTGCAATGCAGTAAACATTTACAATAGTAAACAAACATCATATCAGATGAACAAAACATTTCATTGCAAAATGATAGAGATTACAATACTGCACTGATCTCATCATCTAAAAACAAAAAGTCAAATGCCACAAATTATCTCGCTATTACTAATCAACGATCAACGACAAAAAAAAGAAAGAAAAAGAACATAGTTATGACAGTATTTTACTAAACCCAATCCCGCAAGTGCTTCTTGTCAACGTTGCTTCCTGTCAATATTTTTAACATTTTTCTTCTTCCTTGATGGTCCTACTTCTTTTACTGGAACTTTAGCTACACATGCAAATGATGTTGATTCAACCTATGGTGGTATTTGTGGTGCTTCACTTCTTGTTCTCTTTGACAAGTAACTTCTGGCACTTGTATGTTCAACCTGACATGATTACATTTTATTATGTTTATAAAATATTTGTTGCTATAATCTAAATTTCTATAATAAAAAAAACACTATTAACCATCCCAACGGCAAGAGGACTTACATTTATACTAGTATGGCCACCAGTACTACCACATACATTAACATTGTCTGAACGTTTTTCAACCTACAAAGAGAAAATTCATTTAAAGGTTTATTCGAGAAGTATGCATGACACAATGGAAAATGGAAGTACTTACCGAAATTTTTGGCCTTGAAAATCGTGTTTGCGATAATGTAGACCCAATCTTCTTGATTGGACACGTTGAGCTATTATGTTCTATTTTCAAGCATGTTCGACATGTCATCTTCATTCATATCCTTGACATTCTAGTTTCACACGCCACCTCACCTTCCTCCCTTGATCTTTTTTGTTTACATCTACTAGGCTCTACTTTAGCTGAAAGTGGTTTTGGTGGCTCCATATTAGTCTTTTTTCCAAAATTTCTCTCCTTGAACTGGTAGTATTATGTTCTTTATGCAACTAAGAACTTGATTTTTTTATAATACTCATCAATATAGTCATATGCATCATCTTGTCTATGATTTATAACAGAAATGGCATGAGGACAAGGGATACCAGTTAGTTGTCATCTTATACAAGAGCATACTCTTTTGAAGACATCCACCACGTGCTTCTCACCCTTATCCATCACCTCATATCCAACATCGTCATTCCATATCACATGACAATAAGTCGCACTAACTCTATTTTCTTCCGATTCTTGGACCACAGTCTTTTTTCCATCTATCACATTTCCATCTAGCACATGCATCCCTTTGTGTATGCATTCTTGTCATTATCATTATACGCATGTCCTCCAACATACTGTAAATGGACTTACACTTAGTATATATAATTTTTCTATTGAATGCCTTGCATAAATTGTTATCAACAATATCTCATTTTGCATCAATAGAAAAGAAAACTCTAGACCAGTGCTTTGGCTCTGTTTGAACTAAGTCATGATATGCGGCGGGGCTGATTTTTTTCAATGCTTGAAAGTGTTCATCATACTCTGCCATAGTATTTCTCTTAGCACATTGCCAAAACATTCTTTGCATTTGTATCCCTTTGTACTTTTTGCTCCAATTAGCATAAATGTGTTTGGCACACATCCTATGTTCAGCTACAGGCAATAGCTCAGCCACGGCTTGTAGCAAGCCCTGGAAAAAATGATTACGATATAAATCATACTTTACAAATTTGATCATCTAATAAGTTTAACGAAAAAATTAAAAAAATAGGGAACTTACCTTTTGTTTGTCGTTAATTATGACCCAACCTTGTCCATATGTATGCATAATATTAAGATCATTCATCAAATGTGTTAAAAACCAAGTCCATGTATCTCTACTCTCAACTCTAACAACCGCCCAAGCAATTGGGAACATTTGATCATTTCCATCCCTTCCAACAGCACACAAGATCTGACATTGACAAATTTCTTTTAAAAAGCAATCATCCAACCCGACAACTTTCTTACACCCATCAAGGAACCCTTTTTTACAAGTAGCAAAACAAATATACATTCTGTGACGGCCCAGGCGGTGGTGTGCGGGGAGGAGGGATGGCGGCGCGTCCACACCTCGGTCCCCGGACGTGCGCAGGGAGGGGGTGCGTGTCCCACATTACTTAGGGGGGAGTCATGGGCTAGTTTATAAGGCTTGCATTCTCTAACCTGTGTAACGCGTTTTAAAGCCGTGAGGGCCAAAGGCCCAAAGCAAACAATATTATACAGTGGGAGGCTCGGGTCCTTACAAATGGTATTAGAGCCGACTCCCGACCACACGTGGGGCCATAACGAGGGCGATGTGCTCCCAAGGGAGAGAGAGTGTGACGGCCCAAGCGGCAGTGTGCGGGAAGGAGGGATAGCAGCGCGTCCGTGCCTCGGTCCCCGGACGTGCGTAGGGAGGGGGCACGTCTCCTATCCCACATCGCTTAGGGGGGGTGTTGAGTTAGTTTATAAGGCTTGGATTCTCTAACCTTTGTAACGCGTTTTAAAGTCGTGAGGGCCGAAGTTCCAAAGCGAACAATATTACACAGTGGGAGGCCCGGGTCCTTACAAATGATATCAGAGCCGACTCCCGACCGTATGTGGGGCCATAGTGAGGGCGATGTGCTCCCAAGGGAGAGAGAGTGTGACGGCCCAGGCGGCGGTGCGCGGAGAGGAGGGATGGCGGCGCGTCCGCGCCTCAGTCCCCGAACGTGCGCAGGGAGGGGACGCGTCTCCTGTCCCACATCGCTTAAAGGGGAGTCCTGGGCTAATTTATGAGGCTTGAGTTCTCTAACCTGTGTAACGCGTTTTAAAGCCGTGAGGACCGAAGGCCCAAAGCGAACAATATTACATAGTGGGAGGCCCGGGTCCTTACACATTCTCTCAAAGAATGCCTTAGATTGCATATCAAGCTTTTCAACCTTTAATATAACAGTACTTCCAGGATTGCTCATTCTAAGCTCCTCTGCATAATCCCACAATTTTGCATATTCATTTTTATAGTTTCTCATCAACACTTTATAAGCAAATAACTTGGCCTTCGTATATTGACCGATACTCACATCAATCCCAATTGCTCCTTGATAAGTTCCCTCAAAGCAATAGTTTTAATAGTTGGCATTGCTTTTATTATAGCAAGATAATGATTTGCCAACCAAGAACTCGTCACTTTGTTATTTTTAAAGCTAATGCTATAGGTGTGCTCTTAATGGTAGGTTTTCACATGAAATGATTCACTACAAGCATTAATAGATCCAGAGATTCTCCAAAGACAACTTTCACTAACACATTTTGCTCTGACACATTTCTTTTTATTCTTTATAAATTTTATCTCTCTACTCTCAGCCACTAAATATTTTATGAGAGCATCTTTGAATTGTCTGCTACTATCAAAAATCATAGACACCATAAACAGAGGTATAGCACAATTAGAATCATACCTTGGAAAGTTACTTCTCCTTCTAGTAAAATTATCATTTTCTAGTTCTAAATCATATCCCAATTGCTCATCACCATCTATTTCATAGTATTCTATTTGGTAACCAACTTCAGAATCAACTACATTATCCACATCAACTGTAGATTGTTGGGAAGGTACCAATTACGCAGATGGTTCCCCACCAATTAAATACTTTGTGGCCCTATTGCGAAACTCTCTGATGTTCTTCCTCGCTTCTACAAGCTCCTCATTATCATGACCATCATCATCAATCGAAATTATTGCATTGGCTAAGAAGTTTGTCTCGTCATCATCATCATCATCATCCACCATATATTCATCATCCTCTATGCCAGTATATTCATCTTCATTAAATACACCATCATGAGCTACACCACCCTCATTCTCAAAGACTGCATCTTTGCCTAAACCAGAATCATTACAAACACCCTTACTAGTAACTTGACTAGCATCATTATCGACACCTACACTAACATCCTGACCATCACCCTCACCTCCCTCATCGACTATAGAGTTTTCTCCGTATATCTCGATCAATCCATGGTGTAAATAATTGAAACTTTCTTCGACAACACAACTATCATTCCATATGTATCTCAATCCATCTTTTATAGATTTTCCAGGAAACTTAAAATAAAGGTGTTGGAATGTAGCATTTACACCATTTTCTATGTCATTGATAAAACTTCCATAACTCCTTGAATTGATGTTTACTTGCACTAAATCTATTAACCGGAAAATTCTGATGTGGCCTACCTAGTCAACGTCGGCCATCCTACGCGGCACGGCCGGCGCAGATGCGGTCGCCGAAAAATAAAACGACACCGTTTCCTTTAATTAAAAAAAAGAAAAAAAGAAAAAGAAAAGAAGACTCACGAAGAAAAAGAAATGTTGTCGTCTCCTTTTCATCAACTAAAGCCCTAATTTCTCAAATCACAAACTCACGAAGAACCCAGATTGGTCTTGCTTTCTAAATCTGATCTCATATTGCTTCAATCACGTTCGTCAACCACATAATCGTGAAGACAGACAATCATGAACAAATCGAGTCCCTTTTTCATCCGACACCTTCGTCCATTGTAGTCCCAGGTTCGAACGTCCAAATCGTGAAGACCCCATTTGTTCATAACCCGATCAAGACCCAATTTGTCTACCACAAACTACAGCAAACACAACCAAGTGTTGTGGTCCCCGTTTCCTTGTGTTGTCGGCAGCATTGAGCAAAAGCAACAACTTTACGTGGTGGTCCCGAACTCAACGAAGAACAGCCAAAGGTATCTCGTCCTTCCCAAACCACAAACTCACGAAGAACCCATATTGCTCTTGCTTTTTCTCTAGATATGATCTCATCTTGCTTCAATCACGTTCGTCAACCACAAAATTGTCAAGCTAAGTCTTTACTGAGAATGTCGTCTTCCTCCCCTTCATGAACCAAACCCAAATTACCCAAAGCCCCAATTTGGAGCTATGTAGCACCGACACGGACACGCGACACGCGACACGACACGACACAATACGTTGACACGTCATTTATCAAAAAATAGAGAATTCCAACACGTTCCAACACGTTATATATTTAATATATTTTTATATATAAATAAATAAAATAATAATAATAAAAAGAGCATAGAATTAATTTATACAAAAAATATTAATCCAACATTTGTTAATATCATTCATTGTTTTAATTTGACAAAAATTGAACGAGAAATTCAAAAATTGCAAACATGAAAGAGTAAACTTGAAGGAACATATCCTGTTTTCTTATACTTGTCGGAGATTAGTGAGATTTTTTATAGTCCTAAATAGAGTTCGGAGTTCATGTTATAGACTAGCTTAGAGCTCCTCTGCAAAACAAGGTTCGAGAAAAATGAAAATCCAGGACAAGAACTCTCGAAGTATGACCAAAAGAAAAGGAAATTACTAAATTTGCCATGGAAAATATGAAAGATAACTCACAAACCAATAACATAGACTAAAAGAGATAACTCGCAAGCAATGCTTGTGAGAGGCAGAAAGAAGCAAAAAAAAAAAAAATTATAACTTTAAGTATGTGGGGGCAACGGAACGACGCCAACGAGAAGAGAGGCGTTCCATCGTCACTTACGAGAAGATCAAAACTTATAAGTGAGAAACTTGAGAGTAAGAATTTTCTTATTTCCCCTTTATTTTTGTTATTTTCATTGTTTTTTCATATATTTGCATTTTGACCCCTTAAGTATTGAAAATTTTTAAAATTGACCCCGTGCGTGTCAAAGTCACGTGTTGGAATTTCAAACTCGCGTGTCAAGAAGAGTTGACCACGTGTCGGATTTTTCGACACTCATTGACCGCGTGTCAGAACATGTCAGAGTGTCGGACACGACACAAAGGCTTCCGAAGAGTATCGGTGCTTCTTAAATTCGGAGTCGGCCAAAATCACGAACCCTAAAATTATGAAGATCTTGAATTTCTCTTAGTTTTTCTCCCATATTCGATCACTTCTTACAATTTCCCTCGAGCCGAGTTCTTCTTCCGTCGAATCAATAGTGGTCAGGTCTCCCACTTCACTCAACGCTTGCCCAACGCCCGCCCAATTCCTTTGCACAAATTCGCTTGTCCAATCTGCAAAGATTTGGAAACATGAATCTTGCATTTTTTTTTTTCATGATTTTGGCTAGATGTGTGATTACTCAAATGAACTATTTGAAGAAGGTAATGTAGATTTATAGCTCATGCAATTTTTGAAGTTTGGAAATATGAATCTCGCTTTATTGACATACGAAACTTTTGCTTGCAGTTTCTTAGTATAACTTTTTTTTTTTAATATAACGGAGGTGAATGAATGCAAATTGCACTCTCTTGGAGTTTGATTGTTCTGGGCTCTAACGTGAGTGGATGAGATATGCATACCTTGGATTGCATATCTTTGACTGAAGCTGTCGAAATGTCTTTTAGTATGCATAGTAGCTTTTACTTGCAAATTCAAAGTACAGGAATAAGTCACGGATTGCTCACTGCTAAAGCAACAGGCATTTTTTCAAAGATAAAATAGGTTGTAATATGGAGAGTCGATATTA
Source organism: Eucalyptus guilfoylei (assembly GCA_016097605.1). Lineage (NCBI taxonomy): Eukaryota > Viridiplantae > Streptophyta > Magnoliopsida > Myrtales > Myrtaceae > Eucalyptus > Eucalyptus guilfoylei. The sequence goes on from CM027860.1 coordinate 30,761,873, forward strand.
AGGTTCATTTTTATATATATTGAGAGTTTTATTTCTCTGTTTATACTTAATACTCCAAGTTCTGCTAAATGTTATTTTAAGCACTATCTTGTTATATTCAAAGATAAAATAGGTTGTAATATGGGAATCAAGGAAGGATATTTTATGGCTGCCCGAGATACAGAAGTGGGGGAAGTTGCGGATTTTTTATCTAGGTTGATGCGGAAATCAATCAACCAACAAGAAGTATGTCAAAAAATTTTCACCGAAGCAATGTTGAAGAAGAAACAATTCCAACCCATGATAAGGATGATGGTAGTTAAGTTAGAGCTCTCAAGGCACAATTGAAACGTGTGAAACAAGACATGGTAAAGCTGAAAAAAAATAAATTTTGAGATGGAAGATAATTTCGGTTGTGTCATGGATGCGTATAGTAATTTTAGTTCACCTGTTATTTGGAAATTTGAAGATGAAAAACATGATGAGTTTGCTATAGAGTATGTTTGTAGACATTGTGTTATTAGCTATTTTGATACATATTCTGAACATATTATGTATTTTTCCATATGAAGTACATGTATGTACAATCTTCTAATGGGAATGAATCTAAGGTTGATTGCAAGTTTCTATTTGAGTTTTTGGCTATTTCTCAACCTGTTCATTGCTTCCCCCACTTGAAGTGGACGACAAGCCTCTACTTCAATAAACAGTGAAACTAGTTCAATGCAATGCAGTAAACATCTACAATAGTAAACAAACATCATATCAGATAAACAAAACATTTCATTGCAAAATGATAGAGATTACAATAAAGGACTTCGCATCCCATCTGTTCCAATCAAAAACCCAAGACATTACTGCACTGATCTCATCATCTAAAAACAAAAAGTCAATTGCCACAAATCATCTCGCTATTACTGATCAACGATCAACGACCAAAAAAAAAAAGAACATAGTTATGACAGTATTTTACTAAACCCTATCCACAAGTGTTTCTTGTCAACATTGCTTCCTGTCAATATTTTTGACATTTTTCTTCTTCCTTGATGGTCCTACTTCTTTTGCTGGAACTTTAGCTACTCGTGCAAATGATGTTGATTCAACCTGTGGTGGTATTTGTGGTGCTTCACTTCTTATCCTCTTCGACGAGCAACTTCTGGTACTTGTATGTTCAACCTGATATGATTACATTTCATTATGTCTGTAAAATATTTGTTGCTATAATCTAAATTTCTAAAAAAACACTATTAACCATCCCAACATCAAGAATACTTACATTCACACTAGTATGGCCACCAGTATTACCACGTACATTGACATTGCCTGAACGTTTTTCAACCTACAAAGAGAAAATTCATTTAAAGGTTTATTCGAGAAGCAAGCAAGACACAATGGAAAATAAAAGTACTTACCGAAAGTTTTGGCCTTGAAAATCGTGTTTACGATGATGTAGACCTAGTCTTCGTGATTTGACACGCTGAGCTATTATGTCCTATTTTTAAGCATGTTCGACATGTCATCTTCATTCTTATCCTTGACATTCTAGTTCCACACGCCACCTCACCTTCCTCCCTTGATCTTTTCTGTTTACGTCTACCAGACTTTACTTTGGCTGGAAGTGGTTCTGGTGGCTCCATATTAGTCTTTTTCCAAAATTTCTCTCCTTGAACTGGTAGTATCATGTTTTCATATGCAACTAAGAACTTGGCTTTTTTATAATACTCATCAATATAGTCATATGCATCATATTGTCTATGATTTATAGCAGAAATGGCATGAGGACAAGGGATACCAGTTAGTTGCCATCTTCTACAGGAGCATACTCTTTTGAAGACATCCATTACGTTCTTCTCACCCTTATCCATTACCTCATATCCAACATCGCCATTCCATATCAAGTGATAATAAGTCACACCAACTCTATTTTCTTCCAATTTTCTTGCAATTCTTGCACCACAATCTCTTTTCCATCTTGCACATGCATCCCTTTGTGTATACATTCTTGTCATTATAATTGTTCGCATATCCTCCAACATACTATAAATGGACTTACACCTAGCATCTATAATTCTTCCATTGAATGCCTCGCATAAGTTGTTATCAACAATATCACATTTTGCATCAGTAGAAAAGAAAGCTCTGGACCAGTGCTTTGACTCTGTTTGAATTAAGTCATGATATGTGACGGGGCTGATTTTTTTCAATGCTTAAGAGTGTTCATCATACTCTGTCATAGTATTGCTCTTAGCACATTGCCAAAACATTCTTTGCATTTGTATCCCTTTGTACTTTTTGCTCCAATTGGCATAGATGTGTCTAGCGCACATCCTATGTTCAGCTGCAGGCAACAGCTCAGCCACAGCTTGTAGCAAGCCCGAGAAAAAATGATTACGATATAAATCATATTTTACAAATTTGATCATCTAATAAGCTTAACGAAAAATTAAATAAATAAGGAACTTACCTTATGTTTGTTGCTAATTATGACCCAACATTGTCCATATGTGTGCATAATATTGAGATCATACATCAAATGTGTTAAGAACCAAGTCCATGTATCTCTACTCTCAACTCTAACAACCGGCCAAGCAATTAGGAACATTTGATCATTTCCGTCCCTTCTAACAGCACACAAGATCTGACCTTGACAAATTTCTTTCAAGAAGCAACCATCCAACCCGACAACTTTCCTACACCCATCAAGGAACCATTTCTTACAAGTAGCAAAACAAATATACATTCTCTGAAAGAATGCCTTATATTGCATATCAAGCTTTTCAACCTTTAATGTAACAGTATTTCCAGGATTGCTCATCTTAAGTTCATCTGCATAATCCCAGAATTTTGCATATTCCTTTTTATAGTTCCCATCAACACTTTATAAGTAAATAGCTTGGCCTTCGTACATTAACTGATACTCACATCCAATCCCAATTGCTCCTTGATAAGTTCCCTCAAAGCAATAGTTTTAATAGTTGGTATTGCTTTTATTGTAACAAAATAATGATTTGCCAACCAAGAACTCGTCACCCTGTTATTTTTAAAGCTAATGCTACAAGTGTGCTCTGAATGGTAGGTTTTCACATAAAATGATCCACTATGAGCATCAATAGATCCAGAGATTCTCCAAGGACAACTTTCACTAACACATTTTGCTCTGACATATTTCTTTTCATTCTTTATAAATTTTATCTCTCTACTCTCAGCCACTGAATATTTTATGAGAGCATCTTTGAATTGCCTGCTACTATTAAATATCATAAACACAATAAACACAGGTATAACACAATTATGATCATACCTTGGAAAGTTGCTTCTCCTTCTAATAAAATTATCATTTTCTAGTTCTAAATCAGATCTCAAATGCTCATCTCTATCCGTTTTCATAGTGCTCTGTTTGGTAACCAACTTCAGAATCAACTACATTATCCACATCAACTGCGGGTTGTTAGGAAGGTACCAATTACGCAGATGGTTCCCCTCCAATCAAATACTTTGTGGCCCTGTTGCGAAACTCTCTGATGTTCTTCCTCGCTTCTACAAGCTCCTCATTATCATGATTATCATCATCAATCGAAATTATTGCATCGGCTAAGAAGTTTGTCTCGTCATCATCATCATCATCCACCATCTATTCATCATCCTCTATGCCAGTATATTCATCTTCATCAAATACACCATCGTGAGCTAAACCACCCTCATTCTCAAAGACCGCATCTTTGCCTAAACCATAATCATTACAAACACCCTTACTAGTAACTTGACTAGCATCATTATCGACACCTACACTAACACCCTGACCATCACCCTCACTTCCCTCATCGACTATAGAGTTTTCTCCATATATCTCAATCAATCCATGGTGTAAATAATTGAAAATTTCTTTGACAACACAACTATCATTCCATATGTATCTCAATCCATCTTCTATAGATTTTCTAGGAAACTTAAAATAAAGGTGTTGGAATGTAGTATTTACCCCATTTTCTATGTCACTGATAAAACTTTCATAACTCCTTGAATTGATGTTTACTTGCACTAAATCTATCTTCCCCCAGCATATTCAAGCATTGGGCAATGAACAAATTTTCCCCCGTGGAAAAGGCAAACCCATGCCAACTTGTCGCTCATTTCGGCTCTACACAGAAACAAAACTTATGTTATAAGTAGACATATAACAAAGGAACAATATAATAACACATAAAAATAATTGCATGCGATATCTTCCTCTGTAAACTTTTCTTATGAGATAAACATGAAAGTTATTAAGAGTTAATGGTAAAATTGCTATGAATTAAGGACTTCCACCTTATAATGCTCATGAAGTACATATCATCTGTTCGATGTTTATTTAGACATATATTATTATGATTATTGAAAATATCAAGGCAAGTTGATAAGAATTATCAAATCCTTATATAACCACCTATACTTAGGATAGATACTCGAAAATTGTTTGTTTTATCAATTGTTATGAAAAAGCATTTACACTTTTAAAGTTACTCTTATGGTTTAAATCGCTCAGCATAATGTGTTTTGAGGGCTTGAAGAGAGAATTTGCAAACTAGAATTTCTTCAACTTGATTTATAGTTCAATTACATCAGCTAATATTTATGTATTTAAAGTGCGTTGCTTATGGCCTTGCATGATTCTTACAACATTTTAGTCATTGTGTAGTCACGAATAGCAACAACACTCACGAAGAAATTGAGGCAAATCGAGGCAAATTTATAATTTAGAATAAGACAAGGACGACATACCTTTGGCTGTTCTTCGTTGAGTTCGGGACTACAACGTAAAGTTGTTGCTTTTGCTCAATGCTACCGACAACACAAGGAAACGGGGACCACAACACTTGCTTGTGTTTGCTGTAGTTTGTGGTAGACAAATTGGGTCTTGATCGGGTTATGAACGAATGGGGTCTTCACGATTTGGACGTTCGAACCTAGGACTACAATGGATGAAGGCATCGGGTGAAAGGGGGACTCGATTTGTTCATAATTGTCTGGCTTCACGATTTTGTGGTTGATGAACGTGATTGAAGCAAGATGAGATCAAATCTAGAGAAAAAGCAAGACCAATCTGGGTTCTTCATGAGTTTGTGATTTGAGAAATTAGGGCTTTAGTTGATGAAGGGTAGACGACAGCATTTCTTTTTCTTCGTGAGTCTTCTTTTCTTTTTTTCTTTTTTTCTTTTTTTTAATTAAAGGAAACAGTGTCGTTTTATTTTCCAGCGACCGCGTCCGCGCCGGCCGTGCCACTTAGGCTGGCCGTGCCACGTAGGACGGCCGACGCTGACTAGGTAGGCCACATCAAACTTTTCCGGTCAATAGGACTGAATTGGACAATATGCAAAAGGTTTAGGATTGAATTGGCCAAATTGAAAGGTTTATAACTGAATTAGCACAAACACAATAGGTTTAGGACTTTTTTGGTAATTTTCCCCTTAAATCTCTCCCTCCATTTGGAGAGATTCCAAGGGAAACTTGTATTACTTGACAAATTTATTTTTCTTTCTCGCTTATGCCTTTATGGTCATAATACATTTTTTTCATCTCTTTCCCCCGCTAGTATTCAAACACCATTATAACTCAATTCCTTTCATTTCTCTCATCACTAAGTAAATCCATTATTTTCTTTCCTAATCACTCCATCTAAATTGAGTGTAAAATTGTTGTATGGAGCAGAAATTTTCTTCCGGCCAGTAGATATTGAAGATTTGCATAAATTACTACATGCTAAAAACTTCTCAAGAAGATATGCCCATGAAAGATTTGCATAGGTAGTTAATAAATATAGATAGTGATGTGTGTTGATGAGAGCACCGATCATTAATTCCAAATCTCTAGGGCTCTAAATGAGCGGGCCAGATTGGGCTTCTAGCCTTATTTTTTTACCGGCCCAATATTTTGGACCTAAAATTTTTAGGCCCAAAAAAACTTGAACCCGAAATAAACTATATACACCGCCCATCTTCTATTTTGGGCTTTTGGGATACTAGGCTTGGGCTACGCCCCAGACATAATGAACTAAAAAAACTGCAAACGGTCTGTTCACTTGTAAAGTTTTAATTTTTACAAATTCGCGAGTAATTTTTATTACTTCAGTAGTATTATAAATTATCTTGTTCACTCGTAAAATCCATTTTTCCCATTTAAGACTAGATTTATCAATGAAGTACTACAAATATAGAAATTTCTACGGGAAAAAAAATGGGGCAGCCAAGCCATTTTATTTGTGCAATCAATGCGAAAGATGGCGTAACCAGGCCAAAATTTCCCAAAAAAAAAATATAATAAAGCTCGAAAAACAAACCGATCTATTTGGGCTAAAAAATTCTTGGTCAAACTAAGTTTTCGGGTTTTCACACTTTTATTTAGACTTTTGATAAAGAACTTTTTTTCCTTTTCCATTCTTAATCTATTCAATAGGTTCAAATGACGGCTTTTGATTTATTGGCAAAGAATTGAAATGACAATTTTATTCCCACAGGATTGTAATTGAAACTTAGCAATCCATTTCGTTTTATCGTTGACCAAACATAGTCATAGGATCTCATAATTATGCATAGAAAATATAATTAGGTAGTCCAATACTGTTGGACTAAGTGTATGTTTGTGAAATGAGCAAAATCCATAATTTAGGCCCATAGTGTCGTAGTGAGTCTATTTTCAAGATAGCTCCTCACTAGTCTTTTAAAGTGTGGTCTTGCAAAAATGAGAAAAAATTGTAAGAGCGATAAAAAGCACACAAGAGATAAGGAGAAGTTTGAGTTTCATACACATTCGAGATTGAATTGCATTCATATTGATGAAAGACTTTGTTGTATTAGTAATAGTTTGTATCAAGTTTCAAATTAAGTTGGGTTTGATCTTAGAGAGTGGAAGCACATGTTTGTTAGAAGGGCAGTATCTTTGTAGTTCTTAATATGACAAAACCCCTTTGTACTTTTGAGTCGATCCAGGATTTTTTTTGCTTGTGGGGTTTCACATAAATCTCAGCATTACTAATCTCTTTAAATCCTCTCTTGTCGCGTCCATTGTATTATTGTGATTATTCTTGATTTGGCTTGGTTGACTGGTTTCATATCTCACCTAAATGCAAAAGTTTCTTACTTCCTGACAAGCAAAAAGGCAGGTGACCTATGAGATTATCATTATCTTCATCTTTGTCCTAGAAATTAATTTACCCAACATTATTTAGATTGGACTAACTGTCCAAAAACTCTACACGAATACCTTATTTTGCTTGGAGACAAAATTACATGCTTTTTTTTTTTTTTTTTTTTTTAAAGTAAGGACAAAGGAGGAGCATGCTATTCAAATGAATTAGAATATTGGGTGAAAGTGAGAGGCTTGGATTGATTCGAGTCTCTCGCGGACCAAAGAGCTGGGATGGTGTCAAAATGTCATATTTTTTCTTGTAGTTCCTTTGATATCAGTGAGACCCTTCAATTTTTTCTCACTTCTCTGTGTCGTTTTTAATAGGAGGATGCCTTTTTTCGATTTTTCTCGAAAATTTATGCAAAATAAAAATATAATCCAAAAAAGTTGGAGCAACTTACATCAAGACTGCTAATTTTTGTGAATCAGCTTGTCATGCGACCCATCCCAATTTTTTCTTGCACTTAGACTAGTTGTAACTTGTTGAGCTTGAGACCAATTGCATAAGATATCATTTTAGGTTATTTGCAATCAACGAAGCAACTCGATTGTCTCGAAAGTGTATTTTTTCAAGAGATTTCTGATCAATGTCTAAAGTGGGCTGAAGTGGAAATTGTCGAACTTGATTAGACACTATTCGTTCATGTACACATGTATGTTATATGTAGAGATGCTTCATCGGATTCTTGTTGGATTTAAGTGAAACAAAGTCATTGGCATGCTTGGAAATGCTAGGTCTTTGAATACGTTTGTTGGTCGTGACTTTGACGTTCTCTACTCCCATGCATTGAACGAAGGAATTATGGGTAGTTATGGCCAGAGAGATAATATTTAACCAATGAGATCTTACCATGTGGTGATATATTGCCTACAAAAATCAAAGGGTGGTAGATTGCCGCGTGCCACTAATGATAGTTGGCCAGTTGTCAGGTGCCACGAGCATCCTGGGTCAAATGTGGGCTCACTCAAGCTCATTAGAAAAGGATTCGGGGCAAGTGGAGTGTTCCCTAATGGACTCTATTTTAAATTCACCATGTCATAACATTTTAGATAGAGATACTATAATATCAGTCATAATTCCCAAGTTATTCATACATAAAAAATGACACTCTATGAGGCATGTTTTAAAACAAAGACGCTAATTGCATGAATTTTTTTCTAGAATTTTCACTTCACAAAAGTATGTCAATATATTATTATATATAGATCTTGAGTTTTAATATGATGGAATCTCAGTTTAGTTCCCTAAAACAAATCCAATTTTATGTTCAATTCCAATTTTGTCCTGAACTTTTTTTGTTTAACAAAAATCCCAAAATTTAGAAAATTTAGGTCGAGTCTCAATTTTATCCTAAACTTTAGGTTCAATTTTAATTTTACCATAATAATTTCTAAAAAAAAAAAAAAAAAAAATCTCAAACTTTAGGTTTAATCTCAATTCTATCCCGGGCTATTTTTGTCTTAAAAAATCAAAAATTTTAACTATGGTTCCAAATTTAATTTGCCCCAATTTTTTTGTTTAAAAAATCATATATTATAATTTAGTCTCAAGTCTAGCTCCATTAACCCTCCATCAAATAATTGTCATTAATTATTTGACTTTACATTTTCACGATGGTAACAAATCCACTTTAGCAATGTGACGTAGAAAATTATCTCGAAAATGAAATTCTATACTACGAAAATTAGAGAAATCAAGGAGGATTGACAGCATATTTTAACGAATGGCTAATAATGGCAGATTTGGGACAAGATTTAAAAATTGGTGATGTTCTTTAGAAAAAAAAAAAAGGTTTAGGGTAAATTTGAGATTGAACATAAAATTGGGTAATTTTTTTTTTTAAACAAAAAGAAGTTCGGGGTGAAATTACTACTGGACCAAAAGTTTTGGGCTTTGTAGAAAATTGAGGCATTGGAATGTCGGATTTTTTTCCTAATAAAATGGTAGGTCATGTTTACATATCGTGGCAAGAGTTGGGATCCGTTCAGCAAGCGAGCCAGCGCCCCGCGTAGAATTTTGGAGTATGTGGTGCTGCTGATGCAGAAGAAGAAGAAGGAGCTCTCTCCCCTCGCAATGGAACTTGTGCAAAAATTCATTTCACGCGCTCTCTCCCCTCTTCCGTAAGCCCTCTCCTCCCTCCCCTTCCACCCAAATTCCATAGGATCCCAAGCAGCTCGAGTTGACTCGAGCTAACCCTCCCTTCCAATCTCGCCGTCGTCCCAAGGGACAAGAAGCTCCGAGGCTCGAAAGTTCACACCAGGTTTTTCCAGCTCCTGATTATCGGTTTTTCCCTTCTTTTTGGTCTTTTTTTCCGGCTCTCCTTTCATTAAAGACGCCGATTGTTGTCGGAATCGGTTTTGTCTCCGGAGTCAGAATCGCTGTGGCCTCAAAGGTGAGCCCTTTTGGCCAGGGTCGTCGTCCGTTCCTAATTTTTCGGTTTGCGCGGGTTCGGCATTCATGGGATTGGGAAGTGCGATCTGGGTTCTCGATTTGCGGTGGAGATAAGCTGTTCTCTGAGATGGGTTGTTCTGTATAGGTGATAAAGGTGCGATTTTTCCATCTGGGTTTGCTGACTTTGGGATGGGGAAAGACCTATCGAATCTGGGTTTTGGGGCTGATTTCGATAAATTTGAAATCTTGTCGTCTGAATAATTGTACTCTCAAATAATTCGGCGGTTTTCTTTTTTAGCTGGATTTTGACGTGTTATGTATAGAGAGAGAGTTCTTTATCAGAAGTAACTCAAACCCTAAATTACAAGGGTTGTGATGGCAGAGGAGACATCTGGTGTGATGAACCTTGATTTGAATTTGGGTCCTATCCCCGAGCCAGGGTCAGGATCTGTACCTGTTGAAGCTGTGAATTTGGATGATTGGATTGGAGAGCCTCTTCGCGGGCACAGGGAAGCTGCTCGGTTAAGGGGTTGGCCACGGTGGAGATGGCGACAGGCGCCTGAGGCGCAGAACATTTCGATGGAGTTGAGTGAATTGAGAGATAATTCTGTTGATGGGACTTCACTGCAAGCGGGTGAAGGTAGTGTCACTGCCGAGGAGAGAGCAAGTGATGTCCCCAAAGTTTGTGAAAATAATACCAACTTCTTAGAAGACGGAGCGACAGATAAGGACAATGTTTCAAAGAATAATGGGACTGATGGGGGTTTCTTCGATTGCAACATATGCTTGGAGTTGGCTAGAGACCCTGTTGTTACTTGTTGTGGTCACTTGTTCTGCTGGCCATGCCTTTATCGATGGTTACAACTTCATGAGGATATCAAGGAATGTCCGTTTGCAAAGGAGAAGTCACATGTAAAAACGTGACACCTATATATGGCCGTGGGAACAACATTCATGAGCCTGAGGAAGATCCAAGTCTTAAAATTCCTGTTAGGCCCCATGCACGTCGTGTTGAGAGTTTGAGGCAAACCATCCATAGAAATGTTCTCAATTTCCCTATGGAAGAGATGATCCGACGCCTTGGAAGTAGATATGATTTGACTAGAGATCTTTTTAATCTACGAGACTCTGATGGTACTCGTGAAACAGGTGGGAGGACCGCTTCCTTGATAGACAGGTTTCTAACTTCTCGGAGGATGCGCAGGGAGCAAAACACAGTTGTTCCTCCAGATGATATAGTTGACTTAACACAAAATGAGACCACAAGCCATGAGAGTGGTGAAAGCCGCCGGTTGCACTCACGTTTACTTAGAAGATCTCAATCTAGAAATGCAGAAATTTCTTCTCTTACGACTCCACTTGGTTCGGCTTCAGCCTTAATGGAATATTTGCGCAGTCGTAGTATAGGAAGAAACCAAGAGCAACCTCCTCCAGTTGATGATAGAGATTCTTTCTCAAGCATTGCTGCTGTTATAAACTCAGAAAGTCAGGTGGACACTGCTGTGGAGATTGATTCCATGGTCTCTCTTTCAACTTCAACTTCCAGAAGGAGAAATGATGTTGCTCGACTTTCAGATTTGGACAGTGGGGATTCTCGTGCACCCAGAAGAAGACGACTAAACTGAAGATATACTTACCTTGTTGCAACAGTTTCCTGAAAAGTTTGACTTCGTTTGTACTCCAGAACCAGGTGAGTGCTATTTGTCAGTACTTAAAGATGTTTCCTTTATTGTGTGGCAATTTTTCAGAATAATTCTGCACTGACCTGATACATCAGGTGTTACTTCATTGATTGGAGGAGCAGCATAATAAATTTTTCCTCTTAGCTCCCTTTCTTCCCAAAATTTTGGACTGATTTTCTAGTACAAATTAGCAGTTTTTATAAGAATTTGATTCTTTCGATTTAAATGATGGATGAGTGAGTGTGGTAGCCATTATGGATACCATTAGCTATGCAGATTATCAGATAGCTTGTGTAGCATTGTGGCTTGTAACAGCAGCGGAAGTGAGGGGAAGGCCAATATTGCTATATGAGCAAAGATGTAAGAGATGTCACTTTGGATGGCTGGGAAAATTTTGAAAGATGTCAAAATTGGCCGTCAACATATATGACTGAGAAGTTGAAATATTGCCAAATGATTGAGTGTAGATAAATGGTGTAGCCTAGTTGAGTGCAAAACAGAGAAACCATAATATTTTGGTTTCTTAGGAGGACATCCACAGTAGGGAACGACTTAGCCTTTGTCTTGCAAAATGCAGGCAAAGATCTTAGATTGATTTTTGAACTTGTCACTGATGCTCTAACCCAAATATCTCAAATGTGCAAATTAATATAATCCCTCGACCACCACCATGTGAAATAAGAGGTCTAGAAAAGTTAATTTGAATTCTCTGATTCTGGTGCTTGGTGCAGAACTTTTTATGGTTAAGCTCTATTATTTCTTGAGTTCTGTTTGGGAATAGATCATCTTGTTCTGTGTGCAATGCATGGTATAGATGCTGAGGCTGAACATATTTATGAGCTTCAACCTGACTTAGCGTATATACTTTGTGTGCAAAACTCAACTTGAACTATATACCTAGCGCTCAATCAAAATCATATTTGTGCTGGATCTCAGTTCAGAATCTTGTTTGGCGAAATCAGCTCAATACCTGTGAAACAGAAACTACAAGTCAAAAAAATGAAACGCCAATCTTTTGTACTTGTAGCAGTTTCAACCTAGAAGTCCTTGCTTCTAGTGGAAGATGTTGACCCATCCTTCGGGATATCTTGCATCTTATCAAAGTGGAATAAAAAGGTTGGGGGTAGAGGGGACGAAGCAGAAGAAAAGTGCTTGTGTGCTGGTAATATGGCCATGGGCGTGGCTTAAAGGATTACCTTCTGTGACTGCTGGATTGAGGATGTCATAATCAAAGTAACAAGGAAGAAATATCATGATCTGCAACAAAGAATAAATCATACAAGTTCGACAAAATTAAGTGAAACATATTTTTAGTTAAATATGAGTAGCTTGACTTATTTACATCCTTAGTTATAGCCCTTGGGAGGTTGTGCTTGCAAATGAGCCTCCAAGTGGCTTGCAGTGTCCAGCTGGGTATGGAATTATTCTGATTTCTCTTCATGTTTATCAGGGCCAGTCACTTAGGTTCAAAAAGTTGTGACCTACCCATGTCCAAAGTGTAAGCGATTAGGTTTGTTGTAGTCTATTGCAAGAAGTTGATCGAGTAAATAATAGCATTTGTCCATGCACCTGATGTGATTTAACTGTTCTCATTGACGTACTTGTTGATAAATGGCTGCTTTAAGATGTACCTCATTCAGATGAAGGGGCATGAGGGTTCGACTGGAGTAGTTTCTCGCTGGGACAGTAGCAATGTAATTGCTAAAATGTTCCTTTTTGCCAATTTTATAGTTTATTTATGCAATTTATTATGGGAGCGCTGGAATAGTTCTTGGAAGCACTAAGTTTCTATTGTTTAATGCTCACGATCATAACCACATTTCTGATGGAAGCCCGCCCTCATGATAACTTGCTTTCCAAAGAAGGCATATACTTTATCATGCCTGCTTAGGCACTACCGTGCCTTCTGATTCAATTTGCTGTTTTAGAGTTACAAACATTTCTAACTTATTTTACTTCTTTTTTTCAGGAGATGTTAAGTGAGCTACAAAGTTTGACTGAACCCCCGCTCTGAGATCCTGTAGATCCTCATGAAAGTCTAGTCCCTGTTGTTATGTCCGAGGATTAAATATGTAATCGCTGTTCTTTTGCCGATCCATATCATAAATTGTTGTTTATGTCATGTATTCTCTGGCTAGAAAGCTACTGGTGTGCCAATAAGGACTAGTTGACATCCTATCATTAGATGTATTACCATTACCTGCTAAGTTGTGCAAATAATGAATGTTTAGATCATGTTTCCTCTCTCTTTCTCCATCTCTCTCTCTCCATCTCTCTCTCTCTCTCTCGTTACTTCAACTCTATTTTGTATTTGCTTTGTTCGTTTGATCCGCAGGGGATGCGAACTCGTTTGATCCGCAGGGGATGCGAACTCGCAGCAGCCTTGACGTTCTCAATTCGGTGAGAACGTTGCGGATAGCAACGTGTACTTTCTTAACCTTCATGCGGGCTTCAGAGTTAAGGTAGGGTCCTGGTTTACAGGGCGAGCAGTGTTTGTATGTATATATATGTGCACAGCCAACTATTGCGGCAAATGTCTGGTAATTGGAGAACGTGTGGGAGTACTCCTTGAAGCACAGCTTCGTGCAGATGTTCAGTATGGGTGCATTTGATCAACGTTTTATTTCCGAAAATACTTTTTGCTCAAAACTAGTTAATTTTGATTTTGCTTCTTGGATGAGTTTTTAAATATTTGAACGCTTTTGATAATTGCACAAAATTTTTGTTCTTGGAATAGAAGAAACAAAAATGTGTTTGATACGACTTGAATTTATTTTGTGAATTTTTAGATTTTTTTTTTTTTTTTGCTTTTTTACTTATCTTATTTTTCCTCCTTTAGCCAATCGCTAGACCTTGGCGATGGTGAGCTACCTACCAAATACGAGAGTCAACAACCTTGCTAACCCCAAGGGAGGTTAACCTCACCCAACTTAGCCATTGTTGAAGTCAGTCACCACTTAGAGGAGGAAGAAGAAGAAAGGAAAAAAAAAAATGGCTTGATTCAAAATTTATTTTCAATGATGAAGAAATAATGTTTTTCTACTTTTTAATTTTGTTCCAAATTTATTCCTAGGTCATTGATTTGTTCCTAACAATAAAAAAAAAAATAGTTGACATTACCAAACAAATTTTTAGAACAGAATTAGCTAAAAATTGACCGATTATCAAATACGGCATCCTCAAATGTTTTGATCTCGAGAAGAGATGGAAAAGGGTGACGAACCAAAGTCGCTATATTGATTATTTTAGCGAAAACTTCCCCAAATGGGCGGGCCTAGGCAGGATGGCTTCAAGAGGTTCAGGCCCAAACAAGCCCGGCCCGAGCCCGCCCAACGTGCGTATCTTCGGTATTTGGACATTTTCTTTTCTTTCTCCAATTCCCACGCACATTACCTTAGTCAACCATTATGATCATAGGACCACAATTTTTTCCTGCCTTTGGATACTAAACCTGGAAAAGAGGCGGGGTGATAATCGCGACCTAGCCGCTAGGATCGCGATTCAAGGCAATACTCAAATCAATCTGGATCGACAATGATGGCACAAAGCATCAAGCAAGATCGATTTGAAGCTTTCTGGTCAAGAATCACCATGGCCATCCGCCAAAAGGACTCGAAAAGGCAGCAAAATGAGCGGTCAACTTTTTGGCTGCCCCTTAGCAATGAATAGTCAACGTTTTCAACTTACGTAATTCACGCGACCTCGCGCACTTTCCAAGTCGCACCATTACGAGATCTAGTGTTTTATACGAAACGGCAAATGGGTTGCTGTGAAAAAAACTAAACTTTCCATCTATTGTTCATTCTAGCGGAAAATATTATGGTTAATATTATGAAGAACCTAAATCTAGCATATCTGTGAAAAATTCACCTAAAACTAATATTTTGATCGTCAAAAACTTTAAACCAATACATCAATAATAAATTTACCATCCGTTAGCTTCTACTAAATTCTATTGTCAAATTGCTAAGTTGGAGGGCACATGGCAATTAAAGGATGTATTGATTTGGGACTGTACCATCTGTTTGTCACAAATATACCAATTTTTGTCACAAATGTAATTTTGTCACAAAAGTAAATTTATCATAAATATACCAATTTTAAGTAAATTTATCACAATATACAATTTTTGGGTTTTTCGTGATATTAACCCAAAATATATATTTCACTATTATTATTTTTCTATAGGATTGACCGTGTTTATTGAGATCTATATGACTAAAGGTGAAAAAAAGTACATAACGCATGTCCTTTGATATTATACATTCTTGGGAGATGGTGAGTATCAATACCTCACACAGAAATTTTAATTTTGTTTATTATTAAATATAAATTTTAACCTTCTTGAGTTACTTGATGGTAGAATCCAAGTAGATCTACTAGGAGAAAAAAAGATAAAGAAAATACCATCAATCGCCTATAGTTTGATTCAATTACAACAACAAAAGCTTGATGGATACAAACTTGAAACGCAATATTTTTATGAATAACAAGCGAAACACGATAGACCCTCGGGCCTCTCTTTTTTGGTACAACACATTAATATTCTTAAAAAAACGAGTCAAAAGATTGTATACCAAGACATTCTAGAAATTTCATGTCCGTGAAATATCAATGACTTGGGTAATATCTAATGGGGAATAGCATTAAAATGGACATCAATATGTTCCCATAGAACCGAGTTCGAATCATTAACTAGGAAGCCCGTGTGATTACGCAGGGCGTTTATGCAGCGTGTGCTCGCTTGTCTTCGCGTACAGCACACAAACGCAATATGCTCCCATAAGATAATCGATCCCCATGATTGCTCATGATTCACATCATTGCATGAGAAATGATGGATCGTGTACTTTGACTAGCCCGATGCAGCAGCAACAGGCATCAACGTCGACAGAAGCGCGACATCATTCGGCTTTTCTTCGAAATCGGAACGCCCCAAGATTAGTGTTTTTTCTAAGGGCCTCGTGTCTCCTCTTTTCCACGCACTAGCGCAGCATCCCAGGGCAAAAGAAAGATGGGAGGGATGATGATTGATGATGACCGCGACGATGATGATGATGAAACGGACGATGATGCAGATCATTGCGAGCCACTGCAATTGATAATGAAGAAAAAAAGCATGACATATTCTCAATCATGATGTTCCCGGGAGGAAACAAGATGATCCCTCTGATTCCCAAGTTGCGTGCCTCGGTTAATCGAATGTGTCTTTTCTTGCCCTAATCTTGGCAATCGTAAAATAATCATCGGAGTTGTTTTTCTCGTAAAGTGAAGTATTAGGTTAGGTTGGGTTAACTTATTTGATACACACAAATCGTCTCATCCACATGCATCAAGTAAGACTTCACTCACAATATGAGTTCACACAGCCAATTCGACACCCCAAAATAAAGAAAAACAAGCAATATTGTACTTTTGACATGAGCTTTGCCGAATCTAAATCGAGCACTTAACCATTCAGCCAATTCGTTGAGATTATAAATCTACACTTCGAGATGCTCGTTACTTTCAAGATTATGTAAGATAATGTCTAGCGACCTTATGATGGAGTTTGGATGAGTATCGATCTCTTCGATAGGAGGGTCCGACTCCACCGAAGTGATAGATGCTATGCCATCTCTTGCCTCCTCCCGGCCAAGGGGGAAATCCTCCGTGACTTCAATAATTGCGAATGATCCCAAAAGCAATGGCATATCTCTGACCATTGCGGGTCATGTGATATGGACTCGTAGCCCTTGGTCCATATGCGTGATTTCATTCACGATTTTATTACAAAGAAAAAGCTAAGCCACGCGCAGGGGACCACCGACATACGCCTACTTTTCTCTCCCCCATTCTTCAGTCTTAGTCCCCTAATCTAGTAGATAAAGCAGACGACGCTATAAATAAGACATGAGAAATCATAGGTTAAATTATTGATAGATACATATTATTCAAACTTCATATATGGAACATTCATCATACATGCCGATTCGTCACCGTAGGACGACCTTTTTGTTGTAGCTATTGATTAAGTTTTCGCAATTTAAAGTAAGCAAAGCTATAGTTTAGAGCATTTCATCCGCGTCATATGTGTTGAAATGGTTTATTGATCTTTTTTTTGCATTTGCCCGCCTGCTAGAGACCTAAACATGATAGGATATAATTTTAAGAGAAATACTTTTGATTTTTCCGGGGTATGATAGGAATATAAATTCATTCAATATTAGTAATGTGAGTGGATCCGGAATTGGGATCAGCCAAAATTATGTTAACCTAGTTTTATTTGTCAGGGAGGCATCGGATGCTGCTATTGCCAATTCATGGACCTTCCAAGTTGCGCTATGGAGGAAAATAAAAAGAAGAGATGCATTGATGGAAAGCTGCTCAAAAGAGCTATGAAAAGAAGTTCACCCTTTTCATTACAGGTGAAAGAACAAGTTGCCTAGTTACGAAGTTATCAAGTATAAAAGCTGCCGCAGTATGAAACAAAAGATGTTTTTTAATAATCTATGGTATGTTAGAGATTCGAGGACCACTAAAATCAATTTGATTTGTGATACCATTTTAGCGAATATTAATAAATTATCGACGCAAAAGATTACGAAAGTCCTCGCTTTTCTTATGTTATTAGATTCAATCCTTACGAAAAATATCGGATTAATTTGTAGAAATTACGACTTAAAACTGCTCGAGCAATGGATCAATCGAGATACATTGAGCCTGCCCTAAAGACGATCCAATCGCTGAATTGCGTGATTTGAAAAGAGCCTCGAAAAGGATAATATTTTTAATTGAGTCGTGTAATTTACTCTCATTTTCTTGGCACGTAAAAACTTTCCTCGGAATAGTAAAAGTTGCCCGCTTTGTCTGCCCAAAATAAGAGCCAACCCTAGGAAAGGGAGGAAAAAAAAAGAGTCAGCTTTTGGTCAACTTGTGCCAATCTGATGTCGTGTACCAATGGCTGAGATACACGTGCGCACGTTGCTGGTTAGTCGAAGGGTTTGAGCATTAATAATTATCCCATCCTAATCGTGTCAAAAGGAATAAACAGAACAGGAATGATTCTAACTATACGGAAAAAACAAAGTCTACAAAAGATTGATTTGCTAAATAAGGGGATGAGTTCTGTTGAATATAGTAAACTCAATGAAATAATCATTAATGAAATGTCATATTCATGAGTTCATTCAATTTTCCAGATCAATCTTAAATATATAAATATAACAAATTTCTGTAGATGATCTATATAAACACAAAAAATAGGCTTTTACCAAAAAAAAAACACAAAAAATAGGCCTTGTCGCTATCATCGTCATCACCAAGAGAATGGTCAAACTAATTCCATCGGCTTGATTGTTTGATTGGTCCTTTCTCTACTCAATATTCATTACCCTCTATTTATCAGCTAGGTGATTTATTTTATATATAATACTCATAAAAAAATCTCAGCCATTTGATTAATTATCGTCTGCTAGCTTATATGATGATGCGGCTCTTATTTGGCGACATGCAATAATGCAGTAGCAACATTGCGCATGATTCATGATCATGAGCCCATCAACCTATCAGCCCCAAATCAATAGATAGACAAGTCACCTCACCACTCCCTTGAAGGAAAAAAAAACCACTATTGGCTTAATCATGAGAAGTAAGTCACGTTTGCTGCCTTGTGCTCGTTTCCATTAATCATCCATAAGGACAAATACCATATATTATTAATTCACTTTTCCATAAAATGCATTGATAATTTTTTCTGCACCAAGCAAATTAAACAATAAAATATATCTCATATTGTTATCTAACCATTTAAGTTTCAAAACAATTTATTCACGCGCTCGACTTTACTTAATTCAATTTCTTTCATTAGACCAGCTAATTTTTGCTCAAAAACAAAAGTCTCAAGCTACAAAACCTATATTTTTCGTCATTCTCTTTAAAATAGACGTTGCTCTTCAATTTAACATAATACTTGGGTGGAACTTTATTAGGAGAGACTTGCATATTTAATGGATCTCTTACGGAAAAATACATCATACCTAAGACTCGGCAGTTTCGAGACTTGGTACAAGAAAAAAAAATACATCGCACTTATACGTGCAACCTGGCATGTTTCGGTCCCACCAAGTCAAATCTCTCTCTGTCCCCATCTCTCTCTTTAGTGTACAAAACGTGGTCGTGTATAATCATGTAGATTCACGTGTGTTCGCCAATGTGGATAGCCTCGGACCATCTCTGTCCTCGTTTACTAGGACTAGGCAATAAAAATGAACATAAAAGCGCACTCGCGTGAAGGTGTGCGTGGATTGGAATGAACTAACAATTAGGTTTCTCCTTCCAAAGCCTGAAAGCCTTCATCATATTTGCTGCGTTCTCTCTCTTTGGCGTCGATCAGATGGAGCTGGGTCTGAGCTTGGGAGATGCGTCCTTTCTTGAGAAGGAAGACTTAGGGTTTCATCTTGGGTTGGGAAGCAGCTTCTGTGGACGGCCAAAGGAAGCAAGAGATCACGGCTGTGGCGGTGTTGAAGATAAGAGTAAGCGGCCGAGAGACGTCGTAGCTCTTCAGCTTCATCTCTTTCCTTCTCGAAGCCCATCTTTGCTTCCTCAGCTCAACGATAATAACGGTAAGCTCCTGTTTTCGCTGATTTTCTACTTCGTGATGCTTTGAGATTTGAGCTTTTGCACGAGATGGATCAAAACTAGAAACTCAAAACAGGAAGTTTCAACGTTGTCTATATAGCCTAGTGATAACATAGAACCTTGTTTATTTTGTTTCTTTCCTCCTGTCTTTCGTTGGCCACTTCGATATTTGCACGAAGGAAACCTGTTCGAAAAAGGGATCAATCACTTCACTTGATTCCATATGAAAGAATATGGAAAGGGCTTCACCAGATAATCCTATCATCCGATTCTGACTCACCTTCAAATGACTGATGTGATGACCCTTTTGTCCATTGCTTTCCTTATTAATTACTTTTCCGCTGCTCGTATGACTATTTCAGTGTTGCGAACGTATCATCGAATTCCTTCGCCAATTCTTAGCCTGGGGATTGGAGTTTCTGTCTTTTCGTTATCCCCTAACTTTTCACATAAGTTCAGAAAATTCATCGTCTGTTTCGGCCATATAATAAAGTACGAGAACTCTTCTCTCGATGTATTCGAGCAAAACACAACTAAAAACAGGTCATGGTATCTTCACAGGCGATTCTTCAGATGGGCTAGCCGAAGGGAAGTGGTTGCCAAGCCGGTTGCTGGCGACTGCGGCGGCGGCAAAGACTGAGGTGGTGGATGTTGGGGCGGAGCGGCTGTCTTCACCGAACAGCGGCACATCTTCGTTTCATCAGCTGGAGTTCAGATCGGGCTCAGGCGGAAGGAGCAAGACGGTCGACGCCTTGTCGTTGGAAGGCGACAATGAGAGGGCGTGTTCCAAAGGCAGCGATGAATATGATGAAGACAATGGCTTGGCTCGGAAGAAGCTCAGGCTGTCCAAGGAACAGTCTGCTTTTCTTGAAGAGAGCTTCAAGGAACACCATACCCTTAATCCTGTAAGTGTAATAATATGCAGAAGAGATTGAAGCGGCGTAGAACTATAAATTATTCAGTTCTTAGATTACGCACAACTCCTTTTTTGCGCGCACGCAAACTGTTGATCTCGTGACTAATAAATTTTACCCCAATTTACTTATGCTTACGTACATAGTGGGATTAACTTTTACTTCTGTAAGTGAAAACTTCCACTGATCGTGACATAAATCACGTATTGATATGTTCTTAAAATGAATGGTTAATATACATATTAGCAAATGTGTGCATGCGTTGCGTGCGTGCAATAAATTGGTAGTCATTAAATACTTAAAAAAATTACAGATTTGAAAAAACGGTACAAGAAATTTTATTCTTGGAAAGAAAGAATTACGACTTTCTAAAAGTACTTTTTGGAAGGTTGTTAGAGGATAGAAAAAATCCAAACTATAATACTCAAAAACGCAAAAGATAAAATTTTAAAAAATAATAATAATTTAATCGTCCATGGACACGATATTTGTTAGAAGGTATAAGTGTATTGGAAATCTTAAAATTTGTCAAGAAAGTACAATTTAACCCTAAAACTTTTAAAAAGTACAATTAAGACATAAAACTTGTCCAAAAATAAACTTTTAAAAAGTGCAACCAAATCATAAAATTTATCAAATTGATCCAATCAAATCTTTCTGATGATGGCACTTTTTAAAAGTTTTAAAACTCGATTGCATTTTAGTAACACACTTTAGGATTTGATAACATTTTTTTTTAAGTTTTAGAACTCAACAACACTTTCGTAACAAGTTTTTGGACATCTATTTATAGAAAAGGCAATTAAGGATATTTTTCCATTTGTAGATCAAATAATTAAGGATATTTAGGAAAAGAAAAAATCCCTTAAAAGTAGGAGGCTTTCTTTTGTTTTGTATAATAGAATAGATAATTAAGACTAGCTAATTTTATGTTGAAGACTTGCGAAAGATCCTATCCATAATTTAAATACCATGCTCCTGGAATTATGAAAACAGTATACCATTTTATCATTACTTGAGAAGGACAAGGGATTTGATAAATAATAATGCTGAGGGTATACTAAGACTTTGCCCAAAAAGATCATGGCAAGCTCTTAACATACACAGCAGTACTCTATAATAATATTCTTCAAAAGGTTAGTAACCAAAAGTTGAGAATATACAGTGATAAAGCGACTAGCTTACTGTTAAGATGAAATGTAATTCGGACTCTTTGATGACTATGCTCCTCGTGAGTTCACGAAATGCGCGACAACGAAATACTGGCAAATGCAAAGAGATAGTAC
Source organism: Eucalyptus guilfoylei (assembly GCA_016097605.1). Taxonomy (NCBI): domain Eukaryota; kingdom Viridiplantae; phylum Streptophyta; class Magnoliopsida; order Myrtales; family Myrtaceae; genus Eucalyptus; species Eucalyptus guilfoylei. The sequence continues at coordinate 30,783,909 of CM027860.1, forward strand.
TGCACGCTCGACGTATGAGGCCCACACGAAACACATTTTCAACATATGTACCATTTCGGGTTTCATTTCCACCGTAGCTGCACTAATGTTCTTGTTTCTTCTTCTGGGCTAACCTTATTCTCTGTAAATGCGCAGAAAGAAAAGCTTGCATTGGCAAGACAGCTGAATCTACGCCCTCGCCAAGTGGAAGTGTGGTTTCAGAACAGAAGAGCAAGGTGAAAATATTTCTGCAATTCTAGCACAGGACATATCTGATTCTACATGTCTCATGCTGGAGCTGAGACACTAGGGCATGCATTATCCATATATGGAGAGCTTATCAACTCTTATCACATAATTCACGATGATCCAAACTGAGAACTGCATCAAATATTGCTATACGGTTTATGTTAACAAGTCCAATTTTCAAAACGCTGATTGTGACCTCGACAAGAAAAGTCTAATATTTCTTTTTATGGTTGCTTAAAAGGAATCACAAAGCAGATGTTGACGTATTTTATGTAATTCACGTGTATCGTCAGGACGAAGCTGAAGCAAACGGAGGTGGATTGCGAGCACTTGAAGAGATGCTGCGAGAGACTGACAGAAGAGAACAAGAGGCTGCACAAGGAGCTTCAAGAACTCAGGGCTCTCAAGTCCTCCCACCATTACTCGTTCATGAAACATCCGGTTCCAGCCACCACTCTCTCCATGTGCCCCTCCTGCGAGCGCATCTCCACCTCCAGTGCCGCCGCCACTAACACGAATAAAATGCCTGCTCCATCGTCATCATTAACGTCGGCTAATCCTAGAACAGCCTTAATCCACCAGCCTCTCCCGAATAATACGCAGGCTCAAGCTGCTTCCTGATGCATTAGTAATGGGCACGCTGTTCTCTTCTCCTTTCTTGTAAATGACATTCAGGCTTCTCTTCACCATTTTAACTTTGGTCTTGTTCAATCAGCTCTATCTTCCTTTGTCTCAGATTTAAGTTGCTCTATTTTTCCTTATTAACTATATAGACGTATAGATTTCGACATGGCCACGAACCAATGTCTGATGATTTTTCTAGGAAAGATTGATGTATTATATATTTGTTGATTGATTGTTCACGTGGTTTTTGTGAATCCAGAATATATATAGGAAGCTAAACATCATGCACGAGTGGTATATGAAGTATATGTCCAACGGTGCCAATTACAGTGCATGAACCACAAGGGAATTTAAAGCCTGTATTTTTTGCCAGTACCAAAACAAACGACGTATATATTATAAAATGCAGTTGGATCGATATAGCAAAATAAGTCCGTACAAATATTCTCGGATTCCTCCTTAACGCGACATGACTAGAAAAAAAAAAATAGAGGATTAGCGTTCATGGTGATTTAGGGTAGCTAATCCACGACGTCCTTGCGTAATACTGCATTTAGTGGACTAAGCTTCGTCCTTTTGCCCGCATGTTGTTCTTGCACATACTTTCCTTATATTCCCACTAATAATAAGAATTTCCAGCCTTATTTACTGTTGGACGGAGAAGAAAGAAAAATCTTGAGTTGACCATAGTAACTCGACATTTGACCGCTACAACCCTCTCTATCATTACGGTCTTGAATGGTTCTTGAATATTATGGTGAGGATTGAATCATTGGACTTGTATCTTATCTTATCCTTAACTGGGTTTGATTGCCAAGCAGACTTCAAGAACCCTAGACCCACATCGTAAGTCCTTTTTTCTCCCTCGAACATGAGCGGGTCGCTCTCATCGACAATAGATTCCAAAAGTCCGAATGATCGAACCGACTTGCAGTCACTGATCCTATGGTTGCGCTCAAATGATGTATATTGCTTGGGACTAATAAACAGAGAAGGTTTTCCAAATATTAGTCACTTTTCCTTTGGCTGACAGTAAGCTTATTTGGAAATCATCGATCATCTCACTGTATAGTCATTAGGGAGAACGGTCCACCTTAGCTCCTCTAAACACCGAATAACTCTAAGAGCGACGACATGACTGTCAAGTTGCTGTTAAATATCACGCTAGCATCCAATATGACTATGGAACGACCTTGACAATTTAAAAAAAATATATATATATCTCCCGAAAGTCCAAGAAAGAAGGTAAGGAAACAACCGGACCTCTTTGGTAGTAAGACTATGGAGGCACCGAGAGCCGATCTCATCAGACAATTAGCCCGATTGGACGGACGCTAGATTAACGCAACAACATCGCTATCCAACACTCCACAAAAGGACCAACTTAGATGAACAACCACATGGTTCGGCCAGAGATTAACGAAGAAAAGAATAAGCCCATGGACCATGGAGGAAGGAACCATTATTCACTAGCAGCTCAAGAACTCGCGGCGTTACCAACCTCTATTGTTAGTCAAACCTAACTCTTAGGACAACCGTTGATTGCGCAGGTTTTCACGCGACAGTAGACATTTCACAGGTCATGCAAAATGCCTGTGGATGGAGAAACGATCTGGGAACGCTATTCCCCTGCACGTGAGGAACCCACCACTGTGCAATGGCCCTCGGTCAAACTGAGTTGTTGGAAAACTGTTCCTGCCATGAGAAGATTCGAAATGAGAGGAAAGGTGAGCTAGAACAAGGTCGCAGCTGCTCATCAGAAAGAAGAACTGCTAGGGCTAAAGCGTCCATTATTTTCGCCTTTTCCGCTTTCCAGACATGAGTATGCGAATCTCGCTTTCGATGCCTATGTTTAGTCACGATGTAATAATTGCGCTTTTTAGGAGAAAATTATTGCGTACGGCCTAGAGGTCAGCTAATGCGAGGGACTTTGGAGCAATCTGGCCATTTTTTGGATGCGCAACCCAGATTTTCTCAACTGTTGAATCACATGAATCAAGTAGAATCAGTGCCAAGACAGCCGCCACTGCCGTTCTGTTGATAATAACAATTCTCCTCTTTGTGCCACGTAATTTCTCCCATCGAGTAATAAGCGACCGATAGTAGTCATTGAAATTCAGTAAAGTTTTCAATTGAACCACAATACTTTGATTTCAACGATAAGTCTTTGTGTTCGATGCGCTTTGAGCAGGATCCGGTCATTTTGCTCCTGCAAAATGTTGACACGGCGGACGCATGGTCAAATTTCTGCATGTCGGATCAATCGCCAAGTGGGCATCGTGATTTGCGTTTGATTGGATTCCCCGCCAAAATGCTTCGATTGGAGAAGAAGTTGAAGTTTATTGCATCATGCCATTGGAATAAAAGCTCGTGACGGGATCGCAAATTCAACTCTCGAGGGCCAAAAGACCCTTTAATTTTTTTTTCTTCGAATTCATTAATTTTTCTATTTACGTTATCAACCCAATTACTAGAACAGCACAGACATGAAAAAGATTGGACCCGCTAAACAAGTCTCTCGATTCCCAAAATGACTCATGTGGCCCAGAGCGGGCCGTCAAATTAGAGCTCGACACATAAATTCACCTAAGTTTTTAATTTCTATTGACCGTACTTTTTTTTTGCAAATCTATTGACCGTACTTTGAGATAACTTTTCCTAGTTTAGTATCGAAGAACAGGAACCATACACTTGTCATTCTCGAGATAAAGAACAGCCAAACCAAACGCCATAGCAGGAAAACTTAACCGACACAATCAACGCTGACACTGTCCCTTTCCCGCAATCAAGTGTCAGAAATGGCGGTCAAACCGTCCCATGTGATCCCGTGACAAAGTGCTTCACTTTGAACCTAAAACCAAATACGAGAATATCATTCTTTACTAACCATCGCGAAAGACAGGACCAGTCGGTCACCTCCATCGCGCAAAAGGAACCCTTTTGACCGAGAAAATATTGTGTACGTCTTATGCTCCAGCGTGGCAAATGGGAAGGCAGCGAGAACGCGACACGTGTCAATATGGGTCCCACTCCATCAGGCCATACATGTGATGTCCATTCTTCAAATTTTTGCATCCTCTCTCCTCACTAATTGCTGGTCTTCCCGCTCCATTCGCGTTGAAACCCCCTCCCCTCTCTCTCTTCAACTAGAGGACACTCTCTCTCCTCTGTCTTCTGCATCTTCCGAGAAAAAGAAGCCCGCCCACTTAGGCCGGTCGCGGCGGTCGACGACGATCTTAGGCCGCAGAGGTCTCCCGCTTCCGCGAGCGGAGGGGACGAGCAAGAACGGATCGGCACGGACTCCATCGGCGTTCCTTCTCTCGCAGCAAAGCCAAGGGTAGAGATGATGGAAAGGATATGAGCTCGGGATGAGACAGGCGGGGGCGCTTTAGGGCGAGAGAGAGAGAGAGGAAGTGGTTCCTGGAGGTGGTGGCGGCGGCGGAGGCGACGTGGCGGAGGCATCGGATCTGAGCGCAGGATGCCATCGGCGGGGGCTATTGGGAGCGACGGAGAGAAAGTGGCTCCTGAAGGTGACAACGGAGGTGGAGGCAACGTGCTGGAGATTGCGCGTCTGAGCTCAAGAGGCGAACGGCGAGACTCTTGAGAGCGAGAGGGAGGGAGCGTTTTTTGAAAAAAAAAAAAAGTGGGCGGGCTTCTTTTTCTCGGAAAATGCAGAAGACAGAGGAGAGAGAGTGTCCTCTAGTTGAAGAGAGAGAGGGGAGGGGGTTTCAACGCGAATGGAGCGGGAAGACCAGCAATTAGTGAGGAGAGAGGATGCAAAAATTTGAAGAATGGACATCACATGTATGGCCTAATGGAGTGGGACCCATACTGACACGTGTCGTTCTCCGAGCGCCTTCTTGTTTGCCAGGCTGGAACGTCTCACGTACCTAATATTTTCTCCTTTTGACCAGGAGTTGCTTCAGGAGGAAGAATACGTGATGACATGCAAGGGAAAAGTTCGAGAGGAGATCTGCATTTTATATTTGCCGGCGTGAAAAGGAAAATTCTAGAGAACATCATGCTGCATGGGCGGGGGGCATCTTTCACGTGAATTACGATCGGATCTAGAAGCAGGAGCTGATTTGTCGAGTTTGCAATGCATTACGCAATTACATGTGGCCGCAGCACCGCAAGCCGAGGATGATGCAGAATAAAGAGAATGTATGTACTCTGGATCTAACGTGCCATGAAAACAGCAGCAACGTTTGAAAAAAAAAAAGTTTATAGAAATTGATCGTTCTCGATGACTTTGACTAGATGGGTGCAAAGTGCAAATGCAGCAAAAGAGATTTGTACTCTTATGGTGGACCCAGTTTCATCTTTCTTACAGTATCATCCTTCATGAGTTCTCTTCCGAAAACAAGAACATAATTCTAGACAATTGTAAAGAGTAACATTGCTAAAGAGACAAATGCATGCAGCGAGGCGGCAGCATCAAAATATTGCTCAGCCCCAAACATACGTAGGTTTTCCGTTTGCTGAATCTATGAAATCTTTCATATGCATAACCTATGAACACAATAGGAATTTGTTACATCACGGATCACTCCATCCATCACCCTCCACTCTCTTAACAGGAGGGAAAAGAGAGGGGAAAAAGGAAAAACTTGCTTTCATGTAGCTATTCTCGTTCTCGCTCTCATCGGTCATCCTTTGGATGTGTAAATACCAAGACCGAAAGGAGTATTCATTTGTGCGTGGTAGTAATAAAAGAATTTAATTTCACCTCTGTAATATGTGCAGTTTCGAGACTGATCCGCGTCTCTTTTGCGGTTGCTACTTCTGGTTCAACTTCACAAGGAGTTCGGCATATAGAATCTCGTTCCATGCATCGGGCACACCAGGGAGGCACCAGTGGCTGCAATCTTGGAATCTCAGCGGCGATCTCCTCTCCACATCCGTCAAATGTTGTTTCCGATAGATCGACGGGTGGCCGTCTTTCCTATAATCCGTCATTTTGGTGACGTTCAGGTAATTGACGTGTGTTTTCATCCCTCTAAACACCTTCTCCAACACAATCATCTTCGGAGGATATTCTCGAAGGTACGTGTCATTCTTGATGGGCTGAGTCTCGTGGTCACATTGACCGCCTGAATTCCATTGTCCACCACTGCACACAGAGAAGAGGACTAAGTTAAAGATTGAGCTTTTAAGCCGATAAGATGAAAAAACGCACTAAGGCCCCAAATGAAGCAGCTTCGAGGAAAATGATACGTGAGAGTTTAACTATTGCAAGGAGGGCAGATGATTAGATAACCGATGAATGAGCTTTGGTGCTTCGACATACAAGTTTAATGTCCAATTGAGGTGATTGGGTTTTATTTAGTAATGCTAGAGATGCTAAAATTGGACTTCAAAATTAGTTCACTGAACAATGGGATAGCCTGTATAAGTAAACCAATGTGGAGAATCAATCTCGGTATCTCTAGCATTATTTGAACACTAGACAAGCATTAAAACCTTTCAGGCTAAAGATCAGTTTCACAAAAGCATCCGCAACATTAAATTATGAACACTACATAATTTTTAACAATTTTAGAATCAGATGACGAATCCTATTACCATAGATATACATTCAACCATTGCTCATTAAGCACTAATTCATATAAACTTGTGGATAGATTGTTCGGGGGCTTGCGGAAACACAATTGTCCCACAAATTGACAATCCCGAAACCTTGGAGCAACATTTTCCGCGTCAACTTCGTTAATGACACTACGCACACAAACAATGCATGCCCACACAGAGAGAGCAATTAAAGAGCAATCTTAGCATACCTAAAATGGGAGTCAGAGTATCCTCTGAAGAATACGATAGACTTCCTGGGGTTTACATTGGCATCGACCCACCTCGCCCATGTTGTAAGAGCTTTCCGGAATGCCTCTAAAACATTTAATTCACCATACACATGGCTACCTTCTTGATAATAGTCTTTCCTGAAACATTTCAATCATTCATTCAGATTATCCAAACGACGGTAACAATGATCTCTTCTTCCATATGAAACAAAACATCACCAATGAAATGATCTCTATCTACCACATTCATGGTCAAGCAAATGGCATACCCTTTGGAAGTTTTATCGTGAGTCCACCAGTGACCAGTGTTGAAGATTATGATGTCCGCACCTTTATACTGATCAGATGACCTTCCTACCAAATCTAACCTAAGTGTTTCCTTTTTAGATCCATTCTTGTCGGGCATTTCCCATTCTCGAACCAAAAACGGGGACACAAAGAACTCCACTGTGAAGTCGTAGTCCTACCAAATACCACCACCAAAGCATTAGCGTCAAGGCAAGAATCGACGCGTATTGAGCAAGAGGGATGCGAATTCAGGTCATATGAAAAGGAGATATGAAAAGGAGAACAATTCGATAACCTACTTTGAATACGAAGGAGTACGATGCTTCCCCGCGAAAGTGCTGTCTGCCACTGGCTTCATAGACTTTCTTGTGATCTTTCACAGCACCTCGCAGGATGCAAACCAGCGATTCCCACATATTCCGGTTCAAGGAATCGCCAACGAAAACCAGCCGCTTCCCTCTCAACAATTCGATCATGTGCCTCGCATTCAACCTGATCATTCACAACCTTCTCACATCAACATAGAATTGCACAATCTCCAACGACACGGGACAATGCACGTAGCACAACATCAAAAATGGTAAAGCGGTGTTCGGAAGAAGGAAGGTTTATAAACGATTGAAGGAAAAAAAAAAAAAAAGCTTGACGACCTTCAGTTACCTATTTGCATGGCCAAGCAAAACTTAAGTTTTGAAAACTCCTAGATCGAGATATAACAGATCGAGATACACCCAATCTCAACCGAAAGGAGTTTTAGAACACAATTAAAAAATAAAAAACAAACTTTTTCTTCTTGGTTTCAGATTTGGCCTTACAAAGAAAGAGAAGGCAACAACAAAGATGAAAAAACAGAGTGAACACTGCCCAGAAGCACACACATAATTGGAAGTAAAAAAAACAATACCCACATTCCAAAGAGTAGATCCACGGTTAATTATTTGGTTTCTAGCTAAAGCAAGAGGCACAATGAAATCGCCCGAACAATCATGGTAAAATTCAAATCAACCTCAAGCGCAGTCATACCTTGGCAGATTACAACCCTTAGGCCTCCATCTGTACTTCTGATAATCCTTGTCAGGCCTCCCATTGAGTATGCAGTTGAATTGCTCGTCGATCAGCGAGCACGAGCCCGGCTTGTAAAGTGGGTAAGAATCGTCCTTCACCCACTCCCCGTCGAAGAAATCGCACTTCTTCAACGACTCGATCCAATCACCCGTCCCCTGCTTCGCCGACGCCCCTGAAACAGTGCCATTGCCCTGTTTTCTCAACAGGGAGTTCGTGTAGTTCGGCTTGATTTGGTTCTCCCCGACAACCTGCGCTACCTTCGCAGTATCGTTCTTCGCTGGAGGAGCGAGTGGCTCCGCCGGGCTCTGGGTGCGATTAGCCGACGAACCCGGCGCGGCGACACTCGTCTGATTCTGCTTCGGAACTTCAGGCGTCGTCGGTTTCGGTGTTTCCAATTTTGCTGCGCTCTGCGTCGCGTTCTTCACTTCGTCTTGCTTCGGCGCTTTAAGGGCAGCCGAGCCCGGCGAACTCAGAGTGATGTTTCGCGCAGGAGGCGGCGAAGCCGCTCTCGCAGTGGAAGCATCAGCGGTCTGATTCGGCCTAAAAATCGGATCTTTATCAGAATTCACCGGGACTCGAGTGCCGTTTCGCTCTTCCGGAGGTCGAGAAGCCGTGGCGTTCGATCCGGTCCGAACATTGTCCAGAGAGGGAGGAGGGGACGAGACGGCACCGTCGGCAGCGGCGCCATCGTCGTTGGGGAAGAAGTAAGAGAAGAGGGGAGAGGACTGAGATCTGTAAGAATCGGCGGCGGAGGCGGCGGTTGCGGTGGCGGGGGGGGTGGCGAAGATGTTGGAGAACCAGGGGGAGGAGGAGTCGGAGGAGGAGGAGGAGGAGGGGTTGAGGAGGAGGAAGAAGGTGAAGGCGACGAAGGCGAAGGTGAGGGCGTAGGCGAGGGCGGCGGTGCGCTTGGTGCGGAGGAGGGACCTGAGGTCGGAGTAGAAGAAGAAGAGGCCGCCCCCGCCGCCGATGGGGAGGTGGTGCTTGCTGGGGTCGGCCATGGAGGTCGACACCGCTCCGCTCTGTTCCTCTCTCTCTCTTTCTGCTGTATCTTTCTTCCTCTGCTTTTTGCGTGGAGGCGAGAAAAAGAGAGAAACCCAGAAGAGGAAATGCGTTTCTGGGTATGAGTGCGCGTAGAGAGAGAGAGAGAGAGACGGCAAGAGAGAGAAAGTGGTGGGCTTGTGTGCTGTGCAGAGGGGAGAGAATGTGAAGTGGTGAAAGTGGAGGGACTGTGCAAGGGGGGGGACACAGAGAGAGATTGCTGCGGACGGACGAAGACGCTCGTCAATGGAGTTTGGAAGTGGGGCGGGGGGTTTTATGTCTTTGACCTTGGTGTTCGGGGGTAATACCGGGAATGCCACTGAAGCTTTTCACGTGACTCTTTTCTGTATTTTCAACGAGAACTCGTGTCGAATTTGCCAGATGATCTTAGCTTTTTATCCCTCCAGGGTATCTTGTGCTGCTATCCGATCTAACCCACCTCCAGATTGTGAAATTTCAAAAGGACGGCGTTATTTCCAATCTTTGCATAACTAAATTTAACTCGACATCTATCGGTTGAATTGCAATTGAAATTGGTAGTTTCAAATTTATTTACTTTTCTTTTTTTTATGAATTTTCTATATTTATATAGGAATCTACTTATCATAATTAAATATTTCGCATGTTTAGCTCGTTGTTCATTGTAAATTTTTTTATGTATATTAAAGTCATTATATATTTCTTTTATCATACATTTCTTTTATTGATAGATATTACTTCCATAAAAATTTGTGACATTGAAAATATAAATTTCTAAAAAAATCTAGTTTTTTATACATTTTTGAATGGATGAAGTTTAATTAAATCAAAACATTGCATAAAGTAAGAATTTTTTTTTTTTTGAAAATGCCAATGAAGATTGATTAACATCATCTCTGCTGAACTATTTATAAAAAAAAAATATTAAAATACCTCATTGTGCATAATGTTTTTAGTGTATTCCTATATATTGTTCCAATTTTTACATGCTCTGTATAAAAAGTATGTCATCAATATGGTAAGGAAAAAAAGGTGCCTTGGTATCGTAAAGTAAAAGACTTAATGTATATTTTAAACTAATGGAATTAATAAAAAGTTCATAAAAAATGTGAGATTTTGAATTAGAGGGACGAAAATTAAATGATTTGTTATAAGATCAATGATAGAAAATAGACTTTCCAATTTTATACTATACCAAAAAAATGTCTTTTTTTCCCTTACTATTAGTAATATAATTTTACACAAAGCATATAGAATGTTGTAGGAATATATGATAACGTGCTTTTCTTTAATAGCAAAAAAAAAATTGGTAAATACTTAATAATGGTAATTATCCTAAATTCAATGAACGCACTCGTCCCTGAGCAAGATATTAGCTTAATACAATTCGACATCCATCGTCTATTTCCATTTTAAAGTGCATGACCATATATGTATTGTACGAGTAAAAGACAAATGAAGCAATTGAATAGGAGATATGGGTCAACCAAAGAGTTGCTCATTATTTTGATTTTTGAGACTTTCAATCTTGATTATCCAAGAGCTAATCTAGTTAAGAAGAATTTGAATTTCTCAAGTTTTCTCCCCTATCTTGTTGCTTGAAATTCTAGCACTAACTTCCGGAGAAGGTTAACATTTGTATAGTATCAGCACAATCATGCCGCATGCGTGACTCATTCAATGGACACTATTTTCTATGGGAGAGTTCCCATTGGATCATTCGTTACGACACTAGCAACGCATGCCCGAAAAAAATAAATTACGTGCATTCTTGAATTTGCAATCGTTTCATTTGGATTTGGTCAAAATTATTCGTATGACATGACATTAATTCCAGTAGGATAGTCGTAGAATCTGAATGGCACAACCCATTATTTCCTTTCTAATGAGAGGATATCGAGGGCATGGGAAATGGAATTCCAAGTATACAAATCCCTCTAAAACAATTGGAGAATACAATTTCCTTGTCGTGCCGAAAAAAATAATAATTTATTTGGCTTTATCATTGGTCAAATGTTCCATAATTGCTATGCCCAAAAGAGTATTATTACATTCAAGTAAGTTAAAGTTTTCATAATTATCAAACTAGATGCACCATCGGGATGTTCATTTTTCAAGCGAAATCAATCTATTTAACTCATGATTATGTCCAAGCGCATGAATATGCTCTCAAATAATAAGTGGGTGTGCAAAGCCTTGTTGTGTTACATTGAAACTAGGTTATTATGATAGCTTCAATTGATAATGAGTCTATTCTTGAGCTATTCATTTTATATGTAATTAATTATTTTTCACGATTTAACTAGCATCATCAATAGTAAATGCTACGCCAAGTGTGTCGAGTCCCCATATTAATTAAACAAGAAGTGTATAAGCCTCTTGATTTTTTTCGTATGATGTAAATAACTAACACCTTTAAGAAATTTAACAAAGAACGGAAAATTTAAAATAAAATGAAATAAAAAGGAACACAAAGCAAATTCCAAAAAGGAGGAACTTTAAGTGGGAGTGGCAAAAATGGTAATTTGGGCGGGTCGGTCACTCGCTCACTCAACGCGCTTCGCTTCTCCTGTCGCCACTTTGAAAGTTCAGCCAGCCAGCCAATGTCTTCCGCTTCACCTTACCCGATGCCACAAAAAGTGCTTCCTTTCTCCAATCAGTTAAATAGCTTTCAGCGCGTTGGGGTCCACGTGTCGTGTGGCCCCCCGTCTTTTTCCCACTTTCACTTACCCAGGTACTCCCGCGTACGTACTTACCCCCACGCCGTCGCTTTTCGCGGCGGACGAACATCACCGCAGCCATGGGCCTCGCCTCACCCGATCGCTCTCTCTCCCTCCTCGGTAACCGTTACAACGGTCCAATCGAAAATCATCCTACCTAAATCCACCTTTTTCTTAACCCATTTTCACGCAAATACAATTTAATAAACACACGAGTACCTGACCCATTGTATTTTTATATTTAACTCAATTTATGAAAATTTATATATAAACTGAGACAATAATGCCAAGTGAGTAAACACAATATCGATTAAAAGCCAAAAGAAACTCATGCAGTTAATTAGAGCTAAATAAACTGTGAATCTCTATCCTATGGTAGAATTGTTTATGCTTCTTGTGTTTTTTGTAACTCTAGACCAAATTCGATCGATCATCTATTTTTTTATTGTCACATTACAGCTGATCTTGTTATGTTTTGGGCTGCTAGATGCAACATTCCTTGGCATAACAGGGGGTGGATGGACAATCTTCAGTGAGCCATCAAGTGTATCTCGGGTGTGACTTTTATCAAAGTATTGCAAGGTACTCTTTTGGTGCTCTATGCCACGTCATTTGGAAGACGCGGAATAACATACTCTTCCGAGGCCAAGCCTTGTTCATTCTCACGATAAAAAACATCTCTTTGAAACTATGAAGGATAAGGCACTTACCTTCAATCACGGTGTCGACACACCGAAAAACAGGAGGATCCAAAGAAGTTGGGGACTCGACCCCACTATCTTCTCTTGGTAGTGTCTATTCCCTCTTTGTAATTTTGTCAAGGGTTGTTCGTGCTTGACTTCCCTTTTCATTTCCTTTTTTTTTTTCTTTTTTCGGCACCCTTCCACTCGTTATAACTTGTATGCCATTATGAGTGTAAGTTTTGATGTCGAAACCCCTGCTATATAGCCATGTTTGGTTAAAAGTTAATACAATGCTTACATTATCAAAATAATAATAATAAAATAAACTATGAATCCATTTAACACCGATGCTATTTTAAACTTTATCATTCTAAACTTATTTATTAACTATTTATTGAATATAACTAATCCACATAATAATTTGGCTCATCAAATAGGAGTCGAGATCCGTTGAAAAAACAATTGAGTGAATAAATGGGTTTGTGATGGGTATAGTAATCGCGCACTACAATGTGAGGGGATTGTGAAGCACCGTGGTTGGACAGCCCCGTGACGGCCAATGGGTGAGCCACCAATCGAAGCAAAATTGCGATGGCCTCGTCTCCCTTGGCCGTCGCTGGAAAATTGTCGATGGATAAAACGAAAATGGCTTTTTTTGTGGCGGAGTTTAGAAGCAGATTTGAGATTAGAAAACAAGGAGATGCTAATCACACGAGATACGACGAGACTAAGGTTGCATTAAGCATCGGATAAATAAAAATCTTGCATTAATGGCATCCCACCGACTACCAGTCCCTGCTAATCTCCTGTTTAATCACTACAGGGCACAGGGGAATTCCTGTCTAGATCCGAGATCAGTGGGCCCAAATAAATCGCGACCGTCGATTTGCTGGATCTGGATCCGAATCCAGACAAAAATCTTCCATGCATGCGGCATGTCTTGTGATAAATGGAGGTGAATGCGGTGGAATGATACGGTGTACGTCAGCCGCATCCGTTGAGTATATTTGTAGAGTGATGTTTCCGCTATTGTAATTTAGGATAAATACCGTATCGTGGAATGTGCAAATTGACTAAAATATGTTAATCATTCTTTCAATCATTTGGAATGTGAGCTCTTGTGTTTTATTTATTTATTGACTTAGTGTGTTCATTCAATAAGCTTTTTTCTCCAAAATAATGGGTAGTTGTTTTTAATGACAACTTTATTTTTTTCTTTCCTTTATAATCTTTTGATAGAACGAAAGGGTGAGGGGATAAATTCAATCTCGACGGTTTCTCAGCAATACTATAGGAAATACATATAAGATGCTAAATGTCCAATTCGAATCTTTGATACTATCGAAAGGGCCAAATGATTTGAGAAGCTAGATGGACTTACTCAAAACTAAGCATTTCAATAGATGAACCGGTTATTTTTAGCCCCGCGTGCCATTAGGTTTCAAATCTAAGATTAAGAAGGATGCATTTGTTTCATTGAAAATTTCATGATAGATGAAAATATTTTTCATGGAAATCATCTTAAGGAAACATAGCTAGCTTTCATTTGTTTGATAATTAAGAAAAAGTGATTTTTTTGTTGTCGAAGAGGAAATCATTTTCCTTCCAATCTAAGCTTCTTAATTTCAATTCATGGAAATCATTTGTTTGATAATTCTCCACTACCATCCTTACCATTCTAATGCTTTGAATTGTAAAATAAAATTTAAAATAAGGATGAGCATGATTCTAAAGTAGAACTCGAAACTTAAAAATTGGGTCTATGGGAACTTTTTTTAGGTTCAAATATATGTGGGGTAGGTTTAGATTCTAAAAATTGATGAATTTGTTTTGACGAATAGGTTCAAAATTCCAGATTAGTAGAATCTGGAACTTGAAACTTGTAACTTATAGCTTGTAATAAGTTTTTGTATTTTTCTTGATTTATGTCTTTACGCGATCTTTGCGGTATTCCATAACATTTGATGGTGAGTGTATAATTTGAAACTGTTAGTCCAAACAAGTGATGATTATTAAAAATGATAATTTACTGCAATCGTTCAATTAATAATATAAGTGGAACTTGGGTATATCTTAGAATTTATAACAAGATAAGTTCTAGGTTTTAATGTATACAAGATAGGAATCAAGTTATAGAAGATGAAGAATTTGTCCCAATAGATTGATTCCAACTTTTGCGCAACTTGAAACCGCTCGTCTCTAAGTTACTATATGTGAGTCACGAGATTTAAGAAAAGCGAAAGATAAAATATAAGATTCACTCTAACGGCTCGATCCAAACTTTTCAAATGAAATTAAAAACATTCCTATCATGTCAATGGAAAAAGCAGAAGAACTCAAATACAACCTGAGCAGATCCAACAGCTTTAGTTGGACGAGTAGTTTTGAATAGAATTCCATGATTCGGAGAGACGTTGATCGTTGACGCGAAATTGACCCGATGGAATGTAAAATTGGAGAAAGCGATAAGTCCTTTAAAATACGCACTCCTCCTTATAAGATTGTTACCTGGATTCCCCTCCGAATAATAACTGAAAAAAGGAATTAACCGGGCCACCGCTCGCTAGATCTGATAATAAATTTATTTTTTGATTCTGCGCAATTTTCAAACCACGACATCTTTTTTCCCACAAAGAAATCCGTACGATTTTGCCCGGACGCGTCGAGCCACACAAATCCAAGGGGCGCTGGTCTGTCGGTGATATCATTTTCTTTTTAATTTATTTTGTTGTTTTAATTTAAACGATATAAAAAAATTGGATTCGAAATTTGACGGGCCCCACGACTCGACAGGGGTCGCGATAATGCGCCACGAGGGGTACCACCGAGCTCGTGGGACCCACCGTTGAGCTGTACGGATGGCGGTGGGACAATTACACCTTGTACAGTCAAATTTGCACCTTTGTCTGTTACACATAAGTCAAATTTTCAGAGTGAAATTAGTTTTGGTGGGTTTTTGGGCTTTTTAAACCAAGCTGAAAGAAACCCTGTTGAATTTTTTGGCCAGGACAGTTATTATCTTTCAAATGCGGATAATTGGAGATTGAGTAATGCTACGGCACAGTCAATTTGTCATCTTTGTTTATTACGAATGCTGGAGATTCAAAGCTGGGTATTAACATAAAGACCGCCGACATACGTTTTCGAAATTAATGCGAAAGGGGAGGAGTAGAACTAAAACATTCTGTTAACGTTAGTGAAGTATTGGAGACATCCTACTTTTATAGCCACCCTAAGTGTCTAGCAAATCCTCCTCATGACAACAAAGTTGCTGATGTAAAAAGCGACACTTACATCAGAACATATAGCTAGCCGACAATTTAGTGTTCATGAAAAAGGATAATTTTTCAGGAAAATAATTAATTTTTATTGATTTAAAATGAAACGTTGGTTTTTCTTGATCTAAAGAAGATATTTTTTTATAAAGTAATTAATGTTTCCTCATTCTAATATAAAAAAATTAATTTATTCAAAATAAATTTCTCTCGAACAAACGAACCGATTTTGAGAGTCCATAATGATGGACCTACCTCAATTTTATTAAGAGAAAAGACGTGCCTCGACGAAATGGGTAGGGAGACTGCACTTTCGGCATTAATGCGATGCCAGAGAAAAAGCTGCCACAATCGGTGAGATCCGATCCATGCCTTGCGAGATGTTGTTAGGAACGTCAAGGGGAAATGAATTGAAGATTGGTATTAGTTTTGGACCGTCAAGTGAATTGCGCAGTAAAGTCTCATTTCAGAAAACGGGTGAGTGTTTTACGTCAAATCTCCACCCCCAGTCATTTAATGGTTGTCGACGAAGTCCCGTCGGAGGTACCGATGAACAAGCGACCGGCGAAGTTTCCAAGAGGGAATGGCCAAGGAAGGGATTCTATTGGGTATTCGTTCGGTTTTGCAACTTGGTAGGACTTAAATGAAATAATAATATAATTAATTTATGAATTTTGATTTAATATGTAACGTGATTCATTAATTTTAACCTAAAGTACAATGTTGTCCTTAAATTTTTAATTTATTTAATGCAGTCTATTAATTTTTTAACTTGGTATATGAACTATATATAAATGATTGATATGTCATTATATTAATCCAACTTCAGGGATAACATCAAATAATTTTATATAGTCCAGATATTAGATTGAATATGTATAAAAAATTTAAAAATTATATCGAACAAATTAAATATTTAGGGACAATATTATGTTAAAATTTACGGACCATATTAAACAAATCAAAAGTTTATATATTATATTATATATGAGATCAAAGTTGAGGATTATTTATATAATTTTTCTTGACTTAAACAGGTTGCGATGTAGGTTGTGCGACGGGTTTGTGGACTGGATTTCCTTTCACATGGGGGGATGAATAGAGATATGCAACACGGACGGCGATCTTCGGAAATCCGCTGCCGGTGCTGTTTTCAAGTCGACAGACGAATTTTGGAACGAGTGGAAGCGAAATTATTGTGTATAGAGAAAACGACAGCGAAAAAAAAGGGGGAAAACGACATGTGGGTTCGAGGCTCATCATCCGAATCATGAAATACTCTTCTTCCACTCGGTCCGACACTTTCATGTATCTTGTCTTGAGCAAATTGGGGGTTGGATTCAATTAATTCACGGGACCATAACGACAAATACAGCGCAATCTCATTCTCACTCCCTCGTCACCCTAATGCTATGGCTTAGCGTTGAGGCAGCTTCGGCAACTTTTCTTTTTCTTTAGATCTGGCTCAACAATAAGAATAGTGAATGATTGTTATTCTGATTTTTGCGATTTAGACTATGGATGGAATTTAATTAAGAGGAATAGAGAGGAGAAGGGAAGGGAAGTTGCTGTGGCAGCGGAGGAGGATGCATCGTGCTGCTCCGGGCATTAACGACGGGCCAGCGTCCCTTGCAAGGCCATGGATCTCGGCCAACGCGAGGTCGGCGACGGTTGCGGCTCTCAATTTGGGCGGAGAGGACATCCCTTGATTTAAATTTGCGCTCTCGCTAGTGGCCTCGCCGCCGCATGTAGGGTCGGCCCTGCGGACCCTTGCTAGTGGCTGTGGACAGCATCCATTCTGCCGTCTAGCCACCAAGTCTATCTCGACTTCTTCCACTAGTGCCTAGACAGCATCCCTCGGCTTCTGTAGTACTTTATTCCACTTAGCAACGTCTTCAAGGAGCATGCCAATGGAGTGTATGACGTGATTTACACGTCTATAAGTTTGACGGAAATACTAACACGAAGAAAGATTTATAATTAACGGCTTAAGTGTCCAGAAAATTTAGGGCCCAAAATTGAATAATTGTACAACCACCGTGTCTTTCATTCATTTATTTTAGGACAAATTTAAACCACCGGATGGATAAATCGTGAGACTCCATAAATATAGAAGGATGTTAGGCAGCATGAGGCCTTCCTATTTCCATAGATCCAACGATGATCGAGCTCTTAGCGTGAGATTTGGATGATTCCCTATTCCGATGCTGCCTATGTCGTTAAACTGCTACTTCAACAGCTTTAATCAGCAGCTTGGGCTTTTTGTCCGGAAGACCACCTTCCTTGTCCTTTAAGGTACACTCATCAAACGAGCGCCTCTGAACAATCCGGGAGGCCCTCCTTGGTACAACCTCGCGGCAATCTTTCAGATGTCATCGAAGCAATGAATGATTCGAAGCGCTGGGTCGATCCATTATATTCGCAGTCTGCTTACTGTGTCATTGTCATCATTGACGACACAAGGTATTCTCTCTTTTTTGGGGACAGGGGATAGGATCAACAAGACTTCGCCGCTAGTAACTAGGCCTATCATTATCTTGTACAGCCAGCGATACCACAACCCGATGCTTGTGTTCACTCACTGGGTGACGAGCAATGATCGCAACCCTTTCCTCGCTTTTGAAACAACCTTGTCAGGGAGCGTTTGCCTTCACCAGCACTGAAAGTAAGCCAGAAGCCAGCAGCCAGCATAAAGAAGATTGCCATGCAAGTGCGACCCATGTTCTCGGCACTTGTAGTTAAATCGCGATCTTAACATTCACTTGGGGAGGTCGAGCCTTCTTGTGCAAGAACAAAGACATGACACCTGGCTCAAACATCAAGCTCATCAGCCTTCTTCATCAATCTGGAGATGCTACCAATTGTGCTGCTGAAGCATGAAATATCAGAACAGGACGTTGTTGACCATCCTGTACAGTTGATTGATCGATTCACAGCTTAAACCTGAAGTGCTCAAGACTGATTACAGTTTTGTGCGGGAATTGGGACGCTATTGTCCAGTGTGTCTGTAAGGCTTTGCAGCAGGGATTACTAACCAACTTTCGTGCCAATGAAGATTCACTTGAAAATAATAACCTTAAACGAACTAACTTTACAGCTGATTTCACTGTACAATGTTGCTTTTACTGCACCAGAGATGCACATGAGAGAGAGAGAGAGAGAGAGAGGTCCCATTTGCACGATCAAACGTACTTTTTGATCATTTCTCTAACTTCTTCAATGACAAGCCATGCTTTGTGTCCTCCAATGACTTCTTCTTTCATCTCTCCATCTTTCCATACCTGTAAATTGTGTGTCCAGTCAAATTTGCAAGCCTATCAATAACCCAAAGCACAAAAGAAAATTCCATGAACTACTAATGTACCGCATACCTGAATAGTCGGCATTTTCTGCAAGCGCAAACGTTGAAAGGCAATATAGTAAGTGATGAGGAGTAGATGCTCATTCAGAAAAATCAAAGCTTTAAAAAATTGGGTAGCTTGACATACAGAGATGTTTGCACGCTTCACAAGGGTCTGGGGAACTTTGTTGACGTCTACACAATAGAATCTGATTCTGCCAGTACCATGAGAAGAAGCAAAGGTGAAGATGAAATCAGTATGGCGCAAATTTGTTCCCAAGAAGGGCATCATCTAGGTTCGAATGAAGCATGCTTGCTCTTTCAGATCGCTGGAAATATAAAATATAGAAAATACTACTACAGGCTTTCGCCTCTTTTGTTTGTAAGGAATCCAGCAAGCTGTGAGAAGCTCTGATACTCAAGTGTCAAGTGACTTTGCTCTCAGTAGCAGAAGAACACTTAGTGCAGAAACCTCAACAACATGCAACGGACACGGCTCTCCATAAGTACTTTTGAAGGCAACGAATAACGAGCTCTTGGAGTAGCAATCACCAAAATGGCAACTTCATAATCACAACTGACCAAATTATTAGTCAAACAAACTTTGCTCCTATAATGTTAAACCCCCATGGAAGATCTCCAGAGCCTAGGTGCTTAAGATCACATGGAAGTGATCGTAAATAGGAATTCTACCATGCCGACTGGTGAGGCATTTTGTGCATATATAATCTCTCTCTCTCTCTCTCTCACACACACACACACACAGAGGAAGAAGAAGAAGGAGAAGAAGGAGAAGAAGGAGAGAGGGAGAGAGAGAAATTACTTGCTTTCGTACTCAATCGCCAACTTCTCAAGCTTGGGCTTCAAATAAATGCATTTCCGACACCAAGCAGCCATCCTATTAGGACAAACAACTTGACACAAAAGTATTAAGTAAAAACACAGGTGCTGCGCATCAGCATATGCTCATGCAGTTTCGATTCAGACGAAGGTCTTTGAATTATGCGATCGCAGTAAACATAAGAAAGCATCTCCCCTATCCTTTGCCAAACAACATTCACGTTTATAGTTTTGAGCAGGCGCTGCACATCTGTGAGAGGGAAGCAGAATTAACGGAAAAGAAGAGACTGAAATTCGATTGAATCTCCCCGAGCCATCGCTAATACAGAACTCGTGAAGCCAATATCGAAGTCTGGCAACGTAGATTTTGCGGTCGGAGTCATCGACATAGTACAAGAATGTCACCTATTCATCAGTTAGCGCAATCTTGGAACGGTGGTTATCGACAAAGGCCAAATGGTATCTCTCGAGTCTATCCAGTCACCTAAAACGACAGAGCTTGATGCATCGACAGCCAAAACTGGAGGAAATGGTGTAGAAAACGACGTCCACTTTGAAGACTAGCATCGATTTCTGCAGAGGATTTTGGAGAGAGAGAGAGAGAGAGATATACCAATCGATAAGGACGGGTTGGGAGAGCTCGCGAGCGCGCTGGAGAATCTGGTCGAGCTGATCGCTGTCCTGGATGGGCTCCATCTCCGCGACGGCGTGGCTCGAGGAGTCGGGCCAGAACGCCCCCGCTCTCGCGCCTCGCCTCGCGATCCTGCTCGGGCAATCCGAGCTCCTCCCGCGATCGCCGAAGGGAAAGTGACCGGGCGGTCTGTGCAGGGACAGAGAGCCGACGCCGCCGCTCAGCCCCTGCTGGTGCTGGTGGTGCTGCTGCTGCTGCTCACGGGGGCAGACTTCTCGGAGGAGGACGTGAGGGTTCGGCGCTAGAACAGACATTTCTTTCTCGGTCTTCCCGTAACAGAGCGAGAATAAGGAGGAGAACTCGGAAGGGTCGATGTGGGGCACGAGTTTTCTCAGAGCGTTCGACAGTCGAAGAAGACGAAGAGGAAGATGACGATGAAAGCCTTATCCGCATGGGAGCGACCATATTGAGTCGAGAGCGCCGCAGGCGAAGGGCAAATTCGTAAAGCAAAAATCCAGTCTGTTTATAATTAGAGGTTGAAAAAAACACAAAATGAACAAAAAGCCCACCTCCATTTCTCCTCTTCTATGCTCAGTCCCTTGCACATTTGAATGAGGCAACATGGTTTTTAGTTCCATTTCTCGATTATCATAAACCATCTTTAGGCCATCATCGATCTCTCTTCCGCACAAATTCCATCGCTCATTCCACGGTGACGAAAAGGGCGGAAAGAGGAGATCAACTTAAGACTAGTCACTAGCCACTGCCACCACCGTAACGGCGGATCAACAACACGGGCTCGATAAAGTTCTTACCGCAAGCTGAAGCGTCCTTCCCCGGCGACAGTGCCTCCTTGTGATTTCCGGCAAATTGCAGCACGGCGTCGCGGAGATGTGCGGAAAGTTAACCACCTCATAAGAGCATGTGCTAATTTTCTACCTCAGCATGCGCACATCGTCAAAATGTGAGCCGTCCGAACTACCAATTCTCGACCCTGGCTATACCGAATTCGAATCTAGTCTAAAGAAGCAACGTGCTCTTTTGGTGGCATCGCTCCGGAGACAGCCGAAATTTAAATAAATGAAACGTGCTGCGAGCATAAGAAACACTCCAGCGTGCGGCAGATATCAGAGCTACGCGAACACAAGAGATTACGTCTCTCCCCTCAGATAAAGCCACTCTGCTATTACGAGTTCAAAGTGCCCTACGAAATTTCCACCGCACTCTCATTTTCCTTTTGTATAACCATCCAACTCCATACATTCATTCACATTGTCACACTAGCCCCATAGTCCAGAGCAACAAAAAGAAGACGAATCTCCACACCACATAATCCTGAAAACTGCACGAACAGCATAAAAGGCCGCTTTTTACATTGATCACAACCAGTAGAAAAGGATCCAAACTACAGAATTTCGGGTTGTCTTCCACATGGTAAGTTCCAACTTCAAGCAGAACACATTCTTGGGGGCAATGTCTACCTGTGTCATCGTTTCACTTCCCCCCAGTGTCTCCATTAAAACCTACTAACCAGCTATGATGTTGCTCTGAGAATCAAGTCATTGGTATTCAGCAGGCACAACATTAAAGGGCACGCACCACTAAACTACATGAACATTAAAACAGCGGTCTGCATATATTCCCGGTCAAGTTCATGAATGCAATCAACTCGACCATGTCAATCTCCTCCTTAAATAGTTTCATACCCGTCACTTCCTGTCATTGCTATAAGAGCGTCCCAATGGTTCCCAAAAATTCTTTAAACTGCATCCGTATTTAAAAATCACCACGGTTCCCAAACATTTTTTCTCTTTCATGATAGGTAATAAAGAATTTTTGTTAAAACAAAAACTTAAGGTACGTTGGGAATGAACTGGGAGACAAGGAAAGAAATAAAAAAAAAAGGAAAACATCACAAGATTATGAGAAGTCGGAGCAAAATGTCCAAGCCGAATAGAAGAGTACGATAAAGAAGCAGCCTCTTCCAGTCGACCATGTATTTGGTGTACCAGTTGCATTCCTCTACTAATAAATTCCAAGCATTCTACATAATTTGAGGAGAGAACAAACTATACCAAAATTGCCCAATCACTTATAGCTTGTTGCCCTTCCTGGTCATCAAGATGCATGCTACTAACAAGACATCATCTCTAGCACAGAAAAAGCCGCAACACTTAATTAAGCAATCCAAGATTAAAACCATTGAATTTATTCCAAGAACATACATAATTACTTGACAAGTTATATGCTTTTAGTCGGTGCAATGAACAGAATGGCGAACTATGGCATCGATCCCACTGCAAGAAAGATAAAATAAAAACTGTGGCTACGAATAAAGAGTCACCCCCATTATGACCTAATAAATGAGAAATAGGAAAGTCAGTTCTACGTACACATCAAAATGGGCAGCTCCACCTTCAGTACGCCAAATCTCTAAGACACCAAGAGTCTTACAAGTTTCGAACAAGTTTGAACCTCCCCTCTCTTCCTTTTGTAAGTCTAAGTCACTAATTCAAACCATACCCTAAGAAGTGTCAGGCGAATATGACCATCATATACAAGGCTAAAATCCGGCTACGATCTCACAAGTCCCAGTCACAGTAGTTCATGGCACCACTATATTAGCCTACCAGGGAAATCAGAGTAGAACCATAATTACTAACCTTTTAACCTGGTACTAACATATAACTAGAATACTCACAGCATGGAAACTGACAGATACACAAGGCAATCGACAATTATGATTTCAGCCACTCAAAAGCATGAGGGTAATAGTGCAATATGCGAAGAAGATTGCAAGACATGAAAGACTGCAGATGTACAGATACATAGTGTACTACGAACAAATAACCTTGTTAATGTGCCTATCCCAAGCAACTCATGACCTGAGTGCAGGATCGAAATATCTTATTATTAGAACAAAACACGAGGCACGAAATCCAGCTTCTTCAAGAAGCTTGAGTCGCATGGACCAGTTTATCAGATTGAAAGATCAAACATTTAATTATGTCAATACAATCTCAGCCAATCTATATCATTGCTGAAAAAGACACATCCTGGTTAAAATTCTACACTTGAGGAGGAAAAAACATTCAAGTGTCATATTCCAAAACCAAAAACTGCCCGTATTTTGTGAAAGATCAAGTCTCGCCACCCTCTCTCAGTGTTCTCCACCACAGTTGCATTCCCATACCTACAATCGAAGGAATCAGAAAGGAAAATGTGCAATCAATATGTGGCATAAAGTTCAGTGCTGGCAATTCATTTTAACTGTCAAACTTGAGTTATAAATTCATCTCAATGCATGTAATGGCAAAATGTTGATTCTGTCGATAGTGCCAAAACAATTTATGTATTTAAATTCGTGCCCTCTTCTAGATCCTCCATTCACGTATCAATCCATATCTATTCATCTAGTAAATCGCCAGCCTCTAGTGAAAGTTTCAACTTAAATCAAATGTCCAAACTTTAATCTTCAATGCAAATTAAGAGCAAACTTGCTCCAAAACTAACCTGTCTTCTTCAGGTACGTCGGTGTGCGTGAGCTTGACAACAGTCAGACCAGGTTCAGGCTCTTCTAGAGTAAGTGTTACCTGCAATTAGTCCATGAACAAAAGAACCCATGAGCGTATATTACAGAGATTAACGACATCAATACAGACAATTATCAACACGAAAAGATTAGAGAACTTACGGTGGATTGAATACCATCGGGCCAGCTCCCAAACCTCCATTTCTGCACAATCAACTTCCCCTCCTGCAACTCCACATTCCTCCCCGTCACGGAACCATCGAAGATGCTGAACTCTCCTCCGACCTCTTTGCTTATCCTCGCATTGCTCTGCGTGAACCCTTTCCACCTATTCTCGTCCATCAATATCTCGTACATATCTTTCGCTCTGCAGCTGAACTTCTCCGTCATGCTAATCGTCTTGAAACCTTCCTTCTTCTTCTTCTTCTTCGCCTCCTTCTTCTCAGCGGCCTCCGCCTCCTTCTTCCCCTCGGAGGCAGCCGCCATAGCTGCTGCAGCAGCCGGTGCGGACGCCTGGTTCTTCGGAGCCACCTTCTTGGTCTCCAAATCCTCCCTCGCCGGGCCTCCCTTCGCCATGCTCTCCACGAAAACCCTAACCTTCTCCAAGATCACCGGCTTCCCCCGGCTGAGCATGGCCTCCTTCAACCTCCGCCCGATCGGGCCGTCGTCCTTGACGAGGACCCTGACCTCGGGGTCCTCATCGGCGTTCTCGTCGGCAATGTAGGGGATCTCCACGGTGCCGTCGACCTTGAGCAGCGACTTCCCGTCGGAGTCCCGGGCCTCGCCCTCCCAGGAGAGGACGACGCTGATCTCGTAGCCCGGGATGATCTTGCCCTTGCGGATGTTGACGTAGGCATCGCCGTCGACCTTGTCGACCTTCTTGGTGCGGACGAAGAGGTCGCCCTCGCCGTCGAGGAGGGTGAGGTCGGAGAGGAGCTTGGTGAGGAGGCCGCGGGACCACTCGAGGCAGTTGGTCTCGGACCAGTGCCAGTTGTGGACGTTGGTGCCGTCGGGCCGCTCCTCCACGATCCACCGCTTGTCGCCCTCGCCGTACTTCGCCATCGTCGTCGGCGGCGGCGGTCGTGCTGGTGGTGTGCTGGTGGCGAATTTGCGGGAAGAGGAGCGCCGGAAGTTCGGAGCTTTCGCGAGATTGCTGGGGATTGCTGGGGGAGGCGAGGCGAAGGAGGCGGAGGATGGGGTTAATAGAAAGGAGCGGGGGAAAGAGAGAAGGAGGGAGAGAGGTCTGGAGGGTTCTGAGAATGGAAGAGTCTAGAACACGGCCTGGCCTCCTCCTCCCCCCCACGTTTGGGAAATTGGGATGCAGCTCTTACTTCTTGGGAAGTGCTGGAATTTGGAAAGGACTAGAATCCCTTTCCTCTCAAATCTCAAATGAGTCCAAATCTCTAATTTTTCACTATATATTTCAATGTCATTCGTAAATTTTAATTCAATTTATAATATTATTTTTGAAACTTTTGATACATATTCAAATTGATCAGTGTTTAAATTTAGAGACAATATAGTTAATGTACTAAATTGAATATTTATTAAAAATTTAGGGATTATATTGACATTATGTATTAAATTAAAGTTTAAGAATTATTTGTGTCATTTTAACTTTTAAAGTAATATTTTTTTATTTATTAATCAATGTTCTCGGTACACTTATTTAACAATAGATAAAGAGGAAACGGAGTTCTCTTACCCGTGCTCTACCCTTGAAAAGGCAACGGAAAAGCGAACGAAGTTTCCTCAAAAGTAGACACCATCATTTCCTACTCGCATCCCAATCACTATAATATATGTAGGATGATTTCTACATAGATCTCACGAAAGTTAATGACACTATAAGATTGGGCATTCAGGTTAAATACAGAGGGGCACATAATTTGAGAGTTCTATCGCATCTCGACATAAAGTACCTTGGCAAGAACTCAAGCATTGCCTAGCTTGCTTACTTGCTATTGTCAATCACCCTTCGATCTTCAAGAAAGATGTGGATTCACTTCTGCTATTTTGACAAGTTAGCACAACTAAACATACAGATACCACAGATCAAGTGAAGCTTAATGAATCTCCAACTCGATCCAAATAAGTGATCTGCAAAACGAATTTTACGCGCGGACCTTGCTTAAATCACCTGGATAAAAAATGAGAAGTCCTCTTGATTCGGAACAAACAAAAGAAATACCAGAGCCATCGTGCAAGCCAAAGAAATCCATGGATGAACAGCAACAACTTGTCCAGAAAACAGGAAAAGTAACGGTGTCCTTGACCTAATATGTTGGCAACTAGCTTTGAGGATCGATGCCGTCGCTACAGGCCAAATGTGTACAATTAAAAAAAAATTGATAATCCCGTGATTATAGTACCACAACAATTGTCTTGATCTATGCAGATGTCAAGAATTGCTGTTACATAAACAAGATGTTGAAGAACATAGGACAAAAGAAAAAGAATTCAATTTTGTGAGGAGAGAACGGTAGCGACTCTCCAAAGTAAACATCGCATTCATCTACTACCATACATTGGCTATCAAGATGTTCTGCATAAACATGAATGAGCACGATATACTGCCCTCTCGGGGAATCTAGGACTGTATGGTTCACTCTGATTGCTCATTTACTCAACTTCTACTCCTCTGAACTCATTCCTCCAGCAATAATGCCATTTCTTGCGGTTGCCCTTGCCTGCATGGAAAAGGAAAAACAGAGGATTTTCGTCATGCTGAAACTGAACATCTTGAGCATTTTATGGTCATATGACCCTCATGCACTTACCCCTTCGCCTTCTTGAAACATAAAACAGCTGATCGGTGAATGAATGGAAGAGCTGGGTCTATATGCTTCTGCAGCACTAGGTTTCACATGGTTGATCTGTGATTTAGGTCTCGTAAGTGACATCCTAGAATTGATTCACCTCAAATGAGAAGTCAAGGAACACTAGTAAAAGAATTTAAACTAACGTGCTTCCCCTGTCTTCTGTCTTCCTCTTATTTTGCATGGCTAAGCCAATTTGCTCACTCTTTTTTCTGTAATTTCCCTGCAAAGCTGCAAACTTTAAAAATCAATGGTATTGACTCAAGAAGAAAAAGTACAAGAAGAAGAAAAATAAACAGAACCCTACCGTTTATCTGTCTTAGATTCTTTTTGGATGGCGGGCAACCTTTACTTTGAACTTGCAAGGGAGTTAATCATTTGCTAGTTGATAGGGCATCACTGTCTTCAACTGAAATGACGATTATGTGAAACAAAATCATCTTTTAGCCTTTCCCTCATCTATGTATCTCATGAAAAACTCATACTTTTCACTTGAACTTGCCGCAATCTCTGCTGCTTCGAAAAAGTTGGTGCATAACCTATCAAACTGCAGGTGCTCACCCGTCTGCCGATCTTCATAGCAATTTATGACATAACAGTAGCGTCTTTTCAAATCCTTCCTCCAATGAGCTAAAATATAACATGATGGAATCTCTTTCACATCTTTCTCAATGAGAATCTTTACTATATGTTGGCAAAGAATTCCTTTAAACTCAAACAGATTACATGAGCATTGAACGTCAAATTCAGCTTCATTATAACTCACATTGTAAACAACTCTTCATTTAGGTTTGCCCCTTAAAATGTCTGTCACATTAAAAGAAGATATCAAGCCATCAACCTTGTCCAACTCATAATTACAGTAAAGCAAGCCCCTCAATTCATCTTGGAAGAATCTCAATTATCATAAGTGTAGCTCTCATGAAATTGCTTCTCAAAGTATAAATTAGTAACCAACTCGTAGGTAGAGTTGGAAAAAAACAATCTACCTTATTCTCCTTCTCAACTTTGCTTTTCAAGGCATTATCATATTGCTCAACAAATTGCTTCAATGAAGTTTTTGAGGTTACATAATCATAAAAAAAAATGCATCCACATTTTCATTTCTTTGCATTGTAGACAATCCTGCCCGAAATACCTTTTTGACATATATAGGAACCCAACAATGACGATCAGCAAATAAGGAACTTAACCATTCATTCTTTTCAAAATTAAATTCTTCAATCATTTTGGACCAACTTTCTTCAAATTCTTGAGGATTCAAAGATTCATAAACAGCACCTTTTAGAATTTGTTCTATTGCCTTGTATTGAACTAGACCTCCAAATTTTTCAGGAAGCTTCTTCATTATGTACCAAAGGCAAAGCCGATGATGAGAACTTGGAAACACTTCCGCAACTGCATCTTGGATCATTTTACACTGGTCAGTAATTATAGCAATTGGAGGACGCCCATGCATGCATTCCAGCCATGATCTAAATAGCCAAACATATGCGCCTACATCCTCTCTTGATAACAAACCACATCCAAATAGAATAGACTGACCATGGTGGTTAAATCCAACAAAAGGAGTAAGTGGCAAATCATACTCATCAGTAAGATATGTAGTATCAAAGAATAACACATCTCCAAATGACTCATAAGCTGCTCTAGACCTCGCATCAGCCCAAAATACATTCCGCAACCATCCTTCCTCATCCATGTCAATCACATAAAAGAAATTTGAGTTCCTTCTTTGCATTCGAACAAAGTAATAACAAAGTGCCTCTGCATCTCCAATCCTAAGTCTCAATTGTCCCACCTCAGCAATGTAGTTTCTACCATCTTTCTGACCAAATAGTAAGTTCTCAGATTTTCCCACTTCAATAGCTACAGAGTGAGGATTCTTGTCTAAAGTTATGCTCACTTGATCATTCAACTCAACTCTCCTCTTTGAACTAGAATCCAATTTCCTACCAGATCTTTGAAATCATGAAATTTTGGGACCTAGAGCATGATTATGGTCCAAAAGAACACGAGATATAGTGCATCATCCACCACCATCCACAATCACATTAATTTTCACCTTACAATCAGTTTTGATTGATGGCCTCGAGATAAATCTACTCTTTGCTGTGGGTTTCTGTTTACCTCTTTTAACACATGCTAGAGAATAAGAACTCGATTGTCCCTCAATGTTACGCTTTGTGCTAATTTTTCTAACACCAAATCCTTGCTAATAAGCATATTTCGCATAATAGCAATGATTTCCTGCTGTGAAGCAAAAATCATCCCAATGCGTGGAACCTCTACATCTACATCTGTTGAAGGTTCCTTAAATTCATTAGTTTCAACATTGTCATTATCACAGGCATCATCATTTCTTTTCCCAACCAAAATCAGTTTCTTCCACTCTTTTTGCATTTGAATCAACCTCCATAACTAGTGTTCAAGCATATAACAGAAAATAAAGTCAAAAGTTGTAACATGATAAATAACATAATTATTTTGTTAAATTGTAAAAGGGCAGACAATGTTCCAATAGCGCATTTGCAACCACGATCAACATGACAATAATAAATAGTAAAGGAGACACAAAAGAAAGGGAAAAGCCTTTGGCCATGAACTACCCGTTACAGCAAAGCCCTCAATTTACTTTTCAACATGTAAAAATTTAGGCAAGTGATATCTGGACCCAAAGCACTAGTGGGTCTCAGAAAAAACCACTCCCATGGAGCTCCTTTCAGGCTATGCCCTCTTGTACATACAAGTGCAAATTGAGAGTGGATTAACATGATAGTGGCACTCTCCAAACCAGAGTTGTAGATAAATGACTGTGAAAAGCTCAGGAAGATTTGAGCAGGAGTGACTTTTCGTGTTCTTGTCAGTTTTACATTTTCAGTTTCAGGCTTATTTTGAAAGTCAAAATCTTCGCTCATGTGGCACTTTCCACCACAGTCAATTTCACAATTGGGAACATTTATTCAGATCCCCTATCATGACTCCTTTTCTTTTCATTAGTTGATGATTTCAGGAACAGAAATATTTGTTTAAAATTTATAAGTTACAAACAATCTTCAGATTTAGGATAAGTATTCGTTTTTCGGGTTAGCCATACAACAAGAAACGTAAAGGACAAATTAGCAAATAGCCAAAAAAGGTTAGAACAGAATAAACATGAAAGACTAAACACTCATTTGATAAGACACAAAGATTAGCTTTAAAAGAATAGAAATGAAAGTTCGAGGTTACTAGTTAATTTTTGCACATCACTTCAGACAATCACATGGAAGCTTTATCTCTATCCCTTTATTGAGCTTTTACAAAAGAGGAAAACAAGGTGAGATTTCTAAAGGTAACAACTCTGAAATACTTGTAATTAAAAATCAAACAGATGGATCAATCATGTGCATAGCATCTGCTTTTTACTAGTACTACTTAGAAGTGTTGCAAGATTAACCAGAATAAAGAAATGAGTTTCTAAAAGTGATTCAGGCCGGTTCAAAAGCATCTCGCTAGTACTTATTCGAGATGTGGTTTTAGGGGGCTTTTGCTAAAGAAACATTGACCGAGATGATGCCATGATATATAACACGCTCATTCCACACTTAAAAATTATAAAGATGACCCCATAATCTAAAGCAGAATTGACCGCAACACGATTTTAACTGATCTCTTTTCCTTTTCATAAGGAAATAAACTATTTTGGTGATCTCAATGCTATGAGTGTCGTTTCATCGATTTGACCGGCATCTCACAAAACAATTTTTATGACACGAAAGTAGCTCTACAAACTGTAGGTTTTCCATTTTTTTCCGATTCTTTGAGAAGTTTTCACGAACATCTGGTGGGCGAACTACAAGTCTCACAGATACAGCCGTGCAGCTAGCCAGTATCCTATAGGGGGACTGAAGACACATAGCCAACACAGGCACTTGAAGATCATGCTGAAGGCATCAGGCCAGTTCCAGCCATCTTCATAGAAAACCCATACCACAAAGCAAATCCCAAGACCTTTCTCAGTAGTTTTCTCTATTAATAATGGTAGACATGAGCAGAGCAGAGACAGAGAAAGAGGGAGAGAGAGAGACCTCCGATCTGGTGAGCAGAGAGGAAACGAAACACTGGCGCGTGTACAGTCACCGAGAACGAGGAGGGGACAGTGGACCGGAGCGCGGAGGAGGAGGAGGAGGAACGTCGCCGGAGAAGAACCGTCGCCTAGCGAGCGCCGTTCGTGGCAACGCGGAAGAGCCGTGGCAGACGGTCCGAATTAACAGGCCGACTGCTTGAGCCGATGGAGTTTTTAGATTTTTTTTTTCTAACTTGATAATCCACATTAGCCATTCGGAAGTTTACTCGCATAGGTGAATCGAGCTCGTGATCCTTGTGAAAAAGACATAATTAATTTATCACCACCAGATCAATCATCTCGGTAGTATTTTAATCTACACTTTGTTCGATTGCAATTTTAGATTTAAAAAGCCAATCAAAATACCGACGTGACCACTAAGGAGGGCCAGGACGTACTTCATTATGTTTAGGTGAAGAACCCACCATTAAAAAATTGTGGCCAACAGTTCTGCGATCGTGTTAGTCTAGCTAGGGATAATTAGATTGCGATGCCTAGCGAGGAGCATCGGATCCTGGCTAGTACCTCGATGTCCGCGCCTCACCATCGCGAGCTCCCCATTTTCACCTCCTCCTCTCTCCAATATTTTCTCCTCCATTAGGGTGTCCATTTTCCGGGGAAATTTAGGGAATTTGTGTTTCATATGATAAATGAGAGAGAAAAAGTAAATGACGTGAATATAAAATGGCTCGAATGTGCCTTGTGCCGAGAATCATGTGCGCCCTAGCCACAATAACATATAATGCGCAATGACATGGAACTTTGGTCCATTTATATGAACACAAGTATACACATGACTTCAATAAAATGACATTAGACAATTGGTCCGGATACACGATGTGTAATGAAGGTATGACTAAGTGCATGATAAGTATTATTTCTCGGGGCTATGTACATGTCCCTATGTAGTGTGGATTAGATCGTGTTATTTCCTGTTATACCGACATTTTTATTTATTTATATATTTTCTTAGTGAAGCTGACACTTTTTACAGATTTGGTTATATTAATAACCTATGTTGAGTAATTAAGTTTGCACGAAGAAATGGGTAAATTCGATAAGCTACATCAGATTGGTATTTATGAAAATAATTTAAAATGGAGCACTTTGTTTTTAGTTTTTAAAAGAGGACTAGATAATCCAAAATAGACAAATCGGGAGGAATCTCGAGAATCCGATAAACTCCGTCCTTTCTCTGTATAGATAGCAAGCTTCTCTATTCAATTTGCGGCAAGAAGGCAGAGACATTAGGATCTTGCATAGTTGCTATCAAGAAGATCCTGGAGATTAAAATAACTTTTGATAATGCAAGGCCCTATAAAAATAGGATTCATTTATCAAGATTTTGACCATCTTCGAAGAACCAAGAGACTGTCCCTTGCCCATTTTAAAATGTTGGAATTATACACTATTTTTTATTTTTAATATTTATGGTGTGCTTGTTTCAAAGAAAATTTCTCAAAAAACGTGTTTCTCATTTACATATTAGGAAATTCATTTTCCTAACTTCAAATATATGCATATTTTTTTTACCTTAAATGATTATCCGTCAACTGATTATTTTCAACAAACTAAATGCGTAAAAGTTCAGACAACTAATTTGCAAAAAAATTCTTTCACTAAATAAGCACATCATTAATCTCATATTATGAAGATATTTATGTACGAATATCATTTAAAGCACATTATTTTAGCAGAAAAATGACATTATGTTCTTTAACTAAATTTTATCTTAAACTTTAATGATGCATTTTGTATGTGCAACTTAGAAATATCACTATTTCATATTTTCGGCGCTTGTGGATGGCAACCTCAAGATATACATATACACACATAAGGATGGTGCAAATTTCTCACGGTCACGTTGTCAAAAAGGAGAATAATGAAATCTTAAAAGTAAAACATTGCCTTTTTTTTTTTTCCAAATTAAAACAAAAAGTGTGAGGCTTCAAACTCAATCCTACTAATTTTTTTTTTAATAAAAAAAGTAACCCATTGAGTTGCAATAAAGTTTGTGGTGATATTTCGATCTCATTCATGTGATGTGAATTTGAATCCTTTTGTTTCCGTTATTCTTCAGTGTCACATGGAAATGGTGAAGGGCTCCCTTTATGTGCCTATGGAATTTACTCGCCACAATCGACATAAAAAAGAATAGTACAAACTTCTCACGGCCAAGTTGTCAAAAAGGAGAATAATGAAATCTTAGAAGTAATAAGTTGCCTTTTTTTTCCAAACCAAAACAAAAAGCCTAAGGTTTCAAGCTCAATCCTACTAAATATATATTTAAAAAAAAAAGATGTAATCCATTGGGTTGCAATAAAGTTAGTGGTGCTATTTTGATCTAATTCATGTGATGCGAATTTGAATCCTTTTGCTCCTGCTATTCTTTAGCCTCACATGGAAATAGGGAATGGGCTTTTTTTATATGCCCGTGGAATTTACTCGCCACAATCAGCACAAATAAGAATAGTGCAAACTCCTCACGGTCAGGTCGTAAAAAATGAGAATAATGAAATTTTAGAAGTAAAATGTTGCATTTTTTTCCAAACCTAAACAAAAAGCATGAGGCTTCAAGCTCAATCCCATTAAATATATATATATTTAAAAAAGGTAACGCATTAGGTTGCAATAAGATTCGTGGTGATATTTTGATCTCATTCATGTGACGTGAATTTGAATCATTTTGCTCTCATTATTCTTTAGTTTCACATAGAAACAGGGAAAGGGCTCCCTTTGTGTGCCTGTGGGATTTATTCGCCACAATCGGCACAAATAAAGATAGTACAAACTTCTTATGGTTAGGTCGTAAAAAAAGAAAATAATAAAATCTTAAAAGTAAAATGTTGCAATTTTTTTTCCAAACCAAAACAAAAAGCGTGAGGCTTCAAGCTCATTCCTACTATATAATTTTTTATAAAAAAAAATGTAACCCATTGGGTTGCAATAAAATTTGTGATGATTTTTCAATTTCATTGATGTGACGTGAATTTGAATCATTTTACTTTCGTTATTCTTTAGTCTCACATGGAAACAGAGAAGGAGCTCCCTTTATGTGCCCGTGCAAATTACTCGCCACAATTGACATAAATAAGTGATAGTATAAACTTCTCACGGTCAAGTCATAAAAAAGGAGAATAGTGAAATCTTAGAAGTAAAATGTTGCCATTTTTTTTTCCAAACCAAAACAAAAAGCGTGAGGTTTCAAGCTCAATCCTACTAAATATATACAAATATTTAAAAATGTAACCGATTGGGTTACAATAAAGTTTGTGGTGATGTTTCGATCTTATTCATATGATGTAAATTTAAATCATTTCGCTGTTGTTATTCTTTAATCTCACATGGAAATGGGGAAGGGGCTCCTTTTATGTGCCCGTGGAATTTAATCGCCACAATAAGTACAAATAAGGATAGTACAAACTTCTCATGGTTAGGTCGTCAAAAATGAGAACAACGAAATTTTAAAAATAAAATGTTGCCTCTTGTTTTCTCAAACCAAAACAAAAAGCATAAGGCTTCAGGCTAAATCCTACTAAATATATATTTTTTCTTAAAATGTAACCTCTTGAGTTGTAATAAAGTTTGTGGTGATATTTCAATCTCATTCTCATTCATATGACGTGAATTTGAATCCTTTCGCTCTCGTTATTTTTCAGTCTTGCATGGAAACGGGAAGTGGCTTCCTTTATGTGCCTGTGGAATTTACTCGCCACAATCGGTACAAATAAAGATAATGCAAATTTCTCACGGTCAGGTTGTTAAAAAAGAGAATAAGGAAATCTTAGAAGTAAAATGTTGCATTTTTTTAGCCAAATCATAACAAAAAGTGTGAGGCTTCATGCTCAATCCTACTATTTTTTTTTTTTTTTAAAATCCATTGGGTTGCAATAAAGTTTATGATGATATTTCTATCTCATTTATGTAACGTGAATTTGAATCTTTTCACTCTCGTTATTCTTCAATATCACATGGAAATGGGGAAGGGACTCCCTTTATGTGTTTGTGGAATTTACTCACCACAATCGGCATAAATAAAGATAGTGCAAACTTCTTAGGTCAGGTCGTCAAAAAGGAGAATAATAAAATCTTAGAAGTGAAATATTGCCTTTTTTTTTTCCAAACAAAAACAAAAAGCGTGAGGCTTCAAGCTCAATCCTACTAAATATATATATATATATATTAAATTTAACCCATTGGGTTGCAATAAAGTTTGTGGTGATATTTCGATCTCATTCA
The DNA here is from genome assembly GCA_016097605.1 of Eucalyptus guilfoylei. Lineage (NCBI taxonomy): Eukaryota > Viridiplantae > Streptophyta > Magnoliopsida > Myrtales > Myrtaceae > Eucalyptus > Eucalyptus guilfoylei. Next base: position 30,819,119 of record CM027860.1, read on the forward strand.
TATGACGTGAATTTGAACTGTTTTTTTCTCTTTATTCTTCAGTTTCTTCTCACATGAAAACGGGAAAGGGCTCCCTTTATGTGCCCATGGAATTTTCTTGCTATAAGCGGCACAGATAAGAATAGTGCAAATTTCTTACGGTTAAGTCGTCAAAAAAGAGAATAATGAATTCTTAGAAGTAAAATGTTGCCTTTTTTTTTTCAAACCAAAAAAAAAGCGTGAGGCTTCAAGCTCAATCCTACTAAATATTTTTTTTTTTAAATTTAATCCATTGGGTTGTAATAAAATTTGTGGTGATGTTTTGATCTCATTCATATGACTTGAATTTGAATCCTTTTGCTACCGTTATTCTTCATCTCACATGGAAATGGGGAAGGGGCTCCCTTTATGTGCTTGTGGAATTTAAGTGTCACAATCGGCACAAATAAGGATAGTGCAAACTTCTCACGATGAGTTCGTTAAAAAGAAGAATAATGAAATCTTAGAAGTAGAATGGTTGCATTTTTTTTTCCAAACCAAAACAAAAAGCATTAGGCTTCAAGCTCAATTCTACTAAAAAGATATATATTAAAAAATAATCCATTGGGTTGTAATAAAGTTTGTGGTGGTGTTTCGATCTCATTCATAAGACATGAATTTGAATCATTTTGCTCTCGTTATATTTCAGTCTCACATGGTATTATGTGTCCGTGGAATTTACTCGTCACAATCGGCACAAATAAAGATAGTGCAAATTTCTCACGGTCAAGTTGTTAAAAAGAGAATAGTGAAATCTTAGAAGTAAAATGTTGCCATTTTTTTGCCAAACCAAAACAAAAAGTATGAGGCTTCATGCCCAATCTTACTAATTTTTTTTTTAAAAAAAAAATTCCATTGGGTTGCAATAAAGTTTGTGATGATATTTCGATCTCATTTATGTGACGTGAATTTGAATCCTTTCGCTCTTGTTATTCTTCAATCTCACATGGAAATGGGGAAGGGACTTCTTTTATGTGTCCGTGGAATTTACTTGCCACAATCAGCACAAATAATGATAGTGTAAACTTCTCACGGTTAGGTCATCAAAAAGGAGAATAATGAAATTTTAAAAGTAAAGTATTGCCTTTTTTTTTCCAAACCAAAACAAAAAGCGTGAGGCTTCAAGCTTAATCCTGCTGAATATATATTTTTTAAAATGTAACCCATTGGGCTACAATAAATTTTGTGGCGATGTTTCGATCTTATTCATACGATGTGAATTTAAATCATTTCTCTCACGTTATTTTTTGGTCTCACATGAAAATGGGGAATGAGCTCCCTTTATGTGCCCATGGAATTTATTTGCCACACAATCCGCACAAATAAGGATAGTGAAAATTTCTCACGATCAAGTCGTAAAAAATGAGAATAATGAATTCTCAAATTTGTGGTGATGTTTTGATCTCATTCATGTGATGTGAATTTGAATCCTTTCGCTCTTGTTATTCTTCATCTCACATGGCAGTGAGAAAGGGGCTCATTTTACGTGCCCGTAGAATTTACTCGTCACAATCAGCATAAATAAGGATGGTGCAAACTTATCACGGTGAGGTTGTTAAAAAGGAGAATAATGAAATCTTAGAAGTAGAATGTTGCATTTTTTTTTTCCCAAATCAAGGTAAAAAGTGTGAGGCTTCAAGTTTAATCCTACTAAACATTTTAAAAAAAAAAATATAACCCATTGGGTATTAATAAAGTTTGTGGTGATATTTCAATCTCATTAATGTGACGGTGAATTTAAATAATTTCCCTTCTGTTATTCTTCAGTCTCATATGGAAATGGGGAATATGCTCCATTTATGTGGCCGTAGAATTTATTCACCATAATTGGCACAAATAAAAATAATGCATACTTTTCACCATTAGATTGTAAAAAAAATAAATCTCATTCATATATGTTTATGTCTATATCTATATGAGTATTTTTAAATCATATATAAATTTATGTCGTCTGAATTGTAAAACAAAGAGGGGGAAAATGAAATTGACTAAAGAAAACAAACAAAATAGCGAAACAAAGAAAAAAGTTAACCACCCACTTTCCATTAACGTCTCATTACATAACCGTATTTTGCAAAAGACACACACACTCTCTCGATAATAAATCGAACACATCACGTCAAATCACCCATGAAGATAAAATCAAACGCATCGCATCAAATCATATACTTGATTTTCCTACTTACACTTTTCGCGTATGAATCCAACGGGCCAAACGCCGCGGTCGCGAAATGCAGCAATCACTCGATTCCAATTCTAGAAAGAAAACGTCAACGATTCGCAGGGAGGAGTTCGAATTTTTCAAACGTAGCGTGCGGGGTAGAGACACCGTCGTCTTACCGCGGCAGGACAGGAGGTTACTGTGCTGCTCGCGCACCCCGAGAAAGTCAAATTAATCGCACGAATCGAAAATGAATAATCTTCCCAAGAAGCACACAGAAATCAAAGCAAGAGAAAAGGGGGAAGAGAGAGAAGAAGAAGAGGAGGAAGGGAAGGAAAGAGACAACGACAACATGGGAAACGAGGAAACAGAAACCTGACCTTTTTAGACCGTCGCCCGTTCGCTCTCTCGCTCCCACGCTTCCTCGCCAGACCGCGTTCCGCAACGGCGATCCGTTCATGGGCTCAACGGACCGAGGCGACGAACGCCCCCCTCTCTCTCTCCTCTCTTCTCGATTCCCGTTCCGGGTAATGCGGGAAAACGCCGGGGGGCTCCCGGCGTTTTCCCTTTTTTTTTCGGTTTTTGCCCCTCCCGAGATGGTTCTTGTTCTAAAGTGATTTCTACAGTGATTTCTTGTCGTGTTTCCGATCTTTTGTCTGGTTTTTTTCTTGCGCGGTCGTGGATTGCTGTCGACCCAGTTTGATCTTTTCGAGTTTGATCGTGGGTGGGCTTCGAATTCTCGACTGGGTAGATGCGCTTATGTGAAGTCTTGATTTGATTCCGGCGCTTTCTCTGTTTGTGTTTGCGTTTCTGTCTGTCTGTTCCTGTGGCGATGACTCTGCTGGAGGAATTAACCCCACGTAAGCTCTCGGCATATCCGGTCCGACTGTTGTTTTGCTGGAAAATGGGAACTTGGGCTGGAATTTCGAATTAATTTGGTTTAGTTTCATTCGAGCGAATTGCAGCGCCACCCATGGTGAAAAATTAGATTTTTTTTTCTTTCAAATATTGCATTTTTTTGCTTCCCCAGTGGTTCTCCGAAAAAAGAAATCGCCCTTTACGGATGATTTTGCAGTACAAGGCATGTTTTATCTTGGTATAAAGTGTGAAAGTGTCATTTTCAGTTGGAATCTGTTGTTGCTGGGTAATTTAAGTGGAATACTTTCTGCTTTAGTGTCCGATTCCTGCTGGTTTGCTTGGATCGCAGCGAAAGAACGCTATGTCGACCTGTTCATTATCCTAGTTTTGCTCCATTTGCTGACAACTGCTAATTTATATGAATTAGGATCCCTCCTACTCTGATGGTGCTTCTTGGTTTAAGTTAGGTCTGTTGATTTTGCCATTTTGAATTGTTATATAAAGTCTTCACAGGGGTTATGTCTCATCTGTTGAGTTGTTCTTCACTAAAATTGTTGATTCATGACAGCGTTCAGTGGAAAACGTTAGTGAAGTTGTAATACATCCTTCTCGGAGAGTGAAATATCAACGTGGTCTAGTTTGATTTCTGAGAAATAGGTTTCTTTGTGAATGGATCGAATTGCAAAAATGTAACAAAACCTTTTCCTTAGGATGGAGATTAATTCTGAAAGGTTGTTGAGAAAATAGCTTTCCCCATCTTTAGGACTGATGTGCTTACGTGCTGTTGATTTTATTGCAGAAGAAGGTAATGAAAACTCAGCAATAGCCTCAGCGAAATAGAACATCGTGAAATTCAATTGTTAGAGCAAGATCATTCTATTTCGATCGGACAATGGCTCCTGCTGGAGGCACTTGCAAAGAAGTTCATGAACCTTACCCTGCTGCCGCTGATTACAGTGTAGTAATCAGCAAACAGGAGACCACTTCTACACCAGCAAAATCTTCCATTTTCTCACCTGGACAACGTGGAATTTGTTCGAGTGCTGGCGTAGATGCTCTGCTCGAGTGCCCTGTCTGCACAAACTTTATGTATTCTCCAATTTACCAGGTATCTTTGCTGTTGGTGTTTCCAGCGTTTTTCTTATGATTGGTATATAGGGATTCAAACATTAGACAGCCTTAACTTATCAGGAGATGTGAAGATGTCCTTCTCTCCTCCCAATTCCATTATTGGATAAGCTGTTAGTGTTTTGTTGAGAGGAAACTTGATCGGTGTCCTTGGATTGAGATGCATGCCTAATTTATATTTCACTCACTTGAAAGCTCGCATAGCATTTTTCACGTGTAATATTTTCTTCAGCTAGTAATTTTGACTTTTGAATATGAAAGCATGCCACTTCCATTGTTTGTTGACTCTCCTTTCTTGCTGCTCCAACTTCAGTGCCTAAACGGCCACACTTTATGCTCAACCTGCAAGATTAGAGTCCACAACGTTTGCCCGATTTGTCGGAGTGAACTTGGAGATATAAGGTGTCTGGCGTTGGAGAAAGTTGCCGAGTCTCTGGAACTCCCTTGCAGATACAAGAATTTAGGTTGTCGCGAAATCTTCCAATACTTCAGCAAGCCTAGCCATGAGCAGCAGTGTCAGTTCCGTCCATATAATTGCCCTTATGCTGGATCTGAGTGCTCCATCATGGGCGACATTCCAATGCTTGTTGCTCATCTTAGAGAAGACCATAAAGTCGACATGCATAATGGCTGCACTTTCAACCATCGATATGTCAAGTCCAACCCACAGGAAGTCGAGAATGCCACATGGATGTTAACAGTAAGTTCTTTTATGCATTAGCCCATAATTTTTTTGGCCAAGAAACTTGATGCTTGGGGAGTCCAACAACTGATAATGTTCTTTTTGAAACTTGTCACTGCCTTTGATGTGCCTAGTCTTTACGTGCATGTTCTTTTATCGTAGTTGATTTCCACCTTGCAGTAGTTCCAAGTTATCGCTTTGAGTTCCTTGATGACCTCTCTGCAGATGGTACATCCCCAAATCATTTATTTCTGTTTGCTGAAATAGAATATCGTTGCAAAATATCAGTGAGTACCCTACGGACTATTGTGATTAGTAAGTTACATTAATATATCAACCAAGTGCTTATACTGTTGAGTAAGCTTCTCTGATGAAGGCAGTTTTCTTCTATATTATTATAATGCGTATTCATCCAATGTCCAAGGTGCACTCCTCGTCTTGCAAAACTTTTAGTTTTTATAATATCTTAATCGGTGACTTGAGGACACTTGTGAACAGAACCCCTTGTCCAAGGTGCACTCTTCGTCTCGCAAAACTTTTAGTTTTATAATATCTCAATCAGTGACATGAGGGCACTTGTGAACAGAACCCCTTCTATTGTTTAGCAGACTCGATAATACAGCTAGCGATCAATTGGACACGATATGATGCTTTCATTAGCCTCGGTGCTTGTTTAGACTTTTCTTGCACGCATTTTACCTGGAATTACACTTTTTTTTGTCCACGCAGGTATTTAATTGTTTTGGGAGGCAGTTCTGTTTACACTTTGAGGCATTCCAATTAGGCATGGCTCCTGTTTACATGGCCTTCCTACGTTTCATGGGCGAAGAATATGAGGCGAGGAAATTTAGCTACAGTTTAGAAGTCGGTGGGAATGGCCGTAAGCTGACATGGGTAGGGAAACCAAGAAGCATCCGAGATGGGCACCGGAAGGTTCGTGACAGTCAGGACGGTCTCATCATTCAAAGAAGTCTGGCTCTTTATTTCTCCGGCGGCGACCGGCAAGAGCTCAAGTTGAGGGTCGCTGGCAACATATGGAAGGAAGAATGAGCAATTGAAAGAATATTACTGTTGGGGTCTGAATTTTTACTCATGGTGGTACGAGCAGGGGGCGAGGTACTTCTTTTTTGGGGCTGTGAAGGGGCCTCTTCTGACTAATATATTGGCTCATGGCTCGGCTCGGCTCGCTCGCGTGTCTACGAAAAAGTTATATATATTCACTTGAGTGATAATTCTTGTAAATAGATTGGTACTTGCCATTGCAGCAATCTAATACCATAACAGGCGAAAATTATGGTGGAAGAAATTGTTCGGTCAAATTCTGGCGAGGTAAAGAACCAGCATTCAGTTTATCGTCGAATATCGCAGGTGTTTCTCATGCCTCCAAAGTTATCGGAGGCAATACTAGCCATTGCTGCTACACGTGCTGGCAATATTGCACCTGGTAATGTTCGTAAACGATGTTCTTTTCCACAAGTAGGGTCGGATCAGGCATTTGTGTCAAAATCCCATCTTAAATTAGGAAGAAAAAAAAGTAGATTTTCTGCTAATTGAGAATCGCCCGCGGTAATAATTTGTACGCCGTGGTTGTGTCTCAGCTCAGGAGCATTTCCATTTACAGATGCGTACCTGTGCAATTTCGAAACTCAAGACGTGAAATCAAGCGAAAGTAGTTCCCTGCCTGTCGAGTGGGAAAGTAATTCTCGGTATCCGCGAATTAATTAGGATTGAGGTAGTCCATAAACAATCGTAGTTGATGCAGTGATTGAGTCCCACTGTGTAGGTGAAACATTATCCTATAAACTCGTTCGATTATTGCGAACATGTTAACTACAAAGGATTTCGGGATTTTTCTTTTTCTCTTGACGAGCAGCATCACGGAAGGTTGATGCAGGTGGTATGCTTCGGGTGACGGGGGTTCCTATAGTCGACCCGAAAAACCGTGTCCAAGATATTGATACATGTAACATTGCAAATAAATTGGACTTTAGTCGTTTGTTGAAAACTAAGGAAGTATTTTATATGTCATATGTGATTAAGACTTTGGCAATCATTTGCGAAATCTAGACCGTCCATCTGCGCAAGGTCCACGAGATCATGAAGTCGTGAATCAAACGTGGGACGTGGGACGTGGGAGGCACGTAGACGTAGGTGAGGAAACGAGCAATGCAAAATGGTTCTTCTGTTATAGCGGTTGGACCCGACACAGCGAATCTCCCGCGAAATAAAACAGAAGAAAGTTTCCTTGTTCTCGTTCTCTGTTCATCTAGATCATAAACCAGTTTCTCTTCTGCCTCCAAGAACTCTCTCTCTCTCTCTCTCTCTCTCTCTCTCTCTCTCTCTCATGCATGGTCGTTTTCGAACGGAATCTGCACATCAAGTCTTTTGACAGGTAGAGCTATGTTTGCATTGTTGTTCTTCTCTTTCATCCAGGATTGAAAGCATGATGTGTTATTTTCTTGATATGTTTAATCAATGCAATTGATCACTAGTTTCAAATTGAATCGTGTGCTCCTCTGTTTTGTCCGACCGGTTGTTCTGATCTGTTTTTTGCTTCTTTTTCCTCCTTTCTGGTTTTTTGCAGGAGGACTTTCCCTTGACATCGAGTAAGTTGAATTTTCAGATTGATGCGAGTACTGCTGTAAAATCGTTGAGTTAGAGCAATTTGTTTGAGATGGGTTGTTGAGAATATTGTCAAGGCTTGAATCATGTGGTGCTGCCGAGGCGTGGAAGAGGAAAGCTATCGGCCTCCTGCTCAGCAGTTTACTGCCCCACCTAGAGGAGGCAATCCCTATGGTAACCACACTATTCGATCTTGTTTCTTCGTGAAAATTTCAGCATGCAACTTTAATAATGAAAAAGAAAGAATAGCTGCTTAAAAGGCCATCGACTCCAATCTCAAGTGAATAGTGTACTTGTTGCTCTCATTTGCATGTCTCTTCCATTTTTTTCTAATGGTTAGCAACAGAATTGCCACTGAGAGTTATGTTTCTCGAGGGTAATTTTACATCTTGATGCTCTCATTCTTCCGTCTTTAGCTTTGACTTTTTTTGTCCCCTACAGCATTTAAGGATGTCATGTCACAGCCTCTAGTACACCAAGTTTTGATGTCTATATACTGTTATATCCTGTTATGAAGAAATGAATATGTAGAAAATGCAGAAATGTCAACTTCAGTTTTTCACTGGTGACTTGGATGCGATTATCAAATAATGTCCGTGTTGTGCATCATTTCCTTTTTCTTTGGCACACATTTGGTTGGTTTTCTGGAGAAGGGGATCAGTTTTGAGTGTTATTTGAATTCGGTTCTGACTCAATGGTATCTACTCTCATTTCCTTGTTCAGTAGGTGGCGAGAGAGGGGAGACAAGGAGCTCCAATGTCGTCAGAAGTGGAGCTACGCAAAAGGTTTTGCCCATTGAAATACCGGCTTTGCCATTAAACGAACTGAATAGGTTGACAGGGAACTTCGGTTCAAAAGCGTTGATTGGGGAAGGTTCTTATGGCCGCGTGTTCTACGCGAGGTTAAGTACCGGCCAGGAAGCAGCAGTAAAGAAATTAGATACCGGTGCTTCACAAGAACCCGACTCGGATTTTGCAGCGCAGGTAAGTCTCCCATGTCCCAAGTTATATTTAATCGAAGGCGATCCCTGCAATATTGTGACCCAACAAGTTGATTGTGTCACGCGTCTTTTCTCACAGCTGTCGACTGTTTCGAGGCTCAAGAATGAACATTTCGTGGAGCTGATTGGATACTGCTTGGAGGCGAATAACAGAATCTTGGTGCATGAGTTTGCTACCATGGGTTCTCTACATGATGTCTTACATGGTATGACTGATAAAACTTGGGGGATTTTCCAGACTTGTTGTGAGAAAAATGTGAGTGTAATGTATCTCTGTCGTTGCAGGAAGGAAGGGTGTGCAAGGTGCTGAGCCCGGTCCTGTTCTTACTTGGAATCAGAGAGTCAAAATTGCTTATGGTGCAGCCAAAGGCCTTGAGTATCTGCATGAAAAGGTTCAGCCTTCTATTGTTCATAGGGATGTCAGATCCAGCAACGTCCTGCTATTCGACGATTTTGTCACCAAGATTGCGGACTTTAACTTGTCGAATCAGTCTTCGGACACGGCTGCTCGACTGCATTCGACTAGAGTCTTGGGAACCTTTGGATACCATGCTCCAGAGTAAGCTTAGTTTGTACAAATGACCAGCATGTCTTTGTTTTATCTTTTGGATGGAGTCAAGATGGTTGCATGCTTAGAGGAAGTAGGAAAATATTAGTAATTTTACGTGCATATAAAAGGTATTGAAGAAGTCTATGGATATCAGAGTCGAATTGTAAGATTTAGCAATTACGGCACAACATTAAAACAGCAAATGATCTATTAGTTGGGATATCTATGAATATCAGAATCAAATTGTAAGATTTAGCAATTACGGCACAACATTAAAGCAGCAAATGATCATATTTCTACCCTTGAATGCATTCCATAGAGTAAGTGTTTGTAGAAATGCGGCCATTAACAGTACAGTAGGGTTAAAAACCTCCTTAAGTTCTGTAAATTTAAGAATAGGGCTATCAAATGGTCGACTGCGAAATCCCGTGAATGGTTAAGGTCAGTGGTCTCTACTTGGAGTAGCCGCTGGGAGAAAGAAATAGCTATCTTTATTGCATTTGAAAGTAGCAGTTGTCCTATAATTAGGAATTTTGGGGGAAGCGATTGTCTAGTTTTTCATCAAGACATTATCAAATAGCTTTCTGACGGAGCTCATCTCTCTTTGTGACAAGAGGCCAGTCATTTGGTTTGGTGTTTGTCTACTGTAAAATCTTCCCTAAGTAGTGACTACCTACTGCCCAGCCTAAGAGTCAGATTGTTATTCTCGGTTACAGTTGTAAGGAACTCTTGCTCTCTTTCGCAGATATGCAATGACGGGGCAGATAACTCAGAAAAGTGATGTTTACAGTTTTGGGGTTGTTCTACTAGAGCTTTTGACAGGAAGAAAGCCTGTAGACCATACAATGCCCAAAGGACAGCAGAGTCTTGTAACTTGGGTCTGTTAAAACCCTCCACAACAATAGTTTTAGACGTTCAGTACTTTCTCTTGTCACCCGTTTAATATTGTCTTTGGAAATACTGCAGGCTACGCCAAGACTGAGTGAAGACAAAGTGAAACAATGCGTCGACCCAAAGCTTAATGATGACTACCCACCTAAGGCAATCGCAAAGGTGATGACAAACATTTCCGTCTTTGCATTAACATCCATCAAGTTCTAAGTTCAGTAGGAAAATTTTACTCGAGCAGGAATGATACTTCAAAGATAGTCCCACTGATGAAATGTTTTTGGTTAGAGGGCAGCAAGGAAAATGAATATGAGAATCGGCTACATTTGTGAACTTCTCCGTCTTTTGTTTGATTAATATGCCGAAGATAACATGAAACATATGCAAACATAGTGCCTGAAATCATAGTCTTGAGAAGATCAGCATAGGAAAATAATGTGGCTTTGGGTTGTAGATGGCCTGATATGATTACCATTCAATTAACTCATTGATTTGCTTTAATGATTCAGCTAGCTGCAGTTGCAGCACTGTGTGTGCAGTATGAGGCAGATTTCCGGCCGAACATGACAATTGTTGTCAAGGCGCTGCAGCCGCTGCTTCATTCTAAACCAGCAGGCCCGGACTCTCATTTGTAGAATTTTAAGCTGAAATTTGCGATTTGGAATCTCTCTCTCTCTCTCAGTTTTTTTTTTAACTATCCTTAGTTCCTTTTGATAGACTCTCATCTTCCACATTTGAAGTTACTGAGTATGTAAGATAAGTAATTCACATTCCTGAGTACTACTCTAGGAGTTCATGGTGGTAGAAGTAATGAGATTCGTCTTGTAAAGTTACTTCACCTCACTGTTTTTCCTGGAAAGCTGCTATGTAGAAGCTAATCATTCATCATCTAAAGTTATGTTTGAGGAGAAACACTGAGGAATTATTTTCTGACTTAATTTCTGTCTCCGAAAATGACCGATCTAAACAGTGATACAGTGGATAATAATGGAGAATGAGGTTTCCTCCATGGATCCTTCTGCTAGTTAAGCTCCAGAAAATTTGCTCCAAATGATTGAGAAAACTAAAAGGTTAAATAAAAACTTAAATTCTGGGCTCATGAAGCTGAATTTACTTTACTTGATCAAACTCAGTTGTTGTGTAAATATGAGTGGTCCCTCTAACATGACAGAAGACGTATTCACGCCCCATTGAACTTCAAAACAGTAAGATAAAATCCAGGCTCATCTACGAATTCTGCCATTTCAAAGGAATGGGCAACTGCAACCTTCTCTAAGGTCGTCTTATCAGGCAAATCAGAGACTATGCAGTCGGGGAATTCTTGCCGCTGCTGCTCCAGGACTTGCCTTCCTAGAGGATGACCAATAACAACTCTGGCACCTGAGACAAATGCAGATTCTGAGAAGGTCAACCTAAGAAACATGGAGGATAGCTCCATCTAAACTACCCTAACTAGTATTTATGGAGCCCGTCAATACTAGAAAATACTGTGATCAAACACAAAAATGTGATGGCAACATAGTATTTAGGTAACAACCACTCAGCAGTACTTTTCACAGATAGTAATAATTCTACTAGGGACAAAAACAACATTGTGCTTATTCTGTAATAAATGGCAGAAGGATTTGCAGACATGAGGATAGCAAAAGATGAACAGAGATGAGCTCAAAACAGCGAATGGGAACAACAAGAACAAGGCAAATTACCTGGAAGGCATCGCTTTGCTAGTACTTCAAAAACCTGGTCAAGGGTGAACGGTAAAGCAGGCAGATAATAAATGTACACCACATCAAAAGGCGCCCACTTTTCTGGAACATATATTATTTCACCTTGCCAGCACTTAACCTTGTCATATTTTTCCTTAATACAGGCCAACACGAGAAGTGAATCATGGACAACAAGCAGAAGCTGGCAGTTTGATATATCAGCCAACCTATCTACAAAACCTTCAGAACCAAAAGAAACCAAAACTTTGGAGGTGCTCACTAATTCTCCTGCAGATATTATGCGTCCAATGTTGTGCCCCACTTGAGGATTGTCATCCATCTCAAGAAAGGACCAATCTTTCTCTATGAGTTCCTCGAAATTCATAACAGGTACTGTCCCCTCATTCGACAGAGCATTTGCACCCATATACGACAAACGGAAATTCGATAAGTTGGATGAAGTGTAGGTATAGGATAGAGAAGAACGAGAGAAATAGTGTTTGCGCTGACAGTGGTCAGTAGAACCAAAATAACAACACTGCGGCGTAGTATAAGGTAGGGGATGGTGGGAATGTGATGGGAACAGAGGTAGGAAAGAAGAGAAATGTAGGGAATTCATCAAGAACTTTAAGTCAAGTGCGAACTCAATTCTAGTAAATGTGATGGAACCCAACAAATTATTCAGCGTGACTTGAAAAACCAACTTGAGCTTCTTCTTCCCCTCCTGAAAATAAATCCATCAAGCCATTATACTTTCTCTATTTCCTTCTCATTCATGCACTGCAACAAAGAGACATCCATGTTACTTCCACTCAATAACCAAAAAAGTAAAATAAGATGCTAAATGCTTTGTCTATTTGACAAAAGCTACTCCAAAAAAAATTCCCTCAACAATATGATAACTAGGGTTTACTCTTGCAATATAAATAGAGAACGTCCACCAAGCAACTGCTAAGCAGAGTATCTAACACACATTGAAGTAAATGATTTCATCTCTACCTGTAATCCATGTCAAATTGTTGGTGCAAGCATGATGTTCAAAACAGTAAACACAAACTACGTCACTGCATTTGAGGTACCTGTTATTCTTTTCTCCTCCTGTCCTCCTAATGAATTGATTTTAGTCTTATAGCAGTGCCAAACAAAAAAAACAAGGAGCATACTTTTAAGACTATGTATATCTATGACCATACCCTTCTACTCAAAAAGATTTGATATTCTGCCTTTCAATCTACAGTTCAACTGCATCACTAATTTGAGGACCCTATCCTTCTCCAGCATGAGTCTGATCATAGCAAGTACTTCCGAAGCTATATCACACGGCATGATACGAGTTAACTAATCTAACAAATCTAACAATGGCCAAGAGAGTACGATCGCGTAATTGGCCAGGGGTACGCCACTCCAAACCCACTAGTCAGCCGCCCCAACCCGCACCACACGTGTGTAGCCCCAATTCCTGATTCGACAATGGCCATTAATCCCCGCACCCCAGCCCCGTTTACCCCATTTATCCGCAAACAACGACAGCGCTTCAGCACAAGCTCAGCCTAATGAAGTCGTCTGTTGCAAAACCATGAGACCCAGCATTCCTTTGCACACCGGAACATAGTTTGCAGTAACTGCAGTCGGCTAATTATGCTTTGACATCAACAGAAAAAAATCAGTCAACCCCCCACCCCGCAAATGATTTCCAACGCACAGAGACGACGCTATACAATCTCTACAAGCAATAGCAAAATCCCCAACACTTTCACTAGGTGCCAGCAGCATAATTAGGCCAATCAACCCAACAAAAGATCGAATCTTTGCGGAGCACTCGTTCGCCTTGCATCGAAATGCAGCAACACTTACGAGCACACACAGAGAGAGAGAGAGAGAGAGAGAGAGAGAGAGAGAGAGAGAGAGAGAGAGAGTGATTCGAAGCGGCAACCTGCGGGCACAGAGCGAGCCTCCCGTTCGCTTGAAGCTGCAATCGGCGGCGGCGGAGGCGGCGGCGGCGGCGAAGACGACGGCGATCCACCGCCGGAGTTTCAGTCGATGGAGATATGGCTGGGCTATCCGACTGCAAACTGACAAGGCACGCCCGTTAGGCTTCGAGTCTAGAAAGATAAATTAAACCTTTTTTTTCCCCTTCTTTTGCCCTTGGAATAATTTACATACACGACAAAATCACAAAATCACAAAATCAAGAACATAATTGAAACTTGCTATGCTTTTACAACATTTTCTCTTAGCATAGATCTGTTTACTCTTTCGAATCTAGATAAACCTGCAAACACTATAGAGGGCAATCTATAAAATAAAACGATAGTTAGGAATCATATGACGCAAATATTAATTACATGCTAGATAATTCCTGACCAACTTCTTAACATCTAAAATGTGCACGACAAAATTCTAGTGCACACCTTGATCTCAACAACATAACAATTGTGCTCTCGGCATTATCATACGCATCAACGGTGCCCTTGGTGCCAACATGTATACCCACCCAATATCGCAAAGATAGTCCCTCCAATGTTATATGTACTTTGGTTTATTTTTGTCTCTATTCCTATTCTAAGTATGCTAAGAGCTGCGACTTGTTTGAGTTCTTTCAGACATAGGCGAAATTGGACCGGGTCGACATGAGCCTATCGGCCTTCAATTGGTTGGTTCCCAGCTCAATTAACTCACCAAAAAGAAGCTTGTTCTCACTTGTCAGCTCTTATCAATCCTACAAATCTTATACAACTAGATATGCTACTGGCAATTGTTAGGCGTTTCTCCAAACGAATGGAGATTGCTATTTATGGGGAGCAAAAGAAGAGGGGTAAAGTTCGTGGTGTTAGCAATGGAGAGAGTGGTCTATAAATTTGTGATAGAGAAGTGGTGAAAACATTGATCAAGCGGTCAATTTTACATCCATCATAGGTTAGGAATACCCTGTGGCTTGTATGCTAGAGTTACATGGAGGAATTAACTTTAGTTATCAGTAGGTTTAACAAATAAAATGAACCTTGCATAGGATATCGAAATAATAAAAACATGTATGAATATAAAAGTTCGAGATATCATATATTGAAAAGCTTAAATTGATAATTAAATATTCAATTGGTTGGAAGCAACGCGATACCATAATTGAATTCGGAAAATAGCTTGAAACAGAAAGAAACAATAAGCACTTTGGATCATAATCGTGGGTCTCGTAAGTTCTATATGGGTACAAAGTTATGTCCTCATGTTTTTGAAGTGGCTTCAGGGTAATTTCTATAATCTATGCATGTTAGAGCTTCGAAATTCGACAATTGGCAATTGAGGAGAATCCATCTTTTATTGGGCCTCAACTTGGGTCGATCCGAGGCCCCCAGAGCCCTTTTCCAGCACGTGGGTTTATTGCATGACGACGTCAATGTCCGAACGAAACCAAAACGACTGTTGTAACCATCGCAGCACAAGCCCCATAACGAGGATCAACGCAACAAACACTTGTCCAGTCATCTCTCTCTCTCTCTCTCTCTCTCTCTGCATGCATGCTTTCGAAGGTAAAGCAGAACGGCAATCAAAGTCGGCAGGGATGCGGTTTCGATGTGGCTCGTAACGATCCGATTGCATTTATAGCAGATCTTGCTTTTCAAGGCTCCTGAAGGAGGTCATGTAATCTGTCACCATTATGCATATCGCTTATGGAAGCACAGTTCTTGAATCCACCTTACACTTGGGTCGGGTGGTGTGAGTACGTGGCCACAACAATCTTGCATGAAGAGAATGCCTTTCGTGAACGGCACCTTTAGGTAAACAATGTCGTCTACCCTTCGTTCTAACAAATTAAAACCGACCATTGGAAAAAGAAATGACTGCGGTTTACTCTGCTTGAAAAGATTTCACGATCATCATGCATTAGATTGGCTCGGTCCCGTTATTGTCACATACGGAGTGAGTTTGTAGAGTACTTTTTAGCTCCGCCTAACGTGCAATACAAGTCCTCTCTCCCGTGTGATGCTACCGGGGCTGAATGTGTTCATTAAGGCTAGTACATGTGTAAGATGACAACTTTCTCCTCCTCATGTAATGTGGAATGCTTAGGTAGACGAAATTAGGGTTTTTGGTATATTTGTGGTGAGGTTCTTTTCTATGTACCCTCTCTCTCTCCTAGTTTCTTGACCCACAGTTCATTTGTTAATTTTTCAACATTAGTCGGTTTGGACCTCCACTTGGTTTCACCCAAACTTCATAGTGGTTATGGATAGACCACTCAAGTTTGGGTTCGTAAGCTATGACAACTACCCTATGAAGACTCGCTTTTGCTGTGGTTCCAACATGACTCTATGGACATCTTTTTGATATTCCTCACTAGTAGTTTTACCCTAGTTTGGATTATGTAGGTTTTGTAATTATTGAGACTACTAATGTTATTGAGATACTAAATTTTCGAAGAGAGATAACAACATCAATACGTATATGTTATACTAACTTGGTATTTCCACGTGTAGTGCATTTAATGTGGACATATGTTTCCCAACGAAAGAGTATTTTCCTTTTATTAAGAAAACCTACGAGAACTTTTATAAACTAAATCCTGATAAAATTGTGTAAATCTATCATATTAAGTCATAGAATAGATTGTTATTCTCACGATAAATTAAAAATCATCACTCAATCATTTTTCTAAGTCATATCGATTCTATTACAATCTATATATTACATAGTGTGGGGATGTTCTCGAGTATCTAAAAACCACGTAATATTAATTGTCCAATTAGTTATAAATCTATTGTACGAATATTATTCAATTCTAAACTTCCGAATTATGTAGTCATAAACTTTTTCATGAAAATTTAATGTAATCATTCCAATCAATTTTCGCCAAAATCGCCAATGTGGTGGTCTGCCACATAGGATGGCAATGATTAGAGCCTTATGTTAGTGATTTTTAGTGAAAATCAACTAAAGGATTACATTGGAATTTCGGAAAAAAATTAGTAAAATTAGAAAATTTATGATCGAATTGGCATCCTAATGATGTGTTTAGAATCGATTGGGTAGTTTTTTCTATTAAATATGCATAGTATGTATAGAGTAAAGTGACTCTATTATGCACAAAGGTACCATAATGTTTTTATCCAAGTTAAACTACGCAAGAATATGGAAGAAAATTTTAATCCATAAACAGAGCTGTAACTATTTTTGAAGGGAAGAAGAGAACAAGTTGACAACATAAAATGCATACTTTAAAGGGGAACTGTATTTATGACCGTTGACCTTAACTTTAATGACCACTATCTCCATTTAATATCAAGAGAGGGGCTTTAAAGTGAGGGACTAATATGGTGATCAAAGAAAATTTGCTTCACTAAGAATAGTATGCTTGAACCAAGTAGATTAGAAACTATTTAATAGGACTCCATGTTGAATAAAAACTCATTATGCAAACGGAGTCCTAGATATATGTAATAGAGAGAGATTTCTCGAAGCAAATAACTTTGCAACAATATACATTTAAAAGTTTCAAGTATTGGCTTATGTCATTATGACCGAATATACTGAAAGAACTCAATAGTAGCTACAGTAACGAAAAATAGCCACCTGTTAAACTTTTGTTTTTATAGGGAAGCGAAGATGTGGAAATAGATATTTAATGAATAAGGTGACTCTTTTTATCACGTGTTTATTCTCATTTACATCGGAAAATCCTGAACACAATGTGCATGTTTTCTTTGCATGTGTGTATGTTTATTGTAGGAAAGTATTAAGGCTAAGGTCCGTGCTTATTTATGAGGATGGTCAATATGCAGCAACAATGTGAAAGTCTTTTTTTTCTTCATGTGTCTGCTATTCCATTTACATAATTAATTCGATGACAATCTGCTTTCTCCATGAATAAATGAACAATTTAAGCTAGGATATATGGTTGATAATGTTTGGCCATCAGCTGCCATACGAGGTAAACGGCATGCATGGCCGTTCTTATGCAAGCGATGTTTGCATAATCATGCAACTCATTTGTTTTATCAAGACTAAACCAGATTATTCTAACGTCAGCATATGCAGAAATATCAGGGTTTATACAAACATCGCTCATAACGCTCGGATGAAGACGAGATTAACCCGAGGTCTAGCCTTTTCCCTTTAACACCAGGTGTCTAGTCCTCTGCTTCACTGCCGCATCATGCATTTCACCAGGATTTAATGAGAACCCTAAACTTAACCCCGCCTTTTGATGCTAGCTTTCTTTGCTGCAACTCCATCGCTTCTCGTTTTGATCGATTGTTCTCTAACGCGTTTAAAATTGAGTGAAACGCTTTATCGGGTGAGGAAGGTGCATGATCAACAGCACATATGTATATAATCGCATATTTTCCTGAAATGTCGTGCTTATTATACAAGCATACAGACAAGCCTTACAAACAGGTTCAGAAGAAAGTTTTGCTTAAGCACAGTCGTCACAAAACTTCTTGTTTCCTTCCTCAAACTTAACCCCCTTTTTCCTCCTATAAAAAGGCTTAACAACCTTCACGCTATAACACCATCTCTCTCTCTCTCTCTCTCTCTCTCTCTCTCTCTCTCTCTCTCTCTCTCTCTATGGCAAAAGCAAACTCTTCAGAGAGCTCAACAGCTAATTCAAACCCACCAGCCGAAAATTTGAGCCTGGAGCCACCCAGACCCTACACTTGCAGACTTTGTTTCAGATCTTTCATTTCTTCGCAAGCCCTAGGCGGTCACCAGAACGCGCACCGCAAAGAGAGAAGAGAGGCCAAGAGACTCTTCATTGAAAGGCGCTTCTCTTTCATGAAAAACTCTGCTGCCTCAAGCCAACCACCGCCTCTCGGGGTTGATCGTTTTGCAGCTGCCCCAGTGTTCAACACTGCGGCAGCCCACCGTGGTGGCTCTGGCATGGGCGTGCCATTCAAGCCAGAGCAAGGTCACAGGCCTCAATGTGCCCAAGGGTTACCTTCAACGATGCCTGAGATTAGACGCCAGAATGTTGCGTACTCAGCCGCAAATCAAGAGACCAGCCCTGAGTATGACTTCTTGGGGTTGTCAAAGAGGGGGAGTGGCTCAGATGCTAATAGGAGTAAGGACTCAAAAGAAGAGGGAGCTCTGGACTTAACTTTGAAGCTGTGATGCCGTGAACCTTTTTCTGTGCCCTTTACACCGTATTTTATATGACGAGATGTACATGTAACTGAAATAGAGAAGAAGAAATGTATGAACTCTACTAGATTGAAGAAAATATAATGCAAAATATATGTTTATATGTGTCTACAAAAGTACTAATTTGCTTAAGCATAAAAATGGCCGGACTTTAAATTGTTCTTGCCGTTAGAATTAACCCTAGGAATGAAACGATGAAGAAGCTCGTGGACTGAAAGGAAAGTAGAAAAAACACAGCATGAATTAGAGAAGATGAAGAGAGAGAGCTGAATTAATGGTTCTTTGGTTTCTTTTGTTAACCTGGCTCAATTAGTTGGCTGATAATGTGCAAGACGTCGCAGATCCGTCGGTGCATTCAATCATCCATCTGGGTTTACTTTTCTGATTTCCTACTAAGTTCTAACAAGTGCATGTTTTATGAGATACTCATAGTCATATCTGAGGCTTAACAACAACAAAAGCCTACCTTCTGTTCGTCACCAGAACAAACTTCTGGGTGGCCAAAAAACCTACCTTCTATTCGTAGGCTTGGAAGAAGATCCTTCAACTTAGGACTGAATTTCGAAGTTCCTTCTATTGGAGGATTGGAGATGGCCGATCGATGTCTCTTTGGTTCAATAACTGGCACCCAAGGGGTCCCTTGAACTTCTATTTTTCAGATGTAGCCATCTACAGCTCTAACCTCTCTAGGAAGGCAATAGTGGTAGACCTCTTCACTGTGGATGGCAATACGGTCAAGAGGATCTTGGATTCTTGGGAGGATCCTCTCCTAATCCTCACCTAGATCCCGGATCAATTTATCTGGAAGGGGAACACATCTCACCTCTTCACGGTGGCTTTGGCTTGGGAGAGCATCAGAAGGAAGAAAACTCCGGTATTCTGGCATGCGCTTATTTGGAGCAATTCGGTCGTCCCAAGGTAGCAACTAAACCTTTGGCTTATTGCCAGGCGTAGACTTCCTACCCAAGTTCTACTACTGCCTTATGGTAGGATAGATAGTGCCTCGTGTCCCTTTTGCAACGAGGTTCCCGACTCCATAAACCACCTATTTTTTGGATGTCGCATCACTACTGGCATCGCCTTCTTCTGGGCCACAAGATGCAACCTTCCTTGGCAAAATAGATCGTGGGCTGAGAATTTTGATTGGGCCGTCTCCACACTTGCCGGCAAAGAATTCTATAAGTGCATTTGCCCGCTTCTCTTTCGGTGCACTCTACTATTTTATTTGGAAGTATAGGAACAATATCCTCTTTAGAGGAGAGGCCTTGACCATTCCAGCGGTGAAGAAGCAGCTCTTCAAAGTCGTCAGAGACAAGGCCATCACTTTTAGGAGTGTGGATGATACATTTAGAAACAACAGGCTGCAGTGTAGCTAGGGCATTGATCCGATTATCTTCTCAGCTGGGGACACTTCAAATCCTTTAGGGCCCTAGCCTGTCTGGGGTGCCGAATGTTGATTTGCGGTTGCTCCTCAGTGTCTCTTCTCTTTTGTTGTTGGTGGTCTAGGTTGAGAATTGGAGTCTTCTTGGCCCTGTGCTGCCCTCTCCTGTCTCTTCTTTTCCTTTTGCCTGTTGTTTAGGCTATTCTTCGCTTTGACCCACTCTTGCGGTGTTCTTTTGCATCCGGCTTCCTTCCACTCACTTTGACTTGTTGTCTTGTTGAGTGCAAGTTTTGTGGCACCCGATCTTATGCAATTGTTGGTTCAAAGCTCTATACATTATTACTTCTCACCAAAAAAAAAAAGAAGGTATTCCTGGCTTCTTTGAATTATTAGAATTATTATCGTTCTTCCCTTAATTCGATCAATCGCTCTATGTGGTTGAGCACTAATTCGCTTGAAATGCAATTTAGAGAAAGTGATGCTTTAACTTGGTTTGAAAACGACACTAATAGCTTGAATAGGGAAAATTTCATCATGATGTCAATCGATCATTATCTTTTTTGTTTTCTGTTGGTTTGGTGGTCATGTGGTGTCCAGACTAACTTTCACGCACTTTAACTTGTAAACCGCTTTGAATGATCTTAAGGGATCACATCACCATTTTTCAAAACTCAAACCTACTATTACGTGAGAGTTCATCAACAGAAAACGTATGAACTTATTTAGAGAAATCATTAAAGGCATGTATTTACTAAGATGCGTCAGGCATTATACCAAGAAAGTTGCAGCATTGTATAAGTAGAAACTTTGATAAACGACTAAGGAGGATTTCAATTGGGAAGTTCAGGATATGAGAAAGTCGTCGCTAGGATTAACTACAAACTTTTAGCCTCGAGCTTATACTAAGCTTTATGCGCTTCACCACCTATGAACTTCACCGTATCTTTGGTTAAAAGTGCAAACTAGCTCTCCCGAAGGTGCTATCAAGGTTGAAATGGTTCAAAGCTGTCCTAGCAACTCGATTACGTAATGTTGCGTAGACTCACAATTGGGGGTGTAAACAGAAAAGAAATTAAATGGATGGAGAGACAAAAACAAAGCAAGTACGAAAATAAAAAGGATTTGAGGCGTGTTTAAGAACACAATCTCGTAGGTGACAGCGCCTCCACGCTTTGGGGATATCAAGATACACAAGAACCAGATAACCTTCGGATACATGAAAGCCTGTCTGAAGTACTAGTATCCACGGACAGTAGATTCTGGCCATTATCATTGAGTTCATTAAATGCGTACAAACCGAAAGGTGCAAGTGTTGATTCTCTTTTCTGCGATCTCAATTTAGCAGCTCGAGATCATTGGCGCTGTACTCATCTGTTTCTCAACGACACGTGTCACAAAGGGATTTGTCAAAAACCAATGTCAAGGTAGCAGTAGTACTCAATACTCATCAGAGAAGCTCAAATTATTCCTAGGACTTCAGAAAAAAAATAAAATACACTTGATCGGAGGGCATCCACAGGAAAGAAAGACCCTCGTGTATTTACAAAACATCAAGCTCTTTCATTCACTTCACAGAATTATCCTGTACAACTGCATCTTCCCAAACCAATCCCCAAACAAAGCCAAAAGTCAGCGTACAATCCACATCTCAAACCATCAACACCCTTACCTATGCAGATTCTGAAGACCATGTCATCGTTGATTTTCTTTCGCCGAATCAGGAATGTCGGTTTCCACTCCATGTGATTTTTTCAGCTTTGCAACAAGAACCCACATGTTAGCAAGCTCGTTCTCCAAGTAAGCTTCTCTCTGCTTGGACTCCTCCACTCTCTTTTGCAGCTCGGACTCCCTTTGGTCCTTCTCCAGAAGAGCAGCTTCATAGGCTACCTCTCTTTCTCGGATTATTGCCAGCTCTCTTCTCATATCAACAGTAGGCGGGATGCTTTGGTCTTGACGCTTTATGTGGCTCTCCCTCCGTCCATTACGGATCATACTGCCGCTGTTCCTGCGTTGCGTTTGGGAGTTCCTAGAAGCTGCCAGCTCGGCAGTGAGCCTCTCGTTATGATTCATGAGCTTCGCGACTTCTTCCGACAAGGCCTTGAGCTCGACAGCAGCAGCTGAGGCAAGACCCTTGGCGTAGGAACTGTCCTCAGCCAGCTTCTGATTCCGAAGTTCTAACTGTTGGTTGGACTCGGTTAACTCAGTCACCTTTCGGTTCAATTCTTCAATCTTGGTGGCCTAATGAAGTACAGGAGTCGATTAAGATGCTCATGGCACAGTGTTGTATCAAATGAAAAGCATAACTAAGTTATGACTTATACACTGGCTCCTCAATAAAACGTCATAGCTAAAGACAGTTGACAGAACAAACAAATTAAGAGTCGTGCTCTGGGGCACTAGAAAAATATATTAGCTGCCAGGAATGTTCTCATATTCACACCTTTTTTCTCAGAATGCACAAGCAGGTGCAGACAATTTTCTGGAAGTGTAAGGATTTGAACATTGACAGATGTCTTGATATCATGTTATATAAGCCTTTTTCCCAAAAACTTAATTATCATAGAACACAGAACAAAAATGCATTTACCATATTTCTTAACATTCACGAAGATGCAAATAATCTAATTTCCAGGAGACCTTTACTTTGCTGGTTGGCTGAAGGCAGGAAGTAAACTCCAACCAAAACCTGCAAGCTTCCCTATAACTGAGTGACAGAGTATATATGATGATTATTGCACAGCTTTCATAAGCAGTACCATCAATTGGCTATGACTCCATTAAAAACTCTCCTAGATCAGAGATTAGCATCAGAAGAGATGGTTAAAAGTGCAAGAGGAAACCTGTCTTTGCACAAGTGAGCCTTCATTTTTGTCAGTAAACAAATTATCTTCTTTTTCCAAGCCAAGTTCTCCAAGAAAGCTCTTCACTCCAGCAAATCTTTGTGAGTAGCTGACTGATGGACTAAGCTTTCTCAAATCCAGGCCATCCGAGAGCTGTTGCCTCAAGGATGTTATTGTTTCTTGCAATCCTTCACACTCACGAGTCTGTACCAAAACAAGTGCAAGTCCAAAACGGGTTTTAAAATTTGACAATCGTCATGAACCAAAACTAGGGTATAGAAGAAATGCAAGAAATTAAAAGCTCAGGGTTACCTTTTGGTTGAGCTGCTCTTGAATGACCCGGTTATCTGCAGTTTTAACCTGATGATTCGACAAGCCAAATAGATTAATTATAAGCAGAGACTCATAGATGCAAATAACAAATGGCCCATATCTCTCTGTCTATGCCCTTGAAATTCAGTTTCTGCATACAAGATGAGGCAGTAGCACAAGTAGTCAGTTGGAGTTGCCTTGCACAGCAAGCAACTCAGATTGATTACCACAAAGGTAAGAAATATATAACCCACATTTTTGTTCTTTTGGCATTGCATGTTAGGCTTGAGGCAGGAATCTAATGTAAATAGACATGATGACAGCATAAAAGGGAAATGGGCTTTAATGCTTTAACAGATGACCAGAAAGCAACTACCACCGTCAGGTAATTGTACATATGTCTTCATGTTTATTCTACTCTTTTTTGGCACAAAAGGATATTATAGATGGAAAACATCACAATTCCGAATTCAAAAATAACTCAGTGCTGTTCATTATGCATCTATAGACAGAGTGGAACGTATAATAGCATCAACACGTGCATTAATAAACTACCTCAAGTTCGAAGGACTTCTCATTCAGTTGAGCCATTAGGTCAGTGATGTCCTGCAATATTAGGAGATACAAAGGATAATGTTGTCTGTGAAACCCATAAAACAGCTGAAACATTTCAAGCAAAGTTCAACTTACTTGAGATACTTCATGTTTACCCATCTTGTCATGAGAAGCAACGATGGAATCAGCAATTTGCTTCTCAAGCAAAGCTATTTGTTCATTCTTGACCTTTATTTCATCATTTAACTTCTTCATCTCCACCTTGAATACCAGCAAACTGTTAAGATAGTACTTGATTACATTATACAAGATTTAAGATACAAGGAAAGAAAAAATTACATGAATCTGTTCCTTCTGAGGGTTTCTTGCAGCCTCCTCTGATAACCGCTTCAAAGCACTCAAATGTAGTGCCAACTCCCCTGACAATATCTTTTGTTGCTCCCTTAGGAGTTCAATCTGATCGATTGATTTTATGCTACTCTGGACCCCATAGAATACAAGTGTAAGTATATGGGTAATAATGTAACTCACCACAAATTTGGACTTGCAAATTTACACGTACATAAGTACATTGATACATGCAATTGTACGATATATGCAAATGTCCATATGTATAGTGCATCAAGTTTGAATGCCTTTAGGTGCATGTGTGTGTGGATGGAGAAAGGAGAGAGATCTCATATGAATCATGACACACTAATGCATGGATGCATCTCTGACTTAACCCAAAGAGAGTAACCAACCATTCTACTTTTGACAGAACCTCGAATAGCACATGGCCATGATGTGCAGATTCATGTTGTGACTGAACATTCAACAGACTAGAAGAATAATTTTGGAACAGCCTTAGAACACTCATGAACAATATAAGAATATCTTCGGCATAAACCCACAAAGTCGCATGTGGTTCCTAGGCACTGTTTGGTAATAGTGTTTTCTATGAGTGAGAGTTCATTGCCAAGATAAGAATACTAATTGTTGATGAAAATATCAACTAACTGCCAGGTCTTGGCAAGTTTCCTGCTTAACACTTGCCATAGAAAACATAAATGGCTTACCAGAGGTGTCTCTTGTCCCAAAAAGTTATCTTCCCGCACATCTCGGTCCTCTCTACTCTCACAAAGAATATCTGCTACAGGGGAACTTTCTGTTACTAAAGATTGGGAATTTCTGGATTCTGTAAGAAAGTTGCCACTTTCGGCTTGGGGTGTTGAAGGTGTGCTAATAGATTTTACTCCACTTGATTTATCGCTAGTACTTGCCAGCGTACCCAAGCCACTATCTCGTTTCTGTAAACAGAAGAAACAGGAAACAGACAACATGAGACTCAACTGAAAAATAATATGCTGATAAAGTCTAGTTGAAAGCATTTGGCTGCATATAGGTGCACCAGTTCACTGGGGCAACCATACTTGGAAAATAGAAGCCAAAGCTATAATGGAAGTCGAAGCAAAAAAAATTTAACGAAAAGAGAGGAAAATGTATGAAAAAAATTAAAGAATGCTTCAAACCCCCAATTTTTTATGTTTCCAAGTACTATGGAAAATCCTGAGAAAATCTTCAGCATTTCAATTAATAGGCTCCAAATATTTAAAAGATGATGAAGCTGTAGATTGGTACATCCATATTCTAACTAACGACATAGTGGACCTAATATACATATACATATGTGTGTGTGTGTGTGTGTGTGTGTGTGTGTGTGTGTGTGTGTATGTCCCTTGAATACTTGAAAAGAGGAGTACCCATGGGCCTCATGCTGCAATAGGGTGTGAGCTCTTTACTGTATGTCTAGTTTGCAAAATTCCAAGTGAAATATGAATCGGTATCAACAATATACCCAGATCTCTAGAGATAATGTTTTTTCTTGTGCATTATGTCTTCCTACTATTGAATTGTAGCATGCTGAGCTTAATGATATTAATCACATTGTAGCACAATCTACTAGGAAGCCTGAAACATCTAATGAATTACAGATCCCTCATGAAGGATGTTCACTGGTACAGATGAAGATCCTGCAGTTAGAGATCTTTAGGTATGATTGCTGCATGGTTTACCAGCACCTTGCATCTAAAATTGAAGCTTTTACTAAAATCTCAAACAAAAATGGCTTGTTCAATTCAGTACCACAGATTTAGTGTCAAATAAAATGAAAAAAAAAAAAAAATTCCAATTAGGCCATATACATGAGAGAAAATGCTAAGCATCCAATGCTTAAATGTTTCTTCTGTTATCATTTAATGGAACGAAAACATCAAGATATGCATATGGCACAAGTTAAAAACAACCGTGATGGGAATTCCTAATAAGCATATCAAGAACCCCTTAAACACAGGAAAAAGAACAGTAGAATTCTACATAGATGACATCCCTCCCAAAAAAAAAACAAAAAACAAAAAAAGAAAGGCAATATGAATTATAAAAATATGCAATATCTAGAAAGGAACAGAAGATTCATAATTCATACACGTGGCTTCAACCAGCTCAGCAATCCATGCTTCTTGCTCTTCTTTTCCTCCTTCACTGGTTCATCTGCTGTTTCACAGTTGGCCTCTAGAGAAACATACAACTCTATATTTTCATCATCCAACATCAAGTCCCGTCTTTTGTGGGGTAGATATGCAAGCTGTATAAGTTGAATAAATTAGCAGTCATGAAACGCTTTATGTTGAGTAAGTAAACCAAAACCTAAAATGCTTTTAAAGTAAATTACTGTGCACAGTTGTTAAACAACAAGAAAACTATAGAAACAAACTCTTACATATTCTTTTTTTTAAGGTCATAGAAACAAGCTATTATGAAAACTAAACGCACCTCTTCTTCACCAAAGGAATGTCTTCTCCTATGACCTGGGCGATGAGGAAATTTGGACGACGGTGAATCTTTTGTGGATACCAAGATTAATTTTGTCAACCGCTGAATTCGGCCCAACAAAGCAGCTTTTGCTTCCTCTTCTTGTTCCAATCTGGACTGAAGCTTAACTTGACCATCTTCTAACTTTACACATATAGTTGCAAATTAAAAAATGGAACAGGTCATACAATTAGTATTATGTCTCCCTCACTTTATGAAGAAACAAAGCCACAGAGGCAAATATATGAAGAAAGTTATGAAACTTAACCACTAGTCTCTACCATGATGAAATTAACCACCTAATGTTGGCAAATGCTAGCATGAACTGTTTTCATTGATTACAAGGATATCATGATTAAGGTATACGATATTTAAGAACATCCTTGCTGCGCTCCTGCAATTTTCAACATTTTATACAGCTTAGGCACTTCTTCTGGCAGTTTCTATGCATTACTAATGAAATCCACCACAGGATTCAAATGAGGTTGAATCCTTTGGGAGGAGATGGTAAATAAAAAGTCGAGAGCTTTTCTTTAGCAGGTAAACACAATGATTATTTTATCTTGATTGAAAAAAAATAGATGAGGAGAGGCCTTTGTATTCCTAACTGACAATCCTACTTATAACTTTTGAAATAACTTGCTTTCAGCCCTTTCAAACAATAATGACCATGCTGACAGACTATTAGAGTACCTTTTGTTTCAGGAGCAGAATGTCATCTTTTCCAGAAGCATCTTTCATTTGAGGAATGGTGACGATACCCTTTAATTGTTCTAGTTCTTCTTTTAGGCGTCGTATCTCATTTTGGTACTTTTTAATCAGCGACTTCTCGTCAATGATCTGCATAAAAATAAATCAGATATAAGGATCCTCAAATATGGGGAATCAACAGATCAAGTGTGCTCACCTTGTTTTGTGCTGCTTGAATTTCAATATGTTTTGCACGATGAGCAAACTTCAATGTGTTATGTGTCTCCTCAGAATTGCTCGATGAAGGAGTGACAGTGCAAATAAGCTGGAATCTCCAGAAGAATAATAATTACAATCAACCAATTTTTTCAGAAATGATATCTATGATTTGACATAAATAACTTGAAGGCTTACAGATACTCGTCCATGACCACTTAGAGAAGACTGGAGGAGCCTCGTCAACTTGGAGTCTCGGTATGGTATGTGAGTAGCCCTCCCATCAGTTAATTTCGATATTACCTAAAAGTCACAATACTCAGTTACTAAACCTTTCAGAAGTAAAATAATAGCCATGACTTTAAAACAATTCCCAGAAATTTTTTTTTTTTCAAAAATTGACAACTTCATGACTGGATCAATATCATCGTTGGTTGGGGTACGAGATGAATGCATGCAGTTCAAGAACTTAGAACCCACTTGGCATTTAGTCAATTGAGTGACAATTTTGCCTTAAAAATTATGATTCTGCGCAACTTAATTTAATTGCTTAACATCTCATTTCAAACAGGATATTGCTCACAATTTATCTTAACTGATCCAAAAAATGCAGTTTTGAAACCAAAGCACGAGACATAAAGTCTAGGGAAAATAAACATTGCTTTATCTTATAATATTTGCTGTCATCAACACTTCTGTCTTCTTCTGCTTCTTCCTTTTCTAGATACCAGAAAAACCAAAGAAAAATCCTGTTCATTCACAAAAGTACACGGAGAAATTTTGTCATCTTTTTTTGCATATTCTTTTGCAAATAGAGCTTAAAAACACAAACTAAGCCTTAAATGGTGGTTCATTGAGGCCAAAGAGTCTTACAGTGAACTACACAAGGATCTCTTCAGCTCAAGATAAGCAACTGAGAACCATATATTACAAGTTGTCTTCCTCAACCTACGTCGTTAGATCTCCCCAAACTTACACAAGGACTCAAAAAGCTCAGTAATTTCTGCATCCCTTTAATGGGAAAACATATCCTTGCTGTCCTAAGACTAGCTCACTTCTTTTCCTTCTCCTGGCTACACAAGTATAACACTAAGATTGACTAAACAATACCCATTGTCTAAACTCGCGAAATCAATCCATATTAACAACTTGATTTGATAAAGAAACATAGGGGGGGGAGAGAGAGAGAGAGAGAGAGAGAGAGAGAGAGAGAGGGAGGGAGAGAGAGAAAGGGAGGGAGGGAGGGAGGGGCCGGGAAACAAGAATAGACTGAAGTAGTTTTGCTGTGGCAAACAGTAAATAATATCTGCACCGAGTCAAGTACCAGACTATCATCTCTAAAAGGTTAGAAAACCAAATCGATCCATACTAACAACTTGATTTGATAAAGAAACACATGAGGCCTCACAGTTCCCAGAGTTAGCAAACTTTTGTTGATGTAGGATCCTTCTTTCCTCCTGACACCAGTTGCTTCAACTTTTGAACTTTCAGAACCTGCCAGATCGATGAGGTTCTGCAGATATAAGTAAAACATGAAAGGTTACAGGTTGCAGACTTTTATATGGAAAACAAAGTCATTTATAAAAAATCAATGCTCAAGAAAAAGTTTAATCTATTATTCCAAAAAAAAAAAAAAAAATTGAAAAAGCATACTCTTTGTGGAAGCAATGATCTACCTAGAGGAAGTAGCTGCAAAAGTAATCGCATTGCAATGACTGTGGAAACGGTTACAATGGGCATATTATTGTGTTGTGAAATTACACTACAATGATTGCAGTCCGAGTTCTTTTCTATCAGACAGTAGAAACAGTGAGATGCTAATTCATTCTTCAGCTTCAATTTACTTCTAAAAACTTTCAGATAGCCTAGGTCTGCAACTTTGAACATTCAATCTGTGATAAGACATTCATACTTTCGTGGTTGGTAAACGTACCAAAGCACACATAAAAATGATCAAGAATTATAAGATGTCAACTTCTTTTCTGAATGAAATGCCATAGTGTTTCGTTGACTAGTTTTTTTTTAAAAAAAAAAAAAACTTAGTTTGATTGGGTTGATTTAGTTGCTATTATAAAGGACAAAGCCACAGTTAGTTGCCTGATCAATCATCCAAGCATTTGACTGATATAGAAAATCAGTCGTGAATAAACAGGACAGTTTTCTCAGCAAGAGTGGTCCCCAATAAAGCAGTGAGTATGACTTTCCTTCACACCACGCTAGCAGCCAACAGCAATGGTGCTACCCACCTTGACCACAATATAATTATGGCGACAATTGCTATCTGCTGCTCTTTGAAACTACAAAAAATAATCAAAAAACTTGAAACAAACTTATCGAATGAAAAGATTTTGGATTTTACCAGTTGCGACAGGGTTACTGCTTCCCCCTCAGAGTTTTCACCACATGGGCTACTCTCTATTGTCTGTAAACAGCAGGAGCAGATGTAACATTGTAAGAGGAAAGAACAGAGAGAGACGTACATGCCCAAAGCTTATCAAGATGGATAAAGTATTGTTATTGGCAGTTTATATATGTCACTCATTCGCTGAGGTAATTCAAACAATATCCGTTTTAGAATTACTTTCTGCTCGTGAATAACGAGTCTGCTATTTTCCTGGGGTTTCGCATTATTTTAGCTAGTCAATTTTGGCATATTTAATCAGATTTAGGTTTGCAGTTGATATTATGTGATTACATTGGCAATTAATCACTGATTGTTGACTCGTCTGGCAGGAACATTCGAGTTATATGCCTGATTGAGCTAGTGATACCTGGTCGCTTGATAAAGCAAGAAGGTCAACAGCTTCTACTTCCATATAAAACAGGTGTGATATCTCTGCCGATTTCTCTGATTAAAACCATCTATTGCTATGGAGAGGTGACACAGTGCATAGTTAAAGGTTGCAATCATATGTGATGGTTCTTTTCTTTGAGTCTTCATAGGTGAAAAGAATTTCTTTCTTTCCTTCCTTCTTTATCTTTGGCCCGTCTCTTGTTTCCCTCTCCACTTCTGGAGGGATAAAATGGCTCTTTAATTGTTAAATTTACAAAAACTCTACCGTAAAGAACTTCAATGTTTCAATCAACGCATTAGTCATACTTATAACAGCAAGTCAATCTTGTTTTTGTCAGAATATAAGCAACATACCAGAGTAAATATTGTATGGCTCCGGCTGCTCAGTAAATTGAAATTGGTGGATCCAACGTGTCTATGTTCTGCGGTCAATAAAAATCACACAAACGACAAGTTCAATATGAAACTATCATAAGCGTCGAAAAAAATTAAGCTACCAAATAAAACCAGTACATTGTCAGTAAGATTAATGAAATACCAATCAATGCAAAAACAGCCATTTCAACAGTAACAATCATGTTTCTAATCCTCCAATCTACTAATAGTACAAAGATATTATACCATTCGATCCCTTTATCAGCCAAAACATTTGTGAGAAAAATGAATTATACCATAGAGGAATTTCGCCATGAATCCATTGATTCTATAAGGATTATTCACACCATTTTATTCTTTTGTTACTTTATACGGACATGAAGCTGTGTGTCATTTTTTCACTTCAACTTGCATGATAGATCATGCATCTACCTTTATATTTAGATAGATTTGGACCTAACGCCTTTCTCTATATAAAAATATTACCAAATTATATGCATTAGAATGGACAATTATACTTCAATCGAACGATCATTTTCCTTCCAGAGTAATATAATTTCACATTATTTACCTTCTCCAGCTGCTATCAGGGAGAGGGCATGAGCGGGAGACAGTACAACTTCCTCCTTTATTCCCTCAACAAAGGTCCCCTGCAAGACCATTCTTATTAGCCATGTGAGACCCGAACTCAATGTTTGTTAAAAAGATGTGTCCGACTCGCCAATTTGGCCTCCTTAAAAGCGTGGCAGATTTGACAAATATAACATGAAATGAAAATAAGGGAAAAAGGCACAAAAAATAAAACTCAAATTATGTCTACTGTGACACATTTACTCTTGATTTTTTTTTTTTTTTTATGACATCAAAAACCCCAAAGTATGCCTACCATGACTCATTTACCTTAAACTTTTCCTTGTGACATAAAAAACTCCAAACTTGTACTTATGTGACGCATTTAACCTTTGTCAAGGCTCTGTTATATGAATTTTCAGCTAAAACAACGTCGTTTTTATTTCACTTTAGTCACGTGGGCCCGTGTCAACATTATTTGCTTTCCAGTGTCCATGTAAGCAAGTTTTTAATGGTTCTCGTTGATAGAACTTTGACAGAGGATAAATATGTCCACAGGTACAAATTTGGGATTTTTGGTGTCCAAGAAAAAAGTTTAGGGCAAATGTGTTATAGTAGGCATAGTTTAGGGTTTTTGGTAGCTTTTGCCCTAAAAATAAATGACAGCTTGGCATAAAGCAGACTGTATTCAATTGCTGTTGAAGCAATCATTAGATTATGGAACTCCATAGCGTAAAAATTGCAAAAGCGATTAAGGTCGATCATATTTCCTTGCAAGGAGGTAGCATTGCCCCTCGAAACATCTTGAATGTGAGATAACCTTTTTCACATATTTCCAATGTCTAGGGGTGGTTTCCAAACTCCGATGTCCATCACAATCTTCTCTCCATCAGTGCGATTAATTATTTAGGTACAAATAATATTTTAAGTAAAAAAAAAAAAAACAAAGCCCAAGCAAGCACGAAGAAATTTCTAAGAAGAGTAGCAATTGTTAAGTGGTCACCTGAGCATCCTCTCGAATTCTTAAGTTTTGCCCAGCTGGGTTTAGCAAATCATTTACAACCTGCAATTCATGAAGTATCAAAACCACAGTGATTTCATAGACTAGTGTATTAAAGCAACCAAACTTCATGTTAAGTACAGATACCAAAATCACCGAAAGAAACAAAATTAGTGTAACAGGGCAGAAGGAACCAAGCACTTGGAAATTATGAGAAGAAACTTACCTCGTTATAAATCTCTAAGTATGACACACGAAGTAGAAATTCCCTGTTCGGAGTCTGAATTGCAAGAAAACATGTTATTTTGTGACAAAAGATCAAGGTAGAAGACACACCGCTGGCTCTGACTACTATAGAATTTACCTCTTGAATAATGCTAAAAGCATCCTTAACAGATAGTGGTATAATTCCAGGGGACCTCTGATCACCCTGCAAAGAGCCATCATTGTTATTGCAAGTGTGATTGCAAGTTCAGATGCATAGCTTGAGATCACATTAAGTTACTACACTCAGTAAGCCGCTGCAGATAGTATCCTCCAGCTAAGTTTGCCATGTATGACAAGGAGTAGGATAAAGCACCGCCTAAGGCAGCACAATATGAAATACTTGACCTCAAAGTTCAGAAGACAACCCACAGTTATGGTGTTAGCTTAGGAGTAAAGCATCTTCTTAACACATCATCGTCGCATGAACTTTATCCTGATGGATGAATTTACTTACCCTTTCCATTTAGTGGGATGCTAAAACAATAAGAAGACAGAGATAGGGAGTTTGTTATTCAAGCAAGTTGGTTTGACCCAACTCCAAACAAAACCAGTCCCAACTTTTAAGTTCTTATTTAGAGGCTTTCAGCATGGAATTCTCTCTTTCATCAAACTGACAATTACTACTCTGAAGAAATGAGGTTAAAACACACTCGAGTTGAATAAATCAAGACTAAGAATTGCTTGTTCATGAAGCAGGAAAAACATTTACGTTGACCATACTCGATGAACCACAAAAACAGAAGTGTAATAAAGCTTAGAATATGTTATGCTGCAGTGTTTAAGAAAATGGAGTTAATTCCTTTCCATGGATAAAAATCATCTTGCATCTATGTCACTCCATTTATTCACATTAGCAAAAAGTAGAAAACATATTTTTTTCTTTTAAGAGTTCATTCTGAGGAATCCCAAACCAAAAGAGGGCCGAATCTCTCTCAGACTATGTTATAACAATTGTTATGATAAAGTCAAAGTAAATTGATGCAACTGGACCCCTCAGCACAAATTTGAGAACTGAATGTTGCCAAATAGTATAGATACAATACCCAAGAAAGATCTATTTATTTTAAAACTCCATCTATGAGCAATGTGATTGTGTTAGTTTCGTTCCAGGTAGAGGAGTGCAAAATGAACAGCCCAAATTGAGAAGTGCCTGGACCGAACCAGATCAGCCGGTTCGGTTTGGTTGTTGGGAGTATCAGTTTGGTTCCCGGTTCCTAAAATTCAAACAGGTGTCCGGGCAATCTGATTCTTGGTTCCAAGAGGGAACTGGACCGGATCAAACCGAACCAACTACAAATACTTTTTTTTAAATTATTTCTTTAAAGGAAATCGTAAAATGCGAACTAAATACTATCTCGTTCAATGGTACCACAAACTACGACACAATAACTCTTCACTCATTGTTGCTTCCATCAATATCTTAAGATTTGTCACTCTCTCTCGTTGTGCACGGCCACCCTTTAATGGGAAAAAAAAAAGTGGTCGTTCCATTAGACCAAACTGGAACCAACGGTCTAGTCCGATTCCCGGTCCTAGGACCAAATGGTTCAGTCATTGGTTCCCAAAATTGGGAACCGGTCCTCTCAGTCAATTTCCCATTTCCACCTTGGAACCAGACCAAACCGGGAATTGATCACCCCTAATTCCAAGTACATTTAAAAACATACAGTATCTAGGAGATACGGACAAAATATACTACGAGAAAAACTATGAGTGAGGAAAATGTATGAATGACTCCTCAAGGATGCAATAGCACATTTCAGATCAGAGTAAAGTGATCAAATTCATATTCCAATATGAGGTGACATAAGCTTTACAGAGTACATGAACTCACATGCATGGTGTGAGTCTTCCCACTGCTTGTCACACCATATGCAAAAATAGTTCCTGCATTTGGGAGGTAAAGATAGATGACAAAAAGCAAAATGTACAATGTAGAGACTCTGCAATTATAGATAGAAGAGTTTGAATAGCCAACAGCATACAGACCATTGATTCCTTCCATAGCACCACCAATAACATGTTGAGCAGCAACATCATAGACATGACGTGTTGTGGTCGTGGGACCAAATACGCGATCTAGAAGCATAAAAGAGGAAAAAGTTAAAGCTAATAAAGTATAGATTGTAACTACTAAGAAAAAGTTCATTGCTGGCACAGGATGAGAACAATTTCAGCCTCTCATAAACAAGGAATATTTTTGAGAAAATAAAATCTAGTTTCTGAGCATATAGGAATATAATACAAAGCCTCAATGAATTGCTAACACCTTCCGACAATGGTGAGTAATAAATAAGTATTACTAATTCGCAAATGCAATCCCCCTGCATTCTTGCATTACCACAAAAACTTAAGTTTGAACTGGCAATACAGCTACCAATTGGTTGATCTCAGATAATAAGATTAAGGGGAGCATGTTTTATTACCAGCGGTTCATTCTTTTGACAGTAAGGACTATCAAGGGGGCTGTCTAGAGTCTGGAGTCAGCTAGGAAACGTGGAATGGACAGTAATTTTTGTAAAACCAAGCAAGAATGTCAAGTGGAAAGGAAGCAGGGAGTTATTGGATGAGTTCAACTAGGCTGCGATCAAATTGCTGAAGCTAATCGGAATTATCTATTTGACAGTTCATTTTACTTAAAACCATAACTAACCACTCTTAGCTTTTGTTGGACAGGAAAAATGCATGTAGCCTTCCAAGCGCAATATATTTTCCAGTCAATCTTCTTAAAAATCTAAAGCTAGTGCCAAAAGAAAATTTAGTACACATGTGAATATACCTGCCCACTTCAATTATTACTACAGGAATTAGCTAAAACAGATAGAGATCACGTATCAACATGGCCAAACACTTTTGAAAAACTTACCATATGCATATGCAATTGATGGATTATGCTCATTGCGCACGATCGTTTCTCCGTCGGCGTACCAAGCAATCTCTTCACCCTGGCGAATTTCCCTGGGGCTGTTCCAAACAAAACCAACAAACCACATTGGCAGATGTCCCACACGATTCCACCAGCAATTCACTACTCAAGGAAGCCCATGCACCTGAGTGGCCGAAACCGGACGGTCACCGTGACATTCTCTTTGGATCTTTCGGAATCCAAAGGGAAAGTCTCCGAGTAGAAGAATTGAGGTTTGCTGCGAGCCGAAGACGATGCGGGAGAGCTCTGGCCGTCGATGGAAGTTTCCAGATTCTGTTTCGAAGATGTCGTGGTCGAGGATGCAGGAGAATTGGCGGCTCTAGAACTGCTCAGACTCAATCTATTCGATTTCGACACGCGCCTTGACGCCATTGTGCTTTCGATTCAACCGTCGCACGAACTGGCAGGCCCAAAAAGAAGAAAGAAAGCTTCAATAATCAAATCACTTAGAAGAATCTCCAAGTCCGAGCTCGCGCTCAGAGCACGAACCGGAAACGCAGTTCCTCGCACGTCCAATACCACATTCTTCGGAGGATTACGCCCGTCGACCGCTCACCGCACCATCTCCCCACGCGATTCTTCACGGCAAAACAAAAGAAGAAAGAGAAACGCGAAATCGCATTCGGATCGGATTGCTCGTAGCCTCTCTTCACTGAGCACGCACGTCACCAACGCAAGAGAACGAACGAGGAGGCGCGAGAGGAACCGAAACCGCAAAAGCGACGGGCGCGCGCACGGAGAGCCAACAATCTCGACGACTGAGAGACTCGTCACTCGTAGTCAAGAGAACCTCCGAGCAGTCAAGACAGAGAGACACCGCGGGGAAGAGCCAGAGGAGGCGACAACGGCAGTCCCGCGTGCGCGAAGGGGAAGCAGTACCTGCGACAGGATCAGGCCACCATCGCCACGCCGGCCGTAACTCCAAGGAGCAGGGGGTAGAGAGCTTCCCGAACGGAGACGGAGACGGAGACGGAGACGGAGACGTTCCGGGGAGCAGAGCGCGGCTAGATCTAGGGACGCGGGAGCGAGCGAACGGCGGCGAGGACGTCGTCGTCGTCCTCAGTCATCACTGCCGGTTAACCGGCGAGAATGCGAGCCGGAGCCACCACCGCCGCCGCCGCCCTTTCTCTCTCTAGCTCTCTCTAGCTCGCGAGCTCGCTCTCTCTCTCTCTCTCTCTCTAGCTCCCTTAGCTTTCTCTCTCTTCGGGGCTGGGGATGGAGGGCAGGGGGGGGGATAGCTTTTCGCTGGTGTTTTGCCTCGGAAGCGATGCGATTTCAGCAACAAAAGGCGAATCGCGTTTTCAATCCCACATGCCTTTTTTTTTGTGTGCTGGAAGCGAAGAGAGAGGGAGTCGGGTACGGTTTAGCTGAGGAAGAAGCGCGTTTAATTAAGCTTAATTTGGTGGGTACAGTACAGACACACTCAGAAACAGAGGAGAGCTAGAGAGAGAGATAGATAGACAGAGAGATGGAGGGAGCTAATTTTCCATTTTTCTTTTTTTCTTTTTCTTTTTTTGCATGAAATTGGGTGGAATTTTAAATTATTTATTTTTTTAATATAGGAAAATGGGGTAATGAATTGTGAATTGGAGTATTTGGGGGGAGGAGCGCAGACTTTGCTGCAGCTTTGCAGTGTGTAATAAACGCACGGTCACAGGGGAGTCGCCAGGCCAATCAGCTCCCCGAGATTTTCTCCCCCTCCTTTTTTTTTTATTTTATTGCCTTTCTTCTATTTTTGGGAGGGGACAAGCGTCTCTTTTGGAGGGCGTGTCTTCGGGAGGTAATCCTTTTTAATTTCTTTATCTTAATTATCTCGAACGGGAAATAGTTTTTATTTGGCAAAATAACAATCTTTGCCGTAATGTATTTTTCCTTCTTCTATCCTCTTTTGGTGCAATACTTTCCTTTTTCCTAACCAACTGTGTTTACAACTTCTTCTGCGCCTTTCATTTAAGTTGGTCCATGAAGTTCTTTTCATTAAATCTCGATGTGGCAGTCCTATAAACCTCGATCCAAAGAGTGGAAATTCGGACATCGAAAGATGGTATCTTTGGGCATGAAAATTATCACGGGACACTTAAAAAAAAAAAAAAAACTTTTATAGGACAACAATGGGGCGGTGCTTTTTTTTCATGGCGCGAAATGTTGGGAGCTTGAGCGTCGGCATGTGGACATCATAAGTATAGTGGGGATATGTTTTGCGGGCTTCTATTTAGTCTCGATGTGGCATTCCAATTTAAAAATCGAAAAGGGAGAATGAGATATTTAAAATACTATCTTTAGAAATGAGAATCGTTGAAGGACGCTTAAAAGGGAAATTTTATAGGAGGACGATAAAGCACCTTTCTATATATGAATTTGAATATCAACAATGAGTACCTTTTGAGATCCCTTTAAGGGTTTAGTAACTTGGATGTTTCTTAATTACATCACTAAACAACCTCCTAAGTTGATAGTGTTCCGTATATGGTGATGTTATTTAGTTTTAAGCAACACAATTCTCTTTGGAAAACACTTTCACAGAAAAAAAATAGTTGCTCGAATTTGGTTTGCCATGAATTTGGTCAATTACGATAGTTAATCACGTGGATCTTACAAATTTAATGACTGGGATTACACTCGACACGTGAACTCAAATACATGTAAGAATGTTCCACTCAAAAGGCCTCTCTTGTATGTATAAACACCCCAACATTGAATCGGCTTGCTTGTTCCTAGATATTGAAACGTTACAATATCATTAAAAGAAATATCGACAAAAAAAAAAGGTCTTTTAAGTACACACATTTTTGAAATTTTTAATATGCTCCTATCCCAGGATACTAAACTCAAACTTAACAATATCACTAATGCTTATTGCAAAAACCCTCAAACTTTAAAAGTTAATTTTACTTGATAAAATATATTTATTTAAATTGCTTCATTATCTATCTGCATAGCTTTTCAGTATTATTATTTTAGAAATATATATATGTAGGTGCCACTTGTCGATTTGTCGAGGCCAACTTGATGGACAGAAAATTGAGTTTTAAACTTATAATCGTCATTAGAGTTGAGTTAGGGAATTTAATGGTAATGAAAGCACAATAAAGGGACTAAAACTAAATTAGTATAATAGCACAAGCACAATTCCAAGATTCTCCTTACGATTCTTTTTTCCAACCAAATAATATTCAGATACATTGCATACGCTTGGTTCTAAACTCGAGTGAACAAATATCAAACACTACCCCTTCTTAAGGTTGATTCACTTTATGTTTAAACTAATGAATTTACTTTAATTCTTTCCTCGTTTGGTTTTTCTTTGGCTAGACTCTAAAAGAAAAGCAACAATAACTTATATACAACACATATCGATATACACTGTCAAATCCACAATATTCCCTCTTTTTCTTTTTTAATAAAAGAAAGAAAGAAAAGGAAAAGTCATCATACCATTACCAACCACTCATTGTGAGCCGAGGGATGATGCTGATTGCTGGCTGTCTCGGATACTTATTCGCCCTCTTGTCTTCTTTATGTCATCCGGAATCTTAGACCCCACCTAAACATCGGGCACTGGCCCTTTAGGAAGAAGAAAAAAGCCAAAAGGAAGAAAAAAGGAAGAAAAGGAAGAAAGGCATCGTCCTCTTTTGGTTCTGGCACTCTTCTTTCTTCCTTTTCACGTTCTCTACTTCGCGCCCTTCTTCCAACGTGCGATCTTGCGTAATTTTCGGCCACTATGGCATAAGCTAAGAAATTACCAGGATGTTGTCAATTTTCGATAATAATTCTTCTCTTTTTTTTTTTGTCCATAATTGGTGACGTATTACCCAAGCACGTGTCTTGGAGACATGGTCGAATCTTGAAACGGGCAGGAAGTTTCGTTCGATTTCCTGCTTACCGTATCCCTCCTTTTTGTATGGGTCTTACAGTGGTCCCCTCGGAGTAATGACCGTCGTACCACACGATGGTCATTAGTGAAACTAGTGATGAGATTGTTGTTATCCATGATAGAAAAAAAGAGTGAATTCTTTGTTTTATAATATCTTTCTATTTTTATTTTTAATTTTTTTTAATTACATTATCCTACCAGAGTAGAACAAAATTCTATCAACCTTAAAACTTGACGATGTATTCGTGGTTCTTGTGCATCTCTAAACATTGGAAGGCTAGCTTTTTCTCCTATCTAGCTTTCTTATTCTATCCACGTAACATGTCTTTGGAAGAAACAACAAATAATTAAGCTTTCATGTCTCTCCATCATCATGCGACGATAAGGTAATTTCATTAAATCGAACGAGGCAACAAAGGCCCTGCCTTTCGTTTCACGCTAACCTGAAGTAACAGCTTTGACAATCCTCGTGGTGACCCTTCAATTGTTTTTTTCTTTTTTACCATTTTCTTCACGAGTTTTGGGGTTGTCCCCAATTGTTTATTTCCATGAAACGAGAACAATAATTCCCGTTTGGTATCAAAGAGAATTGCTTCTCACCTAACCCACCGAGCTTACGTCCCTCTCCATGAATGATTAGATATGGGTCAATCCAAGATATAGGAAGAAAGGTCGCAAAAGCACCATCTTTTTTGCCTTCTTCGCAGTCCTCACTAGTCATCAGATGTCACACTCCACCATTTATTTGCACCCAACGAATCGATTTAGATCAAATGGCACGATCCATAGTGCTACCAATTCGTCAAATTTCCACAAACTTCATCTCCATTTTGATGTTTGATGATGTGGGTCACAATCGATTCCAAGTTTGTGATCCATTAAACGGCTCCCTTGTACACGAGTCTCGCAGATCTCGCAACATAAACGTGTTGACCTTATGCCTTTT
Source organism: Eucalyptus guilfoylei (assembly GCA_016097605.1). Taxonomy (NCBI): domain Eukaryota; kingdom Viridiplantae; phylum Streptophyta; class Magnoliopsida; order Myrtales; family Myrtaceae; genus Eucalyptus; species Eucalyptus guilfoylei. The sequence continues at coordinate 30,859,465 of CM027860.1, forward strand.
CTTAATTTCTAGAGTGGACTTAAAGAATGAGGTTTCGGAGTTCGAGTAGATAATATAGATATCTTGAAATATGTCTCCCATGTCTTCTTACACCACCTCAATAACTATGTATCATGTTTCCACATATTCAATGGAATTAGTACTCGTGTGGTTTGAACATTTTTCGAGAACACATTGCATGAATTGTACGTAGTAAATTGAATCTACCATATTGAAAAATAACAAATCTCACGTGAATCATATCAAATACTATGTACATGCAGGATTCATCAAACAATTACTACCTCCACCTCTGCTACAAACATACAAAGCTCGTCAATCCAAATAGTTTACATCAAATTTGATCACAAGTCCAACCTAGATCCATGAGGATTTCGAGTCACGAGTTAATAAGAGTCATCTAACCCTAGTCATATGTTACATGCACCAACGCACCAGAGTATCAGAGAACACAATCGAGGGTGGGTTTGCGATCTCTTTCCATGAACTGTACCTTAGAAGTGAGAATCACTTGCAGCTTCTCGTGAATACAAAGTCATGGAGACAAAAAGGTTTCGAATACTTGTCTTGCTTCTTCGTTCTTGCCTCGGAGAACATATGCCTCTTTAGTACACGCCAGTTATGTTTCTATTTTGGGAAAATTGCTCAACTAGTCCTAAATTTGTCATATGGATGTCAATTTAGTTTTAAATTTTTTAATTATGCAAATTTAATCTTAATACATAAAATTTAAACATAATTCTTTTGGTCAATTTTCATCGGATATGACTAAAACGACTATCCAATTATTGCCAATTGTCCTATATCAGCTATTTTCAGCGAAAATTAAATGGAAGAATTACATTGGAATTTCACATAAAAATTTAAGGTTAAATTGGTAAAATAGAAAAGTTTATAACTGAATTGACATCCGTACTTGGATAATTTTCCTTATCTATTTTGATTTTCAGATAAAATGTTTTTCGGTCTTCCCATTTAATTCGGTTGAAGAGCTGTTTCTTTCGAAGGCATTCTTCTGATATGGTGGGACCCGGCTCTAGGCAGAGATGCGACCAAACGGTGGCATTAATTATTGTCATTGATGGTCGATGATTTAGGTTAAGGGTCTGGAAAACGTTAAAAGAAATCATGAAAATGGCGGAAGTTAGATCTCATATCGCATTCATGATTGGACCGTCACATTCACTACTCCAAATATCATATAGTTGAGTAGATAATTCAACTGCTAAAGTTAATCAATAGTCCAATTACCAAAAGTTCTACCGACAGTCATCAGGTCGGAAATCATTAGTGGCCATGATAGCCTTGGGCTGTGCTACGTTAGGTCCCCAATGATAAGTTGATGTTGAAAAAAAAAAGAGATTTATATCAGAATAATCATTACCCCGCTTGCGTGCAATATATATACCTAGCATGATACTCACTCTTGCCATAGTTTATATAGCTTGCATGTAAAAACAATGTGAAGATTGACTGATTAGTCTAAAACTTATTCGATTTTACCGATTTAGGTATAAGTCTTTCTATCGAATTTCAATATAATTATTTTGGTCAATTTTATCGAAAGTCACTAATGTGGTGGTCCAATTATTACTGATTATCCTATATGTCCCACTATTATTTCAATGATTTTTGGTAAAAATCTGCTGAAATGATTACATTGAAATTTTATACAAATGTTTACAACTAAATTGACGAAATTACAAAATTTTAAAATCGAATTGGCATCCTATGATAAATTTAGAATTGATTAGATAATTCCATCTATATATATAAAAGTAAATGCATCAAGCAAAGCAACCGTTTTTTATCTTGTTATCATGAGAACGTGAAATTAGACAAAAAGAAAATTAAAATTTTGACTACCAATTACATGTCCACAAGAAAAATCGTATACCATTTAATTTGTGAAATTTTTCAGTAAACGTTTTCTTACGATAAAGTGGGCTTGTCATGAAAGAGAGGGACCGTTAGTCAAATTTCAAAGCTAGAAAAGTAGTGAAATTAAATTCAAAGAACCATATTGAACTTGGAGAGGTGTCTTGTCATTGTCGAATGACAAGACTCTACACGTGTCCTTACATTTGTATCCCCTACACATATTTTCATCTCCATTTTTGCTTAGTTAATAAGTGAAGTGATATGATCCATAAACTTTTAATTTATTTAATATGATTCCTAAACTTTTTACAAATGTACAATGCAATCTCCGAATTTTTAATATATTCAACGTGGCTCTGTACTTTTGGTATGTTTAATTTAGCCCCTAACTTATGCGAAAATGTTCAACGTTGTTCTTCTATTAATTCATATTCAAGAAAATGCTGAACATTTCTTTTATATAATTTAGAGACTAAATTAAACATATATTGAAATTTCAAAAATCACATTAAACGATTTAAACTTTAGAGATCACATTGCACTTATCTCCATACATCATTCAAATAGTAGTGACACAACTATCTTTACCTTAATCAAAGCTCGTTTGGTCCCATCCCAGGTCACATGTCTCACGACCTTCGAACCATGAATGTTCAACGTTCACGTTCATTCTGACTTCTCTGAAAACTCCAGGGCCCGGATACCGCAGAGACAAAAGGGAACACACGCGTCTGTCAGGTCAATATCTCGACGCTTTCATCCTGAACGTCCAATGTCTTAGACCGTTCCGATATGAAAAGCCTTCGCTGTCCTGGGCAAAGATAGGGAGCTCGAGGGAGACCATTTGGACAGAAAGGCTTGGCCCATGGACTAATTTTCGGTGGTCGTCGTGGTTTTTATAAAATAAGTTGTGGATGGAGGGATTGGATCGACTAATTGAAAGTGTGTGATCTTTTATCAGTAAAAAGCCCAGTTGGGTACATGAGGCCTTGGGCTCTGTTGCAAGTGCGTCGAAGAAAATTTTGGAACTGTTCAGTGCATATGTTGCCCAGTTCCACTCATAACCTAGAAATTTATTTATAAAAAAAAAAATTCCGGACCAAACCGGGCTTTCTCGAGTAAGACCTTTGTCCAAAACAGCCCATTCTTCGCTTGAGCTTCTTGGGCTTAGGCGGGGCTGCCCGCCCGTTGATCACTTCTACTTGTGGGATTTTATATGGCGGTGGAATCGTTGCCATAGATTCGCCATCCCCTCCACCCTTCTTTATTCTCTCTCTATCTCCGTGTTTGTTCATCAGTATGTGCCTCGAGTCCCTTCTTTCCAGGGAGGCAAGAGACCGTCGCCGGTGCATGGACGACAGCCGCTGCTGACTTGCTCCACTTCCTTTTCCCTCTCTCCATTTTCTTCCTTTTCTCATCAGTCCATTATTTCTGTTTTGCCAATCTTCGCGGATGAAAAATACTCCGCCTTACATTAGCGCCGGACATCCACAAAAATGTACACATGGGTGAGAGAAAAACACAAACTCAAGAAGACGACATCAAATGTTTCCATCATCTAAAATCAAGGGACCCAATAGAGATACTCGAATATCGTGCATTTTTCCCAGATTTTAAGATCCAATTATCCAATGCTGACATTACAACTTAATTGTACTTTAGGAACAAATGAACTTGTTACCGGCCAACCCATTTTTTATTAAATCCATTTCCATGCTATGCTAAGCCCTAGCAGTGAAAAAAACTAATAAATGTGCGGTTAAAACATCCAATCATATGGGATTAGTTAGTTGGCATTTCCAATCAAGGCCTCGAAATGGGATGTGTCTTGCAGATCTCCCCATAAAGGGTTAAAGTGCATGATGAAGCCTAATGAACCTGCAAATATGGGCAATCAACGTCAAGGGACCCCCCCGCTAGTCTCTCTTGAATTGTCTAAATTGTGACAAAACTAGCTTCTTAGCAATCAAATTGATCCACCTGACGCGGAGGGAGGGACATTTCGCAAGGCCAATACAATTATTGTACGCATATCTAAGAAAAAGTCGCTCAAAATTAACACATGCCATAATTAGAAAATAAAGAAGATACTCCGATTCGGAAAAGTCGTTGCAACTAACAACTCTAGCTCCAGTAATTGTCCTGTACTTGGGTCCTGCATTATTATTTGCCATTCGATTTACGATCCCAGATGAGATTTTTCAATCGGGATCGATGACGACGAAGACCCCACGTCAATAAAAACATTTTGGAAGAAAATCTGTCATTCGTGCATGTGTGAGAGGTAGCTAGCTAGTGCGGAAGGAAGATGAAAACGAAGGACATAGGAGGTATATTGTAGGGTTTCTAGGACCACCTGAGGGTGCTCAGAAAGCCATTGCTCATCATGGCAAGTACTAGGCCCCGCCACAAGTCCATGGAAATTAACTCCTCTCGCAGGCTCTCACTCAATTTATGTGAGCTTTGTATTGGTGAATAGTTACGGCAAACGTGGAAGATTTATCAACCCCATCTTAGGTATAACTGCATAAAAAAAAAAAAAAAGGAAATTGCATGCAACCCTGTCGTTGACGAAAAGATGGTAATTAAAGCTTTGAACCTCGGGGCAAAAAAAAAAAAAAAAAGAAGAAGCTTTGAACCTATGTGGCGAAAGAAGATGTTAAAATGGTCATACCATTAAGTTGTTCGAAATGATATGGTTGAATTAATGAGATGAATGGTCATTTGGGTCTCATATATTCTTCAAGTGCTAGTGATTTCAAGTGAATCAAAACATTGACAAATTTGGATGAGTTTCGATATTCAATTTAAGTGACGATTCTCCAAAAAGTCATAAACTTATCAGACAACGCCTAATTCAATTATAAACTTTTTAATTTGGCAAATATAATTCCGAATCTTTTGATGATTTGCCATAGTAATATTTTCTACCAATGTTGACTGGAAGTTGCTAATATGAATTCTAGTCTTCTTACATAGCATAACCAGCATTGATGTTGATGATTTTAGTAAATTTTTATTTAAATATTTTCTCTTTTTCCTTTTCTTTATTCCCTATTTTCCTTTGTCCGTGACTGGGATTAGGTGATGGTCGACAAAGGTCGCTAGCCATAGGCAAGGGCTGCGATGCCCTTGCCTAGATCTAGCGAGGGCGTCACGGCCCTCGCTGGCCACAATCCTCACCAAATCTAGGCGACGGATGGCTGATGTAACCTAAGACAAGTAATCATGCGTTCCTGTGATGTATGGCGTACTAAGTTTGGCCTACAAATTTATAGACGACTGATGAACTAATTTCAATAGTGACATTCAAACAGTTTGTCATAATTGCGCCCAATAAAGGAGCCTGCCACCTTTGGTAATGCACAATCTCGTAAAACAGGCCCTACTAATAGCTAATTGAGATACATGCGGCAAGTTACTCGTCCTAATTAATTCTCGAAGGGCTTTGCGATTTGCACAAGGATAGTCTAATTGCGCAACCATTTGAATTATTTCAAGGAGGAATTAGGACGAGAAGTGGGCGATTTAACTGTCCAAAGCAGAGGCATGCCCTTGTCTTTTTGGTCAAAATCGACAACGTTGATTAATTGCGATAGTAATAGAGAGAATGAGAGAGAGGTCTTGCAATACATGAGATTAGGCATTCTTTAGGAGGATGAAATGAGGAATTTTAATGAATGATTAGGGCAACAAAAGGCAAAGATTCGGCTGTGAGACTCCTCAAGATATCTTTCCCGTTAATCATATGTTGTATTTGGATGGAGTGCAATCATAGACGGTTTCAAAATAAGTCAATGGATATCTATATTATTTTGGCCAAGGTGTGTAAAAATATAAGAGGCAGAGTTTCACTTTACCAAAAAATTAGACCTACCCACACAAATGTTTTATTGGTTATTATGTGGAGACTTTCTACCTTCATTTTTTTGAATTATTAGCTCTATTTGAAGTGTTGTGGGATAGCCCTAAACTGCCGTACTCCAACTGCTCCATAATACTTACATTTTCAACCCAAACGAAAATTAGAGAGAGAGATCCATCATTCAGAATTGTCTCTCATGAATCATGTGTCAACATCTTGGGGCATTGAGGGAGGGATAGATGTGGACCATTCTTGTTGTTGCTTATTTTCAGTGGCGATGGAAGTAAATGAAGGGAACGTTGTTCATGTGAATGTGGTTAGCTCGCAACTACCAAAAGGCTCAGATACTTAGTGCTGTCGTGCTTTTAATGTCAAGCACACATACACACACAGACATATGTGAAAATCTCTCGCCATCATTATTGCGCGGCCATGGCCACACAACCAAACACCATTGGCCCATATTAACTCTTTCTAGCTTGATTGATGGATTTTTGAGTTTCTAAGTGTTTGCAGACCCCACCCCACCCCCCTCTCTCTCCATCTTGATCGAGCGATCGATTCAATGGAACATCAACATTGAATGAGACACGATCGTACCACTTCTGCTTTTCAAGGCCACTGCCCTCATTCGTATGTTATATACGTATATTTGATCGATTAGCATTACAGCTGGCACAGAAGCAGGAACAAACATAGTGATTTGATGAAAATGTAAATTGCAGAAATGAAATCTGAGCAAAGCGGATTTATGTGGCTCTACGGTACGCCTATTCCGTGGAAAGAGATTGGCGAGATAATTTCATTGTAATCGACAAATATGAGGTTGTATTAAACTCAGCCACAGGCTCATTCTCACTCATCAGTGTTTCTTAGTCCTAGATTAAACTTGAACCCCTAAGAATCAATAACAAGAAACAAGTCTTCTCAGACTCTCAATTTTTTAGGATTACGTCTCTCAATACTCTTTATATCTCTTGCAAATTTTCACACACACACAAAGTGCCCTCACTATACATACAAGACCAAACTCAACAACATAATAATCATATGCAAGAAAAATGAGCCAATCTCCGACGTCATCATGGACATCAAGTTCAATAAGGAAATGACGTCTTACACAAAATTAATTTCCCTATTTTGCATCGCCCACAATCTTGTTGCCAAGGGTTCAATTTGGTTCTCCTAATATGGGCCGATTTCCTTGCGATTCAATTATGATTCGGAGATCAAATCAATTTAGATTAACTCCGATCTATAATGAACATTTAATATTTTTTTTTGGTTAAAAGAAAATTGTATTCATTCCTTAATAATTGTAGAAGTATATAGTCTTTATAACAAAACAAATCTAAACAGAGTACGAATACTGAGAAAAAAAGCCAAATCCAGAACACAAGGAAGATTGATGGAGCAATTGCAAAGTTAAGCACAAAATCATTCCACATGAACAGATCTGTCAAATAAAATTGGCGGTCGATTACTGGATCTTATGTTTTTGTCAGTGATGAACACACGCTGAAAATTCCTACTTCAATAATGCATGCCAAGGTTCGGCTTCCTCTACACTATTGTCATATGAAAACAATTATAATAGGTTAAATAAACACAAATCTAACATGTGGAAGAGCAAATCTTCGTAATTCAATGAGATGCCAAAATATTTGCGATCATCATTGAGACTGGAGGTAGAGAACCTGTGTACGAATAGAGGAGAGGGGCATTGAATCCCCAAATCATATTTATTAAACTCCCAAATCTAGATTGGGAGAGGAGAGCACTCAAATCTAGAACTAAATCGAAAGAGTTCAAACTTTCAAATCGAAAACTAAACCAAGAGAAGAGAACTCCCAAAGCTAAATCGGGAGAGAAAAAAGTAAGAAAAAAACAATAAATTGCAAATAAATCATGGCTGTAATTCACATGAAGAGGCTACTAAGTCTTTCTAGACGATAAGGGCAGATGCTGACATATTAAATCTTTATCACACCGATGAAACTCTAACAAGTATGAAACTATACATGAATATTCACATTTAATAATGGAAAGCATGGAAAGCAACGATTAATTAACTATACAGAATTTAAACGTTTTGATAGCTCAACCCAATTAGTATTGTAGGCAAATATGATCGCGTCACACGATGAAAAAAATAGGTTATGAAAGGGAGAGGGACCAGGGTACATCACCCAACTCAAAAAAAAGAAGGGGGAAGGAAGGATTATAGCCCCACACAAGCGTTAACGCAACATCTGAAAAGATGCCTTGGGTGGTCCAAGCTAAGTGAACTCTGAGTTTCAGACAAACAAGTGATTCATACCCATCAAAGCTTTTGAGGAGTTGGAAGAGCTGGAGCTGTCCGAATTGCGTTTGACAGATTTAAGTGGGTTTTAACATGTGAAAGGACCCAACACATCATGGTCATGATCTTGTGCCCATGCAATGCCATTTTGTATTCTTTTCCATGTGTGCTCGCTTTTATCATTTACGATTGAGAGATCCAAGAACAGAATGTGTGGGCTCTCTCTCTTTCTCTCTCTCTCTCTCTCTCTCTCTCTCTCTCAAGCACATTTTTCTTTGTCTCCACACTTGCTCAGTTGCTTTTCTCTAGCATCCACATTCTTCCTTTCTGTTCTTTTCTGCTAATATGAAATATCTCTTCCATACATATTACAGACAACATAGGCACTTTATTTATGTTAGCTGAGGATAAGGAGGAGTCCCCAGTGATATAATATGCACAGGAATGTCTGAAACTTGTTGCTTGGGGCATCCACTTCCCTAAAATTTTGGGTTTCTAATTATTGTCAAAAAAGCAGGATCAAGGTGGGACTAGCCAATGGTGAAGGGACACATGAACCGGCCCAAGATGTTCCTTTTTTTTTTAATTATATGGGGGCTCCTCCAATGGTATATTGGTATTTCCCAAACTTTCCTAAAGTTGGCAAAGAATAGAAAATTAGGTTGGTTAAATGCATGGAAATATCAAAGCGTAAGCCAATTAAATTATCTATCACCAACAATCACAAGAAACAAATAATGCTCTCATTTCCATGACCCCCTTTGTTTTGGCAAAACTTATATCTATGAGCTTGCGAAACTAGAAATCCTAGTCTAAAGCTATACAGATTGGGATAGGGGTCCATTAGCTTATGCTTTGGGACTTAGGGTAAAGAGCAAATAGTAACATTTAAATCTCAAGATATATTTTTTTTTTCACGATTTCCATATTTTCTCCACGATAAAAGTAGGGACGAGAATTGTAATGAAAAGTTATTCCAGACAAGTTTAGAAATTACTTCGACGGAATAAAACATCATACATAGTCATTTGCACAAATGGGCGAGATAAAATCTTACGCTTCCAAATATATCTGATAGATTAATTTGATAAAATAAGTTTACGCGATAAAGACTCTTGGCAATAATGACTCTTACATTCAACTACCATAAGGCTGTCGGTTCAAAACGAGCTCCATAGCTAGCTGAGGTTGACAGAGCTAAGAGAAAAGGGCAGTGCGAGTGCATGATTAATCTACATGCATGGTCCACACATGTGAGGAATAGAAGAGGAAACAAAAAAAAGTGATGGAGGGTCAAGCTAGGGACTTGGTGGTGAAGAGAGGAGCGAAAGTGGAAGGCAAAAGACGCAGGACTTGCCCGAGGCAAGGTCACCCTCAGGCCACCTAATGGGGAAAGAGTTGAGGAACAAATGGATAGCGACCCTTCTCTTGCGCCACAACATGCGTCCTCAATCCCACCTTCACGGCTCTCTCTTTCTCTCTCTCTCTCAGCGACCTCCCGAGCCAAGCCAGGCTGAGCCGAGCCCGTCTCAATTTCTTATGTCGGACCAGATTAGCTGTCATGAAGATAAAATTGGACTTTATAAGGTAAGATTTTACCGATTAAGCGTATGTGTATTGTGTGGGACAAGCGAACTCAAAAAGAAATGTCACATCCGGGGTGGGAGCTACCTAGCTCTTGCTTCCCTTTCATGGTATCGAGATTTTTCGTAGACGTGTTTCCTTTGTATTGGTTTTTTGACACCGTCAATTGGACGTGAACCTATCATCTATGTGTCATTAATATTTGCATCTAATTCTGAATTTTGAAGCTGTGTTCATTCATGGCGTGATTGAAGGCCTGGCCGAAGTCCTGCTTTATCATAATAAAGATGAATATCTACTACATCAATAACTACTTTGGATGTGATGTCTAGAATGTATGTGGGAAAGTCATTTCAAAGATGTTTCTTTCTTTGGGGAGGAGGTGATTGCGCAGATAAAGATTGAGGTTTGGACTCTGGAAGTTGGGCAAGCATCATTGTATGCTTCTCTTTAATGAAAATTTGTAAAGTTAAGGGAAGCTGCTAAGGAAGTCGTACAACGCTTTCGCTATGAACGACTATAAAGCAATAGTATCGGGAAGCTACATATTGCTTCATGCTTTGTATATCAAACCCCAGTTGTTTTTTAACTTCTAAAATGCTAAACTTCATCATGCACAATATCACGAGGGAAAAGAAACATCAAGCATGCTCTTGGATATTCGTCACACATATAAATCGTAAGGATTTTGTTAAAAATGCTTTACCTTTAGAAGCACTTCTTAAAAAAACTAGATAAAGAAATATTACAAGCACCGGTTGCTCTCACAATATGCACGATTAATGCTTTTAAAAATAGAATATTTTCTCATTAAACATGCTTAGCAAGTGCTTTGGAGACACTTAATAAATCTCCTCTATATATAATTATCTATGCATGATTTTTATGAGGTATAATCGGTGCACTTGCATTGAAACCCTCATGAACCTGCGGTGGTCCCCCCGAACCCAAAAACCCAACACAGGAAATCACTACCTTTGTGACTGTGACTTTAATGGCAAAGAGTGCTTGCATGAATGAAGGGTTGTTGTTAGAGTTAGAAGTGATGTGGAGTTTTTGAGGACATGTTGAGGGAGGGGGCCCATTTTCCTTCGAGATTGGTACAATCCCATCAAACGGTACTTCCGTTAAACCCCAAAAACATTAATGCGTGCAAATGGAGCTCAAACCCAAGTAGTCCAAGAAAGATCACATAATAAGACAATACCCTAGAAAATTCAGAGAGAGAGAGAGAGACTTGTCTTGGGATGACAAAGAAAAGGTGGAGAGTTATGAGGAAGTGAGCAGTTGGGGTTGGGAATAATTGCAAAACGAGTCAAGCATGCACGAAAAAGGCAGTGAGTTCAGCATCATTAAATTGCTACTTCAGATTGATATTCCAGCTCTCACTGAAAAGCTACACTGAGGAAATAAAAGGGAAAAGGAAAACTGAGAACACTCAACAGCAAAAGAAGACCCTCATAGCAATAAAAGATCATCATCAGCACTCAAATTCTCTCCCTCTCTCCCTTTCTCTCTCTCTCCATCGTTTTGTACCTTATATTGAACAGAAGCAACTTTCTACGTTATCAGACGGTTTAAAAGGTTAGCCTGAACGGAAAAAAAAGGTTAGCCTGAACGGCTCTTGAAAGTCGTGAAAGAAAGGAAAGAAAAGCTTCACAGACATTATCTCTTCCAAGTATCTACTGTTTAGGCTTGTGGGGGCAATAACCATAATTCCTCATTTCACTAAGAAACACCTTAGCTTTTCAGAATCCTAACTGGCAAATAAAGGGTCATAAACAGAAACACGAAGCTTAATGTTTCCAAAGTGTAGTGATGCTATGTGTCGTCCATATTGTTAAACCTCTTTCTCAAGGCTAGCCCGATCCGTAATTGGTTAATTTAGACATACATTGAAGTAGAGAAAATTATTCAGTTGTCATTAATTACATTTATAGCTGATGTATATGAATTATATGTATCTGATTATATTTTGCAATCGTAATTTCCACCTTTACCTTTATAAATAATTAAGAAGTACGAGTGTAGAGATTTAACTACCCAAAAGTCTGCGAAATACCCTACAAGTCTCATAGACCAGTAAAATTCAAACTTCTAGCCTAGTGTGACATATTATAAACAGTTAATACGTTATATAATTTACTTAAAACGTGGCAAAAGAAAAAGAAGAATGTTTAGTTCAAAAACCATCGCAAAACAAAGACACAGACATTGTTTAGAAACCCTAATGGCAATCACATACATTTTTCATTACTGTGATCATAATAGTCAACAAGAACCGGGTGATAATAATAATAGTAGTAGTTGGAACAATAAGGGAGGAAACAGGACCCAAAGAGAGAAGGAAAAGGCTGGGAGAGAGGTGTACTTTATTCATCAAATCAAAAGTAGATTGAACAAACAAGTTGTTAGACTTTCACTTCCCTTATCAGTTGATCCTGAAATCTAGTTAACATGTTCATCATAAAAAGGACCACAACTTGCTGCAGAATCCCTGCAACAGATATAACACAGCCAACAGCTATAAAGAACCAACACCAACTTCTCTCTCCCCCTGGTCCTGGAGAGAGAGAGAGAGAGAGAGTCATCCTCGACATTTCCCTCTCTGTCCTTACACACATCTCACTAAAACATGGGGTGTTATGTGATGGGTATGTGTGAGTAAGATGTAATTTGGAGGGAGCGAAAAAACTCATGATGTATTGTACATTGGACAGAACTTGAAAAAGCAAAAAATAAAAAAAGGGTCTAGCGTCCCTTCACTGTCTCGCGTGTACTCTCTCGAAAAATGGTACCAAAACGATGTATAGTTCCTCATTATAGTCTATCTGTATATACATTAGCATGTTGACATGTTAGTCGCAATGATGTACTGGCATCTCTTGGATTCATATTTTTAAAAGTCTGTGACTTCCTTTTTTTTTTTTTTTAACTATGGACTTGTTGTGGACTATAAGCTCCTCTCTCTCTCTCTCTCTCTCTGTCTCTCTCTCTCTCTCATTTAAGTGATACTTAAGTCTCTCTCTCATAATCAAGTGATACTTAAGTCAGTTTAACGTATCAAATTAAGTCCGCCTCCCTAGTCCTATTGAATGATCGGCCATTCGTACCGAGACTAAAAACCCTCGAGCAATTGAGCCAAATTAGGAGTTGATCCTGAGATGTATCGCAATTTTTTCAAGCACAAAATCCTAACAATTTTACCTCTTTATTGTTTAATTATGAGAAGTGAATTTCTATCTGTCCCATGAATACTTCACTCACCAGTATATGAATTTTAAAACCTTTTCTTTTTATACCACAATTCGGAAAACCTTTTTCTGTGCTAAATATCAACAGATAATCACTCAGAAGTATTTCTTATCACATGAAACTGCACTTGTACGTATGCGTGTATTTTTCCATCACCACAAGTTCTTGATGATCCTTGAACTTTTTCTCCTCTTACCCACATATCAGACAATCAATCAATTCTTCGCAAAAAGGAAGATTTTGTGAACACCGTGCATTCATTCTGGCATAGTAAAACTTTCTAGAAGTAATTCAAGGTCAAATCACTTCATTGTCGTTTGTATAGATAAGTTGTGGAAGGACATCCACGCACATATGTTTTTAGGTATCTCATGCAAGGAAAATAAAACTTGTGTTGGCATTGGAAATTTCAGCATAACAAAACCAAATCTTACGTTTTTTTTTGGAGGGATATGAATCCCGCAATCCTATTTGCTAAAATCAACATTGATTGACAAGTCCTATTTCAATAAGTCAAAAATGCGACATAGGATGCTTTTTATATAAGAGGGGATTTACATGAGCTTGGATTTGGTCGTGATCATGACATTTACACTCTATTGAGACCGTTGAAATAGTGTTCTATATTACTCTTATATACTATTTATATTTACGCAGTCTTTGTCCACCTCATAACTTAAACTTTTGGATTGAATTTTTTGACATGATACTTTAGCTAATGCTATCTTTTTCATGTATATGCATCTACCCCATTTTTATGTACACACGATCTCCCTCCACCTAATTATTTTTGGGTTAGACTTTCAACAAAGATGATAACTGTAAAATTTGGCAAGGTCCAATTTGTAAAAGCTGTTGAATATTTTATGTACGATTTTTTGGTAATTGACTAACATAAGACTTGTGCTAAAAGCTATACAGCACTTAGAAGCATTGTGCCTCATTTGTTTATGGGGAGAAGAATAAGATCTCTTCATAGCTGGATCTGAGGTTGTCATGAATTTAGATTAAATCTCGTTTGCAACAGAGACATTGGTGGGAAGGCACAAGAAAATTCGAGAAAGAAACGCATGCAGTTAAGAAATGAAATGGGAAGGGAATATATTAAGACTCCTTGACAATGAGGCAAAACTCTCTCTCTCTCTCTCTCTCTAAACGTACCAATGAACATGTTGTTGGCCTTGTCAGGTCCTCACTCTCATAGATGGGTCATCTTTCAAGTCCACCATGGATCATATAGACCTCTTTTGGAGGCCCCACACCTTGTCTTTCAAACACTTAGCCTCCACATAAAAACCCCCCAAAACACTCCTCTTCCTCTTCCTCCTCCTTCAAAGGGTGGCTCTTCTCTGTGTCTCTTCTTTGTTCTTCCTCTCATTGTCCTTGAACTTGAAGGCCCTCCCTCTCTAATGGAGAAGACTCACGAGAGAGAGACTCACGACTTCATGAACGTCGAGTCCTTCTCTCAACTTCCCTTCATCCGCCCCGCCCCCGTCAACAAGGAGAAGGGCATCAAGCTGTTCGGCTTCGAGTTCGGGGCCGAAGGCGGCGCCGGCCAGGGCCACAGCGGCAACGAGGAAGAGTGCGGGGGCGATGCTGAGACCGGTGTGGCCGAGGAGGCAAGCAAGGATGGCGAGAGCAACGGGGAGAGCGGGCGGCGGTTCGAGTGCCACTATTGCTGCCGGAACTTCCCCACGTCGCAAGCCCTCGGCGGCCACCAGAACGCTCACAAGCGAGAGCGCCAGCACGCCAAGCGCGCCCACCTCCAGTCCGCCATGGCCCATGGTGGCCTTTCCGACACCCATGTCTACGGCTTCATGAACTACCGGCTCGGCTCGGCCGCTGCCATGTCTTACCCTACATGGAACAATAGTAGCACCACCACCATTTCGAGTAACAGCACTAGGTTTTATGGAGGCCACGGCTCTTTCTCTCATCAACAGCCCATCAATGGGAGTCCTCTAGCCTTGTGGCGAATCCCCGCTGGTAGCTCCGGCTTCAGCCGTGACCACCACTCAGCGCACCCCCTGCCATTGTTCGCCGGGGAAGAGACTATGAAGCGATCTCCAGGCGGAGGCAATAGCGTGAATCCTCAAAGCAGGTACGTTTGTGATGGGAAGGCAAGCATGCAGGACCATGTGAGTTTGGATCTTCATCTGTAGCTGGTCTGATTAAACTCTGTATAATTAACGAGGATTTTTTAGAATTCTAGTTCTCTCAAATTTTGCGGTAGTAAACGTTTTACAATCATAAGAGGAAAAAATTTGAGAGAGAGAAAGAGAGACGGTTCTAATTTATGGATACCCTCCTTGCTATTTCTTACTCCATAGCAATGATAACCTTTCTCCTTTGATTTTAAATGTGTAAATGAAGTGAGTCTCGATCTTCAATTGATGTAGACAATCGTCTTGCTTTCGTGCTCATCGCGATACTCGCATGTCAGAATTTCGCTTGTTCTTTAGAATGAAGAGCTGCGTATGAGTTGTATTAGTGGCGAAATATGAGCATAAGTTTCACAGGGGTGGATTGGATATGTGAGCTCAAACTAACAAATATGAGATCTCCGTCTTCGGCCCAACTCCTTATTTGCATCTGGATTTACAATGCGTGCCTGAAACACAACCGATGCGTCCTCCTTGAAAATTCTTTCCACGTGAAGGGAATAAATGCTTGTAACTGGAATTCAGATGAGTACTGTTACAGTGAAGCTCTCTCACACACCCTTTTGCTCTGGGTATCTACACGTAATAGAAGTTCGCATCATATCTAGTACAATGAGAGTTGATCAAAATCCTGAAGCATTTTCGAGTTTCGACCCCAATGAATCATTGCGAATTTTCAGTCGAATGGTTCGCTCTTTTCGGTTTTCCCCTTGGCCTGCATCAGGTGCAGTCGACCTCGTTTTGAAGTCTTTCTGCCATGAATTTTCACTTAAGTACACGTAAGAACACACGGAATCATAAAGAGTGAGTGTTTTCTTTGAGGATTTTCTCGTTCATTGTACCCCAAGCTCACGGGGAGTTTCGAGACCTAACTGGGAGATGCTTGAAGCATCTGGCAGGCCATGTATCATACGGCCAAAAATGGTCCATGTTCATCATACCATTAGGGGCTCCAAAGCTGAAGCAACGCGGAATGTTATCCCCTTAGAAATGGCCGTCACTGACTTGGCAAAATAAAAGAAAAAAGGGGAGAGCAAAAGGGTACCCTGTTGCCATACTGTGCCTATGAAGGGTCTGCAAGACTGGGAGGAGAGAGGTGGGTGGTCGCTTTTTCACTTTGTCTGTCTTTTGAACACTATCATTTTTATCTTTTTCAATCATTCAGAGGCAGTAACCCAAAGCCCTTTCATGGCTTTAAGACGGCAAAACCAACCCTCCAAGAAAGGGATGTGTCCTCCATTGCACCAAAAAAGAGACCTTAAAGGACAACATTGGACTTGGTAGTTAGACTGCCACCTTTATTTTCTCATCTCCTGTGACTTGACTGTTTGTGTATCTAGAATGAGAAAGGGGTTAGGTGGGTCTGAATTAAGTATTGCAAGAATCCGCTTGTGTTTTCTTTGCTAACACATCTGTTCTTGTGTAAGGTTTAAGCACAAACACATCTGCACATTTGACAAACGAGGAGTTTTGCTTCCTCATCTGGTCTTTTTCCGAAATTTATGGATAAGGGAAGGTCTTTTTTCCCTGTCAGTCGCCGGTGCAGAAAACCATCAACATGCCTGTAGTGTGAATTTATCTATAAACAAACGTTGATTTTCTGGATCTTCAAGTGTGAACATACCGACGTCCTCACAAGACTATTGGAAACTGCGCTGTCCATGAATAGTGGACAGAACTAAAACTCATCTTAAAATTCATCCGATTATAATGATGAGAAAAAGACCCAACCGCGCTAGAAACTGCCCATCGGTACCTTCCATTTTTTTGACATTTGCTTCCTGTCTTAAAGACCATAACCCCTAGTTTTAACCTGGAAAGCTAACAGCGTTACCAAATGATATAATGACTCGAAGCAACACGAGACGCTAGAGATACGCATTAAATGGGATTCGCAATTGGCTGCGGCGTTCTGATTTTCGTTTTGGACCAAGGACAAAATAATAGTGGCAGTACATGATTGAACAGTCGATCATGAAGCTTTCTACTTTGCATTTTGATGGCTACAAAAGCATTTCTGAGTTCGGTCACGAATTATGGATTACAGATTGGATTTCAAGCCTCACCAAAAATTCCAAAGCGACTAATAACAGTACAAGAGATCTGTAATCACAGATACTATGTTAGCTGAGTTCATATTTGGACCAGACAAAATTGGTTAAAAGTGAAAAGAAAAGGTCGACGATTTAACAAAGATCTAGTCAGGCGATACTTCGGCAAATCAAACATTATAGATAGGAAGGAAAAGAAAGGTTTGCGCCTCGTAATGTGTGAGATCATCATGCGGTTTGACACTGCGAAGGAGAGCTACATCATTCTTGATGAGCATAAAAATATATTCTTTTCCAAAGGCAAGAAATCTGATGCATGTATCTGCATTGCATTCTACTACATTAGACGAAAACAACACTTTTGAGGTGCGGATGGTCCTGGGAGTCGAGTTGCAGGCAGTACTAAGAAAAAGGAGAGCTCGCTCACTGATTGCAGAGAGTACCGTTCATGAACAGCTCCCTTTATAAGTGCTCCAATCGGTGCCCTGACATTATCCATAACGAGCCTAGTCGAACAGCGATTCTACTGTTCATTTGTCTAATAAATATTTAGCTGTTAGACGAAAATACGGTCGGACTTTGATGTACTTACATCGAAAGCACCGCTCAGGGAAGAGTCCTATGTGAGCAGTCTAACGTCTAACCAAAGATGGTAAGCGTGGCGAACAGAGAAACTCTTGTTATTTCCCAAGAGGCGGGTTTCGCGGGTCTTGACACATGATATTTTTAAGGAGAAAAAACGCTGTACATTCGGGGTTAACGTCAACCCAACCATCGCCAGGGTCCACAAATAAATGCGTCTAAGGAAGGGAGCATGTGATGGGCAAAGATGAAGATAAAGAAGACAGCCCGAAGAGTACAATTGCAATGTCGTTGGGACCACTCAGAGAGAGAGGGAGAGAGATGGAATTAAAGAGACATCGGCCCACAACCTTAAGTAGGCTCGAACGAGGTCGACTGTTTCTACAGTAGTCGCCTTAGGATGCTAATCTGAGCTTTTCTAGGCGCAATCAGCTGGACCGTGAGGTGAACGTCCCTGCATAATTGCGCCAAATGAGACACCGGAGCAATTGACAAGGCGGTCAGGACCGTGGTGCCGTCCGTCCAGGCTGTCTCTTCTACCGTATGATCCAATGTTCCTCCCGAAGAAAAATCAAGATATTCGGCTTCCCAAGTCCTAACCAAGGTGCCTCAGGCCGGAGAAGAGTACTTCGTATCAGAAAAGAAAGAGACGGAACTTAAGCAATGATAGCTCTGAGCCAAGCTCAGAGGGTAAAAGCTAATCCGTCCAAAACATTCGTACCTAAATTTTGACTATTTTACTCCATCTAGTCATTTATCGTATGAAGTACCGATTGATCCCGACCAGTAACAAAAAATTTGAGCATTTGAATATCAGGTGCATTTTTCAAACAAATAAGCATAAATTACATTTTTTTGACTCGACCGTTGCAAGGAAGCTCTGCAGGCACGATATCCTCGGTCATTGGTTCAACAAGTGGTTGGAGATCTGAACTGATGGGAGAAAAAAAGGGAAATATGGGCCGGATATCATCGGCTCTGGGAGAATAACTAAGAAAATCATAAATCTATTATAACTGTGCTACTTCAATCTTAACTTTTTTTTTACAATTTGCCAATTGAGTCATTCTAATCAATTTTGTCGGAAATCACTGACATAAACGTTATCCATCCTATGTATCAAGGGCACGGTCGATGGTAATGTGGATAATTTTTACAATTTTTTACTATCTCTTTTTTTTTTTCCTTTTTTTTTGGCTAGTGAGGGTCACAAGCCTTGCCATATCTAGGAGAGGTTCACCTCGCTGGCCATGGCACCCTTGTCAAATCTAGGCAAGGGCTGCGACCCTTACCAATGGCTGACGAGGGCTTATAGGCCCTTGCCTAGTGGCCGATAAAACAAATAAAAAAAGTAAAGAAAAGAACAAAAATTTATAAAAAATTCAAAAAAATTATTGAAATATTATTAAAAACGTTCATGTTAGGTTTAGCCATGCCATGTATGATGGATAACATCAACGTTAGTGATTTTTAGTCAAATTTGATCAAATGGACTCAATTGGTAATATATGAAAATTTTTAGCGTTGAATTGGCATAATTGAAAGATTTATGATTGAATTAACATAACTGAGAGATTAATACTGAATTGGTATAATTGTAATAAGTTTACAACCTTTTTGGTAACTATCTCGACAAGAAAAGATAGTGTGGGTGTGTGATTAAAGAAATAAAGAAAGGAAAATTTGGCCATACTCATGGCATAGAGAGATTTACTGCCTAGGCATATGCTGTTAAGATCGAAATTTAATCGAGCCAAGTGTATAGTTGGAGGAGATAATTACCAAAAAGGTCATAAATTATTACAATCGTATCAATTTAATTCTAGATCTTTTAATATGGTCAATTTAATTTTAACCTTTTAAAAATCTGCTAATAAAATTTGTCTTGTCAATTTTAGTTGGAAATCACTGATATGGACGCCAATCATCTTATGTAATACCACTGATGTTGACGTGGACAATTTTTCTAATTTTTTTTTTTGTTTTCGTTTTCTTTTTCTTCCTTCTTACCTTCGCAGTCATGAGCCTCCTCGATTGTTGGCGACCATCCATAGGTGAGAGCTGGCGAGGCTCGTTCTCTCCAGGTCTGACTAGGGTCGACCTTGTTGGCTTTGCCAGCTTCGGGCAAGGCTTGACAGGCCTCACTAGGGGTGTCAACGGTTCGGTTTTTTTGAAAAACCGAACCGAACCGAACCGTTAGGAAAAACTTCTGAACCGAACCGAAATTTGGGTTCGGTTCGGTTTGATTTTTTGGTTTTTGGTTTTCAGCTTTTTAGTTTTCAGTTTTTGCATTTTTTTTTCTGTTGTATATATTTTTCATTTCCAAGAAATAAGCTATGATCGGTTTGTTGGTTTGGTTAACCGATAAAAAAAAATTTGGTTTTTGATGAAAACTGAATTGAATGAAAATAGAACCGAAAAAACTAAATTTTTCAGTTCGATTTTCAGTTCGGTTTTTGACACTCCTAGGCCTCATCGGAGGCCAGCAAGGTCTCGTCAAGTTTGGCTTGCGTTGCTCCATCCGAAGCACAGCCCATTTCGCTGGTCTATTACTCGAGACTTACCATTGGCCCTTGCTTTGTTCGTGTTTTCCGGCATCGGCTTCAGTAGGTCTCCTCTAAGGTAAGTCAACTTGTGTCGATTTTATATAGTCATTTAACTCTACCATAAAATGCATGTTATTTAGTAATTAACCTTTAGGGTGTGCGAATTATTCTTAATTATTATATTGCATTAATCAAGGTGGACTTTTAAGCCAAAAGGTCGAGTCCCTGGTATTGCCTCACGCACTATCCGTGATTTTATGTATGTGATTTGAGTAAGTTGTGAATGTACTGAGATAATGTCTTTGAATTTTGATAGTAAGCTTGGGTAAGACGTATATCTTGGTACCTCGTAAAATTTACTAATCATCACGTACATATAGCGCATCACATGTTGCATGCATCTGTAGAGCTTAAGCTGCATTCACAATATATCTTTAGGGCCATGCATAATGACTTTAGAACCCATATGGACTTAGGATAGTGTTCAGTTTGCATTCATTAATAAAATTAAAACAGTTAAATGGAATGATGCAGATTAGTAAGTTAAAGGAATTTGTGTATATTTCGATATGTCATCAAATAGGCTTTATGAGATGATTTCCTAAAGTAACACATATCAATCAAGATATGCACAATCAAAGGAGATTCGTGAAATTTTAATTGATATAGAAAATCAATAGTAATATTACAATTGTCTTTAACATAGGATAATATTCTATGGAAAATCTAAAGAATCTCTACTATAATATCGCTAACAAAAAAACAAATAAAAATTGTCTGTGTTCTATGCAAGAATCTCTCAAATACCGGAAATAATTAATAGATAAAGCTTAAAGAGGCGAGGAGAGAATACGGCCATGAATAAGATCAAGGTCAATAATGGAAGACGTAAACGTTGTACTCCACAACCGCATCGCCTGTCTGGAGGTCGAGCGAGTGTGTCTTCGCCTGAGCGTACCCGCGCGCGAACCGGAAGAGCCTGCTCCCGCCGACGATTGGCAACTCCCTCACGCCGGAGAACACAGCGTTCCGGCCGAGTACGCTAAGCGTGCTCCCGTTGTACTTCCCTTCAGTGAAGAAGTAGTTCTGCACCATCAGCAGGCCGATCTCGCTCAGCGATGCGGACGCATAGAGTCCCTGAGCCCGGCCGACGATCTTGGAGCTCAATTCTGGGCCCTCGGTCAATGGGTCGTCGATCATGACGACGGCGCCAAACGCTGTGGTGGACGTGTTGGTCATCTTGGCCTCGGCCACGCGCACTGCGGTTGGGTTGCGGCCGCTCACTATGTCGTGGAAGTAGAAGTGGAGGTGGCTCAACTTCTGCTTCTTGAGGCCATGCTCTTCCGGATGCAAGCTTCTCGAGAAAGTGTGAGAATTTGCGGTAAATAAAATGGTGGAAGTGAAAAGGAGAGAGGAGATGATGAGCTTTGTGATGCAAAGAGCCATATCGGAGACACAGTGATGTTCAAAAGGGCGTTGTTGTTGATGAACACAGATGTTTTTCTCTCTTCCTTACATCTTTACCGAATGAATACGAAAAATATATAGCTGTACGTAGAAAAAATTACCAAAGCTATTCTAGGCTGTGCACTATTTTAGGCTAATAATCTGGAGACAGAGTGATGTCAAAAGGGCGTTGTTGTTGATGAACAGAGATGCTTTTCTCTCTTCCTTACATCTTTACCGGATGAATACGAAAAATATATAGCTGTACGTAGATAAAATTACCAAAGCTATTCTAGGCTGTGCACTATTTTAGGCTAATAATCCGGTTGATCCTCAAGATAAGGACATCATACAATACAAATTTAGCGACTAATCAATCTGTCTTGACACACAACTCTCGCCAACAGTGGGAAAGGAAATCTCTTTAAATGGGAAACCTATATAAATTAAGAAAGTCCCAATTTTTGAGCCCAAACTCGACATATTCTCAACATATTTTGTCCCAATAGACTTCTAAACCAAGGCACGAAATCTTGAGGACAGTAATGAGAGCATATGAGCTATCTCACATCTCGATAACTCATCCGTAACTGTAAAAGATAATTGGTTCTCGTAAGCTGATATGGTCGGGATGCTAAATCGAAGTGCAGAACGAACAAGAATAGGAGCCAGGATGACGTAAACGCAAAAGACATACGAGGCTTCGTATTATTGAAGTAATTGGGTGACATCAGACACGATAGGTTAGGATAACGGCCGTTGCAATTCAGCCAGACAAAGAGGCGGAGAAGCAAAAGTCGTTCTCTCATCCCGCTTTGGAATGGGCCGGCAACTCATCCTGCTTTTATCATTCTACCAACCCGCTTATAGCTTAAGAAATCTATGTCCAGCGTCCAAGCTCTAGTAACTGCAAGTTTCTAGCCATGAACAAGAGGAACCTCTTCACATGGCATTATCAAGACTTGCAATACCTTACCCTTGTAGCCACCATTCAAGGACCGACAGGCTAACTATCAAGACTACAAAACCTGTATCGATATGTTCTCTGGGAGGTTTTGTCATATATAACGGCATATAATTCTTGATCCTGATCTACAACGGAGCATCTTCTCGGGATGAGATGAGCCAAAACTCATCTTAAACAAGCCTGAAGTTTCACACCAGAAGCGCCATGCAGCAGAGACATAAATGTTCCACCATCTCCGCACTAATGACAGATGCCAGAGGCATAACATGACTTTCCACATTTAGCAGGTCAAACAAGATTTGTTTAGTATGCATATTTCAAGTGAGAAGGTTAATCACTTCAAGAAGAGAAGAAGGAATCCTGAAAATGAAGCGATTATAATCATCTTTGAGGCCATACTAGCACTGACAATTCGTTGAAGTGCCAGGAAGTTAGAGGAAAGTTTAACACGAAAATGAATACAGATGCACCCACCATAAATCATTTGAGCCGTCCTATATGATGCAAAGTACTAGTGAACTAAATTTTTACTCCAGCATCCGAATGTTGTCCCACTAGTACCGGGGGAAATATATGTCATGTATCAGTGAAGTTAAAAAGGGAAAAATTAGGAAGCCTGAACAGTGAAGAAACATTAAAAATCCTTCAGACGGTGCTAACACTAGACAGTTCATTGAAGCGCCGCAAAGTTAGAGAGGGCAGTTCAATGCAGGCGCTCAATAAATCATCCGAGTCGTCATACAGGAATAAAAAGTAACGGTGAACTAAAATTTTAACTAACATCCGAACAGTTTCCCAATGGTACTGGGCCCTGTAATGGTGATGGCAACAACTGAAAGAGCTTGTACTAAAATTAGTCTTGATGGCGCAACCACATTGTACGCTTTGAGATTCAAGAATCGGCAGAAATGGATGTTAAAATGCATATGCAATGCCAACAACTTGTGCGGTATCTTCCTTTCCTGGCCAGCAAAGAGCATGCAAACATTCTATTCCTTGAATGTAGTGTATCGAAATACACGTAGCAATGGAACACCGACCTATTTTCATTTTTCCAGATAAAATGTGAAATTTGTATATTACATTGTCCTCATGAAAAATGTTTTCTTTAACTTGAGGACTAGTACTTTAAAAACCTAGCTTGTAAATCGATCAAGATCCTCACAGATAAATCTTCGCAATAGGGTGATGATTTGGTGGATGACTATCCCATGTATGAAGGTACTGATCGGATGTTCATATTCTCATGCAAATTTTTTCACCAGGCTATTATATATGCCTGTACACATTTTCAACAGTGAAACGCCTCATTTTAAAGTTGGTTATATACATCTCAAGTGCATTTGAAGCGGGTCAAGTACGAAGCTTCACTTAATCGTGTAAGCCATGCCGCCAGTAATGGGGGGGTTTGGAAAGTTGTGCTGTCAAGTGAGAAAAGAACCTTACGACGAACTATAGCCAAGACAGACTCAGAACTACTACTTTCTCAAGTGTGATTACTAAAGCCAAAACGTTGATTGAAGCAGAAAAAATCCTATGAAGATAATCCTCCAAATTTATGGGTAAGCGAACAAACAAAGTATAAAGAAACTGCCATCAGACCAAGTTGCTGGTTATGTACCATAATGTGATCCTACAATGTAAATCAATGTCAAAGTTCATAATACTCTGCTGCATAGGCCAACTATGAACAAAATGCAGGGCAATGGATTAACTAGAATAAAGCAGAACAATTACTCATGAAGGCTATGAGGCAGGAGGAACAGTTAAGTCCATGCAATGCGTCGAAGAGCAACTTCAATGTACTCAAACTACTCGTGAAAAAAGCCATGACGGGGGCCGATTTGATCCATCACAAAGCAACTCGCAACTCCCCTCATCTTCATCACTAGGCCGGAAATAGTCAAGCCAAGAAGCACGAAGAGATCACTCGCTGCACATCCGCACCATTCAGTTTGACAGAAACCCCAGATGCTGCAGAGAGCAGCACTCGTGCGCTGGAACTCACATGATCTCAAACATCACTCCCCAGACGGAAAACTAGTACTCGATACATCAGGGTTAGGGGTGTGCAAAGGAACTGGGAACCGCCCGGAACTGGACTGAACCGCCCTAGAATTGGCGGTTCCCATAGGGATCGATTTGGTTCCCGGTTCCAATTTGCTAGAACCGGTGAGTATTGGTCCGATTCTTGATTTGGAGCATGGAACCGCCTATTCGGACCAGTATATATTACTTAGTTATTTTGTAGTTTTTCGACCAATATATATGTACATATATATTTGCAGTATTGGACATTAAGACTGATTTTGTCTCTCGCATGTGTAATAGGATTAAACCTCCTACTTTTTGTTCATTTTAATGATCAATTTACTTGGTTCTTAGTCAAAACAAAATAAACAAATGAAAAGGATGGAGGGGATCAATTGGAGATGTTCAACCCAAAATTTAAAACTGAACAAACTTTAATGTTTTATATAGAAATTAGGTTCACCGTGATATTAATTGATGGATGCAATTTTGGAGGATTTGGGGATTAGTTCTCGATTCTAAGGTGGGAAATGCCCATCCGGACCATATTCATTGATCATCCCTAATCAATGGATGTGCCTTTCTCTACTCTAGAGATCAAATCTCCCGTGTATTGATTCCTCAGAGGCACCATAGCAGACCCATCTAGGAATGGCCCAGCCCATAATGGCCATGCGCACTTGACATCATCCCAACCTTCCTCCGGTATATCACTAGCAATCCCTTGTGAGTGCCGCATGCACTGTGTTTTTTTTTTTTGATCCATTTTGGCGGGGTGTACTAAACTCACTACATATCACACCACCGGCGGCTTGCCTGAAGGCCGAGTCTTTCTCCGCCACCAACTCGACGTCGTTGTCATCAGCAAGTTAAGGCCAAAAACTTGACTTTACTAAACAAGTGAGAAAAGTCATTTTTATTTAGTCAAGTGCACTAATTACAATCAAACGTTAGCACGCATTAGAAAGTGCTTCCAAAGGCATCAACTGCCTTCTGATTGATAGCACAAGCATGCTGGCACTCAATTAGTAGCGTTGGCAAGTCACTTGGCTCCTCGGCTTACTTCGATTGCAAAGACCTTTTTCTTGAGTGCATATCTTGGCAACACAAAAAGAGGGTTTCGCTCGTTATGGGACCTGACCAAACATCTCAACGATACATCAAAGAATTTTGTGAACAAACTTATCTCTAAACCATTGAAAATCACCCGAAAAATTGTTCCGAAAGTCAAACAAATTCAATTTTTGCCAGTCAAGTCCTAAAACTTTCAATTTTATCAATTAAGTCTTAAACATTTTGAAAATTTGCCAATTGAGTCTATCCTATTAATTTTTAATCGGAAATTGCTAAAGTTGATTATTTTTAATATTTTTTTAAAATGAATTTATTCTTTTATTTTTCCTTTTTTTTTTCTATTAAGTCCGGTGAGGTTGCAAACCCTCGGTTGTGACTGGTGAGGGTCGAAGCCCTCGGTCGTGACTGGTGAGGGTCTATCAGCTCTTGCCTATGATAGATGATGGTTTGTCACCGGGCTTGGAAAAAAGAAAAGAAAAAAAATTCAGAAAACAATTCAGAAAAAAATTCAAAAGATTATAAAAATTATTCACGCTAATGCCAGACATGCCATGTTGGGCGTGAGTTAGTGATTTCCAGCTTAAATAGTTAGACGGACTCTATTGGCAAATTGCCAAAATATTTAGAACTCATTTGACAAAATAAAAAGATTTAAGAATAAATTAACAAAAGTGTAATAGGTCCAGGATGTTTTGGATAATTTTCCTCAAAATCAATAGCTCTTGTTTTCCCATGTATCATCTATAACACACAACCATCTTTTGTCAATTTCAATTAGGCTTTTGAATTCTTTAGCTCCCTAACCAATCACAGTAGATCTTCGTGTCCGATTGCACGGCAACTGGCATTATATTTATACGAGGACCATTGAAATTCCTCATTTGAGCGCATTTTTCTTCGTTTGTCTCTTGAGTACTGCTTGAATTTGCGGGTTAGAGTGGCCATATTTTCGTAATTCAACTCTTCGTTAAATGACAATTTATTCGCGGAGATGATGACGGGACCGACCCTTTAGCATGAGATCTGCAAAAATTCTATGCTTGGCCTGAAAGAAGGAAAAAAATGGCATCCAAGCTTGGCCATCTCCTCACTTTTTCTCTGGTCCCCCCAACGAGTTTACATCACGAGGAAAAGCTACCCTGAAAATTCGTGCGCAGTGGGACGGGGGACCAGCTTCTTCCTTTTTCCTTTTTAGCCTATTTAACGAGAATAGTCTACATTCACTTGGACCCGTGTCGGTCCAAATAGGGGGTTCTAAATTTCGCCATTCCTAATTAGACAAAACTTACGGTGTATTTGCATCTTTTTTTCATCAATGAATTATACTTATTGACATCACTCGCACCAAATTTTTAATCAAATGTACAGTGAATGATACCCGTAATCCCTCAACCAAATTTCTACGATCAAACGATTTCCAGCACACCTCTTTCGTGTTATTTGGAAAACGGATCTGTGTACATGGCATAAGATGTATTTGTCTCAAAAAGCAACCTCGGATTCGGCAGAGGTTCGACTTGCTACAATGGTCGGCATCTTGAATATGCTACTGTATTTGGTCAAATCAAACAAAGTAAGAGACGCTGCAAGACTTTTCCTTCTTCTTTGGCGGAATCAACAAGAAAAACTTCAAATTAGCGCCAGGAAAACATCTAATTAAGTACTCAACGTGGAGGAAGTGGTAAGTTAGCTGACTCTTGACTTCTCTTGGCAACGATTATATGTAAAACGCGCGGTCGTGACCAGGAACCGTCAATTGGGTTAGATATCTCTGCGTGTCTTGCACTGCTTAATTTGGTTCCTCTCTTGACATTGGTTGATTTGCAAGGTTGAATTGACTCGAGTCGGCCGAGTCTACCCTGTCGTGAGCTAAAGCACGGTCGTGGTCGAGACGGTCGATGTTGACAAGCTTTAGATCGGACGGCCGACAGCACACGCGGCCCCATGACCAACAACAAGTAAGACGTTTAGATGTCACAGCTGGTCATATCGATCGAAGTTCTTGTGAAGCTGATTGATTCCAGCACATTGGGTGGACATCTCCGTCCCGACCATTTTTCCAGAGATTTTGGACTACTAGAAGACGGGCCATATGCCATCAATGATATTTACTTAACGAATAATATCAAGGCTCTTTGATTTTTCTTTCCTCCTTTTGGGGGGCCCATGCCATTTTTGGTTTTAAGCTTTGAGTTCTGCCTTCTCTTTTCATCAATTAATAACACAATCAGTCTCAAGCCTAGTTAGTCAGTAATCAATCGGTCCTAGATTATCATAGTTTTCAGATTCCTAATTGCTACCATCGCCGAGACAGGAAAAGCATCATGTTTCTAACACATCAATACCCATCCCTATGTATGCCCAAGCCTAACTATTTCGAATTATTTCATGTCCAATCTAATAATCTTAACATGTACTGTTCAAGACGATCGAGTTTATGCGGCGTTAGAATTTGTTGCTCAAAACCCGCCATTACCATATGTCAAATAAACGAAGCATGATCGCTTTTTACATTTCATCCCTGATACTCACTGAAGAGAATTTTTTTTTCTAGAGAACTACTCTTTTGACAACCGATCGATATCACGGAGATCACTTATGAAATAGATGACGTGGAAAAGTTAAATAAGTAATTTATATGCAAAGAGTATTTTCAATGTCTCACTAAAAGGATCTCTAATACTATTCGTAACATTAATTACTCACGCGTCTGTCCCAACAAGCACTTTAGTCTTTGGCATCCACTGCAGGCGGGTCTCCATTAATTTGGGGAATATGATTATTATTCTGGGGTCTTCAAAAGGTAAATCAACAGTGCAAGAATTTCTCTAATGCCGGAAATAATTAATAGATAAAGCTTAAAGAGGCAAGCAGAGAATACGGCCATACGAAATGAAACCTAAGGATTCATTTCCTAGAATGGCCTCCTTTGGCGACAGCTCCTGAGCATGATCAATAATGGAAGACGTAAACGTTGTATTCCACAACCGCGTCGCCGGTCCGGAGGTCAAGCGAGTGCGTCCTCGCCTGAGCGTACCCACGTGCGAACCGGAAGAGCCTGCTCCCACCGACGATCGGCATCTCCCTCACTTCGGAGAACACCGCGTTCCGGCCAAGAACGCTGAGCGTGCTCCCGTTGTACTTCCCTTCGGTGAAGACGTAGTTCTGCACCATCAGAAGGCCGACGTCGTTCAGCGAGGCGGACGAGTAGAGCCCCTGAGCGCGGCCGACGACCTTGGAGCTCAGTTCCGGGCCCTCGGTCAACGGGTCGTCGATCATGACGACGAGGCCAAACCCCGTGGCGGACTTGTTGGTCATCTTGGCCTCAGCCACGCGCACCGCGGTCGGGTTGCGGCCGCTCACGATGTCATGGAAGTAGAAGTGGAGGTGGCTCAGCTTCTCCTTCTTGAGGCCAAGCTTTTCCGGAAGCAAGCTTCTTGCGAAAGTGTGAGAATTTGCGGTAAAGAAAATGGTGGAAGTGAGGAGGAGAGAGAAGATGACGAGCTTTGTGATGCAAAGAGCCATATTGGAGACAAGAGTGATGGGCGAAAGGTGGTGTTGTGGGGGGGAGGCTTTTTATAAAGGAGGGGAATGGAGAAAATGGGCTTTGGTAGAAAAAACAATAGTGAAATTTCGGATTTATAAGGGTTTGATTTAGAAAATCAATGTACGAAATGATGCCACGAATTGCAAATAGATATCGCACATGAATATCGTAAATATATTAAATGAGTTGCACGACATTTAATAACAGTTTACCACCAACCCTCATTACATATAAATTACATAACTCGAATTTTTGGAACATAACATCATTCATAATGAAATTTTTTCAGTGGAGTAATTAATGGAAAGAATCCGGAGTGCTAGAGAGTAACAAAACAATAACAAGGTCATTCAATTATTTACCAAAAATAAAATGTAATAGTTGGATTTGAACATGGACCAAAAGTCCATGTACCACATTTAACAAATTAAAAAGTTTAGGAATGATATTACATATTGAGCTAAAGTTTCAGGACCGCATTGTATATTGAGCCAAAATTCGATAATCACTTTGTTTCATTTACCTTATTGAGTGAGTAACGTGGACATTCAATTGCATACCAAAAATAAAATGTAATGATTAGATTATGATATACATTTTTAATAATTAAGATTTTTGTATGTAATGAGATTAGCGGATTTAGGATATTTTCCAAAGATGCTAACTTACTCTTTAGATAGGATTTTAATCTTTCTTGAATAAACAATTAATTAAGGTACACTTTATTTTGTAAGCAAGCAGGAAGTGATCGTCATAGTCATCGGCACGCAATCCAACTCATCTCCTAAATGATTAGTGTGGATTCCATTATGTCCTGAAGTGGGATTTTTTTTGGTCGAAGTGGGATTGGTATGTGGTCTATTAGAGCGACTGGAATGCTAATTTATAACAAAATCGATTGTTTTATATTGATCCACTTGATTTAATGCCCACTTATAATCTCAAAAATTATTTGATATATGCACTTTGAAGACAAATTTCACCATCATGGGCAATTGCTCTACAATGAGTCTCTTCTATTCAACCATTCCATAATTAATATCTCCCAAACGAACATTTTCATTTACATCATTTTCGATGAGAATGGAATGTTGGATAACTCAACCCATCATTTTTTCACTTTTTTGCCTTTCATCGCCGTCGATCTGCTACATTTATAAAAGAAGTGCATTCTATAATTAGTTTGTCCATCATCGATTTGCATTATAAATCGTTCCGGTAATCATGTTATTCATAAAATAAGTCACCCTTATATATCTTTTGGTAAAGTAAATAGCAATGCAAGGATCATCGGTGACTGGAAAAATGGAAAAATAAAAACTAGATACCGAAGAAACAAGATAAACAACACGGCCCTCGAACTAGACTAAGAGAAATCTTTCAAGAAAGAGGCCTTGAGAGACATCTCGCGAACGAGGATCAGTAATGGAAGACGTAGACATTGTACTCCACGCAGGCGTCCCCGGTCTTGAGGTCGAGCGTGTGCGTCTTCGCCCGGACGTAGCCGCGGGCGAACCGGAAGAGCCCGCTCCCGCCGACGATCGGCATCTCCCGCACGCCGGAGAACACGGCGTTCCGGCCCAGCACGCTCAGCGTGCTCCCGTTGTACTTCCCCTCGGAGAACACGTAGTTCTGCACCATGAGCAGCCCCACGTCGTTCTGCGACGCCATCGCGTAGATCCCCTGCGCCCGCCCGACCTGCTTGGAGCTCATCTCGGGGCCCTCGGTCAGCGGGTCGTCGACCATGACCACGGCGCCGAACCCCGTGGCGGACGAGTTGGTCATCTTGGCCTCGGCGACGCGCACTGCGGTCGGGTTGCGCCCGCTCAAGATGTCGTGGAAGTAGAAGTGGAGGTGGCTGAGCTTCTCCTTCTTGAGCCCGAGCTCCCGCGGGAGGAGGCTCCGGGCGAAGCCGTGCGCGTTCGCCGAGACGAAAACGCTCGACATAAAGAGGAGAGAGAAGACGGCGAGCTTCCCGATGCAAGCAGCCATGGCGAGAGAGAGAGAGAGAGAGAGAGAGAGAGAGAGAGAGAAAGGCGGGCGCGAAAAAGGGTTTGGTTGAAGGGAGGGTTTAATAGAGGAGGCAGATGGAGAAAATGGGTTCCAGTGGAAGGTTACAGTAATGAGATTTTTATAAAGAAAGTTACTCAGCTGCGGAGTAGTTGAAGGGAGGAGACCAAATAAGAGAGGGGGACATGGTCATCTGGTGTAAGGTAACCTACCATTTTTGTTTTGCAAAGAATACGGGTGTGTAATCAGACCGAGTATACCCGAAAATCGGACCGGCCCACTCAGAAAATAGGATCAGAAACCGGTTCCCAAAATTCGGAACCGGGTCAGATTGTGTCCCCGAACCGGTTTTGGAACCAGTTTGGGAACTGATTTTGTAAGTATATGTCCAAAACCCTATTTTTTCCCTTATTTCTATTTTTACTTCCACAATCACATGGTGTTTTTCCTCTTTGCCCTCTCAAACACACACGGCACTCCTCCTTCGTCGTTCCTCTTTCGCACTTGCTTCCCTTCCTTATTGGCTTCCTCTCGCACCGTTCGACAGACAGACAGTATTCGTCGTTGCCAAATTCTTGTGTACCACATGGATTGGCTTACCTAATTTCACTTTTGTAGGAAGATTTATGTTTGCATAAATAAGTAGTTTCATGTAGTAATTATGGGAATAAAAATAATATTAGATTCATGTTTGTTGCTAATTCTTTGCCTTATAATTTTATTTATTATAATTAGTCGTGTAGATCCTTAAGTTTTCGTTTAATCAAAAAGTTCATGTATTTATTTATTACAAGTGCTTAATGTTTCAATACAAATTAGGAGGATTATGTTATTTTTTCGAGTATTAATATAAAATTCGAAATCGTATAGGATATTGGAAGATTGCAAAATAGGTTTTAATGGAAACATGATTGATCTTGGAAATGGACCAAAAAAATAGGGTGGGTCGGGTACAGGATCCAATACAAACAAGATCGGGTACATCGTCTAAAAAAGGGGAACTGATTATAATAGTGTCGAATACAGGATTCGGATCTAGACCCTACCCACCCTAGATCCGATCATCCCTAGCAAAGAACGCGGTTATTGACGGAGCGATTCTTCATAGTCGGTGGCGATGATTCCCTTGAGGACTTCCATGTTCACACTGCATGTGCGAGAAATCAAGTCAACTCACGGCAAACACAAGGTTGACAAAATGACCAAATCTCCAGATCGCATACGTGATGCGCACATACGACTTCGGAGGAGAGTCTCATCGGCACCTTCTCGTTCTTCGATGCCTGGGGAGCCGTGCAATGTCGACCGACCGTGCCCTGTCGCCACGTGGAAAATAAAAAGAAAGAGATTCATCAGATCGCGAGCTTTCGTTAGTGTCCTCCTTCGCTGCACCCACTTTCCTAACTTATGTTATTTTATTTGACGGGGGATTCGAGTCAGATCCTCAGTTCGTTGAAATTGTAGGATGTTATCTCATTAGTTCCACGGCAAAAATTAGCATTCCAGATGCAAGGTCGGGTACTAGATTATATGCGGAGATCGACAAGAACGTATACATGATGGGGTCAGCTGAGATGTGGTACGTGCGATAAATGGATGCTCTGGCACGTAACTTTCTCGGATGAATTTCATGTGTTGTTACAGCACTAAGATCATGTTTCCTAAGTAACTGCATGCTATTGTCCACCAACCTTCTTATTTGGCTTTCGACAAACGAAGAAAAAGTATTCATTGCGCATCTGCTTATAACTTTCCCTTTAAGATTAGAACTTAAAAAGAGAAAGCATGTTTCCAAAAATTTATGAAAAGAAATAACATACGAATCTAGAAGTCACCGTTCCCATAGTTTGAAAAGTATTACGTATATAATTTGAAACTCAAAAGTTGATATGTGAATGCAACGAAATTTACATAGACAACTAAGATTCAAATCATAAATCTTTCAATTGACAAATGATCATTTTAAGAGAAGTAATTATCAAGAAGGGTGAAGAGACAGTGAGGTCATGGATTACGTTCCTTCAATTTCTAAGTAACTTTCACAATAGGATGAGAAGTTTCAATTACCAAGCCGATTGGCCTACTAATATAGGGTTTATACTTTTAAAATGGCTTGGGGGCCCTCCGATTAAAGGTACAAGTCTCCTGGTTGCTTCTCGGCCTTGGGGGTTTGTCTGCCGTGGTTCGGCTGTGCAACGCCATATAATATTAATCCTAAACTTGACCCTACTAGCACTGTGTCAAAGTTGATGATGATTCGTTCAAAAAAGTAGTTGCCGTAATTATGGAACGTTTATGATTATAATTATTTTTCAATTGAAAAAGAAAACAAGCATAAAGAAAAAAAATGAAGGGCAAGACGAGAAATTTCTAGAATACTAATGCGAGGAAATCGAGAAAGCAGACAGTAGGGAAACAAGAAGAGAAAAGTAGGGAGAAAGCAGCCAGTAGGGAAACAAGAAGAGAAAAGTAGAGAGAGAGAGAGAGAGAGAGAGAGAGAGCAGCCATGGTCCCATCCTTGACTGACACTCAAAGGCAATACCAGCTTTACAGAAAGGCCCATGTGTCGCCCATGATGTGGCCCATGATGATTCGACCATTCCAGATTTACAAATGAAATTAACAGAGACCCGCGTGCATCTGCACATCCATTATAGTACTATTCCCTTTTTGGCCGGCAGGGGATGTGTAGGGCAATACTGTTTATAAGTTCCTTCTAGAAATGATGCACAGGAGTGAAATCCGATCAAATCTTAAAGAAACGTGTCAAAACTCATCATGGGTCTCATATGAGTCTGATTATTATAACAATGATCTTATCAAAAAGGATTTTAACAATAAGCTCCGTTATAATTGCTTTTAACTAATCTCAATTATTCGAATAAAAGCAATGCGATTTGGAACAGTTGACCCCCTTCTTTGGAAATGGAACCAAATGTGTCTTGTTATCCGATGTTCGAAACCTGTCTAGGTACAACTAGAATTTCGTGCACTATGGGCTACTTGACCGTGTCTCTCCCATTTTGTCCCGGCTCAACTCTTATGAAGTTAGCAAACAAGTTCGTTAAAACAAATTCAAAGGTTGCTGTTATAGGTTACTTGAGTTTCTTTCCAAAAACATACATGTTTTTCTAATAAAATATCCAACACATCCTTGTTACATCTCGTGCATCCCACCATGCACATTAGATTCATCTGAGATTGAAATAGATCAAAACGAGGGTGTTGATTATTGAATGCACCTACATCAAAAGCACATGTGAAATGCTTCTCATATCATGAATTCGACCATTTATCTTCTTTACAAATTGCTACATCATTAACAAGAGTTACATACACCAAAGGGGGTGGAGATTGTTATTGTCAATCCCAGAGACGGACACTTCATTTACTGATCTGCCCTTATTCGAAGCAATATTCCAATTTGAATGCTTCACAATCACAATAATTTTGCCGGTCCTCAGACTAGTCCAGGGGCACATTTATGTGTCGTGTATTATGGTATACGTGCTTTTCCGTACAACATGGGTTCTAACATTTCCAACATGTCACTTTACGGCATGACAGAATATATAAAGACAATGAACTCTCGAGGAGAAATTAGATAGACCATTCCATGCTCCTAGCAAGAGCATCGCGCCTTTTTAAAAAAAAAACTACCAGACTCCAAGCTGCCCTATAAGGTATCAAGTTTGCCTGCCTTAGCCGCTGAATTTATCCCCAAGCTGGTATCGATTAAGGAATTTGAGTTGATGTCAATTAGGGGTGAGCGTGGTTCCCGGGTAGAACCGGGAACCGGAAAACTGAACCGGAGGTTCTAGGTTCCAAGGAGGGAGGTTCCGGTTCTCGGTTCTACTTTTCTGGGAACCGCCGGTTCCCGGTTCAGTTACCGTTTCTGGAACTGGAACCGGAACCAGAACTGGAAAACCCTAATTTCAATTTTTTTCTTCCCCCTTTTGTTCTTCCTTCTCCCTCCTCTCGTGACTCCCTTTTGTTTTAGTTTGAGGGTTCCTTCACTCTCTCTCCCTGTCCACTCCAGCGTCCCCACTCTCTCGACGCCGACGCAACTCTCTCCTCTCGACGACTTGACGCCGCTTGCCACTCTCAACGCCGCTCACCCCCCCTCCATTGCGCTCGACGTCGCTCGGCCCGCTCGGCTCCTCGACGCCCGCTTGACGCTTGCTCGACGCCTCTTGGCCGCTTGACGTTGCTCGATGCCGCTCGGCCCGCTCGGCTCCTCGACGCCGCTCGGCCCCCTTGATGCCCTCGACGCCCGCTCGATACCTCTCGGCCCCTCGAAGCCCCCTTGACGCCGCACTATCCCCTTGACGCCCGCTCGACCCCCTCGACGCCGCCCGATGTCCCTTGATACCGCTCGCCGCCCTTGACACCGAAGAAACTCGCCTCCTCCATCCTCAATCACAGGTCCAATCTCTTGTTGTTTCTGCTCTTCATCGTCAGATCTTAGGTACTTGGTGCTCGGTCTTATACTTGCAACGCGAATATAGCACTAAAATTTTTGCATGAAAAAAAGTATAGAGCAAATGAACTTTTGTTTGTCTTGTGGGTCATTTGATGCCATGATCTTGCTTTCAGTTTGTTTCATAATGAAAAATGATTATGTATGCCAAATTGATATGCAGGGGACTTGTGAATGATACGTACAAGATGGACCTCATTCTTGTGCATCCTCCTCACTTGATTGCACTGGCTTGCATATACATTGCAAGCGTATACAAAGATAAGGACACTATCTCATGGCTTGAAGAGTTTCGCGTTGACATGAATGTTGTGAGTTTGAATCTCTTAAGTTTTCTTTCTTTTTCATATCTATACCCATTGCATAAGCCTAAAGAAGATTATCTTGGTTTTTCCTTGTATGTCTTTGAGGCCCTTATGGCTGGACTTGCTGCTAGTGCAGCAGAATTCCTTATAAGCTCTCCATTTGAACTTCTCAAACTACGTTCACAGGTGACCACTGCTTCTCGCGTTTCATCCTCTGCATACATCAGAGCAGAGCCAGCCGCTTCACCAGTAATTGAAAGGTTACTAAAATGATATAACCCAGATAAGCAAGTCTTGAGCGAGTATGTTGGCCTTTTGTCCACCTTAACCACCAAGCATCCCAATATGGCAGCCGCCTAGCAAGAGTACCCATGGATGATGACTGGGTCTGGCAAGCCACCTTCTATATGTGATGTAAAGAGGCCATCAGACATCATTTCTTTGGAAGGTTGGTCAGCACTATAGAGAGGGCTCCAATCTGGAATTGCTCGAGATTCCTTTTATGCAGGCATATTCTTTTCTAGTTGGCAGTTCATGCACCGAGCTATGCTTGACTGGAAGGCAGTAGGGATGGATCCTGAACCAAGGTCTTGAAACTCAGTTCCACTTATCTTTCAAGGATTTATATGATTGGGAAATTTTCATTGCTCATATGTGAGTGAACTGTTAAGATATCTTGCTAAATTTTATTGCAATCCAGGTATCTTCCTTAAAGAGGATTTGGAATATGAAAGTAGTAGATAGCTTTATACTTATTATTATGCCAAGTTCCCTTGATTCTCTCTCTTATCACTGTAGAATTTTCTTTAGACCTACATATTAGTTTTTCATATGATTTATCAATTGAAAACTGTCAATCATTCCTATTTTTATTTTCAGGGTACTTGATGTGCATTCTTGAAGAGAAACTTGATGAAATGACCTTAGCAAGGCTTGAAGATTTTGAATATGTTGTGAGTTCATTCTCCATTAAATGCTTAAGTCATCCAATTGCACAATGAGGATGAGGTTGAATATGATGTCGGTGTGTCTGCTGATTTGGATAATACCAATTATTTGGTATCCAGAAACCAGATGGATAACTCAATAAATTCACTTATTGAGAGTTTCCAGGCCTTGATTGCAGTCGTTGCTAGCTTGGAAATCAGCCGCCATGGGATTTGGAATTTTTTTAGGTATGATGTGTTCTTTTTCCCTACTCTAACCTTTGTACCATGAAGCAAAAGAATCCAATGACATACCTGATAGAACACTGTTGATCTTTTATAGGTAGAAACGGTTCCTGATGGATTCGTGCTCAATGTTGTGCAAAGGGAGGACCTAGCATTGCCAAATAGAAGCGGGGACTGCAGCTGTGAAGTCCCCAAATGCTTGCAACTGGATTCGCCGGAGAAGGAGATGGATGTGTGTTCGACATCCGAATTTTTTTAGGTATGCTGTTGGTACTTTTTTTTTTAGTCTGATATAGCAAAACTAAGTTTGCTTGTAAACTTAAGAGTGGTTTGGAATATCACAATGCTGGCTTATAACATCATACACAGCTTTTCCTTAAGATCTTACCTAATGGCCGGACTGAGGAATTGTTGCATAGTTTACCCTAAAAATGAAACCAAAAAAATGAGACCAAAAAAAAAAAAAAAAAGAACTTGTAGGAACCTGTAATTGACCCCGGAACCTGTGACAGGGTAGGTTCCAAGTTCTTGGTTCTCACGGATAGGTTCTAGGTTCCGAAAAATGAGGAACCTGTACCCGAGGGTAGGTTTTAGGTTCCGCTTGGAACCTGTAAGGAACCAGGAACTGCTCACCCCTAATGTCAATAATACTCGTGTAAACTAAAAGATATCCATTTCAATTCTTGTTTTGATAATAAAAGGGGGGTAAAGTCCGAGTCTTACACTACGGCCCATATTGCAATAATGTTGGGCCTTTTGTAATGAACTGGGCTTTTGGCCGACCCAACAAATACATCATTCCGGCCTTCTTACCCATCTTCTATGCTTTATGAATACTGTAGACGAGGCTCATTGTTTTTGGTTTGTGGGGGGGAGGAGAGGAATGAAGCTAAAGCATCATCCGGTGATGGAACAACAAATCTTATACGCACATCATGCAACAACTTAGGATGATCATCCGAACACGCAAAAGGTTTCAGTAATTGAAGACAAAGAATAAAAAGTTTCACGACCAAAATAAGGACGGGAAGGTGCCTGTTTTCCTCTGGCCCGCCCTCTTCAACGGTCCTTCATCACGCCAATATTATGTCACCTAATGTGAGCTTGCTACAGAAAAAGTTTAACCCAGAAAAACCTATCCATCCATGCATGACCAAGGGTCTTTCTCTCTCCTCTCCCTTTCTTTGCTTTGCTTCTTCCCTTTGCAACGTCACCCTTCTTTGCTTGCCGACTGTTCTGCGCCGCCAGCAGCAATGCCGGACAGTTGCCATTGTCGTCTCTCTCTCGATCGATGATTCTACTTGCCGCGGACAAACTACAAGAAATTACCATTTTAGTGACGGTTTTATTTGCCGCAGTTGTATTAGAAATTCGTCAGCGGTTCTACTCGCGAGGATTTTTGGAAGTCGCCGCTAAGCTCCACCAATACTCGCGTCCGTAATGTAACTCTGGCTGTTCATGATAACGCCATTGATATGTGGAGAATTATTGAGAATAGAGTGGCCACTGAAACGTTTGGACTAGATGTTTTATGGGTAATCTGGGAATTATCTTACATATGTGTTTAGTTGGAATTCGACTTTGCGACAAAATATCTTATGCTGAAAGTCATTCTTCAGTTTTATTAGAGGACATATATCCTGTGGCGATTCATGATAGGAAATATCATAGGCAAATAAGAAAATCGATGACTTCACTTTAAACAAAACTAAAGTACACAAACTGTGTTGGAATTAATCGATGACAAAGCTCGCAGAGTAATCACTAAACAAACACAAGCTATGCTGAAATTGAATTGGCCATAAAGCATGAGAATGTGAAGATGCAACGCCAAAATTTAATCGATGATAAAGCACTTGGGATATATAGCAAAGATACAAATTGGAATTTAATTGACGATGCAAATTTGGAATCTACATTTAAGAATAACGCCATATTTTAATCAACGACGTGAGTCTAGAAATTATAACTACACCGCATGAATTGAAAGATAACATGTTTGTTTATCCATGGAGGTCTCTGAAGAGTACGATGTTTAAAGCCTACAATTGAAGATTATCAATGGGGGCTTCAAATGGTTACTGGATGGTTATATTGACTCCATTACCTTGATGATTTCATTAGCTCCACTATCTTGATGGTTTTGCAACCGAGATTGTCAACTCCATTTTTGTCAATTCCTTCTAGCTGTTGATTTCTCAAGTCATCGATAAATCTATTCATAAATGATCAAATTTTGCCCTCATCGACTAAATCTATCACATGTCGATAATAACCAAAATTGACCATTTTTTTTTTTTTTTGGTGGCAAATAGTGTGGTTTGGTAAAGTGCAATTGGGAATGCAAGTTAAGGACCTTTTAGCTAAAATGACCTCCTACCGCAACAGCTCAGGAACATGATCAATAATGGAAGACGTAAACGTTGTACTCCACCACGGCATCCCCAGTATGGGGGTTGACCGTATGCGGCCTCGCCTGAGCATAACCGCGTGCGAACCGGAAAAGCCTGCTCCCGCCAACTATTGGCATCTCCCTCATGCTGGAGAACACCGCGTTCCGGCCAAGGACGCTGAGCGTACTCCCATTGTACTTCCCTTCGGTGAAGACGTAGTTCTGCACCATCAGCAGGCCGGCTTCGTTTAGTGATGCAGACGAATAGAGTCCCTGAGCTCGGCCGACGATCTTGGAGCTT
Organism: Eucalyptus guilfoylei; assembly: GCA_016097605.1. Taxonomy (NCBI): domain Eukaryota; kingdom Viridiplantae; phylum Streptophyta; class Magnoliopsida; order Myrtales; family Myrtaceae; genus Eucalyptus; species Eucalyptus guilfoylei. The sequence goes on from CM027860.1 coordinate 30,899,418, forward strand.
GCTTCGGGGCCTTCGGTCAACGGGTCGTCGATCACGACAATGGCGCCGAATCCAGTGGCCGAAGTGTTGGTCGTCTTGGCCTCGGCGACAAGCACGGCAGTTGGGTTTCGCCCGCTCACAACGTCGTGCAAGTAGAAGTGGAGGTGGCTCAGCTTCTCCTTGTTGAGCCCGAGCTCTTGCGGGAAGAGGCTTCGCGCAAAGGTGCGAGAGCTTGTGGAGTCAAGAATGGTGGAGGTAAAGAGGAGAGAGAAAATGACGAACTTCGAGATGCAAAGACCCATGGCGAGAGAGAGAGAGAGAGAGAGAGAGAGAGAGAGAGAGAGAGAGAGAGAGATGTGGAAAGGGTTTGGTTGAGGGGATGGATTTAAGGCAGCAGATGGAGAGAGTTCTTTCATCTTCTTCCATGAATTTCAACCGCCACTTTCATGAGAATGACGATGCAATTTCATAATGGAAAATGAGAACGCGGGAAATATATTTTTTTTCCATAATAGGGGTGGTTGAAATTGCACCGTCATTCTCAATCAATATGGTCATTCTTCTGTTAGCATTGCTCCTATTTTTAAGGCCAAAGGGGAGGAGAGTTGACTTACCATTTGCCTGCCAAAAATATTGTAGATTAGTGTCGGAGAGAGGGACCGAAATATTTAATTTCTCTCATCTTGGTGATGGCTTAATTAGGAAAAGTCCATTTACTTTTTATGTAAAATAAAGATCAACTAGTACATATGGTGTTTAAATTAAGTGAACTTATGACAAGACAGAAGCAACAAAAAATCGATCGATATTCAAGTTACAAAGATGATGCAAATGTCACGGGCTGGAGGTTTTCTTGGCACAATATATTGAGTTGGCTAAGATGGTCAAGCATGCTTTGAAGTTTTAAAGGGTTTAGGGTTTTTGTAAGAACTCTAGAATATTATAAATGGTATTATGAGTAACGTACAAGTGTATTTTAAAGGTTTTTTAGTTCCATTTTTATTTGGCAGGATGATGGTGGGTAAGGAGATTGGATCTCCACCATCAGATTAAGGGAAGATATATGGTTGTAATTAGATGAGCTCAGGTATAATAGAGATCTCCTCCCCATTTGTATCATTCCTAAAATCTAACAAAAAAGAGTAACATGGAGCATTCTCTAAAGTATCTCTCCTCAACCCGTGGTGTGCCAAGTTAGTGTGAGCGAGAGTTCAAGGGAAGGCCCGTGCTGCACATTAGCTTTTTGTAATGAACTGGGCTTTGGGCCCATCCGAGAGATACTATATTGGGCCTTTAGTGCTTACCAACAAATATTGATATGAACAACAATCAATGGTGAAAGGAGTTGGATGGAGCTCATGCCTTATTCACCTATTTCCCAAATCTAAGCCTGTATTTATGTAGATCCTTTTCTCTCCCTATCAAGATTCACCAATGTACCGAGCAAATCATCACAAAATTTTTCTCTCAATGTGCATTATATTGAGATTGCATCGTAACCACGAGAAGGAATAGGATGATCAAATATGAGATTTCCTAAAACACAAGTGCAAAATTGATCAGATAGGATTCTTATCATGCGAACGTTATGAATAGGGCGATAAAGACCTGATGCCTATGAGCTCTAGTGTTGGATCAACATGTTCTTCAGAAACTTATGAAAGACCTTTGGATATTATTCTAGGGCTTTTCTCTGTTGTTGAATTTGATACCACCTTATAGTTTGAATGTGCAGTACCTTCTCTAAATTTTGTTACAATTGGAATTGAAACTATATTAAATTATGTATTGTGATAGTAATTCGAAGCATGATTTGAAATGAAACATCATGAAAAATCATTCTCTTGTGTACAAACTTTGTTGATTTCAAAACTTAACCTTTGTTGGGATTGCTAAAATATTATTTTTGACAAGCAAAACAGTTGGGATGGGCGGCCAGCACTAGTGACCCCCTTCAAGCGTCACCATGAGAGTTTTACATTCATCACGGAATGTTAAGCCTGAGCGATAATCATGTCGCATCTCAAACATTGATATGAACAACAATAATGGTGAAAGGAGTTGGATGGAGCTCATGCCTTATTCCCCTATTTCCCAAATCTGAACTTGCATTTATGCAGATCCTTTTCTCTTCCCATCAAGATTCACCAATGTACCGAGCAAACCATCACATAAGTTTTCTCTTAATGTGCATTATATTGAGATTGCATTGTAACCAAGAGAAGAAATAGGATGATCAAATATGAGATATCCTAAAATGCAAGTGCAAAATTGATCGGATAGAATTCTTACCATGCGAACGTTGTGAATAGGGCAATAAAGACCTGATTCCTATGAGCTCTAGGTGTTGGATCAACATGTTCTTCAGAAACTTATGAAAGACTTTTGGATATTATTCTAGGGCTTTTCTCTATCACTGAATTTAATACCACCTTATAGTTTGAATGTGTAGCACCTTCTCTAAATTTGGTAACAATTAGAATCGAAACTATATTAAATTATGTATTGTGATAGTCATTCGAAACATGATTTGAGATGAAACATTACGAAAAATCATTCTCTTGGGTACGAACTTTGTTGATTTCAAAACTTAACCTTTGTCAGGATTGCTAAGTTATTATTTTTGACAAGCAAAATAATTGGAATGGGCGGCTAGCACTAGTGACCCCCTTCAGGCGTCAACATGAGAGTTTTACATTCATCACGGAATGTTCAGCCTAAGCGATAATCGTGTCACATCTCTTGTAAATCTAAAATTCAAGATTGGCAAGCCGCTTATCACAATCCTCATCAAAATACTACCACTCACGAAATATTTTTATTGACCTAACCCTCTGGCACACCCCCCTCCCCCTTGCAGTTAGTAGGAAGTAATAACCACGTGATTGACGTGTTGGAAGTCCATTTCACATATCTATTAATTGTGTTACTAGGTTTAATTAAGAAACTTTCCTGAAATAGTGAGACTTGCTTAGATTCTACGTGTTACCAACGCCGACAGGATATACAAATGATACCCGTGTGATTGGTGCTACCATGATCTTCTGGAATGATACAGATCCATAAGTTCAAACCACCTTCAAGCCAGAAAATATAATGTAAAAGCGAGTAATGTGTAGTTTGTCAGAAGCGATATATCATTTGCGAATTGAGTAAACCAATCGAGACATCTGTATTTACTTTATTATTTGATAATGAGAGTAGTGATGAACCAAAAAGAGGGAGTGACAAATGGTAATGATTGAAGGACTGCGAGATTATTGGGTAAGGGATAGTGATGTCAACTTCAAAATCCAGCATTTGATATATTCTAAAATCTTTAAGAAAGATGGAGAGAAAAAGAAAAATTCTCAAAGATTACATTGAAACCCAATTGACTTAGCTTTTAATGTGTTACAATCAAGGATAGTTACACCCCAATAATATTTATAGGAAATGAGGTAATTTACTTTAACAAGAAAATTAGCTATTATATTCTAAACTAGTCATCTTAGGAAATATACTAAAAAAAATTGAAAAATATCTAATAATATCTCAAATGGGGAATTATTTACCATCTTAATTTCAAACTCCTCTCAACGGAAGCATCCAACTTATGTATGGCAGTTGTAACTCTCTTTCAAATTATGTGATCAAGGCAATATTTAAGGCAGACCTTAACTAAACAAAAGCTGCTGGTACATCTAATCGGATTCAAGATGACGACATTTGTATATGTTGGACTTTACATGACAAAGGGATTGCAATCCACATTATCACCAGATTTGACAATGGCAGAAAAAGTACCCAATCACAAAATTGACACATTCTTTCTCACATAACCTTGATAATATCGTGTGGAAATTTAATTTGTACTACAACAAACTAAACTGTATCACCCTCTAACATTCGACTTTGATTGCTAAGGAATGCTCAGCTCTGGTGCTTGTAGTTGCTTAGAGACTGAATGGTGGCTTCGCTCGTCAATTTATTAACATAAGTCCTATAGTGAAGAGGGTTCATGGTTGGCATTGTGAATTGTTAACAAAATTGGGTGTTTGTGAAGATGGTGTGGCTAATGACGGCGAGGCACAACTCTCCCTAACAATAAGTAGAGTTGGAACAAAGCTCAACGCCTTGATAGAGTTGAAGATGTTGATGTCACCAGTGTCGGGAAGGGATCATAGATGATGATCGTTGCAATAGAGACCATAATTGAGAATGTTGGGGAAATTTGTTTGGTGATGACCATATACCGTTCTTAAGGTATTATTTGCCCCCACTATTATTGTTATCAGGTTTAGAACAAGTATACCTCTAAGATATACACCAAAGCTGTAGAGAATCAGGTTCAACAATTACTCAATTTCTCTTAGAATTTTTCCTTGAATATGTTAAGGTTTCATGATGAGGAAGGAGGAAACGCGCAACAAGCTCGCTACCTCCGGTCTTGATCGTGTGTACGGCTGTTCTCTGGTTCTTTTCCAATCCAGGTACAAGAAAACTAGGAAACTTCACACACCCATTGAAGCTGAGCAACAGAGCAAGCCATTACACGAGGCTCTGACCTTGGCTCTATCATTCAAGAAATCCAGGGAAAATTCGGAAACACCCCTCGACCTATCGACGCAGATGAAGATGGGCACCTCTTCGATGCACATGTAAATCGGGCTACATGTCCATGGCCTCCACTTCCTCCATCTCTCTCGCCTATCGGATTCATTGTTTGGCGGCATCTGCAGTTAACGCTGCGGGCCGAAGCCGTGGGCCGGAGCTTGGGTTCTTTAGCGTGCTGTGCTCCCGCTATTGCGCGCGCACGACGCTTTGCGTGCGCGGACGGGGCCTCTGTCGTGGAATAAACGGAGATTTTTCAGGTATGGAGGCTTGGTGATACTGGCTGCTTCGGCTTCTAATTCCAGCCGGAGTCGGAGAGCTTATCGGGAGGCCGAGGGGAAGAGTTCTTTGCTGGCCGTTGTTGCTCCTGTGAAGCAGGTCGCGTCCTTTGCCGTTCCTGCTGGAGTATTTGTGGTCGTGACTTTTGATATGAAAGTTTTAACGTTATTGTTGATTTTCTGCGAGGAAGAGAGTAGGGGTGATTTTAGACTATGATCAGAAGCTTTTCCTAATTGGAGCCGATTAGAACGTGGTTGTTTATGGTTTGGCGTTGCACCTTCTATCGTCAAGAGGTTGTTTAAGGATTATTTTTTCTGGCAGAGAGTTTGGGTTACAATAATGTAATTTGAGTAAGCCACCAGTATATCTTTCAGATGTCCTGATGAGAGTTGTCGACTTTGGTGTGTTTTAATGTTAAACCATGCCTGATGGATCAATTTTAGCGTTTCCATTATTCGATTATCACTTATTTTTGCAAATAACAACACAGTTGTTCACATCGGCGCTCTAGTACATGTGTTTCTTTGCCTCTTATGATTTGAAATTTCTTGTTTTCGAAGCAGCTCTTTAGTGACATGTTCTTGTTGATAGAGTCCGTGCGATGTATTGGTGAGTAATACTGCTATCCAGAAGCTCCTACTGAATAGTACTGATTTGGGGATGAGGTATTCTTTGTCTTGACTGCAACATGTTTACCAAGCACTGAATTGTATATGAAGTTTAAGCCTTCCAAATAGTGACAGGTTGGAGATGTCATCATACTTTTTTTGTGGAGGGAGCTAAGACTATTGCAGAGTTGTTGAAAGAAAAACTCAACCTTGCGAATTCTTGAACTCAACAAAAATATGATTGATTATTCTATACGCATTTACTTTATCATCTAAGATTTTTAGCCAGTTGTTATTTGTTAGGAACCAAAAGTTTGCTAGACTATTCTGTTTATCGACTGTTCATTTATTCGCTAGTGTTAGGGATTTACAAGTCTCGCAGGAGCATTGCTCGAGAATAATACCATACAAAATTTACATCTAAAGTAAGTTAACTTTCCAATGATGGTCCCCAAAAAATTGTACCTATCCGTTTTGAAATTTCTTGTTGTCTCATTTGCATTAGTTTAAGTTTATCAACAAATCTTAGTCTCTACTACAAAGATGCACCTGAGTTTGGTTTGCATGTGTGAACTTGCATTTCCATGGTTGGCATATCTTTGATATGCTTCTAGTGGCGTGCTTTAGTTTTGCTTCATTGAAGATTTTGATGGATGATGTATTTTCAGCCACAACTATGGTGGCGCACTAGGGGCCAATGCTTTGGCTAAAGGGTTGGAGGGGTCATTGAGGGTAAACTACTCATTTTTTCCATTTTTCTTTCTTAAGGATAAATAGCTCGAATTTCAGTTGGGAATTTTGTCATTAGAATGTAGTGCATGCTCCTGTCAACAAGTTCTATATTTTTCTATTATACGGTGTTGTTCGACTTGCTATTCTTCTCGTTAGTCATACGACTAACTTATCTATATATATTGTGCTGACCATGTGGGCTCCATAGAACAGATAAAGATGGACAACATTTCAACTCTGAAGGAGTAAAATTTTTTTGTCTCTGGACAACAACTAGCAGAGTTGTTGAAGAAAAACTCAACCTCGCAGGTTCAAGAGTGGTTTCAGAGAAGGTAATGAGTTTTGCTCTTATTTGATTGTCCTTGGAGTTAATGTTATTTTTTGCGCTTGGTGATGGAATTCTTTTGGTGTATTTGCTAATTTATGGAGCTGATGGTAATGCAGGCATTGAAGCTGTGCCCATTTAATATGTGGGCGCAAGAAACTTTTGGGGCATAATCATGTTATTTTGAAGGATTTAGTTATTGATATGTGGACACGGGAAACTTTCGGCATATACGGTTGCGCTTTTAATATGCTTTGTTTTTGTTTCATCTATTGTGGCATTGTTTGCTATTTTGCATGATTAACCACTACTCTTACCAAGTATGAGTAGTGATCAATCATTGGCCACAGTACTCTCATTCTGGAAAATGTAAGCACTGTTTCTGTCCTGGAGTTGAGAGCAAGTCTCAGATATGAATGCAAATCTCAGCTAAATAAAAATGCAATAACAACTTGCATGCTACCTCGTGATCATCATATCAACTGATGTTTCTTTGACTTCATTAAAGGCCGTGGCAGACATGGAGCGGGCAATTGTAAAAGCACTGGAGAAGCAATATAATGACATCTTGACTCCGTTAAAGACAGCATCCCAAAGAGGTTGAATATGCAAGTTTAGAAGCTGACAAGACAGCAGTCAACACAGTATATTGTGTTCCCAGCCAGGCAAGTACTTTTAAAAGCATACAAGATATACGTAGTAGTCACTGTTAAATCAAGTTTTTCTGATGGAAGGGATTACTTTCACTACTAGGCTGAGAGATTGGAATGTTGTTCTTTTTTCAGCTTGGGATATTCCTGAACACCTTAAAGAGAATACTAGATGTTCTACACTGTAGAGTGGACATGTTGAAGTGTTGGGCATCCTATTTACCCATGACTGAAGATAAGAAGTCGCTGTTTGGAGAACAAATGAATGGAATCACAGTTCTACTGAGAACAAAATACAAGAACTACTTGCAAGCAATAGTTGGAAAGCTTGTCAGCAATGTAAGTGGCTCTTACTTTCCCTGAAGATGGAAGTAGTTGAGGAGATACACGTCAAGTCATCCAAAGAACTCTCGTATCTATCAACTTTGACTTGGCCTAGATAACATCCAGAGGAAAGAACTTTAAACTGTTAAACGTGATGAAGCTATTTTTTGGTTCCACTAAGTTCGCTGCTCCAAGCTTTTCTACTTACATATTTAATTACAAGTAAAATCCTGAAGGACAAAAATTTTAGAAGGGCTACAATTGATTTGAGAATCTTTAAGCTCCAATTAGATACTAAACTAAGGCTTTTGTATAGATACAAGAAAACCGTAGTATACGGTTGAAAAGGATTCTGGAAGAAACAAAGGAAGAAGATGGAGAGGTTGAGATCTGTGAAAGAGTGCAGATGCTGAGTTTACAACTCATTGACTCGATGACAAGCTTACACGAGGTCTTCTCGACTCAAATATTTGTCTCAACATGTCGTGGGCTATGGGACAGGATGGGGCAAGTTAGCACATTATACTCGATATTAATGTTTTGAACAATTTTATAATAAATTAGATATGAACTGTGTTTGTACTTTCTATAATATGGTGCTGCCATGACAGATTGTTTTGAAGTTTCTCGATGGCAGGAAAAAAAACCGAGTATGGTATAATGGATCTTATTATGTCTTGTGGTACGTGCCTTTATCCATTTTCAGATCCCATCTATGTATGCCATTGCCAAATGGCTGGAAAATTTTCACTGAGTACAAAACATAGACTTTTTCTTAATTTCTGTGTAATTGCTCAAACAAATGTCTAGTACATATCACATGTCTATGATGTACTCTGTCTGTGTTCTAAAGAAAGGGCTATTCGACATTATTACGATGTTCTTACTTTCCTTTCTACACTACAGATATTGGACAATACATTTGCTTCACAGATGCAGTGATTACTAGGAAATGCCCTTAAAGAAAAAGATCTTGAGCCCCCTCGCTCTGTGACTGAAGCTTGATCAATACTCTGTAGAGACACGGCAAATGCTGCAGATTCATTCAGCTACTTCTATGTGTAGATATTATACCACCCCTGGGTGTCAATTTTTTTGGCAATCTGTCATTTCATTTGTTCATTTTAGCAGTGTACAGGACCACACTTTAGAGCCCAAGCTTTTAGAAGGTTCTTCCGTATGAGATTAAAAGCTCGTATCATATGTATTGTATCGTCCATATCACAAATTTTTTATGTTGATAAGAGTTCGTTTTCTGGTTGTAGTGTGATGACTTTTTTGCATAATGAGCAGTACTAGCGACCATCAAAAGCCATTGTTAAAACTGCCAGGCTTTCAGCAGGACAAAAGGGAAAACAGGCATATAGCTTATCTGGTTTGTGCATCATTTCTTATAGATTAATATTAATCCAAGGTATTAGGACTCTGAGACTGCAGAGTGCAGATTTTATCTCTCCAGGCACAGAAAAAAACCTGGTGAAATTGAGTTTTACCATGATGACCAATCAAAGGAACAGGTTGAAGGTGGAACTAGTAATGAGATTTAACTAGATGAATTGAGAGCTTAAAGGACCAAATGAATATACTTATAATTAAATAAACCAACATCTTGTTGGAGTTGAACAATACTCGGTCTTCTCGCCCACATTATCATGCCAATTCCAAGCAGTGTATTTTGTATGACACGAATACTCTATAGTTGAGGGCCAAAAAGAACTTGAACACAGCCTTTTGATTTTTGAATAACAAATTTTCAAGATATCTTTCAACAATACAAAAGAGTGAGAATTAAGAACCACCATATTCTTTCTAACAAGAATTAAAAATTCGAGATTGTTCTGATTTACAAAACTAACTGAAAGTTAACTAATGTTGATTCTATTTCTGCAGAGAGCAAGTAAAATATGAAAATCTATTTGGTACTCATTGGGTTAGAAGTAAAATATATTTGGTACTTTCCTAAGTATATGAAAATCCAAGTAAACCTTAGAGACCTCTCCAAGCTCCATGTCTCTGCAGAGAGCAAGTATGTCCTACAAGTACATGAAAATCTAGATATGCAGTATGACGCCTGAAAGTTATCAAGTAGCCATATATTGTTGCCAAGAACAAGAATTCGTCATTCATGATGGAGAGAAACTCCCTTGAGCTAAAAGCAAGAACAATGGTCGAGCAAAAATCTAGAACTAGAGCTATAAACCACGAGATGTAATGGCGTAAAAGGCAGCCATCATTTCTCATGGTCTTTTGGAATTGTTCAGTAGTTGCAATGATTGTAACATTCCACCATATCGAACGCCCGAAAAGGCTGTAATTTCCTTATTTGATGTGGACACCACCTCACTCTTTGAAAAACGGTGCGATCGTTTGGGCATAGCTCAGGCTTTTATATTCTCTCTCTGTGGATCAGCTGAGACTTCACCACTAGTTGGCCTGCAAGACACCATCAACTTGTCATTGTGCAGAGAATAGTTAAGTGTTGAAGTTTATGAGAATTAAATCAGAAAGAACTATTCCATAATTGTTGACAGATTGGAACAGAACCTTCATTTTATGCGGTTTAGTGATCCAGGCAGGTGAAACTGTCATTTTATGTCTAGCACATAAATGAAAGAAAGTTTTCACTTACTTTCTCTGATTACGTTCTTTAGATATTTAAGAATATATTACAATGATGTCCAAAAACAAGTAGACAGACAAATATCCAAATGCTGCTACAGGATACAAAGAAGCCTTAGGACGAGAAACTTTCCACCTTATCATTTTCTTCTTTCCACATACTCAAGTAATCCATGCCTTGGACAATCTTAGAAAAGTTGGCCATTTCAGTATCTCGAAGATCCAAACAGACGGATATACAACATGTCTCTTCAATGAATTGCAAGACAAGGATTTGTACGACCAATGATCCAAACCTTGTAAATAAAATTAGAGGTAGAAGAATCCTATTTGTGCATCCATTAGGCAATAGTCCAAGAAAAAACTCACCCATAAAGAGAAAACAAGTTAATAAGACAAGTTAATGACAAAAGAAACAGTAAAATTAGAGAGGCAAGTGTGCACTTACAATCCACTAAGAATCTCGATGGTATCATAGAACAACCACTGCAGAGTCCAACGAGTATAATTCTAATGGGAAGGCTCCTCGTAAACAGATTCGCAACCTCGATATTCCTGATTGCATGTCGCAAAATTGGAACTTATAGATCAGATCGAACTTTTCTGAGACATCGGGGTAAATAACTGCTTGCAAACATATACTAGCATGAGACTGTCAAATTTTTTGTTGTTGATGGAAGCAACAACATTGTCGGCAGGATTTAAGATGAAGCTACCAACAGACCCAGAAGCATATCCAACTAAGCATGTTACCTTGAGTTGCTGAACTTTTGAGCAATCCTCCTTTCTTCTTCTAATAACATTACGATATAGGAAATCCACTGAATGCTCAAATGTCGAGAACATCACCATTAAAACTGCCTAGGGACAAAATTAAGAGAGGATCAATATGCGATAATACCAGGTTTCTAGCACACAATGGTTCAACAACTTGGTGTGAGTTTCCATACTCTATTGTGATCATATGGACTATAAACATTCCGAAGTAAAAGATGCAGGCATAACAAGAGGACAAACCAACCACCTATAGACCAGCTCTCTCACCTAACAAAATTGGGGATTAAGTTTTTAACATCACTTAGAAAGAGAATGGTTTGCTCTCCCATAGAACAGCTTCCGTTCATCTAAGCATATTTTAGATGCAATATTCAATAAGAGATAGCTGACTAACTCTATAGCCTAAGAAGGAATAAAAAGATTACATGGAAGATTTTGACACCAAAGCGGTAGAAGCCCTCTGTAAAATCTAAAAGCAAGAAAAGCATTAGAATGTCCCTCCTACCTCTAACACAAGCAAACATACTAAGGCCACAAAAAATTACCTTAGAAGGCCCTTTTGATGCATACACTTTAGGGAAGCCATCAACCTTATGCAAAGTGGGGTTGTGCTTGAACCCGAATTTTAATGGCTTCAAAAGGGCAAAGTGCCACATTTGCAAATGCTTCCACAGAAGCACTGCTGAGAAAAAAAATCAAGCTCCTATTGCTGCTGACCAAGGCATCAGAGTAAACTTGTTTGAAGTACTCGTAGAGACCATCTGCACCCACCTTGAGCACCATATCCAAAGAACTTGGTAGCCCAACCTCTCCAAAAGGCAGAAGGGCCTTGCTCTCTCAATAGAGTAGTGAAACATGAATAAATGCTGTTATACTTGATTGGATTCACCTACAAGATAACAAGGATTCACATATAAAAAACTTCCAAGTGAAACAATTCTTTGCAGAAATATTAACTACATGCCAAAGAAGGACAATCGTGAATAAAGCCACACTGCAGAAGCATCCAATTCTCGTCGAAAATTGGACTTTCCACATTCAGCCAGATTTGGCCATATTAGCAGTTTCGCATCAAACGGCCACCAGAAAAAATATGTAAACAAGTCATATAAGGAATCTTGTAAACCCATCCAGTTATAGTTCAATCACTGCGGGAACACGTATCAAGATTCCACAAAAACACCACATCTTTTATTCAATCTATCAAGTCTATGTCATCAATAAAACTAGTACCGAAGCAGAAAATGATTTGGGGTGTTACCTCTGATACACTGATGAGGAAACCAATCAAGTGACTCAATTTATTCACTGAGCTCAACTAAAGAACAGAACATGTTCCTCCAATGCATGAATTTACACCATGGCATTGAACAAGAAGAATGCCAACAAAAGCAGAACATCCATTTCGCTATGACACAACAAATATAAATAAAGCTGGAGCTAAAAAAACAAAAAAAGGAGAGAGAGAGGGAGAGAGAGAGAGAAGGGACCTGTGCTGGAGCCAGTAGGATTGCCATTTTGAACTGCGAGTAGAAAGCAGAAATCAGGGTAAAAAAAGAACCAGGCAGCTTATGCAGACCACGTAATAGAGGAAACTTAAGCTTGTTGGACATAATCACATACATCACCACAGCCATTGTCATACAATCTTATCCACCAGCTAAGGCAACCACCTGATTCGAACAAGAACAAAGTGGAAAAGGTATTTTACATTGAAAGCCTAACTGTGAGCAGACAACGGGCTCGACCAGCTTATTGTGCAACCTCAGTACTATAAGCAAAGAGCCAAAAAACTTTTGATTAAGTAGGACAAATTTATTGACGAGATCGAGTCTACATGACTTCACCCTCCTTCAATATTCTCGTTGCCGAAAGACCAAATTGACAAAACAATTGGAAATTTCCTCTTCTCACAACAGAATCTATCTTTAGCACAGACCAAATGAAAGATCTAACCATCTTTTCAATGCGAGTGCACTCCGAAGATACGTTAAAAACTTCATAATCTTTGGATAATAAATAAATCGGAATGCAAGAGTTTCTTAAGTATTGTCATTTTGCACCATGGCTCTCTAACCATCACCCATAGAACACAAACCCAATCCTTAAGAAGCTACTCCTAAGTCCATTCTTGAGCATTGAATAAGCAATCTCGACCCAATTCACAATTCACTCGTCTTAATTTTTGCAGGCAGGTGAGCAATTGGCTCAGCCTTGGCAGCCATTTCCACGTAGCGAAGGCGCAGAAATGCAAATCGGAGATTGGAATCGAATGCAGAGGGAACCTGATCGCTCATCTTAATGTTGCTTTCACATTAATCATCAACTCATCAGAGCGCAACTTCCAACCACATTTCCAAAAACAAAGCATGAGGAAGAGAATAGAAAAAAAAAAAAACAGATCGCGAAAAAGTAAAATGCAGCTAGATTTATGAGGTAATCACACTAAAATAGGAATCCACAACTTCTCAGCGTCATTCCAGAAGAATCGAACAAAAACTCAGATCGAACACATGGAGACGAACCTTCCCCTTTGTCCGCGGCTGCAACACGTACACGGTCGACATCTTCTTCCATCCAAATTCTATAGGTACTGTGGGTGCAGTGAACTCGACGAAGACGGATCATCGACCTCACCGACTGCGACGTTCCAGGTTTTCTGTAGCTCGGTTGAGGAAGAAGAACACCCAAACAACGCCGACGCACCCTCGTCCGAGCACCAGCAGCACCGCCGCCGCACCGCTTTCGACGCCCACGCCGCTCTCCTCCTTCCAGCGACGCCAGCAATTCGTGCCACCGCCTCTGCCTGGCATCGCGAGCACCCAGCACCGGGCTGACGTCGCGAGTACCCAGCACCGCATCTCCGCCTGTTGCAGCACCCCTGTCTTAGGTACCGATGCCAGAAGCCGCCGCTCCTGCACTTGTCGCCGTTGCAACCCGCGAGCACCAACAGCGGCCCACCTGCCTTCGCTGATCGCCCGGTGCCGCTCGCCCGTCGCATCCACGCCCGGCGTCTGCACCTGCAGCTGCCCTCTACCGTCTCTCTGTCCTTTGCTTGCGACCCGTCGCTCACCACCGTACCGCCTCTGCGCTGCTCGCCACCGCCAGCAGTCCGCGCCTGACGCAACTCGCTGCACTCAACGTTGCCGAACACCGCCCCAGCATCCGCTTGCCTCCGAAGTTCACCCATCCCCCACTGCTGCCGCGCCTCAGTTTCTGCAACCCACACTAGCAGCCTGCGCGCTGCCTTCCGCCCGGCACCCGACGTCTGCACAGCACCCTACTGCCGCGCCCGGCACCCTCCGCCACCGCGCCTCAGCCCGCGCCACCACTGCCCGCGACCTGCTCGCCCATCGCCGTCGTTGGTCCACCTGCGCTTACTCGCATCGCACTGTTGTTCTCTTGAATCCTCATCTTAGGTAGTTTTATTTATTTTTTTATCAAGTTTTGTTATTATTGTCTAAATTAGAACATTGGATGTCAATGTTCATTTTATGAATATTCTAGGCATTATCCGCAGGGTTTTGCTCAAAATTACTGTAATTATTAATTTGATCCATAAGACCTCGGATCATTTTTTAATTATATTAATTTTTTGGGCATTTTGATAGTATTTTGGTTATTAAATCATTATAATTATTAATTTGACACGTAAGACTTCGGATCAAATTTTTAATTATTTTGAACTTTCTCACGGGTTGTGATATTTATGGTTAAAATAATCGTTAATTTAATCAGTGAGACCACTGCTTATTTTTTCGATTATTTTAATCATTCATTTGATGAATATCTTGATTGTTTAGATATAATGTTTATCTGATAATTGCTTGTTTTGAAAAACACTAAAAAATAAAAAATAAAAAATCAAATCTTGCATCGGAGCTGTTGGTTTAGTAAATTATGATTGCATTTTTAGGATTGCACTTTTAGATAATTTTTGGAATATATTATGATTGATTTTTTTTATATAGATAAACTCTTAAATAATGTTTACACATTTTGATAATCTCATTTTTTCTTAAAAAATAGTTTTCTAAGATAGGATAGGGTTTAAGTCAAATTAATCTCTAAAATAAATTAGAAAATTATTCATTTTAGATCGTTTAATTAGGTTTCCTTTTTATTACGAATTTTAATAAAAAATATTAGGTGCATGTCAATTAGTTTGCATGTTAGGCTCATTTAATTAGAAATATCTTGTTAGTAAAATTAGGTCATGTAGATAAAGTGCATATTTTAATTTCGAGATAAAAGAAAACCCAAAAAATTTGCTTGCTTTGTGTGTTTAATTCTTTTGATGCAATTTGTTTGATTTATTGAGTATTTAATAATGATTGAGCACCCGATCACCCTTTTGTATGATAGTAATTTAGGTTAAAATAAATCCAAACTGCTTGCAAAAACATTTTTGAAAATAAAAAGAATGGTACCGAAATGGCATTAGAGAAATTTAGTGTAATCAAGTCCCCGTACCCAAAATTTCTGGTTTGTAAGAGTAAAATAATTCTTCCATTATTTTCACTTAGATGTCTAATCGACCTACCATAAACTGATTAGTGGTATGGGCCTGGGAGAGCCCGAGCTAAGTTTAAGACTTAGTAGTACATTAGCCTAAACTTTAGGTGGTGCATCCCGAAGTTTAGGTCGCGACAAATACCTTTTCTCACATAGTTGATTTAAGACTGACGGCAAATAATTGTTGCGGAATGTCATATCATTTTATATGGGAAAAGTGCCAAAAAAGTCCTAAACCTTTTGTCAAAGTGCTGATTTAGTCCTAAACCTTTTTACGTTGTGCCAATTCAGTCATTTTTGGCCAATTTTGGTTGGATTTTGCTGACTGGACGTCGGTCGGCTGACGTGGCATGATCGGCGCTAACGTGGACAACTTTTAATATTTTTTTCTTTTCTTTTTATTTTTTGTTTTTGTTTTTTTCTTCTTCTCTTCTTCCTCCAGCTGGTCGTCGGACCTCGGCGACTGGCCACCTCGCAAGTGGCCGCGAGGGTGGCAACGAAGAAGAAGACTCCACCGCCGGTTCTTGCTTCCCCTGGATAATCAACGGCTGATGGCTTCGAATCAAGCTAGCCTCCTCCTCCAGAAGCAGCTCCGAGGTTCGATTCTCGATGAAATCCCTCCTGGTTCCCAACTCACTATAGGGTGTCGGGAGGGCCGATTATGGAGACGCTCCACTCGAACACATTGGTCTCGTCCACCAACCCCGCGAAGAACCCATCCACTGGGTTCCTGCAAAGATTTGCAGCCACCGATCATAGACACCCACGCGATCACCGGCGGTGAAAAATAAAGAAACACACAAAAACCCTAGAATAAAAGGACGAAATCAGGAGGGATTTCATTGAGAATTGGACCAGATTTGGCAAGGGCGAGCCTCACTGCCCAGGCCTCGAGGGTGGCCTCGCGTTGGGCAGGCGAGGCTCGCCCTTGCCCCGCCCAGCGTGAGGGAGCCCTCGTGGCCACTGGCGAGGTGGCCGGCGAGGTCAACCTCGACCTCGCCAGTCGTCGCCTTTGGCCGGTCGCCGAGGTCTGGCGACCGGCTGGAGGAAGAAGAGGAGAAGACAAAAAGAAAAAGAAAAAAAGAAAAAGAAAAAAGAAAAAAGAAAAAAAGAAAAAAATATTGAAATATTATTAAAAGTTGTCAACGTCAGCGCCGATCGGGCCACGTCAGTTGGCTGGCGTCCAGTCAGTAAAATCCGGCCAAAATTGATCGGAAAGGACTGAATTGGCATAACGTAAAAATGTTTAGGACTCAATCGGCATCAAAAAAAGGTTTTGGACTAAATCGGCATTTTGACAAATGGTTTAGGACTTTTTTGGCACTTTTCCCCATTTTATACTATGCCATCATGAAAGCTCCAACTTATGGTACTCTTGTGTTATTTCTTTCCCTGCTATAACTAACATTAGTAAGTGAGTTTATCCTATGTTGGAGAATAAGTGAAAATATTGCTTGTTGACAACAAAACTCTCAATGAGAAGAGAGCTGCACCGATTTCCAATCATGCACCGTCAAGAGAATTCTAAGCAAGCAGGAGGTTAAAAGGCTCCCCCTACATGGATTCCCTCCCGGGGTTAATGGGAGGTATTATCCCACAGGGCCACCCGCCACAACCCCTTCGGGGGGGAAGGGACCCACTGGAGAGCGCCGCGACGCCTTCCCCGACCACTCTGAGGATGTCGGGCGTGGTATAGTGCTATGACCCGGGCTGGGGAGGAAACTCCCCGGTGTGGCGGCGGAACTTTTCATAAAACCTATTTATGCTCTCTCCCTAAAGAGTCACTTGTGGTTTTATCATTATTGAACCAAACAAAATGTACTTGCAAGCTTAGCCTGGCAAAACCCTTAATAATGGTACACGGAGAAATCATACACGAACGATTAATCCATTCTTGAGGTCAGACGAGTAAGTGCTGGTCTGAATATGACCCCGGCTCAACCGGAAAAGACTTGTTCCGCCGATGATAGGCATTTCTCTCACGTTCAACGAGAGCAAATTCCTCTCCATAACGGTCAAACTGCTCCCATTGTACTTCCCCTCTGTGAACATGAAGGTCATGGACATTGACAAGACCATCTCGCTTTGGGATGTGAACGCCACAAGGCCTTGAACCCTACCCATGTTTTTCTAGCTCGTCTTAGAGCCCACGGTCACCGCATCATCGACAACTACTACTTGACCGAATAACGTGGTGGAATGGTTGGTCGTTGCGCCTGGCTATGGTTGTGATGGTGGCATTGCTCCCGGCAAATATGTTCTGCACATACATGCGAAAGCGAGTGAGCTTCTCGCACTTGGAGCTTAGAATTTCGGATTTCATTGCGAGTGCGGTGGAAGAAACAAGGAATGAGAAGAGAAAGAGCTTCGTTAGGGTTAAGGCCATGGCGGTGGGAATTGGGGAGGGAATGACTGGCTAGACGTAGTGACTGAGAAGAGAAGTGAGAAAGCTAGTTTTGGTTGCTCGAGTTCCCAATGTAGTAGTTTCATTTCATGCATTTTACAGTACCCGAGTGGGATTCTATCCAAGGATCAAGCGTACGCACAATTTTTTTATGCTATGCGAGAAGATATAATTTAGCTGCAGGTTATGAAAACGAGATTTCTTTATCTTTAATTTCGTTTCCTTATGTTTTCGCTTTCATCATGCATTTTAATTCCTTAGAATTTCGTTTTGATAGATTTTTCTATTCCATGTAATTTCACTTTACTTCCAATTCACACTAGCGTTAGTGGCCCCCTCTAGATGTCATTATAAGATTTCCACATCCACCACAAAACGTTGGGTTGCCCATCCTTATAATTCTACAAAGATGCTAATAATCATGAAATCTTTTTATATGATATATGTCGTGATTATGCCACGTAACACAAGGCAAATTGTCAAATTCTTCATAGCTATAGCTACGATTTGACAAATAATTTTACGAACATGTTAGTTTATCAAGCTTGGAGGAGCTCAAGCTTGACTCACTAGCATCCTCCGAAAGGATATGGCACGGTTAACTTCCTAGAAGTTTCTTTTGCAAATTAACCTACCTCACCCTTGAAAGTTGCTCCGACCTACTCCATGTCTTCCCTTCCACAATCTTAGGGAGATTGGAAACATGAGATGACTCACAACGCCAGTCGAGCTCGTGACCTTATGTCAAGTAAATGACCCCTTCCCCATTAAATCAACCAACTTGGTGGTTGCCTGAGTTTTTATTTTGGTTTTAACATAGTACTAATAAATTGGAAAAGCTAGTGGCTTGCCCTCACCGTCCCTTAAAAGGCAATAGCCCTGTGATTCACGTGCTGCGAGTCCCTATCTTCTATTTATTAATTGTGTCTCAAGGTTTAGTTAAGAAACATGCCCGACTTAAGTATAAAAAAAAAAAAAAATCCTTACAGGACACCAACACCGACGGAAAATACAAAATGATACCCACATGATTGGTGTGTTGTGATCTTTTGGAAAGATACAGAGCCATAAATTGAGTGAGTGCAATTAGTGAATAGGTTATCAGTAGCAAATCAACTCCGACAGAACCAAATGTCATTTTAATTAAGTAAACTAATCGAGCCATTGCATTCCAAGTCCTGGTTCGCTGACTCGGACTAGAAGAGACCGAGCAAGACGATAGAGAAAAAAATTGGCTAAATGTTGAAATCTCTTAGTCGATAAATTTAGTTGGGCGACAAGAAAATTGATTTTAGTCGACAGAGGATAGAAGTGAAAATAACCAAGTCCAGGAGCAGCATGTCGACAAATGAAGGTTGACTCAAGTGATAAAAGGTCACGATTGATGCCTGTGCGCTAATGTTACATACCCTCTGGAATGAAGATAAGTAGTACCCCGTTTATGTTTACTAAGTTCAGAATGGACAGATCGGCTTGACAACTAGGTCGATGAAGAAAGTTGATGCATCGGCCTGGTCTTTCATTTTGATGAAAGAGACGAAGCTATCAAGATCACAAAGTATATAATTTGAGGACGGGATGAGTCATTTATCTGATTTCCAAGATAAAAGTTCTACATTGGATATGCATTAGCCGTGGATCGCAAAGACTATATCGAGCAACACTGATAATTAGGTGAGTATTTTCTTTAATTACAAATTCAACTTAAATAATTTTTAGTCAAGGAAATTTCATTTCATCCAACGACATCTTAAGTATTAATCAGTTATTTTGATTTACACGAACATACACACAGCACTAAAGAAGCTCTACTGACTATAATAAATTGTCTTTGTTTCTTAATTAATAAAATAGATACTCCAAACTTTTAGCATGACGAATCATTCCATCTCCATATTATACAAATGAGTGTAGTGATAACCAAAAACAGATAACGACAAATTATACTGGTCGAAAGGCCCCCACATTACATTGCTGGGTGTTAGAAGTTGGTCTCCACTTCAACATTATTGAAGGGTAAGATTAACCAAACACGTTGGTCCTACTTGATTGGCCAAAGCTAACATTTTTTAATCTCCCTTCCATATTTGGCCATATTATGTATAATGGTCAAAATAATATTGTTTTCTAGTGTATATAAGCTGTGTATAAAGTTGGTCACGATGCCAGTGAACATTATGATGATAACTCTATTGTTTCAATTTTCCTAATCAAATCCATAGATTACAATGTCTATGTGGCCTATTTGCTTGCGACCTATGTACATGATATGATGAATTTCTCGGGATGCCGTAGGGGCAAAGTTCTGCAGATGTAACTTATGTACGAAGATCCACTTCTTGTTTTCTCCATTGGTTTCTCAACAAATTTCAACTTTTAATACTTTGGTTATAAACATCACTTTACGATGGATTGGATGAATGAAAAAAAATGGGATGGAAAAACTGACGGTACAAATCATCTTGGAGATCACAAATGTTGTGCGTGTGGTCTTCATTTGCCATTCGCCTTAGTGTGTCCCGTTTTGTTGCGCCATCGCTGCACAATGTCTTATCACTTGCAACAAAATTATTTTCGTCATTTTGCAATGTCTCATCCAATGTTGGAGAAAAAAAAATGAAAATTGGCTTGTTAATGAGTTAGCAAGAGAGGTGGACCGATTATTAATCATGTGCCATCGACGGAATTACAAAAAAACTCTTCAAACTTCTCACAAAACCTTTTCATGCTCTCTACCGAGAGTCCAATTAAGTTTTTATTGTTATTGAACCAACAGAAAGCAACTCCCAAGCTTAACCTAGCGAAACAGTCAGTAGCGGTACACAAAGAAATCATACACAAGAACGGCAAGTCCTTTCTTCAGGTCCAACGAGTAAGTGCTGGTCTGAATATAACCTCGGGCCAATCGGAAAAGACCAGTCCCGCCCACGATAGGCATTTCCCTCACCTTCAACGACAACACATTCCTCCCCACAACGGTCAGACTGCTCCTGTTGTACTTCCCCTCCGTGAACACGAAGTTCATGGACATCGACAAGGCGATCTCGCTTTGGGATGCGAACGCCGACATGCCCTGTACTACACCCACGCTCTTCGAGCTCATCTCGGGGCCCACAGTCAGCGCATCGTCGAAAACCGTTACTAGACCGAATGACGTGGTGGACTGGTTGGTCGTCGATGCTTGGGCTACGCGTAAGACGGTGGCGTTGCTGCCGGCGATTCTGTCCTGCACGTACACGCGGAAGCGAGTGAGCTTCTCGCGCTTGGAGGTTAGGAGCTGGGATTTCCCGGTGAGTACGGAGGAAGAAACAAGGAATGAGAAGAGAAAGAGCTTGGTTAGGGTTAAGGCCATGGCGGTGGGAATTGGGGAGGGAATGATAGGTTAGGTGGCTGAGGAAGAGAAACAGCAAAGCTAGTTTTGATTGCTTTGTAGCGGTTCCATTTCATGCATTATTTAGGGCCCCGAATTTGACCGTGTCCAAGAATGAAAAGTCAAAAAAAAGAAAACAAGTATGCACGTTTATAGTGCGATTAGATATAACATGGGAACAGGTTATTTGAACATGAGATTATCTTTTCGGAAAAAAGAAACAAATGAACATCTCGGTGGACCATTATTATAATAATTAAAGAAAAAGCCTGCAAACGCGTGCCCAACCCCCAGGCTTTTGTGCTTGCCAGACAATTTGAAAGAATTTTAATTAAAACTTAAACAAAACATAACTCATCTATGTTCTCTCTCAGTACCTACCACATGCCACGTCAATAAATAATTGATATGTATTTGTTGAGTTGAATTAAAAAAAATAAAAATTTAATTTTGCACTTCTTCCTCCTCAACCTACCCTTTTTTTTTTCCTCCAGAACTCATCTTGTAATTATGCTTCCCTTCTGGGGAAGGAGCCCCTTCATGTGGTGTTAGTCCCCCCATTTAAGGGGGTTGCCCAGAGCACTGATCCGGGCTGGGAGCCCTACCCCGTAAAGGGGTTTTTGGCCGGATCTTCTAGTGGGGTTGTTTTTATCGAGGTGTCACCTACTTCTATCCTCCTTTCCCTCGAGGGGGCCCCAGAGGAGGGGGAAGCAGTTTAAAGCCATGCTTAGGGCTATTCGCCTTAATTTGAGAAATTGAAAATAAAACAGAGATTACAATCACCGACAAAAATATAATTCTAGCAATTGGAAGAAAAAGGAAAGTCTACAATGTGTTTGCATTGGTAGTATAATCAATCGGTTAGCTTAGGAGACATAGAATCCTCATATCTCATAATCCATCGGTACCATCTCATAAACTGTCATGACAACTAATCTATTGGGAGAAGAATGGAGTTAGACTTTAAAGCGTAAACACACTGCTCTTAAGGAATTATTTGCCCATAACATTATTAATGACAACAAAATACAATAAAGTCTCAAACAAGAATACTGGATAACAATTCTACTATTTTTTCATGAATTGTTGCAGAAAAAGATTGAAAATAATGACGTGATATCTTTTGAAAGAAACGAGAAATGAAAGTTAAAAATATCGAAACATATATGTTGAATATATAAAAGAGAAACTTATTTCTGAATAGACACGGGCCACGGCCTTTGAAAGATTGTATTCCTCTGAAATAAGCGGTAATAAGTAACTGCCAAGTGAGACATATCAGCTCTTGTTTGCAAAACCTCAGTGTCACATAAAAGCCGATACCTACGTGATTGTTGCCGATATTATCCTGACTTAAATACAAATAATGAGGGTTTTGTGAAGAAACGAAGAACAAAAAAAACACAAGATGTAGAAGAAAGATTTCTGTATTTCTTGAATCAAAGAGCAAAGCATACATTCAACTGAGAGCTTTTAGTTCTGCTCTACAATTACCCTATTCGTCTCTCTCTTTCTAAGCTATACTCTGTATTTGATCTTCTCACTCTGAAAAAACAGAGTACCTTTCAAGAGACTTGAGGAAGAAGACGATAAGATGATCAAAGAATGAACAGACTCAACACCTGGCTTAACAACTTCGGTTTTATATCTAACTGAATAACCGCCCTAATGTATTAGAACACGTGTGTTTACTTTTGAAGTCTTCAAGCTCTACAAGCACGTGTGATGAAAAAGAAACAGACTCTCTCTTCATGTCGGTCTTGGATTCACTATCTTCAATGCTTCTTCCTTATAGCCACGAGCATAGCATCAGTCATCACGAGCAAAGCATCAGCAGTCACGAACTTCTTTTTCAGCTTCTTTTTCCTTATGCATTGCCACAGATGCTATCTTCAATTCACTGTCTTTAACATCCCCCCGCAAATTGGGAGGGGGTAAGCACCCCAAGCCCAATTTGGTGCGAAGAGTAAAATGTAGGAAGCGAGGTAAAGATTTTGTAAAGATGTCTGCAATTTGGCGAGTACTGGGAGTATAAGAGACAATTAAGGATCCGGAAGCAACCTTTTCACGAACAAAATGAAAGTCTACTTCAATATGCTTTGTGCGAGCATGTAAAACAGGGTTAAGTGAGAGAGCAATAGCTGACTTGTTGTCACAAAAGAGAGATGTTAGAGCAGATAAACCGATGCCAATGTCTCGAAGTACAAAACTGACCCATGTAAGATCAGCTGTAGCTGAGGCTAAAGCTCGATATTCAGCCTCTATTAAGGAACGAGAGACTATAGATTGTCGTTTTGCTGACCAAGAAATGAGGTTGGAGCCAAGGTATGTACAAAAAACAGTGGTAGATTGCCTGGTAGTACTACACCCTGCCCAATCAGCATCAGCAAAACCATACAAATGCATGAAGCTGTTGGAATGAAGGGTGAGTCCAAGAGCAACAGTGCCTTTCACATATCGAAGAACCCTTTTGAGCTTGTGAAAATCACCTAATGTGGGCTGCTGCATCTTTTGACAGAGAAGATTAGTGGCATAAGCAATATCTGGACGAGTTATAGTGATATACTGAAGTCCACCCACAAGACTTCGATACTCAAGAGGATGCTGCAATAATGTGTCATCAGTTGTCATGGTTGCAACCGTAATGAGAGAGGAGTAGAAATAGGTTTGCAGTCTTTCATATTAGCTTGAGTAAGTAGATGAAGAGCATATTTGGTCTGAGAAAGAAATAAGTCTTGTGAAGTTTGTTTAGCCTCAATTCCCAGAAAGTAATGCAGAAGACCAAGATCCTTCATATGAAATTGAAGGCTCAGTAGATGAATCAAGTGGGAAAGTAAGTGAGCTGAGCTACCAATGAGCACAATATCATCTACATAGAGCAATAGCAGTATGGTGTCTGAGCCATGATGAAACACAAATAATGAGGGATCAGTGGTGCTGCAAGAGAACCCATTCTCAAGGAGGAAGTTACTGAATTTATCAAACCAGGCTCGTGGTGCTTGACGAAGACCATACAAGGATTTCTTAAGCAGACATACATGATGAGGCTTCTGAGGATGTATAAAACCTGGTGGCTGTTGCATATACATTATTTCATTCAAAGTGCCATGTAGGAAAGCATTCTTAACATCAAGCTGATGGATTGGCCAATGCTTTGTCATTGCCACATAAAGAACAATTCGAATAGTAGCATGTTTAATGACAGGACTGAAGGTCTCTGTGAAATCAATACCTTCTTCTTGATGAAACCCCTTAGCTACTAGTCTTGCTTTGAGTCTGTCAAGCTGACCATCTGCAGTAAGTTTAGTTTTAAACACCCACTTGCACCCTATGACATTCATGTGATCAGTTCGAGGCACTAATTCCCATGCCTGGTTTGTGTATAAGGCATCCATTTCATCTTGCATTGCTTGATACCATCCTCTGTCTGCCAGTGCAGATTTGACTATTTTTGGTTCGAGAGGAACTTTATATTCAGCCAAGCATGCATATTTAGGATTAGGTTTGACTATTCCAGATTTTAATCTGGTTTGCATAGGATGAACAGACAATATACCTTGTGTGTTGTCTGGAGAACTGCTTTGTGCTTGATCAATATTGATCTCTGGCAATGCTGACATAGAACATACTAGTTCCTCAGTATGCATTTGTGGTAATTCAGCAGAATCTGATGCATGAGTGTGGATATTCTGTATCAATCCAGTATCTTGTAGATGTCCCATATGTTCATTGGACTTAGGATGAACTTGTTCTGTAGTTATAGAGTCTAGAAAGGTTACTCCATTTATCCACTGTTTGTACAAGTCTGTACCTTGATGATACTCAGTTGGTAGTCGATTGGTGAAAGGAAAAACTGATTCATCAAATACCACATGACGACTTACATAGACATGTCCATTAGTGGGTAGAAGACATCAATATCCTTTATGTCTTTCACTATATTCCAAAAATATGCATATAAGAGATCTTGGATCAAGCTTATGTTGTGCATATGGTCTGAGGCAAGGATAACAAGCACATCCAAAGACCCTTAAATGTGTATAGCTTGGTTTCTGTTGGTACAATTTACTGTAAGGTGAGTTCATATGGAGCTTTGAAGTAGGAAGCAGGTTAATGATGTAATTTGCTGTCATGAAGGCATCTACCCAGTATTTTAAGGGTACTTTGGCATGATATAGCATTGCTAGTCCTAACTCGACCACATGTCGATGTTTTCTTTCAGATAGTCCATTCTGTTATGGTGTATAAGGACAGGAAATGTTTTGTTTAATTCCACATTGTTGTAGATAATTTTGAACTTTGTTGCTGGTGAACTCACCTCCTCCATCACATTGAAAGATTTTGATCTTATGATCAAACTGATTCTCGACTTGCTTTTGAAACATGACAAAGATGTCATAAAATTCTGACTTCTGTTTCATTGGATACAGCCAACTGTATCGAGAGAAATTATCCACAAAAATGACATAGTATCGAAATTTTTGAAAAGATTGAACTGGTGAGGGTCCCCAAACATCACAATGTATCTTTTCTAGGGGAGTATTAGAAGTATAGTCTGACATAGGAAAGGTAAAGCTGAACTCTTAGCAATTTGGCAACTACTGCATATGCTTTGAGTTCTTGAATTACATTGAATTAGGTGCTGATTCTGCAAATACTTCACTGTTTTTAAACTAGTATGTGCCAGCCTCTGATGCCACAGGTCTTCTCCTACTTCTTTTTGAATTTGAGTGAAGAAAACTTCTGTGACTTTAGGGTCGACTTGATACAGTCCCTTGACTTTCCTTCCTAGCCTCACTGTTGTATTGTTGCAGTTGTCCTTCAGATATACCCCATGTTTGTCAAAAATAAAAGAGCAGGGATAATCATCTGTTAACTTTGAAACATAAAGTAGATTTTTCTTTATTTCAGGGACTATCAATACTTCATTTAGTGGTAAAGAGCTAGTTTTTGTATGCAATAAGCCATCACCAACACAGGAGATTGATAAACAAGAACCATCTCCTATCATAACAGTATTAGTCCCACTATATAAAGAACGGTATTAAAGCATACCAGGGTCTGCAGTAATATGAGCTGAGGCTCTTGTATCTGGATACCATTCAGTGCCATGAGAGTCTTCAATGTGCATTGCTACTAGTGCAATTGGTATTCATCTGCTTGGTATGAATTATCAAAGCGATACCAACATTGAAGTGCTGTATGTCCTGGTCTTTTATAGATTTGGCATTCTAATGGACTATTATTTGCTATTTTCACATTCTGCATATTCTGATCAGATGTTGCACTTTGTGGTGGATATGACTTAGTGGCTTGATACTTTTGAGAAGGATTTGCATATGGTCTGAACCCTTGTCCACAGTTAGACCAGTTGTGTGACAACTTGTTAACCTGATCTTCTTGATTTAGATTCAGGTTATTCATCCTGTAATGTTGATTTCTTCCTGTCTCAACATAGTCATTACCACGATCTCTAGTATTCATTGTACGTCCCCTGCCATAGCTATATCCTCCTCGACTATTTCCTCTTTGATTTATGAAGTTAGAGTTTTGCACAATTCTAGCAGACTTTCTTTGGCCATAGTAGGCTAGATTAGGATTATATTGGTTCATAGAATATGTCTGTAGCCTAGTTTCAAATCTCTCGAGCTGAGAGATAACCTCATCATAATCTAGTTGAGGTTTTAAGCAATACATTGTTGTTCTGAACTTTCATATTCTGAACCTAATCCCTCGAGAACACCAAACATCTTGGTTATCTCATCAACAGGTTTTCCAATGGCATTAAGTTGATCACAAATGGACTTAAACTCTCGAAGATAAACATTCAATGTTCTATCTCTTTTTTGACATGCTTGCAGTTTTCCCCTTAGTTCGAATTCTTTTGCCACTGACTTTTGTGTGAAACGATTAAGAAGAGTCTGCATACCTCATATGATTCTCTAGCCCGATGATCAAGCTTAAAATGTTCTCAGACATTGCTCCACTTATCCAAGATGAGATTAACTGATTAGTCTTCATCCAATCTGTATGATCAGGATTCACCACTTCTGTTTCATTACCTTCAATCTCGACCTGCATCATTTGAGCTGGTGTTGGTGTTTCGCCATTGATGAATCCAAAGAGATCCTGACTTCGCAAGAACATGGGAAACTGTGCTGGCCAAAGTAGGAAATTATCTTCAGCTAACTTTATTGTAACAAAGTTTGCTATATTGACATGGATCGGAAATGGATATTTCTATATCCTTGCTGCCATTCTGTATTTCCAGAAACTTTTGAAGATATGCTTTCTCGACTATTATCAAACAGAAACCAGATTCTGCTCTTGATCTTCTTGCTGTCGTCTGGATCACACAGACTCTATAAGACTTCGAGCAATATAATAGAGGAAGCTAGAGCTCTCAGGAAAGCTCTGATACCATGTGAAGAAACGAAGAACAAAAAAAAACACAAGATGTAGAAGAAAGATTTCTGTATTTCTTGAATCAAAGAGCAAAGCATACATTCAACTGAGAGCTTTTAGTTCTGCTCTACAATTACCCTATTCGTCTCTCTCTTTCTAAGCTATACTCTGTATTTGATCTTCTCACTCTGAAAAAACAGAGTACCTTTCAAGAGACTTGAGGAAGAAGACGATAAGATGATCAAAGAATGAACAGACTCAACACCTGGCTTAACAACTTCGGTTTTATATCTAACTGAATAACCGCCCTAATGTATTAGAACACGTGTGTTTACTTTTGAAGTCTTCAAGCTCTACAAACACGTGTGATGAAAAAGAAACAGACTCTCTCTTCATGTCGGTCTTGGATTCACTATCTTCAATGCTTCTTCCTTATAGCCACGAGCATAGCATCAGTCATCACGAGCAAAGCATCAGCAGTCACGAACTTCTTTTTCAGCTTCTTTTTCCTTATGCATTGCCACGATGCTGTCTTCAATTCACTGTCTTTAACAGGTTTAACTTTAGATTACGCATGTTAACAAAAACAAGACCGGCCTGTACACAAATGCCACATATTCCCTAGAATGGAAGATGAATAATACCCTGTTAATGTTTAGTACGTTTAGATCGGACCAATCGGCTTGACAACTAGGCTAATGAAGAAACTCAACGCATCGGCCTGCTCTTTCATTTTGATGAAAGAGACAAAGCTATCTAGACCACACAATATAATTTGAAAATGGGATGGCTTGTTTGTCTGATTTCCAAGGTAAAGGTTCTGCATTGGATATGCATTAGCCTTCGATTGCAAAGACGCTATTGAGCAACATTGATAATTTGACAAGTATTTTCTTCTATTACAAATTCGACTTGCAATAAGATTTGGTCAAAGAAATTTCATTCCATCCAACAACATCTTAAGTGTCACCGACGGCATCTTGTGTATTAATCATTAATTTCGATTAACATGAACATAATCATAGTGCTAAAGAAGCTCTCTTGACTAGAATAAATTGTCTTTGTTTCTTATTTAATAAAATAAATACTTTGAACTTTTAGCGGTACGAATCATTCCATTTCCTCCGACAAAAAAGAAAATCATTCCATCTCCATATTATACAAATGCGAGGAGTGATGACCACAAACAGGTAACGACATTAACCGAACAAGTTGGTCATACTCGATTGACCACAGCCACAACTTTACTTTATATGACTATATATTATATACATAATATAGTAAATGTTATTGTCAAGATGGTATTGTTTCCTAGTGTATATAAGCTGTGCATAAAGTTGGTCATGCGCGCCGATAAACATAATGATGATAATTGTACTGTTCAATTTGGGACGGTGCAACTGCAAAGTTTTGCAAATAAATATTACGTACGGAGATCCACTTCTAGGTTGGTTTCTCAATAGATCTTAATTGTTAATACTTTAATCATAAACATTGCTTTACAATGGCTTGAATGAATGAGAAATAGAGTGAAAAAGTTGACGATACCAAGGATCTCATCTCGTAGATCACAAATGTTATGCATGTGGTCTTCCGTTGGTTGGGTCCGCCTCATTTGGCGGGCTTAGCGAGTATGCTAAATAAAACAAACAAAAGAAAAATAATAGAAAAAAAGGGAAGCTCAAAGGGTTAAAAAGTGAAAAGAAAGAGAGCAGGGGCCGCTTCTGGCGTATGCCATGTGCCCGAAAATAAAATATTTCTAAAAATAAAATATTATTAAAAAAAGCTCATCGGCGCCGGTCTCGCCACGCGTCGGATTACAATTTTTCCTGATGGATTGATCGGGAATAATTGTAAAATGTTTAGGACTCAATTGGTCAAAAAAATAAGTTTAGGACTAAATTTGCACAATTGTAATAGGTTTAGGACTTTTTTGGTAATTTTCCCAACGCTATATATGTATTATGAGGATTGCTCTTGCATTCTATGCATGTGTGCTTTTATATCACTAGCAATTTCTTAAAGCAAAGTGTAGTGTACATCTAGAAATTCAATGCTAACATGGATGATTTAATATATATTATGCCACAAATAATCAATTTTTGCCGGATGGATTTATAGTTCGATTACATTAGCTAATATTTATCTATTTAAAGTGCATTGCTTATGGCCTTGCATGATTCTTACAACATTTTAGTCATTGTGTAGTCTATCCTACGTTATGGTGAGTACAAGAATAGCAACAACACTTACGAAGAAATTGAGGCAAATCGAGGCAAATGTATAATTTAGAATAAAACAAGAACGACATACCTTTGGCTGTTCTTCGTTGAGTTCGGGACCACAACGTAAAGTTGTTGCTTTTGCTCGATGCTACCGACAACACAAGGAAATGGGGACCACAACACTTGCTCGTGTTTGCTGTAGTTTGTGGTAAATTGGGTTATGAACGAATGGGGTCTTCACGATTTGGACGTTCGAACCTGGGACTACAATGGATGAAGGCGTCGGGTGAAAGGGGGACTCAACAATACTCACGAAGAAATTGAGGCAAATTGAGGCAAATGTATAATTTAGAATAAGACAAGGACGACATACCTTTGGCTGTTCTTCGTTGAGTTCGGGACCACCACGTAAAGTTGTTGCTTTTGCTCGATGCTACCGACAACACAAGGAAACGGGGACCACAACACTTGCTCGTGTTTGCTGTAGTTTGTGGTAGACAAATTGGGTCTTGATTGGGTTATGAACGAATGGGGTCTTCATGATTTGGACGTTCGAACCTGGGACTCCAATGGACGAAGGCGTCGGGTGAAAGGGGGACTCCATTTGTTCATGATTGTCTGGCTTCATGATTTTGTGGTTGACGAATGTGATTGAAACAAGATGAGATCAGATCTAGAGAAAAAGCAAGACAAATCTGGGTTCTTCGTGAGTTTGTGATTTGAGAAATTAGGGCTTTAGTTGATGAAGGGGAGGAGACGACATCATTTCTTTTTCTTCGTGAGTCTTCTTTCATTTTTCATTTTTTCTTTTTTTTTAATTAAAGGAAACAGAGTCGTTTTATTTTCCGGCGACCGCGTCTGCACCAGCCGTGCCACGTAGGACAGCCGACGCTGACTAGGTAGGCCACATCAGACTTTTTCGGTCAATAGGACTGAATTGGACAATATGCAAAAGGTTTAGGACTTAATTGACCAAATTGAAAGATTTAGAACTGGATTGGCACAAACGCAATAGGTTTAGGACTTTTTTGGTAATTTTCCCAATAATTTTTAGTCTAAGGAAATTTCATTCCATCCAACGACATCTTAAGTATTAATCAGTTATTTTGATTTACACGAACATACACACAGCACTAAAGGAGCTCTACTGACTATAATAAATTGTCTTTGTTTCTTAATTAATAAAATAGATACTCCAAACTTTGAGCATGACGAATCATTCCATCTCCATATTATACAAATCAGAGTAGTGATAACCAAAAACAGATAACGACAAATTATACTGGTCGAAAGGCCCCCACATTGCTGGGTGTTAGAAGGTGGTCTCCACTTCAACATTATTGAAGGGCAAGATTAACCAAACACGTTGGTCCTACTTGATTGGCCAAAGCTAACATTTTTAAATCTCCCTTCCATATTTGGCCATATTATGTATAATGGTCAAAATAATATTGTTTTCTAGTGTATATAAGCTGTGTATAAAGTTGGTCACGATGCCAGTGAACATTATGATGATAACTCTATTGTTTCAATTTTCCTAATCAAATCCATAGATTACAATGTCTATGTGGCCGATTTGCTTGCCATCTATGTACATGATATGATGAATTTCTCGGGATGCCGTAGGTGCAAAGTTCTGCAGATGTAACTTATGTACGAAGATCCACTTCTTGTTTTCTCCATTGGTTTCTCAACAAATTTCATCTTTTAATACTTTGGTTATAAACATCACTTTACGATGGATTGGATGAATGAAAAAAAATGGGATGGAAAAACTGACGGTACAAATCATCTTGGAGATCACAAATGTTATGCGTGTGGTCTTCATTTGCCATTCGCCTTAGTGTGTCCCGTTTTGTTGCGCCATCGCTGCACAATGTCTTATCACTACTTATCACTTGCAACAAAATTATTTTCGTCATTTTGCAATGTCTCATCCAATGTTGGAGAAAAAAAAAATGAAAATTGGCTTGTTAATGAGTTAGCAAGAGAGGTGGACCGATTATTAATCATGTGCCATCGACGGAATTACAAAAAAACTCTTCAAACTTCTCACAAAACCTTTTCATGCTCTCTACCGAGAGTCCAATTAAGTTTTTATTGTTATTGAACCAACAGAAAGCAACTCCCAAGCTTAACCTAGCGAAACAGTCAGTAGCGGTACACAAAGAAATCATACACAAGAACGGCAAGTCCTTTCTTCAGGTCCAACGAGTAAGTGCTGGTCTGAATATAACCTCGGGCCAATCGGAAAAGACCAGTCCCGCCCACGATAGGCATTTCCCTCACCTTCAACGACAACACATTCCTCCCCACAACGGTCAGACTGCTCCTGTTGTACTTCCCCTCCGTGAACACGAAGTTCATGGACATCGACAAGGCGATCTCGCTTTGGGATGCGAACGCCGACATGCCCTGTACTACACCCACGCTCTTCGAGCTCATCTCGGGGCCCACAGTCAGCGCATCGTCGAAAACCGTTACTAGACCGAATGACGTGGTGGACTGGTTGGTCGTCGATGCTTGGGCTACGCGTAAGACGGTGGCGTTGCTGCCGGCGATTCTGTCCTGCACGTACACGCGGAAGCGAGTGAGCTTCTCGCGCTTGGAGGTTAGGAGCTGGGATTTCCCGGTGAGTACGGAGGAAGAAACAAGGAATGAGAAGAGAAAGACCTTGGTTAGGGTTAAGGCCATGGCGGTGGGAATTGAGGAGGGTATGATAGGTTAGGTGGCTGAGGAAGAGAAACAGCAAAGCTAGTTTTGATTGCTATGTAGCGGTTCCATTTCATGCATTATGTAGGGCCCCGAATTTGACCGTGTCCAAGGATGAAAAGTCAAAAAAAAGAAAACAAGTATGCACGTTTATAGTGCGATCAGATATAACACGGGAACAGGTTATTTGAACATGAGATTATCTTTTCGGAAAAAAGAAACAAAATGAACATCTTTAAGACACCTCACCTTCCCAGTGGCCATCCTTTTAACTTGAAAGGGGGAGGTGGGGGGTTCAAATCCACACATTTTCAGGGGGCTTGGGGTGGGGACGATTTCATTTCAGGAGTGGGTTTCGACTCCCACGCCTTACAAGAAGGTAGGGCAAAAGTCTGAGAGTGAGTGTTAGAGTAGGATTAGAGTATGACCGTCAAAAAAAAAAAAAAGACACCTCACCTTAAAAGTCGACCATTATTATAATAATTAAAAAAAAACCTGCAAACATGTGCCCAACCCCCAGGCTTTTGTGCTTGCCAGACAATTTGAAAGAATTCTAATTAAAACTTAAACAAAATGTGACTCATCTCTATTCTCTCTCAGTACCTACCACATGCCACGTCCATAAATAATTGATATGTATTTGTCGAGTTGGATTAAAAAAAATAAAAATTTAATTTTGCACTTCTTCCTCCTCAACCCACTTTTTTTTTTTTTTTCCTTCAGAACTCTTCTTGTAATTATGTTCGCGTATATTTGAGAAATTGAAAATAAAACAGAAATTACAATCACTGAGAAAAATATAATTCTAGCAATTGGAAGAAAAAGGAAAGTCTACAATGTGTTTGCATTGGTAGTATAATCAATCGGTTAGCTTAGGAGACATAGAATCCTCATATCTCATAACCCATCGGTATCATCTCATAAACTGTCATGACAACTAAGGGCGCGTATAATAACCATTCTATTCCAAAAATAGTTTATGGAATAGAAATAATTTTTTCTATTTCTATTTCTAGAAGAATTTCTAAGCAAAAATAACCATTTGATAACGACACAAAATTTCTACTCTAAAAATAGAAATTCGTTTGATAACGACACAAAATTTCTTATTTTCGGACGGTGGTGGACCGGCGGATAGCGGTGGTGGACCGGCGGATAGCGATGACGGATGGCAGCGGCAATCGGCAACAGGCGATCGGCAGCGGCCGGTGACCGGTGATCAGCGGCAGTGGACGGCGGGCGGGCGGCGACCGATGGACGGTGGTCGGCGGCAACATATGAAGGACCGGTTGACGAACGATGAGAAAAATTTTTATTTCTCATTTCTGTTCCAGATATAGAGAAGTAGAAAATTTTTACTTCTGATTTATATTCCAAACCTATTTCTGGAATAGAAATCTATTCAAGAAATAGAAAAATGGAATAAGTTTATCAAACGGATTTCTATTCCAGAAACAGGTCTGGAACAGAAAAATTATTTCTGAAACAGAAATTCTGGTTTGTCATGCACCCCCTAATCTAATGGGAGAAGAATGGAGTTAGACTTTAAAGTGTAAACACACTATTTTTAAGGAATTATTTGCCCATAATGTTATTAATGGCAGCAAAATATAATAAAGTCTCAAATAATAATATCAGATAACAATTCTACTATTTTTACATGAATCATCGAAGAAAAAAATTGAAAATAATGACAGGATATCTTTTGAAAGAAACGAGAAATGAAAGTTAAAAATATCGAAACATATATGTTGAATATATAAAAGAGAAACTTATTTCTGAATAGACATGGCCTTTGAAAGATTGTATTCCTCTTAAATAAGCGGTAATAAGTAACTGCCAAGTGAGACATATCAGCTCTTGTTAGCAAAACCTCAGTGTCACATAAAAGCCGATACCTACGTGATTGTTGCCGATATTATCCTGACTTAAATACAAATAATGAGGGTTTAACTTTAGATTACACATGTTAACAAAAACAAGACCGGCCTGTACACAAATGTCACATATTTCCTAGATTGGAAGATGAATAATACCCTGTTAATGTTTAGTACGTTTAGATTGGACCAATCGGCTTGACAACTAGGCTAATGAAGAAACTCAACGCATCGGCCTGCTCTTTCATTTTGATGAAAGAGACGAAGCTATCTAGGCCACACAATATAATTTGAAAATGAGATGGCTTGTTTATCTGATTTCCAAGGTAAAGGTTCTGCATTGGATATGCATTAGCCTTCGATTGCAAAGACGCTCTTGAGCAACATTGATAATTTGACATATATTTTCTTCTATTACAAATTCGTCTTGCAATAAGATTTGGTCAAAGAAATTTCATTCCATCCAACAACATCTTAAGTGTCACCGACGGCATCTTGTGTATTAATCATTCATTTCGATTAACATGAACATAATCATAGTGCTACAGAAGCTCTCTTGACTAGAATAAATTGTCTTTGTTTCTTATTTAATAAAATAAATACTTTGAACTTTTAGCGCTACAAATCATTCCATCTCCTCCGACAAAAAACAAAATCATTCCATCTCCATATTATACAAATGCGAGCAGTGATGACCACAAACAGATAACGACAAATTACACTGGTCGAGGAGCCTCGACGTTGTTGGGCGTTAGAAGGTGGTCTCCCCTTCAACGTTTTTGAAGAGCAACATTAACCGAACAAGTTGGTCATACTCGATTAACCACAGCCAACTTTACTTTAATAACTATATATTATATACATAATATAGTAAATTTTATTGTCAAGATGGTATTGTTTCCTAGTGTATATAAGCTGTGCATAAAGTTGGTCATGCGCACCGATAAACGTAATGATGATAATTGTACTGTTCAATCTTTACTAATCAAGTCATCACAGACGTCCATAGATCATAAATTTTATGTTGCCCTTTGGCTCATGACCTACATATCCAATACCATGAATTTCTTGGGACAGTGCAACCGCAAAGTTCCGCAAATAAATATTACGTATGGAGATCCACTTCTAGGTTGGTTTCTCAATAGATCTCAATTGTTAATACTTTAATTATAAACATTGCTTTACAATGGCTTGAATGAATGAGAAATAGAGTGAAAAAGTTGACGATACCAAGGATCTCATCTTGTAGATCACACATGTTATGCATGTGGTCTTCCGTTGGTTGGGTCCGCCTCATTTGGCGGGCTTAGGGAGTATGCTAAATAAAACAAACAAAAGAAAAATAATAGAAAAAAAAAAAAGGAAGCTCAAAGAGTTAAAAAGTGAAAAGAAAGAGAGCGGGGGCCGCTTCTGGCGTATGCCCATGTGCCCGAAGAGAGAGGGAGAGAGCGTCTCACCGAAGTGAGAGATGTTCGTGCCCTCACCGAAAGCTCACCAAAAACAGGGGAGAAGAAAACAAATGGAGCTGAAACTTTGCGGTTCCGATTTGAAGGTTAAACATTGATAGAATTGACTTAAATTTGAGTACGTTGTTCATAAGATCGAGGGTTATGAGTTGCTTGATTTCGCTCGTTGAAAATCTTCTCCAAATTCTCCGATTCTGATTAGGGTTTTTTTGCTTCAAATTTATTGATTCACCTTTGTGGTGAGAAAATGTGGTTATCTTATTGATGTTGAGCTTCTAATGTGTGACTAGAGAATGCCACTTTGTATCCTACTATTTTTAGTGATTAGTTGGGCGGTCCGTGATTTTTTCTGCATTGGGTTTTCACGTTAAATCCTTGATGGTGTTGTTGGCTTTATTTCCTTATCATTTTAGCATTATATTTGCTTATTCTAAGGTTATATATGACTGGTTGTTGATGGGGCTAAGTTAATTTTGGTCAGTTTAGTTTTAGGAGAGAAATTCATCCTACATTGGGTTTAGTTCATGGAAAATTATTGCCTGGTTCTCCCCAACATCTTCATTTGCTACTTGCTCAGTGTTGTCCCGTTTTGTTGCGCCATCATTGCGCAATGTCTTATCACTTACAATATGCATTCAGGAGGACTCCAACTATGGTGCTCTTTGTCATTTCTTGCTATGTTATAGATAATGGTATTACGTAAACTCACCCTATGTCGGAGTCGGAGAATAAATGGAAAGCTCGCTCGTAAACAACAAAACTCTCAGTAACAGGAGAGCTGTACAGGTTTCCAATCTGGCACTGTTGACAAAATTGTAAGAACTCTTCCAGACTTCTCATGAAACCTTTTCATGCTTTCTCCCTAAAGTTATGCTTGGTAGACTGGATAAAAGTCGAGATATGATGAAATTTACCATATCCCATGAATAGTTCCTGCAGAAAAAATGATTAAGTAAGATTCAAGAGGATATAGCTCGAATAAAAATATCTCATGAGAAGATAGGATATAGGTGGATATGATTTTTTATATCCATGGCATAAAAGTTATTTTTCTAAAATAACACACTTCTTAAATTAAAAATTTAAAGTAATAATTAAATATAAAATAATATTTTGATTCTAATACGTCATTCTTGGACCCATTTTTCAGATAAGCATAAGTCTGACATTATAAAAAAGAAGTTCAAAATAACAAAAAAATAATAATGGACGATTGCTTTTTTTATTTATTTCTATTTTGATTTATATATTTGAATTTCTTTCTATTCTATAATATATATTATGTGCAGGTGTGTATATATATATGTAGTATCAATATCTATCACATATTTTAGGTACATTAGTATATTTATTATGCAATAATTTTTTTTTATTAAGGAATGATGGAAGGAATAAAGAAGAAATAAAAAAGAAAGGAAAATAAATAAAAAAATAAGTAAATAAAAATGAAGCAGAAGAACCCTAATTTTAAATGAACAAATTCAAACTTGAAAGGGATCTTTTGAATTCACATTGCCTCCTCCTTCTTCGTATCTCTAGTTCATGATGAAGCCTCACGAGTCTATAGTTCTTTATTCATGTCAAAGCTTTATGTAAACAACAAGAGAGTCGAAACTTATTCTCCTCTGTAACTCTTCAGTTCTTGTCAAAAGTCCACAAAAGCAACCAAAGAGTCGAAACTCCCTTTTGCCCCATAATTCATGTTAAATTTTCACGAATGTGGCGAGAGAGTCAAAACGCTATATTTTTCGTAATCGCAAAAGTAAAAATTCATGGATTTTCTTTTTTACTAGATTTGGCATTCGTTGTTGATCTACCTTATTGATCTTATAGTTCGTTTACATTTCTTGTCATTATCGTACTATAATTATGAATTGATTGATGGATGTTATCTTTATTTCTGTATTTGCGATTTTTTTTTACCGGTGAATCATGAAATATTCTTATCATTTTCGTTTGTATATTTTCAAGTTCATTTACATCGATATGCCGTTCATACCAAATAATAAGTATAACAGGATATGAAAATATTTGGTTTTATTAATACGATTCACCAAACAGTGAATAGAATATAACAAAATCCTTAAATTTTATATTACATTCTATTCAATTCTATCATGAATAGAAATCCTGATGACTATACGCAGTCCAATAGTTTAATTATGTTTCTATTGTTATTGAACTACACAAGGACAACTCCCGAGCTTAACCTAGCGATACCGTCAATTGTCAGTAGTGGTACACAAAGAAATCATACAGAAGAACGAGAACTCCAGTCTTCGGGTCTGATGAGTAAGTGCTGGTCTGGACATAACCCCGGGCCAACCGGAATAGACCAGTTCCACCTACGATGGGCATTTCCCTCACCTTCAAAAACAACTCGTTCCTTCCCACAACGGTCAAACTGCTCCCGTTGTACTTCCCCTCCGTGAACACGAAGTTAATGGACATTAGCACGGCCACCTCGCTTTGGGATGCAAATGTCACCATGCCCTGAAGCCTACCCAAGTTCTTCGAGCTCATCTCGGGGCCCACAGTCAATGCATCGTCGACAACCCCAACGAGGCCGAATGACGTGGCGGACTGGTTGGTTGTCGATGCCTGGGCTACGTTTACGACAGTGGCGTTGCTCCCGGTGTTTTTGTCCTGTACGTAGACGTGGAAGCGAGTGAGCTTCTCTCGCTTGGAGGTTAGGAGTTCAGACTTCGCGGTGAGTACGGTGGAGGAAATAAGGAATGAGAAGAGAAGGAGCTTGGTTAGGGTTAAGGCCATGGCGTGGGAATTGGAAAGGGGAATGAAAGGCTAGACGCAGTGACTGAGCAAGAGAAATAACAAAGCTAGTTTTGGTTGCACGAGTTTGCAATGTAGCGGTTTCATTTCGTGCATTTTATAGCGGTGCAAGTGAGACACGTTCCAAGGATGAAGAGTCAAGATGAAGAAAACGTGCACATTTTATAGTCCGAGAAGATAT
Organism: Eucalyptus guilfoylei; assembly: GCA_016097605.1. NCBI lineage: Eukaryota > Viridiplantae > Streptophyta > Magnoliopsida > Myrtales > Myrtaceae > Eucalyptus > Eucalyptus guilfoylei. Next base: position 30,938,249 of record CM027860.1, read on the forward strand.
AATATAGGAATAGGTTGTGAACCCGAGATTTCCTTATTGAAAGAAGAAACAAAATGGATATCTTTAGGACGACCTCAACTTAAAAGTTGACCATTATTACGGGAATTCAAAAAAACTGCCTGCAAACTTGTGACCAAACCCCACGATATTGTGCTGGCAAGACAATTTGAGAGTACACTAGTTAAACCTTAAACAAAACCAGAACTCATCTCTATCAGAGGCCTCTAATGAAGATCAACTACCTCAGATCTGCGGCCATTGATTGTTATGGTAGTCTTGAGATGGCAGTTGAAGGAGGAGGCGACGCACAGTAATGGTTGTCGGTAGACGAACAGTGGCGACAGGACAGCATCAACAAACATTGAAGCAGAGAGGGGGAAATGTTGATTATGGCTCAAAGTTAAACTAAACTAATCGGAAATTTGGCCCATAAATGAAGTGGAAGGAAACCAGACCAAATTTTGGAAAAGTCCGAATTGATTCTTGCTTACAGGATTGTTGTTATTGTATAAAAAAAAAAAAAATTGGGAAATTACTTTCTTACTGGACTTTGTTTCTTTACTGAAATTGAAGTTTACGGTGACGTCAGATAAAGGCTCACTGCATTTTGCATATACATACATACATACATATATTTTTGTTGAGTTTGGTTTGGTGTGCATAGTGAGCATGCCTAATATGTATAAAACTGGTGAAAGGCATAGAGAATATGGAGAGTCATTGTCATTCATGAAATTCAACAGTACGGGAGGACTTTATTTTCTTGTGAGTTCGAGTTTAGGATTATAAATGAGTGTAAATGAGTAATTGTAATATCATTTTTCACGATTATCGTAGGCCCATCTTGTCGATCTCCCCTAATAGATTAAGCATATAGTTGAATCACGCAAGTCTGTTGTATTTAGATTTTACTCATGTGCTTATTTATTACTCAAACTGTATTGTTTGTTCACAGTTCCACGTTCGTGTTACAAATTGGCACCAGAGCCTAGGATTATCATTAATTGATTGTTCTCTTACAAAATTCGAGGTGTGAAGATGCATGTGCGCACGAGGCATTTGGAAGTTGCGGCTATTCTGCCTAATATTGCTCCTCCTTTCGCGAAAAGTAACAAAAGAATTAAGGTCAAATGGTCCATGTCTGTGGGAAAAAATGAAAGCGATTGTCCAGAATCTCACATTGCGATACAAAATCGACGACGTTTATAGCTTTAGTCATTCTACATAAGTTGTGTCAAGTTCATATGATTGTAGTGCAGATTACGACATTATTGTTGTCGTTTTCCTAGGCATATGCTCTCTATTGGTTAATCTTTCCCTCTTGATTCTCTCTCTCCTGATTGTTACTCCCCTCCAAATGTATCTTTTCAAGAGGTAGTTCTTGCCTTAGATCCATATCAAAGGATCGAGTGCGCTTAAGCCATTGAATTTCTTAAAACTCACACATGGAATGAATATTAAATCCATATGCAGCTCAACGTGAGGTCCACGCTGTGCCCCCGAACATCATGGATCGAGTCTAGGCAAGTACTTTTGTTCTCTTATGGTAGAAAATTGTCTCTCCCTCTCTATTTCTTAACTATAGAAAAGCTTTCTTTGACTTGAATTCTAATTTTTCGCACATTCATTTAAGGTTAACAAACCAGATGGAATAATGTTAGTGATCCAACCACCGTAGACATATAGTTTACGAAATTGTTTTGTAATAAAATGTTGTGATGAATTCTGTAAGAGTTTTTTCTAATTGTGGACTACATTAATTGATATTGTAATTTACCATTTAACGTTTATCGTTTTACGGGTTTGGTCTAAGTTGAGATAGAAGGTTTATTAATTAGTCTAATATGGGCTGGCTAGTATGGGCCGAGTTGAGCTTGGCTCATAATGAGGGAGACTGGCTAGAAACTCTATAAATAGTGCTCAAGTCTCTTCTTTAACCCTTATTCTCACATGTATCCTCACCTAAGGAGTGTTTACATAACACTAAACGTGAGGGGGGTTGCCTCATTGAGCCAGTGATACGGAGGGCAATAGAGGAGAAGGACTTGCGCGTGGAACATTGTGTTTCCGCTTCCGCTTCAAGTACAATGGATCCTAAAACAGGTACGTAAATCTTTCTGATCTATTATGCATGTTCTTGTTCTAGTTATGGAGATCTTGGGGTTGCGCAATTCGCATCCAACATGTGGTATCAGAGCAACCATAACCTTAGAACTCGAACGCATAAAATTTTTGCCCTAATTTGTGATTTTCGAGATTTTTTGTTCAATAAAAATAAAATAAAATCACAAATTCGGACTGGGCTCGATGAGACGAGCAAGATGGGTGGCGACGCGTCACCGGGGGAGGCCCCATGCGTCCCCACGTGCGGCCACGCGCCGCCGGGCGTCGAAGACGCGCGCCCACGCGCGTCCACGCGCCCTCACGTGCGGGGCACTGTTCGCGCGTGCGGCGCACGCAGGCGCCGACGTCAGCGCCCTTGGACTCGGATTCGATCCGACCCGACCCGATGACGTCATGCTGACGTCATCAACGGGACCCGACCCGACCCGACCCGACCCGATGACGTCACGTTGACGTCATTGACGGGACCCGACCTAACCTGAATGGCGACTGAACCGAACCGTGACCCGACCCGGCTCGGTCAACCGTTGACCGGTCTAGTCAACCGGTCGGACCAGTCGGCTGGACCGGAGGGTCGGACCGGTTTTGACCGGCCGTTGGCGCCCGCGCGTGGGCTCCACGCGCCGCGCATTCAGGCGGCGCGTGCGGGCGGGTGGAGCGTCGGATCGGCGCGTGACCAGCGGCATTGGACTCGTATGATCTTCCTCTACGTCGTGATGTATTTATTTTATTTTTTTGATAATTTTATGGATGTGAAAATACATACGGAACCCTAAATACGTGTATGTTTAGTGTATTTTTGCGTATTTTTCTTATATTTTCTGTGATTTTGGAAATATAAGTATTGGGTTACAGGTATATTATCACATAAACATTATGGTGGTGTGATTTATTAATAAAAATTAAACTCTATTGTGAAATGAAACTGGCTTAATGAGATACACCATTATGAATAGTAATTAAGCTATGTATTGAGGTGATGAGAAACAGTAAATGTTATGAAACTTTTGTTGCTCATGCATACTCCTTTACATGCTTATAACCTTTGAATGATGGACGTCTTAAGAACTTGTGACCAAACTGATTGTACTGATTAACACATTTGCTGAATGTGGGTAATACATGTCAATTAAGTTAATGCATATTGTATATGAACTCATCTGGTCACTTGTTTATATCTATCAAGTTGAATATTTTTATGGTTAAGGAGTATGACAACATTTACGCAGAGTAATAGTATCTACTGTTAAATTTTAGATATTTGGTTCTCTGGTTTGACTCAATTAATAGGCCACTGGTTGATTACAATGATAATTTGTTACTTAAAAATTGGATAATAAATCAGTTGTTGACCTTGGAGTTATTTTTTACCTTATGAAACTCATGAGTGATAATGGATCAGCAGTCAAGCTTGTCGACTTGGTGTACCCTGTATTACTATTGATGTTAATTTGTGAGAGATATTCTAGATCAGCATTTTTTATATTGTTCTAGTAATCAGTAATTTGGGTGCACAAGAGATGCTTGCTTCTATGTTATGAGAAGTTTCTTGTGTTGCTGTGATCGTTAATTTCATTGGAATCTGTCTTTCAGGTTTACTCTCTATATATATGTATAATAAAGCAATGTAATTAGCATAATATGTGATTTTGGTGATATGCTGCCCCTATCACTGAAGTTAAAATCACATGTATATGGTGTATGTGAGAAGTAAAGTTTATATCCCTGGTATGAGAGAATTTCAAGGATTCAATTGAGTAGAGACCACCAAAGTGGCATGCTTGATTGGGTTTGGGAAATTTCGGTCTCGTATGATTATTGGGATGTCTCCTGGTCTAATGCGTAGTCAAATTCCTAAAGAAGGTGATTGTGTATTAGTTCATGGAGGGATACATGATAGTGTGGTGGAGGAGTGACTGATTCTAGTGATTCATATGCCCAAAGGTGATGAATTCATGAAGAATTGAAATATATTCTCATATTCGCATATCATGTATTTTACCCAAATGTGATTATATGATTATGCGTGTAACTCTCTGGATGTGTACTTGTACGTCAAGTTACACGATGCTCACATGATGCTAATTATATACATTGCTTGTTTTTTAGTCACATTTTCTGTAATTTATAACTCTACTATTATTGAAGTTTTTACTGCTTCAAATTTTAAGTTGTGGACATATGATTTGTTGCTTGAGAAAAGAGAATAGAATTTGCTTACTGTCCATGAAGCGTTCCACACTGGAACACTTGAAAAGAGTTATGCCTATAGACTGCACTGCTATAAGATGATGGAAGCCTTAGTTACTTGAAATTATGTCTTGTTTGATATCGAAATTAGGACACATCTGCAAAGATTGTGTTTAAGTCCTAATGACATATACATCTCGTATATGGTTAAAAGGTTGTTTCCAAAAGTTTTCTATTTAAGGAAAATGGCCATGATAAAGAATAAACTGGTTAAAAATTAGTCTTGAAGGTTGTCAGGCCTAATAGTAGCGGTAAGTATTTTGGCAAGTATGACCATACTAAATTGCTTAAAGGGTCATTTGTCAAATACTTGGTAAATTCTGGGGTGGTAATTTAATTACTATGTTTGAAAATCCTGACAAGAAGATTTGGCTAAAAGGCATGAAGCATCATAATGAACATGGTGATGAGTATGGTAAGTAAGACTAATTTATTCGGTCTTCTGTGGACTAATATTATGAAAGCAACTTTTTCACATACAAAATGTGTCTCTTATCAAAGTTGTTTCATAAACTTCTTTTGAGTTATAGAATGGGCATAGATTACTTGAATCATATTAAATTTAGAGGTGTTATGGAAGTGAGATTATCTAATCCAATTTTAAGTGCGTTGCAATTCAGATCCACTCGGAATTATTTTGTATCTTATCTAGATTGTTAAAGGGGTATTGATTTTATGACCCTAAAGAAGATACAAGAATTATAGAATCACATACTCTAAAGTTTCTAAAGATCGACATATTTGTAGAGGATAGCTGCTTTCAGACTATTAAAGATAATAGTATGATGGAGGTTACTGTGTTTTTGTCTTTACCTATACAGATAATTATGGAATCTCCTGTACCATAGACTAAACTTGTTGAGGTTTAAGGTACTATTCTTGATATAGTTTATAATGAAATTTCTTAAACCTCTCAAGTATAGAATGAAGTGGTTGTAGCTTTATTAAGGAGATTTGTTAGAAAAAGACGATCAGTTATACCATCAGACTATATAGCCTATTTGTGAGAGCATGATTACAATATCCATTACATGGTTGTTTTAGCAACTTATATAAATGTTGTTTCTTGTTCTTAATTAAGTATGTGATTAAATGTCACAAAAAATAATAATAATGTTTTCACTCTGAAATAGGGGTGGATAGTTTAAAGTGAAGAAATAAATATTTCTTTCTAGTATTTTTAAATATTCTTTCAGAGTGAACATGGCATTAATAATTTATTTTGATATGGAGTTACGCCAAAAAGATACAAAATCTATATTGTGAAACTAGAGGATTTTGCAACAGATGATTCAAGTAAACTTGTGTGTAGACTGAAAAGTCTTAATTCATGGTCTTAAGCAAGTTTCTAGACAATATTATTAAAGTTTCTTAGTGTTGTTATTTTGTTCAATTGGGAACAAAGTAATTCAATATACTGCAAGGTCAGTGGGAGGAATTTTATTTTATTTCTTATACTTTATGTACATAATTTTTTGCTTACAAGTTGTGACCTCGAGACATCTTATATCCTTTGTACTGAGGTTTGTAATGATTGTTTTTGCCATATTATATTAGATTTTCTCGGAGGATATTTGTTGATTGTATATTGGAAATATTCAACATACATCATTGCAAGCCAGGAATTGCTCCTGTTGTTAAGGGTGATGGACTGAATCTATCACATTGTCATTATTTATATATTGAGAAAATCTAATTAAAGGGTGTACCTTTTGTTAGTGCACTTAAAAGTATAATGTATACTCGAATTTGCACTAGATTAAATATCATCTTTATGACGAGACTTCTAGGCAGATATCAGTCAAATCTAGGACGTGATCACTGGGTTGCTGCCAAGAAGGTTTTGAGGTACTTAAAAGGACAAGAGATTATATGCTAATTTACAGACATGTTTAATTCTTGCAGTTAGTAGGGTATTTAGATGTAAATTTTGCTGTCTATTATGATGACAAGAGGTCAATAGTAGAATACATATTTATGTTAGCAAGAAGTGCAATTAATAAAGTTCTATGTCATCTTCTACTATGTAAGCAGTGCTAGTAACATTTTTTTTTTTTAGGTTGTTACTTGGGCTATTAAGCTCCTGAACCTCATTAAGGAGTTGACCGTTTTTAATTTTATGGATTGGCCCATACGGTTGTATTGAGATAACAAATTTGTAGTATTATTTATTTACTACAGAGGTCTCAAGGGGTCTAAATATATGGTGGTCAAAATTTTTGACCAAAAGGAAACGGTACAGAAATGTGACGTAATAATATAATATATTTTCACAGATGATATGGTTGCAGATCCACTAATTAAAGGCCTACGCCCATGTGTATTTGAGTGACATGTCATTAACATGGGCCTAGGAGCATCATGAGATGCTGTTGTTTAATGGGAGCTATTTTGGCTTTATTCTGATAAAGGTTTCATCTGTGTTTGTTATACTTTGTAACAGTTTGATATGTATCAATTTTTGCATTCAATAAAATATTTTTGAATGTGTTGTTATTATGTTGAATACATATTGATAGAGTCTCAAGGGATTGTATAAACCTTGAGTGAAGGCTAGGGGCATCCGGTTATTAGCCTTGTGCATATTTCTTGTGATACATAAAGAAAGGTTAACCGTAAGGACAATACATATGTGGGTTCATTGGAACCATAAAAGCATTCTCTAGTGGCACAAGTTTTTTGTGTCGCTTAAGTAAGAGAATTGTGACTGACAAATGAGATCTCTCTATGAGAGATGTTATCCATTTGCCACACTACCATATTGAATCCATATCAATAAAGTTAAGAATATTTGTGACCATGGAAGGCTCTGTATGTATACATGCAGTTACCGCCATGATTCGGTGTTTAAGACTTTATGGGATAGGATTGACTATTAAAAATTATCTCTGGACCAAAGTGCGCATATACAATACGATTTCAATTAATATAGTCCAAGTGGGAGAATGTAAGAGTTTTTTCTAATTGTGGATTACATTAATTGATATTGTAATTTACCGTTTAACGTTTAGTGTTTTACGGGGTTTGGTCTAAGTTGAGATAGAATGTTTCTTAATTAGTCTAATATGGGCTGGCTAGTGTGGGCCGAGTTGAGCTTTGCCCGTAATGAGGGGGACTGGCTAGAAACTCTATAAATAGTGCTCAAGTCTCTCCTCTAACCCTTATTCTCACATGTATCCTCACCTAAGGAGTGTTTACATAACACTAAACGTGAGGGGGGTTGCCTCATTGAGCCAGTGATACGGAGGGCAATAGAGGAGAAGGACTTGCGCGTGGAACATTGGGTTTCCGCTTCCGCTTCAAGTACAATGGATCCTAAAACAGGTGCGTAAATCTTTATGATCTATTATGCATGTTCTTGTTCTAGTTATGGAGATCTTGGGGTTGTGCAATTCACATCCAACAAATTCTTGTACATTGAAAGTATTAGTAGTTTTGACTAGACTCTCCATTGCATTTGTATCATATGGTAATTGACGAAGTCCAAAAATACACCCTCAAACCCCATCTCTCTTTCTTTCTTTTCTCTTCCTCTACCGAAATAGAGTAGCCCACTAATCCAATCGCTAATGCCTATTTTGCCACCCATTACGAGCATTGCCAACTGTAGCCACGCAAGATGGCTGGTGTTTATATCAGCGGTTTCTAGTCAAAATTGGCCAAATTGACTATATTGAGAAATCATCAAAATGTTTACGAATCTATTGTTACAATTGAAAGGTTTACGACTAAATTGGCATAAGTGTAATTAGTTTAGGACTTTTTGGTACTTTTCCCCTTTCCAAATAAATTGGTCATGCTTGATTGATCATAGCTAACATTGTTAATTTCCCTTAATGGCCATATTTGGCCATATATATGCGCACGCGCCCCTTTACAAGTAAATGTTATGGCCAAGATGATATTGTTTCTCAGTGTATATAAACTTTGTACAAAGTTAGTCATGCATGCCAGTGAATATGATGATAAAGATTTTGTTTCAATCTTTACTAATCAAGTCATCACATCTGTCCGTTGGCCCATTTGCTCACGAACCTATGTACATGATATGATGAATTTCTTGGGACAGTGCAGGGCCAAAGTTTCACAAACGTTAATTTTGTACGAAGATCAGATTCTCGATACCTCTGTTGGTTTCTCAACAAATCTCAATTTTTAGGAATAAGTGCAATATAAGTCCTAAAACTTGTTACGAAAATGCAATTGAATCCTAAAACTTGCAAAAAGTGCAATCAAGTCCTAAAATTTGTCAAATTGATTCAATTGAATCCTAAAGTTAACACCGTCAAATTTATTAACGGAAAATGCTGACGTGGTGCGGACGTGTCATTTTAAATAAATTTTTATTTTCCACATGGCTTTTTTTAAATTATTTTTTAATTCAAAATTAGATTTAAAAACTAAAAAAGAAAATTTAAAATTTATTTAAAAAAATTGTTAAAAAAAAACAGACGAAATGGCCGCTCCTCCACCGCCGCCGCCCATCGCCGAAGGGGCTAGCGAATGGTTGCTGGCCGCCGCCTGACCAGAGTGAGGCCTTGCTGGCCCTAGGCAAGGGCTAGCGACCCTCGCCTGGTGCGGGTGAGGGCCGGCGACCCTCGCTTGGCGAGGGCGAGGGCGCCCAGATCTGGGCACGCCGACCCCCCCGATTGTCGCCGGCCCCTCCGGTGATGGGCCATGGCGGTGGCGATGGAGGAGCTGCCATTTCTTTTTTTTTTAATGGTTTTTAAAAAAGTAAATTTTAGTTTTTAAATCTAATTTTTTTAAAAATTGAATAAAAAATAATTTTAAAAGCCATGTGGAAAATAAAAAAATCATTTAAAATGCTACGTCTGTACCACGTCGGCATTTTCCGTTAGTAAGTTTGATGGTGTTAACTTTAGGACTCAATTAAACTAATTTGACAAATTTTAGGACTTGATTGCACTTTTTGTAAGTTTTAGGATTCAATTGCATTTTTGTAACAACTTTTAGGACTTCTATTGCACTTATCCCCAATTTTTAATACTTCAGTTACAAACATAACTTACGATCGATTGGATGAACGAGAAATGGAATGGAAAAACTGATAGCACGAAGGATCTCATCTATAAATATATATTATGTGTATTTATATATTTCGTATCTATATTTATTACATATATTAGGTATATTAGTATAGTTTATTATTTAATAAAATTTTTATTAAGGAATGATGGAAGGGAATAAAGAATAAATAAAAGAGAGGAAAAATAATTCAAAAAATAAGCAAATAAAGATGATGTAGAAGAACCCCAAATTTAAATCAACAAATTCAAATTTGAAACGGATCTTACTAATTCATTTTGCCTCTTTCTTCTATGTATCTCTGGTTCATTTTGAAGCTTTGCGATTCCGTAGTTCTTTGTTCATGTCAAAAGTCCATGGAAACGACGAGAAAGTTGGGACTCCTTCTCCTTTGTAAATCTCTAATCACGTCAAAAGTCTATGAAAGCAACAAAACAGTTGAAACTCCTTTTTCCCGTAACTCTGTATTCATGTTGAAGTTTCATGAATATGGCAAGTGAGTTAAAGTACTATATATTTCGGAATCACGAGGGAACAATCATGTCTTTGACTAGATTTGGCATTCATTGATTAATCTAACTCGTCGGTGTTGTTATAGTTTGTTTACATTTCTTATCATTGTTGAACTTGTTTATAACATAGATCATACAAAAATTATGAATGGATTAATTGAGGTTATCTTCGTTTGTGCATTTGTGATTTCTTTACCAATAAATTATGAAAAATTTTGACCATCTCCATTTGTGTATTTTTAAGTTCATTTACATTGATATGCCCATTCATACTAAATAATGGATATGATAACATATGAAAATATCTGGTTTTATCGCTACGACTCATCAAACAATTGATAGAATAAAAAAATTCTTAACTTTCATATTTCATCATATCCAGTTATATTTTGATTAGAAATTCATACAACCAAAAGTAGCCTGCTTTTATTGTTATTGAACCAAACAAAGACAACTCCCAAGCTTAACCTAGCGAGACCGTCAATATTGGTTCACAAAGAAATCATATACAACAACGAGGAGTCCATTCTTCAGGTCTGATAAGTAAGTGCTGGTCTGAACATAGCCTCGGGCCAGCCTAAAAAGGCCAGTTCCGCCCACAATAGGCATTTCCCTCACCTTCAACGACAACATGAAATTGAAGTCCATGTTGACGTCGGATAAAGGCTCATTGTCTTTTGTATGTGTGCATAAATGTATATATGTATTGTCGTTGAGTTTGGTTTGGTGTGCACGGGGATCATACCTAATGTGTAAAACCGAGGAGAGGTATACAGACTATCCAGAGTCATCGTCATTCATGTGAGTTGAGAGTATGGAAAAAAGATTTTTCTTTATTTGTGGATTCGAGTTTAATTCAGGATTGAGAAACACTTATAAGTGAATGTGAATAAGTGATTGTAATATTACTTTTTGCGATTATAGTAGGCCCATCTTGTCAATCTCCCCTATAAATTAAACACATAGTCGAATCATGTAAGTTCCTTATGTTCAGATTTTACATATGCACTTAATTTTTTACTCAAACGGTTTCGTTTGTTCACGGTTCCACGCTTGAGTTGCAAATTGGTATTGGAGCTTAGAATTATTATTGGTTGCTTGTTCTTCTACGAAATTCAAGGCGATGACCCCGATCTTTAAGGATCGGGTTTCGGCAAGTGCTTTTGCTTTCTTATGGTAAAAAATTGCTTCTCTCTCTACAAACTTTCTATAGCCTCCCCCTACCAATTCTTAATTGGTGGGTCTCTCCATTTCTTAACTATAGGAAAGCTTTCTTTGACTTGACTTCTAATTTTTGGCACGTTCAGTGAAGGTTAACAAACCAGAATAGAATAATGTTAGTAATCCAACGACCGTAGAATTATAGTGTAGGAAATTGTTTTGTAATAGAATGATTTGATGAATTCTTGTCCCATTTGAAGTATCAGTAGTTTTTGGGAGGCTCTCCATAGGATTTGCTGACGCCTATTCTGCCACCCACTGCGACCATCGCTAGTAGTCGCCAAAACACTTACAACGAATGAGGAACTGCCCAAACCATCTAGAATCGGATCAGACCAAATTGGAATAGCGATTCTATGGGGGCTGGTCCAGTTCCCAGTTCCAACTTAGTAAAACCGGTGAGTATAGGTCACCCACCCACCCACTCACTTGGATTGGATTGGACCAATATATCTATATATATATATTAAAAAAAATAAATTCTATTATAATTACTTAATTATTTTGTAGTATTTCGACTATTGTTACATTATGAGTGATCTTTTAAACAAATGGGTGGTATTGAACAATCTCTATAAATCAGTCGCATAGGTAAATCAATTTTGTAAATCAATCTTTGTACAGTTCACATTTTTCGTGCATAAAAGTGGGTTTTCAGAATTAATGATGTACAATGATCATTAATTTATTGTTTTCTATTCTATTATTAATTTTGTGTTTGGTCCTTAAACCCATACCGGGGCTCAAACTTAAGTGTTGAAAATAAAAAGAAAAGTTGTGTAATAACACCTGTATAATGATAATGGAATAATGTTATTTTTTTGGCCAAATATTAACTAGTGTTGAGCCCTCGCTACATTTGGTAAGGACGACCTTCACCTTGGCTGCAAGTGTCGAGCCCTCACCAAATTTGACAACCCTTGCATGTGGCCGGCAAGGGCCGCGACACCTCACCGATGTCGTCGCATCCCAAACCCTGATTAGATTTGGCGAGGGTGACCCTCGCCCTGGTCGTGAGGGTTGAGCCTTTGCCGAATCTGACGAAAGCCATGCTCGTTAGCCATAGGCGAGGGCCACAACACCCTCACCAATCCTCACCCATGGCCGGCCAAAGGGAAAGAATAGGAAAAAAAAAAGAGGGAAAAAAAGATAGAAATGGTAAATAAGAGAGAGAAACGAAGGGGAGAAAGAGAGAGAGAGAGGAGGGTTGCAGATTTTCTGAAAGATGGGCCCGCGAGTGACACGTGTGGCTCGGGGAATGGACTTGTGTAGAGCTGCTCTACCTAATATTTTCTCGAAAGTCAAAGGTTTAAGGTGAGTCCCATACTTTTCTCTCGTTTTTGCCCGTTACTCAATTTAAAAAGTTTGTTTCTTAGCTCCAAATTGCAAAAACCACAAATAATCGCAAGCCATGACACAAGAAGATAAACGAGTTTGAAATTTGAATCAATAAAACGGACATTCAAAAGTCGAAACTCTACCAAACAATCGGATTTCAATAATTGATAAAAAAATGGAGTCCCTCATATTAACGAAACCAGTCTGACTTACTCTACATAGACTAAAATCAATCATGAAGACGAGAAGCGAAGATTGAACTGATCCGGGGGAAAAAAAAAGAAAAAAAAGAAAAAACCAAAAAGACCTCCAGACTCGCAATCCTAAAGAGGAAAAGATGAAGAAGAACCATCGGACCGAGATGGAATTTTCATGTTCTTTGGTTTTTATCATTTCTTTTTTCCCTTAAAGCAGAATTTTTTCTATTTCTATCTTCTTCAGCCTATAGAGAAACGAGAAAGAACAGAAAAAATTATGTTTCAAGGTGAGATAACCCATGAAGGGTGCATTCGGTTCGATTTTCAAAAATGCTTTTGGGAAAGTAGAAAGAATTTTGGATTAAAAGGGTTCTTCAAAATGCTAGTAGTATTTAGTAAAGTGTATTTTAAAAATATATTTTAAAAAAAAACTTTGATGTAAATGCCATTCGGTAAAAATTGCATTTTGTAAATGAGTTTTTTGCTATTTTTTTCTTTTTTGCTAAAAACCTTAAACTAAGTCAACTCAGCCATTGGCCAGTCTCACTTGCTACTCATTGGTGGATGAGGTAAAGTTAGGGTTTTCGAAGGCAAATTTTGAAATTGTGAAGTTGAGCAAGGGCAAAATTGTAAGAAAGAAAAAGCCTATTTGCATTTTGGAGATGCAGTATTTCAAAATATCTCAGACCTGTCTTGGGCTAAAGGCTTTTAAAGAGTTTTGGAGATACAATTACATCTCTCCATAGCAATTAAGAAATTTTGCTAAATGACATTTGCATATCTTGAAAGGGCTATAAAGGACTTTGTAAATATTGAACCAAATGCATTCTAACTGGAGAACGAAGAGCTCGGCTTGCTACTCAGAGTACTTAGTCGCTCAAAATGTGTGCCAGACATGGACAAACACCTGCGACATGGCACTACTCAAGGACCTAGTTCCTTCAAGTCTAACATATGAAGAAAAGTTTAGTTGCGACATTAGTTGACACGAGAAAGCAAATAAAGGAAGTCCCGGACCTGCGACGCCGAATTGCCATATTATTCATTACCGAGAGACTGCCACGTTATTTTATCACTGAGAGCTCTTTGCAACTTGAACCTAAAACGTCAATAATGTAAGACATGCAGGTTGTACTCCGCCACAGCGGTCTTATTGGTTTGGCTGATGAAAACCGTGCTCGTGCGAACATAGCCCCAAGCGAACCGGAAAGCTCCGGTCCCGCCCACGATCGGCATCTCCCTGACCTTGAGACCCAAGTCGTTCCTCCCCAATATGGTCAGTACGCTCCTGTTGAGCTTGCCATCGGTGAACACTAAGTTCATGGCTTTGGTCAGAGCAGTCTTGATCTGCGAGGTGATGGCGGCAAGGGCTTGTGCTCGACTGATGACTTTCGACCCTGCTTCTGGTCCGAGGGCATTGTCCAACACTGAGACGGTGCCGAAGACTAGGTTGGTCGCGTTCCCGTGGGCTGCATACAAGATAGTGGCATTGCTCTCGTCGAACACCTCGTGCAGATAGAGGCGGAGGTGGGTTAGCGTCTCACTCCCAAGGCTGAGCAGCTCATCATAATTGCCTGAAAACTGGATTGGTCATTAGATTCCTTCCTTGAGATATTTATCATACACCTTCACATTTGGAGTAAGCTATCAATCAACCATCGACCCTCATACCATTTGTTGGGGACGTGCAGTAGAGACCTAATACCTTTGGCTTGGGAAGATCATCAAAATTGAGCTCAAGTCCAAACCGGTCAATATATCCAATTAGACTTATTTTTACTCAAAAACATAAGTTAATAAGTTATGTACCAATTAATATATATTAACTGCTTAATATCATATCAATTATCTAATGTGAGATTTCTCTAACACAACTATCGCGTCTATCCTAACATATGCAGCCGTGGTGGAGGACAGGCCTAACGCCGAGAAAATGATGATCAGCTTTGTTTGGAATGATGCGGCAATAATTGAGCAACGGGAAGGAACAAAATCATATGTGGTACAAGCGTTTGGCGATGGAAGATGAAGCAATGGAACTAGCTAAATAGCGAGGTGTTCGTTTTGGCATTATTTATCTACATGCAAGTGTCCCAAAAACCATTAAATGAAGACCGAATTGATAAAAATAAATACAAGATTTATGTGCGCCCGATGCATCTACAAGTAGTGGCATTTCCATCCAAATGTTGCTCCTTCATTTGCGAAAAATAACAAAGAAGTAAAGTCGCATGCTCTGTCCGATGGGAAAAAAAGTAAGGTAGATTGTCCAGACTCTCTAGATATTGCAAGATAAATTATAAAATCAACGACTTCTATATGTTTACGCATGGGCGGTGTCGGAGATGTGCTCTTCAGCTTTTACCTACTAGGAAAATGTCCTGATCTCGTTCCCGCATGCGTAAGGAAGAATTCTCACTGATGATGTTTTCGTAAAAGCAGTAGATTTTGCTGAATTGCAGCGTCGACCCGACGATGCGACAGTCGTTCTGTATATATTATGTCATGTTCCCATCCAAGACATACGCTCTCTATTTGTTGTTTTATTTTTGTTTTGATTCACTTTCTTCTCATTGTTTCTCACTTGCAAATATATCTTCTTGAGGGGAAATCATTATATCAAAACTATATCCATAAATGGCGCATGATCGAGCCATTGAATTTCAAGGAACACGTGCATGGATCAGAAGTGGGATCCATATGCAATCCAATAAGGATGAACAGTTTCAGATTTCGTTAAGTTTCATATATAAAATAATAAAAAGCAAAGATAAAAACACTTTGCAATTCATCAATGGTATAAGAATTCGATTTGGTACCTCATCCTCTTCACATGAATCACGAGATATGGGTTAGCTACCTCTCCATCGCCTGATGATTGCTCGGCTTCACTTTTGTTTTCACTCCAAGACGTCGCAATAACTTAGAGAGATATGATAGGATTTGGGAATAATATCATCCCCAGTAGCTTTTCCAGAGATGAGTGGCAGTCATTTTCGTGCACAATAAGGAAGTGAATACTTTTATATTTATTTCTTTAAATATAATTAGGAATTAAAGTAAAAAAAAATAGTGGGAGACACGAACGGGCCCTGACAAATGTATACTAATTAACTTGGAAGATCTATTCTAAAATTAACTCTCATATCATTTGGTTGCGTCGCAGGGGTTTGGTGTGGCTACTACTTTGTTTCCTAGGCACCGCTAGCATGATCGTGGGCTGAAAAACGACAGTGTGTGAAGGCTAAAAAACGACAGTGTGTGAAACCCTAGCCACAAATCTTTTCGAGAAAACGGGAAGACCTCTTCAATCGGTTTCAACTTTTGACTTCTATGTTTCCTTTCTCCTTTCTCCTTTTTTTTACCTGACTTCTATTAGAAGCTAAAATTTAGAGACAAAATCAGAGGAGGATCCACCATGTCAATTTTCTTGAATATGAAAATTAAATACCAAAAGATAAACAATTACGGCACTGTATTCAACTGGGGTACAGAGTTAGCCTGTGGTTGAGTATAGTGCCGTAAGGCATGCTAACTTTGCAGTGGGCCTTTCACCTACTCTCACTCATCTCAGGCGTGAGAGGCTACTATACCTGTCTACTCGGCAATAGCCGAGACTTCTGTTTTGACGTGGTGTCTACCTTTACCATCGTGAGGCTCCCAAATTTCCAGTTTATCTTTGTTTTATTGACAATGAGGGAATACGGGGGTGACATTGCGAGGTCCCCCACCCCAGGGTAGATCTCTCATCTATTTCTTCCCCTTGAGCTTTTTCAAGATCTGTTCAAATCTAATCAGTTTCAACTTTTGACTTCTATGTTTCCTTTCTCCTTTCTCCTTTTTTTACTTGACCTCTATCTTTTCTTATTAGAAGCTAAAATTTAGAGACAAAATCAGAGGACAACCCACCATGTCAATTTTCTTGAATATGAAAAATTAAGTACCAAAAGATAAACAATTACAAGTAGAAAATTATTATCACTTACTAAAAAGAAATTGTTAATGTCATTATAAAAATCTATTAACTTAAAAGATGAAAAAAACACTTATAACGTTGGCTTTGAAATTAATAACAAAATCATTGTAGATATTGTTCATCTTGCTTTCATCACAACCATTATTTTCCTTAGTGAAGTTCAATACAAGCTCCATCCATCTAAATGAGATTAAAAGAAAAATCGAGTATTGTATGTCTAATATATATACACACACACAAAATTTGACGACAATGAATACCTCTTACTTTCTTGCAATATAAAAGTAGAGATTAAGGAACTTTTCTCCACATTTTGACTTAATCGATCATAAAATCCTACAATAATTGAAAGTTCAAAGTGTGCAAGATATTTACAAAACCTTTATTTGAGAATAATATCCAACTAATCTTTTTCTTTGGTCAAAGAATTATATCTACTATTTTAAAAGTTGCAATTTAATTCTTGTAGTAGTACTTTAGCTGGTATGTCCATGATGAGGTGCGATTAGAACGCACCGTTTTGTTTTGATGCGTTACGATGGAAAGACACTAATGGAGGGGTGCGAAGGGAGACGTATAAAAGCCTCCCGAACACAACTGTTGAAAGGTAGGCAGATCATTTGCACCAGTTTTCTCTCCATTTCCATCAAGAAAGAAGAAAGCATTTCAATTTCAATTTTGCAAGAACAATCAACATTTACGCCGTGGAAATCGGGTGTTTTCCTTGTGATTGCATCCAGACCAATGTGACGTATTGTTGTTCGTGATTCATCCACAATTCAGTGTTCGTTCCGGGGCTATTTGCTGTTTGCGCATCGGAATCAGGTAAGTCGTCTTCCGCCGACATGAATTCCATCATTGGTATCAGAGCCCGATCGTAGTTTCTGCCTTTTTTTTCATTGAATTTTCCAGTACACCATTTGATATCGAGATTAAGAGTATGATATCTACACTGGTTGGATGTTTATTAATCGAAATTGATATGTGAATCGTCGAAAAATCGAACCAAAGTGAAGAACGGGTTCGGGGTTGCGTGCATCCGTGCGGTTTTGGCCAATTTTCGAAATATGTTTTTGGCTAAAATCAACTTTTGAATATACAGAGTGAAAGAGCTTGTCGAGACGAGTCCGACGATGGGTCGATCGCCGCCGGAAGACGCCGGACGCACCCACACTCGCAGCCAGAAGTCGCTGCGCATGGGCACCACATGCCTGAAGCGCTGGCAAAGCCAGCGCGTGCGCCACACGCTCTGGTCGGCGAACCGGCACGTGCGCGACGCGCGCTGGCTGGCGAACCGGCACGCGCCAGTCGACGAACCGGCGTGTGATGACGTCACTGTGACATTATCCAACGGTCGGTAACCGTTTGGATGACGTCATCGCCGGTGGCAGTTGCCGACCGGTCACCGGCTGGCGACCGACTCGGGATCCGACCCGACCCAGGATCCGACCGACCGTTGACCGGTCAACGGTCGGACTGGTCAACCGGTCCGGCGGTCGAACTGGTCGGACCGGTCACCGGTCGAACCGGTCGGACCGGTCGGACCGGCCAAGAGCCATTTGGCTCGCTGGCGCGTGCGCCACACGCGTCGCGCACTCAGGCGGCTCGTGTAGGCGCGTGCGAGCTCCGATGGGAGCATGGTCGGCGGCGTTTGGTTCGTATGAGTGTCCTCTACACTTTGTATAATTATTTTATATTTTTTGAATTTCATAAATGTATGAAAATGCGTAGGAAACCCTATGTATGCATATTTTTGGGGTTTAATGCATAGTTTATTCATTTGTAACTTGTATTTTCTTGTGTTTTAGAAAATACAGTAGCTAGCTTGTGTGGAAATGATGTCATATATGCTGTGTAAAGCTTGGTTCGATGATATCATGTATATAGTTTGATATACTTGCAATTATCTAGTTACTAGAAAATTCGAACAATGGTAGGAAATCCATTACATGTTGAATTGCGATTATGATTATAGTTACAGCATGATTTTTTTTTTTTTGTACATTGATTCATATCATGCTATGTTATTGAGTAAATGGAAAAATGTAGAAATTACATGAGGTGATGTAATTATTTTTCCTAGTGGGAGTTCGTAGGTTGGTAGAATTCAAGGAAGTTCTCACCTAGAACTTAAAATTTGTGCAAATTAAACTAATTAATGATAATAAAACAATCGCACATAGAAGTTGATTGGGAACATGGTGAACTTTTGTTTCTGTGTCTTTTGTTGAATTATCATTAATTTAGTTTGTCTTTGCTGCAAATTAAATATGTGTGTTACTCTGATAAAGTGTGCTAGTATTGATTCTGCGTTTATTATGTCAATGTGTTATAGCAATTGATTATGGCTTCGGCATCCAAGACCATTGTGGCTGACCTCAATAAGGGTGAGAAGTTGTGACAATTATGATATTTGGCACCGAAAGGTTCAGTACATCCTTGAGGAGCAAGAGGTTTTGGAAACCCTCAACCACACCATGGATCAACCTGAGCATAGAACTTCAGCTCAACACAGGAGAGATCTGGAAGCTTATCAAGCTTGGAAAAAGAAAAATAACATTGCTCGCATCACGTTGCTGAGCTGTATGCAAGATGATCTCATGTGTGAGTTTGAAAGTTATGATAAAGCTCAAGCTATGTGGGTTGCCTTGAAAGATAAGTTTGCGGGTACATCTGCCACTAAGCTGAGGAGACTCACCATCAAGTTTGACACATTCCGAAAGCGCCCAAATGTAACGATGAGGCAGCATCTTCGGGAGATGTCAAACATGATCCGTGAGCTGAAGACGGCAGGTCACTCCCTTACTGATGAACAGCAAGTTCAGGCTGTTATAAGGTCTCTTCCTGACAATTGGGAGCATATGAAGAATCAATATGACGCATAATGAGAATATTGTCACTTTTGATGATATTGCGCGTCATTTGGAATTAGAGGATGAGCGCCTAGAGGCTGCGAGATCCTCTACCCATGCTTATGTTGCTGAATCGAGTTCGCGCAAGGCTTCGGGCTTCAAGCGCAAATGGAATTCTCAATTTAACAACAAAGGGAAGAGGACTGATCAGGCACCTAAGAGGGCTAAGACCTTCCGACGCAAGAAGCGTGGTGGGAAGAAGGACAAGGCCAAAATGGAGTGCCACAATTGTGGCAAGATGTGTCATTTTGCTCGTGAATGCACTGAGCCGAAAAAGGTACCCTATTACTTCATTACTTTGAGTAATGCTTTTGTTTCTAGTACTGTAATGTTTGCTGAAACTCATCCAATGTGGACTGTAGACTTATGAGCAACAGACGATGTAGCTAGAGACCGAGAAGCATTTGTGGAGTATCGTTGGATACTGCCTGGAAGAAGATGGATATATGTTGGGAATAACTCAAGAGTTGAAGTGAAGGGTATCGGCACATGTAAATTAATCTTACGTGGTGGTCGAAACCTGTTCCTACATGATGTCCTTTATGCTCCAGATATTCGACGAAACTTGGTCTCTGTAGTTGTTCTTCTTAACTTAGGTTATGTATTGAATTTTCATGGTAATTGTGTTGACATTTTGTATGGAACAGTTTATTATGGTTCAGGTCATGTATCGAATGGTTTTATGGTGTTAGACATTGACTATGATCAGTACAATGTTAATGTTGATGGTTGTTTTTCTTTAATTGCATCTTCTAATAACGTTGAGATTGATGCAAGTACTTGGCATGCTAGATTAGGTCACATTGGATTGCAAAGAATGCAAATATTAGCTAGAGAAGGCCTTTTAGGGTCACTCACTAATGTTAGTCTATCTGTATGTGAACATTGTCTAGCGGGAAAAGTAACTAGAAAACCATTCGGTAAAGGGACTAGAGCTGAATTTCCATTGCATCTCATACATTCTGACATTTGTGGTCCTTTGAATGTGAGGGCGAGGCATGGAGCCTCATATTTCATCACTTTCATAGATGACTTCACATGTTTCGGTTATGTCTTTTTGATCTCCCATAAGTCGGAAGCATTAGACTGCTTTAGACGATATATAGCGATGGTAGAGAATCAATTGAACAAGACAATAAAGGCATTGAGAACCGATCGTGGACGTGAGTATCTATCGGAGCAATTTAAGGCTCTTTGTGATGAAAATGGAATTGTACGACAATGGACTATTCCTGGTACTCCACAACAAAATGGGGTAGTTGAGAGAAGGAATAGAACCCTATTGGAAATGGTTAGGTCTATGATGGCGTAAGCAAATTTACCTATCTCCTATTGGGGAGATGTGTTATTGACTGCTGCCTATATACTTAACCGAGTGCCCTCAAAATCGGTCACTTCCACCCCTTATGAATTATGGACTGGCAGGAAACCAGACTTGAGTAGTCTACGTCCATGGGGATGTGCAGCTTATGTTCATGATTCTTCCCATAAACATGGCAAATTAGGTCATAGAGGGAAGAAATGTATCTTTATAAGATATTCCGAACACTCCAAAGGGTACGTGTTCATAGGTGAACAAGCTGATGGAAGTGTGACCGAAATGGAGTCACGAGATGTCACGTTCTTGGAGAACGATTTTCCTAATAGAGGTGAGATTGATAAGGATTTCCAATTATATGAGATGGAAGATCCTAATAACACACCCACTAATGTTGTAGAGGGAAATGAAGATTTACCTCAACACACAAGACCTAGTGGGAGTGTTGCATCGCCTGACAAATCGAATTCGAGAGAAATTCAATTGCGTAAAAGTAATTGTAAAAGTATTCCCCGTCGTCGTTTTGAGATTGAAGGGGAAGCATTTATGATTGCTCAAAAAGACGATGCCGAGCCTAAGACTGTTCATGAGGCTCTCTTATCCTCTGATAAGGAAGAATGGAGAAAAGCTTTGGAAGATGATATGGAGTCAATGAGGGCAAATCATGTCTGGGACTTAGTTGATCTACCACCCAATCACAAAGCCATTGGAAACAAATGGGTCTTCAAGATTAAGCGTAAGGTGGATGGATCCATTAAAAAGTATAAGGCTCGCCTTGTGGCAAAATGTTATACTCAACAATAGGGTATAGACTATGAGGAAACTTTTTCACCAGTTGTAAGGTTTGCCTCAATATGCCTTATTCTAGCCATCGTTGCACATTTGGACCTTGAATTACATCAAATGGATGTAAAGACGGCATTTCCCAATGGAGAATTAGATGAGGAAATCTATATGAAACAACCAATAGGTTTCATAGCTAAAGGTCAAGAGCATAAAGTTTGCAAGCTTCATCGCTCAATATATGGTCTTAAGCAATCATCTAAACAGTGGTATCTTCGTTTTCATCAAGCCATAACCACTTTTGGCTTCACGATGATCGAGGAAGATCACTGTGTATATGTCAAGCGGTCCAAAAATAAATTTGTGATTTTATCACTTTATGTGGACGATATTTTGTTGGCTGGAAATGACAAGGTTTTGGTTATCACCATAAAAGAATGGTTGTCCTCTAATTTTGAAATGAAGAACATGGGAGAAGCTGCTTATATATTAGGAGTTAAGATCGAAAGAGATCGATCAAGGAAACTCCTTACTTTATCACAAGAGTCTTATATTATGAAGATTCTTGAACGTTTTAATATGCAGCACTGTAATCTCATTGATACCCCTGTCATGTAAGGTGAAGGCCTAAGTATTGAGATGTGTCCTAAGACTACAGAAGAAATTAGAGCAATGGAAACTGTTCCTTACGCTAGTGCGGTCGGAAGTTTGATGTATGCCATGATGTGTACTCGACCCGACATATGTTATGCTATGGGATTGGTGAGCCGATATCAATCAAATCCCGGTCAAGCACACTGGAAAGCAGTGAAGAGGATCTTAAGATACTTGAAGGGCATTATGGACTATCGACTTTGTTATTAAGGGAGTGATTTACGCCTATTAGGCTATTCAGATGCTGATTGGGGTGGAGACCTGGATGAGCGTAAATCGACTTCTGGATATACGTTCTTGCTCAATGGAGGTGCAATTTCTTGGAATAGCAAGAAACAGACATGTACGGCCTTGTCTACGATGGAGGCAGAATTTATTGCATGTTCTGCTGCAGTGCAAGAAGCAGTCTGGCTAAAACGTTTCTTGGAAAATTTAGCCACTGTCACTGAGGTTCCAAGACCGGTGATAGTTTATTGCGATAGTCAAGCAGCCATTGCTTATATGAAGGATCCCAAGTATCATGGAAGGATGAAGCACATTGACATAAAGAACAACTTCATCAGAGAAATTATAGCGCAGAAAGAAGTGATCCTACAATACGTTTCAACCAATAGAATGGTTGCTGATCCATTTACGAAGGCTATTCCTAGAGACATATTCTTGACCCACAGGATGTCACTAGGATTGCGTAGAATGTGATATGTGTTATTGTAGAGGATTATTGGTTTATGTATTTGTGAACATATGTATTGTACTTGTTTGTTTATTAGTAAATTGATATTTTATCAATAAGTACGAATACAGTATGAGACTAGCATTACACACATATATTATTGGAAAGTATGTCAGCAGGCAATGATTGGCTTACTCACACGAGCAATCGCCTCAAGTGTTATAGATAACACGTTGAGATGAGACGTTATGTACAAATAAACGCTGAGGAGCAAGTTTAGTACATAAAATGATATGTCGCCTTGATTAGAGTCAAGATGAGGTCTGTGATTTATTTATAATACGACCGAACATGATAGTCCCATAATCATGTATGCCTGTAAGATGCCGGATGCGAGTACTTAATTGGGCGTTATAGGAAGCGAGCTAATTTAGCACTCGAGCTAAACATGAGTATGTGAGAAGCACGTGACTATGTTTAGGCTAAGATCCGTATAGTGGATATAATTAATAAATGACATACGCTCTTATAGAAAGACCACTATAGCATGTAATTCATACTACATGTGCATTGTACGACCGACAAGGGAAGGTGAGTAAAATTATTCCTATTTACTCATCGTGTGAGTCCTTGAGGTAATTTATAATTTACCTCATTTTGTGCCCTATGTTACTTCTGACTATGTTCTCGAAGTGAAAGATCAATGTTGCTACTTTAGCATGTTATTGGCGGTCATGAATGGATATGGCCTTATGGGACGTGTCTAGGAAAGCAGTTGTTCTGAAATAGAGAGAGACATGAGTGCGAAGGAAGACTATTGTTGTTTTACATCTATCACATGTATTTATTGGTCGACCAATTATATCACCTTTATGTGGTTGCGGATATAATTGTAAATACATGGTGTTTTGAGAATAGTCAAGTATAGCCTTTAAGGGATAGGTATACTTGGACTGATGTAATAAAATATGTCTAGGGCACTGTGAGACATCGATTGTTTATTTCTTTTCGGGGTTGTAGCCATTATGTCATCCCTAACAGGTGCATAATTTGAGCTCCCAAGTGCAGGTGTACTCACTGGTCACACGGCTTATTTGCCAGTATGAATTGTTTTGTAAAGTTTATGAATGTTGAATGCCTTATATTCTTAATAGAGCGCTATCAAGCTCATCATGTTCGAGTGAGAGATGTAGTAGTACTTTAGCTGGTACGTCCATGATGAGGTGCGATTGGAACGCACCGTTTTGTCTTGATGCGTTACGATGGAAAGACACTAATGGAGGGGTGCGAAGGGAGACGTATAAAAGCCTCCCGAACACAACCGTTGAAAGGTAGGCAGATCATTTGCACCAGTTTTCTCTCCATTTCCATCAAGAAAGAAGAAAGCATTTCAATTTCAATTTTGCAAGAACAATCGATATTTACGCCGTGGAAATCGTGTGTTTTCCTTGTGATTGCATCCAGACCAATGTGAGGTATTGTTGTTCGTGATTCATCCGTAATTCAGTATTCGTTCCGAGGCTATCTGCTGTTTGCGCATCGGAATCAGGTAAGTCGTCTTCCGCCGACATGAATTCCATCAATTCTTTATATTTATGTTATCAGTTTGATTAAAATCGATCTCTTCACAAGGCTTTTTCTTATAATTAAAGTATATCTACTCAAATGGCACGGTTATGGAAGCATTTTCCTTACTTTTTTGCATTAATCTATGCTAAATTTAGGACGGTCTAGTAAAATCAATTTACCTTGAATGCATTTCTCATAAATTGAACAGATATTCGGTAGACTGCGGAACCAAACTTAACACGACGAACTGATCGTGCACTTCCTAGTTTTGAACAGGACACACACAACATCTCAACTGAAACTGTAGTTATTCACCTTCATGGACAGAAATAGAACTTCCATTATTATCGCGGAGATCGTTCTTGTGCGTTCATCATCGGTGATGTATTGCGTAAGCATCGTACTGCACAATCGCATTCCTCGTCGTCTTGTTGAAATCGTAAGTCCTCAGCTGAATAAATCCGCGAGCGAACCGGAAAACGCCGGTCCCGCCGACGATCGTCAGCTCTCTTGGATTTTTCAGAAGCGGGGTCTGCCCCAACACGCTCAACGTGCTCCCGTTGTACGCGCCTTCCGTGAAAACCAAGTTCATCGTCATGGTGAGGCTCAGCTCGCTTTGTGATGACAACGCGTATATTGCTTGAGCTCTCCCGACAAGCGCCGAGTTCAGGTCTGGGCTCACGGTCAACGGGTCGTCAAGAACCGCGACGGTGCCAAAAAGCGTAGCTGACGCATTCGCTGTCGCTGCTTGGGCGACGGGCACGGCAGTAGGGTGTCGGCCGGTTACTGTGTCGTGGAGATAGAAGCGAAGATGGGTCATCTTCTTGGGTTTGAGCCGGAACTGATCTCGAGCAGATAGTTCTCGAGCGAACATGGTCTCCGATTTGATCACAGTGAGAAAGGCGAGGGAAAAGGAGAAGGCCAAGATGGTGAAGCTTGTGTTGCAGGGGGCCATTAGAGAGAGAGAGAGAGAGAGAGGTTTGATGTGTGTCAGAGAGGCTAATGACGTTTATATATGGTTCAGTGAAGCTTAATAAACCAAAAGAGAAAGATGTTAGTTGTGCAGTAGCTGTAGAGTGATAGTTTCAGGAAGTTGGTTTGTAATAAAATGATATTCCGAACTCCTGTGGGGTACTTCAACATGACACGTTCACGATAAATAATGCTATATGTGCTATAGATTATTCTTGCATTTTATGCACGTATGCTTTTATAGAACTAACATTATTTTAATGCACAGTCTAGTCGACATCCATAAAATCAATGCTAACATGGATGATTGCTATATGCATTAGCTGCCTCAATTATCTCAGAGATAATAAAAGAAGCTTTCCAAAAGCTAACACGTCTTTTACTTACAAAGTGAAATTATAGTTATCAATCGGACATCACCTGCTAGCGACTAAATTTAGCCTCGCTAGAGTGTTGCTGGCGGCTTGAATCCTCGCTGATGACATCGCATGAAGTAGGGACATTTCCAACATTATGATATATTATCGAGGGCAGAGTTGGAAGAAAAATAAATGTATTTGCACTTAGGAAATGCTCAAAATTCAAAATACGTCTGAACCTACCTTGATTATTAGAAGCCTTTGAGAATGTAATTGCTTCTTTTCAAAGTTCTCTAAAAAATTTTGCCAAATGATATTGAACACAAGATGACGTGTGTGGGCCATTAGAAAAGGGGGCGGGGGGAGGGTGGTTTGATGTGTGTTAGAGAGGCTAATGACGTTTATATATGGTTTGGAGGAAGCTTAATAAACCAAAAGAGAAAGATGTTAGTTAGAGTGATGGTTTTAAAAAGTAGTTTTGTAAAAAAATGGTAGTGCTGAATTCTTGTAGGGTACTTCAACATGACAGACTCACGAGAGATAATGCTATATGTGCTATAGATTATTCTAGCATTTTATGCGTGTATGCTTTTATAGAACTAGCATTTTTTTAATGCAAAGTGGAGTCCACATCCATAAAACCAATGCTAACATGGATGATTGTTATATATATTAGCTGTATAAACAACTACTGAGATAATGAAAGATACTTTCCAAAAGCAGGCATGTGTTTTACTCACAGAATTAGTGAAATTATAGTTATCAATCGGACATCAAGCGACAGTCACTTGAGATTGGGCTGTAAGAGTTTTCCTAATGTTGATTACATTAATTGATATTGTAATTTACTGTTTTTACAGTTACCGTAAAACATGGTTGGTCTAAAGTGAGATAGAAGGTTTCTTAATTAGTTTAATATAAAACTGGCTAGTGTGGGTCGAGTTGAGCCTGACCCGTAATGAGGGGGCCTGACTGGAAACTCTATAAATAGTGCTCAAGTCTTTCCTCTAACCCTAATTCTCACATGTATCCTCACATAATGAGCGTTAACCTAACGCTAAAGGTGAGGGGGCCGTCTCATTGAGCCAGTGATGCGGAGGGCAATAGAGAAGAAGGACTTGATGCGTGGGTAATCCCTTTGATGCGTGGATAATCCCTTTTCCGCTTCCGCTTTAAAGAACGATGGCTCCCAAAACAGGTGCGTTAATCTTTCTACTCAATTATGCATGTTCTTGTTCTAGTTATGGAGATCTTGGTGTTGCGCAATTTGCGTCCAATATGGGTGACCTCAAGCGAGGCTGTCAACGCCAAATTTGGCCGGTTGGCAACAAGATTTGGCTTCATGAGAGTCTCGCCGATGACGTAGAGTGAGTTAGGGATATCTTCAAAATTATGAAATTTTACCAAGGGCAAAGTTGGAAGAGAAATAAATGTATTTGTATCTAGGAAGTGCTTAAAACTCAAAGCACCTCCAAACCTACTTGGATTAAAAGCCTTTGGAGGCCTTTCGAAATACAATGCATCTTCTTAAAGCTCTCAAAAAATTTACCAAATGATATCTGCATTTGTCCAAAAGAATTTGGGGCCAAATCCACTTGACTAAGTAGCTTCTAAACCCATCCATAGTGCCCCAAGCGTGACTGTATCCAAGGATCGACAGTCAAGATGAAGACAACAAGCGCACACACTTTTAATGCGAGAAGATATAATGCATTGA
Source organism: Eucalyptus guilfoylei (assembly GCA_016097605.1). NCBI lineage: Eukaryota > Viridiplantae > Streptophyta > Magnoliopsida > Myrtales > Myrtaceae > Eucalyptus > Eucalyptus guilfoylei. Next base: position 30,965,870 of record CM027860.1, read on the forward strand.
AGTGGTTTCATCTCTTCCGATTCCTTATATTATCGTTTTCATGACACATTTCAATTCCTTATATTTTCCATCTCGATGTACTTCCAATTCCAAACGTTTGAGTTCCGTATGATTTCAATTCGAATGCACTTTACTTTCCAGCACAATTAAATACTTAGAATTCGCACTCCATCTACGTCTCATTTGTGCATTTTGTGCCCAAGTGCTGAATCGCGAGATATAGGTCGCTCTCCAATTATTTGAGATAGAATCGCGTTGGCATACAATGATTTTCATCAACATCCTTTTTGGCACGCTCAATATCGATTGTTTCCAATAATGTCATATAATATATATACAAGGAAATATAATATGCTTTTGCTTTGTCTCTATAAAACTTTGCAATTTTAATTAAATGATCCAATTTCATTGATGCTAGATGTCATTATAATAACTCGGAATTACGTTGGCATACTTTTGAGAAATGGAAAAGTAAAAGAAATTACAATCGCAGGAAAAGAAGAAGAAGAAGAAAAGTCTGGCAAATTAAAAGAAAGAAAAGAGTAAAGTCTAGAATATGTTTGTATCGGTGTTATAATCTATGGGTTACCAAACGAAAGATAGAATCATGAAATATCATAACCCATCAGTACCATCTCATAGATTGTCCTGACAACTAATTTGCATGGCCAAACCAAACATTTTTCTAGAGCTAACTTTGTTAATGTCAAAATTTAATTTTTGGTGGCATTGCTACATTTTTCTTTTTGATAAGTAAAAAGCTGATTGGCGCTAATGACCCCTTCTATTACCATAAGGGTTCTACATCCGTTACGGGATGTTCCACTTGAGCTATATCTACATTGTATCACCCTCGCGATTTAAGGATATGAAGTCGGTGAGTCTAGTACAACATATGTCGTAATTACACAGTTTATTACAAGTCATGAATTAAGCTTGTGACCTTATGTAAGATAGGTGATTCAATTATCACTGAGCTACTCATCGTGGTGGCCAATGGGTTTTAATTTTTGTTCACCTAACATAGTTACTAAAAACCTAAGGGTCACGTAGAAGCTAATACGCACGTGATTGTTGCAGATCACGTCTCTATCTCATATCTATTAATTGCGATATGGGGTTTGATTAAGAAACTTTCCCGACTTAAATACAAACAATGCGAGTTCAAGTATAGATAACATGTCACCAAAAAAAAGGCCATCTCGCTTTGGGATGCAAACGCCGCCAGGACCTGTACCACGCCCACGTTCTTCGAGCTCGCCCCACAGTCAACGCATTGTCGAAAATCGTCATGGTACCATGGTTTTCTGTTTGGTTCTTCTGTCACTACCATGTAGTAGGCTGGCTTCACAAGTACTTCAATCTTTAAAGGTTCAATTTCTAACCCTTCCGTAACTTTGAGCATAGACGATAAAGTTACAAGTGCATCTGCAAACTGATTGTGAGATCTTGACAAGTACTCGAGTGATATTTCGTCAAACTCCTTTACAAGGTCTTCCAGATAATCATGGTAAGAAACTAGTTTGGCTTCTCTAGTCCTCAATTTTCCGACAGTCTGGAGGATAATAAGTGCGAAATCACTGAACACCTTCAACTTGCTAACTTCCATTTCAATGGCTATCTGAAGGCCAAGAATGCACGCTTCATATTCAGTTATGTTGTTGGTGCAAAGAAATATCAACTTTGCAGCTATAGGATAGTGTTGACCATAAGGAGAGATTAGAACTGCTCCAGTACCAAACTCGGATAGGTTAACTGTGCCATCGAAAAACATGGTCCACAACTCCTTTTCCATTGTCAAAATACGATCATCCAGGGAATCATATTCGTCTTCATCTTGTATCCTCATAGTGCCATTCGCTAACATGTCCGCAATTACTCGACCTTTAAATGATTTTTGTGGTACACTTTGCATGTCAGACTCGGAAATCAGGATTTGCCATTTCGCTAATTTTCCCACCAAAGCTGGTTGTTCCAACAAGCACTTGATAGGGTCATTCTCACAGACTAGAAACGTCTAGTAATGTAGGGTGTATTGCCGCAGCCTATGTAAAACCCATACTAAAGCAGCACACATCTATATGCAAGTGTCCCAAAAACCATTAAATAAATATTAAATTTTTTATAGGAGTTTTAAGATACATGTGTGACGGTGCATTTTTTACAAGTATATACCTACAGCGAGAATGCCTTGACCTCGTACCCCCATGCGAGAAGAGAACTTGTCACCGGTGGTGTTTTCTTAAAAGCAATTCGTTTTGCCGATTGCAGCATTTACCCGATGATGGGACTGTCATCCTGCATCTGTTATGCCATGTTCCTATGTTAACATTGCAGATTGTGACCTTGTTTTTATCATTTTTCTAGACATATGCTCTCTAGTTGTTATTTTCTCCATTTTGATTCTCTTTCTCCTCATTGTTTCTCACTTGCAAATGCATCTTTTTAAGGGAAATTCTTGCCTTGGAGCAATATCTATGGTGAATAAAGTTACCTGCATTAATTTTTACACACTACACTATTTTGAACTTTTGAGATGGGCCATCCGTAATGTGGCTAACATGATTTGGTGGATGTTTTGCTTAAGAATATACTATTTGGGCCAGACTATATAGACTTTACTTTTCACTTAATATAAATCTTGCAGTGGACCAACTTTAACTTTCCTTACTTCGAAACACCTAAAACTTTCCCAATATATAAATATTGAAACGTGAATTCATGTGTAATTTAAATAATTCTTTAAATTGTGACGAGAAAATAAAAACCTACTTTTTGCTTTTGCTTTAAAGTGGAAACAAACGATCATCGTGCGATTTACGATTCTGTCTCATGTGTATCCAAACAATCATTGTACAATCTGAAAGAAACTCTTCAAGTTGACATACGATACCAAAGAAAGCAAATAAAGGAAGTCCTGGACCTACGAGATTGTACTGCCATATTATTCTTTACATGTACTCAAAAAGGCACAATTGCTGCCGAGCATCCAAATGGTCTCCGAGAAGCTGCGCACATTATTTCATCACAAGAACCGAAACAAAGCAAAAGCAGAGCTCTTTTTAACTTGAACGAACTTAAAACGTCAATAATGCAAGACGGACACGTTGTACTCCGCCACCGCGGTCTTGTTGATTTGGTTGACGAAAACCGTGCTCGTGCGAACATAGCCCCGAGCGAACTGGAAAGCTCCGGTCCCGCCCACGATCGGCACCTCCCTGACCTTGAAATTCAAGTTGTTCCTCCCCGCTATGGTCAGCACGCTCCCGTTGAACTTGCCATCGGTAAACAAGAAGTTCATGATCAACGTCAGGGCAGACTCGGTCTGCGAGGCGATGGCCAAGAGGGCTTGGGCCCGGCCGACGACTTTCGAGCCCGCTTCGGGTCCGAGGGCCAGGATATCGTTCAACACTGAGACGGTGCCGAAGACCAGGTTGGTCACATTCCCGTGGGCTACGTACACGACGGTGGCATTGCTTCCGTCGAATATATCATGCAGATAGAGGCGGAAGCGGGTTAGCTTCTCGTGCCCAAGGCTGAGCGATTCGGCCTCGTCGAGTTCCTGTGCGGTGGTGGCGGAGGAGAGGACTAACGCCAAGAGAATGAGGATGAGGTTTGTTTGGAACGACGCGGCCATAATTGAGCAAAGGGGAGGAAGAAATTCTACGTGGTAAGAATGTTTGGCGATGGAACATGAAGCATTATTTTAATGCATAGTCTAGTCCACATCCATAAAATCAATGCTAACATGGATGATTGTTATATGTATTAGCTGCCTAAATTATCTCAGAGATAATAAAAGAAGCTTTCCAAAAGCTAACACGTCTTTTACTTACAAAGTTAGTGAAGTTATAGTTATCAATCGGACATCACCTGCTAGCGACTAAATTTGGCCTCGCTAGAGTCTCGCCGCTGGCTTGAATCCTTGCTGATGACATCGCATGAAGTAGGGACATTTCCAACATTATGATATATTATCGAGGGCAGAGTTGGAAGAAAAACAAATGTATTTGCACTTAGGAAATGCTCAAAATTCAAAATATGTCCGAACCTATCTTGGTTATTAGAGGCCTTTGAGGATGTAATTGCATCTTTCCAAAGTTCTCTAAAAAATTTGCCAAATGATATTGAGAGTCAACACAAGATGATGTGTGTGGGCCATTAGAAAGGTGGGGGGGGGGGTGGTTTGATGTGTGTTAGAGAGGCTAATGACGTTTATATATGGTTCGGAGGAAGCTTAATAAACCAAAAGAGAAAGATGTCAGTTGTACAAATAGCTGTAGAGTGATGGTTTTAAAAGCAGTTTTCTAATAAAATGGTAGTGCTGAATTCTTGTAGGGTACTTCAACATGGCAGATTCACGAGAGATAATGCTATATGTGCTATAGATTATTCAAGCATTTTATGCGTGTATGCTTTTATAGAACTAGCATTATTTTAATGCAAAGTGGAGTCCACATCCATAAAACCAATGCTGACATGGATGATTGTTATATATATTAGCTGTATAAACAACCACTGAGATAATGAAAGATACTTTCCAAAAGCAGGCATGTGTTTTACTCACAAAATTAGTGAAATTATAGTTATCAATCGGACATCAAGTGATGGTCACCTGAGATTGGGCGACCTCAGGCGAGGCTGTTGACGCCAAATTTGGCCCGTTGGCAACAAGATTTGGCTTCACGAGAGTCTCACTAATGACGTAGAGTGAGTTAGGGCTATCTTCAAAATTATGAAATTTTACCAAGGGCAAAGTTGGAAGAGAAACAAATGTATTTGTATCTAGGAAATGCTTAAAACTCAAAGCACCTCCAAACCTACTTGGGTTAAAAGCCTTTAGAGGCCTTTCGAAATACATTGCATCTTGTTAAAGCTCTCAAAAAATTTGCCAAATGATATTGACATTTGTCCAAAAGACTTTGGAGGCCAAATCCACTTGACAAAGTAGCTTCCAAACCCATCCATAGTGCCCCAAGCGTGACTGTATCCAAGGATCGACAGTCAAGACGAAGACAACAAGCGCGCACACTTTTAATGCGAGAAGATATAATGCATTGTAGTGGTTTCATCTCTTCCGATTCCTTATATTTTCGTTTTCATGACACATTTCAATTCCTTATTTTTCCATCTCGATGTACTTCCAATTCCAAACGTTTGAGTTCCGTATGATTTCAATTCGAATGCGCTTTACTTTCCAGCACAAATAGATACTTAGAATTCGCACTCCATCTACGTCTCATTTGTTCATTTTGTGCCCAAGTGCTGAATCGCGAGATATAGGTCGCTCTCCAATTATTTGAGATAGAATCGCGTCGGCATACATTGATTTTCATCAACATGCCTTTTGGCACGCTCAATATCGATTGTTTCCAATAATGTCATATAGTATATACACAAGCAAATATAATATTCTCTTGCTTCTTTTTTTTTTGGGTAAAGAAATATTCTCTTGCTTTGTCTCTATAAAACTTTGCAATTTTAATTAAATAATCCTTACTTAATATTCAAGCATTAACAATTTCATTGATGCTAGATGTCATTATAATGACTGGGAATTACGTTGGCGTACTTTTGAGAAATGGAAAATTAAAAGAAATTACAATCACAGGAAAAAAGAAAAAAGAAAAAGAAAAGTCTAGCAATTAAAAGAAAGAAAAGAGTAAAGTCTAGAATATGTTTGTATCGGTGTTATAATCTATGGGTTACCAAACAAAAGATAGAATCATCAAATGTTATAACCCATTAGTACCATCTCATAGATTGTCCTGACAACTAATCTGCATGGCTGAACCAAACATTTTTCTAATGCTAACTTTGTTAATGTCAAAATTTTAATTTTTGTTGGCATTGCTACATTTTTCTTTTTGATAAGTAAAAAGCTGATTGGCGCTAATGACCCCTTCTATCACCATAAGGGTTCTACATCCATTATGGGATGTTCCACTGGAGCTATATCTACATTGTATCACTCGCGATTTAAGGATATGAAATCAGTGAGTCTAGCCCCAAATATGTCATAATTACACAGTTTAATACAAGTCATGAATTAAGCTTGTGACCTTATGTAAGATAGGTGATTCAATTATCATTGAGCTACTCATCGTGGTGGTCAATGGATTCTAATTTTTGTTCACCTAACATCGTTACTAAAAACCTAAGGGTCGCGTAGAAGCTAATACGCACGTGATTGTTGCAGATCACGTCTCTATCTCATATCTATTAATTGCGATACGGGGTTTGATTAAGAAACTTTCCCGACTTAAATACAAAGAATGCGAGTCTAAGTTTAGACAACATGTCACCAAAAACAAGGCTATCTCGCTTTGGGATGCAAACGCCGCCATGACCTGTACCACGCCCACGTTCTTCGAGCTCATCCTGGGCCCCAGAGTCAACGCATTGTCGAAGATCGTTACTAGACTGAATGAGGTGGTGGACTGGTTGATCGTTGACGCTTGGGCTACGATTGCAATGGTGGGCCGGTGGCATTGCTCCCGGTGATTTTGTCCCGCACGGACACGCGGGAGCGAGTAAGCTTCTCACGCTTGGAGGCTAGGAGTTTGGATTTCTTGGTGAGTACAGTGGAAGAAACAAGGAATGAGAAGAGAAAGAGCTTGGTTCGGGTTAAGGCCATGGCGGTGGAAATGGGAAGGGAATTGTAGGCTAGACGTTAGTGACTGAGGAAGAGAAACAACAAAGCTAGTTTTGGTTGCACGAGTTCGCAATGTAGCGGTTCCATTTCATGCATTATATAGGGCTCCAAGTTTGACTGTATCCAAGAATGAAGAGTCAAGATGAAGAAAACAAGTACGCACATTTATAGGGTGAGAAGGTTTAATATAGGAATCGGCTGTAAACACGAGATTATCTTTTCGGAAAAAGAAGCAAAATAGATATCTTTAAGACGACCTCACCTTATAGGTTGACCCCTACTAATGGGAATTCAAAATAAGCCTGCAAACTTGTGACCAAACCCCCACGCTTTTGTGCTTGCAAGACAATTTGAAAGAATATTAATTAAACTATTTCTTAAAAAAGGGCAAAGCATGTTTATTACATTTATACTTGCCTAACAAAGTTTAAACCGGACTGATTTCCTATCAATAGGGATTTTAAATCCATTGGTGGCTTTTTAAATGACCGAGTGACATTTGCATCGTAATACCGAATGATCTAATCTGTCAATCAATCTACACACGAATTTCCTTCCCTAAAAGTACGAAGAATTCTAATTCGTTGGAAGTATTTCAACAATTTCCAAATTCGAAGGATGAGGATGTCACCAAAACAGGGAGAGATTAATCCATGGCATATGAAGATGCATGTGGTCACGAGGCATTTATAAGTAGCAGCTCTTGTGCCCAGCGTTGCTCCTTCTTTCGCATAAATTAACAAAAGAAGTCACATGCTCCGTGTCTGATGGGAGAAAATAAAAGAAATTGTCTAAACTCTCTAGATATTAAAGGATAAATTCGACAATTTTTACAACTTTCAAGTCATTCTACATTGAGCTTTGTTAGCATAATAGTTTTGAGATTACTGTGAGAATAATCGCTTGTTGTGAACCACAAATTCTTGAAGAAGTGGATCTCACAATAATTTTTAATTTATTATTTGATTTTTTATAATGTTACTATGTTTATAGAGCAGATTATGACATAATTTTTTTTAATCATTTTGCTAGACATATGCTCTCCATTTGTTAATTTTTCCTTTTGATTCTCTTTCTCCTCATTGTTTCTCACTTGCAAATGTATCTTTTTTAGGGAGAAATTTTTTCCTTAGATTGATATCTAAGGACCGTGTGTGCTTAAGCCATTGAACTCACAAATGGAACGAACATCGAATCCATGTGCAACACGATGTGCGGCCTACGTGATGGCCCAGCCCATGATGGATCCAGTCTAGGCAAGTACTTTTGTTCTCAGGTAAATTGCTTTTCTCTCTCCCTTCAAACTTTCTATAGCCTTAGTCAAGTGCATATGGATTCAGCCGCCCACTGCGAGCATCGCCAATGGTCACTGCTACACACCTGCAACCGCTAACTCCGATGGCTGCCTCTCATGGCGCAACCATCGCCAAGAACTCTCTCTCTCTCTCTCTCTCTCTCTCTCTCTCTCTCTCTCTCTCTCATGCACGGAAAAAGATATGAACTTGTAAATACATCGAATTTCAATATGACAGCTTGGTCATTTTGTCTTTTCAACATTAATTATTTTCCCCAAATAAACCTTCCATCATTTTAGCACTAACAACATCATTAAAATTGACTTAGGTAATGAAGGATCAAATTGTAAGCGACTTTTAAACAAGTGGACGGCATTAAACCAGCAGTACGAATCCGTCACATGACTTATGTACCTAGCACTTTCTATTTATAAAATTGAGTTTTTCAGAATGAATGAGATACAATAATTACTAATTTATCTTCTTCTTTTTATTTTATTTTATAGTACTGTTAGCGATTTTGTATTTGGTTCCTTTAACCCATACTAGGCTTCAAAATCAAGTGTTGACCATCCTAGTGCTGAAAAAAAAAATACTGTGTAATAATACCTTAATATTGAGTATTGAATAATTTTTTATTTGCCAAATATTAAATAGTTAATAATTTTTGGTAGAATTAGGCTTTTAGCAATGTAATATGCAAGAGTTTACTTCCTAATTGAATGCACTTTCTATCGAATGAAAGAAGTAACCCCATCCTTACCTAGTGAATTAAGTGATTTTTTGACTTAATTAGATCATGAAGCCCAAACTACTTATGGTTATCAAACATGCTTAATTTTAATAAGAGTTGTATATATTAATTTTCAGCACTTATTGGAGATATGTAGCTGGCAATTAGTCTATGGATAACGGTGGGCATAGTGAATCGCACCAAAGTAAAAACTGTACGAGTTCTTTTATCTTTTGGCAAGATCCAACGTTGATCCCATAAATTCTTCAATTGTAATTGACCAGGTCTAATGAACTTTTACACAGTTTTTGCTCGGGTGTGCCTAAAAAGCTCTCCCTCGCACAGGGGTGGTGAGACATTTGTTAGCCGGAGGCAGGTGACCTTTTTGTCATGCAACTAAACATGGTTGTGCATGTGGCCATGCTGTGCGAATAAGAAAAAGTAGAGCATACACTAGAAAATTTAACACGAGCGATTTATTCTCTCTTGGTTTGAGAATTGCATCTCATATATCGGAACAATCAACGTGCAGTCTCCAAATCGAGATATGAGTGTCAAGAAGAAGAGTTTAGTGTGGAATTAGTTGGCACAGGTGAAAGCAAATAAAGGAACTGGCCGACTTGAGACGATGAATTGCCATACTGTTCATTATATGTGACCCAGAGGATACATAACACCTATCATCGAAGTGGTCACAGAGAGGCTGCCACATAATTTTATCATAAGAACCAAAACGAAGCAAAAGCAGGGCACTTAGCAACTCGAACGAATCTGAATGTCAATGATGTAACACAGGCAGGTTGTACTCCGCCACAAGGGTCTTCTTGGCTTGGGAAATGGAAACCGTGCTCGGAAGAACATAGCCCCGAGCGAATCGGAAAGCTCCATTCCTGCCCACGACCGGCATCTAACTGACCTCGATAGCCAAGTTGTCCCTCCCCAATATGCTCAGTCTGCTCCGGTTGAACTTGCCATCGGCGAACACAGAGTCGAAGGCCATGGTCGGAGCTTGGCCCGGTTTGTGAGGCGAGGCCGGAGATGCCTTGGGGCCTGGCCGATGGCTTTCGGGCACGCTTCGGGTCCCATGGCCAGGGCATTGTTCAACACTGACACGGTGCCGGAAACCGAGGTTGGTCGCCTTCCCGTGGGCCATGTTCGCGTTGACATTATTTATCTATATGCAAGTGTCCCAAAAACCATTAAATAAAGACCAAATTTTTTATAGGAGTTTTAAGATACATGTGTGACGTTGCATTTTTTACAAGTACATACCTACTGCGAGAATGCCTTGACCTCGTACCCCAATGCGAGAAGAGAACTTGTCGCCGGTGGTGTTTTCTTAAAAGCAATTCGTTTTGCCGATTGCAGCATTTACCCGATGATGGGACAGTCATCCTGTATCTGTTATGCCATGTTCCTATGTTAACATTGCAGATTATGACCTTGTTTTTATCATTTTTCTAGACATATGCTCTCTAGTTGTTATTTTCTCCCTTTTGATTCTCTTTCTCCTCATTGTTTCTCACTTGCAAATGCATGTTTTAAAGGCAAATTCTTGCCTTGGAGCCATATCTATGGACTGCGCGAGATCAAACCGCAGAATTTCAGAGAACTGACGTATGAAACAAACATGATATCCACGTGCAATCCAATATGACGTCATCTGATCCATAATGAATTTAGGTCAAAATACTGCTTCTCTCTCTCTCTCTCTCTCTCTCTCTCTCTCTCTCAACTATTCGAAAGCTTTCAATGGCTTTCTAATTTCCCCACGTCCATTGAAGCTGAACAAACCAAAAGAGAATGATCTAGGCAGTACATAAAAAAAAATAGTTTTGTGATAAAATGATGCGATGAATTCTTGTGGGGTATTTGAGCATGGCCCATCCATGACAAATAACGCTATATATGTATTATGAGGATTGGTCTTGCATTCTACGCATGTGTGCTGTAATATCACAAGCAATATCTTAAAGCAAAGTGTAGTGTACATCCAGAAAGTCAATACTAACATGGATGATTGTAATATATATTATGCCACAAATAATCAAATTCCGAGATCGCATCGAGAGCATCTATGCGGACTCAATCTTGGGATATAATAAGTATTTTGGGTGGTTCATCTGTGTTATATATTTATGTGTGCACAATTTGAGAACTTAACAATGTTTAATAGGAGATCAGGGGTCGTTATCCCTCTCACCCTCTTCTTTCGAGCATTTTTCGCGTCCAGATTTAACGTTGTTAGGAGCTCCAACTAGGAATATCGAATGATTAGGCAGAGCGAGTTCATTGTATTAATTAATAGCCGCCTAGAGATGGGAGAAGATTATAATATGCCCACTTGATCTTTTCCTTAAAAAAAAAATGTTATGTTACCTTCTCTGGATAATCTTCCACCAGTGGTAGCAGCCGCTTTAGGTAGACTCTCAATGTCAACGCCAGTACCCCAACAACTGCCAAGTCCGAGGAAAATTATCCAAAAAGTCCTAAATCTATTAAATAATTACCAATTTAATTTTAAACTTTTTAATTTTGTCAATATAGTCATAAACCTTTAGATAATTTGTTGATATAGTTCTTCCGGTTAATTTTGACCAAAAATTGCAGAGGTAGTCCAATCAAAATTGGCCTAAAGGAATGTATTGACAAATATTATAAAGAATTGGGATTAAATTGACAAAATTCAAAAATTTAGGATTGATTGTCGTACAATAAATGCAAAACATTTTGGTAAATTATCCCAGCTCCAATGGCCACCTCTCATGGCACCGCCGCTGCTACTGAGCGTTCACTGTCTCTCTTGCTCCCATATTGAATTTGATTTTTTTTTTTTTTGCTTAAAAATTATATAGTGAATATCACTGGTAGATTTTATGGTTTAGCAATGTAATATGCAATATCTTATTTCCTACTTGAATGCACTTTCTATCTAATGAAATAAGTAATCCCATCCTTACTTAGTGCATTAAGTGATTTTTCTGACTTAAATAGGATCGGTAAGTCCAGATAGTTATGGCTATCAAGCAAGTTTAATCTTCTTAGGTACTAAATACATTAATTTTCAGCTTTTAACAGAAAACAGGCCATTAGTCTATGGATGATTTGGCGGGCATTGCCGATCATACAATGCAAAGACAGCATAAGGACTTGTATTATTTGTCAGTAACCGATGCCGAACCAATAAATTCTTGAAACGTGATTGACTTGGCCATGGTGTGTGAACAATGAAAAATAGAGCGTGCATTATTAATGTAAAGGAAACTTTTGACACAAGCAACCTTTTTATCTCCTGATTCGTATACACTCTCTAATCGATGATGAATAATATTTACACGCTACACTATTTTTGACTTTTGAGATGGGCCATCTGTAATGTGGCTAACACGATTTGGTGGATACTTTGCTTAAGAATATGCTATTCGGGCCAGCCTATATGGACTTTATTTTTTACTTAACATAAATCTTGCAGTGGACCAACTTTGACTTTCCTTAATTCAAAACACCTAAAACTTACCCAAAATATAAATATTGAAACATGGATTCATGTGTTATTTAAATAATTCTTTAAATTGCAACGAGAAAATAATATATAAAAAAAAAACTACTTTTTGCTTCTGCTTTAAAGTGGAAACAAACGATCATCGTGCGATTCATGATTCGGTCTCATATGTATCCAAACAATCATTGTACAATCCGAAAGAAACTTTTCAAGTTGACATATCACACAAAAGAAAGCCAATAAAGGAAGTCCTGGACCTAGGAGAATGAATTGCCACATTATTCATCACGTGTAATCAAAAAGGCACAATTGCTACCGAGCATCCAAATGGTCTCCGAGAAGCTGCGCACATTATTTCATCAAAAGAACCGAAACAAAGCAAAAGCAGAGCTCTTTGCAACTTGAACGAACCTAAAACGTCAATAATGTAAGACAGACACGTTGTACTCCGCCACCGCGGTCTTGTTGATTTGGTTGATGAAAACCGTGCTCGTGCGAACATAGCCCCGAGCGAACCGGAAAGCTCCGGTCCCGCCCACGATCGGCACCTCCCTGACCTTGAGATTCAAGTTGTTCCTCCCCGCTATGGTCAGCACGCTCCCGTTGAACTTGCCATCGGTAAACACGAAGTTCATGATCAACGTCAGAGCGGACTCGGTCTGCGAGGCGATGGCCAAGAGGGCTTGGGCCCGGCCGACGACTTTCGAGTCCGCTTCGGGTCCAAGGGCCAGGATGTCGTTCAACACTGACACGGTGCCGAAGACCAGGTTGGTCGCGTTCCCGTGGGCTGCGTACACGACGGTGGCATTGCTTCCGTCGAATATCTCATGCAGATAGAGGCGGAAGTGGGTTAGCTTCTCGCGCCCAAGGCTGAGCGATTCGGTCTCGTCGAGATACTGTGCGGTGGTGGCGGAGGAGTAGAGGACTAACGCCAAGAGAATGAGGATGAGGTTTGTTTGGAACGATGCGGCCATAATTGAGCAAAGGGGAGGAAGAAATTCTACGTGGTACGAGTGTTTGGCGATGGAACATGAAGCAATGGAGCTAGCTAAATAGCAAGGTGGTTGCGTTGACATTATTTATCTACATGCAAGTGTCCCAAAAAACCCTTAAATAAAGACCAAATTGCTAAGAAGAGTTCTAAGATCCATGTGCGCACGATGCATCTGCAAGTAGCGATGCTCCTTCATTTGCGAAAAGTAGCAAAAGAAGTACTGTCAACTCTGTCCGGTGGGAAAAATAAATAAATAAGGGAGGTTGTCGGGATTCTCTGCATAATGCATGGGCAGTATCGGAAATGTGCTCTTCAGCTTTTTACCTACTGCGAAAGTGTCTTGATCTCGTGCCCGCATGCGAAAAGAAAAATTCTCGCAGACGATGTTTTCATAGAAGCAGTAGGTTTTGCTGAATCGTAGCATTGACCCGATGATGCGACAGTCCTTCTGCATATATCATGTCATGTTCCTACCCAAGGGATATGCTCTCTCTTTGCTCTTTTATCTTAGTTTTGATTCCCTCCTCCGGCATCCTCACCTTCCGCGTCCAGAATGACAACTCATCCTCTTCCCCCACATCGGCGGCAACTCCTCCGCGAGCCCGAGCACATCACACGCCACTGCCATCTGATGACCCCATTTCCATCGTCGGGTCGTGGATAAACCTTCGAGCGGGAGACCTTCCTACTTACTGGTAATGCCTGCAGTTTGAGTCCGCCACGGTTCGCTCCCCACATTCCCTTCCACTTGCTATGTAGATGTGTTTATTCTATCGGACGAAAGATTTTTGATGTTGTTGTGGCCAAAAAACGGCAGCCGCTCTAGAATGAGTTTGTCTATGTTTCTGGTAATAGACCAGCCGCGTTCTACACGTTGGTCCGGTGGTGGTCGGGATCGGTGATGGCCGGAGCTTCGGTGAAAGCTCGTCGGTAGTGGGCTCGCTCTTGGTACAAGCAGCTCGGGAAGAAGACGAACTCCTGGGAAGAAAGAAGAAAAATAAAGTAATAATAATAATAAGAAAGGGATAAGAGAAAAATGAATAATGTGCTGGACGAAATTTTAACGGAAGATGGGCTTGGATAGCTTTTTGAGTGATATCGGCTTGTTACAATTCTAGCTAAGTTGGGCTCGATTCAGTTTAAATAGACTCGGGCTTAAATTGTTGTAGTAGCCCAAACCCATCAAAGCCAAGAAGCAGGCCATACTCGGACTGAGCCCAAGGACCAGTTCGAATCTTTGACTCGACCAGGACCTGCAGGGTCCGGGTGAGACCTACATTCGGACCGGGTCCCCTGACCCGATCCATGACCTTTTTAGAATAAAAAATTAAAAATTAAAAAAAATTAAAAATTAATAAAATTCTAAAATTCTAAAATGTTCAGAAAAAGCTTAGACTTATAATTTAGTGTTAATTGTAGTTTAGAACTAGTTTAGCAAAAAAATAAAAAAAATGTTAAAAATATTTTAAAAAATTGACCCCAAAATTGAATGAGCCTTTAGGGCTTTGTAATAGGTTTTATTTGTTTGAATGTTTTCTTTTTTAGAGACAATGCTAGTTAGCCATTTATGCACTTTCATTTCGATTTTACTTGATTGCGCTTTTTCAATACATTGATTTTAATTTTCACCTTTAGATGGTTAGGTTGAGTAATGAAGACCATAATAGCGGATAAGAATCCTAGGCCTCATAATTGTTAAAAAGATTGCCTAGTCACTTTAGCGAACAATAGGTAACAAAATGGCATTAATTAGACAACTAATATAATCAATTCACCAATCACTAAATCTCTCATTTTGTAGGAATTCATTTCAATTGGTTTTAAGTAGATCCTAATAACTAGTGGCAACTCCTAAAAATATTAAGTTGTTAAGAATGTAAAATTGAGTATCCCAAAGTCACTTAAAGTATGAATTTGGAAGAGTTTGCACTCGAAAATCGATGGGTTGTTTCGGATCACAACTGCTTGGGCTATCTTTTGTGAATGCTAATTCAAACTGTCTTTCGATTGAATACCTCATAGTCTATTTCCCAAGGATGGCCCCTCGAGGGTAGGTTGCAACAAGTATATATCCAAAAAGTTAATGCTAACATGGGTGATTGTTACATACACTACTTGTAATCTAGAGATTAATCAAAGATGCTTTTAATAAACAAACACGTGTTTACTCGCAAAGTTTAGTGAAATTATAGTTCCCAACTATACATCAAGCTAGGTCATGGTTATAAGGCAAAAATGTCTTTTTTTTTCTCTCCAATGCTTAGTGAAATAAGTCGGTCATACCATTTGACAATTTAGCAAGAATCGAATTCCGAAATTGCATCAAGAGATATGGAAAATTGACTTATAGAACTTGAACATGCCCCCTTGATCTTTTCCTAAAACAAGAACAAAAAACACAAGGTTATTTTCTCTGGAATATCTTCCACCAACTGACCGCTAGAAGTACCAGTAGTTTTGGATAGGCTCTCAATTGAATACGCCCTAAAATCAGTCTCCCCCTTCCTTTTATTTTCTCTTCCTTTACAAGCACAGAAATAAAGCTTCCTTTATCATCGCGGCGCTCGTTCTCGTACGCTCACCATCAGTAATGTAATGCGTAAGCATCGTACTTCACGATCGCATTCTTCGTCGTCATGTTGATAGTGTGAGTTCTCAGCTGAATATATCCACGAGCGAACCGGAAAACGCCAGTCCCGCCGACGATGGCCAGCTCCCTCGGATTCTTCAAAACCAAGTTCTGCGCCAAGACGCTCAACGTGCTCCCCTTGTACGCTCCTTCCGTGAAAAGCAAGTTCATCGTCATGGTGAGGCTCACCTCGCTTTGTGATGACTTCACAAACATTCCCTGAGCTCTCCCGACGAGCGTTGAGTTCAGGTCTGGGCCCACGGTCAACGGGTCGTCCATGACCATGACGAGACCAAAAAACGTAGATGATGTATTTGTTGTCGCTGCTTGGGCGACGGGCACGGCAGTAGGGTGCTGCGCGGTGACTATGTCGTGAAGATAGAAGCGGAGATGGGTCATCTTCTTGGGTTTGAGCCCGTACTGATCTGGAGCAGATAGTTCTCGAGCGAACAGTGTCTCGGATTTGATCGTAGTGAGAAAGGTGAGGGAAAAGAATGCGGCCAAGATGGTGAAACTTGTCTTGAAGGGAGCCATATGAGAGAGAGAGAGAGAGAGAGAGAGAGAGAGAGAGAGAGAGAGAGAGAGAGAGAGAGAGAGAGAGAGAAATGGACGGATAGAGGGAGCTTTGATGCGTGTTGAAGAGACTGCCGAGGTTTATATGTAATTCCATCTGCAGAGAAGCTTTCACTGACACTCTAATTTTTCGTGCAGAGCTTGAAAGCCCAAAACAGAATAATGTTAGTTGTCCAGTAGCTGTAAACTGATAGTTTAAGAAGTTGTTTTGTGATAAAATGGTAGTGATGAATTCTGGGAGAGTACGCCATGACTCATTCATGATAAATGTTTTAAAGCAAAGTGCAGTATCCATCCATAAAATGGGAAATTACCCAAAAAAAAAAGTCTTAAATCTATTGTACTTATATCAATTTGGTCTTAAACCTTTCAATTTGGCTAATTGATTTTTAAACTTTTTGCCAATTTGCTACTTTAGCCCTTCTAGCAAATTTTTTGAAAATCACTGTTGTGGGCATCGACCGTCCTACATAGCATAGCTGACGCTGATGTGGACAATTATTGTAACATTTTATTTTTATTTTTTTCATTGTGTCAGCGAGGGTCATTGGCAACCTTACTTTTAATTGAAACGATTCAAATGTAGATAGGAATAGAATTGAATGGATAACTATTGAATCAAGTAACCACCGTAGATAAAACCCTATTAACAAGGAGATTTTTTTGGGGGGTCAAAAGCAAGGATTTGAGTGCTATGGATATGGCTGGCCATAACTCTCGATTATGCCGCGTGATGATCCGTAGTAACATCGTGTTAAAATAATGTGATTTGCATGTGATGCATGACTAAAATAAAATGCAAATATAATTTAACATCCCAATTTTCGACCTCATGAGAAATGGCTATGAGTTTGGTGTGCTAGTGGCAAGGATTGATCGTTGATCATTTCCAAAGTCGGTCATGGACCGATCGGCCCAACTAGAAGGGAGGCAAATGATTGGCTATGGATTGATCAAAGGATCAGCCATGAACCAATTCACTGACCACGCAAGTGAACTCGAGCCATTTGGCCATGGAATGACTGCTCAACCATAAGAGTTAGTCATTGGATGGTCATGTACCATCATGATCGATGGATGATCATGGATCGATCCAAAGCAATCATTTTCCTGTCGTGGGTGATTTTGCTCGGTCATGTATCGACCTTGGATGACCATGAGTCGATCCGTGGTCCGGTGCGATTGTGCGTTGGCCACGGATTGACCGCTTCCATGCAATCACATGATAACCGCGAGCTGAACATGGACCTAGTATGCTTGGCCATGGACTAGTTGTGGACCGACCATAGGCCCCTTATAATGGATACTAGACCAAGCCAAGAGCCCTGCTGTGTGCTAGGTCCTGCGCCTGGGCCTCCCCCAGGCTTCGAGCCAGTCATGGGCCTGGTACGCTCGGCCAGAACCAATCCAAGGGCTGGCCATTGAGCCTACACCCTAGGTCACCGACTTAACCAAAGTAGGCAATTTTGCCTATGACAACCACACAAAGGGTGCCTTTGCCACGAATCTTGGGTGTGTCAGAATGGTCTTGAGGGGATGTATACAAAAAGCCCTTGCCCGATTTTGCACTTCCAATGGCCTATTTCCCATGGTTGCCATATTCCTTGGAAATAGACAAAATAGAACATTCTAGAATATCTTAGGTTCTTCTTGAAGAATAATGACTCACCACTTTGGATAGATACTTCTAGATTTAGTAGTGATTACCAAAGATCCACCTTGGGAATTAAGTAAGGGACTCTTGAACAAATGGACCGATTAAGACCGATTAAGAGAAGACATAATATCATTAAATGTAAGGACGAGTCACCCCACTTAAGTGTCCCTTAAAGATTTGGTAATGATGACTCAAGATTTTTCTTAGGGAAGAAGCAAAAGACTCAAGGACTTAAGTGGACCAATTAGAAAAAAACTTGGTAGAATATTCTAGAAAGCCAAAACTTAAAAAGTAAGTTCTTTAATTTAGGCACGTGCTAAATATCCTAGCCTCATGATGAACTAAATCTAGGCATTTAATGAGAATGATTAGTCACTAGCTTAGGTGTCCACTTAAAGATTTTGTAATGATGACCAAAAGATTTACCTTGGAGAAGAAGTTAGTGACTTATTGGCTTAAGTGTTCATGGAAGATATAATCATCATTACCATAAGATTCTCATTGAAAAACAAGTAGGCTAAGTCACGATGGCATGAAGTAGGTGGTCCAATAAGATGATGGCAAGTATTTTCCTAGGACCTTAGGTGTGCCACCTTACAAACTAGGCTTGCCACCTCAATGTTATAACCGTGCCACTTCAAGAAAGACGATTGGGCCAGTTGGAAAGGGTGATGATGAGTTTTGAGCCTATAAATAGAGGAGCCACCCCATTCATTCTTACCTTGAGCCCTCTTCTCCTTTCTTGCCATTTACACGCCATTCTTCCATTTCTCTCAACCTTGCACCATCACCCCTCATCAAAGTCATTCAAGTTAGTTCTCAAGACTCATCTAGGTAAGTAAGATCCCTATTTCTCCTCTAGGGTGGTAGACTCCATTATTGAGTCTAGTTAAGTGCTCACCCATCAAGCCGTGAGTAAGATATTAGATATTTTGTATGATTTTGCTTATATTTGTGCTTGAACGTGTGCTTGAGTTGTTCACACTTGGAATGAGATCGAGGTTTGCTCGGGTTGAGTTCAACACTATGCAAGGTCGCTTAAGGCCATAAGGCATTGGATTGGCATTCAAGCATATGCCAGTTCTACGTCTCGTTTGGTGCGAGAATTGCCTAAGGCCGCAAGCTCTTACATTGACAATGCCATTTTCGAGCCTTATCCGGTACGGAGATCGGTGCCAAGTGATTGGTTCAAGTCACGAATGAAGGGTCATTCCTGACATGTTTAATTCATGGCACACACATATGTATGAGCACACCTTCGGGCCATGTATGAGTCTGCTAGGAACAAAAGATAAGAACCGGCTTATGTGATGCACTTGTGCATGCACTTAAAGAGGAAAAAGCACCTGTCGTCACATAGCATTGTCGGAAATGCCTCATTCATTAAACAAGATGCTCTGATTGAGCTAGGAAGCCCCTTAAAGTATCAAATGCCTGGTTTGATGGCCAGATGCCTTAGTTGAGCCAAGAAGTTCCTAAAAGTGTGGGAAATCTCTAAGAGTATGGGATGCTTAGCAGGAGACCGGATGCCCTATCTGAGGTTGGAAGCCCGTGAAAGTATGGGAAGAACCATTGATACTGTTAATGAACTTATTGTGCATGTTACTATGTGCT
This sequence comes from Eucalyptus guilfoylei, assembly GCA_016097605.1. Classification (NCBI taxonomy): domain Eukaryota; kingdom Viridiplantae; phylum Streptophyta; class Magnoliopsida; order Myrtales; family Myrtaceae; genus Eucalyptus; species Eucalyptus guilfoylei. Next base: position 30,985,522 of record CM027860.1, read on the forward strand.
CATTGATAAACTTGTTTGGTGAAATAACTCATTTGGTAAGTTGAAAGTGAAACACGTATAGATAGTCGAGAGATGCCAATGGATTTATTATTAATCTCCCATCGACATTGTTTGCAAGTTTTGTACTTGCTAGGCTTTAAAAATAAAATACTTTCCTAATAGAGAACTAAGAATTTTATTTATTGAGTTTCCAAGACTCTCTCATCTTTCAATCTTGTAGGTATGGAGGTCTCACGTCAGTTTTGTGAGCTGTAATCATGCTAAAAGAGATATGAATTCCCCTGGCTTGTATGGAAACTTGTAGTATGATGTAAAAAAGAGAAAAAGGCCTGTAGAGGAAGTGCTTGTAAAAGTATTATTATAATATAAATTAGTGTGTTCAGTGTGATATATGTCTCAGTCTTCTAGCTATTGTTTGTCCGGGGAGTTGTTTATTTACATTTCCGCATGTGCATGATAACAAGATAAAAATAATCGGGATAGCAACAAGCTTGGGACATCGCGAAAATAAATCCTGTCACTCAAGATCCTAGAGATAGAGTTGGGGTCGTTACATATAAATTGGGTTAATACCACGAAAGATCTCAAAACAAATCTATCTCAAACTAATTTTTAAAGCAATAAAATTCTCAAATTAATACATCGTGACAAATTTTCTTAAAACTAATCATTACGCTTGTCATAATTTTACCTCACGTAGATATAGTTTTCCATGTGTGTATTATCAAACTCAGCAATTTCATTGTAAAATTTGACGAAAGCTAACAAGAGGTAAATATGTCAAAAGTGATCAAGTTGGAGTTTTTGGTGATCTAAAAATTAGTCTGGATTAAAATTGTCATAGGTATTTCAGTTTTGAGTTTTTGGTGATTCAAAAATTAATTTTGAATAAATTTATTACAGACGTACTGATTTGAGATTTTTCGTGGTATTAACCCTATAACCTATACTAACGGTATTTTGTTTAGGGGTTTGGGTCGATTCTTAATATTTTTATATAAAATAGGATTAAATGAATTGCCCAAATTTAAATGTCAACAACGGTAAATGGGTCATCGATGACCGCGACGGCACCGAAATGTGTTGCTGATGTAATTGTTGTTGCTACTTGGGCCACGGTTGCTACGGTAAGGTGTTGTCTGGTGAATGTATCATGGAGATAAAAGCGAAGATGAGTCATGTCCTCGGGTTTGAGCCTGAACTGATCTCGAGCCGACAGTTCTCGAGCGAACGATCTTGATCGCAGTGAGAAAGGTGAGGGAAGACAGAGAAGCTTCCATTGACATTATGCTAGTTTTTTCCGCACGGAGCTTAACCACAAGAGAATTATGCTAGTTGCACACAGCCGTGGATTCATAGCTTGAGAATTCTTATAGGGTACTTGAACGTGACACATTAAATTGTTCTTGCAAAATATGCACATATGCTTTTATATGATACATCCATAAAGTCAATGCCAATATGGGTGACTACTGTATAGACACTAGTTGCACAGATTAGAAAATCCATTTTCTCACCAAGTATTTGACAATGTGCGCAGAAAGAAATTTTCAGTAAAACCGTCTGAAGAGGCTATATACATAGCCAAATAAAAATATCTCCATATTTGATTTTTTTAAGAAGGCGGTTGTGGTATAAAAAATAAAAATCCAACTTGTAAGATTTGAAATACGTGAGTGATAAAACAGGATAATTATCCATGTGAAGAAAAGAAAAGAAAAAGGGTAAGGTCGGATATTCATTCGATTATTTATCTTCAAATTATTAGATGGCATATATGTATTTACGTATAAACACGCATTTAATCAGTTCTAATCTTTAACGAGCCCCAACCGTTTTTCTTGGCACGTCGCATCGTGCACATGATTTCGGCAACTTTCGCCCTTTTCTTAACCGGTTCTGACACGGCCATCTCGTGCCGCCACGTCACTCCCCATGCGTATCATCTGACTGGGCATCCCCATCAAGAGTTTGGTCAAATTTCACGAGAAAATATTGGCTGCGCTTGTGATTGTGATTGACAACTCAGGAAAAAAATAGTCCGTTTGTTGATTGACACATGTCCCGTGGGCCCACTCTGTTAGATTTGCCATAAATCTCTCACTTGCCTTCCTCCCTCTTTCTTCTTCCTCCCTCTCATCCTTGCTCCGTCTCTTCCCTTCAGAAAATATTGGCCGAGACCTTGATGTTTATGGAAGTTGGTCGTTCCTTCATCAAGATCTCGACGTCGGTTGACCGGCCGGCAACGGAGTAGTCGACGGAGGCCAAGATCTTGGTGCGGGGAGGAAGGCGGCAACCTACTGGAGGTCGAGCATTTCGCCGCAGGGCTTGTCGGGCTTGGCGTCGATGAGGCTCAACTCGTCGGCGAGGTCCTAGGTGAGGATGGTCTCGGCGATGGCCATGCCGCGTTGCCGACCCCGACGATGGCGATCTTGGTGTGGTGCTTGGAGGGCGACGGCGGAGTTCGTGATTTCACCATGGGCTTCGCCGTTGACCGGGAGGGATGCGACCACCGCCGACGGTTGGTCACCCAAGACCCTCCCCAAGGGCAAAGCGTGAGTCGGGAGGAAGAGAGAGCTCGCTGCGTCGGAAGGGATGGAGAGAGGCCGTGAACAGAAACAGAGAGAGAGAGAGATGGGGGGGGGGGCGGCGGGGGAGGAAGGCAAGTGAGAGAGAACTGCGACAAATTTGACAGTGGGGGCCACGGGACACGTGTCAATCAATAAATGGACTATTATTTTGCTGACTTGTCAATCACAGTGCAGGCTGTGCAGCCAACATTTTCTCAAATTTCACTGTCGATAACAATAAAATTAGACAAAAAAGCGATTGGACGGGGGAATTATGATGAGGCTTATGAAGGCGTAGGAAAATTGAAAACCGTTGCATAATTAACATATAAAAGAATTCAGATTTGAAGATCGAAGGGATTAGTAGGGCTGTTGCCCACTGGCTGTTTGGTGCTTGACGTTACCCTTTTTTTTTTTTTTTAATCTTTTATGAAATGTCTGCTGAAATCTATAATAATCTTAGATATCACAAATACTTCTGGTCTATTTCACATCTCCCCCAGCTTGATATTTTTGCATCTACCGTTGATTACACAGAAGCTCCGTTTTTTTTTTTTTTTTTTTTTGGTCAGTTATTTCACGGAAAATATCACGCTTTCGGAAAATATTTATGTGATAGTTAATTCCCAAGAAAATAACCATATATATATATATATATATATATTTTTGTGTTTGGCTAGAACCTAAAAAAGGACTAAAAGAACACAGTAGAATCTATTGTTACTACCCTATTCAGCAGGGACTGATGTGCACCCAGGGAAATCCTAGAAAGAAAAGGTAGTATATAAAACTCATGTGGCAAAAAAACAAAAACGTGTCAATCCTTATGCAAAGAAGACCTCACCGAACTTCTCAGTAGATGAGGAACAACTCATTGATGCCCCAATTCAGTCATAGGAAGGGCTAAAGCGTGAGCTTTGATGGCTAGCCCTAATAAGCCACTAAATAATAGATGAAGATATTGAGTTGGAATTGTCAAGGGCTGGGTACACCCTTGACAGTCTAGCACCATAGAGCCTTAGTAGCTCAGGAAAAGCCCAATCTGGTTTTCTTCATGGAAAACAAGAATAAAACTATTATCATAGAGAGAGTGAGGAGATGGATCCAGTTCCAATATTCTGTTCTCATCAATCCGATTGGTATAGCGGGAGGCCTAGCACTAATGTGGTATGAGGAAGTTAAGATGGAAGTGGAGGGAAGTTCTAGGGAGCTTATTAATATCCAATGCAAAGATCTAAGGAGTGGTAGCTTAATGCTGATATCTTTTCTACATGCATCAACCAACTTTCAAGATAGATTAAGGCTATGGCAGTCTTTGAAAGCCAGCAATTGCAATAATTCACTTCCATGGTTATGCATAGGAGATTTTAATGAAGTGCTTTACCATTGGGCAAAGGTCGGGTGTCAAGAGGTGGACTGTTATAGAATTGCAACTTTTTGGGAGTTTCTAGATGCTTACTCACTGATGGACATCGAAAGCAAATATTGCACTTATACTTGGTCAAACAACAGGGAAGGAGATGCATTAGTAAAGAAGAGATTGGATAGGGTGATTTGTAATTTAGAGTGGAGAGCCCTATTTCCAAATGCGGTGGCTTTTGCTCTACTGGCGATAGGCTCGGATCATAGCCCGATTCTACTCTCTTTAGATCCAAGAGAGAAAAGAAGCAAGAAGATCTTCAAGTTTGAAACATATTGGCTAGAAGACCCTCAGTGTGAGGAGGTGGTTAAGCAAGTTTGGCATGAGAATAGAACAAATAAAACCAACTTTACAGGTAAAACAAGGCTGCTAGCTATTGAATTAAGCAAATGGAGTAGAGGAAAATTTAAAAATGCCCAAAAGCAGACCAATCCACTCAAATTCAAGCATATGGACTTGACTAATAGAGCTGAAGGGGAGGAAAACAAAGAGGAATTCAGCAACATTGTGACAAAAATTGAAGAATTATGGAGACAAGAAGAGATGTACTAGTGTAAGAGGTCGAGAATTAACCGGTTTAAATGGGGAGATCAAAATACCAAGTACTTTCATATTACAATAGTTCAAAGAAAACGACGGAACAAAATATCAATGCTACGAATTGATGACCAAACCTAGTGTAGGGACCCCTCAACCCTTAAACAACACATCCGAAGCTTCTATCAATCCTTATTCACCTCGGTGGGAGACAGGAACTACCAACCTATATTAGACCAATGTCTAACATTGGTCAATGAGGAGATGAATGAAGACTTGATTAAACTAGTCACAAAAGAGGAAGTTAAAGTTGTTGTTTTTTAGTTAAGGGCTACAAAAGTGTCGTGACCGGATGGGCTTAATAGATTATTTTATCAAAGTCATTGGCCTATTGTAAATGAAGACATCTTCAGCATGGTTCAATCCTTTTTCAGCCAAGGTACATTTGATCTAGATCTTAATAAAACACATTTACTCTCATTCTTAAAGTAACAAATCTAGCAGATATCATCCAATTCAGACCTATAAGTCTTTGCAACTTTAATTACAAGATTATTGCAAAGGTGCTAGCTAATAGGCTGAAACCATGGCTTTCAAAGATTGTCTTTGTGAACCAAAGTGCCTTTGTAAGTGGTCGCCAGATGTAGGACAATATCTTTATAGTTTAGGAGGTGATTCATCAACTAAGAGTGAGAAGAAGAAAGCGTAAATTTCAAGCCATTTTAAAACTGGACATGCTAAAAGCCTATGACAGGGTAGAATAGGATTTTCTATGTGATTATATGTTGAGATTGGGTTTCAATGAGAAATGGGTCAAATGGATATAGCAATGTATCTCATCGATGTCTTTCAATGTCCTAGTAAATGGAGAGCCCTCAACTGTCTTTCGGCTAGCTAGAGAAATCCGGCAAGATGATCCTCTCTCCCCTTATCTATTCATCATCATGGCCAATGTCCTTTCTTCCCTCATGAGTAAAACAGTAGAGGATATAAGTATCGGCGGTACTCGCCTAGACCCCACCTGTCCATCTTTCTCACGTCTTCTATTTGCCGATGATGCAATCTTTTTCTTAGATAGAACGATAAGAGAAGCTGAGAATGTAGCTAATATATTGAATCAATACTATTATGCATCAGGACAAGATATAAATCTTAAGAAATCAGTGTTATTCATAGGGAGAGATTGCCCATAGAGCCTCAAACAAAATTTAGCTGCTGAATTAAGAGTTCCAATCACAAAAAAAAAAAAAAAAAAAAAAACCGGGAAGTATCTTGGAATTCCATCTGATTGGCATCAAACAAAAAAGCAAATGTTTGCTTGAATTCTTACTAAAGTCGAAAGGAAACTTGAATGATGGAAAGAGAGGTTGATTTCAAAGCCGGGAAAGGAAGTTCTCATCAAGACAGTTATTTAAGCCTTACCCCAATATACTATGTCTATTTTCAAAATCTCTATATCCATTTGCCGCACTATCAAGGAGAGAGTAACTTCGTTTTGGTGGAAACAAAATATAGTAAGAAGAGGCATTCATTGGAAAAGGTGGGAAGATCTGAAAACTAGAAAAGATTGTGGTGGCCTAGGTTTTAAAGACTTAATGGATTTTAACAAAGTAATGTTGGGAAAGCAAGCTTGGAGATTTGTCCAAACACTAGATGTGCTATGGTGTAAAGTCCTTAGAAGTATTTATTTCCCTCAAGGTGATTTATGGACAATAAACAAAGGCCTTCATCCTTCGTAGGGGTGGCAAAGTTTATTGATGGGGAGAAATGCAATTGAAGCTGAAACTAGATGGGACGTTAGAGATGAAAAGAGAATTAGAATTAGAGAAGATAAACGGCTACCTTCAGCCAACGCTAATGCTAATATAGGAATTGGCTGTAAACACGAGATTATCTTTTCGGAAAAAGAAGCAAAATAGATATCTTTAAGACGACCTCACCTTATAGGCTGACCCTTACTATGGGAATTCAAAATAAGCCTGCAAACTTGTGACCAAACCCCCACGCTTTTGTGCTTGCAAGACAATTTGAAAGAATATTAATTAAACTATTTCTTAAAAAAGGGCAAAGCATGTTTATGACATTTATACTTGCCTAACAAAGTTTAAACCGGACTGATATCCTATCAATAGGGATATTAAATCCATTGGTGGCTTTTTAAATGACGGAGTGACATTTGTATCGAAATACTGAATGATCTAATTTGTCAATCAATCTACACACGAATTTCCTTCCCTAAAAGTACAAAGAATTCTAACTCGTTGGAAGTATTTCAACAATTTCCAAATTCGAAAGATAAGGATGTCGCCAAAACAGGGAGAAATTAATTCACGGCATATGAAGATGCATGTGGGCATGAGGCATTTTTAAGTAGCGGCTCTTGTGCCTGTTGGGAGAAAAGAAAAGAGATTGTCTAAACTCTCTAGATAGTAAAGGATAAATTCGACAATTTTTACAACTTTCTAGTCATTCTACATTGAGATTTGTTAGCATAATAGTTTTGAGGCTACTGTGAGAATAACCGCTTATTGTGAGTCACAAATTCTTGAAGAAGTGGGTCTTACAACAATTTATAATTTATTATTTGATTTTTTTATAGTTATCATTTGTTTTCAAAATTATATTAGTCATGTTACTATGTTTATAGAGCAGATTATGACATAATTTTTTTTTTTAAAAATCATTTTGCTAGACATATGCTCTCCATTTGTTAATTTTTCCTTTTGATTCTCTCTCTCTCCTCATTGTTTCTCACTTGCAAATGTATCTTTTTTAGGGGGACATTTTTGCCTTAGATCCATATCTAAGGACTGCGCGTGCTGAAGCCATTGAACTCACACATGGAACGAACATCGAATCCATATGCAACTCGATGTGAGGCCTACGTGATGGCCCAGCCCATGATGGATCAAGTCTAGGCAAGTACTGTTGTTCTCAGGCAAATTGCTTTTCTCTCTCCCATCAAACTTTCTATAGCCTTGGTCAGGTACATATGGATTCAGCCGCCCATTGCGAGCATCGCCAATGGTCACTGCTACACATCTGCAACCGCTAACTCCGATGGCTGCCTCTCATGGCGCAACCATCGCCAAGAACTCTCTCTCTCTCTCTCTCTCTCTCTCTCTCTCTCTCTCCATGCACGGAAAAAGATATGAACTTGTAAATACATCGAATTTCAATATGACAGCTTGGTCATTTTGTTTTTTCAACATTAATTAATTTCCCCAAATAAACCTTCCATCATTTTAGCACGCACTATTAATGCTAGCTAGCTGTTTGCGCACATTCATTTCGATTTTACTTGATTGCGCTTTTTCAATACATTGATTATTAATTTTCACCTTTAGATGGTTAGGTTAAATAATTAAGACCATAACGCTTGGACAATTAGCGGATAAGAATCCTAGGCCTCATAATTGTTAAAAAGATTGCCTAGTCACTTTAGCGAACAATAGGTAACGATATGGCATTAATTAGACAACTAATGTAATCAATTCACCAATCACTAAATCTCTCATTCTATAGGAATTCATTTCAATTGGTTTTAAGTAGACCCTAAATAACAAGTGGCAACTCCTAAAAATATTAAGTTGTTATGAATGTAAAATTGAGTATCCCAACGTCACTTAAAGTATAAATTTGGAAGAGTTTGCACTCGAAATCGATGGGTTGTTTCGGATCACATGTGCTCGAGCTATCTTTTGTGAATGCTAATTCAAACCATCTTTCGATTGAATACCTCTGAGTCTATTTCCCAAGGATGGCCCCTTGAGGGTAGGTCGCAACAAGTGAATATCCAAAAAGTCAATGCTAACATGGTTGATTGTTACATACACTACTTGTAATCTAGAGATTAATCAAAGATGCTTTTAATAAACAAACACGTGTTTACTCGCAAAGTTTAGTGAAATTATAGTTACCAACTATACATCAAGCTAGGTCATGGTTATAAGGCAAAAATGTCTTTTTTTTCTCTCCAATGCTTAGTGAAATAAGTCGGTCATACCATTTGACAATTTAGCAAGAATCGAATTCCGAAATTGCTTCAAGAGATATGGAAATAGAACTTGAACATGCCCCCTTGATCTTTTCCTAAAACAAGAACAAAAAAGACAAGGTTATTTTCTCTGGAATATCTTCCACTAACTGACCGCTAGAAGTACCAGTAGTTTTGGATAGGCTCTCAATTGAATACGCCCTAAAATCAGTCTCCCCCTTCCTTTTATTTTCTCTTCTTTTACAAGCACAGAAATAAAGCTTCCTTTATCATCGCGGCGCTCGTTCTCGTACGCTCACCATCAGTAATGTAATGCGTAAGCATCGTACTTCACGATCGCATTCAGCGTCGTCATGTTGATAGTGTGAGTTCTCAGCTGAATATATCCACGAGCGAACCGGAAAACGCCAGTCCCGCCGACGATGGCCAGCTCCCTCGGATTCTTCAAAACCAAGTTCTGCGCCAAGACGCTCAACGTGCTCCCCTTGTACGCTCCTTCCGTGAAAACCAAGTTCATCGTCATGGTGAGGCTCAACTCGCTTTGTGATGACATCACAAACATTCCCTGAGCTCTCCGACGAGCGTTGAGTTCAGGTCTGGGCCCACGGTCAACGGGTCGTCTATGACCAAGACGAGACCAAAAGACGTAGATGATGTATTTGTTGTGGCTGCTTGGGCGACGGGCACGGCAGTAGGGTGCTGCGCGGTGACTATGTCGTGAAGATAGAAGCGGAGATGGGTCATCTTCTCGGGTTTGAGCCCGAACTGATCTGGAGCAGATAGTTCTCGAGCGAACAGTGTCTCGGATTTGATCGTAGTGAGAAAAGTGAGGGAAAAGAATGCGGCCAAGATGGTGAAACTTGTCTTGAAGGGAGCCATTATTATTTATTTTTGTGATCCCACATTTTAGACTCACATTTTCTCTTAAAGTTGCGACTATTTGACATGAAGTTTTTCCACGCTTCGTACCCTTTCGTGACAACCGCCCATTTGGTAACCGTCTTGATGGGAGACGGTGTATAAAAAGGAACGTACGTTCATTTCTGACGGGTGATGACAAGGTTTAACACAAACTCTCACATTTGGAATACACCATCAGTACGTGAGGGAATTGGGTTAGTAGCGTGTCTCCAATTTTTCTTTGATTTCAGGTTTTTTCTGACAATCGTGAACAAGAACAATGGCCGGAGGTTTGTCTTTAATTGATCCTGGTTTCCGCTTCATGAGTTTTATTTCTTTCATTTGGTATCAGAGCGTGTTTAGAGCCTCTGCCTTGTTTTTCTCGAATTTTTGGTGTATTTTCGGGCTTTTTTGAACATGAACAGTAACTCGGGATTTTGAGGCCAAGAGAGAAACTCGCAAATTCCGGGCAAAATCCGGCGACCCACCCCTCGAATTCGGACCCGTACGGTCGCACCGCCATGAGGAATATTAGCCATGAGTTATTTCGGCATATCAGTGTTCGCCGGAGGCTAATCGGGCGGCGGAAGCGCGGTGGTTGAGGAATTGTGTTTTGGGAAATTTTCGTCTGATTTGGGCTTATTTCTTCGTCATTTTCGCCGAAACTTGAACCCATGTGGTCGTTCCGGCATGCTCTTTAAAACCCATCATTTATTTCGGTCTTAGATGGGTTGCCGGAGGAGAAACGGCCGGCGAAACCGCGGCGGAACGGCGAAAAACGGCGAAGAAATTCGTTCTGGGCGCGAGGAAGAAGGCGCGTGGGGCCCACGCGCGCGCTGCGGTTGCAGGCGCGTGGAGCCCACGCGCCACGCGCTCTCACGCGCGCGGCAGTTGCAGGCGCGTGCAACGCACGCGCCTGCGCGCTGAACATCGCGCGTGCGGGGCACGCGCCCCGCGCGGATTCTGGCGCGTGCTCGGCACGCGCCTGTCGTCTCCCACCCGCGGCTCCTTTTACACTTTTGCCCCAATTTTTCATGTTTTTACAATCTTGCTCTTGGCCAATTTATTTATTTACTGTTCTGCCCTTGATGCATTTATTTATTATGTCATTTTATGCATTTTTTATGAATATTTTATGCATGAAATTAAATGTCCAATGATTCATATATTTAATTAATTAGAGAGTAGCCACAGCATCTTTAATTAATTAAATTATATATTAAGAGCTTCCGGATCATATTTAGAAATTGACATTAATTGTAATTAATTATATTAATATGATGAATTTTATCCCACATGAATTTTCATTGTATTAATATGATTAATTAGGATGAAATATCATATTATTTTTCTTAATTTACCCACATGGATTAAGAAAAGGTATATAATATGGTAGTTTCTTCATGATATAATTATGAATCTATTTAAATTAAAAACTTAGCCCACAGTAGTTTTTATGTTATGTGATTCATATTGTGACATGTTTACATTGGTAAAACATGATTTATGTATATTTGCCTCAAATTTTGTGACATAAGCATGATTATTTGATATGCAGTTTCGCAACCTGTGAATTTCTCTGAATTTAAGTTTGATGTTCCCATACTGAATGGTGATAACTATAAAGTTTGGAAGGAGTTAGTTCTTCTTCAATTGGGGTGGATGGACATTGACTATGCTATAAGGAAAGACGAACCACCTGCTCCTACTGATTCGAGCACTTCAGCTGAGATAGCTCTTTATAACCAATGGGAGCGGTCCAACCGCATTTGTGTGATGTTTATAAGAGCTAAAATATCTCCTAGTATTCGTGGTTCAGTTGCTCAGCATAGCAATGCTAAGGCTTTATTGGAGGCCATAGATGCGCAGTTTGAGAGTTCTGAGAAGGCGCATGCCATGACCTTGATTATGAAGGTTTCATCATTGAAGCTCACTAGTGTTAAAGGTGTGCGTGAGCACATCATGCAAATGAGGGACATTGCAGCTCAGCTTAAGAAACTTGAGGTTGAGATATCTGAATCTTTTCTTGTGTATTATATTCTGAATACTCTCCCACAACAGTATGCACCTTTCAAGATCTCTTACAACACACATAAGAATAAATGGTCAATTAATGAACTCATGACCATGTGTGTTCAAGAGGAAGAAAGACTGATTATGGAATTGGGAGAAAGTGCTCATTTGGCAACACAAGGAAAGAATAAGGGCCATGGCAAGCATAAGGGAAAAAGGTAAAATACCTCCCCAAGCTGACATTAAGAAAGAATCCAAATGTTTCTTCTGTAAACAGAAGGGGCATATAAAGAAGGATTGTGTCAAATTTAAGGCCTGGCTCGAGAAGAAAGGTAATCCAATCTCTTATGTTTGTTATGAATCTAATATGACTGATGTAAGTCACAACACTTGGTGGATTGATTTTGGATCTACAATCCATATTTCGAATTCCTTGCAGGGTTTTCAAAACCACAGGAAGCCAGTGGGAAGTGAACAAAGCATCTATTCAGGAAACAAGATGCGCTCGCATGTGGAAGCTATTGGGACATGTAGACTAGTTCTCAATAGTGGCTTTGTTTTGAATTTGGAAAGGACCTTTTATGTTCCTAGTTTTTCTAGAAACTTAATTTCAGTTTCAAGACTTGTACCTTTGGGATACTCATTTAACTTTTCAGATTCAAACTTCTGTTTATCATTTAAATCTGAAATTGTTGGGAGTGGTACTTTGTCTAATGGTCTTTTTCGAATTAATTTACAAGACAATGCCTATTATGATGCGATGCATGTTCATGATAAAGCTAGTATGAAACGATGTGTTGTGAAAGAACATTCCTCTATGTTGTGGCACCGGAGATTAGGACATATCTCCATAGAAAGAATTAAGCGATTAGTAAATGATGGAGTACTCGGTACTTTAGATTTTACGATTGTGATACTTGTGTGGATTGCATAAAGGGAAAGCAGACCAACAAGTCGAAGAAAGGTGCCAAGAGGAGTACAGAAATATTAGAAATCATACATACGGATATATGTAGTCCGGATATGGACTCGTGTGGTCGAAATACTTCATCTCTTTCATAGATGATTACTCACGTTACATGTATCTTTACTTGATTCATAATAAGTATGAAGCATTAGATGCCTTTAAGGTATTTAAGGCGGAAGTAGAGAAACAATGTGGTAAGCAAATTAAGATCGTGAGATCAGATAGAGGTGAAGAATTTTATGGTAGATACACTGAAAATGGACAAGCACCTGGTCCATTTGCAAAGTTTCTTCAAGAGCATGGGATAGTTGCCCAATATACTATGCCTGGTTCTCCGGACCAAAACGGTGTAGCGGAAAGAAGAAACCGGACCTTATTGGACATGGTGCGTAGTATGCTTAGCGGCTCCAAACTTCCTAAGTCCTTGTGGACTGAAGCACTTAAGACGGCAGTGTATATATTAAACCGAGTTCCGACCAAGGCTGTCCCAAAGACACCTTTTGAGTTATTTAAAGGTTGGAAACTGAGTTTACATCATGTGCGCGTTTGGGGATGCCCATCTGAAGTGAGAGTTTATAATCCACAAGAAAAGAAGTTGGACCCAAGGACCATAAGTGGGTATTTCATTGGATATGCCGAAAGGTCTAAAGGATACGGTTTTTTATTGTCCATCTCATACCACTAGGATTGTGGAATCAAGAAATGCTAAATTTCTTAAAAATGACTTGATCGTGGGAGAGATCAATCGAAGGACCTTGTTCCTAAGAAAGATCATCCGACACTCATCCTTCCACCTCAAGTTTAAGGTTGGTTGTTGCTTATAATGCTCCTTCAGTTCAGCCGGCTATTGAACAACCAATCGTTGAAGTTCCACAACCTGCTGATATTGATCTAGTAGATCCAGTTGTTCAGCAATTACCAGAAACAGTTGAACAACCAATTGAGCAACACGCTCCTCAAGAGAATGTTGATGCAACATTGAGAAGATCTGCTAGAATAAGGAAATCGGCTATTCCTAGTGATTATATTGTGTATTTACAAGAGTCTGACTACAATATTGGAGCTGAGAATGATCCTGAAACGTTTTCACAAGCTATGGATAGTGATAAATCCAATTTGTGGTACAATGCCATGAAGGAAGAAATGAGTTCTATGGCATCTAACGAAGTCTGGGATTTGGTTGAGTTACCTGATGGTGCGAAGGCCATTGGTTGTAAATGGGTCTTCAAAACTAAGAAGGATTCATTGGGTAACATTGAAAGATATAAAGCTAGACTCGTTGCCAAGGGATTCACTCAAAAGGAAGGAATCGATTACACGGAGACCTTTTCTCCTGTATCTAAGAAAGATTCTCTTCGTATTATTTTGGCATTGGTTGCCCATTTTGATATGGAATTACATCAGATGGATGTGAAAACGGCGTTCCTCAATGGAGAACTAGAGGAGGAGGTTTACATGAAACAACTTGAAGGATTCCCCTTTAGTAAAGGTGAGCATTTGGTGTGCAAGCTTAAGAAATCTATATATGGCTTGAAACAAGCATCTCGCCAATGGTACTTAAGGTTCCATGATGTTATCTCTTCTTTCGGTTTTGTAGAGAATGTCATGGATCAATGTATATACCAGAAGGTCAGTGGGAGCAAAATTTGTTTCCTTGTGCTATATGTGGATGATATTTTACTTGCAACCAATGATAATGGGTTGCTACATGAGGTAAAACAATTCCTCTCTAAGAGTTTTGACATGAAGGATATGGGTGATGCATCTTATGTCATTGGCATTAAGATCCATAGAGATAGACCTCGAGGCATTTTAGGACTATCTCAAGAAACCTATATCAATAAGGTCTTAGAGAGATTTCGGATGAAAGATTGTTCACCAAGTATAGCACCCATTGTAAAGGGTGACAGGTTCAATTTGAACCAATGCCCGAAGAACGATCTAGAAAGGGAACAAATGTACAACATTCCATATGCTTCTGCTGTTGGAAGCTTGATGTATGCTCAGGTTTGCACTCGACCTGACATCGCTTTTGCTGTGGGAATGTTGGGAAGATATCAGAGTAATCCAGGTTTAGACCACTGGAGAGCTGCAAAGAAAGTGATGAGATACCTTCAAGGTACCAAAGACTATATGCTTATGTATAGACGGACTGACAACCTGGAAGTGGTCGGTTATTCGGATGCGGACTTCGCGGGTTGCGTTGATTCACGAAAATCAACATCTGGATACATTTTTATGTTAGCTGGCGGAGCCATGTCATGGAGAAGTGCCAAGCAGACTTTGACTGCTACTTCCACTATGGAGGCTGAGTTCGTTTCTTGTTTTGAGGCTACCTCGCATGGTGTATGGTTGAAGAGTTTCATTGATGGGCTTAGAATTGTTGATTCAATTTCTAGGCCATTAAGAATATATTGTGACAATTCAGCTGCGGTTTTTATGGCTAAAAATGCCAAAAGTGGCAGTCGAAGTAAGCATATCGACATTAAGTATTTAGCCATAAGGGAACGTGTTAAGGAGAATAAAGTGGCCATTGAACACGTTAGCACTGAATTGATGATAGCCGATCCTTTAACTAAAGGCATGCCACCAATGAAGTATAAGGATCATGTAACTAGTATGGGAATAGGTCCCATCATGTGATTTGTTGTCATATGAACGATTTTGTTGTATGAAACTCTTATTCAGTTGTAATGTTGATTCTCAATTTTAGTGTACACATTTTGTTGTTTATGAGAATAACATTTATCCTTGGTTATGGAATAAACATGGGGTTTATTCATTAAGATATGTTGTCACATATAGGCTGACATTAAAGAAATAAGATGCATTGTGATACATGGAAGATATTACTCACTCTTAGAGGACATGTCGCCATGATCCATGCGTTTTTGTTTCTTTTCTTTAAG
Source organism: Eucalyptus guilfoylei (assembly GCA_016097605.1). NCBI lineage: Eukaryota > Viridiplantae > Streptophyta > Magnoliopsida > Myrtales > Myrtaceae > Eucalyptus > Eucalyptus guilfoylei. Next base: position 31,000,835 of record CM027860.1, read on the forward strand.
CATAAAGTTTTTGTGGAATTAGTTGGATAATCCATATGATGAAAATGATGGGATCAAGTGGGAGAATGTTATTTATTTTTGTGATCCCACATTTTAGACTCACATTTTCTCTTAAAGTTGCGACTATTTGACATGAAGTTTTTCCACGCTTCGTACCCTTTCGTGACAACCGCCCATTTGGTAACCGTCTTGATGGGAGACGGTGTATAAAAAAGAACGTACGTTCATTTCTGACGGGTGATGACAAGGTCTAACACAAACTCTCACATTTGGAATACACCATCAGTACGTGAGGGAATTGGGTTAGTAGCGTGTCCCCAATTTTTCTTTGATTTCAGGTTTTTTCTGACAATCGTGAACAAGAACAATGGCTGGAGGTTTGTCTTTAATTGATCCTGGCTTCCGCTTCATGAATTTTATGTCTTACAGCCATATGAGAGAAGAGAGAGAGAGAGAGAGAGAGAGAGAGAGAGAGAGAGAGAGAGAGAGAGAGAGAGAGAGAGAGAGAGAGAGGGACAGAGGGAGCTTTGATGCGTGTTGAAGAGACTGCCGAGGTTTATATATAATTCCATCTGTAGATTTTGCTCTATTTAACTACAGAGAAGCTTTCACCGACACTCTAATTTTTCGTGCAGTGCTTGAAAGCCCAAAACAGAATTTGTCTATTGTACAGTAGCTGTAAACTGATGGTTTAAGAAGTTGTTTTGTGATAAAATGGTAGTGATGAATTCGTGGAGGGTACGCCATGACTCATTCATGAGAAATGTTTTAAAGCAAAGTGTAGTATCCGTCCATAAATTGGGAAATTACCCTCCAAAAAAAAAAAAAGGTCATAGATCTATTGCACTTATGTCAATTTGGTCTTAAACCTTTCAATTTCACCAATTATTTTTAAACTTTTTGCCAATTTGCTACTTTAGTCCTAGCCAATTTTTCGAAAATCATTGTTGTGGGTGTTGGCCATCCTATACGACATGGCTTCCCCTTAAATGAACAATTATTGTAACTTTTTTTTTTTCATTGTGTAGGCGAAGATTATCAGCAACCCTACTTTTTATTGAAATGATTCAAATGTAGATAGGAATAGAATTGAATGGATAACTATTGAATCGAGTAACCATCGGAGATAAAACCCTATTAACAAGGAGATTTTTTTTTTTGGGGGTCAAAAGCAAGGATTTGAGTGCTATGGATATGGCTAGCCATAACTCTCGATTATGCCGCGTGATGATCCGTGATAACATCGTGTTAAGATAATGTAATTTGCATGTGATGCATGACTAAAATAAATTGCAAATATAATGTAACATCTCGATTTTCGACCCTATGAGAAATGACTATGAGTCCAGTGTGCCAATGGCAAGGATCAGTCGTTGGTCATTTCCAAAGTCGATCATGGACCGATCGGCCTAACTAGAAGGGAGGCAAATGATTGGCTATGGATTGATCAAAGGACCAGCCATGAACCAAATCACCGACCATGCAAGTGGACCCAAGCCATTTGGCCATGGAATGGCTGCTTGACCAAAAGAGTTAGTCGTTGGATGGTAATGTACCATCACGGATCGATGGATGATCATGGATCAATCCAAAGCGATCATGTTCCTGTTGTGGATGATTTTGTTCGGTCATGTATCAACCTTGGATGACCATGAGTCGATCAAGTGTGATTGTGCGTTGGCCACGGATCGACCGCTCCCACACAACCACATGATAATCGAGAGCTGAACACGGACCAAGTATGCTCGGCCATGGACCAGTTGTGGATTGACCACAGGCCCCTTGTAATGGATATCGGACCAAGCCAAGAGCCCTGCTGTGTGCTAGGTCCTGCGCCTGGACCTCCCCCAGGCTTCGAGCCGGTCATGGGCTTGGTACGCTCGGCTAGAACCAATCCAAGGGCTAGCCATTGAGCCTATGCCCTAGGTCACCAACTTAATCGAAGTAGGCAATTTTGCCTATGACAACTACACCAAGAGTGCCTTTGCCATGAATCTTGGGTGTGTTAGAATGGTCTTGAGGGGAATACACAAAAAACTCTTGCCCGGTGCCGGTTGCACTTCCAATGACCTATTTCCCGTGGTTGTCATATTCCTTGGAAATGGACAAAATAGAACATTCTAGAATGTCATAGATTCTTCTTGAAGCATGATGACTCACCACTTTGAATAGATATCTCTAGATTTAGTAATGATTACCAAAGATCCACATTGGGAATTAAGTAAGGGACTCTTGAACAAATGGACCAATTAAGAGAAGACATAATAATGCAAGGACGAGTCACCCCGCTTAAGTGTCCCTTAAAGATTTGGTAATGATGGCTCAAGATTTTCCTTGGAGAAGAAGCAAAGGACTCAAGGACTTAAGTGGACCAATTAGAAGAGAACTTGGTAGAGTATTCTAGAAAGCCAAAACTTAGAAAGTAAGTTCTTTAATTTAGGCACGTGCTAAATATCCTAGCCTCATCATCAACGAAATCTAGGCATTTAATGAGAATGTTTAGTCACTGGCTTAGGTGTCCACTTGAAGATTTTGTAATGATGACCAAAAGATCTACCTTGGAGAAGAAGTTGGTGACTTATTGGCTTAGGTATCCATGGAAGATATGGTCATCATTACCGTAAGATTTTCTTGGAAAACAAGTAGACTAAGTCATGATGGCACGAAGTAGGTGGTCTAATAAGAAGATGTCAAATGTTTTCCTAAGACCTTAGGTGTGCCACCTTACAAACTAGGTTTGCCACCTCGATGTTATAGCCATGCCACTTCAAGAAAGACGATTGGGCCAGTCGAAAAGGGTAATGATGAGTTTTGAGCCTATAAATAGGGGAACCACCTCATTCATTCTCACCTTGAGCCCTCTTCTCATTTATTGCCATTTACATGCAATTCTTCTATTTCTCTCAACCTTGCACCATCACCCCTCATCAAGTCATTCAAGTTAGTTCTCAAGGTTCATCTAGGTAAGTAAGATCCATATTTCTCCTCTAGGATGGTAGACTCTATTATTGAGTCTAGTTAGGTGCTCACCCATTAAGCCGTGTGTAAGATATTGGATCTTTTGTATGGTTTTTCTCATAGTTGTACTTGAACGTGTGCTTGAGTTGTTCACGCCTGGAATAAGGCCGAGGTTTGCTCGGGTTGAGTTCAACGAAGGCAAGGTCGCTTAAGGCCACAAGGCCTTGGATCGACATGCAATTATAAGTCTCGTTTGGTGCGGGTATCGCCCAAGGCCGCAAGCTTTTAAATCGACATTGAGGCATGCCGTTTCCGAGCCTTGTTCGGTGTGGAGATCGACGCCAAGTGATCGATTCAAGTCACAAATCAAGGGTCATTCCTGACGTGTTTATTAGTTCAATACTAGAATTCATGGCACACACATTTGTATGAGCACGCCTTCGGGCCATATATGAGTCTTCTAAGAAGAAAAAATAAGAACAGATTTATGTGATACACTTGTGTGTACACTTAAAGAGGGAAAAGCACCCGTCGTCACATAGCGTTGTCGGTGATGCCTCATTTATTAAACGGGATGCCCTGATTGGGCCAGGAAGCCCTTGAAAGTATGGGATGCCTAGCTTGATGGTCGAATGCCTTGGTTGAGTCAGAAAACTCCTGAAAGTATGTGAAACCCCTGAAAGTATCGGATGCCTGGTTTGATGGCTGGATGCCTTGGTTGAGCCAGGAAACCCCTAAAAGTATGGGAAGCCCCTGAAAGTATGGGATGCTTGGCTTGAGGCTGGATGCCCAGTCTGAGGCTGGAAGCCCGCGAAAGTATGGGAAGAACCATTGATATTGTTAATGAACTTATTGTGCATGTTACTATGTGCTGATTGATAAACTTGTTTGGTGAAATAGCTTATTTGGTAAGTTAAAAGTGGAGCACATGTAGATAGTCAAGAGATGCTAATGGATTTGTTATTGGTCTACCATCGACATTGTTTGCGAGTCTTGTACTTGCTAGGCTTTAATGATAAGATGCTTTCCTAATAGAGAACTGAGAATTTTATTTATTGAGTTCCCAAGACTCTCTCATATTTTAGTCTTATAGGCATTGATCTCTTACGTCAGTTTTGTGAGCTACAATCACGCTAAAAGAGATAGGAATTCCCCTGGCTTATATGGAAAATTGTAGTGTGATGTAAAAATGAAAAAAAAAAAAAAAGGCTTGTAGAGGAAGGCTTGTAAAAGTATTATTATAATATAAATTAGTGTGTTTTGTGTGATCTATATCCCAGTCTTCTAGGTATTGTTTGTTCAAGGAGTTGTTTATTCACGTTTCTAGATGTGTATGATAAAAAGATAAAAAGAATCGAGACAACGATCAGTTTGGGACATCGTGAAAATAAATCCTGTCGCTCAAGACCCTAGAGATGGAGTTGAGGTATACCACAAAAGATTTCAAAACAAATTTACCTCAAACTAATTTTTAAAGTAATAAAATTCTCAACTTGATACATCCGTGTCAAATTTTTTTTAAAACTAATCATTACGCTTGTGATAATTTTACCCCATGTAGATATAGTATTTCATGCGTGTGTTATCAAACTCAACAATTTCATGGTAAAATTTGATGGAAGCTAATAAGAGGTAAATATGTCAAGAGTGACCGGGTTGGAGTTTTTGGTAGCCTAAAAATTAGTTTGGGTTAAAATTATCACAAGTATTTTAGTTTGGAGTTTTTGATGATCCAAAAATTAGTTTGTGATAAATTTGTCACAGGCATACCAGTTTGAGATTTTTCGTGGTATTAACCCTACAACCTATGCTAACAGTATTTTGTTTAGGGGTTCGGGTCGATTCTTAATATTTTAATATAAAAGACGACTAAATGAATTGCCCAAATTTAGGTGTCAATAACGGTAAATGGGTCATTGATGACCGTGACGGCACCAAAATGTGTTGCCGATGTATTTGTTGTCGCTACCTGGGCCACGGTTGCTACGGTAAGGTGTTGTCCGGTGAATGTATCATAGACACTAGTTGCATGAACTCCGACATCGGATCGATAGCATATACGTGCAACCAACATAGATACAGGTCAGTCTTGGGATAGAACAAATATCTTGTGGGATTGTTCTGCGATCCTGGAATCATGTGTGCACAACTTGAATGTTCAATAGATCTAACGTGGCGAGGAACACCAGGTGGGAGCGTCCGACTAGGTGGAGATGCAAGAATATCCACAAGAAGTGTCAATTAAATGAGGACCTAAATGTTATCATGGACAAATTAGCTAAAAGTAATTATGGAATCATGAGTGAGTGCAAAAGAACCACAATAACAAAACAAAGAAGATAAGGCTCCTTTAGAAGAAAGAATGATATTAGCAAAGATTAGAAAATCCATTTTCTTGCGAAGTATTTGAACAATATGCGCGGAAAGAGATTTTCTGTAAAACCGTCCAAAGAGGCTATATACATAGCCAAATAAAAATATCTCCATATTCGATTTTTTTGAGAAGGTGGTTGTAGTATAAAAAAAATCTAATTTTTAAGATTCGAAATACGCGAGTGATAAAACAGGATAATTATCTAGGGAAGAAAAGAAAAAAAAAGGGTAAGGTCGGATATTCATTCGATTATTTATCTTCAAATTATTACATGGCATATATGTATTTACATATAAACGCGCATTTAATCAGTTCTCATCTTTAACGTGCCCCAACCGTTTTTGTTTTTGGCACGTCGCATCGTGCACATGATTTCGGCAACTTCCCCCTTTTCTTAACCGGTTCTGACACGGCGATCTCGTGCCGCCACGTCACTCCCCACGTGGATCATCTGACCAGGCATCCCCATGAAGAGTTTAGTCAAATTTCACTGTCGACAACAATAAAATTAGACAAAAAAAGGCGATTGGATTGGGGAACTATGATGAGGTTTATGAAGGCGTAGGGAAATTGAAAACCGTTGCATAATTAACATACAAAAGAATTCAGATTTGAAGATCGAAGGGATTGGTAGGGCCGTTGCCCCATGGCTGTTTGGTGTTTGAAGTTACTTTTATTTATTTTTAAATGAAATAATCTTAAATATCGCAAATGCTTCTTGTCACTTTCACATCTCCCTCAGCTTGATATTTTTGCATCTATCATTGATTTTAATTGTGTAACCAAGGCTCCATTTAATTCTCGAAAAATATTACATTTTTAGAAAATATTTTTCAGGAGGTCAATTTCCAAGAAAATGATCATATTTTTCACTGTTCAGTATATGATTTTTTGTTATTTTTTGGAAAAAATTACAAAAAAGAAATCAAATTTTAATTTTTTGAATCGACTAAATTTTTTTTTTTAATTTTTTTAATATATTTGTCATTAAAAATTTTTAAAAATCATTCTCAACTTGTCTTACATGTATGTAATTTCCAACCATCTGACGGCCACCATGTAAAATCATTCCCAGCTTGTTTTACATGTATGTAGTATCCAACCAACAAGTGATGAGCCTTTTTGTTATCTTATTCGAAGAAGGAAGAATAGATCGTAGAAATACGAACGAGAAACCACATATCTTGGTAATGCAAAATGTAGACATCATACTCTGAAACAAGAAGTTCACTCGTCCGGTCGATGGAGTGAGTCTTGGTCCGAACATAACCCCGTGCGAGCTGGAAAGCTCCGGTCCCTCCTGGAATTGCCATCTCCCTCACCTCGAGCGCCAAGCTGTTACTTCCGAGCATACTCAAAGTGCTTCCATTGAACTTCCCCTCGGTGAACACAAAGTTTAGGGCCATCAACAAGGCCAACTCGGCCTGGGACGCCGAAGACGTGAGGCCTTGGGCCCGGCTGACAAGCTTTGAGCCCGCATCAGGCCCCAGCTTCAGCATGTCGTCGATCACAAAGACCCCGCCGAAGGACGTGGTCGATTGGCTAGTGGTCGGGGGCTGAGGCTACTTGTGTGGCGGTGAAGTTTGGGCCAGCGAACACTTCATGCAAGTAGGGTGGAGGTGGCTCAGCTTCTCCGATTTTCTCGGCCCGGCTTTGATGGACAGGCTGCGGCCGGATTTTTGGGATCGTGCGGCGAAGATGGTCAGAGAGATGAGAAGCATGATGAGGTTGAGTTTGGGTAGAGATCTGGCCATAGTGTGGTTGACTTGGGCGTGTTTTGTGTTCCCAAGTTTGGGAAGCGTTATAGGTCTGGTGGGTAGTCTTGAGGTTGTATAGAATGAATTGTTGCCATGAATAAACTGTTTCAAAATAATGCAGTGCTAAACATATAGATTCCATGATCTGATCAATGAAAAAAGCCATCGATTTCGGGAGATGTTGATAAAATTGATCGAGAAAATTGTCTAAGAAATCTTAAATCTATTACACTTTTGTCATTGGTTCTAAATTTTTCGGCCAAATTTGGCTAGACAAACTTAATTGGCAAAAAAGGGAAAAAGATTGAGGTCTTCATTAGCAAATTGATAAAAGTGTAATATGTTTAGTATTTTTTGGACAATTTTCTCAAAATTTATCTATTTTTTTTTTTTTGGGTGAAATGTAAGATATATAATGAAAACTTTGGACAAACAAGAAACGGCGCCAACTTACACTCTGACCGTGCAACAGGAAGAGTGGAAGGGAGTCGAAGGGAAAACAAAAGAAAGAAGAAAACGCCCACAACCCGGGCCAAGGCAAATCCAAACCTAGCAAACCTCTACTACATGCTTAAAAGCGGGACTAGAGAACTAGGACGATACAAAGGCAAGCACCAACAACAACAAGCAAAGCTACCGAGAAAAGACCGAGGGGTCGAAGCCCCAATTCCTTTGAAGTCTCCTATTTCTTGGGGTAGGAGACACATTCTTGAAGGAGAGAACTCTGTCCTTGACAACTTTGATCAAATGATTTTTGAGAGCCAACACGGAAACGGTTTCACCCCGAAAGATGATACAATTTCTCTTCTTCCAAATTAGATAACACAGAGCTCCAAAAGAGAACCTAGCAATTTTGTGGAAGAAATCCTTACCCGATAAAAACTTTAGAGCCCAAGTGGAGGTCTCGGTCCATGGTTTGATTCTCCAAGGTAGGTTGCACCTAGAAGCCCAGAAATAAGCCAGGGTAGCAGGGGTTTGATAGTGAAAGAAAAGGTGATCAATAGAGTCCGGCTGAGTTGAGCAAAAGGCACAAACCGAGTAGTCAACCCTACCGTAAGAAAGTAGGAGTGATTGAGTCGGTAGGCGCTTCTTGGCAATAAGCCATAACAGAAATTGATAACGCGGCGCCAAGGCATTATCCCAAACCAGAGTCGCCCAAGGAACTCGATCTTTTTTTAACTCTAATTAAATTCTAGGCCGAAGCAACCGAAAAAATGCCCAAAGAATCACCGCACCAAAGGAACCGATCACGAACATTAGAAAGCGCCGGCAAGGAGAAGCCCCAACTTTCCAAGCGGGATTTAAAGGCCGGGGCAAAAGTGTACAGTTCAGAGACAACTGCCTTTTTAGATAAACTCGAGTCCTCCATTACAGTGGAAGAAACAATTGTGTCCAAAGGATCACACGGAAGCCAATTATCATGCCATAGAGATGTCTGCATTCCGTTGCCAATTTTCCAACGAAACGACTGGCGAAAGTAGGGCCTAAGTTGCAAGATTTTTTTCCAAGCCCACGAGCATAAGGTTGGTTGAGGAGAAATCTAGAAATTCACTCTCTTTAAGAAATTCGAGTAAATCCAACGACACCAGAGAGACTCCTTATCAGTAAATAGGAACCAAATGTCTTTGAGCAAGGAAGCTCTATTGCAATCTTTAAGGTTTCTAATAGCCAAGCCGCCCTCAGATTTTGGCACGCAAATATCTAACCACGAGACTTTGGCCCTGCTTTTTCCCAGGGCAGAACCTTTCCAAAGAAATTGTCTCAAGATGCGCTCATTATTCAGAAGAACAGCAGCAGGTAAAGAAAAGACACTGGCCCAAAACGCCTGAATGGAATGGAGAACGGATCTTATAAGTTGGAGTCTCCCTGCAAAAGAGAAATCGATGAGCCCAAGATTGGACTCTTGCTGTAATACGGTTGATCAACTTAGTGCAGTCGGTCTTGGTCAATCTAGAAGAGATGATAGGAGCCCCTAGATACCGAATAGGGAGTTTGCCTTCTTGAAAATCAAATGCAGATAGAATATTCCTCTGAAGGGAAGAGGAGCCCCCCGATAGGAAAACATCACTTTTGTTTCTGTTCGGTACAAGACCGCTCCAGGAGGAGAACGTGTCAAGGCTCCTTTTAAGCACCACCGCAAACTTCCAATCCGCATGGCAGAAGAGGAAGACGTCGTCAGCGAAAAAAAGATGGGAGAGTCTCGTAGATTTACATCTCCAGAAAAACTTGAAATCTTTAACGGAGGTCCTCAGATTGATGATGCCCGAAAAAACTTCCATCACAAGGGTAAATAGATAAGGAGACATCGGGTCTCCTTGCCGGATGCCTCTGCCATTAGTAAAGAAGCCATGAAGCTCCCCATTGATAGAGATAGAGAACATAGGCGTGCGAACGCAAACCATGACCAGTTTAATAAACCACTCCGGAAAACGGAAGGCTAGAAGGGTTAACTCCAAGAAATCCCAATCCACGGTATCATAAGCTTTGCGGAAGTCCACTTTAACGGCACATTTCGAAAGATAAGGATCAAGGTGAAAACCTGCAAATAGCTCATGTGCCAATAAAATGTTGTCTCTAATCCTCTTACCTCTGACAAAGGCGTTCTGAGCAGGATTAGTAATACTGTTTAGAACCATAGCAATCCGATTTGCCAAGATTTTTGTAATGACATCATAAATAGTATTGCAGCACGCAATAAGTCTGAAATCAGTAACCTCACAAGCATTAGGTACCTTAGGTATTAACGCCAGAATTGTAGCATTAACTTCTTTCAGGAGACGACCCGAGGAAAAAAAGTCCTTCACAGCCTGAATCACCACAGGTCTAAACAATTCTCCAATTGTTTTTATAAAATTCAGCAGTGAAGCCGTCAGGGCCCGGAGCTTTACCTCTTGGAAGAGAAAAAAGGGTGTCTTTAATCTCAGAGTCCAAGATAGGTGCAGCGATAGAGCAAACCAAGGCATCCGAGAGTAGGCTGCAAATAACCTGCTGCAAGTCTTCCAGGGACGGCTCGACAAGGACAGCATGGGGGGATAATAGATCCGAGAAAAAAGAGACAAAAACCTGCGGCATCTAAGTTGGATCGGAAATAAGAGAGCCAGAGGAGTCCTTAACAAAGAGGATTCGATTGGTGAGGTGTCTCGCCTTCACAGAATTGTGGAAAAACTTTGTGTTGCGATCTCCCTCCTTAAGCCATTTAACTCTTGATTTCTGGCGATAAAAGGATTCTTCTTGACCACGAAGGTCTATGAAAATACGCCGCTAGCATCTTTCAAGTTCTGCAAGATCAACATTATTAGGGTCAGAATGGAGACCAACCTGAGTAGACCGAAGAGCTTCTCTAGCTTCAGTAGTTCTAATAGAGATGTCCGAGAAAGCTTCTTGGTTAAGCGATTTGAGGCCAGCCTTTAGAAATTTCAATTTAGAGACAAGCCTGAACATGGGACAACCAAACACTGGAGAGTTCCATGCTTGTTGGACAATAGTTAGAAAGTTTGGATGCTCAGTCCAGAAGTCGAAGAATTTAAAAGGCTTCTTCTTGGACGGCGGATTAATAACCCTGACAAACATTGGAGAGTGATCAGATATTCCGAGGTTCAAAAAAGCCGCTTCTGAGAAGGAGAAGTCGATGTTCCATTTAGTGTTAACTAAGACCTTGTCAATCTTCCTTTGCTTCCTAGAGGGACCAGCCGAAGTTGACCATGTATATCGGAGACCAACATACCTTAGGTCCACTAATTCTGTTTGGTCAAGACAAAGCTAGAAATCATCAAAACATGGCAACCATGTATTAGAACCACCAAAACGGTCAGAAGGGTCCTTTATAGCGTTGAAATCGCTCGCCACGAGCCAAGCCGAATCCTGAAAAAGATCATTGCAATGGATGAGATCCTCCCACATACACCGCCGAAATGCAGCAGGAGGTATTGCCGGCATTAAGCTTGAAGCGGCCATGTATACCCTGAGCACTAGTAGAGATAAGATCAAAATTTGCAAAATTCGGGTTCCACCTGAGCCAAATTCTACCACGCGGGGCACAATCATAGTTGGCAACCCACTTCCATCCTCTCAGCAAGGTAAAAGATATGGAATCAAAAAGCGATTCGGGAACTTTAGTCTCAAAAAGCCCCACTAGGCACAACTTGTTTGAAGAAACAAACTTTATAATTTCCGCACGTCTGATGGGATTCAACATGCCTCTAATATTCCAGAAGCCAAAAAACATTAGGAGGGGGAACGGGGACTTACCTCCTCTTGGAGGCCTTGCGACTAGTAGAAGTCGCCTTAGGAACAGCCGAAGGGAGCGGTGTAGGAGGGTTCGGTGGAAGTAACAAAAGTTGGTCCTGAACACTCATAACCGCCTTAAGAGAACTCAGGCCTTTTGAGGACAGGGGTCTATCTGAGAGCAGATCATCATCACTTGGAGCAACCAATCTACTCACACTACAAATCTCATCTACATCCGAATTATGGTGAGAGCCAACAAGGGACGAGAGACCCGACTTCTGCTGGGATCGCCCTTGATTAGCTCTGATAGTAACCTGAGAGGAGCTTTTTGGAGGCTTGGAGCTCACCATAGTAGCTAGGTTCGACGGTAGAGGGGACTTCAGTTTCAAGAATTGCCCCCTTCACTGGGCAAGGCAAGACGGAAGGAAGCTTCATCCTTGGCTGGAGACTGTTTTTTCTTCTTATTCTTGACCTTCTTCCAACCCAAATCAGCAAGAATAGGATTAGAAGAGTCCTGAGGCAAAGTCGCCGAGGCTGGAATCTTGTCTTCACCCAAACCAGACGGTCCAACAAGAAGGATGCTGGTGGGATCAGGGACTACTAGCAGCGGCAACTGTGGTGTAGCCGAAAGTAAAATAGGGGCCAATGAGGCCTCCACCACCACTTGCTGAGCAGGGGCAGTATCCAGCGGAGAGGGAAGAACCGTATCTACAGCAGGAGCAGGACGAACTCCGGATGTAGAGACCAAAGGTTGTGCTTCTGAGGCACGAGCAGAAGGTTTTTCCACGGATGGAGGGCACTTGTGACCAAAAATTCCGCAATTCGAGCAGGCGACTGGCCTCCATTCATATTCAACTCCAACCTCAATGGTTTCTCCTTCATGTTCTAGCTCAATTGAGTCACACGAAGGTTGATCAGCAGTATCTCAACGTAGACCCGCGCAAATGACATTGCCTTCAATTGTTCAGTTCGGTGATCCACATATAATGGTTTCCCCAAAGCACTAGCCACTTTACCAATGGATTGTGCTGACCAAAAATAGTAGGGCAGCTTTGTTAGCTTCACCCATACCGACACTGAAAGCTAAGCGGCTTTCCTGAGCTCCAAACTAGGGGTCCACTGCTGCAGAGCTAGAGGAATTCTAGCAATGGTTATAGGGTCGCCTTCAAGAAGTTTCCGCCTAAAGTCCCTGTCCGAGATATGGAGAAGGAAGGATCCTTGTCCATTGGACATGATCTCAAATAGGTTTGCTCCCCAAGCTTTTTTTAGAGCCTCCTCAACAACTTTAAATGGGAGGCGTCGCCCAAGAAAGTAACCCAATAAGTAGTCATGTAGCTTAGGATCTGCTGCTTGTAAATCTTGCTCTGTCATAACAATGACCAGTTTGTTGTTCCTGAAAGTCGAAGGGATATATTCCAGCTCGTACCCTTTAGCCACGATCTTCGCAATTGCAACCCAAGTGCAAGGGTTCGCCTTACTAGCCTCTCTTATCAGCTGAGGACATTTCGAGTGCGACCTACCCCTACTACGAGTTCTAGCAGCAGCCGGAGCTCGAGGGGTTGCGCATCGCCACTACCAGACGCAACAGATGGATTCGAGGTCCCAAGATTCTAGTCATTCACCGGAGCACTAGCCAATAACGAGATCTTAGCAGGATGAGGAGTGGAGCTTCGAGCAAAGGTCTCCCCATCCTCCGCGAGGACTCGATTCAACCTTGAGTCCATCAATTCCAGTAGAACGAAACAAACCAGAGCAGCCCGATAAACCCTACCTGCAATTCGCCATAAACGATTCGGGAAAGGGACTTACTAGGCGCCGAGAGAGGGGGCAGTCGCACCAGCTGGGATGGAATGCCGAACCGGCAGGAGGAGTACGTCGAAGGTGAACAATGAAGATCAGACCAGACGAACAGCAGATGCGAAGCTCTTTTGATGTTGTTTGTTCCTTGTTCAATTAGAAAATTTGACCCGCTCTGTTGTTTCTCAAAATTTATCTATTGATAAATAGATTTTGGGAAATTTATCATATAACAAATCGTGTTCACCTTTCCTAGTTTGATCTAAGAAAAGCCATCTACTTGATAAGTCGATTATTCAAAAGGGGATTTCTAAGTTTGTGGTTAGATCCAAGTAGTTGCAACTAGGGATCGGCTTTTGGTTGACCTTAGACTTTTGACATGCAAAATCCCCATTATAATATAACCCTGGACCAATCCCTTGGGGAGGCAAACATACATGTATGCGCAAGAATATATGAGAGAGAGCATTGACATTATCAACTTGTTACCAAAGTAGCCACATCTTTATTTTTGACACGATTGCAAATCCCTTAAGGATCAAATGGAAAGACGGAAAAGAGGGATCTGAGAACAAGAGAGACTCGAAGTAGCAAATCATCATAAGAAGGGGCTGATCTATAATACTCAGCAGTCGAAGTTGCAATAGCAACTGAACTTGTGATTGGGATCGGGTAGGCATGATCCGCCAGGCCGTTGCATGGGGTGCTTCTCGGAACATGCCTTAAGGCAATCGGAGAGCGTGCAGCTGTTCGGTTCCAGCAACTCGTGACATCTCTCCTTGGCATTTGCATGGGGCACCATCATCACGTATATCCCTGTAAGTTTATATTTGTCAATGGTCAAGTGAACCACATTATCGCTTTGACTCGAAAGGAGAATCTTGAGAATTTGGGCAGACTTATTTCCAGCATATATGTTTCATCGTTCAATTAAAATTAAAACTACAATAAGGAAAAACAAATAGATTGAACATAAATATCTCCAAATTTTCATCATGATTGACTCTCTGGATTTGAATACATTTTGGGATAAGAGTGTCGAGAACTAATACCTGAGAGAAGGAGGACAACTACAAAAATACGAGGAAAAGCGAGGGTCTCCATCTGGTTGAGAATTAAAGGTGTTCTTTGAACGGCTATCTCGAACAAACAAGAGAAGAACTCGTATGTAGAGAGGAAGGTGCGATGTTGTGGATATTTGAAATTCTGATGCTGGAGTTGATTTTATCGATTTTATGGGGCTAGTAAATTGCAATGGATGGAAAATTAGATCTAGATGTATAGGGAAAATAGGGAAGGGAATCTAATTCCTTGATTTCAAGATATTCACTTGATTATGAATATCTCTAGATTATATATATGTCTCATCTAATAATGCATATCCTTAATTGATATTTTACCTTTAATAGTTATCTCATAAAGCCTACAAATAGGCTAATGCAATCCTCATTATGAATATATCGAATTATACATAAATTCTTTAAATTTGTTTCCATCCACATTATTATTCTCAACTTCCTCCATGTTTTCTTAGCATTTAGCAGTATCGTTTGCAGTTAAGGAAACGTTGAGGATTAATATTGGTCTAACAGTTATTAGCTGGGCTTATTTGTCATATACCACCCAGCTTGATTTAGGAAATAGTTGTTGGCCCAAAAATACAAGGGCAACCATTTGAATCAAAGTTCGGGCAACCAAGAAACATAGTAAAAGTTAATCGACCAAACAAATATGAACAATACTCTAAATCCAAAGATTTAGCAATTTATAGTGGTTTGACTTTATATTTCACACTTAGGTTTATCTTTCATCTCATTTTTAATATACATTAGCATATATGTATACAAGACATTTCTCACACTTTGACATGACAATGTGTTTTCCGAACCCCAACTACAGATGCCGATGTGTTTGTTTCGAGGAAAATAAATAATTTAAAAATTATTTTCATAAAAATAATCACTTATATTGCTTAAAGAATGAACTAACGAAAAAAAAAAAGTTCATTATCTATGAAAATATTTGAACATAAACTAATGTCAATGTGAAATAATTTTCATTAACTAATTAATTAAAATGATACAAGTAATTATTTTTAGAAAAATATTTTTCAAATCATTTATTTTTTACGAAATAAATGGAGCCTAACTTACACTAAAACCAAAAAAGATTAGGACGTAATCCAAACGGTTAATTTTCGACTATTGCAGACTTTTGATCGCCTGCTCACTCTTCAAAAGAATTAATCAAAATAGAGGTCTGGTTAGGAGCCTAGACGCAAGGGTCCAGTCACCTGCTTACTTGCATGGACAACGAGTTTTACAACGAGGCATGTTTCAGGCATCCAGGGCATAGGATCGGTCTCTCGCTTTCCATTGATTTACTATACTTAATCTAGTTTGAACACATTTACAAAAATCACTAGTAATGATGGTTTTGTAATCATCAAAACACATAGGGTCAACATTCTCCCTATGATAAAAAATCATATGGCAATACCGCAAATAAAATGGAAGCATTAAGATCTAACAATCTTTTACTCTAAAAAATAATTACATATTCTAACTCCCCTCAGAAAATTATTTTTATTTATTTATGAAAATGTTACTTTGTTACCAAAAACAACGTTGGATCCATTCATGCATGTAAAATCCAACCAATAAATAAAAGATAAGGGTGACGACTTGGCTCTTTATCCGGGACAAAGGATCCTCGTACACACATACTTGGCTCTTAATGAAGGGGGTGAGCGATAAGCTTTTCTGCAATTTTATTTGAAGAAGAAAGAATAGATCGCACAAATAAAGTCGAGAAATTATAGACCTCAATAATACAAAATGTAGACGTCGTACTCCGAAACGAGAAGTCCACTCGTCCGGTCGATGGAGTGAGTCTTGGTCCGAAAATAACCCCGCACGAGCTGGAAAGCTCCGTCCCTCCTGTAATTGCCATCTCTCTTACGTCAAGCGCCAACCTGTTCCTCCCGAGCATACTCAAAAGTGCTCCCATTGAACTTTCCTTCGGTGAACACAAGGTTTACGGCCATCAACAAGGCCAACTCGGCCTGGGACGCCGATGACATGAGGCCTTGGGCCAGGCTGATGGTTTTATTTATTTATGTTGATGGGTCTTAGAGGGCCCGTCCGCCCATGTTGGGCCTAAAAGCCCAGCCCGCTAGATAAGGGCCCATGTATGAAGGGTTAAGATATGAAGAGGTGTTATGTTGAGGGGTTATGACTTTTGGGGGAACGTATTACGTTGAAGAGTTACGTCTCTTGGAGGAAACGTATTTAAGAGAGAAAAGAAAAGAGAGGAACGTACATTTTCAACATACGTCAGTCTCTCTCTCTCCCTCAAAAAGAAGAAAACAGAAAAGAAGAATACGCTCTGTTTTCTCCCCCTAATAGCAACAGTACGCTCCTCGGTAAAACGGGATCAGAATTTCTTCCTCGATCTTCAGCATTGGTGTTTAATCTGTGGATAATAAGGTACGCTCGATTATGTAGTGTAACTTTTGATCAATGATACATGTTCTTTCTGGGCTCGTCTTCCGCATTCGTTTTAGGAGTTCGATTTAGTGTCGAATCCGGTTTCAGGGAATCAGTTATTCCCAACATTGATATCAGAGCCATCTTTCATGTTTTCCCGACCCCTTTTCATCTTTATAAATCAATTTTTGATTGAATTTTCGTTAAACACCGCTGTCGGCCGATCGGGGATGGACAATCCCGACACCCGTACATTGTTCACCCTGTTTTTTGATTTTCTATAAGTCAAAATTTTTTTCTGAAAGCGTAGAATTGAAGCCCTCGTCGATACGAGAAAAATGAGTGGCGGATCGCCGCCGAACGCGCCTCCACGCACGGCCGGAACGAACGGGGGTCATTGGCGCGTGCAACGCACGTGCCGATTCGGTCCCTCGCAGGCGCGTGCCTCACACGTGCCGTTTCGGCCGAGGGCGCGTGCGACGCACGAGCGGGAAGCTGGCGCGTGTGACATCAGCCATGCACGCGCGTGGCACGTGCCAGTCGGTTCGTCCGACCAGGCCCGACCGGTCCGACTGCTCGACCCGGTCCAATCCGACCTGTTGACCTGTTGACCTCGACCCGTTTGACCGTTGATCGACAGTTGACCGTTGACTTTGACCGTTGACCCCAAAAAAAAAAAAAAAAGGAAAGGGAGGAGGAAAAGAATGTGTTTCTTTTGCCAAGTAATTCTATGTGAATTATATGTAATCCCTTATTTATTCTGCATTTGTTGCGGAAACAATGCCTCCCCTTAAGTTGTGCACACCTATTCGCGCAATTACCGATGATCAAAAGGAAAGGCTTTCTAGCTTGATAGCTGAGCTGACTGATTATCGATGGGAGAGTGGCGACTTAATTGATCATGCGCTTGAAGTCAATGAGAAAATACAAAAGGTCATATGGAATGGTCGTCCCATGCCACAGTCTGAGATGGTGCGATTTTTCATGAACACTCTTCCACAAGAATGGCAAGGAGTGTTGAATCGCTTATGGGAAGTCAACAGAGATGCTTCGTATAGGAGAATTGTGATGGCTTTTATAGATGATTATTACTGGATTGTTACAAGGGAAAAGATCAAGAAATTGAACAAAAAAAAATCTTTCCCAGTTCATATATTGACTTGGTGTTAGATGTTTTTGACTGGTCTTTCTTTAGTATGCTTTATGGACATATTAAGTAAATGTTATCTACCTAGTTGTTGTTGGTGTAGCAACTGATATGTTAGTTGTATTATGTGAAAGCATTGTTATTATATCATTGTTTGATATCAAATATTATTTGCTTCTGTTAATTGTAAGCTGTTGTGGGAAGTTCATAGAAATTTTTTTTTGTAATTTCAAAGAATTTATTTTGCATAGAATATTATATTAATAATAATTCCAAGTTAGGATTTTGGATGATGATTGGAAACATAGTGACCTTTTGATTCTGAAACCTTACTTGAAATTATTTATTAATATGATGGTTTTGTGCAAAATGGATGCATAAATGATAGACATTAATAATTCGTGCATATATGTCTAATATGTTCAAATCAATGGCTTCAGTCACAAAGAGCATAGTCGCTGAGCTAAACAAAGGTGAGAAGCTCAATGGTGATAACTATGAAATATGGCACATGAAAATCCAATATGTGCTAGAAGAGCAAGAGGCACTAGAAGCTCTTAATCTGACCATGGTAGAACCTGAGAAGGAAACACTGCGCAGCATAAGAGAGATAAGGATGCATTTGCTGCATGGAAAAGAAAGAACTCCCTTGCTCGCATTACGTTGCTGAGTAGCATGGAAAATGACGTCATGCGAGAGTTTAGGCGTTTTGAGAATGCCAAGGAAATGTGGGAAGCGTTGGCAGCAAGATTTGGTCATACTTCGGTGACTAGATTGAGACAACTCACAATTAGGTTTGACTCTTATAAGAAGCCTCATGGTCAGACCATGAAGTAACACCTTAGAAAGATGTCAAACATGATTAATGAGTTGAAAGATGCTGGCCATGTCCTGACTGATGAGTAGCAAGTGCAAGCAATGATTCGTTCCTTGCCTTAGAGTTGGGAGCATATGAAGGTGCACCTGACCCATAATGAGAATATCAAAACCTTTGAGGATGCAATGCGTCATCTTGAGCTGGAAGAGGACCGCCTCTTAGCGGCTAAGCCGAAAGCTGAAATTTATCATGTTGGTTCCAGCTTACATGGAGCTTCGAGCTCCAAGCGCAAACGTCCTAACTGGTTCGATAAAAGGAAAGGCAAGGGAGCAAGTTCTTCAGGGAAGAAACCTAAGCTTGATCAACATGAAAGAGGAAAGCGTCCTCGAATGAAGAAGCTGACAATGGTGAAGTATTACAATTGTGACAAGAAGGGTCACTATGCTCGCAATTGTCGTGAGCCAAAGAAGGTATACACCACTTGTACATTTCAGAACTTTGCTTATGTGTTGAGTTCTGTATTCTTAACTGAGTCTAATCCTTTGTGGATTGTGGATTCAGGAGTAACAGACCATATAGCGAATGATAGAGAATCCTTCGTGGAATTCCGACGAGTACCAACTGGAACTAAGTGGATCTATGTGGGAAACAACTCCAAAGCAGAAGTAAAAGGAATTGGCATCTGTCAATTGAACATGCCTGGTGGACGCACTTTGTTCCTACATGATGTGTTGTATGCTCTGAAGATTCGTCGGAATTTAGTGTCTGTTTGGTGTTGGTTAAACTTGGTTTTAATATGAACTTCCATAATAGTGGTGTGGATTTGTATTTGGATACAAATTACTATGGTTGTGGTTATTTTCTAGATGGTTTTATTGTATTAAATGTTGATTATAGTAATGCCAATGTTTGTTATTCCCTTTTCACGTCTCCTAATTCATATGATAATGATGTGAGTGTGTGGCATGCTAGACTTGGTCATATTGACCAACAACGTATGAATAGACTAGCCAAATAGGGCTTGTTAGGCAATATTGAAAAAGTCGATTTCCCCATATGTGAGCATTGCCTAGCAGGGAAAACGACAAGAAAACCATTTGGAAAAGGTAAAAGGGTTGAATTTCCTTTACAATTAATCCATTCTGATGTATGTGGTCCGATGAATGTGAGAGGAAGGCTATTTATTTCATCACATTTATAGATGATTATACTCGATTTGGATATGTCTATTTGATTTCTCATAAATCTGAAGCATTGGTTTATTTCAAAAGGTTTATGAACTTGGTAGAAAATCAATTAGACAAGAAAATAAAATATTGCGATCCGATCGAGGTCGAGAATATTTATCTGATGAGTTCAGAAAATTATGTGATGAAAAAGGAATAGAAAGACAGTTGTCTATTCCATATACTCCTCAACAAAATGGTGTTGCGGAGAGAAGGAACAGAACACTATTGGAAATGGTTAGGTCCATGATGGCGCATGCTAACTTACCTATCACTTTTTGGAGTGATGCGTTGTTAACTGCTGCCTATATACTTAACCGAGTGCCTTCCAAATCAGTTACTTCCACTCTATATGAGTTATGGACGGCAGAAAATCGGACTTAAGTTTTCTTAAATCATGGGGTTGTGCTGCCTATACTCATGAGCCCTCTCACAAGTTTGGAAAATTGGGTCCCAGACGAAAGAAGAGTATTTTCATAAGATACTCTGAACACTCGAAAGGGTATGTGTTCATAGGTGAGCAGGAAAGTGGAAGTATAACTGAATTCGAATCACGGGATGTCACATTCTTAGAGAATGAATTTCTTAAGAATGGCGAAATAGGTGAGGATTATCCCCTATTTGAAACCTTGGATAGAGATAATGAACTTACTGGAGTTTGTCCAAATGGGAGTAGCATGAGAAGTGATGAATTTAATTCAACTCACTCTCAATTATAATCACATGATGAGATGATATCGTCATTATCTAATCCGAGTGGGAGCATGATGGGGAATGATGTGCAAAGTGTACAATCTCCCATACGGCGAACAAATCGCAAAAGTATTCCCCGTCGACGTTTTGACATTGAAGGGGAAATTTTCATGGTTGCTTCACAAGATAAAGATGAGCCAAGAAATGTTAATGATGCTCTAAATTGCCCTAGTAAGGAAAAATGGATGCATGCAATGGAAGAGGAGATGGAATCAATGAAGTCAAACCATATTTGGGAACTGGTTGACCTTCCAAAAGGACGCAAAGCTATTGGGAACAAGTGGGTTCTCAAAATAAAGCGTAAAGTTGATGGCTCGATAGAAAGGCATAAAGCTCGCCTTGTAGCGAAGGGGTTTAATCAACATGAAGGAATTGATTATGAAGAAACATTTTCTCCTGTAGTGAGATTTACCTCAATTCGCATTATTCTAGCAATAGTGGCAAGTATGGATCTTGAATTACATCAAATGGATGTAAAGACTGCTTTTCTCAATGGAGAATTAGCTGAAGAAATATATATGGAACAACCTGCTAGTTTCATAATGAAAGGCCAAGAAGAAAAGGTATGTCGACTTTTGAGATCGATAGATGGCCTTAAGCAGTCGTCAAGACAATGGTATATACATTTTCATAATGCCATAATGGTATATGGTTTTACAATGATTGATGAGGATCATTGTGTATATATCAAAAAATCTAAAGATCAATTTGTGATCATATCATTATATGTTAATGATATACTAATTACCGGAAGCAATATGGAGTTAGTTGACACTATCAAGAGTTGGTTATCTTCCAACTTTGAGATGAAAGATATGTGTGAGGTTACATACATCCTTGGAGTTAAGATTTCAAGAGATCGTTTGAAGAGATCATTATCTCTTTCGCAAGAAACATACATAAATAAGGTTCTTGAATGATTTCGTATGCAAGATTGTAAACCCATTAATACTTTTATTGTAAAAGGTGAAGGATTGAGCCATAGACTGTGTCCAAAGACTCTACAAAAGAAGGAACAAATGAAACATGTTCCTTATGCTAGTACTGCGTAGAGGCTGATGTACTGAATATTGTAATTTTCCTGAAGTGTTCACATCTTATGAATTTGCGTTTTTTCATTATTAATGCCTATGAATCTTTGTTTGACATTTATGCATCTTAATGCTCAGTGTATTATATTAAGTTGAGAAAGTATGTCGGACAGATAAAAGATTAGCCCACTCACACGGGTAATCACCTCTATTTACTGTGTGATAAATAGAGATGAGACGGTTTTTAAGCTTATTATCTAAGTGATAATCGAGAGCTCAAGCTTAAAATATATATGTCGCCTTAACTAAGTGTTAAGATGATGGCATAACATTTAATATGTCCGAAAGTAAATAACCCACATATTTTACTTTATCTGTCTATGACGCCAGATGTGAGTTCTGATGAATTTTGTGAATGAGTAGATACGTGAACTCAAGTTAGACATTAGGTATGTCTGAACTATCATCTGTACGGTATTGAAAGTGTAGACATACGCTCCATGGGAAAGGAGTTAATACCGTAATACGTATTTCATACTACGTATGCATGAGATGACCAATAAGAGTGGCAAAAGTTTGATCTCAACTTTTATACCGTGTGAGACTCTTGAGGAAAATAGTTCCTCAATTTAGTGCCCTCATGACTCTTACTTATTCTCAAGATTTCTATTCAGTGTTTGCTATCTTAGTATGTTGCCAATAATCATGAATTGATTCGATCTAATGGGACATTTCTAGAAAAGTAAGCTAAACTGAAATTGAGAGTTTGAAGGAAAGAGGAAGATCGAATTTGGAGAATCACATTCTAGTTTTGTATTCACTGGTCGACCAATTATGATTGTTTTAGGGATAATCATAATTGTGAATACAATAAATCACTATTTAAAAAGAGATTAAAAGAGAGATATAGATGTGATCGATCGATCTAGGGGACTGCATACTAAATCTACTTAAAGTGTGATGCCCATTATGAGCTGCTATATATTCCTAACAGATGTATGGCAACGAGCTCTCAAAGTATGCTGGTCGCACGGATTATTCACCGGTATGAATGTTGCAGAGAGGTAAAGAGGATCCTGTTTAGCCCACCATGTGCGAGTGGGAGATGGTGGTTTTATTTATTTATGTTGATGGGCCTTAGAGGGCCCGTCCGCCCATGTTGGGCCTAAAAGTCCGGCCCACTAGATAAGGGCCCATGTATGAAGGGTTAAGATATGAAGAGGTGTTACGTTGAGGGGTTATGACTTTTGGGGGAATGTATTACGTTGAAGAGTTACGTCTCTTGGAGGAGACGTATTTAAGAGAGAAATGAAAAGAGAGGAACGTACCTTTTCAACGTACGTCAGTCTCTCTCTCTCCCTCAAAAAGAAGAAAACAGAAAAGAAGAATACGCTCTGTTTTCTCCCCCTAATAGCAACAGTACGCTCTTCGGTAGAACGGGATCAGAATTTCTTCCTCGATCTTCAGCATTGGTGTTTAATCTGTGGACAATAAGGTACGCTCGATTATGTAGTGTAACTTTTGATCGGTGATACATCTTCTTCCTGGGCTTGTCTTCCGCATTTGTTTTAGGGGTTCGATTTAGTGTCGAATTCGGTTTCAGGGAATCAGTTATTCCCAACACAGGTCGACAAGCTTTGAGCCCGCGTCAGGACCCAGCTTCAGCATGTCGTCAATCGCAAAGATTGTGCCGAAGGACGTGGCCAACTGGGTAGTGGTCACTGGTCAGGCTGAGGGTACTTGTGTGGCGGTGAAGTTTGGGCTAGCGAACACTTCATGCAAGTAGAAGTGGAGGTGGCTTAGCTTCTCCGATCTTTTCGGCCCGGTTTCGATGGACAGGCTGCGGGCGGATGTTTGGGATCGTGCAGTGAAGATGGTTAGAGGGAAGAGAAGCGTGATGAGGATGAGTTTGGGTAGAGATCTGGCCATAGAGGGGTTGACTTGGGCGTGTTTTGTGTTTCAAAGTTTGGGAAGCGTTTTAGGTTTGGTGCGTAGTCTTGACGTTATATAGAATGAATTAGTGCCATGAATAAACTGTTTCAAAATAATGCAGTACTACATGTAGATCCAATGAAAAAAGCCATCGATCTTGGGAGATGTTGATAAAATTGATCGGGAAAACTGTTCGAAAAGCCCTAAATTTATTACAATTTTACCAATTTAATTCTAAATTTTTTAATTTTAATTGAGTCATAAACTTGTTTACTTTTTCCCAATTGATTCCATCCAACCAATTTTGGCCCGAAATTGTTAACATGGACGTCAATCGTCCTACGTGATACGGCCGATATTGATGTGAATAATTTTTAATGATATTTTTTAGTTTTTGTTTCTTATTTTCCTTTCTTCTTCCTTTTGCTAGGGGAGGGCGAGCCTTGGCTAGGGGAGCCCTCACCCAAGCAAGACCTGGTGGGGGTGGCCTTGCTAGGTGTCGCCTTCACCCAAGCGACGCAAGGCAACACTCAACAAGACCGCCTTGGCTTGGGCGAGGACCATTTGCCTGGCGTCTCCTTCACTTGGAAGACGCTCAGCGAGGTTGCTTTGGCCTAGGCTAGGGCCAACCTCCCCATATTTGGCTTGGGCAAGGTCGACCCTTGATGGGGTTTATCCTCCCTAGGTGGCCCTAGCAAAATAAAGAAGAAAGAAAGAAAAGATTAGAAAAAAAATTTAAAAATATCAATACATTTTTAAAAAAATTTAATGTTAGCGCTGCCTATCATATGTGGCACCATTAACATCCACATCAGTGAATTTCGGCAAAAATTGGCTAGATGGATTCAATTGGCAAAAAGTGAAAAGTTTAGGTCTTAATTAGCAAAATTGAAAAATTTAGCACTGAATTAATAAAAGTGCAATAGATTTATGACTTTTTGGACAATTTTAAGAAAATTGATCTATTGATAAATAGAGTTTGAGAAAAATTCTTGTATAACAAATCATGTTCACCTTCCCCGATTCAATCTAATATAAGCTATCTACCCAATAAGTTGAGGATTCAAAAGGGAATATCTAAGTTTGTGGTCAGATCCAAGTCGTTGCAACTAGGGATTGGCTCTTAATTTACCTTGGATTTTTTAGGTGCAAAATCCCTGCTGTAATATAACCCTGGACCAATCCCTTTGGGAGGCAAATATAACAGGCTGATCTATAATGATCTATAATAATCAGCAGTTGAAGTAGCAAGAGCAACTGAACTTGTGTTCGGGATCAGGTAGGCATGCTCCGTGAGGCCGCTGCATGGGGTGCTTCTCGGAACACGCCTTTTGGCAATCAGAGAGCGTGCCACTGTTCGGGTCCAGCACCTCTTTACATCTCTCCTTGGCATTTACATGGGGCACCATCACCATGCACATCCCTGCAAGTTTATATTCGTCAATCATCAAGTGAATCACATTATCGCTTTGGCTTGAAAAGTGAATCTTGAGAACCTGGGCAGACTTATTTCCAGCGTTTATATTTCATCATTTAAATAAAATTAAAACCACAATAGGAAAAAAACAAATATATTGCACATAAATATCTCCAAATTTTGCATGCTGATTGTCTCTGTCCTTTTGGATTTGAGGACATTTTGGGATAAGAGTGTCGGGAATTAAAACCTGAGAGAAGGAGGACAACTATGAAAATACGGGGAAAAGTGAGGGTCTCCATCTGGGTGAGAATCAGACGTGTTCTTTGAACGGCTATCTCGAACAAACAAGAGAAGAACTCGTATGTAGAGAGGAAGGTTCGATGTTGTGGATATTTGAAATTTTGATGCTTGAGGTGATTTTATAGATTTTAGGAGGTGTCTGTAAATTTGATTGTATGGAAATTAGATCTAGATGTATGTGGAGATCTAGGGAAGGTAATCTGATTCCTCCATGTTTTTTAGAACTTGGCGGTCTCGTTTGCAATTAAGGAAACGTTGAGGATTAATATTGGTGTAACATTTATTAGCTTAGTTTATTTGTCAGATACTATCCAGCTTGATTTAGTAAATAATCTTTCGCCCAAAAATACAGTGGAAACTATTTGAAATCAAAGTTCGGGCAACAAAGAATTTTAGTAAAAAAAAAAATCAATCAAATAAATGTGAACAATACACTAAATCCGAAGATTAAGTGATTTATAGTGATTTGACTTTATATTTCACATTTAGGTGTATCTCTCATCTCATTTATGATATACAGTGGCAAATCTGTGTACAAGAGATTTTCGCACTTTGATATGATAATATGTTTTTCGAATCCTGACTATAGGTATGGGCATGTTTGTTTAAAAAAAAAAAATGAATGATTTAAAAAAAATTCATAAAAATAATTATTTTTATCGCTTAAAAAATGAACAAACAAAAAAATTGTTTATAAAAATATTTAAACATAAATTGATGTCGATAATGAAATAATTTTCATTAACTAATAAACTAAAATGCTACAATCAATTATTTTTATGAATTATTTTTAAAATTTTTTCGAAACAAATGGAGCCTAATTTACCCACTCCAAATGGTTAATATTCAACTATTGCGACTTTCGATCACCCACTCGCTTTTGCAAAGAAATGGTGAAAAGAGGTCCGGCTGGGATCCTAGACCGAGGGGTCCGGTCGCTTGCTTACTTGCATGGATTGAGTTTTGCTACTAGGCACGTTTCAGGCATCCGGGGCATATAATCGGTCTCCCGTTTTTCCATTGATTTACTATCTGGTTTGAACACATTTGCAAAAGTAAATAGTTATTGATGGTTTTGTAATCATCAAAATCACGTAGGGTCAACAATCTCCCGCATTTTTACGATGATAATAATCTTACAATAATTCCATGAATAAGCTCAAAGCTTTTAACTTTCTCACTCTCCACAAGAATTCTTCAAGAAGCCGAAAAGTTTTTTCCTCTCTCTTCTTTTTCATTGTCTTCTTCAACCTTCAACCATGGAGAGGGTTTAAGCTAGTCTCACCCTCCCGTCCATCTATTTTGATTTTTTTTCGTACTTTTCCTCTTTTTTCTCTCATGTTCTAGATCTAAGAGATGTGCTCTCCTGATCTAGTTATAGATTTGAGAGTTTGAACTCTCCAAATCTAGTTCTAGACCTACTAGTTCTTCTCTTTCGATTTAAATGTGAAAGTTTAATATTTTTTTCGAAGATTCGATATCTTGTACTATGTCCATATATAGATCTTCTACCTCCAGTTTCAGCGATGATCACAGGAACTTCTCGCCAAACTATGAAGGTTTGCTCTTCCAAAGGTTAGATCTATGTTCATTCAATCTATTTTGGTTATATTTGGCGATGGTGTAGAGGAAGCCGAATCTAAGCATGCACCACCAACATTATTGAAGAAGAATAAATTTTCGGCGTGTGCTCATCACTGACGACGATACGAGATCTAGTGATTGGCTGCCAGTTATTTTATTTGATAGATATGTTCTTTTGGAACAAGTGTGTGCTTAACCCTACTAATGCTTTGTTAATCCTCTTTGTTTTCTAGATTTTGCTTTGTTTTGTAGTGTTTTGGCCTTTGCTTTGCTTTGATTTGCTTAAAAGTTTATGTACTTCTCATGTATCATTTTAAGCGATGAATACAAATGTTTTTCGAAAAAAAAAAAACTCAAAGTCTTAAAATCTAACATTTTTCTCTTTTGAAAAATAATCACATAATTAAACTCCCCCTCAAAATAACTTCTTCTTCTTTTTTTAATTTGTAAATATGCTTCTTTGTTACCAAAAACAACCTTTGATCCATACAAAACTTCCTTAGGAATCAAAATCTTCCACAATAACAGTTTCTTGAAATATGTCCAAATTTACCATAACCAAAACATCCATGAGATGCAAAAATGACTGACCACGATCATTCCTCTGAGTAAAATCATGTCTCACTAACATAATTTATTTTGTGTTTCCCATAACTCCTTGAAAGGAAGAGCTCCACTCTTAATTTTCTTTTTCAAAACTTCACATTCATTTGTCGAATTTTCAAGATCAATTTTAACAGACTCATTTCCTTTTTTAAATCAACGTTCTTTCTTTTTACAAGTGACCCAGCTTTTTTCCTTTCCTTTTTGCCTTTCAGATCCTTTGATTTGAGCTTTGAGCACTCATTTCTCAAGTGACCTGGCTTGTTCCATTCAAAACATGTTACATTCTTTCACCAATTCGAATAATTTAATTAAAAATTTTATTTTTAAGAAATTGATGAATTTCCTGGTAAGCTCCGATGACGCCATGGCTTTGATCTCTAGACTCCTCGTCACTATGAATAGATTTGCATTTAGCATAATATTAAAATTGATGAATTAGGAACAATAACTTATGCATTAAGTTTTACAAAAATTATATATATATATAATTAGAAATCAGAATTAAAAGATAGTGGAAGGGACCAAAGGATGTTTCCTCCGTTGATAGACAGATACTTATTAACTTAGAAATTTCTTCCTACATTAGCTATAACATAATTCAAAGATAGTGGTGGAGGATTGCGAGGTCGGATGAGGAGGAATTTAACCAAACTTTATTCTTGTCGACTAAGCTTACTAATCGTTGATACCAACCCAGAGTTAGTCAATTTTGTCATCAACAATAAAATTAGACAAAAGGTGATTTGTTCGGTGGATTTTGACGAGGTATATATGAAGGCGTAATAAAATTGAATATCGTTGCATAATTAACATATAAAAAAGTTCAGATTTAAAATTTCGAAGGAATTGGTAGGGCCGTTGCTCTGGCTGTTTGATTAACGTAATTTTGTTTATGAAAAGTTTGCTATAATCTATCTAAATCTTAGACATTGCAAATGTTTCGTGTCTCTTTCACATCTCCCCCGGCATGATATTTTTGCATCTACAATTTCTTTCAGTTGTGTAACTAAGTCAATGGACAAATTTCAACCATCTGACGGCCACCATGTAAAATCATTCTCGACTTTGTTTTACATGCATGTAAAATTCAACCAATAAATCAAAGATAACGGTGACGACTTGGCTATTAATCCGGCACGAAAGATCCTCGTACCGACATACTTGGCTCTTTATGAAGGGGGTGAGTGATAAGCATTTCTGCAATCTTACACGAAGAAGGAAGAATATATCGTACAAATGACATTGAGAAGCCACAGATCTTAGTAATGCAAAATGTAGACGTCCTACTCCAAAACGAGAAGTCCACTCGTCCGGTCAATGGAGTGAGTCTTGGTCTGAACATAACCGCGTGCGAGCTGGAAAGCTCCAGTCCCTCCTGTAATCGCCATCTCCCTCACCTCGAGCGCCAAGCTGTTCCTTGCGAGCATACTAGAGTGCTCCCATTGAACTTGCCTTCGGTGAACACAAAGTTTGCGGCCATCAACAAGTCCGACCCGGCCTGCGACACCGATGACATGAGGCCTTGGGCCCGGCCAACAAGCTCTGAGCCTGCGTCAGGGCCCAGCTTCAGCATGTCGTCGATCACAATGACAGCGCCCAAGGATGTGGCCGACTGGCTAGAGGTCGGGGCGGAGGCTACTTGTGTGGCGGTGAAGTTTGGGCCAGTGAACACTTCGTGCAAGTAGAAGTGGAGGTGGCTCAGCTTCTCCAATCTTCTAAGCCCAGCTTCGATCGACAGGCTGCGGGCGGATGTTTGGGATCGTGCGGCGAAGATGGTTAGGTGAGTTTGGGTAGAGATCTGGCCGTAGTGTGGTTGGCCTGGGCGTGTTTCGCGTTTCAAAGTTCGGGAAGCGTTTTAGTTTTGGTGGATAGTCTTGAGGTTATATAGAATGAACTAGTGCCATGAATGAACTGTTTCAAAATAATGCAGTTCAATCATCTGGATTCTATGATCTGATCAAAGAAAAAAGTCATCGATTTCAGGAGAGGTACATAAAGTAGATCTACTAATAGGTAGAATTTGGGCAAATTCTCAAGAAAAAAAGCTATCGATTCCAATACTGACATAGATAATTTTTAATAATAATTTTTTATTTTTTTATTTTTTCTTTCTTTTTTTCTTCCTTTTGCTAGCCCGCCACAACCAGGTGGGCTAGCTGGCCACAAGCGAGGCTTGACGAGGGCTGGCCTCCCCAAATCTGGGTGAGAGCAAGCTTCCAGGTCAAATTTGGTGAAGAGATGCAAACCGTTAGGCTTGTGTAGACCTTCGCTATCCCCTCACTTGCTTCTATTGCTTCCCCTGTTCATTTTCTAGGGTTTTCTTCCGTCCATCTTTAGGAGCTTCGTAGCCAAAAGGCGATTGACGTTGTGATTGAAACTTGAGGAGGTTCAATTTGTTTAGTTGATCAAGAGTGAGATAATTCTTGTAATGGGTTAAATTTGCTGCGGTGTGGTCGGAGAGAGCGAGTGTTGCGACCTACCCCTCAAGGAGGGAATAGGTTTAGGGGCATTGCTTAAAGGACAGGGCTATTGCCCATGATCAGGCACAAGTTTTCCCAAGTCTATACCTCGCGCAACATTGGGGTATCCACAAAAATTTTGTGATGAGGAGTAGCCATTAGCCTATTGCGGTCGGTTAGAAACCAAGTGAAGCACGTGAGTGTATTTCATTTCCTATGTAATGATAAAATCTAGGGTAAGGGACTTGATTACAATAATTAGCCAATTAGTATTTTTTTCGATACCTAATCTTGTTCATTTAAAAAAAAAAAAAGATTTTTGTCAGGTAATTTTGATTAATTTTAGACCAATCCACTAACACGTCTGGTAATCACATGGGTACGCAATCATTAAAACAACAATCAACAATCAACAATCAAGGAAAGCGTTAAATAAATTGCATAGGAGAGCAAATATCTAACGTTATCAAATAGGGAGCATGCCATCTCTAACTAAGCTAAAGGAATGCCATAGTCAAGATAATGAAAGTGCACAATCTAGGGCATTTTTTTTTTTTAAGAATAATCAGAACCCTACGATAGAGCCCAAAGGCTTGTTTAACTTTGAGCACGATTTTCACCGAGGATTTTCACACATTTAAGAGAAAGACTCCCCTAGAAGACTTTTTAAGCTATTTTCGAGAAATTAAAATTTTTTGAAAATTTTCTTGAGTTTTAGGAGTTTTCTTAAATATATTTTCAATGCTTTTCTAAATTTTCTAAGAAAAGATTTTTATGGATTTTCTATTTTTTTTTCAAATTTTTAATGCTTTTCCGATTTTTTTATTTTTAATGATTTTCTCAAATTTATAATTTTTCATTGATTCTCGAATTTTCTTAAAAAAAAATTATTTCCTAAGATTTTTTTTATCATTTTCTGAATTTTTAATAATTCTCTTAAAATAATTTTCCAATTTTTAAATTAATTTTTTATTATTATATTCGGGGAACAGGTTCAAATTGTTTATCCGATTCGACTTGCTAACCCGACCCCAATAGGACTAAAGAAAACGAAAATTTTCTAATTTTTTATTTTAAAAATTTGTGTTTTCCCTATTTTGTCCTATTCCCTGCACCTTCTTCCTTCGGCCACCCTCAACGCCCGATGCTTTCCTTCTTTGCAAGTTCATCTTCTTCTCTTTTATTTTTCAAACCCATATGACCAGACACCAAACTACGGACACTGGCACTTATGCCGCCGCACCCACTGGTCGTCCCTATTGAATGAGTTAATTTCTTTTTGGTTTTTTTTTCATGTGTTAATAGTCTGTTAAGCACTCCTATTATGTGGGTTTGTTGCTGTACATGTTAAGTTAGTGGGCTGTGATAGTTACCTGTTGGTGTAAAGCCTATATAAAGGCTATGGCATTAGTTTTATAAAATGGTTTTCTACAGACAATTCTTCTTCCTTCGTGTATATCTTTCAATCTTCAACAGTGGTATTAGAGCAAGGTTAGGAAAAAAAGTGTGTGTTTGAGTGCTATAAAAAGGTGAGAACCACCTTTACCAAAAAAAAAAAAAAAAAAAAAAAAGGTGAGAACCAAACGAGAGTTTTTTGCAGCAGTCAAAGAAGAGTATTGCAGCAGGCTATTTTCGTTTGTAGTAGCAGCAGGTTGCTTTAGTAGTGGTTCTGTTTTGCAGCAGCAGTAATGGCCTCAAAAACATTTGTATAACCAGTTATTCCACACTTTGACGGTCACTATGATCATTGGAGCATGCTAATGGAGAATTTTCTCAAGTCCAAGGAGTATTGGGATGTTGTTTCCTTGGGAGTTGCCGAACCTAAAGAAGGAGCTGTGTTAACAGCAGCACACAGAACAGCTTTGGATGCATCAAAATTGAAGGATCTCAAGGCCATAAACTACCTAAACAAGCAATTAACAGATCCATTTTGGAGACAATTATTTGCAAGGATACCTCCTAGGAAATATGGGATTCCATGAAGAGAAAGTATCAAGGATCAGCAAGAGCAAAGAGGCAGCAGCTTCAAATGCTTCATTCGGAGTTCGAAATGCTACGAATGAAGTCGGGAGAGACAATCACAGATTTCTTCTCTCGGACAATGGCAATAGTTAATAAGATGTGGATTCATGGCGACAAGACGGAGGATGTCACCATTGTTGAAAAGATTCTTTGATCTTTGACACCAAAGTTCAACTTTGTTGTTTGTTCCATAGAAGAAGCCAAGGACATTGAAGAACTTTCCATTGATGAGTTGCAAGGATCCTTGTTAGTTCATGAACAAAAATTCCTACAACAAGAGACGGAAGAGCAAGCTTTGAAGACCTCAGCTGGAGATCATTCTTTATCAACAGCAAGGGTGAATAGAGGAAGAGGCAAAAGAAGAGGGAACAACGATCACAGCAGCTTCAGCTTTGATCAAAAGTTTGAAAGCCATTCCTATCGTGATTTCCAAGGGAGAGGAAGAGGTTGTGGAGGACGACATTCAACTGGTTTTAGGCCAAGGTCAGCAGATAAATCCAAAGTGGAGTGTTTTAGATGCCATAGGTATGGGCATTACAAATTTGAATGTTGAACTAATTTGAATAGGCAAAGTATGGAAAGATCTAACTTTGCTGAAAAAGAAGAAGTATCTCTTTCGATGATGTGCCATGAGAAGGAAGAAACTCAACCAAACATGTGGTATCTCGACACTGGTTGTAGCAACCACATGTGTGCAACCACATGTGTGGAGACAAGAAGATGTTTTCTGATCTAGACGAATCGTACCACAACACCGTGAAGTTCGGTGACAATTCTATTGTGTCGGTGATGGGGAAAGGAACGGTGGCAATTCATCCAAAAGGGACTTCGGTACAAACCATCTCAAATGTATTGTATGTCCCTAAATTGAAGAATAATTTGTTAAGTGCTAGTTAGCTGCAAGAGAAGGGATATGAAATCTCTATTAAATGTGGGATTTGCATAATCCAAGATGAGCAGTTGGGTTTAATTGCCAAAGTCAAAATGACGAGCAATCGGATGTTTCCACTGTATCTCCACAACACTACAAATTCATGTTTCTCTACAAGATTGAAGGAGGAAACTTGGCTATTGCATTTTCGCTATGGGCATCTCAATTTCGGTGGGTTGCGAACACTACATAAAAAAGAGATGGTGGAGGGTCTTCCTCAAATCTCTGCTCCTTTGGAAATTTGTGAAGATTGTGTTGTTAGCAAGCAACATC
The DNA here is from genome assembly GCA_016097605.1 of Eucalyptus guilfoylei. Taxonomy (NCBI): domain Eukaryota; kingdom Viridiplantae; phylum Streptophyta; class Magnoliopsida; order Myrtales; family Myrtaceae; genus Eucalyptus; species Eucalyptus guilfoylei. The sequence goes on from CM027860.1 coordinate 31,033,937, forward strand.
GTGCTCAATTTCCACAAAGAAAATCATGGAGAGCAAAAAGCCCGTTGGTGTTGGTCCATCGGATATTTGCGGACCAATATCTCCTATTTCCAATGGAGGTAAACGGTATATCATTACCTTCATCGATGATTTTAGCCGGAAGATTTGCGTGTATTTCTTGCAAGAAAAATCTGAAGCTTTTGCAGCTTTCAAGAACTTCAAAGAGCTTGTTGAAAAAGATGGAGGAAATCAAATAAAGGTCCTTCACACGGATCGTGGTGAAGAGTACAACTCACTTGAGTTTATAGATTTTTGTGTGAAGCATGGCATCAAGAGACAACTTACAATAGCCTATACACCACAACAAATGGCGTATGTGAGAGGAAGAATTGTACCATTCTGAATATGGTGCGAAGTCTCTTGAGGGGAAGTGGAATTCCAAAAAAGTTTCTGGCCCGAAGCAGTCAATTGGAGCATTCATATTTTAAATAAAAGTCCCACTCTAGCTGTTCAAAATATGACACCAGAAGAAGCTTGGAGCGGCCAAAGACCTGCAGTAGATCACTTTAGAATTTTTGGGTGTCTTGCCTACGCCCATGTTCCTGACTAGAAGAGGAAGAAGCTAGATGACAAGGGAGTCAAATGTGTTTTTCTTGACATTAGTGATCAATCAAAAGCCTATAGACTTTATGATCCTATGACCAAGAAAATCATTATCAACCATGATGTGATTTTTGATGAAGAACAAACTTGGCTGTGGGGTGAGCAAGGTGTTAAGCAAATTCCAACAAATTTTGAAGATGAAGATGAACTGTTGTAGCAATCCACAACAACCCAAATCGCCATAGGCAATGTCCAAAGTACAGCAGCAACTGCAGAACCTGAAGATCGGCCTCATCGTGTTCGACGAAGGCTTGCATGGATGAGTGACTATGAAGTAACAGGAGTTGATCAATATGAAGATCCACTTACCCATTTTGCTTTGTTTTCAGATTGTGATCCAACAACCTTTAATGAAGCAGTAAAAAAGAAAATTGGAGGATAGCAATGGATGAAGAAATTGCAACTATTGAGAGGAATAACACTTGGGAGTTGACAGATCTTCCAAAAAGACACAAAACAATCGGGGTCAAGTGGGTGTACAAGATAAAATTGAACAAGAATGGTGAAGTTGACAAGTATAAGGCGCGCTTGGTGGCAAAAGGCTACAAGCAAGAATTTGGAGTGGATTACAAAGAAGTATTTGCACTTGTAGCAAGACTTAACACAATCAGATTGGTAATTGCATTAGCAGCGCAAAATTCGTGGCCTATCTTCCAATTAGATGTGAAGTCGGCAATCTTGCATGGTGATCTTCAAGAAAAGGTATTTGTTGATCAACCTTCTGGTTATGTGAAGCTCGATAGTGAACATAAAGTTTATAGATTAAAAAAGGCACTATAAGGGTTAAAACAAGCTCCCCGAGCTTGGTATAATCGCATTGATACCTATTTTTCGAAGAAAGGTTTTAGAAAATGTCTATATGAGCATACACTCTTTATTAAAATTAGTGATGGTGGAAAGTTGCTTCTTGAATTCTTATATGTGGATGATCTTATTTTTACTAGGAATGATAGTGCCATGTTTGACAAATTCAAGGAGTTTATGATGGATGAATTTAAGATGACTGATCTTGGTTTGATGCATTATTTTCTGGGCATAGAAGTGATTTAATCTATAACTAGAATCTTTATGTCTCAAAAGAAGTATGTTCAAGAGATTTTGGACGGGTTTCAAATGAATAATTGTAACCACGTGACTGTTGCAACAGAAGTTGGATTGAAGCTCTTGAAAGAGCCTAATGGAAGCAAGGTGGATAGCACTCTCTACAAGCAAATTGTTGGAAGCCTAATGTATTTGACGGGGACAAGACCAAATATCATGCATGCCGTGAGCCTTATAAGCAGGTATATGGAGCACCCAATAGAGTTACATCTACAAGCTGCAAAAAGGATTTTTTGCTATTTGCAATGAACTAAAAATTTTGGGCTGTTCTATAAAAAGGGGGAAAAGTCTGATTTGTTTGGATTTACAAATAGCGATTATGCTGGAGATGTTGATGATAGAAGAAGTACTTTAGGGTATGTCTTCATGCTTGGTTCAAGGGCGGTTTCATGGTCTTCAAAGAAGCAATCAATTGTCACTTTATCAACAACTGAAGCAAAATTTCTTGCTGCAACTTCATGCGCTTGTCAAGCCATATGGTTACGGAAGATTCTTGGAGAGCTTCAGTTCAAACAGCAAGAAGCAACTACAATCTATTGTGACAACAACTTAGCTATCAAGCTGTCCAAAAATCCAGTTCTACATGGGAGGAGCAAGCATATAGATGTGAAGTACCACTTCTTAAGAGATCTTACAAAGGATGAAGTAGTTGAACTAGTTTTCTGTAGAAGTGAAGATCAAGTGGCCGATATATTCATGAAGCCCCTAAAGTTGCCCATGTTTCAAAAGCTGAGAAAGTTCCTTGGTGTCCGTTTGTTGGATATTCCAAATTGAGAGAAGGTCCTTTAAACTGATACATTGTATCAGTTTAAGGGAGGGAATGTTGAATGAGTCAATTTCTTTTTGGTTTGTTGCTGTGGTAGTTACCTGTTGGTTTAAAGCCTATATAAAGGCTATGGCGTCAATTTTATAAAATGGTTTTCTGTAGACAGTTCTTCTTCCTTCGTGTATATCTTTCAATCTTCAATAGTCCCAACCGGCGACGACCGACGCCAGCCGCCCACTTCGACGACCACTAAATTTCATGAAAAAACCCTCACCTAAATCACGGTTTGAACACTAGAAATTCCAGAAATCAAACAAACATAAAGGTACTAAAGAATGGGGAGAGACGCTGACTCGGACAGCCTTGAACCTCTCGGTGGCGTGGGGAGGCTAGCTCCGGCTAAGGGGCGTATGCAAGACCAGCTCGGACAGTGCAAAGTCACATGAAAGCACATCAAAACATGAAGAAAGCAGACGAATTTCAACAACATATGAATAATTAAACATTAATCTGAGCTGCAAACATCGATTGGATAAAATATATTTCGGGGTTTCATTGAGGCATCTTGTTGAACACATGTCATGCGTTTCGAAAAATAAGTTCCCGATTTATATTCAAGGCGAAACGAGCCTCGATTTTGACATACAGATCTTGTCAGCATTATCGATCACAAATCATTCTTATTTCTATGTAAGGTGCTCAGGATCTTGCAAGGAAAAGGAAGTTTCAGATCTCGGGTTCAGTGGGGAGTGCAAAGATGGGGTGTTTGTGTGACGGGCTCCTACCTGGTTCGGGGATGAAGCTTCCACTGTTGAATGGTCGCCGACAAAGCTTCGACGGACGATTGGCAATATCTCTTCTCGCCCAAGAACTGCGACTGAAGCTTCCGCCCGGCTATGGGCAGAATGATGGCTGACGATCACGTGGGGTCCTCCACTGCGCGAGCACCCTTCCTCCTCTATCCTTCCTCTTTCCTCTCGGTTTTCTCTGGTTTCCCTCAGCAGCAACCTCTCTCTCTCTCTCGCTTCAAAAACCAGAAAACCAGCAAGACTCCTTTCTTCTCCTGCAAAAACCAGCCCCACCTCTCTCCCGCACGAGTATGGAGCGTGCTCCCCTCTCTCCTGCTCTCTTGCTCACCGTCCCTCAAATCTCTCTCTCTCCCTTTCTCAGCCAAAATCTGCGGAAAAACCAGAATCCCCCTTTGCTCTCCCTCTCTCTGTCGCTCTCCCCGCGGCCAAAAACCCAGCCGAAACCCCCTTTTGCTCTTAAGGGTGATCGGCATGTGCGCATGGCCTCTGCCACCGCCAGCTTGCCGGTCGGACTGATCCCCACCCGCGGATCACACCGCCACCTGCCCCCTCGCGATCCTCTACTTCCTCTGCCTGTACTGTTCTTTTCTGCCCTCTTGTCTGCAGAAGCGTGGCTGGCGAGGGGGGGAAGAGGACCGCGCGCGGGTCAGGCTGAAATAAATGAAGATGGGCTTGAGATGCAAACCTTGTAGATCGACAATGGCTTTCCACGATCATTCCTATGAGTAAGATCACATAATTTTTCTAAATCAACATTCTTTTCTTTTTTTACAAGTGACATGGCTTATTTCTTTTTCCTTTTGCCATTCTGATCCTTTGATCTGAGCTTTGAGCACTCATTTCTCAAGGTAACCAGGCTTATTGCATTCAAAACATTTCATATTCTTTAGCCAATTTGAATAATTTAATTAAAAATTTTATCTTTAAGAAATTGCTGAATTTCGGTGTAAGCTCTGATGACGCTTTTATCTGTAGACTCCTTGTCACTATGAATAGATCAAAAGCATTCTACGTAACATTAAAAATGACCAATCTAAAGAGAGATGATATGAATTTGGAACAATAACTTCCGCAATAAGTTTTAGAGAAATGGTAGTCAAGACTTATATTAGTATTATTTTTAATCTAATTAAAAATCAGAATTAAAAGATAGTGGGGAGGGACCAAAGGGCGTTCCTTCCCTTATAGATACTTATTAACTTATAAATTTCTTCCTACATCAGCTATTACATAATCTAATTGCATCGCATGGTTCGTGCGTCTAGTTATAAATGTTTTAAGAAGCTATAGAAAATGTCAAATGGTGGTAGTACTTTGTTTTATCTTTTACATGAATTTAATCTAAATTTAGGACGGTCTAGTAAAATCAATTTACTTTGAATGTATTTCTCAAAAATTGAACATATATTCAGTATATTTACTGGTCTTTCCTTGAAAGAACTTGAAGGTGGAAAAAGTATTGTGGCTTTAGGGAGGTAGGGTCGTGCATAACCTAAACCCTATTAATTCCCAAAATTATGACGTGAGCTTGATTGATTTGATATTTGCGAAATCTTTACCATCAAATGCAATCGACTTCGGTTGAACTTGTCAAATCCAAATGGTGAGGTGCACTAAATTCACATGAACAATTTACGTGACACAGAACTTCTCGCGATTTGGACACAAACTCGTGTAGCATTTGCCTTTTGTTTTTGTTTTTTTTTTTTATCCGTCTGAGCCCCCTTTCGCTTATGCTAGTCAATTTGTTTGAGCCCCTTTCGCTTATGCTAGTCAGTTTGCCTTTTGTTTGCTCCCATCCATGCATAAAAGAGAGGGATTTACGCTCCAATTTCAAATATGTTCAAACGAATCTTGACGTTTGAACATATTTGAAAAAAAAAAACAAACAAACAAATTTGGCAATGGATGTGAAAGCAAACGAACCTGAGAAAAGGAGGGCTACAGCTAAGATATGGGAAATGACAAGCTTCTCCATCCGCTTGACAAATGAGATCTTTCAATTACCTCAAACCAAAATCAAAAGAGTACTTTGTGTCAGAAAAGTAGAAAGCTATTGGGATTTTGGAAAATTGTATATTGCTTTCACTTGATCTTTTAGTATGTATTTACAACCTATTTATAATACAAGATGTCTAAATAATTAGGGAAGAAAAAAAATACACAATATCTCAAAAATATACATAATATTCCCACAAAATATTCCCTATAATCAAAATCAATCAAGATCAATTAGCATCGGCAATAGTATCTTCAACATTTTGTACTTTGTGATGAAGGTGCGATATGCAAATCAATGGACGTGATCACTGATTTTTGGGTAATATATAGGATTTAGAGGGGCTCATTAGTTGAGCATACGGAAACCTAAATCTGGATGTTTAAGGAAAGTAAAATTAATTACACTCCACCTCGTCTCCTTACATTTTTCCTTGTTGGATAGAAGTTACCATTTAGTAAGAAGATTCTTAATTAAGATTGATCTATTAGTTTTGCATGCACAAATCCTTCAAATGATGTTGTGTCACAAGTTGATATGGAAGCGAGGAAGATGTCGCGAATGGAAGAGAATGTATCTGTGCACTTCATTAATTGTATTATGTACAAAAGAATCACTATATAATACAGATGACAAGCAATAAAAAAAGAATGATTATATTTCTCTAATCTACGAGTATCAGATCTAATCCTAGATTGATTCAAATATTCATTTACAATCAAAAATAAATCTTCAGCATATCCTGAATATATTCTCCTGAATCAACATCATATCTTCCAACACGTTGGATTTAGCCTACTAAGATATATGCAAGGATGGGATTAGTATCAGCTCATCGCAATGTGATCTTTACAAATGTGCTTGAAGTGCAAGGATGGGATTGCAGTTTCTTAAACCAAACCGATATATAATTCAACAAATTTCGTTGAACTTGGAATGTTTGTCGAAAAACTCAAACCTAAGTGCAGTGTAGTCACCTCTAGCATGGTCGACTCATCATTATTTCAGTTTAACTTCATTAGTTTTCTCTTCTTCTAATTAAATATCGAAGTTTGCTCCTGTCCCCTTATCATTTGATCAAGTTCTACCGAAACATCGTGCCTTTGGACGATGCTTTGCAACCTCTCCAAAGACCAGCACATTCTAACCGTCCCCAGCAAAAGACAATCACTCTGTTTCTTACCCGTCAAATAGCATCTCCGTAACACAAGAAGGGCATCTTCCTTGCCGTTTATCAAGATTTCTCGCTCAGAACAAAGTTGGAAACCTCACAGCTTACTAATTACATTACATCGATAAGCATAATATTGGAAGGGAAGACACAAAACAAGCACAAGAAGCTTCATACACTCAACAAATGAAGAACCAAAGGCAGGGGAGGAGAAGGCACAGGATTGCTCATTACTTATGTGCTTCTTGATTGTTTCGGTCTCTTCAACTTGGCTACTTTCACCACTATAGCCACATATGCCTTTTCCGTTGCTAGATCCACCTGAAATATGCATATCTCCAATCCTTCTTGAATTGCAGAACTCCAAAAAAGCCCCAAAACCCAGTCACAAATCCAAGCATTACGACTCATATAACAATGCCTTTTCAAACTTATCCTCTTCATGTGTATCTTCAGAATGAGGGAATTTTGGAGGTTGAGGCACCTCAGCACTAAGGCATTTTTTTTTTCTCAAAAGATCAATGCAGAGTAGTGGATTGTCGGAACAAATAGAAGGATCATCAAGTGTTTGGATTTGATTTCCTTTTGCAATCTGCCCCATGAAGTTGTTTTGCGACAATTTGAGGTGGTCTAGGAATGTTAACGCTGAAATGCCTTGTGGAGTGTGATTTCTTCAGCTTCCACTTGTGTCCGCACCCAGTGGGGAAATTTACTTCCAAATTTAAAAGATTTCATCCCAATTAATCGAAGTTGGAAAGGGAGCATCCAGTTGGGTTTTGCCTCAAAGGTCAAGTTATTATTGTCGCTAACATCCAAATACTCAAGCCTTGACAAATTAGAGAAATGGATTTTCGAAATCAAACCTCCCAAAGAATTGTGAAAAAGATATAGAAATGAGAGATGAGAGATGAGAAAGCTTTCCAAAACCATTGGGCATAGAACCGGTCAAATGATTACTGTAAAGAGACAAGTAGTGTAAAGCCCGCAATTTCCTTAATGACTCAGGAGAATGCCCGGCCAAGTGGTTATTAGAAAGTTCTAACAATCTAAATGACAATAGCTGACCTAATGATAATGGAATGGTCTCATTCAATCCATCGTATGTGTTAAATTAATGTCTCGAGTTTGAAGTCGGATGACGATTTATTATACTGATTTTTTTAATAAAGATTTTATAGAAAAAACTCCGGTTGGACTCGACGAAGGATTGACGAAAGAGGAATTTTTCTTCTTCAGAGTGAAGCTGCCGAAGACGCCCCCTTCACGTGAAGAGGAAGGTGGTGGGGCCCAAGGTCAAAGGTTTGACCTTGGGCGCACACACACAATACGCTGGATTTTCCCTTTTTTCGGCCACGGAAACAAAAGACCGAAGTCCTCTGCACGTAAAAGCGTAGGTGGGCCCAGGTCAAAGGTCAAACTTTGACCTGGGCACACGTATAAAAAGGGAATATTACGACACGGTTTATTTCTTTTCGGTGAGTTGCTGCTGAAGCCCTACGAAAGCAGAACAGAAAAGAAAGCCGCACGTCCGCCGAACTGCGAGAAGTTGCACGCCGCCAAGAGAGAGGAGCTAAGCTGGAGATCTTTTCTTTTTGGCGTACGACTTAAACGCGTGGTAATTTTATGCCGTAAGTTGTTTATTTATAAATATTTTAGGTTTGGAGTTAAATTTAAGTATGAGAAATACTTGAGCATGTGAGTAATTGTAAATATTGATTCTTCGATTATAGTGATTTATTTATTGCTGGCTTTCCCCGTGGACCTAGGTACCGATACTCGGACTGAACTACGTAAATTTTTGGTATCCTTATTTTTCTTGTTTATTTTTCTAGCGATTTCGCGTTGACGTGAATTGTAAGATCCTGTCGTTTCTGCGTATTATATCCTAACAATTGGTATCAAAGCTTGGGGTTGGATTTCTTGATTGTGATTTGGAGCTTTTGCTTGTCTAATTATTATCTGGAAATTCTGTTATTGCAATTATGTCTGAGAGGAAATCTGAAATTGAGAAGTTTAACGGGAGTAACAACTTTGTGTTATGGAACCACCGCCCGCAACGGCGCAGCTGGCTTGGGCTCTCTCCCCCTCACGAAGGGGAGAAGTTCGAATCTTAGAGGCGTCGTTAGGGATTCTTACTTGGAGTACTGTGTTGATGGGTCCTGCAGTCACTCCCCTAGGGTTTGCTCGCCGACTATCGGCTTACGGGGTTCCCTGGGTTACCAAAAAAAAAACAACTTTGTGTTATGGTGCATCAAGATGCGGGCATTATTGACAACACAAGGTTTGGCCAAGGTACTGGATGGTAAAGATGAGTTGCTGATTATAATGAAAGCCTCAGAGAGGGTAGAGCTGATGGAAAGAGCAAAAAGCACAATCCTGTTAAATTTGTCGGATGAAGTTTTAATAGAGGTTGCTAAGGAGAAGGATGCCGCAGCATTATGGGCAAAACTTCAAACACTCTATGTGAAGAAAGGTTTGAACAATCGCTTATACAAGTTGAAGAAGATGTTTCAATTTAGATATACTGAAGGTACATCTATCAGAACTCACCAAGATGAATTTAATAAACTCATGTTGGATCTAAAGAACGTCGGTAAGATACTTGATGATGAAGAACAGGGCATGATGTTGTTAGCCTCTTTACCAAAGTCATGGGAGCACTTTACTGATTCGCTGTTGCAAGGGCGTACTACTATTACCTCAGAAGAGGTAAAGTCCGCCTTATTCTCTAAGGAGTGGCAGAGAGAGTTGCGAGATAACAATCTGGTGCAAGGAGTAGCGCAAGCATTAACGATTCAGGGTAGAGAACAATATCGAGGGCCTAGTAGCAACAGAGGTAAAAGCAGATCAAAATCATGCCATAGAAAGTCCAAGGGACGTGTGAAGTGCTTTGAGTGTCACGAGGAGGGGCACATCAGGAGAGATTGTCCAAAGCGAAGAAATAAAGTTGATAGGCAGAATGCCACAAGCAATGTGGCAAATGTTGCTAAGGGGAGCAATAGTGATGCAGAAGCTGTTTTATGTGTGACTGTTACTTTGTCAAGAGACGAATGGGTGCTAGATTCGGGGTGTTCTTATCATATGACGCCTCATAAGAACTAGTTTACTACTTACCGAACTGCAAATGGTGATAGAGTTCTTTTGGGGAATAATGCAATCTGTAAGGCTGTGGGGATAGGGATAATTCGGATTCGGATGCACGATGGAGTGGTGCGCACATTGACAGATGTGAGGCATGTACCGAAGCTCAAAAAGAACCTTATTTCTCTAGGGACACTCGATGACATCGGGTGTAGGTACACCGCTGAAAGTGGAGTACTGAAGATCTCTCGAGGTGCCATAATAGTGATGAAGAGGAAGAAAGTAAATACTCTTTATCATTTACTGGGAGAGACCGTGACCGGAACCGCTTTAGTTTCATTAGGTGAGTCAAACTCTAACTTGACTCAATTATGGCATATGCGTTTAGGACACATGAGTGAGGCAGGTATGATGATGCCAAGTGAAAGGGTGTTGTTGAAGGGTCAGAAAATAGGAAAGCTGGACTTATGTGAGCATTGCATCTATGGGAAGCAACACCGAGTTAAATTTATTATAGCTATACATTCGACCAAACGACCTGTTGAATATATTCATTCGGACATCTGGGGCCCGTCTTCGGTTCCTTCGAAAGGAGGTGCCCGATATATACTGACATTTATCGATGACTATTCGATGAAGGTATGGGTTTACTTTCTGAAGCACAAATATGATGTGTTTGATCGGTTCAAGAAATTTAAGGTATTGATTGAGAAGGAGTCAGATAAACAAATCAAGTGCCTAAGAACCAATAATGGCATGGAGTTTTATGGTAAAGATTTTACCGAGTTCTACGAGAAAGAAGATATTGTAAGACACCGCACAGTACCTGGGACATCACAGCAGAATGGCGTGACAGAACGAAAGGACAGAATTTTTCTTGAGCAAGCTCGATGCATGCTTTCGCATGCAAGACTTGGTAAGGAATTTTGGGCCGAAGCAGTGAACATGGCATGTTATCTAGTTAATCAATCTCTATCATCTGCTATCGAGTGGAAGACTCCTGAGAAAGTATGGTCGGGGAAACCTATTGATTACTCCGGATTACGTATATTTGGATGTCCTGCGTATGCTCATGCGAGTAATGGTAAGCTTTAGTCGAGGTCGAAGAAGTGCATATTTCTAGGTTATGCACATGGGGTGAAAGGCTACTGGCTGTGGTGCACTGATCCCAGATCACTCGGTTTTCTAATTGTTGACACCTAAATTTTGATAACTCGTTTAGTCATTTATTGCATTAAAAAATTAGGGGTTAATTTTATCCCTGAAAAAATAGTTAATTGCATAGCATATAGTTTTAGGTGCATTTATTTTTAATTTACGGGCTAGTGACGGATTGGTTCGAATTGATGCTTCATAAACTTTAATTTGATGAGTCGGGCTAAGCCCACGAAAAGAGCAAATTGGCCCAAGCCCGTATCCTTGGGGAGATTTTACAGATTTATCTTTGTGAGATTTCAATTCAAAAATAAATATTGCATTTGGAAAAGAAATTTTTGTGGATATGGTTTTGGAAAATTAAAAACCCTAATCCGTGTCCTATAAATAGATTAATACGCATAGGGTTTTGGAGGGGGCCACACAATCGATACAAACGGCCACATTGAGGGGAGCTGAAAAGAAATCACCTCGAAGGGAAAAATTGGCAATCTGCTAGTGAGGTTTCATGAGGGCAGCCATCGGAAAGTGAGAGATCGAGAGAGAAGCACGGCCTCAATTCAGAATTTTTTTTTTTAATATTTCTCTCCTCCCATAACCACATTGGGGCTTCTGCCTTTTTCTTTCTTTCTCTCCACCATATTACTATCCCTCATGATCATGGGTGGTCGTATGGTTATCCCATGATCTGACCAGCACCGCTCGGAGGTCGACATAACCAGTAGAGAGAGACACGTCTCTTGGCGAAGCGACCAGCAAAGTCAGCTGCGACCACGGACTCCAACGAGCGCCTGAACCACTCCACCTAGCTGAGTTAGCGTCAATCCACGAAGACGTTGCTGCTGTCGGGTCTAACTCTGCGACGCGTGGTTGCTGCCCTGAATCAACGACGAGCACCTTCAAGTACTTGCACCCTTTACCGACGCGGATGTTGCCTTGATGAAGCTGATCCAACCTGCAACGACGACTTGCTGGTTTTGCTACTGCTGCCGTGGCTGACTTGATGCTCCGCCTCACCAGCCATGACTCGGGATCTCAGCACATGGTTGCTGGGTTCCCGTCGACATTGCCGATTGTTTCGTGGCATGCGCAATCTTTTCGTCCATTATAAATCCAAGCGTACTCTACAGTCCTCCACACCAACTTCGGCGTGACAATCCCTAGCACTCCTCTCCTTGTCAACAACTTTCCCAGCAGGAACCATCATGCTTAACGTGTTCTATTTTTTATAGGTCTCTTGTGATTGCAGCATTCAACGATCACTTGCAGCAGCTTTAAAAATATTGGATTTTCCTGTGAGACCCCACCATCACCAATCATCAGTCTAGTGCCAAGTGGGGAGAGGTTTATTTTTTTAAAAAAAGAGTCAAAGTCAAGCAGCGGCCAATCAAGCTCTTGCACTACTCATTCGTGCTCGGAGCTTGACACTCTTCACCGACAATCCTGCTCCATCGACGATTCTTGATCGATCCATTGTCGACAACCAATCCTCAAGCCCAGCCGCGGCAATTGATTGTTCGTTGCTCTGTTCTTTTTTACTCTACTTTGCCGGCTAATTTGTGCGCCGACAGCCCAGCGACGAAGCTGCAAACCACTCACGTCTCCTGCTTTGCTAGAGCGCAAGCGGCCACCGATGAACCCCCATCACGAGCAACCTTGCCTAGCCGGACACCAAGGAGTCCCTCATCACGAGCCGTGTAGCCTCCGCCATTCGTGAGCCCCTTGCCGTTGGACCACAGTTGTAAGCCGGCATCCTGATTTGGGAAACTTATTCGCACAATAATTTAAATTTAGGTAAGTATCTTGGTGGCCATATTACATGATTCCTAAATTTGAGCAATAAGTGCACTCCTAATTAGGATTTATTTCCTAATTCGCAACCGCACACGATTTTTTTATTTCATTTTTTAAGGCTTTAAATGGAATAATTAATTACGCGGGAATAACATTGATATCTTGATCTTTAAGGCTTGAGATCAATTTATCAATTTTATCAGCGAAATAATCAAGCTTGATTAGATATCGCTTCCGAATTCGAACGATGGATAATATCTTTGATGATTGTGGATGATTTGGTGCTTATCTTTTAATTGCTCTATTTATCCCGAAAATACAAAAAAAATGCATTTGCATCCCATGTAGATTGAAATTGATTGCATGATAGGTTGGTTATTTTTTTTTTAAAATGCATGTTTAGAAGGTAATCATGCCCATCTCATTAGGATTAGATTCATGAAATGTATGACATCTTGTGATTGTTGTTAGGTCCATTGCATGTCATTAGAATTAGGTCATTTATTTATATTGCATTGCATATTGCATGATTTTTATTAAATAAGTGAAAAAAAAAACAAACAATTGCGTGTTAATTAGAAATCATAACTAGAGTTGTTGATATGAATTCTGATTTAACATTGTAGATGCTTTCGTTGCTTTAAGGTAAGTTCTGTAATTTATTCATCGCTTTATTGGGTGTTAAATTGGTAGTTTGTGCACCCGTATGATCACCTCATATGTTAAGGGAAATAGATTTAAAATCAATCCAAACTGCCTGCAAAAATATTTTTTAAAATAAAAAGAAATGGTACCGAAAGGGCATTATAGAAGTCTAGTGTAACCAAGTCCCCGTACCCAAAGTCTCTGGTTCGTAGGAGTAAAATAATTCTCCTATTATTTTACTTAAGTGTCTAATCGACCTACCATAAACTGATTAGTGGCGACTCCTAATTAAGAATCAATTGTATGTTAAGAACTTGAACCTAAGTCGCGAATTGGTATGAGCTTAGGAGAGCCCAAGCTAAGTCTAGGCTTAGCAATCCATTAGCCAAACCCTAGGTGGTTTACCCATGAAAAATTGGTCGCGACACTAATCAGCAGAGATGTGATCTTCGACGAGACTGCAATGCTTCAATAGAGGAGTTATGAGACACAACCAATAGAGAAAACAGATCATGTTGTCATTAGTGAGGTAGAGCTTCAGGTAGAGACTCCGGAGACCTTGAAGGTAACAGAAGTTGAGACTGCAGATAAAGCTGTAGTTCCTAAAGTTGGTGATAGTGGACAATCAACATAACCGCAGCACACTATAGCCGCAGATAGACAGAGAAGGCAAATTAAATCACTGGTACGTTATGGTTATATAGATATTGCTTATGCATTGACTGTAGGTAATGAGGTGGAGACAGATGAGCCTTCATCTTACTCTGAGGCGATGGCTAGTTCGGAGTCGTCATAGTGGCTAGGGGCTATGAGTGAAGAGATTGAATCACTCTATCGAAATCAGACATGGGAGCTGGTCAAAGTACCCAAGAGCCAAAAGATTGTCGGAAGTAAATGGGTCTTTAAACGGAAAGAGGGCATTCCCAGTATCGAGGCAGTGAGGTATAAGGCAAGATTTGTGGCGAAGGGATATACACAGCATGAAGGCATTGACTACAATGAGGTGTTCTCTCCTGTGGTAAGACATACTTCTATTTGTGTTTTACTTGCCTTAGTTGCTTCGCAAGATCTCGAGTTAGAGCAACTAGATGTGAAAACTGTGTTTCCTCACGGTGAGTCAATGTCTAATCTATCATTAAGATTTTCAATGAAAGTTCATGAAAATGAAAGTCCACACATAACTTATACACCAAGTTGAGTCAATGTTGCTTTTGAAGTTCATGAAAATGAAAGTCCACAAATAACTCCAAGTTGAAGTCAACGATTATGACTTTTGGAATGATCATCACTTCCATAGTCTTGAGAGCTAATCTGCTATTATTTTAGTTTTGGGATAAGTGCACTGCAAAATTTAAAATTTGTCAAGAAAGTGTCCATAAAATTCTAAAATTTACAAAAAATGCAATTACATCTTAAAATTTGTCAAATTGATGTAATCGAGTCATTGACATGACAGTTTTTAATATTTTATCTTTCCTAGTGGCGATGACGTGGCTAAAACTTTAAACATAATATTCTATGTCGTTTTGGTTCAAATTTGATTTGTAATGCAAATTTTATTTAAATTAAATAAAGAAGAAAGCCGAAGGGGGTGATAAACGAGTAAACTTGCCCCACCATCATTAGGAAGGGCCAGTGATGGTGGGATGGCCAGCAAGGGTCACCGCGCCCTGCTTAGTGGCCGGTGACCCTCGTCGACCATAGGCATATGGCTGAGGACTGCCATTGGTGGGACCGTGTTGGCGAGATTTTCTCTCATGGATCGTCGTGTGGGTGCTCAACTGATGGTGTTTTCCCTGCCATTAACTTCCTCCGGCATGATTTTTCTACCTGTTCAGTTGGTGAGAGCGCCCGACGACTCGTTGCTTTCCTGGCATCCTTTTCTCTCTCTTTTTTTTTTTTTATCATGACGACCTTTTCTTTTTCCTTTTGCTGCATTCTTTCTCAGATCTGCTTAGCCGGTTTCAACCGGCCCGAGGAAGAAGAAAGAAAAGAAATAAAAAAAAAAAGAAAATACAAATAAATTCAAAAAATATTATTTTAAAATGTTTATGTCAATGCCAATTACACCACGTAGGACAACCGGCATTTATGTTAGCCCATCAATTATGGCTTCATGATGCATTTTGACAAGTCTATCCATAACTCGAAGTCAAGGATACTAAAACATGGATTACATTAAATAAAGATTCACAACATAAATAGAAACGTACAAGAAATTAACTAGCAAACTGCCCCTAGGTTCTGAATTATAGTCTTCCTCGATTCCCTGGTAATTTGATTTCAGGTTATGAACAACGGGGCCCACTCAGCATTTCAGGCAAAGGTGCCCGCAAACTCTCTGAGCAAGCCGCCTTCCATTCCAATTAGGCTGTGGTTTCTCGCCCAGCTCCACAACGATTTGTTTCCCGGAGGAAGATTCAATGCACCGTGTAGGCATGTGAAGCCGCGCTTCTTCTTTTTTCCAGTCTTTCCCATTGAAATTATGTGCAGCCAGCAGTTTGCAACGACTAAACGAAAGACAAACAAGGGAAATTTCCCAAACAGAACCGTGTTTCACGGTGGCGATATTTTTAGAGCTGCTTTAGAGTTCAGACCATCACTTTAGTTGCACAGGCGAACATGCTAAACAGATCCACCAGGTTCAAGTAAACCTAAGCGATCTAACTTAGCAATTTAAGATGGTGAATGCAGGTAAAGCTAAATTTGATTAGGAACCAGAATTATATCTTTAAGTGAGGTTAAATTCAGAATCTATGTAGCCGCTCAAAATACGTAAGTTTCCAGGCAAAACCCATCCTTCCCAAACATTGAGAACCCGAATTATCCCCATTTTCAATAGGCAAATCAGTGCCTTCTCCTGCGACTTCAACTTCCAAAAGAATATAAGAAAACCAATCCAGCTTTAGCGGACCAGCTTTCTTTGGTCAAGTTGTTTAAAAAGCTACAAAATTTTCCGTTTGTTAGCAGATTTCTGACTTGGTTGATAGATATTTATTACCGTGGCTAGAAAGAGTATGACCAGCAACTCAAATATCGAGTAATCCATTAGAAAATTGCTGATATTATAAGAAATTTCTCAACTTTCAAATAGATAGTAACTTACCAACTCCTCTGGAATTTTGCCTGGGTTTTATGTAAACTACCAACACTAGAATAAATTACTATTTCAAATTAATGTTGGTAAATGTATTATAGTATTAGTTTATTACAAAAGCCACTTGTATGATTACAAAGGAGTAGGTAATTTACAATTTTTTTCAGGATGTTAGTAAACTACTTGCAGTGCTGGAAGTTTTTAGATCACGCTTGTAAAACTTGAAAAAACTTGGTAATGGACTAAACAATTAGGAGGTTGGTAAATTTACAGTGGTATACTACTAAAAAAACACTTACGAAATTTCAAAGAAGTTTGTAAGTTACTATTTTAGTGGAATATTAGTATATTTATTATATTATGGGTAAATCAACGGCTATACTTGTAGAATTTCAGAGGACATAGGAATTTAGTTCTTTGTTTGGTCATTCGTAAAATCTTTGCAAGAAAATTATTGGCCACAATTTTGTACCAAGAAGATTGGAAAATTACCAGCAGCTTTAAATTTCTGCCTAAAATTCAACCAAGGCAGAAATTTTCTAGTTTTGAATCCGTTTGCCTACTTCCCTACCCATCCCCTCATGATCCAAGAATTGGAGGCCCGTCGATGTTGGGGCCCATTTAAATCTGTCCAAACTAGCACTCATTAATGGGGAAAAGAAGTCAAGTAGAAATCATATCGGGCGGGCGGGAGGGCGAGAGAGAGAGAGAGAGAGAGAGAGCAAAGTTTTGCCCGGAAGATACAATAGAAAGAGTGGTGTTTTGAGAAATAGACATCACGGAATACTAATTACATTACATTAATAAGCAAACTCATGGAAGGGAAGAGATCACATGAGCACAAGTTCCAAATATACCCAAAATGAAAAATTAAAGGCTTTTCTTATGCACTTCTTGACAGTCTCAATCTTTTCAATTTGGCTACCTTCACCATTATAAACACATATGCCTTGTCTGCTACCTTATCTGCAAAGCTAAAATATGCATGTCTCCAATCCTTCCTGAATTGCAAAACCCCGAAAAAGCCCAAGAACCCACTAGCAAATCCAAGCATTACGATTACATAGAATAGCACCCTACCAAGCTTATTCTCTTCATGTGTATCTTTAGGGGGAGGGAACTTTGGGCCCTATTTGTTAACTTTTGTTTCTGTTCCCCGTAACAAAAATTTCCGTTCTTTTGTTCCGAGGAACAAAAAAAGAACAGAAATGCGTATGTTTACACTTTTGTTCCCTGAAACAAAAAATCTATTATTTTGTTCCTGGGAACAAATTTGGAACAGAAATAAGAAACAAGAAAAACTTGTTTCTTGTTCCCGAGAACACTTTTGAGAAATAATTTTTCTCTCTCCTATTTTTTTTTCTCTTTCTTTTCTTCTTCTTTTTTCTTTGGCCGGTTGTCGGCCTCAACCATGGCTGGCGACCGACTGTTGAGGGTTGGCGACCTCACTAGAGCGTCGCTAGCCCTCGACGAGGCTCGGCCTCACCTTGGTTGGGCGAGCTCGGCCTTGCTAGGGGCCGGCGAGCCTCGCTGTGGCTGGGCGAGGCCGCCAGCTCTCGTCGGCCGGTCACTAGCCATGTCTGAGGCCGGCGACCGGCCAAAAGAAGAAAAAGAAAAAAAAAGAAAAAAGGAAAAGGAAAAATAAAATAAAAATATTAAAAAATTAAAAGAAACAAAGAAATTATACAAGTTTATCAAATGTGTTTCTGTTCTTTTTCTATTTCAGGAACATAAATTTTGTGTAGTTACCAAACGCCTTCTTCTTTCAAAAATTGTTCCTTGGAACAGAAATAATTTTTTCTATTTCTGTTCCTTGGAACAATTTTTGAACAGAAACGTTATCAAACACGCCCTTCGTGGTTGAGGCACCTTATCGACAATGCATTTTTTCCTCAAAAGATCATTGCAGAGTAGAGGATTGCTGGCATAAATGGAAGCATTGTCGAGGGTTTAGATTTGATTTCCTTTTGGAATCTACCATGTGAAGTTGTTTTGCAATAAGTTGAAGTCAGCTAGGGATGTTAATGCTGAAATGCCTAGCGGAATTGCCCTTGAGAGGTGGTTGTTTGAAAGATCAAGAGACTCGAGCAACGTCATCTTTCCAATGCCAATGGAAATATTTCCAGAGAGATGGTTGTGAGAAAAGTTCAAGCCATGCAATCCTGAGAGGAAAAAAAGCTCTTCAAGGATTGACCCGTTCAAAAAATTGCTAGAGAGATCCAAATTGACCATAAGCTAAAGAACAATTTTGGTGTACTCATTATATCTTCCCTTCATGACCTTAACCATGTGCTCTTGATCCCAATTCCGATAATCACATCTAGATTGGAAGGAAATTATTTTTTGTATAGGAGCAATGGCCATAGATCCAAGTGGATTGCCTTAATTGAAGTTGATCATGCTGCTCATATTGCTAAGGCAACATGGGATCATTCCCATCAAATTGTTCACTGCTATGTCTAATATGTTCAATCTTGATAGTGAGCAGAGTTGCGGAGGGATGCTGTTGATGAACCTATTCTCTCGTAGTCTTAGGATTGACAAGGAGTGAAAGCTTTCGTCAAACCATGTTGGAATGCTTCTAGACAAATTATTCTCTCCAAGGTCTAAAATTACTAGACCAGTGCAATAATCTAAAGCCTGAGGAAGCTGCCCCATTGAGACAATTTCTGTTCAAGTGTAGGGTGGTAAGGTGGGGCAATGATCCAAGCGAGCTAGGAATTACTATGAATAACTTATTGAATGACAAAGTCAAGAATGATAAAGAACCCTTCCAACAGTCTAGGACAATACTAGATAGGTTATTATTGGCAAGATTTAAATCAAACAACTCCATGTTGCATATTGATGACGGTAGAGCACCATTCATTAGGTTATCATTGAGATACAGAGCATCTATTTGGTACATAATATTGATATCTATTGGAAGAGATCCAAAGATCAAGTTGTGGAAGAGATCTAAATAGGAACAGTTAGGAGACGTGTTGGCCAAGGGTCCGGTAATATGATTGTTAGATAGATCAAGCCAAGAAAACGTCAAGTTGGCTGACCATTCTAGAAAGGGCCTAATAATAGATCGAGCTAGTAAAACGTCAAGTTGGCTAACCATTTTGGCAAGGGTCCAATAATTTGATTGTAAGATAGATCAAGCTCAAAAATCTTATTATGAAATAGATCGAGTCCAAAAAACGTCAAGTTGGCTAACCATTCTAGAAAGGGCTCGGTAATTTTATTATGAGATAGATCGAACTGGGAAAACGTCTAGTTGGCTGACCATTTTTGCGAGGGCCCAATAATTTGATTGTAAGATAGATCGAGCAAGGAAAGCATCGAGTTGGCTGACCATTTTGGCAAGTGTTTAGTAATCGTGAGATAGATTGAACCAGGAAAACCTCAAGTTGGCTGACTATTTTGGCAAAGGCCAAGTAATATGATTGTGAGATAGATCGAGCCTAGTAAAACATAGTACAATAGATCGGGCGTGGAAAACATCAAGTTAGTTGACCATTCTAGCAAGGGCTCAGTAATATGATTGCAAGATAGATCGAGCCAATAAAACGTCAAGTTGGCTGACCATTCTAGCAAAGGCCCAATAATTTGATTGTAAGATAGATCAAGCTCGGAAAACATCAAGTTGGCTAACCATTTTGGCAAGGTAATCTAATTGTAAGATAAATCGAGCTAGGAAAATGACAAGTTGGCTAATCATTTCGGCAAGGGCCCAAAAAGGGAAGCATTGGTGAGTGTGATAGCTTTGGCTTCCACTTGTGTCTTAATCCATCGAGGAAATTTAGTTCCGAATTTGCAAGAGTTCATCCAAATTTACCAATTGGAAAGGGAGTATCTAGCTGGCTTTTGCCTTAAAACTCAAGTTATTCTTGTCACCGATAGACAACTCCTTGAGCCTTGACAAATTAGAAAAATGGATTTCGGTAATCACACCTTCTGAATGATTACTTCCAAGATCCAACTGTTGCAAAGCCCCCAATTTCCCTAACGACTCGGGAATATGCCCCGCCAATTGATAATAAGAAAGATCTAATGATCTCATTGATGACAACCAACCTATTGATGGTGGAATGGTTCCATTCAATCCATTAAGCGAAAGATCTAGTGTTTCTAAGTTTGACAATGATCCAATGACACTAGAGATTGGACTGGAGAAGAAATTTTCGAAAAGCAGAATACGTTCTAAATTTGTGAAGGGCTCCAACCAGTCGAGTAGAGCACTCTTAAGATGATTTGAACATATCTTTAGACTCTCTAAGCTATTCTCGATGAGTCCTGATGAATTTCCTTGGGTTGTTGGCATCTCTTCTCTGATTTGGTTATCACACAAATGCAATGACTTGAGGTACCACATGTTGTTTAAGAATGAGAATAAGCCTCCTTCAATGCTGTCAAAAACATTTTTCTCAAGATTGAGATGAGCAAGGCTTGTAAACTTGTCAAACCACATGGGAATTGATGAGTTGCAAGAGTTCCTCGAAAGATCAAGATGCTTAAGAAAAGTCATGTTTTAAAATAAAGTGCTTGGGATGGGACCTTCGAAAAGATTAGCCGAAAGATCGAGGCACTGAAGATGAACAAGAGAACTAGAATTGGCCAAGCGATTATAAGACAAATGAAACTTATATAATCCACAACCTAATAAGCTCAAATGCAATAAAGCTAGGAGTGTGCTGATCACCTGCATGAGGACTCTTTTATTCGCAATCATTGAACCACTCATGTTGAGGTACTTTAGTGACCAAAGATAAGAAACCCACATGATATCAACAAACGAAGCATCCTCCTGCCAATTTGATTAAAAAGAAAAAAAGAAAAACCGAAAAAGAGAATAGAAGGAACTATTCCTCTGTCAACTGGCGTTCTTCCTATGAGAGAATTAATAAAACAAATCCTTTTTGTGTCCCAAGCAACATATAGAGCATCAAAATTGATAAAAGAGAAAAGAACAAATGAAAATATAGGCTACCTGGTATAGTGGAACAAATGTCGTAGAAAAAGAGCATATATTTTCTGGCTGGTTTGGAAAAAGCAAAGGAAGCAAGCCTTTGAAGGAGAGGAGTCTTCAACCCCCGTAATTTTTCGTGACTAGTGCAAAACTAATGATTTTAGCATAATGGAATTACTAGCAGATGCAAATGCTTTGGTTGCTAATATATCCTGCCTCTTATGATTAAGCTGTTTTGAATCTTGACCTCCTTTGGAACGTGGGTTTGCACCCGCCTAGCACCCTATGGTGAGTTTCTCTTTATCGATGAAAATGAGCTTTCTTGCAATAGCACCCGCAGAACCACACACACTATCCTCCTTATCTAGCACCGTACCCTCAGCAAGAGGCACAAATTCAGAAGCTTCTGGCATCACCTAGCCTCATTCTAATCTGAACTGCTTCCGCTTAGTTGTGGTGCCATCACAGGCACGGATGCTCTGAGGATTTATCTTCCCCCATTTATCGTAGTCTCGAAATATATTAGAAAAGGATAGAATTCTTTAAGTCGTTGTATTATATTTCAATTCAATAATGGGTGTGGGGTTCCTTCTGACAAAAAATGGTGCTCGGACATTCATCTTAAACATTGCCTCCCCCCTCTTTTTTTCTCTCTCTCTATTGACCAGGATGCTCTGGTTTACAACTACCAAAAAGAAACACAAACAAGGGAAATTTCCCAAACAGAGCCAAGTTTCACTGTGGCGATACTTTGAGAGCTGCTTCAGGTCATCTCTTAGTTGCGGAGGTGAATGTGCAAAACAGATCCACCATGCTCAAGTAAGCGCAAGCAATTTAAGATGGTGAATGCAGGTATAGCTAAATTTGATTAGCAATGTGAATTTTATCTTTATGTAAGGTTAAATTCAGATTCTATAATCGCTGAAAATGCATAAGCTTCCAGGAAAAATTCATCCTGTCCAACATTGAGAACCAGAACTATCCCCATTTTTAATAGGCAAATCACCGCCCTTCACCTGCAACTTCAGCTTCCGAAGGAAGGAAAAAAAAAAAACTCAGCTTTAGGGGACCAGCTTTCTAAGGTCTAGTCGTTTATAAAGATATTAAATACCGTTGGTAGAAAGAGTACGACCAACAACTCAAATATGGAGTAATCCATTAGAAAATTATTACCACTACAAGAAATTTCTTGACTTTCAAATGAAATAGTAAATTACCAACTCCTCTGGAATTTTGCCTAGGCTGTAAGTAAATCACCAGCACTAAAATAAATTACTATTTCAAATCAATGTTAGTAACTGTATTAGAGTATTAGTATATTACCAAAGACACTTGTATAATTTCAAAGGAGCTGGTAAAATCATGAAAATGTCGATATTTTCCAAGAAGTTGGTAATTTAAAATTTTTTCAGGATGTTAGTAAACTATTTGTAGTGCTGGTACTTGATAGACCGTGCTTGTAGAGCTTGAAAAACCTTGGAAACATACTAAACAATTAGGAGATTGGTAAATTGACGGGGGTTTATTACTAATAAGACACTTGTGAAATTTCAAAGAAGTCCGTAAATTTCTATTTTAGTGGAATATTAATAAATTTATCATATTGTGGGGAAATCACCAGCGACACTTGTAGAATTTCAGAGGACATAGGAATTTAGTTCTTTGTTTGGTCATTCATAAAATCCTTGCAAGAAAATTATTGGCCAGAACTTTTTACCAAGAAGATTGGAAAATTACCAGCAACTTTAAAATTCAACCGAGGTGGAAATCTAGTTTTGAATCCATTTGCCTACTTCCCTACCTGTCCCCTTATGGTCCAAGAATTGGAGGCCCATCGATGTTGAGGCCCATTGAAATCTATCCAAACTAGCACTCATTAATAGGGAAAAGAAGTTGAGTAGAAATCATATTTAGGCTGACAAGAGAGAGAGAGCATAAAGCATAGTTTGGTCACGAAGATAAAGTAGAAATAGTGGTGCATTGAGAAATAGACGTCACATAATGCAAATTACATTACCTGAATAAGCAAACTCATGGAAGGGAAGAGATCACACAAGCACAAGTTCTAAGTACACCTAAAATGAAGAACTAAAGGCAAGGAGAGAGCACGAGATTGCTCATTTCTTACACGCTTCTTGATAGTCTCAGTCTCTTCAACTTGGCTACCTTCACCGCTATGGTCACATATGTCTTGTTTGCTGCTTGATCCGCAAAGCTAAAATATGCACTGTCTCCAATTCTTCTTGAACTGCAAAACTCCAAAAAAGCCCCAGAACCCTGTGGCAAATCCAACCATTATGACGGCATGGAATAATGCCTTTTCAATCTTATCCTCTTCATGTGTATCTTTAGGGTGGGGGATTTTCAATGGTTGAGGTGCCTCGGCTCCGAGGCATTTTTCCCTCAGAAGGTCACCACAGAGTAGAGGATTGTTGGCATAAATGGAAGGATCGTCGAGTGTTTGGATTTGATTTCCTTTAGGAATCTGCCCCGTGAAGTTGTTTTGCGATAGGTTGAGGTGGGCTAGGGATGTTAACGCTGAAATACCCAGCGAAATTGTCCCTGAAAGGTGGTTGTTCGAAAGATCAAGAGACTCGAGCGACGTCATGTTCCCAATGCCAATGGGAATATTTCCAGAGAGATAGTTGTGAGATAAGTTCAAGCCATGCAATCCTGAGAGGAAAGAAAGTTCCTCAGGGATTGACCCGTTCAAAAAGTTGCTAGAGAGATCCAAATTGACCACAAGTTGTAGATCAATTTTAGTGTACTCATTATATCTTCCCTTCAAGATCTCAACCACGTGCTCTTGATCCCAGTTTGGATCACCAACTCCAAATGAGGAGGAAATTATATCTTGTATAGGAGCAATGGCCACAGATCCAAATGGATTGCCTTGATTCAGGTTGATCATGCTATTCAAATTGCCAAGACAATGTGGAACCATTCCCGTCAAATTGTTCACTGCCATATCTAATATTTGCAATCTTGATAGTGAACAAAGCTGCAAAGGGATGCTGCCAACAAATCTATTCTCTCGTAGCCTCAAGATCAACAAGGAGTGAAAGCTTTCGTCAAACCATGTCGGAATGCTTCCAGACAAGTTATTCTCTCCAAGGTCTAAAAGTACCAAACCTGAGCAATAATCTAAAGCCTGAGGAAGCTCTCCATTGAGACAATTTCCGTTCAAAGTGCAGGGTGGTAAGGTGGGGCAATGATCCAAGTGAGCTAGGAATTACTCCGGACAACTTATTGAATGATAAAGTCAGGAATGCTAGAGAACCCTTCCAACAGTCTGGAATACTGCCGGATAGGTTATTATTGGCAAGATTTAAATCAAACAACTCCATGTTGCATAATGATGATGGTAGAGTACCATTGATTAGGTTATCATTGATATATAAAGTATATACTTGGTACATAATATCAATATTTATTGGAAGAGATCCAAAAATCAAGTTGTGGGAGAGATCTAAATAGGAACAGTTAATAAACATGTTGGGCAAGGGTCCAATAATCCGATTGTAAGATAAATCGAGCTCAAAAATCGTCGAATTAGCTAACCATTTTGGCAAGGGCCCAGTAATATGATTATAAGATAGATCAAGCCAGGTAAACGTCAAGTTGGCCAACCATTTTGGCAAAGGCCCAGTAATATTATTGTAAGATAGATCGAGCCTAATAATCATATCGGATTCTAGATAGCTCCCGAAAAACATCAAGTTGACTGGCCACTTGGAAAGTCGCAAGTTAGCTGGCCATTTTGGTAAGGTAATCTGATTGTAAGATAAATCAAGCTCGAAAAATGTCAAGTTGACTAACCAATTTGGCAAGGGCCCAAAAAGGGAAGCATTGGCAAGTGCGATATGTTCGGCCTCCACTTGTGTCTAAATCCATAGGGGAAATTTAGTTTCGAATTTACAAGAGTTCATCCAAATAACTACCAGTTGGAAAGGGGTATCCAGTTGGGTTTTGCCTTAAAACTCAAGTTATCATTGTCATCGATGCACAACTCCTTAAGCCTTAACAAATTAGAAAAATGGATTTCGGTAATCACACCTTCTAAATGATTGCTTACAAGATCCAAGTATTGCAAAGCCCCCAATTTCCCTAATGACTCGGGAATATGCCCCACCAATTGATTATTAGAAAGATCTAACAATCTCAAAGATGACAACCGACCTATTGACGGTGGAATGATCCCATTCAATCTATTACTTGAAAGATCTAGTGTTTCCAAGTTTGACAATGATCCGATGACACTAGGGATTGGACCGGAGAAGAAATTGTCGAAAAGCAAAATATGTTTAAGTTTGTGAAGTGCACCAACCAGTTGGGCAGAGCACCCTTGAGATGATTATCATATATCTCTAAACTCTCAAAGCTAGTCTCGATAAGTCCTGATGAATTTCCTTGGGTTGTTGAAATCTCTTCTCCGATTTGGTTATCAGACAAATACAATGACTTGAGGTACCGGTCGTTCTTTAAGAATGAGAATAAGCCTCCTTCAATGCTGTCAAAAGCATTTTTTTTTTTTTTTGAGATTGAGATGTGCAAGGCTTGTAAACTTGTCAAACCACATGGGAATTGATGAGTTAAAAGAGTTTCTTGACAGATCAAGATGCTGAAGAGAAGTCATGTTTTGAAATAAAGTGCTTGGGATTGGACCTTTGAAAAGATTAGCTGAAAGATCAAGGTACTGAAGATCAAACCACATGGGAATTGATGAGTTAAAAGAGTTTATTGAAAGATCGAGATGCTGAAGAGAAGTCAAGTTTTGAAATAAAGTGCTTGGGATGGGACCTTCGAAAAGATTAGCCGAAAGATCGAGGTACTGAAGATGAACAAGAGAACTAGAATTGGCCAAGTGATTAGAAGACAAATGAAAATTATATAATCCACAACTTGATAAGCTCAGATGCAATAAAGCTGGGAGTGTACTAATCACCTGCATGAGGACTCTTTCATTCACAATCATTGAACCACTCATGTCGAGGTACTTTAATGACCGAAGATAAGAAACCCACAGGATATCATCCACAACCAAATTCATGGTGTAATAATGAAGATCAAGGACTTCTAACCTGGTGAGGTTTCCCAATTGTCGAGGAACCGTTCCATCGAAGTTGGCAAAAGACAAATTGAGGTATCTCAATTGTTTCATCGAACTAATGAATTCTGGGATTCTTTCATGATTAGAATTGACCCCGCTTAAGTCCAAGTGGTTCAAGTATCTCAAGTGGAGCAAAGAAGAGTTCAATTCACCAGCCATAAAGAGCTTCAACTCCATGGGAAAAGGAATACTAGCTTCATCTCTTCTTGGGTGGGGTAATAATTGAAGCTTGATGACATGACCATATACTCCATCACAAATCACTCCTTCCCATCTGCAGCAATTTTTGCCTTTCCATGAAGAAAGCAAGCCGAATGGATCTAAGAGGCCTCGTTGAAGCTGGAGCAAAGCCTCTCTTTCTTGCTCTCTACAAATGGACGTTGAATTGCTACAAAAGCACACACATGAATTATCTAAAATAAGTAATAGAGTTACTAGGGTGAGCACTTGGGAACAATATCTTGCCATGAGCACTGAGGGAGAGGATGAATTCATGCTTTAGAATGAAGGGTTTAAGGGTCCTCTAATCAAATCCGGATCATTTATAGAGAAAGGCGGGGAGAGATCTCTCTTTTAACGTAACAAGTTGTGGTTACATGCCTACACCTTATGTGTATGCATGTATGCATGTGTATCATGTACATGCAGCGCATTTAAGGTTTACACATGATATCGTTGGGGAGAAAAGGCACATCCATTCTTATAGTTGGAGTTTGTAGATTGATGAGCAAACCCCATCTAGACGAGAAGTTCATGTCAACTTGGAAGCAAGAGCGGCACCATTACGGAGATTATGGACAAGTCTGTCCAGTTTTTTGCAATGCTAGTCTCGGATCAAGTCAAGTCTCTTGGGTCCCGTGTCATTATTCATATTAAGGTCATTTCTCGGTCTACACTGTGTGTTTTTAAAGACACAATCTATTTTATGTTTTTTTTTTTTTTTTGGTGAAGAATCTATTTTATGTTTTGATCTTAACTAAATTACTAACTTCGAAATAATGATGGTAATGTATCATTCATTACGATATCACGGAGACAGAGTAGAAGAGGTACAAAGATTTAAGTTGTCGGAGAGATCTTAATTGGAACCATATATATATATATATATGTTAGCATGGTAATTTGAGTGTGAGACAAATCAAGCCACAAAGTTCACATGTTGGTCGACCACATAGGCAAAGTCTCCAAAATGGAGGCATTTTAGAGAGAGATGCCATGGTCCTCCGCTCGCGTCTTCATTCCTTGTGGAAATGTCGATCCAGTTGGGATTTTCCCTAAAAGTTGAGTAAGTATTGCTAATATCCAAATACTATGGGCCAGACCTAGGTTATCCATGGTGTGGATCGCTTGGGCACAGGAGCAATATATGGGTACGTGGAATGTCATTTGTGCTAACGATAGGGGTAACTTCTTTTAATCGTGTAATTGGGATAAGACATGATTTTATAGTCACAATAAGAATAATATAGGCGGTATAATGTGTTTCTAACGTATCATGTAGAATTACTATCTTGAATTGTGTTTTAATTTACAAAAAGTATTAGCATGAAAAATATATTTCGAATAAGTAATAAAGATTAATGTATTGCAACGTCCGAAATGCTCGTTTTAAGTATATGAGTGTATTCTCATGTTATAGGATATCGTGTGCACATGGAATTTATATGCTATGCAAAAGATGAACGCATGCATCTAGAATATATAATAATTGTGAAGAATTTGATCTATCGCTTTAATTTTCAATTACAAAAAAGAGAGAGTTCACATGTTCCTTTCTATTAAAGCCCGTGTATGACTCCAAGTCAAGTCAATGTTTACCACTTTTCAAAGTTCATGAGAATGAAAATCCATTGATAATTCTAGGTCGAAATCAACGTTTATGACATTTCAGAATAATCACCTCCTCCATCTTTAGAGCTAGTCCAGTACTCTTTTATTTTTTTGCTTTTGCGACGTAGTAACTCCAACAGAGTGGTTGCGTTTGCCCATTGCTATAAGCCGATAACACCGACTCATACCATCTCATTTTCCTCCAGCCAAACCAGTGTCCATGTCGATTTGGCTGCATTCATTTCTTCTTCCTTTTTATAAGTAAATATCGTGTATTCGCAAAACTCCAGCGACTGTGGGAGGACAAACTGTTTTACTACCCTAAGCATTTATGCAAAAGCTTCATTTGAGCCAATAATGTGTCAAAACCCAGCACAAGACTAATGCGACACTCTTCCCCCCCCCCCCGGCCCCCCCTTTTGCTTTTTTTTTTCTGTTAGAAAAGATTGGATCCAGATGTTCGAATCAATTTCAATAACATGTAATTAATGAGTTAGTCACTCAAAACATGAAAGCAAGTCACAAAAACATTTAGAGTTTCATGGTTGTTTAGAGAGCTTGAAGTGGTGCCTACTCAACAAATGAAGAGTTTTCAAAAATTCTTATGGACTACAATCATGGAGAGACTTCGTTATGCATACGCATTCTCTTATTAAGAAATGTAAAAACCACTATTTGAGTGTCAATTATAGGTAAGGATAACACTGGCAATTCACAAATAACTCCCAGGGAAGTGAACGTTCTCTCTCTTTACGTAATAAAGCAATTTCTTGGATGATATATGTTAATGTCACAATCAATTCTTAAAATATTTTGATCGCATCCTAATGAAAAAGAACTTGACGATGATACATTTTTTTGGATTAGATAGTGCCATAAAACAAAGGCAATATATTTTCTATCCTAAGATTATTTACTGTATATTTATAGAAAGGAAAGAGCTCATTTTTTACCTTAATTACGTCATTTTCATTCAACTGATAAAGTTTCTAGCTTTCTGCATTGTAGTTGAGAACTTGGAATTAACAAGAAGAAATATCAAGCGCTTCCAACTAATTAATTCTTATGAATTTCCAAGCTTTTGGCATTCTAAAAGCACTTCAACAATTCTACATCAAACACAAAGGATTGGCCTCAACCGTTTCATCTGATAATGGACATGAACATTTGTTGGATCATCGCTCAAGCTTTCCCACCCTGAGCTTCTTATTGTTAAGAAGGTGCCTTGGGCATCGATGCCTTAAACAGGAAGCTCTTGAATAAAGCAAGTGCCTTAGAGAGAGAGAGAGATTGATTGATTGATTGGCACTTCATTACTACAAATATGTAAGTTTTTCCACAAAACACGTTGCCTCGACGGCCAGCTCATGCTTATCCTTCTTCCTCTCATTACTAAGCATGAATACGTCAACTCAATTAAGCTCTCTTCCCAACTCTGCTTCCTATTAGTATCGGAATATGTCTCGAGTTTGAGTTCATAAGCGAAAGTCTAAATTCATATAAGAGATTTTATATTTGGGAATTCGATAAACAAATAAGCAATAAAATTAAAAACTTAAAAGTAAAGTCCAAGTTGGATGAACTTTCAGAACAATTAGAGATATCAACTTTCCAAATTTGAGTTGGATTCGGCAAGGCCTAGAGTTCTACGTTAATATATAAAATAAGCAAATTTCTTTTGGGTGTTGGCCTTGTTGATCCGCCGTTAATGGAGATTCCTGGGTCTGTGGAATTCTCGTACAATTGTTGGAGAATAATTCGTGAATTAAGTCTCATGAAGTTGGTGTTCAAGCCGTGAAATCATACGGTAAGATTTGGAAATTTCTTTGTGATATTAAGAAATATTTCACGAGGAATTATGAAGAATAAACGTTATTGGGTTTAATTAGGGGCAAAAAATACTAAGAGTGTTTGAGTTACTTAAATGTAATTGTAATCTTCATTGGATCGTTTGATTGTTTGATTTATAATGAAATCTCATGATGCTCTCCGTATGAAGTAGGTCACACAAGCCAATCTATGCAAATCAAGTGTCCCTTTTATTTCATTGTTTGATTGCTTGTCGTTAGCATAGTCAAATCAACAATATGTAATTATAAAACAGGTTCAATATTTCTTTACAAGACTCAGTTCACCAATGCTGTCTTTTTTCTTCTTCTTTTTTAGGTGAAACTATCCATTATACAATTTAAGTTTGACTAAGAGGGAAGCATAAGAGCATAACGAAAGGCACGAAATTTTACTTTCTCTATAGTTATCCATCCCAAACTTTTCTTCCCTAAAGTGTGTCGCATGATTTGTTTCGCCCAGTTAAATTTTTTTCTCGCGCGTAGCTTCTATAGAAAGACAAAAATCATTACAAAACATACATCAACTGATGAGGGAATTAAACTGCACTTATAACTTAACGCGTCTGATTAAATGATGCTAAACATATTAATGTACCTGTCCTTCCTTTGATTTCTGAAATGTGTCGAGCCAGAAAATTATTCAAGTGATTTGACAATGATGGCGAACTATAGTAGTGGGCAGCTTCTAAATCGCCTTTCTAGTGTCTATATTTAGAGTTCGTGGAATGCAACATGAATTTTTCCATAACTCGAATTTCGAGGATATTAATACCCGGACTACATTAAAGAAAAATTCACTAACATAAAGCGAGATGGGTTTCCGATGCTTTGTTTAAGCTAGAGCAAAGCCTCTCTTTCTTACTCTTGCAAATCGAAGTTAAGTTTCTACATAAGCAAACACATGAATAATTTAAAAAGAGCAATTACTAGTGAAATGACTTGACTACAATATCTCCCCATGAGGAATGAGGGATAGTCTCGCGGGCAGAGAACAAATTTATGCTTTAGAGAGCAGGGGTTTAAGGATTTTTTTAATGAAACCCAGATCAATTATAGAGACGCGGGGAAGATTTTTCTTTTAATGTGACAAGTTCGGATTCCAAACAAGCATTATGTGGATGCATGTGTGCCATCTCGTAGGATGTATATGCACCACATGCCACGTATCATAATCATAGTCATAGAAGAAACGACACATTCATTCTTGCCATTGGAGTTTGTCAATTGATGACTTGGCCCATCCAAGAGAGAGATTTCAACCTCTACGAATTAGTCCAAGTGAAAAGCAGCTCCATTAAGGAGATAGTGGAGAATTACGCTAAATTTTTGTCGTGCCAAACACGGATTAAGTCAAGTCTTACAGGTTAATGATTGTCTCTCTATATGAATGCGTGCTTGTAACGGTAGAGTTCAATTCGCGTTATGATTTTTTTTATAGTAACAATTTTGAAATAACGACCTCAATTAGTCTTGTTGCGCGTGCAACGCATAGGAATATGTCGGCCATTGCTTAAAAAGCAAGACAATAGAAAACAATAGCGAAAAATATATTGAGAGTTCTCGAGACTGTGGGATTCTCATACGATTGTTGGAGAAAAATTCGTAAATTTAGTCTCATGAAGTTGGTGTACAAGCTGTGAAATCATGTGGTAAGATTTGGAAATTCTGTGATATTGAGATACATTTCGCGAGAAATTATGAGGGCTAAACATTAATGAGTTTAATTAGAGGTAAGAAAAAAAATATTGAGAGTGTTTGAATGACTCAAATGTGATTGTAATCTCCGTTACATCACTTGATTTATAGTGGAATATCATGATGCTCTCCATATGAAATATACCAGCCAATTTATATAAATCAAGTGTCCCTTTTATTTCATTGTTTGATCGATTGTAGTTAGCATAGTCAATAGTTAGCATAGTCAAATTAACAATATGTAATCATAAAACAGGTTCAATATTTCTTTATAAGACTCAGTTCGCCAATATTGTCTTCTTTTTTTTAAGTGGAACTATCCATTATACGGTTTAAGTTTGACTGAGAGGGGAGCATAAGAGCCTAACGAACGGCACAAAAATTTACTTTCTCTACAGTTATCCTTTGAAAACTATTCTTCCCTGAAGTGCGTCGCATGCTTTGTTTTGCCCTGTTAAATTTTTTTCCTCGCACATAGCTTCTATAATTAAAAGAAAAGATATTTACAAAACATCCATCAACTAATGAGGAAATTAAACTACACTTGAAATTTAACATGTCTGATCAAAACGATGCTAGACATTTTAATGTACCTTTCCTTCCTTTGATTTCTGAAATGTGTTGAGCCGGAAGATTATTTGAATGATCTGACAATGATGAGCTATAGTAGTAGGCAGCTTCTAAGTCGCTTTTCTAGTCTCTCCATTTAGAGTTTGTGGAATGCAAAATTCATTTTTCCATAACTCGAATTCGAGGATACTAAAACTCGGACTACATTAAAGAAAAATTCACTAACATAAACCAAGACGGCTCTGTGATGCATTGTCTAAGCTGAAGCAAAGCCTCTCTTTCTTGCTCTTTGCAAATGGAAGTTGAGTTTCTACAAAGGCAAACGCATGAATTATTTAGAAAGAAAAATAGAGTTACTAGTGAAAGGACTTGAGAAAAATATCTCCCCCCGAGCAATGAGGGATAGTCTCGAGGGCTGAGAACAAATTTATGCTTTCGAGAGTGGGGATTTAAGGATCCTCTAATTAAACCCAGATCAATTATAAAGAAAAGCAGGGGGGAGATTTTTCTTTTAATGTGACAAGTTGGGGTTCCAAACATGCACGTTATCTGTAGCACATGTAAGATCCACATATCATAATCATAGTCCAAGAAGAGAAGGCACATCCATTCTTGCAATTGGAGTTTGTAAATTGATGACTGGACCCCATCTGGAAGAGAGAATTCAACTTCGACAAATTAGTCCAAGTGAAAAGCAGCTCCACTAAAGAGATAGTGGAGAATTATGCCCAATTTTTGTAATGCCAAACACAAACTAAGTCTATGTCTTATGAGTTAATAATTGTTTCTCTATAAAAATGCATGTCTATAACGGCACCGTTCATTTCACGTTATGACTTTTACTAAATTATCAATTCCAAAATAACGATTTTAATTTGTCTTGTTGCCCGTGCTATGCACGGGAATTTGCCGGCCATTGCTTATAATAATCATAATCATAGAAGGAAAGGCACATCCATTCTTGCAAGAGAGAATTCAATTGGACTTGTAAATTGATGATTGGGCCCCATCCGGAAGAGAGAATTCACCTATACAAATAAGTCCAAGTGAGAAGCAGCCCCACTAAGGAGATAGTAGAGAATTACGCTTAATTTTTGCACTGCCGAACACGGACTAAGTCAAGTCTTATAGGTTAATGATTGTTTCTTTATATAAATGTGTATTTATAATGGTGCCGTTTAATTCACATTATGATTTTTACTAAATTATCAATACCAAAATAATGATCTTAATTAGTCTGGTTGCCCGAGCAAGCATGGGAATTGTTGGCCATTGCTTAAAAAGCAAGACAATAGAAAACAACAGCAAAAAATATATTGTGATTAATTTCAAAACATCACAAATATAATTATTTATTCTTTATTTCTTAGTTCCTCCCCCACAACACCTATTTTAAACTTGAGTTTGGTTTGCCATAAAAACTATAGATAAATTATGATTTTGACCTAAGAAAATATAAACGGTTAAATCTATAAAAGAACTTTCTCTATGTAGGCTTTTCTTTCAATAGAAGGATATAATTTGATTCTTTAGTCATGCGTCTAGTGTTTTCATGGATGTAAATCACTAAACAGATAGTGATGGTAATAAAGCAAGGGATCATTAGCGCAATTCATGTGCAGCGAGTAAAAGGGTCATAGAACCATTCCAACGTATAAATTACAGTGTTTCCCATGGATGTAAATCACTAAACAAATAGTGACGGCGTGCAACGAGTAAAAGGGTCATAGGACCATTCCAACATAAATATATAATAATAATAATAAAAAAAAAAAGGTTTGACAATGAGTGGGGATATATGTGACATCCCGAATTTTCAGATCTGTTTTCTATTGAATTAATCGGGCATTTTATTGACGCTCCGATAGGGCTGTTCTCAGAGCTGATCACTCTCGAGATAACTAGACTACTCAGGGAAGCTATTAAGAAATTTTAAGGCAATAGACTTGAGAATTCGACTGGGAATCGGCTTCTCGACCGTGTCTATCTTTAGAGGCCATTACGACACAGTTAAAAATCGATTTGAAATCAGAGATAGACTGGTTTGACTGAGATGTGTGGCTAATCGTGGGTGACACCACTAAATTGAAAAATTCTCGTCGACCGGCCCTAGACTGATTTTCTTATTGTTTTGGTACCATGTGTCCGTATTTGAATTCTCGAAATTTTCACGACAACCGAGAGTCGCCAATGAGTCGAGTGAGTTCATAGTGGTTCGAAGAAAATCAATCACGGGTCATTTGCACTAAAAATATCTTAAATTTATCCGGTAATCTAGGTCACGCTAAAAATGCGTCAAGTTGAAATTAATCATCAATTCGAGTCTGATTTCAGAAATTTAAGTTTCTGTCATGTCACAGTAAATTCTAGGAGCATCAACTTAGTCCTAGAAGATTTTTCCTTATACCCGACATTTTTTGGGAAAAAGTCGTCGCCGGATTGTTTTAGTGCAGAAAATGCCGAAGATGGTTTTCGATTGTGAAATTGAGATGCATGATGGATGCATAGATGAGGAAAAATAGCAATTGAGATATTGAGATATCAATTGATTTTATGAGAGCTGTTTGAGAATGAATTGAGGGAGAATTGATATGAAATTAAGACCTTTGCTAAGGAATTCGTATGCCCCTCAAGGTGTGACTTTTGGACCAACCCTATCCTCTAGAAGGGGCAATTTGGGCTGAAAATAGGCTGGTGGGTGACAGCCATATAGAAGGATAAGATCAAGGGATATTTGTTGTGAAAAATCAAAGCTTGGTGGAGCCCTCTCTCACTCCTCCCTTATCCCCTCTCTAGCTGCCGTCCAAGACTTTCTTTCTATCTTTCCTTTGTGCGACAACCTCAGTCTTCGGCTTCACTTTCATTTTCATTGTTCAGCTTCTGCATTTAGGTCTTCTCCTTGGCAACGACATCCCCCACCGAAAACGCCTGCCCATCCACCAAATCCCCTTCATCCTCGCCACTTGTCCATCAACCAGCATCTCTTGGTCAACTTCAGTGAAATTCTTCAACCGAAGTCCCCAGGTGTTGACCGAAGCTGACGCCAGCACCGCTTGAAGCAACGAAGCAGCTCCTTCGACAACGTCCCAGCTGCAGCTTTCCTCCACGCGTCCAAGCAGTCAACCGAAGCTGAGTTGAAGACCACCGAACGAAGCTGCATCTCGTTCCCTTGTTGCCAGCGAAGCTCGAAGATCCCAGCGCACGCCAGCAGCTGCTTCTCCATTCGACGCAGCCTTCCGTCCGCACGAAGCCCGCGGCCCATCCCGTCGCGTGTCTTCAGTCCACGCTCGAGCAGCCCAGCGAGTTATTCTTGCTCAGCCCAAACCTGCAGTCTTCGAGCCCAGCAAATTTCAGTCAAGCTGGGCCCAAAAATCCAGCAGTTCAGCCCACGTAGAGCTCGGCCCATATTCAGCAATAACAGCCCAGTTTTTGAGGCCCAATTCCAGCAAATCAATTGAAGCCCAGCCCACAATTTGAAGCCCATCTTCAGCAGGCCCAACCCAACTTGGGTCTAGCCCAAAAGTTGGGCCAAGTTTAAGGCCCGGCCCGGGAGTCCCGACACCGCCGAAAGTTTAGGTTTCAGCTGCCATCGCGTCGCCGTCGCGGTGATCCGATCTCCGCTTTTACCAAGTGAGTTTTACTCATTAATGCTTTCTTAGTTTGCTAATTATGCTTAGGGTTGGTTAAATTTAATTAATTGCAATTAGGTGGTTAGATTAGAATGGATTATGGATTATTAGATAATCGTAATGCATGTTAGGTGATTAGATTTAGTCATTAGCAAATAGAAAGGTGCTATTATTTATCGAACGAGTCTCGGTAATTTTCCAGGCTCGTCTCGGCGTCCAATTCGTTATTTCGGGCCTAAATTAGATTTTTTGTATTTATTTAAGGATTTTCGAAATTAATTATTTAATTAATTTATTTTCCGGAAATTCAACCGGGATGGCCGGTGACTGAAATTTTGTGCTAATTGTTGTGGTGCAGTCCGTTTATTTATTTGAGCTTTATTTGGTGTTAAAGTAATTTATGAGTGATTTTAAAATTCATTCCTAAATCGAATCTTGAAAGGGTCGGGTGAGACCGTAAAGCCATCGGATCTTGAAAGGGTCGGGTGAGACCGTAAAGCCACTAAATCTAAGAAAGTTGCTTGGTGGGGCTATGATTACCACCTATAAATAAGTTGTGTCATAAGAACCGTGATTCATATTTGGGAGTTGAGTTGGAACAGTAGAAATGACCGAAAGTGGTCTTGTGGATATGTAATCGACTAGTTCAATTGATCGATAGTATGATCCGTATGGTTTAAATGGGTGCCAATATTAAATTGTACTAACTTGCAAGTGGAATCCGAGGCCAAGGTAAGTCCTCTGACCTGTGCATGTTTAAGCAGCCCATAGTGTATTAGTTTACTAATCGGGTCTTAGGGGGTAGAACTTACTGAGACATAGTCTCATCCCGGTTGTGGGATAATATTTCAGGCCCCTAGATCACATGAGGACGAGCCGGCATCTGGAGCCAAGGATGAGCTTAAAGAAGATGATGAAGAGTTTAAAAGAAACGAGCTGAGTGGAGAAGAATCAAAGGAGGATTAGTTTGATCTTGAGTACGATCTGGATGAGGACTAAGATCCCATCCTCTTTTGTGAACCCTGTATATGTGTGGATAGAATGAGACTAAAAAGTTGTGAATAGTTTTGTGAAGCTCTTCAAATTATGCTCTGTATAAAAGTATGGTTGTGGATTTCAATATGAAAAATATAGCATTACTTTTCTATTCCATTGTTTTATTGTCTGAGGATTTATAACTACTTCCGCATGTGCTTAATAAATGAAAGGGTCGGCGATATATAATCCTGGAATATCGCATTCTAAAATCGACCAAGTAGAAGGATGTGTGCGTGCTTGAGGATCGGGGCATGACAATATACATTTGATATCACTGCTAAAAGCATTTTAAAAAAAAAAAAGCAAAAAAAAAAAAACAGAATCTAATCACCAACTATGTTGTAAAGGAAAATGTAGCAACAAGCTTTGGATGGATAATGATACAAGAAGGATTAAGGAATTCAAACTCAATAAATAGTTCAAATCCTCCATAGACTCAAAGCCTGTGTAACCAATTGATAATGAGTTATAATGCAGTAACGTTTATCAGAGATAAAGCCTAGTTTAGCGTGGAGAACAGCGAGGTTGTTTTTTACCACGGAGATCAAAGGTCATTAACGAAGGGGAAGACAAGAGAAGCTAAGGATCGTACTTCGCCATCAATTTCGATACTCGTAGATTGGATTCAATCAAGAGGCCTCTAAGCTCAAAAAACACAGAAAAATCAAGGTAAAATATAAGCAGAATCGAAGGAAGAAAACGCAGTTTTGGTAAATCACTTCGACGAGTTTCTATTTCTAGGATGGATGGGATGATCATAAACTGCAACATTCCTCGTTAAGGAAGCAAGTAGTTACGCAGAAAACCCACAACCTGAAGTATTTTAGAAACCAACTTGTGATCAAGCAAACTTAAGCAATTTAAAATGGTGAACGCAGATAATGCTAAATTTGATAAAGCAACCCATTTTTATTTTATTTTTTACGCAAGGTTAAATTCAGATTCTACACAGTCGCCGACAATAGATAAACTTCCAGGCAAACTCATCCTGTGCAAACTTTGAGAACCGGAACCATCCCTATTTTCTATTGGCAAATCAGCGCCTTCTCTTTCGACTTTATCTTTCTTAGCTAAAGGAAGGAAACAAACAACTTCAGCTTTAGGGGACAAGCAAAATTGAGGCTGCGGATGGGTACTAAGAGAGACAACAGAAACAATTATTCATAATGGAATTGGAAAAGCTGCAAAATTTTCGGTTGATATTTCCGATTTAGTTGGTAAATTTTTAATGACGTTGCTAAAAAAATGCGGATAGGGCTGCTAAATTCCTGTTAAATGCCATGTTGGCATTACATACGCCAAGTGGCTATATTGAAAACCTTAAAATAAAAAGTATCTGTCAAAAATTTAGAAGAAATTGAAAAAAAAAAAAAAGAGGAAGGGAATTGGGAGTTGGGCAGACCTACAATCTTTAGCTTTCTTTTTTTGAAATTTGGCAGATTTAAACTTGCCTAATTAAAATATATATATCTAATAAACCCTTGCTTTAGATTTCTCTTCGCTTGTTTGAAATTTTCACAGCCCTCTTTTGGGCTTGAAACTTAGTTATGTTCAAGTTAGAGTGTAATGGTGGAGAGCACTTATGCATCTTTCACAATGGAAGCGTATCTTTCTATATGCAGACATCGTATCGTGCGGCAAAGATGTAAACCCCACAGCAGACTAATTCCCGTGTTGAACTTAGTTTCCTGAAAATTGATTGAATAAAAATAATAGATGGAGCGCCACAATTTTACAATAGAATCGAATCGAATCAAGGTCACACTTTTATTATCTCGACTTCGTTTTGGTCTCAGTTCACGGTGCTAGAGTGGGAGAGATCAAGCCACAAAAGTCACCTATTAGGCTGAACACCTGGGCAAAGCCCCATATATGGAAGCAATTGAGAGAGTTATGACATGGTCCTCCACTTGTGTCTCCGTCCATTGTGGAAATGTTGCTCCAAACGATTCCAAGTTGGAAAAGGGGCCACTTGGGATCTGCCCTAAAAGTCATGTAAATTATCGCTAATATCCAAATACTTCAAGACTAGACTTAGGTTACCTGGTGTGTGGACCGATACGTGGAACGAAAAAGGGATTGTAGAACTGCTCCTTATCAAAAATGTGGAACGATAAGGGTGGACTTTTGTTGATCCTGTAATTAGGATAAGACCAAATTTTGTAGTTACTATAAAGATAATATAAGCATTATAATGTGTTTCTAACGTATCCGAACCACTAAGTTTCATGTTCAAACAAGAATTACTATTTTTAATTATGTATTCCAATACAAATATATTATAATGAAAAATATATTTTGGGTAAGTAATGACGATTAGTGTATTGGAACGTTTAGTATGCTTATTTTAGTATTTGAGTGTATTCTCATTTCATAGGTTGCCTTGCGCACCTAGGGTCTACATGCTATGAGAGAGACAAATGCATGCATCTACTATATCTAATAATCGTAAGGAATCTAATCTATCGCTTTGGTTTTTAATTACAATAAAGAGAGAGTTTACATGTTCCTTTTTGTCTCATATATGCCGTGTGAGAGACGAATGCATGCATCTATCACATCTAATAATAGTAAGGAACCTAATCTATTACTGTAGTTTTCAATTACAACAAAGTGAGCTTACATGTTCTTTGTAATCAAAGTTCACGAAAACGAAAGTCCACGTATAACTTATACGCCAAGTTCGAAAAATGTTAATCACAGGTCAAAGTTCATGAAAATGAAGTCTACGGATAACTGCAAATCAAAGTCAACGTTTATGACTTTTCGCATGATCATCCCTTCCTTCATCTTTAGAGCTAGTCCAATATTCTTTTTATTTTGTGATAAATGCATTAAACAACCTAAAACTTGTCACGAAAGTACAATTAAATCCTAGAACTTACAAAACTACAATCAAGTCCCACAATCAAGTCCTTTCGTAAAGTCTAGCCAACTTGACTAATGGAAAATGCCGACATAACTTTTTTTAAATAGTTCGTCTTTGATAAGTAGTGATAACGTGACTAAAATATAAAACATAAGGCTAAATTACTGTCAATCTGATT
The DNA here is from genome assembly GCA_016097605.1 of Eucalyptus guilfoylei. NCBI lineage: Eukaryota > Viridiplantae > Streptophyta > Magnoliopsida > Myrtales > Myrtaceae > Eucalyptus > Eucalyptus guilfoylei. Next base: position 31,073,923 of record CM027860.1, read on the forward strand.
TGTAATACAAATTTTATTTGTATTAAATTAAAAAATAAGCTAAATTGAAACCCTAATTCCGCTATCTCATCCTCGTTTCACGAAATCAAATCGTCCATGAGCTGGTAAGTCTTCAAGAGGGACAGAAGCGACTTGTGCAAGTCACCAACTACCGGCGAATCCCGTCTGCTCCCCTGGCATCGGCCCCCCTGGGCGCCTCTCAGATTCGAAGCCCCAAGACACCTGGAAAGACTCCGAACCGGATAGGTTCCATTCGAGTCAATTCGCGGATGATGCTGTATTGTACGTTGAACCACAACATCAACACACACAAAGCACCCTCCTGCCAATTTGATCAAGAAAAAGAAAAACCGAAATGGAGAATAAAAGAAACTATTCCTCTATCTACTGGCGTTCGTCCTATGAGAGAATTTATAAAACAAATTCGTTTTGAGTCACTTGTCTTGAAGCAACATATAGAGCATCAAAATTGATAAAAGAGCATATAATGCAGTGAAGATGCTATTAAAAGGGAGAATAAGTGCCACCAAAATAACATGGCTTAAGAAGGGAAATCGAAAGTCTTAATGCTTTATTTGATAGAACCACGTCAAACGGTTGGGTTTTGAGTGCAAGAAAATTTGGGTTGGAGATCTCTATCTTGTGAGTATCCTCTCTATTTTCTTGCTGGTTTGGAAAAAGCAAAGAAAGCAAGCCTCTAAGGAGAGGAGTCTTCAACCCCTCTTGTAATTTTTAGTGACTGGTGCAAAACTAATGGTTTAAGCATAATGGAATTAGTAGCAGATGCAAATGCATTGGTTGCTAATACACACTTTCTCTCGTGATTGGGCTCTTTTGAATCTTGACCTCCTTTTGTACGTGGGTGTGCACCCGCCTAGCACCCTATAATGAATTTCTCTTTATTAATGAAAATGAGCATTTTTGCAATAGCACGCACAGAACCTTATACACTATCCTCCTTATCTAGCACCATATCCTCAGCAAGAGGCACAAATTCAGAAGCTTCTGGCATCATCCAGCCCCATTCTAATCTGAACTGCTTCTGCTTAGTTGCAGTGCCATCACAGGCACGGCTGCTCCAAAGGATTTATCTTCCCCCCATTTGTTCGAGTGTCGAAATATATTAAAAGGATAGAATTCTTTTAGTCGTTGGATTAGAATGGGGGTGGGGTTCCTTTCTGACAAAAAAATTGGTGCACAGACATTCATCCTAAACATTGCTTACCCACTCTTTTATTTTTTCTCTCTACTGATCGGGATGCTCTGGTTTCTAACGTCTTGTGCGTCAACACCAGCACTTTACTCTGAATTCTCACCTCAATTTATATTTTGGGGGAGCTTGATGTGGTCTGCACATTCATCTCTCTCTTTATAGCCCAAGGTTAAAGGTATTGGAGAAGGAGGGACACATCTAGAATTTTGTTAAATGCACAGCCTCCCCCTAGGATCAGAATTAGGCCGAAAACTCCCCAAGCAAGCCTCCTTCCATCCAATTAGGCTGTGATTTCTTGCCCAACTCGACAATGATGTGTTTTCCAGAGGAAGACTCGATACATTGGGTAGGCATGTGAATAGCCGCTTCTTCTTTTTTTCTAGTGTTTCCCATGGAAATTAAGAGGCGCTTCTTTTTTTCTAGTGTTTCCCACGGAGATTATGTGCAGCCAGCAGTTTACAACGACTAAAAAGAAAGACAAACAAGGGAAATTTCCCAAACAGAACTGTGTTTTACAGTGGCGATAAGTTCAGAGCTGCTTTAGACCATCTCTTTAGTTGCAGAGGCAAATGTGCTAAACAAATCCACCATGTTCAAGTAAACGTAAGCAATTTAAGACGGTGAATGCAGGTAAAGCTAAATTTGATAAAGCAACCAGAATATTATCTTTATGTAAGGTTAGACTCAGATTCTATATAGTCGCTGAAAATACATAAGCTTCCATGCAAAACTCATCCTGTCCAAACATTGAGAACCGGAACTATCCCCATTTTCAATAGGCAAATCAGCGCCCTTCACCTGCGACTTCAGCTTCCGAAGGATATAGAAAAACCAAATTTAGCTTTAGGGGACCAGCTTTTTATAGTCTAATCGTTTAAAAAGCTACAAAAGTTTCCGTTTGCCAGTAGATTTCTGACTTAGTTGATAGATATTTAATACCGTTAGTAGAAAGAGTATGACCAACAACTGAAATGTCGAGTAATCCTTTTGAAAATTATCGCCACTATAAGAAATATCTTGACTTTCAATTGAATTTTGCAAGGGTCTTAAGTAAACTACCAACACTAGAATAAATTACTGTTTCAAATTAATGTTGGTAAATGTATTATAGTATTAGTATATTACCAAAGACACTTGTATAATTACAAAGGATCTGGTAATATCGTGATAATATCGATAATTTCCAAGAAGTTGGTGATTTACAATTGTTAGTGAGCTACTTGTAGTGCTCGTAGTTGATAGACTGCACTTGTAAAACTTCAAAAAACTTGTTAACGGACTAAATCAATTAGGAGGTTCGTCAATTCACAGTGATAGACAAAACCACTTGCGAAAAATTTAAAGAAGTTCGGAAGTTACTATTTTAGTGGAATATTAGTGTGTGTGTGTGTGTATATATATTATTAAGGGTAAATCCCTAGCTATAATTGTAGAATTTGGGAGGACGTAAGAATTTAGTTCATTGTTTGGTCAATCGTAAAGTCCCTGCAAGAACATTATCGACTGCAATTTTTTTACCATGAAGACTGGAAAATTACCAACAACTTTAAAATTCAACTTTAAAATTATCAGCCACAATTTTTCCCCCTACCCGTCCCCATATGATCCAAGAATTGGAGGCCCGTGGATGTTGAGACCCATTTAAATCTGTCCAAACCAGCACTCATTAACAGGGAAAAGAAGTAGAGTAGAAATCATATTTAGGCTGGAGAGAGAGAGAGACTTGGAGGCCCGTGGATGTTGAGACCCATTTAAATCTGTCCAAACCAGCACTCATTAACAGGGAAAAGAAGTCGAGTAGAAATCATATTTAGGCTGGGGAGAGAGAGAGAGAGAGCATAGTTTGGCCAAGAAAATACAGAAGAAAGAGTGGTGTTTTGAGAAATAGACATCACAGAATGCTAATTACATTACCTAAATAAGCAAACTCATGGAAGGGAGCATAGTTTGGCCAAGAAAATACATAAGAAAGAGTGGTGTTTTGAGAAATAGACATCACATAATGCTAATTACATTACCTAAATAAGCAAACTCATGGAAGGGAAGAGATCACACGAGCACAAGTTCTACGTACACCCGAAATGAAGAACTAAAGGCAGGGGAGAGAGCACAAGATTGCTCATTTCTTACATGCTTCTTGACAGTCTCGGTCTCTTCAACTTGGCTACCTTCACCACTATGGTCACATAAGCCTTGTCCGCTGCTTGATCTGCAAAGCTGAAATATGCACGTCTCCAATCTTTCTTGAACTGCAAAACTCCGAAAAAGCCCCAGAACCCAGTCGCAAATCCAAGCATTACAACCACATAGAACAATGCCTTGTCAAGCTTATCCTCTTCATGTGTATTTTTAGGGTGAAGGATTTTCGGTGTTTGAGATGCCTTAACGCCAAGGCATTTTTTTTTCAAAACATCACCGCAGAGTAGAGGATTACCAGCATAAATGGAAGGATCGTCGAGTGTTTGAATTTGATTTCCTTTTGGAATTTGCCCTATAAAGTTGTTTTGTGACAAGTTGAGGTGGCCCAGAAATGTTAACGCTGAAATGCTCTGCGGAATTGTCCCTGAGAGGTGATTGTTTGAAAGATCAAGAGACTCCAATGACGTCATATTCCCAATGCCAATGGGAATATCTCCAAGGAGATGGTTGTAAGACAAGTTCAAGCCATGCAATCCTGAGAGGAAAGAAAGTTCTTCCGGGATTGACCCATTCAAAAAGTTGCTAGAGAGATCCAAATTGACCACAAGTGGCAGAACAGTGTCGGTGTACTCGTTATATCTTCCCTTCAAGATCTCAACCACGTGCTCTTGATTCCAATTTGGATAATTGTCTAAAGATGAGATTATATCTTGTATAGGAGCAACGGCCACAGATCCAAATGGATTACCTTGATTGAAGTTGATCATGTTGCTCATATTACCAAGACAATATGGGATCGTTCCCGTCAAATTGTTCACAGCCATGTCTAATATTTGCAATGTTGATAGTGAGCAGAGCTGTGGAGGGATGCTACCGACAAACCTATTCTCTCGTAGCCTGAGGATCAACAAAGACTTAAAGCTTTCATCAAACCATGTTGGAATGCTTCCAGACAAATTATTCTCTCCAAGGTCTAAAATTACCAGACCTGTGCAATAATCTAAAGCCTGAGGAAGCTCCCCATTGAGACGGTTTCCGTTCAAGTGTAGGGTGATAAGGTGGGGCAATGATCCAAGTGAGTTAGGAATTACTCCGGACAACCTATTGAATGACAAAGTCAAGAATAATAAAGAAGCCTTCCAACAATCTGGAATACTACCAGATAGGCTATTATTGGCAAGATTTAAATCAAACAACTCCATGTCGCATAATGATGACGGTAGAGTACCATTGATTAGGTTATCATTGAGATACAAAGTATCTACTTGGTACATAATACCAATATCTGTTGGAAGAGATCCAGAGATCAAGTTGTGGGAGAGATCTAAATAGGAACAATTAGTAGACATGTTGGGCAAGGGCCCAGTAATTTGATTGTAAGATAGATCGAGCTGAGAAAATGTCAAGCTGGTTGACCATTTTGGCAATGGCCCAGTAATCTGATTGTAAGATAGATCCAGCTCAGAAAGTGTCAAGTTGGTTGACCATTCTGGCAAGGGCCCAGTAATCTGATTGTTAGATAGATCTAGCTCAAAAAGTGTCAAGTTGGCTGACCATTCTGGCAAGGGCCCAGTAATCTGATTGTCAGATAGATACAGCCAAGGAAGTGTCAAGTTGGCTAACCATTTTGGCAAGGGCCCAATAATCCGATTGTAAGATAGATCCAGCCAAGAAAGTGTCAAGTTGGCTGACCATTCTGGCAAGGGCCCAGTAATCCGATTGTAAGATAGATCGAGCCTAGAAAATGTCAAGTTGGCTGACCATTCTGGCAAGGGCCCAGTAATCCGATTGTAAGATAGATCGAGCCCAGAAAATGTCAAGTTGGCTGACCATTTTGGCAATGGCCCAGTAATCTGATTGTAAGATAGACCGAGCAAGGAAAACGTTAAGTTGGCTAACCATTTTGGCAAGGTAATCTGATTGTAAGATAGATCGAACTGGGAAAACGTCAAGTTGGCTAGCCAATACGGCAAGGGCCCAAAAAGGGAAGCATTGGAGAGTCCGATATATATGGCGTCCACTTGTGTCTGAATCCATTGGGGAAATTTAGTTCCGAATTTACAAGAGTCCATCCAAATAAATACCAGTTGGAAAGGGGGTATCCAACTGGGTTTTACCATAAAACTCAAGTTATTATTGTTAGCAATGGACAACTTCCTGAGCCTTGACATATTAGAAAAATGGATTTCGGTCATCACACCTTCTAAATGATTACTGTGAATATACAACTGTTGTAAAGCCCCCAATTTCCCTAATGACTCAGGAATATACCCTGCCAATTGATTATAAGAAAGATCTAACAATCTCAATGATGACAACCGACCTATTGACTGTGGAATGGTCCCATTCAATACATTATTTGAAAAATCTAGTGTTTCCAAGTTTGACAATGATCTAATGACACTAGGAATTGGACCAGAGAAGAAATTCCCATAAAGCAAAATACATTTTAAGTTTGTGAAGTGCTCCAACCAGTCGGGCAAAGCACCCTTAAGATGATTAACACATATCTCTAGGCTCTCTAAGCTATTCTCAATGAGTCCAGATGAATTTCCTTGGGTTGTTGAAATCTCTTCTCCAATTTGGTTATCACACAAACTCAATGACTTGAGGTATTGATTGTTCTTTAAGAATGAGAATAAGCCTCCTTCAATGCTGTCAAAATTATTTTCCTCGAGATTGAGATGAGCAAGGCTTGTAAACTTGTCAAACCACATGGGAATTGATGAGTTAAAAGAGTTCCATGAAAGATCAAGATGCTGAAGAGAAGTCATGTTTTGAAATAAAGTGCTGGAGATGGGACCTTCGAAAAGATTACTCGAAAGATCAAGGTACTGAAGATGAATAAGAGAAGTAGAATTGGCCAAGTGATTAGAAGATAGATGAAAATTATACAATCCACAACCTGATAAGCTCAAATGCAATAAAGTTGGGAGCGTGCTGATCACCTGCATCAGGACTCTTTTGTTCGCAATCATTAAGCCACTCATGTTGAGGTACTTTAGTGACTGAAGATAAGAAACCCACAAGATATCATCCATAACCAAATCTCTAGTGTAACTATGAAGATCGAGGACTTCCAACTTGGTGAGATTTCCCAATTGTTGAGGAACCGTTCCATAGAAGTTAGAATTAGATAGATTGAGGTACCTCAATTGTTTCATCGAACCGAGAAATTCAGGGATTCTTCCATGATTGGAATCAATCCTGCTTAAGTCCAAGTGGTTCAAGTATCTCAAGTGGAGCAAAGAAGAGTTCAACTCACCGGTCAGGAAGAGCATCGGTTCTGTGGGAAAATGAATACTAGTTTCGTCTTTTCTTGGTGGGGTTAATAGTTGGAGCTTGATGACATGACCATTTACTCTATCACAGATCACCCCTTCCCATATGCAGCAATTTTTGCCTTTCCATGAAGAAAGCAGGCCAGATGGATCTAAGAGGCTTTGTCGAAGCTGGAGCATAGCCTCCCTTTCTTGTTCTCTGCAGATAGACGTTGAAGTGTTACAGAAGCACACACATGAATTATCTAAAATGAGTAATAGAGTTACTAGTGTGAGCACTCGGGAACAATAACTCCCCATGAGCAATGAGGGAGAGGATGAATTCATGTTTTAGAGTGAAGGGTATAAGGGTCCTCTAATCAAACCCAGATCATTTATAGAGAAGGGTAGGAGAGATTTCTTTTTTAACATGACAAGTTGCGGTTACATGCATGCACTTTATGTGAATGCATGCATATCATGTATATGCAGCGCATTTAAGGTCCACACATGATAGTTGTCATAAGGAAGAAAAGGCACATCCATTTTTGTAGTTGGAGTTTGTAAATTGATGAGTAGACCCCATCTAGACGAAAAGTCCATGTCAGCTCGGAAGCAAGAGTAGCGCAATTACGTAGATTGTGGACAAGTTTATCTAGTTATTTGCAGTGCCGGTCTCGGATCAAGTCTAGTATTTTGGGTCCCGTGTTGTTATTCATATTAAGGTCATTTCTCGGTCTAGAATATATAAGCGTGTGGTGGTGGAGAGCACTCATGCATCTTTCACAATAGAAGCGTATCTTTCTATATGCAGACATCGTATCGTGCGGCAAAGATGTAAATCTCACAGAACACTAATTTCCATGTTGAACTTATTTTCCTGACAACTGATTGAATAAAAATAATAGATGGAGCACCACAATTTTACTATAGAATCGAATCGAATCAAGGTCACGCTTTTATTATCTCGACTTCGTTTTGGTCTCAGTTCACGGTGCTGTAGTGGGAGAGATCAAGCCACAAAAGTGACCTATTAAGCTGAACACCTGGACAAAGCCCCATATATGGAAGCAATTGAGAGAGTTATGACATGGTCCTCCACTTGTGCCTCCATTCATTGTGGAAATGTTGCTCCAAACAATTCCAAGTTGGAAAAGGGGCCACTTGGGATCTGCCCTAAAAGTCAAGTAAATTATCGCTAATATCCAAATACTTCAACACTAGACTTAGGTTACCTAGCGTGTGGATCGGTACATGGAACAAAAAAGGGATTGCGGAACTGCTCCTTGTCTAAAATGTGGTATGATAAGTGTGGACTTTTGTTGATCCTATAATTAGGATAAGACCAGATTTTGTAGTTACTATATAGATAATATAAGCAGTATAATGCGTTTCTAACGTATCCGAACCACTAAGTTTCATGTTCAAACAAGAACCACTAAGTCGCTTTTCTAGTCTCTCCATTTAGAGTTTATGGAATGCAAAATTCATTTTTCCATGACTCGAATTCGAGGATACTAAAACTCGGACTACATTCAAAAAAAAAAAAATCACTAACATAAACCGTGATGGCTCTATGATGCATTATCTATGCTGAAGCAAAGCCTCTCTTTCTTGCTCTCTGCCAATGGAAGTTAAGTTTCTACATAGGCAAACACATGAATTATTTAGAAAGAGCAATAGAGTTACTAGTGAAAGGACTTGAGAACAATATCTCCCCATGAGCAATGAGGGATAGTCTCACGGGCAGAGAACAAATTTATGCTTTAGAGAGTGGGGGTTTAAGGATCCTCTAATTAAACCCAAATCAATTATAAAGAAAAGCGGGGGGAGATTTTTCTTTTAATGTGACAAGTTGGGGTTCCAAACATGCACATTATCTGCAGCACATGTAAGATCCACATATCATAATCATAGTCCAAGAAGAGTAGGCACATCCATTCTTGCAATTGGAGTTTGTAAATTGATGACTAGGCCCCATCTGGAAGAGAGAATTGAACCTCTACAAATTAGTCCAAGTGAAAAGCAGCTCCACTAAGGAGATAGTGGAGAATTACGCCCAATTTTTGTAGTGCCAAACACGAACTAAGTCTAAGTCTTATAAGTTAATAATTGTTTCTCTATAAAAATGCGTGTCTATAACAGCATCATTCATTTCACGTTATGAATTTTACTAAATTATCTATTCCAAAATAACGATTTTAATTTGTCTTGTTGCCCGTGCTATGCACGGGAATTTGCTGGCCATTGCTTATAATAATCATAGTCATAGAAGAAAGGGCACATCCATTTTTGCAAGAGAGAGTTCAATTGGACTTTGTAAATTGATGACTGGGCCCCATCCGGAAGAGAGAATTCAACCTATACAAATAAGTCCAAGTGAAATGAAACTCCACTACGGAGATAGTAGAGAATTATGCTTAATTTTTGCACTGCCAAATACAAACTAAGTCAAGTCTTATAGGTTAATGATTGTTTCTTTATATAAATGTGTATTTATAACGGTACCATCTAATTCACGTTATGATTTTTACTAAATTATCAATACCAAAATAACGATCTTAATTAGCCTTGTTGCCCGAGCAATGCGCGGGAATTGTCGGCCATTGCTTAAAAAGCAAGACAATAGAAAACAACAGCAAAAAATATATTGTGATTAATTTCAAAACATCACAAATGTAATTATTTATTCTTCATTTCTTAGTTCCTCCCCCACAACACCTTTTTTAAACTTGAGTTTGCTTTGCCATAAAAACTCTAGATAAATGATGATTTTGACCTTAGAAAACATAAACGGTTAAATCTACAAAAGAACTTTCTCTATGTAGGCTTTTCTTTCAATAGAAGGATATAATTTGATTCTTTAGCCATGCGTCTAGTGTTTCCATGGATGTAAATCACTAAACAAATAGTGATGGTAATAAAGCAAGGGATCATTAGCGCAATTCATGTGCAGCGAGTGAGAGGGTCATAGGACCATTCCAACATATAAACTACAGTGTTTCCCATGGATGTAAATCACTAAACAAATAGTGACGGTAATAAAGCAAAGGATCATTAGCGCAATTCATGTGCAGCGAGTGAAAGGGTCATAGGACCATTCCAACATATAAACCACAGTAAGAAACTCAGAGCTATCAAAAACTAAAAAAAAAAAAAAGAGAAAATCCTCGCAAAAACAAAGAATCAGACCGCATATGTATCTTATTTTATAATATATTTATATATAATAAAATAAAAAAAGGTCTGACAATGAGTGGGGATAAACATTCGATATCACTGCTAAAAGCATTTAAAAAAAAAAAACAGAATCTAACCACCAACTATATTGTAAAGGAAAATGTAGCAACAAGCTTTGGATGGATATTGATATGAGAAGGATTGAGAAATTCAAACTCAATAAATAGTTCAAATCCTCAGTAGACTCAAAACCTGTGTAACCAATTGATAATGAGTTATAATGCAGTAACCTTTATCAGAGATAAAGCCTAGTTTAGCTTGGAGAACAGCAAGGTTGTTTTTTACCACGGAGATCAAAGGTCATTAAAGGTCATTAACAAAGGGGAAGATAAGAAAAGCTAAAGATCGTACTTTGCCATCAATTTCGATACTCGTAGATTGGATTCAATCAAGAGGCCTTCGAGCTCAAAAAACACAGAAAAATCAAGGTAAATATAAATAGGATCGAAGGAAGAAAACTCAGTTTTGGCAAATTACTTCGACGAGTTTCTAGGATAGATGGAATGATCATAAACTGCAACATTTCTCGTTAAGGAAGCAAGCAATTGCGCAGAAAACCCACGACTGAATTTTTTTAGAAACCAACTCGTGATCAAGTAAACTTAAGCAATTTAAGATGGTGAACCCAGGTATAGCTAAATTTGATAAAGCAACCCAATTTTTTTTTTTTTTCTAACGTAAGACATCATATCGTGCGGCAAAGTTGTAAACCTCACAGTAGACTAATTTCCATGTTGAACTTATTTTCCTGAAAATTGATTGTATAAAAATAATAGATGGAGCACTACAATTTTACTATAGAATCGAATCGAATCAAGGTCACACTTTTATTATCTCGACTTCGTTTTTGTCTCAGTTCGCGGTGCTGGAGTGGGCGAGATCAAGCCACAAAAGTGACCTATTAGGCAGAACGCCTGGGCAAAGCCCCATATATGGAAGCAATTGAGAGAGTTATGACATGGTCCTTCACTTGTGTCTTTATCCATTGTGGAAATGTTGCTCCAAAAGATTCCAAGTTGGAAAAGGGCCACTTGGGAACTGCCCTAAAAGTCAAGTAAATTATCACTAATATCCAAATACTTCAAGACTAGACTTAGGTAACCTAGCGTGTTGACTGGTACATGAAACGAAGAAGCGATCGCGGAACTGCTCTTTGTCAAAAATGTGGTACAATAAGGGTGGACTTTTGTTGATCCTGTAATTAAGATAAGACCAGATTTTGTAGTTATTATATAGATAATATAAGCAGTATAATGCGTTTCTAATGTATCCGAACCATTAAGTTTCATGTTCAAACAAGAATTACTATTTTTAATTATGTTTTCTGATACAAAAATATTATTAATGAAAAATATATTTCAGATAAGTAATAACGATTAGTGTATTGGAACGTTCAAAATGCTCATTTTAGTATTTGAGTGTATTGTCATTTCATAGGTTGCCTTGCGCACCTAAGGTCTACATGCCCTGAGAGAGACGGACACATGCATCTACTATATCAAATAATTGTAAGGAATCTAATCTATTACTTTAGTTTTCAATTACAATAAACAAAGAGATTCGAACTAATATTAATAGTTATTAGTTATATATAATAAATAATATTTATCTAAATAATTTAGATAAATATTTTTATATAGTTTATAGATTCCAAGTTGGAAAAGGGCCACTTGGGAACTGCCCTAAAAGTCAAGTAAATTATCACTAATATCCAAATACTTCAAGACTAGACTTAGGTAACCTAGCGTGTTGACTGGTACATGAAACGAAGAAGCGATCGCGGAACTGCTCTTTGTCAAAAATGTGGTACAATAAGAGTGGACTTTTGTTGATCCTGTAATTAAGATAAGACCAGATTTTGTAGTTATTATATAGATAATATAAGCAGTATAATGCGTTTCTAATGTATCCGAACCATTAAGTTTCATGTTCAAACAAGAATTACTATTTTTAATTATGTTTTCTGATACAAAAATATTATTAATGAAAAATATATTTCAGATAAGTAATAACGATTAGTGTATTGGAACGTTCAAAATGCTCATTTTAGTATTTGAGTGTATTGTCATTTCATAGGTTGCCTTGCGCACCTAAGGTCTACATGCCCTGAGAGAGACGGACACATGCATCTACTATATCAAATAATTGTAAGGAATCTAATCTATTACTTTAGTTTTCAATTACAATAAACAAAGAGATTCGAACTAATATTAATAGTTATTAGTTATATATAATAAATAATATTTATCTAAATAATTTAGATAAATATTTTTATATAATTTATAGATTCCAAGTTGGAAAAGGGCCACTTGGGAACTGCCCTAAAAGTCAAGTAAATTATCACTAATATCCAAATACTTCAAGACTAGACTTAGGTAACCTAGCGTGTTGACTGGTACATGAAACGAAGAAGCGATCGCGGAACTGCTCTTTGTCAAAAATGTGGTACAATAAGGGTGGACTTTTGTTGATCCTGTAATTAAGCTAAGACCAGATTTTGTAGTTATTAAATAGATAATATAAGCAGTATAATGCGTTTCTAATGTATCCGAACCATTAAGTTTCATGTTCAAACAAGAATTACTATTTTTAATTATGTTTTCTGATACAAAAATATTATTAATGAAAAATATATTTCAGATAAGTAATAACGATTAGTGTATTGGAACGTTCAAAATGCTCATTTTAGTATTTGAGTGTATTGTCATTTCATAGGTTGCCTTGCGCACCTAAGGTCTACATGCCCTGAGAGAGACGGACACATGCATCTACTATATCAAATAATTGTAAGGAATCTAATCTATTACTTTAGTTTTCAATTACAATAAACAAAGAGATTCGAACTAATATTAATAGTTATTAGTTATATATAATAAATAATATTTATCTAAATAATTTAGATAAATATTTTTATATAGTTTATAGATTCCAAGTTGGAAAAGGGCCACTTGGGAACTGCCCTAAAAGTCAAGTAAATTATCACTAATATCCAAATACTTCAAGACTAGAGTTAGGTAACCTAGCGTGTTGACTGGTGCATGAAACGAAGAAGCGATCGCGGAACTGCTCTTTGTCAAAAATGTGGTACAATAAGGGTGGACTTTTGTTGATCCTGTAATTAAGATAAGACCAGATTTTGTAGTTATTATATAGATAATATAAGCAGTATAATGCGTTTCTAATGTATCCGAACCATTAAGTTTCATGTTCAAACAAGAATTACTATTTTTAATTATGTTTTCTGATACAAAAATATTATTAATGAAAAATATATTTCAGATAAGTAATAACGATTAGTGTATTGGAACGTTCAAAATGCTCATTTTAGTATTTGAGTGTATTGTCATTTCATAGGTTGCCTTGCGCACCTAAGGTCTACATGCCCCGAGAGAGACGGACACATGCATCTACTATATCAAATAATTGTAAGGAATCTAATCTATTACTTTAGTTTTCAATTACAATAAACAAAGAGATTCGAACTAATATTAATAGTTATTAGTTATATATAATAAATAATATTTATCTAAATAATTTAGATAAATATTTTTATATAGTTTATAGATTCCAAGTTGGAAAAGGGCCACTTGGGAACTGCCCTAAAAGTCAAGTAAATTATCACTAATATCCAAATACTTCAAGACTAGACTTAGGTAACCTAGCGTGTTGACTGGTACATGAAACGAAGAAGCGATCGCGGAACTGCTCTTTGTAAAAAATGTGGTACAATAAGGGTGGACTTTTGTTGATCCTGTAATTAAGATAAGACCAGATTTTGTAGTTATTATATAGATAATATAAGCAGTATAATGCGTTTCTAATGTATCTCGAACCATTAAGTTTCATGTTCAAACAAGAATTACTATTTTTAATTATGTTTTCTGATACAAAAATATTATTAATGAAAAATATATTTCAGATAAGTAATAACGATTAGTGTATTGGAACGTTCAAAATGCTCATTTTAGTATTTGAGTGTATTGTCATTTCATAGGTTGCCTTGCGCACCTAAGGTCTATATGCCCTGAGAGAGACGGACACATGCATCTACTATATCAAATAATTGTAAGGAATCTAATCTATTACTTTAGTTTTCAATTACAATAAACAAAGAGATTCGAACTAATATTAATAGTTATTAGTTATATATAATAAATAATATTTATCTAAATAATTTAGATAAATATTTTTATATAGTTTATAGAATTGCCAGTCCTTTGGGAATTCTTCAAGCTTTAGCCGATGGGACAAAACTTATTTTCGGAGAGACATGTTCCTTTTCGTCTCAATTATGCCGTGTAAGATACGAATGCATGCATCTATCACATCTAATAATAGTAAGGAATCTAATCTATCACTATAGTTTTCAATTACAATGAAGTGAGTTTACATGTTCTCTTCAATCAAAGTTCACGAAAACGAAAGTCCATTTATAACTTGTACGCCAAGTTCGGAAAATGTTAATCACAGGTCAAAGTTCATGAAAATTAATGTCTACGAATAACTACAAGTCAAAGTCAACGTTTATGACTTTTCGCATGATCATCACTTCCTTCATCTTTAGAGCTAGTCCAATATTCTTTTTATTTTGGGATAAGTGCACCGAACAATTTAAAAACTTGTCACAAAAGTATAAGTAAATCCTAAAACTTACAAAACTACAATCGAGTCCCACAATCGAGTCCTTTCGCGAAGTCTGACCAACTTGGCTAATAAAAAATGTCAGCATGACTTTTTTTAATATTTCTTCTCCCATAAGTGGCGATAACGTGACTAAAATATAAAACATAAGGCTAAAACGATGTCAATCTGATTTTTAATACAAGTTTTATTTGTATTAAATTAAAGAATAAGCTAAATTGAAACCCTAATTCCGCTATCTCATTACGAAATCAAATCGTCCACCGCCATGTCGTCCATGAGATGGTAAGTCTTCAAGAGGGACAGAAGCGACCCCTGTGAGTCACCAACTACCGGCGAATCCCCAGTCCGCTCCCCTGGCATCGGTCCCCCTAGGCGCCTCTCAGATTCGAAGCCCCAATACACCCGGAGAGACTCCGAACTGGACAGGTTCCATTCGAGTCAGCTCACAGACGATGCTGTATTGTACACTGAACCACAAAATCAACACCCACGAAGCATCCTCCCGCCAATTTGATTAAGAGAAAGAAGAACCGAAAAAGAGAATAAACGAAACTATCTATCTACTGGCTTTTGTCCTTTGAGAGAATTAATAAAACAAATCCTTTTTGTTTCACTTGTCTTCAAGCAACATATGGAGCATCAAAATTGATAAGAGAAAACAGGACAAATGAAAATATAGGCTACCTAGGATAGTGGAACAAACGTCGTAAAAAAGAGCATATAATTCAGTGAAGATGCAATTAAAAGGGAGAATAAGTGCCACCAAAACAACATGCCCTAGAAAGGGAAATCGAAAGTCTTTAATGTTTTATTTGGTAGAACCATGTCAAACGGTTTGGTTTTGAGTGCGAGAAAAATTTGGGTTGGAGATCGCCATCTTGTGAGTATCCTCTCTATTTTCTGGTTGGTTTGGGAAAAGCAAAGGAAGCAAGCCTTTTAAGGAGAGGAGTCTTCAACGCCCGTAATTTTTCGTGACTGGTGCAAAACTAATGATTTTAGCAAGATGGAATTACAAGCAGATGCAAATGCATTGGTTGCTAATATACGCTTTCTCTCGTGATTAAGCTCTTTTGAATCTTGACCTCCTTTTGTACGTGGGTTTGCACTCGCCTGGCACCCTATAGTAAATTTCTCTTTATCAATGAAAATGAGCTTTCTTGCAATAGCGCCTAGAACCATACACACTATCCTCCTTATCTGGCACCATATCCTCAGCAAGAGGCACAAATTCAGAAGCTTCTGGCATCAACCAACCCCATTCTAATCTGAACTGCTTCCGCTTAGTCGTGGTGCACAGACATTCATCTTAAACATTGCTTCCCCACTCTCTTTTTTTTCTCTACTGACCAGGATGCTCTGGTTTCTAACGTCTTGTGCGTCAACACCAGCACTGTACTCTGATTTCCCGCCTCAATTTATATTTTAAGGGAGCTTCATGTGGTCTGCACATTCATCTCTCTCTCTATAACCCAAGGTTAAAGATATTGGAGAAGGACGGATTCATCAAGAATTTTATTTAATGCAGAGCCTTCTCCTAGGATCTGAATTAGGCCGGAAACTCCCCGAGAGAATTAATCTTATTGCCCGTGCTATGCACGGGAATTTGTCGGCCATTGCTTATAATAATCATAGTCATAGAAGAAAAGGCACATCCATTCTTGTAAGAGAGAATTTAATTGGACTTTGTAAATTGATGACTAGGCCCCAACCGGAAGAGAGAATTCAACCTATACAAATTAGTCCAAGTGAAAAGTAGCTCCACTAAGGAGATAGTGGAGATCGACCAAAAGAAAAAATAGAGATAGTGGAGAAAAGCAGCTCCACTAAGGAGATGGTGGAGATCGACCAAAAGAAAAAAGAGAGATAATGGAGAATTACGCTTAATTTTTGCAATGCCGAACACAGACTAAGTCAAATCTTATGGTTTAATGATTATTTCTCTATACAAATGCGTACTTATAATGGTATCATTGAATTCACATTATGATTTTTAGTAAATTATCAAAATCGAAATAACAATCTTAATTAGCCTTGTTGTCCAGAGCTATCCCCATTTTCAATAGGCAAATCAGCGCCCTTCACCTGCGACTTCAGCTACCGAAGGAATATAAAAAAAAAAAACCAAATTCAGCTTTAGGGGACCAGCTTTCTATCGTCTAGTTGTTTATAAAGCTACAAAATTTTCCGTTTGTTAGTAGATTTCTGACTTACTTGATAGATAAAAAATACCGTTGGTGGAAAGAGTAGGACCAACAACTCAAATATCGAGTAATCCATTAGAGAATTATCGCCACTACAAGAAATTTCTCGACTTTTAAATGAAATAGTAAATTACCAACTCTGGAATTTTGCCTGGATTATAAGTAAATCATCAACACTAGAATAAATTACTATTTCCAATCAATGTTGGTAAATGTATTATAGTATTAGTATATTACAAAAGACACTTGTACAATCTCAAAGGAGCTAGTAAAATCGTGAAGATGTCGATAATTTCCAAGAAGTTGGTAATTTACAATTTTGTCAGAACGTTAGTAAACTACTTGTAGTGCTGGTAGTTAATAAACTGCACTTGTAAAACTTGAAAAAAAACTTGGTAAGGGACTAAATCAATTAGGATTGGTCAATTCACGCTGGTAAACAAAACCATTTGCGAAATTTAAAGAAGTTCGGAAGTTACTATTTTAGTAGAATATTAGTATATTTATTATATTATGGGTAAATCACCGGCGGTACTTGTAGAATTTCAGAGGACGTAGGAATTTAGTTCTTTGTTTGGTTGTTCGTAAAATCCTTGCAAGAAAATTATTGGCCACAACTTTTTACCAAGAAGATTGGAAAATTACCAGCTACTTTAAAATTCAACTAAGGCGGAAATTTTCTAGTTTTGAATCTGTTTGCCCACTTCCCTACCTGTCTTCTCATGATCCAAGAACTGGAGGCCCGTCGATGTTGAGGCCCATTTAAATCTGTCCGAACCAGCACTCATTAACAGGGAAAAGAAGTCAAGTAGAAGTCATATTTAGGCTGAGCTAAAAGCGTAGTTTGGCCAGAAAGATAAAGTAGAAAGAGTGGTGTTTTGAGAAATAGACGTCAGAGAATGCTAATTACATTACTTGAATAAGCAAACTCATGGAAGGGAAGAGATCACACAAGCACAAGTTCTAAGTACACTTGAAATGAAGAACGAAAGGCAATGGAGAGAGCATGAGATTGCTCATTTCTTACATGCTTCTTGACAGTCTCGGTCTCTTCAACTTGGCTACCTTCACCGCTATGGTCACATAAGCCTTGTCCATTGCTTGATCCACAAAGCTGAAATATGCACGTCTCTAATCCTTCTTGAACTGCAAAACTTTGAAAAAGCCTCAGAACCCAATTGCAAATCCAAGCATTATGACCACATAGGACAATGCCTTATCAAGCTAATCCTCTTCATGTGTATCTTTAGGGGTGAGGGATTTTCGGTGATTAAGGCACCTCAGCTCCGAGGCATTTTTTTCTCAGAAGATCACCATAGAGTATAGGATTGTTGGCATAAATGGAAGGATCGTCGAGTGTTTGCATTTGATTTCCTTTTGGAATCTACCCTGTGAAGTTGTTTTGTGACAAGTTGAGGTGGGCTAGGGATGTTAACGCTAAAATGCCATGCGGAATTGTCCCTAAGAGATGGTTGTTTTAAAGATTAAGAGATTCGAGCGATGTCATGTTCCCAATGCCAATGGGAATATTTCCAGAGAGATGGTTATGAGACAAGTTCAAGCCATGCAATCCTGAGAGAAAAAGAAAGTTCTTTGAGGATTGACCCATTCAAAAAGTTGCTAGAGGTATCCAAATTGACCACAAGTTGCAGAACAATTTTAGTGTACTCGTTATATCTTCCCTTTATGATCTCAAGCACGTGCTCTTGAACCCAATCCAGAGAAACATAAGATTAGATTATATCTTGTATAGGAGCAACGGCCACAAATCCAAATGGATTGCCTTGAATGAAGTTGATCATGTTGCTCATATTGCCAAGGCAATGTAGGATCATTCCCATCAAATTGTTCATTGCCATGTCTAATATTTTCAATCTTGATAGTGAGCAAAGTTTGCGGAGGGATGCTATCGACAAACCTATTCTCTTGTAGCCTCAGGATGAACGTTTTCGTCAACCATGTCGGAATGCTGCCAAACAAATTATTCTCTCCAACGTCTATAATTACCAGACCTGTGCAATAATGTAAAGCTTAAGGAAGCTCTCCATTGAGACAGTTTTCGTTCAAGTGGAAGGTGATAAGGTGGGGCAATGATCCAAGTGAGCTAGGAATTACTCTGGACAACTTACTAAATGACAAAGTCAAAAATGATAAAGAACCCTTCCAACAGTCTAGAATACTGCCAAATAGGTTTTTATTGGCAAGATTCAAATCAAACAACTCCATGTCGCATATGATGACGATAGAGTACCATTGATTAGGTTGTCATTGAGATACAGAGTTGGTGCTTGGTACATAATACCAATATCTGTTGGAAGATCCATAGATCAAGCTGTGGGAGAGATCTAAATAAAAACTATTAATAGACATGTTGGGCAAGGGTCCATAAATCTGATTAAAATATAGATCGAGCAAGGAAAACGTCAAGTTGGCTAACCAATTTAGCAATAGCCCAAAAAGGGAAGTATTGGAGAGTCTGATATCTATGGCTTCCACTTGTGTCTGAATCCATTGGGAGAAATTTAGTTCCGAATTTGCAAGAGTTCATCCAAATAATTACTAGTTGGAAAGGGGGTATCCAGCTGGATTTTGCCTTAAAACTCAAGTTATTATTGTCATCGATGTACAACTCTTTGAACCTCGACAAATTAGAAAAATGGATTTCGGTAACCACACCTTCTAAATGATTACTGTAAAGAGACAACTGTTGCAAAGCCCGCAATTTCCTTAATGACTCAGGAATATGCCCTGCCAATTGATTTTTAGAAAGATATAACGATCTTGATGGTGACAGCCAACCTATTGATGGTGGAATGGTCCCATTCAATCCATTATATGAAAGATCTAGTGTTTCCAAGTTTGATAATAATCCGATGACACTAGGGATTGGACTGGTGAAGAAATTGCCGAAAAGCAGAATATGTTTCAAGTTTGTGAAGTGCACCAACCAGTTGGGCAAAGCACCCTTAAGATTATTTAAACATATATCTAGACTCTCTAAGCTATTCTCGATGAGTCCAAATGAATTTCCTTGGGTTGTTGAAATCTCTTATCCGATTTGGTTAGCATACAAATGCAATGACTTGAGGTACCCGATTGTTCTTTAAGAATGAGAATAAGCCTCCTCCAATGCTATCAAAATAATTTTCTTCAAGATTGAGATGAGCAAGGCTTGTAAACTTGTGAAACCACATGGGAATTGACGAGTTGAAAGAGTTCCACGAAAGATCAAGATGCTGAAGAGAAGTCACGTTTTGAAATAAAGTGCTCGAGATGGGACCTGTGAAAAGATTACTTGAAAGATTGAGGTACTGAAGATGAACGGGAGAAATAGAATTGGCCAAGTGACTAGAAGACAGATGAAAATTATGTAAATTCACAAACTGACAAGCTCAAACGCGATAAAGCCAGGAGTGTGTTGATCACTTGCATGAGGACTCTTTCATTCGCAATCATTAAGCCACCCATGTAGAGGTATATTAGTGATTGAAGATAAGAAACCCACAAGATATCATCCATAACCAAATCTCCGGTGTAATCATGAAGATTGAGGACTTCCAACCTAGCGAGATTTCCCAATTATCGAGGAATCGTTTCAACAGATTGAGGTACCTCAATTATTTCATTGAACCAAGAAATTTAAGGATTATTCCATGATTGGAATCAATCCTACTTAAGTCCAAGTGGTTCAAGTATCTCAAGTGGAGCAAAGAAGAATTCAACTCACTAGTCAGGAAGAGCATCGGTTCCATGGGAAAATGAATACTAGTTTCGTCTTTTCTTGGTCGGGCTAATAATTGGAGCTTGATGACATGACCATATACTCTATCGAAGATCACTCCTTCCATATGCATCAATTTTTACCTTTCCACGAAGAAAACAAGCCAAATGGATCTAAGAGGCTTTGTTGAAGCTGAAGTAGAGCCTCATACCATATCATTTTTCTCCAGCTGAACAAGTGTCTGTGTTGATTTGGTTGCATTGACTTCTTTTTTCCATAAGTAAATATTATCGTGCGTTCGCAAAACTCCAGCAACTGTGGCAGGACCAAAACCGACTACTTGTCCTTTTTACAATCCCAAACTTTTCTGCAAAAGCCCCAGCTGACCTTATAATGTCCCAAAACCCAATACAAATCTAACAAAACTCAGGTCCTCAACTATCATATGCACTCTAACTATGATAAGATCCCAATTGCCCGGAAAATGTCCCAAAGTTTAGACCAAAATCCACTCGAACAAGCAACAAGAACAAGGCCGAGAAACTAGATACTAATAGGATGTATGCCAAATTCGGCCATTACCCAAAATGTCAATCATGGATTATCAAGTATAGACTCAAATTTCTGTTACACTATACATTGGAGGGATGTACAGAAATTATGAACATCTGCAAGAGGAAAAAAAATGAATTGTGGTGCAAAATTATGCAAGAGTCATCTACCTTGACTATTTTGACAAAAAAAGAAGAAGAAGAAACTACCCTAAATATCGCTTTAGGGGTCGGAAGAATGCAATCTTAAATTATCAGTTCATCAAAAGATAACATGGTTTGAGAATTAAGCGCCAAAATCACGGAGAGACTTTGCTTTGCATATGCATTCTATTATTATAAAATGTGACAATCACTGTTTGAATGTCAATTATAGCTCAAGAGTACACTGACTACTCGCAAATAACTCCAAGTCAAGTTGTAATATTTGCCGCCTTTGACTGGGTCAAAAAAAGGAAATGTTCAAAAGTCAACAAAAAGTGAGAAGAAGTTCTTTCAGCAACCTAAGGTCGAGATGCACGCGAGAAAGGGGAAAAGAAAGAGAAAAGAAGAAGGAAAGGAAAAGAAAGAAATAAAGAAGAAGGAAGAAGAGGGGCTTTGCGCATACTCACCGTGGACACCTTGTTGACCAAATTTACTATGTATCGCAAAGTGCTCGCACCTCTCGTTTTTTCAATTGAAGTATTTGGTGGGTTTAGCACTCAAACTCGAAATTTTGTGAAAATGAAGCTGCGGAGTCCAGTTCTTAAGCTGTTGGGCTATGGGATTTCATGAAAATAGTAGATTATGTCATTGTAAAGCTGTCAGGTTTGGCAGGAGTCATTTTGGTGTACCGATTTAGTCGGAGCGAGAATTTTAAGGTTTCACGTGCAAGCTCCGCATTGCAAATGGCTTGAATAATTGCTTTAGGTGTGCAATTTGTTAGCACATATGAGTCCTTTTGTTAGCATTTAAGCGTTGTTTAGTCAATTCGTAGTTATTGTAATATTTTACTTTGTTTTGACATCGATTCTCGTTTAATTGTTAGGAGTACAAGATTGTTGGCTCATTTAGCTGCGCGTTGTTTGATCATAGGCTTTCCAAGGCGAATGGTACTGTATTTTTTTGAATTTGTAAAACTCATGTTCTGAAAAGTGCACAGATTACTTTGAGACAACAATTGTCTTAGTGGTGGCTGCAATTCTTGAAGGTTTGCCAGCTATTATTAAAACATGTTTGGCACTCGGTACACAGAAAATAACACCAAAGAATGCTCTCCCTGGAAAAGTGCCTAGCGTTGAGACTCTTGGCTGTACAACAGTCACATGCTTTCATAAAAATAGGTACTTTGACCATCAATTAGATGTTAGTGACAAAGCTTGTTGCTATGGGTTCTTGGCTTGGTAATTTGTGGTCATTTTGATGGAAAAATTCGGGATTGGCCCTTGGGCGGGTGGACGCTAATCTTTAAATGATCGCAAAGGTTGTTATTGTTTGCAATGATGCTGGTGTAGAAAAATTCTTGACATCATTTTGTAGCAAGTGGAATGCCCATTAAGGGAGCATTAAAGGTTTTGGTTGAGAAAATGGGATTTACTAGAGGCATAGAGGATGGCTTATCTTCTAGTTATAGTGATGTACCACGTTGTTGCTCACTGTTGAATATATTCGAATAACGGATTGATACTCTTGAGTTTGATCGTGACAAGCATGGGGGTTATTGCCAATTCAAGATGCTTTTTGTGAAGGGTGTAGTATAAAAAAATTTCTCAAGAGTTCGAGGAGGAGGCGATCGATATACCCCATCTATTTTTTTTGTTTTTTGGTCAGATACCCCATCTATTTTATAGTAGAGGTAAATTGAAATTTCGAAGACGAAATTTCTCGAAATTTCTCTTAAAGAGGGTAGGTTGTAACATTTGCTACTTTTGACTAGGTAAAAGAAAAAGGAAACGTTGAAAAGTAAATAAAAAAAGAAAAGAAGCGCGTTCAGCTATATAAGGCCGAGATGCATGCAAGAAAGGGGAAAAGAAGGAGAAAAGAAGAATGAAACGAAAAGAAAGAAACAAAGAAGAAGAAAAAAGAGGGGTTTTACGCGTACTCATTATGGACATTTTGCCGAGCCGAATTTACTGTTGGAAATTAATCCAGAGAAAACACAAACTGTTTGTTGCAATCAGAACATGAAATTGGAGATGAGGTACAGATATCCGAATCTCCTTAAGGCAATTAGTTCCTGCCAATGGTGCTTCGCAGATTCACGAACTATGCCTCCCAAGACACAATATCTCGAACCTGTTTGGATTAGCACTATGCAAACAGGACACAGTCGAACCGTTCAATTGAACCAGCACACTCAAAAAAAACCAGAAGAGTAGAAAAGTATATCAGAGCTTTTTTGGAGTCGAGTCGGAAAAACCAAAACCTCTTATGAAGCTCTATGCTCCCATCTATTTATATAGATTTTTAGTTCATGTACAGAAAAGATACATGAATTAAATAGACGCATGTATCCACAAAATTCATGAATCAAGAGATACATGAATTCAAGAGATTCACGAATCCAGAGATACGTGAATTCAGGATATTCATGAACTCTATAAATACATGAACTAAAAAATACATGAATCTAGGAAATTCATGAATTCAATAGATACGTGAACACAAAAGTTTAGGAAATTCATGAATCCAAAATAGATACGTGAATAGAAAAGACGTATCTTAATTTATTGGTTTTCGTTGATCCATTAACCATAATTATAATTATAACTATAATTATAACATTTACTACATATCGCAATACACGATAAGTACTCGCACCTTTCATTCTTTCGATTGAAGTATTTTTCAGGGTGAAGGGTCAAACTCGAAGTTTTGTGAAAATTGAGTCGCAAAGTCCGGTTCTTGAGTTGTTGGGAAAATGTCCTTTCTTATGCACTCTGACTATGACAAGATCCCAATTGCCCGGAAAATGTCCCGCAGTTTAGACCAAAATCCACCCGAACAAATAGCAAGAACAAGGCCGAGAAACTAGATACTAATAGGATGCATGCCTAATTCAGCCATTGCCCAAATTGTCAATCATGGATTATCAAGTATAGACTCGAATTTCCGGTACACTGTACATTGAAGGGACGTATAGATGAAGAAGAAATGATGAACATTTGCAAGAGAAAGAAAAAGTGAACCGTGGTACAAAATCATGCAACAGACTCATCGACCCCGACTATTTTGACAAAAAGAAAAAAAAAAGTACCCCAAATATCTCTTTTTGGGGTTGAAAGAATACCCTCTTCAATTATCTTCATCAAATGATAACACGGTCTGAGAATTAAGGGCCAAAATCATGGAGAGACTTTGCTATGTATATGGATTCTATTATTATAAAATGTAACTACCACCGCCTGAGTGTCAATTATAGATAAGGAAAACACTGACTATTCACAAATAACTCCAAGTCAAGTGAACCTTCTCGCCGTCTCTGCTGTAAATCAAGCAACTTCCAAGATAATACATGTCGATGCCGTGTTCGGTTCTGAAAATATTCTCATTGTGTCCTGATGAAAAAGAAGTGAGGCTAGTATTAATTTCTTCTGAAAAGAAAAGGCATTGTTTTGCGGTATATTTTCACCTTAATTACATCAATTTCATTCAACTGGTACCATTACTGGCTTTCCACGAGAACTTGGAATTGACAAGAAGAAATACGAAGCACTTCCAACCAACTATTTCTTATAAATTTCCAAGCTTCTAGTATTCTGCAAACCCTTCAATGGTTTTGCATCAACTAAAAAAGATTGACCAGAGCCATGTCATTTAGCAATGGACATGAGAATCTGTGGGATCATAGCTCGAGTGACTTCAGGTGGAGCTTGTCTGTTTAGGAGGTGGCTTGGACACTGGTGCATTGGACAGGAAGCTCTGGAACATAGTATGTGCCTGAGAGGGGAGATACATTGGCACTTCATGGCCGGCGCCCATTACGGCAACGAACATCAAGCCTTCATATATTTCGATCCAACCTCCAAGCTGGGAAACCAAAGAGTCTAGTTTTAGTCATTGTGAATAATCTGTGGAAGCTTTTCTTTAACTCGATTTAAACTGCGTTTACCTGATCGTGATGGTACCAGGGGTACCATTTCTCCTGTACTTTCAATTTTAGTGCTGCAATGTTCCGTCGAGTCATTGGCAAAGGAACAGCTACATCTGTTGTCCCACTACTCAAGAAAAGGCAAATAATTCATGTGAGTCGACACTCAATGCCACTAGCAACGGTAAGAGAAAAGACACCTTCGTGATGAATTAGAAGAAATGTTAGTCTCCCCATAAATATGAATGTTTGTGCACCAATCCTACCAAATGATTCTATCATAGGTAATTCCCAAGTCTATCGAGCATGTTCTTTGATACGTTTTTGTTTCAGGCAATTAACTGATACACCTCACCTGTATATCCAAATCCGCAAGCGGGCCTCTATGAGTTCTTTGAGGATGGGAAGGACCGATATTTCTCCGTCGCTTCTGCTATACCTGAGGTTGACGCCTGCTTCACTGCATTAGCCAAATCACAAGATTAATTTATGTCCAGATATTTTGCATGCCCTAGATTCGAATAAAGTTGTTGTGTTGTGATCAAGAAAACCTGCAGAGGGTGTAGTTAAAAGGAATGTAGGAGGGGTCAACGTGGAAGGACTCTTGCACCTCTTTCCTTTTCAGGTACTTCACCGTGTCAGCCTCCAGGCAGAATTCATTCCCGTCTCTATACATAAGATCCTGCATCCAGAGAAAACAATAGATAAAGCTACTTCTTGAGATTTCTTTTTGTGCCTCCAAAATCAAATTAGGGAGCTGTCTCGCCTGTGTGGTATTATTCTCGCATGGTCTCGCATACATGTTATAGATATTTACTACTCCAATTTCATTATTATATGCTTCTTGCCAAGCATTTTTGCAGCCTTCCGAAGCTCTATCGACAGAGCAAAACTTCCTCATGTTTTCGTACGTAGCGTCTGAAATAAGCCCATGAACCCAATAGAACTCCCACCTTCCAGGATCTCCAGTTGATCTGTCAAGAGTAGGATTTCCTAACTGAAAATTTCCCCCAAGAAAATAGCAAAAGTTTAGTTCAATTCGGCAGTGAAAACGGGTCTAGTTCAACCGGAGACTCCATGTTAATCATCTCACCAAGAGTCCCTTCAGATTGATAACCGGTCGGGCAATCCCCTTGTTTTGATTTACAATCACCTGAGCGAGTTGAGGAATAAAATGCCCTAAAACAAGTTCAATTTTGAACTTGTGAGTGATACAAATTGTGTTGTATAATTGGGTTCATTGGGATTCAATGGTGACAAGACATGCATACCTGCATAGCTCTCTCCAGCAATATAGAAGTCTCTGTACTTGAATTTCGGGAAGACTTCAAGCCATTTGTTTAGAAACGCAAAATTGTCCTTGGCTAAGATCGTAAAGAAAGGGGATACCGATTAATCTTTCGGAACATATTTATCAGAAAGACGCAAAACATAGAACCGTGAAAACCAAGATAAACCGAGTTGAAAGTCCTGACCAGTGCTATTATCCCCATCTTCCTCAACAACACTGCGAACAGAATATCCGACACCGAAAGGGGAATCAAGGAAGAGCAAATTTGCCTCTGCAACAAGACAACGAGATGACATTAGTAAATGGCGATCCATGAGCTTGAAAGAGGTAACATTCGCAAAGACGTTCATTGGTTCAAATGGGATAACCAAAACGAACCATCAAGACTCCCTGCATGAAGAAGTCATCACTTTGGTTTCTGAAGACCGTATTGGCAAAGTTGTATCTTATCGCGATGGTATATACTCTAGTTCTAACATTATTTACAAACTAGTGCATTAAATTTTGATCGTATTCAATTTCGATAGAGATAGTTCTGTGGAGCATCGCAAGAGATTAGCAAACTGATGTCGGCCGCATCAAGCATTGCTGAAGCAAAATTACCGGTGTCCCATGAGATTTGTCTCTTAGCAAGTTCCCCGTTGGGCAAGACTTGAAAGGGTCCGATCTCCTGAAAAGCTCCGTACCCGATTGACGAGCAACCAGGTCCTCCATTGAGCCACAGGAGAAGAGGTTTGGAGTCTACATCTGATGCTGCTTCGACGAGCCAATAGAACATCTTCTTTTTCTCGTTTATCCTCACATAACCCGAATATTGAGCAACAGATGCGTCCTTAGGTTGTCCGGGTAATGTCGTGATCTTGGCACTCGCGGCGTCATCTATTGAAGTCGTCGCAGCGACGAACGACATCAATGAGCTCAACAAGAGAAGGTGAAAAGCGTTGGACGACGTAAGTTTCGCCATCTTTTGATCGTGTGTTGATGGGGTTCCTTCTCGATGCTCTTCGGAATCCTGTTTCTCTTTGTATATATATGTGTTTCAGCGTCAACTTATTAACTGAAGAATCAAGATGATTGCATTAGTTCGTGCAGTTAACGGTGATCTGTTGAGTACAGTTATAACAAGACTTCATTTTTTTAAGTTCGAACTGGAAGGTCATGAAAATCCTTTATTGTATTGTTAAGTGCTGTTTCAAGCTTTCTGAGCTGTAAGCATAGGGGTAGGTTCGATTATGGTTGTGGGAGTTAAGGGCCGATGAGGCTTTATTTATCAGTACCTTATTCTTATCCTACGTTTTCAAAAATACAAAATGCAATTCTCATAAACTAATTTCTAGCGATCTTTAAAATTAAAAATAATCTATGTGGGAACATTTGCATTAAAGATCATTAAAGTTAAATAACCAAAACTTTGAAAAAAAAACATGAAATTGTAGAATAATGAAAGGTAAGTTTAGACTTCTTTTGATTATTTACTTAACTTGGCAGATTTTTTTTTTATTTTTTTTTCTCTTCAAATGTTTTCAAGAATCCTCATGGAGACTGTGGTGGAACTTTGAAGAGGCGAATTAGTCTGATCAAACTAGGTAATGAAAAATTTGCGAAACTATATTTCGCTCGTGGAAATATTATTTCCCTCAAGAAAACTAAGAAAATGTTACATATATAATTTTACATGTTGATATTTGAATATTTTGACAGGTTTCGTTAAGTCGTTTTGTGTCCAAAAAAAAAAAAAAGTCAGAGTCCCCGTGCCCAAAAATTAATGAAAAGTCAAAAGTTTGAAAGTAGAAGGACATGGCATTTTTTTCGTGCTGCTAGTAACGATCTTCCCGCAAACTTTCATCCCGCATTTCCAACAGATATGGTTATTTCCATCAAATATAAGAGGTCTAGAAATAAATTGCCATTCACTAAAAGAAGCTTCTTTCTTTACGTCAACGCTAAAGAAGCTTTTTTCAACGGCAGCCACTTGGACCTTTTGCTCTGATACCAATTTAAATGGACTAGGCACGACGATAAAAAAAAGGGGTGAACTGTTTATCTTTGAGAACTTTAAACTTTCATGTGAATGTGAGATGGACAAAGAGTAGAAGGTGCACCGGTTCCATTTACAAATCTTCTATGAACAAAAATTGAAAGAGATTGAAAGATATAAGAATGAGAATCGGATTTACAGTTGTCCCGCTTTCCACTCGGCCTATTTGTTTTTAAACTCTTACAGTTTCAACAAGGCTGGAAGGCTGGAAATTATTGTATAATCTTGAGATGTTAAAGTTTATAAAGAATTTGCTGCTTCCACTCGCACCTTCTAAGTTGCTTCGACAGATTCGAGCACTGCTCACAACACCATATCGCTTCCGTTCCATATTACAAATATCCACGCCCTCTATAGTTGTTTGCAATCGAAAACCGCCCTGTTTGGTAGCCTTTAACTAATTTTCCTTCTTCAAAGTGGCGAAAACGAAGAGTGACTGTCAATTGACCCGGAAGGATCATAATCAAAAGACATTAGGGGATGTCCTCTTTCACATTTTGTTTAAAGAGGCGAGACCGCTTTGTCAAAACTCCTGTCTCGGATCGCGGTAAATGAATCGATAAAGAATGTACTTATATATCCACTCTAATCTCGTGAAAGGACAGATTAGTTGAGCTAGAAGCTTGGCCACATAAGAGCATTCCAGGTTAAACCGCATTTGACTTAGAGAGTTCACTCCGACATTACCCAACGAAAAAAGGAAAATCACCGGTAAACTCATCTTTTGTTTTGTCATAATCTAGATTCGTCGATTGACTTATCACTCCATTTACAGAAACATTGTTATTCACATGATCACTCGGCAAATAACATCATAGGATCTTGCGAAAAAACTCGTTAGAACAGTGAGTTAAATAGTACTGGCAGTGGTACATTTGCTGATCATGTTCAGCACAGTTGAGATTCTTGGTAGCGTTATTGCACGTTTGCTATTCAAAGCGAGTTAATGCAAGTCTCTCTTGACTCTTCGCCGTTAAATTGTGGCGAACATGAGTTTCTTTAGTCCCCTGTAACTCCCTCGCTCAGAATAAATAAGCTTTCAAGACAGTGAAGCCTGTATATAAACAGCCAAAGCCCCAGCTTCTCATGAAGCGTCCACATACAGATCTACAACTGAGAGCAGAACAAATCAGGCACGAGCTTCAGCAAAAGCAAGGAATCGGTTTTAGCTAAAATGGTGTCGTCGCGACGGGCAACGTTGCTCCTGACCTTCGCAGTGGCCATGATGGCCATCACGCCTGCTCTGTCTCAGACCACGGGCGGGGGCCTTCCCGGCTTTCCCCTTACGAGTCCATTGGAATGTTGGAAGATCATCGACGGCGTAGCGGGGTGTACCGAGCAGCTCCTGAAGTCGATCAAAGAGCTGAAATTCGACTTCTTGCCCGACTGCTGCAAGGTCATCATCGGCATCCCCTTTACATGCGCCCAATGGATTTTCCCCCTTGGTCTCTCGCTCGGCGAGCAGGTCAACAAGTACTGCACCAATTTACTTGGAGCAGTGCCTTCTCCTGCTTCCTAGATACTTGGCAGCAGAACTTGATCAAGGACTTTCGAGGTGTTTCGTCTCGCGGCATTGCTACCTTTCAAGTAGTGTGCGTATCGGGCCATCAGTTGAAGAAATTAACAATAAGGTTGTCTAGGATTTTAGCACAAGGGATTACGGTTCCTGTAGAGACCCATGTTTTCCTGTCGTTGATGTAGGATATTTCGTGATATAAAGATCTGTTGCTCGCTTTTTCGACGTTACGTGCTACTTCCCAACATTTTTTGCTAATACGCATGCACTAGCAAGAGCAGCACTCTGTTATCGCCATCTGATTTTAGTCAAACAAACAGGATATTCATGACAGAATTTACACGTTCGGATTATAGAACGTGCGATGTGACAAAGGATTATCATTAAATCCATTGCTGTTTAACCGGGTGTTACGATTTTGTTCGTGCGGATCATGTCTCTGTTTCTTTTTGTTCAATTGGTAAATAATACTGACCAATCTTGATCCCACAGAACCCGAAAAGTTTAAAGAGTTTGATGCATCGGCTATCTTGAATAGCATACGTAGGTATACTCTCTCACATGCGTAGAATAAAGTATCAGTTCGGAAGTATGCTCACTCGCCTTCGCCTTAGAAGATTATTACATCGAAATTCAGCTAAACCTAAGCATGCGCAACGTTATTTCCTTCAAAACATCAGCTGATTGAACACTCCCGCATCGACAAATAAGGCAGCGATTGCAAAGATTGAAGCAGAAGATGCCTTGTCTCAATCACCTGACATCGGAGTTTTGATTTAAACATTTTGGGATCACTCATCTTCTCTTTCTGATGTTGTAGAGGACGAAACCAGACTTGATGAGATGAACACAACTATGTCGCAATCATCAACTAATGCAAGGAACGTACCACGAATTGAATCCATAGTATCATTCGCTGGCTCGATTGTAACGTAGTAGTTTTCTGTAGCATCCTCCGCCGTCTTTACAACACCCAGAAAGGAGAAGAGCGAAGAACAGTGTGGAAAATAATATCCTTCTGGGTTTGTTTTCCGTCCAAAGCTTACTAGTGACAGTGAAGCACCAAGTGAAAAAGTAGAAAGTTCATTGTGGAGGAAGCTTGCAATAGTAAGTACAAAAACACAAGCCATCGCTTCTGCATTTTCCGACCCCATACACTTCTTTAAAGCACTCGTTAACGCATATTTGGGGGCTGCACTTCTGGAAACTGATCAGCTTGTAGCACGTGTGCTCCGGAATCCTTGCCGCATGCACACCCCAAGCCGCCATGGCCACAAAAAACTCAGCTGCTCAAGGAAGAAGACCGGATGAGCACACGCCAGAACGGGTTAGCGGGGAAATAAAACGATCATGTAAAGAACATATGCACTTGCAGGACAAAAAAAAAGATCTGAGAAAAGAAGCAGTAGCAGAAGAGGTGGGAATGCCAGAGACTTCATCTATGAGCTTCAAATTGGTGGTCCGACCCTGGTGAGCTCCCTCTCTCTCTAAAGAGCCTTGCGATTTCGCATCTCTGCGGGCGAGCATCTCAATGCAGGTTCATCACATATCCATGGCGAACCGAGAAACGCACCCAGAAAATCGGGAATTGTCTATGGGAAAGAGACGAGAAGAGCGTTTTGTGAGATGTTCTGCTAGTGAATATGACGCGGCACCTTATATATCACGCGGAGAGTGTGCAGGTGAAGCTAACTTTCGCTCCGAGTCACCAAGAAGCCAGAGAGCAGTTTCCAAGCTTGTGACAGACTTCTTGCTTGAGCACATATACTTTTCTTTGTACATACTTCATCGGTCATATTTATTACTATCAATGCCTATTTGAAGGATATCAGCAAGCAAGGTCGATTCCTCCAGATGATTCAATTCCACAAATTCCAAATCTCTGTCTAAAATTTTGTTCTTTAACCAAACAAAGCAAAATTTTGAATAATCCGATAACCATATTCCACTAGAAAGATTCTATAGACCGATCATGCAGCATGCGGTAATCGAGAACGAAGGATAGCAGATTCTAAAAGTCACGGCTGAACCAGATAAAACACGTAAGAATGATCGGGGAAATTATCGGCTGCCTTCAAAGAGGGCATTGAAAATAAAAAGAAATACAACTCAATAGTAGTTCTTAACTTGATACTATTGCTTCTGCAGCATTCAAAGAACTGTTCTAAACAGATAAAAATCCCCAGAAAAATTGAGAAGCAAATCCAAAAGAAGACTCAGATTTAGATCATGAATATAACTAAACCAGCTACCACATGTATGTGGCGCACACTTCAGGGCTAACCAATACAGATCAGCTCTAATAACCACCCTTAAGGTCATTTACGACATCATACGGGATAGGAGTAACAGTTTCAAGGGTTGCCCCCTCCACCATGAATCCTGGTTTGGGGCCCTCCGGCTGCCTCTTGGTGCTGATTTTCTCACCTCTCGCCTTGGCCTCAGCTTTCAGTTTGTCATTCTGGATCTTTCTCAAACGGAAATCCTCGGTGCATCTTGAAGGCTGAACATGTTCAATGCGCACATGGATCCTTTTCCTGATTATTCTGTTGCCCACCTAATTCATGACAAAAGAAATTGCATTTCAGTAAGACAACAAACAACCATACTAGAGTACAAAGTGAACCTCACGGAAAAACTAACTACAGCACCATAACGAGACATTGAGAACATGTAAAACATCCACCTAAATCAGCCACCACAGAATTAAAAATGGCATAGTCAAAGTATATACACTAAAAGGACTTCTTTTTCAATGCAATACACACCAAGCAATGCCATCCAATTTGAGCGGGACAACAATATCCAACGTGAATCGAAAAGAGATATGAGCACCAGAAGGACGAGAGTAAAGTAGCAGCGAAATTTAAATTCTGACAAGAGCACAACACATGCGACTGGCTCGACATCAGATGTAGCAAAGCACAATTTCTGTCTAAAGACCATTTTTATCATATCAATCAAATTCGAGCTATTCCAGCTCCAAAAAACAAAATGATTACCAAACATATACGAAAGCAAGACACAAATTGCCAGCCCTAGGACCGGGCTTTATCCATGATGATATTCAATCAGCAGATAATAATGGCGAGATCGGCACTTTTCCAGGCGCACGAGAATGCAGTTTGAACTTAAACAAGCTCGAAGGGGACACAACGAGCTGACAAACCAACAGTCGAAACGATCCAAAAGACCTAAACCACCTCAGTTCACAGAAGCTTTCAATGCCCATCACCAACCCAGCACACAAGATCGCAACTACAGCGACGGAGCAACTCAACACAGCTAAAAACATCGAATCTTGCACCGACCCAAATGACACCCACATGCCATCATTGCCGTACAAAATCATAGCGCGAAACAACCAGAACGCGAAGAAACCGCGAATCGAGCTCGAAGCTTCAAAAAATTCACAGCGCCTACCTGCTTGTTGACCTCGACGCCGATGGCGTGCTTGGTGATGTTCCAGATGCGGCCGGTGCGGCCGTGGTAGAACTTGTGGGGCATACCCTTGTGGACGGCGCCGTTCACCTTGACGTCGACGTGGTCGCCGATCTTGTAGGTCCTGAGGTAGGTCGTCAAGGGGATGAACCCCTTCTTCCGGAACGGCCTCGAGAACGAGTCCCTCGTCCGGCACCTGACACCGTGACCCGCCGGCATGGCTTCGTCGCGCGCGAGGGGCTTACTCTTTTCACAGGTTCGGCGGCGCCGGTCGTGGCGTCTCTGGAAGAAAGCCGCTGCTGGAAGGCGAAAACCCTAGCGAGGAAGATGAAAGGAGGGGAAGAGGGTTGGGTTTTATAGGGATGACGATGATTGCTGGAGGAGTTTTGGGCCGTTGGTGCGGGCCTTTTGTGCAGTGTGGGGCGGGCCTTGGGCCTTGGATTGGGTCCGGGTCGGTTCGGGTTGCAATTGGGTTGGGCAGTTCGGGTGGCTGCTCTTGGGTCTTTAGAATTAAATTACACTCTCTCGGCAAATTTGAGGATTTTTTTGTGCATGTATCTCTATTTTATAAAGTGAAGTTAAATTTAATTTGATTATCTTGAAATAATTGATATGAATGGGAATCGACAATTTTATTATTTAATCTTATATTTGTTCGGGCTACGTTTTGATCAATTTAGTTTTAAAAAAAGTAGTTCCTTATACATGTTTATATGTTTTTTTTTGTCGTAATATGTTTATATGTTGATAGGCATGATTTTTTCCACATTATGACAGTTTTGTTTGTTTTCGCCTCCAGCTCATCAATCAAACCACTCAATCAATGTACAATTCCAATCATACTTAATGAAATCTTTTAATATTACGCTAGTGTTAAAATAAATAAATACATAAATAGATTAGCACAACATAAAGTCATTCAGAATCAAATTTGCATTTTGACTCGTCGTATTATCAAGATGAGAATTTGATGACAGCTAATGACTAAAAAACAACTTAATTATTTGCATGCCGATACAATTAGCCTGCGATAATAAATTGTGTAAAGAATCACTAAACTCATGATCAATACAGTTAGTCAAGAAAGAAAAACTAAATTTTTAACATCTCCGGATCATCAGAGGCGAAAAGAAAGAGACATTCAAGAATGAAAATCTAAAGAACACCAAAGATCTTTGGTGGGGGAACACGCTTTGTACCTGCGAGGCGCGTATATCCGTATATACGCCCTCCCCCGAGTAGTAAGACAGTGGAAAAGTCCACCGGTACCCCACGACCACGATCAGGATCAGTACACCCCCGCAGCAGCAGCAGCAGCAGCAGCACAGACGCACGTACTCTCTCTCTCTCTCTCTCTCTCTCAATCTCAGTATCGTCCGTTCTTCTGACTCTCCCGCTCCTTCCATCTTCCCCCCCTTCTGCAAAACCCTAGAAATCAATCAATCAATCAATCAATCAATCCCCCTTCCCCCCTTCTCTCTCTCTTTCTCTCTCCTCGATCCCCTCCCTCTCTCTCCGTCGATCCGTGCAATCCGAGCCCTCGATTCCTCCCGTCTCCGGTCGCATCGAGAATCGCGTCGGCCCCGCGAGCCAGGGAGAGGAGCTGGGGAGGTCCGATAAGGCTGGCGGGCGCCGGGGCCTCGTAAATGGCGGATCCGCCAGGTATCCGCCGGTTGGAAGACGCCGCCTTCGCCCCGTCGGTTTCGCCAGAGCTCGAGCGCCGCCGCCGCCGCCGCCGCCGCCGCTGCTGCTGCCGTGACCACCGCGAGGATTGAGAAAGTATGCTGAGCGTGCTCCGCGTGCACTTGCCCTCGGACATTCCCATTGTAGGCTGCGAGCTCACGCCGTACGTGCTCCTGCGACGCCCCGACAAGGCCCTCTCCACCGAGGATGTCCCCGAGTCCGCCCCAGCGGACGGCCACTTCTTGAGATACAAGTGGTAAGTGAGTTCCGCCGATGTCTGAGTGACCGTGTTGTTGTTGGGAATTGCGTAGGTCGTGGTTGTTTTCTACTTTTGATTTTCTGAGGGGGTAATTGTGTCGCAGCTACTTGAGCTTGAGAGATGTTTGTGCGTTATTGAGTGGCATTTTAGTGGTTCTATGCCCTTTCTAGCTTACTTGTTTCTCTGTCCCTTTTGTTGCAATGAGTAGACGCGATGCTGGTTTGCTCGGTTTACTTACTTATAGTGACGTTGCTAGCTTGGGGCATTCAAATGTGCTGTAGGATTTTGTGAACGTTGATGTTACGGTTACTATTTTCCCGTGGCATAGACTTTCCGGTAGTAGTTTTTGATCAGTTAAATATCCTTTATCCTCCCTGTCGACGCAACATGAACGTTTTCTTCTGTAACTTCTGGAAGAATAGGACAAGCCTCCTGCGTTGGGTTGGCGTTTCGAATTAATCTTTTTCGACACGTGGCAGAAGTGTTTGAGAACATGTTGCATTTATCTTGTACCTGCCATTTTTGTCTGTTTGGTTACAAAAAAGGCACGTGTGTGCTTTAAATGGGAAGGGGTTAGTCACATTCATCCTGTTAGCAGTTTAGTCGAATGTCTAATTATCGGCGTGTCCAGAGGGCGGAGGGCTGTTCCACTTGTCATGGCAGTCTTGGCTTGCTTGGTCGGCAAAATATTGGCTGTTTTAGACAGGTGGAAAAGAAGGTTAGAAGCATGTAAAATTTATGTCAATTTGTCTACTGGTAGGTTTGTCTTGTGATGTATGGCTTCTTATGGGTTCGCAGTTTAAAGAACTTACACTGTAAATTAATATTACTCATAATGAAGATTTCAAGACTTAAAAGTTTTAAACTCATGAGGTGAAGCAGGTCAGAATTGTGGTTTCTTGGCTTTGTTGGCAATAATTAGCCAGCTATCTGTCAATTTGCATTTATTTTCGAAGAGCATGCATTGTGATGTGAATAGATTGTACCTTTATTATTTACAGGATCGGGTAAGTTACGATATCATTTAGTGGGTGCTTATCAATTTATTGTTACGGTCAGGTTTATCTTGGTTCATTATGCATTATTGATGCAATGGCTGGGTAAATGCGTCATAAAATTACCATATTAATTAGGCATGTTCTATTGTGAAGGGTGAAGTCTTATTTTGGTCATTTATCAGTTATTGATGATCCCCTGGTATGAGTGACTTTTGGCATGGTTATTGAAAAATGTAGATTTTAGACTGAACCTTGAAAGTGATTCACAGTAATGTCAATGAGGTCAAACAATGTACTAGGGGAGTGACAAGAAATGAGCGATTTAGATGAAGGTGAAGAGCTCACTCATGATGTTTTATCCTGTGGAAAGACAATGCAAGAGAGGCTGTTAAACTCTATGCTTATGAAAAACATTGCAAAATGTTAAATGGGATGGAAGAATGTTAAGTAAACGTAAAACTTTTAGAATAAAGCTAGAGATGAAAACAATAATTTACAAATCTGGTTTAGAGAGCGATGCCATGAGCTCTTGCCATATGGATGTGTATGTTCCACTTGTTTAATTACTCTGTTATAATTGACCAAATTGCTTATTAAATTAATTCACAAACCAATTTTAGTCTCTTCAGCATGCTCAAACTTTCAAACAATGTGAAATAACAATGACCAACAAATGGGAAACAACATATTTTAAGAATCAGAAACATTAGGACGTGAAGAGAAATTGTAAACAGAAGACACTTAATATGGCGAAAGGGAACAGTGAGTGAGTTTTTGTTAAAACATGTCGAGTAAAGAGTGACATTCTCTAAATTTATATTTTCTATCAATTAACTCTACTAACTTTGAACAAGATATCATTAAATCAATACCAGGAATTGTTGCTACTCATTTAAAACAAATGGAAGAATGAAGTAGGTGGGGGGCATATATATGTGTGGGTGCTTGTGCAGTGCACGGACACGCGCATGCGAGAGAGAGAGAGAGAGAGAGAGAGAGAGAGAACAAGCTGCATCCCAAAATGGACCTTAACGATCTCTAGAAGGATAGTAGAACGTGCCCTAAATTATTTTTGCATGAAATTTCAAGAGATCGTTAAGGTCCTTTTTAGGATACCTATGAAATTTCCCTGCCTTCAGTTGCAAAGAATGGTTAAAAATTGTAACTTTTGCATTTCACTTATCGTCAGCGCAATTTGTCGATAAGCTTAAATGAGGCGAATATCCAAAATGTCAGCTGTGTCTGACCATATATTCCACCCTCCCAGTGGTAAAAACCTCTCAATTCTAGACCAAACTAAGACTATGTATTATCCTAGTTTGCCTAGCCAATTTAAAGACCATTGAACTTTCTGCATATAGCGAAGACCCCCCCAAAAACAAACCACACACACAAAAAAAAAAAAAAAAAAGGGTTTCGTGCGTTATAGGGATGTCCTTTCATAAGGACATGCTCTCTGTCTTTTTTTTTGCTCTTATGTCGTGATTCATTGCATTTCCTGTTTCTGCTGAATAAATTGCTAAACAAAAGTTGTTCCCGTAGACTGTCCTAATTAATAATCTTTGGTCATCAAATGTTTGAAGATCTTAGACCAGTCATCTGCAGGAGACTGTGCTGTTAATATTCTTCAGCTGGCAAAAGTCATTACTGTCAAACTAGTTTTGATTCTTGTTAGCATTATTTACCTTTTGTTAGATATTTTGTTGGACAATGATCTGAAAAAAAATTGGTTGAATTGGGAAATGAATGGTGTTGGTGGGTTCTTTCTTTCACTTGCAGGTACCGGATTCAAAGTGATAAGAAAGTTGCGGTCTGTAGTGTACATCCATCTGAACAAGCCACGTTGCAGTGCCTAGGTTGTATTAAGGCCAAAATACCTGTCGCTAAAAGCTACCATTGTTCGCCTAAGTGCTTTTCAGATGCATGGCAGCATCATCGAGCTCTGCATGACCGTGCCGCAAGTGCTGTCAGTGAGAATGGGAATGAGGAGGAAGAGTTATTTGGACGTTTCAATAGCTCAGGATCTGGAGTTGTTAATACTGCTTTATCTGGTTCTTTATCTAGTTCTACATTGACAAATGGATCAGCGCCTTTGTATCCACAGACAGTAACACAGAGGAGTGGTGGTGTTACTTGGATTGAGGTAGGACGCTCTAAAACTTATACCCCAAGCGCAGATGATATCGGTCATGTTCTTAAGTTCGAGTGCGTGGTGGTTGATGCGGAGACAAAACTTCTTGTTGGACACGTCAACACCATTTTGACTTCTTGCGTCATTCCTGCACCTTCTCCTAGTCCACGACGATTGATCCCTGTTAGTGGAGTTGACATGATGGGAAATGTAGATTCAGATGATCGTGTTTCCTCTGGAACATTTACTGTGCTTTCATACAACATTTTGGCTGATGTTTATGCCTCCAGTGAGTTTTACAGTTACTGCCCTTCATGGGCTCTTTCTTGGCAATATCGCAGACAGAATTTGCTACGCGAAATAGTTGGTTACCGTGCAGACATTGTTTGCCTACAAGAGGTACACAAGCGCTTTCTTTCATGTTACTTCTTGATGTCTTGTCAGACTGATAGCTGGAGTTCCATCATAATTATCTGGTATACATTGAGATAAGCATTCCTATTCTCAATGGAAGTTCCAGGTCGCGGACATCTTAATTTTGTTGTTTATGTAATTGAAGCAAAAAAGGTCTTTGTAGATAATCTAGTTTCTTTCTAGATGAAGTTGCTAAATTACTGTTTTTGTTTAAATATATTAGCCATTGCGGTAGATTCTTTACTTTGTAGATGGAGTAATGGGAAAGGAATTTATAGTCAGAGGATGTATGTTGATCAGATTTACTTTGTTTGGAAGAACAGAATGTTAACTAGGCCTCCTCCTCATGCGTCGATGGAGATCGACTATTAATTTTGTCCTCCTTTTTTGTCATGTTTGGAACGTTGAAAACAGATATGTTTTCTTTTCCAGGTTCAAAGTGATCATTTCGAGGAGTTTTTCGCCCCTGAATTAGACAAACATGGTTATGAAGCTTTATACAAGAAAAAAACGAACGAGGTTATTCATGGACTTCCCCTTTTATGTCCTCTTAGGTTTCACGTCATTTTATTTATTTATATGTTCATTGTCTGCAGGTTTATGGTGGGACTATCAATACAATAGATGGCTGTGCTACATTTTTTCGCAGAGACAGGTTTTCTAATGTGAAAAAATACGAGGTAAAAGAGTTGCTGCATTTGATGTCTTCTTCATCTCCGTATCATCAGAAGCTAAAGGCTTCGATTTGTCTATGCAGGTTGAATTTAACAAAGCAGCACAGTCCTTGACAGAAGCATTG
Organism: Eucalyptus guilfoylei; assembly: GCA_016097605.1. Taxonomy (NCBI): domain Eukaryota; kingdom Viridiplantae; phylum Streptophyta; class Magnoliopsida; order Myrtales; family Myrtaceae; genus Eucalyptus; species Eucalyptus guilfoylei. The sequence continues at coordinate 31,113,531 of CM027860.1, forward strand.
GTTCCAAGCACCCAGAAGAAAGCTGCTTTAAATCGATTAGTTAAGGTGGTGGATTTTTTTTTCCCAGTTATTTCCAATTGCGTTATGCTCATGTTCTTTGACCTTTTTTCTGTCTATCGTTTCGGACTCAAGCATTTTTCCCATATCCCCCAGGACAATGTCGCTTTAATAGCTGTTCTAGAAGCAAAATTTAGTAATCAGGGAGGTGATAATCTTGGAAAAAGACAGCTTCTTTGCGTGGTAAGTGCTTTCATTCTCAATTGAGGATCAGCATGAACATAATTATTGTTTGGATCCTTTGGAGTATATTGCGATTTGTAAATACCTCTGAGCCTGTTCTAGAAATTTGGTACCCTTGATACTGTCAGCTTGTGTCTTACTTCTAGTCTCTGCCATCATTAGACACATTTTGTGGGTTATAGGGAGGTTTTTTGTCATTTATTAGGCCAGATTCCTCTGTTGGCATGGAAAATTGAAGTCTGAGACTAGTGGAATTCCAGTGACCTCACGTCACATGAGAAGTATCATAATTTCTGACTTGGTGTCGCTGTTCTCTGGCAAAGTGCGTCATGGCCCTGTGGACAACTCTTTAGATAAGATGGATGAAGGAGCCAGGCTCTGGTGGTGCAGATAAGACAGCTTGTAATAGTTAACTTAAAATGCGTAGCCTCAGGAGCCATTGCATGCATGTATATATTTATGTAGGTTGGTAGGTATGATGTATGCATGTATGTATATATGTATGTGTGCACTTGCGAGTTTTTGCTGTAGACCAACTGAAGATAACCCTCATTCCTCCTCCTTCGGCCATTTAACATCATTTGACCGTATCCTGTTTGTGGTGCTTTTGTCTGCAGGCAAATACACATATTAATGTCCCACAAGATCTAAAGGATGTGAAGCTTTGGCAGGTTCTCACTCTATCTTTATCGCATCATTTGGTCAAATTATCTGTTCTGGCAATAACGTTTATATCTAATTTTGCAATTTTTAATATGTAAATCAGGTTCATACCCTTTTGAAAGGATTGGAGAAAATCGCTGCCAGCGCTGATATTCCAATGTTAGTCTGTGGCGATTTTAATTCAGTCCCAGGAAGGTTTGTCATGATCTCGATGTGGTTTCAGAGTTGCAGATATTTATGGCTGGTCATTTGTGGACCTGCTTTCTTTCTTTGGTCGTTTGATGGAACCGGTGAACATAAATGCAGTGCGCCTCATTCACTTCTTGCAATGGGAAAGGTTGATCCGCTGCATCCAGATTTATTGGTCGATCCCTTGGGTATCTTGCGCCCTCCTAGCAAGCTGGCCCATCAGTTACTATTGGTAACATCTTTTATTTCTATTTAAACATTAGCCTAGTATTTCTTGAAGAGATTGCTTAAAGTAATGAAGTGAGCAAGATCAAGCTCGTACAGCCCAAAAGTTTTTTTGTCGCTGTTTTTGACCTTCTGGACATTACAGGTCAGTGCCTACTCATCCTTTGCAAGAATGGGTGCTGGTCCTGGTTTGGAGCAGCAGAAGAGGAGGTTGGACAGCACGACAAATGAACCTCTGTTCACTAATTGCACCAGAGATTTCATCGGCACATTAGATTATATATTTTACACTGGTAATATGCTCTGCAGATTTTTTAAGAAGCCCATATCAATCATTTTAAGATAGATCCATGTTGTATCCTTTCACTTATGTTGCTGCTGATTTGTCGTTGTAGCGGACTCTTTGACGGTGGAGTCTTTGCTGGAGCTCTTGGATGAGGATAGCTTGAGAAAAGATACAGCACTTCCTTCTCCAGAGTGGTCTTCTGATCATATAGCTCTTTTAGCAGAATTTCGTTGCAAGCCAAGACCCAGACGTTGACTCGTCAGGTGGCAATTGTCTTCTCTACTTGGTCTGATGAGTTAACTTTCTTCCTCTAACTGTAAAATAAAACATGAAGCTAAAGAGAGAAATTTTACATAGTGACTCAACCTAAGAAAAGTTCTCAGCATGCTGTCAAAATCAATGTCATCTGAACTGTAAATTTCTGTGGAATGAGAATTTTAGTCAAACAAAAGAGTGCCTCTTTACTGCCCTATCCTATCGAATTGGGTTGTCCTGTCGAATGATTCTCTTGCTTTTTAGGTCACCCTCATACTTGTTTAGGAAGAGACAGATGGTTGGGGCGTGGGTATCTACTTGTCATTTTGCAATTTCGTCTGTGAGTCAAGGTGCTGATGGCCTTCAAATGCTAAACGCGGGGAATACTTCTTTGAAATGTTGTAGATCTGTACTTCCCTTTTCTCTGGCTCCATTCTTCGCTTAAATTGCTCATATAACTTGCAAGTAACCATCTGCCAGTTGAGTTCTTACGCAAGGATGATATCTCATAGGTGAGGGCTGGAGACACCTAAGGCGAGGGAAGTACCAAGTTAATAGACAAGGATGAAGGTGTTCCCAAATGCATATACTATCCTTTCCAGGTAGAGCCTTGTGGGATCCTTGCTATGATCTCTGCCCGTGTAATGTCACCTTTGTCACATAGAAGAAATTGAAACCGACGCATCGAAATGCGTTCTCTTTTTTTTCTTTTTAACCTTTCCATCCATAGAAATTAGTTCAGCACGAGCTCTCGATAGAAGGTAGTCATTATCCTGTACTCTATTTTATCAGCAAAGCAAATGGTTGACGGACTGCATTTGCATGTCCTTTTTATAGTGTTCCTTATAAATTTACTTGGTTTCTTCTTTTAATCCAATCTGCTCAACGCATCGGAGCAAGTCCAGCATGTTTGAATACTATGTAGCTGAGCGATACCAATACGAATTTGCCTATGCTCTAAATTTTAAAAGTAAAGTGATGTGATTTTGTATAATCAAGTGTGCATCTTTCTTGAGATACTATGTAGAGCAACGGGCTATCATATCATTATCATACATTCAGCTATTAGCACACTCTACACTGTACTATCATGCCTTTTGGATATTTGCTGATCATGGATAATTAATCCGTGATTTCATTCACCAATGAATCACTGGACTAGAATAGACCGACTCAGGCTACTTTCCTGAGAATCCAAAGTGCAACTGACTCGAGCAGCCCCAAGGGGGCCAGAAAGAATCCACGATATGAAACGTGTTGCGTTTACAAAGTTCAATTTTTAGACCAACATGTAATCTGTCGTCAGTTCTAACTTAAAAGTACTTGGATCAGTTGCTAAATGTACGCCGTCCGTGAAGCCAAATGAAACCAAGTAAAAATGTATCATTCATTTAATGAGGTTTGAGTGGTATTACTTGCGCTGTTCAGACATTCATTTAACGAAGTTCTTTTGAGCAGGGCAACCTTGCAAATTTAAAAAATTCCATGCAAGGGTCAAAATGTAGATGTACAAATGTATCAATGTACAACGTATGAATTTTACAAAGAAATATGTTGCGAATACTGGACTAGCTAAATCGCTTGAATGATAAATAAATCTGCATAAATGTGTAATTAAGACAAGTGATGAGACAATATGATATTGAAGCTTGACTCTACTTGAAATAAAACTTGATCCTTGATAAATGAAGCTTGATTTTTTTTATTACAAGGTCTATTCCGTAAGATACTCATGGGCTCGACTTGTCCCAGTCAATTAATATGAGCTTGAGTTGAGCTCAAACTTGGGTTCTCGTTATGCTAGTGAGAAGTGTGATAGTGATGTTTCATTTAAAGGGATCGTAATCCTATCATTTGATTAGATGCATGAGCTTCTTGACTTTTTCTTGCTTGAGAATCTAGCTAAAATTTGCATGCGCCGTGCATGTGTAGTGCATGTGCCGTGCACAACTTCTAAAGTAGATAGTTGTTTTGAGAGGAGAGCATGTGTTTGACGTTCCCGACATAACGAATACTATTTTCCAGTCAAGCAACCGTTATCTTGTGAGGGTGAAGAGCTTCAATGGCTGCAAGTTAAGTTGAAGGATGATTTGTGTGAGAAGAAATTTCTCATGGTACTCTTATAGATAGTGAAAGGTTTTTTAGATGGATGAAAAGTAAAGGGAATATCTTGAGATTAGAATGGAATTACTTTGATGAGTTATTAGTATCCATATCCTTTTATCAACAATCAAGTATTAACGCATAGAAATTTTCAAAGCACGACCTTTTGAATAACCTAGCAAAGTCAATTGTGGATGCGACATCCCTTACCTCTAAGGAGTCTCAATTGTTGGGCAATGAAGATGATACCTCTCTTGAAGAGAAAAGCTCATTATACATCATTGATCTTACCTCTATTTGTTACATCAAAAAGCTTGAGAGGATTTGTTGGAATGAAGGTACTAAGAAGTTTATTGAATTTTATATAGGAAGATTCCATATTTCCATCAAGGTGATGCATGACTTGCAGTGTTCTTGTTATCTCATTGTTCCATAGTAGAGGTACCAAATCATTTTGGTGAGCTAAAATATTTTTGATTATTTAATATACCGTACCCTAATAACAAAAGGCTATGTGGGTTGGTGCCCTGTGCAAATTATGGTTGAGCACATAACCCCTCTTTTCACAATAGTCACAGTAAAGCAAATATCAAACGAGTTCAGTTGGTAAAGTGATTAGTTTAACTTTAAATGAATACTCAAGCGAGTTCTACTGAAAAATCCGACGAGTCCTCGAAAATTTCATTTTATACATCAATTTGGCGAACCGATCTTATACTTCTCGTATTATGCAAGGGAGAAATAGCATGTGATCAGACTCTACTGGCTAATTAATTGGAGGAATTGGATCATTGAAACCAGGAGGGGGTAAAGAGAGCTCCCGCCAATTTTGCAGGTGGTGACAATTCCCAAGAAAATGGCAAAAAGAGAGCCTCCATGAGAGACTAAATAGGGGGCTGAAGAAAAAGCTTTAATATTTACCTAACTCTGATCTCCCTATTCCTCTGAAATGCATTATTTTTTCTCTTCCTATAAAACCAAACCAAACCCACCTCTTATCTTATGAACATAATCTGTTTACTTACTAAGCTTTTCCCTTTTTGTCAGAGTGGGTGTAGCTCGGTTTCAAGCCAACCAACTTCAACCTCACATATCTAAGTCTGCTATCATTCTTTTGCATTTGGAATTTTCTCGTTCTTTGGGCTAAAAAAATGGAGGCTGTATCCTTCAATTCTCTCTCAGTTTCGCTGAATAAGCCAGCAAGAAGAGCACTGTGTAAGCATGACCAGTGCTCATTGGGCAAGAAGAAGAGTCTAACGTGCTGCCAAGGCAGCAGCAGTGCGATCAAGTCCACCGTTCTGAAGGAGAGATCTGCGTCCGTTTGCACCAACCAAAGTAGTGCTCTGATAGATGCAGGAAGCTTGGTTACGTCTCCAAATGGGAACAGTCAGGCAGAGATTTGTGCGAATGATTCGGCGCCTTATGCTGAGCACTCCCACTCTTTGGTGGAGATGGATGACGGCATTGGAATTGTCAGATTTTTTAGAGGGAAGAGATTTTTCATTACTGGTGCAACAGGGTTCTTGGCAAAAGGTGAAAACATGAACCTTTTTTCCAAACATATACCTCTTGTTTGTAAAGTTTCTCTGTTCCTTTTTTTTTGCTCAAAATTGTTGAGTATCTCCATTGTTAATCATTCTCAATGTACTGATGTCCAGTTCTTGTCGAGAAGATATTAAGGACTGTTCCGGATGTGGGTAAGATATTTCTCTTGATGAAAGCAAAAGACAAGGATGCTGCAATGGCGAGGCTATCAAGTGAAGTATGCCACTCCTGTTTCTGAATTGTCTAAGGTTACTGCCCACTTCTTATCAACTGTCTTTATGTCATTTACTGATGATGGAATTTTTTGCGCATGGTTGTGCACAGATAATATATTCAGAGCTCTTCAAGAGTCTCCAACAAACTTACGGAAAATCTTATGAAGCTTTCATGCTGAGCAAGCTAATTCCTGTGGTTGGAGATGTTTCTGAATCGAATCTTGGGTTAGGAGATGAGTTGGTTGACTTCATTGCAAATGAAGTAGATATCATTGTAAATTCAGCTGCAAATACCAAATTCGATGAGAGGCATGTGATTTCTCTTTTTCCTCCCCTTAATCTTGGTTACATGGATCCACTGATAATGTCATCTACGGGCAAACTTTTCTGCTTGGCTGAAAAAAGAGGGATAGGAAAAGCTATGTATGGTGAACTTCTCCATATAAAGCACCGTTGAAATGATCCATTTCTATATAATCCTACAGGTACGATGTTGCTATCAACATTAACACCAAAGGACCGTACCATCTCATGAGCTTTGCAAAGAGATGCAGCCAATTAAAAGTCTTCTTGCAAGTTTCTACAGGTAAATAACGTCAGGACGACTTTCTTGGTGTAACAGTTATGGCCTAAGCATTTTCTGAACATCTTTAACGTGTATCTAAGTAGTTGATTGCTATCTTTTTGGTTTATAGCATATGTCAATGGACAAAGGCAAGGGAAGATTATGGAAAAGCCATTCTGCATGGGAGATAGCATAGTCAGAGAAAGTTACAGTGCTGAACCACCAACGTCTCTTCCTCAATTGGATGTGGAAAGTGAAATTCATCTGGCTCTGGAGTCAAAAAAGGCTTTGGAAGATCACGCAGTGGCTCAAAAGATGAAAGAATTGGGTCTGAACAGGTGATTGATAATTTATCTTTGGCTTGCTACTTAACTCTTTCGCACTCGATTTTTGCATCACAGATAGTTATCATTGAAAAATGATTGCTTTAGGACTAGGAATCCGAATGACATTCTTATTGATTTATGACAATGGCTAAAATCAGGGCAAAGAAGTTCGGATGGCAAGATACTTACGTGTTCACGAAAGCTATGGGAGAGATGCTCATTGACGACATGAGAGGAGAGGTTCCAGTCATCATAATCAGACCTAGTGTCATTGAGAGTACTATAAAGGAGCCATTTCCAGGATGGATGGAAGGAAATAGGTGCTTCATCATCTATTCAGATTATGGACTGTTCTATCGATGCCATATTCAGAAAAAGAAATAGCTAATCTTTGTTTTTAATTTTCAGGATGATGGATCCCATTATCTTGTACTATGGGAAAGGACAGCTCACTGGATTTCTCGTCGACCCAAATGGAGTAATCGATGTCGTAAGCAATAGTACCTCTTTGATGATCTCTCCAGGACTCCTAAAACTGTTTTACATTCAAAATGGCAAAAAAAAAATGGTCGTCTGTTCACATGATACAGCCATTGCACTATGCTAAGAAAAAGTTTGTGTTAACAAGAGCTTATATGATTTGGTTTAAAAAGGTCAAGGCCAAAAACTGCCACGCAAGAACTGCCGAAAATGCTAGCTTCTTCACTTATTAGAAAATGGTACTTGCGTTTGACATACTATTAGTTGAAACATTAACAAGGGATGTCTACCATTCTTGAGGGTCTTGCAGAAATCATCCTCGAAAAACTTAACTAAATCAGTCTAATTGGCCAACCTGTGATGTTTCTGCTACTGATTTTTTAGGTACCGGCCGATATCGTCGTCAATGCTACCTTAGCAGCCATTGCAAGACATGGAATGGCCGGAAAGTCAGGAGTTAACATTTATCAGATCGCTTCGTCGGTCGTAAACCCACTAGTTTTCCAAGACTTGGCTAGACTGCTCTATGAGCACTACAACACTTCGCCATGCTTCGACTCAAAAGGTAGACCAATCCTCGTCCCATCGATGAAGCTATTCACTTCCATGGATGAATTTTCAGCTTATCTTAGTGGAGATGCTAGTCAGATAAGCGGGTTGAGAGCCATGACCTCAGACGCAAAGCTGTCCAAAAAACTTGAAATTGTTTGTCGTAGATCTGTGGAGCAAGCAAAGAAATTGGCCAACATATATGAGCCCTACGCATTCTACCGCGGAAGGTTAGTAAACTTTGCATTTATATTTCTCACAGTTATATTAATCAGTGATGAAATCAACTACATGTTGGTCAAGGACAGAACGGACAATTCACAAATTTGCCAGCTCAACCCTGCATTTCGTTCCACTATTTTCCCCTGATGTGCAGAAAAAGAAACTTCTATCTTATCTAAGAGAATGCACTAAACTTAAACACGGATTTCACTTCTACCTTAAAAATCCCAGGTTCGACAACAGCAACACTGAGCGACTGATGGAAAGAATGTCCGAGGAAGAGAAGAGGAGATTCGGGTTTGATGTTGGGAGCATTGACTGGAAAGATTATATCATTAACGTCCATATCCCGGGTCTGAGATGGCATGTGATGAAAGAGAGAAGGACATTTACTTAGAAGGAACAACACACTAGGTTCTATAACAGTATGTAGTGTAATAAAATGGGTGTCAATGGCATCTGGAAAACAAGTGAAGACAACAAGTAGTCAATTTTTACCATTGCTACTATAGTCCATCCGTTAACAGGCACTCATGTGGCCATTATTAAGTACTTCTACTAAGATCACTCGATTATGTTTCATAATAACAAATGATTGATTGTGTTTATGAAGGTATTGATTTGGTGATTGGCTACTGAAAAGAATCATATCAAACCTATACCCATAGTCATATCTGATGATCTCCTGTTCTTTGCAATAAGCACAATGACATCGAAAGAACAGCAGAAACAGAACTGCACAAGGGAGACTTCACTAAATTTAAGTAGCTTCGAAGGCTTTTAGTTTTACTGAAGTTGTATGCAATGCCTAGACTTTCACGCAAACTGAAAAATAAAAGAATAGCAGCAGAATCTATCGCTAATGCATGCGAGGGAATAGGAAAAATCTCATCTCCTGCTTTGCCAAAACTTCATATCAGAAATCCTTCTAGTCTCCAGATAAACACCGAGGGCAGTCACACCTGAAGCCAAACCCTTGGGACAGAAGACTTTGCCGTGCATCCCAATCAAGACTTGCATCAATATAGCAAATCCTAAGTTCTTCGCCTGCAAAATACGCTTTTAAGATTGCAACACAGAATTGACCTTTGCTAAAGAAGAACCAGACTGGGCAACGTAACAACAGTCAGCTGGATAACTAGCCTGTTATTTCCTGTATAATCATTGTCATAATTTTCTTCTGCACAAATTATACTGAATTATAATGGACGAAGCCAACAGCCTGACACATGACCACAATGGACAGTCTGGTCTCGAGCTCCATCATGAGACCCATAAAACTATACTTACTGATCCATTCATCTCAAGAATTATATAGCAGGTACCTGAGTGTATTCCATGATTTTCTACACCATCATTATGTCCTCCCCATCAGTTCAGACTATCCATCACATAGTCTAGCCTACTTGTCCTTGCAAATTGCCAAATTGCAAATCGAATGCTTTCTGGACTAAATGCCCAGACTCACAAATGGCCCACATGCCAAAGGAGCTAATGAATTTGGACACTATATGGATACTGTCTCAGGCTCTCAGCATCTTAACACTCGACGAAAATACGAAATACCCCTTTTTCATGCATTGTACAAGATAACTTGGCAGTGCATGGCCTGCACTTTCAGAAACTGACAGCCCAAGGGAAAGCTACTAACTGCTAGAGCAATGGAACAATCTCCACCAATAACTTACTAATTACAAACGATGCCAGTTGAAACTAAGATTCTATATGGACTAAGACGAGAATGTCCTACAATTGAGCGATAAGCAAAAAAATGCTATATACTAAAGTAATGCTGCATAAATTTACTGTAAATGAGACATACCTGGCTCAATATCTCGAAGAGCCTTCAATTTTGCAACTGCATCTTCTAACCATATAATATGCGTATTAGGATCTGCAAGGAAAACAGTACAATACTTCTAAACAGCTGAATAAGAACAGATGCCAAAAAAAGTTCAGTCTCTTCTTTCATCAGTCTTCCGAGGTGCACATAAATCATTTTTTCTTCCTTAGTAGCATGCAATTTAATTTTTCAAAATTGGCAAAACTTTATCCTAGAAATCTGCAGTTTCTAATTCAAAAATCAGACTGAAAACACACTTTCTTTCACAGGAACAGCTGATCAAAAAGCAGAGGCCAAAAAAAGCTCAACCACTTCTCTCATGATTCTGCCAAGGTACATGTATAACGTTTTTTCCCAAGTAGCATGTAGATTAATCTTTTAAATTATCAAATTTTTATACTAAAACTCTACATTTGCTAATTCAAGTCATACTAAATATACACTCTCTCTCACAGGAGGAACAGTCTGGTCTTAAGCTCAATCACTTCCCTCCCTCCCTCCCTCCCTCCCTCCCTATCTCTCTCTCAAGTTTGTGCCGCACCGCTGCAACAATCATCAGGAATAGGAGCAGGGAAATACCACAGTCATGATTGTAGAATGAAGGAAGCATGTAAACCGCATTTCCAACAGCAGCTTCAGCTTCTACAGATGCCACAGCCATTGAAAGCAAATCCTCAAATGATCCTCCAACCACCTCTACACGGAATGCATTGATACGAATCCGTGCAAGCAGCGTAGTGTACCATTGCTTAGTCAGAACTAGAAATGTCAAAGACGATCATTCTCATAAGAATGACAAAGGGCAGGATACAAAACAAAGAAGGAAAATGAAAATCAGTGTTGCATGAAGGATACATGCTATCTGCTCATCCTTCAAATGAGCATTTGTGAAGGCACACTTCAGCAATCCGAACCCTTCCTCCATCTAATCACATTAATTTGGAAGGTCAAAGGAAGTCCAACAAGATTTCCTGCTAATTGTTAGTCTATTCATTCTATACATAAGCATTGAGACTATAAAAAGTGAGTCTTCTGTATTGTTCTTGTAACTATCTTGTAACACAAATAAAGATACATTCTGCAGCATCTCTAAATGTGATAAATTCTTTTTTCAAATGTTGAAGACAATTTCCAAAATGGATCTTAAAAAGTTTCCAATTTGCACCTTACAAATTTATAAAGGAAAGCACATCATGCTTTACATGGAAAAAGTAATGCTGCACATAGCCTTCCTGAGAACCAAAACAGCACCAAACAAATTTAAAGAGGAGCACTCAGTTGTCCAGGGCTAAGGCTTTTCATTTAAGGAGATGCATCAACAATATGATAAAAGGCTCCAGTGCTGCTAATTCAGTCCCAAATATTCTTAGCACAATAAGAAAAATCAGTGTGGAAGACAAAACATTATAACAGTTCAATAAAACTTTTATAATAAGCCACACATCCAGAGACTTGAATTTTTAGATTAAAAAAAGTCGGCTACAAGGTTCTCACCTCAGATATCATCTCAGGAGACAAATAAGCAGGTTGAAGTATGTCAAGACAGTCGCTGGATGTTGCGCCTGATATAACCATACAAGCTAGCCGTTTTACCAGGAGGGGATATTTCAAACCTTGGGCGCTTTGCAGAGAGATAAATGAAATTACACATCAAGATGATGGAAACCCCTTAAGAACTCGAGCTTTTCATCACAATATAATAACCGCCAATTTAACTATTAAATGCTCTTCTCTGAAAGTACAGTTTTTCAACTCATGCAAAACATAAAAACTGGTGCTTTGATGGTCTTTGCTTGCTTTCAAAATTCATAGAGAAGAAGGAAAACATCCATACTTTTGTTAAGAGGTTGGACTGTAAACCAAGCTTGACCAAAAATAAAGCAACTCTAATTGGGAAAAGGCCATCGAAGCTTTGACAGATCAGACTTAAATCTGTCGTGCTTCTTTTATAAAAGCTTAAACGAGACCTTTGCATGGTCACTTTTGCTAGATATAGGCAATTACTTTTATGAATCCTATGAGAACCTGCATAGGGTCCCAGGAAAAGCACCTGGGTTGATAAGATTTCTAAACTGTAGTTAGTTCTCTTCTGTCAGCAAAAAGAGACTAACCAACAATCATGAAAGATTGACACATGACTTGCATATGTAACCTCAGAAGCGTATGCAGTCAAAACAAGTGAAATTCAATCAGGCTGCAGATAGGCAGACAGAAAAGGAACAAAAGATTCTCGTGGTGGCTTTATCTGTTGCCTAGTTGCAGCCACATGTAGTCCAGCGTGAGTCGCCATAACCAGCTGGTGATGGAATCTACTTCCGGAAGCAAACAACCGTAACAAGACTAGAGATACTTCATACCAACAATAGTCATCGTGGAGCGACCAGTCTACCCTTGTCTCGACTTCATAAAATGCCTGCGCACCAATATCGAATACGATATCACGTAAGATATATCGAAGCAACAAAACGTTAGATAAGTTCAAAATTCAAATCCGTTCCTTTGTAAGTGAACCGCAGCTTGCTATAAGGACAGTAAGACAATATATTAGGATTAACGTTACAACCATCTAAGTATCCAAAGTCTCTCCACTCGCCAGTTCACACAGTCACTGGCCGTCCAATACGTCAAGGCAAAACTACAAACAGCTCGTGCGCGATCTCTCAAACAGGCGAACTTACATTTGCCTCGACGAATCGACTGTACGCACAACCAAAAAGCTTAAGCAGTCCCTACCTTGGAGCGCGCTCTGCAGCCATCGCTACAGAACGACGCCGCACGAGCCGGAGAGCCCGCGCCGTCTAGCTTCCTGAGGCAGAAGTAGCAGACGGCGTGGAGGGAGTGGAGCGAAGGGTGGGACACGACCGGTTCGGCCGTGTGGATGAGCTCGCCGGACCCGATCCTCCGGGTCGCGAAGACGCCCCGGCCGGCCGACTCCGTGAGCGCGACCTGTATCGGAGGCGGCCCGCCGGGTCGGGCCGGGCCGGGAGCGCTAAGCGAGTCCGGGGATGCGGTGGAGAGGAAGGCGTGCCGGAGGAGCGCGCTCGGACCGCGCAGCTTGCGCGAGTACGCACTGCGGCCATAACGCGACAGCAGCGACATTTTTCTGGCGACGCGAGCGGAGACGGAGACGGAGTCTGCTCGCTCGCCGACGTCGTTCAGGTCGTTGAACCGCCTAACACTTCTTGAGAATTTGGTCCTGTTTGATTAAACTTTTCTAAAGGTGAGAAAAATATAAAGTTTTTGGCAAGTATTTTTGAGATCTCATGAGCCAAATATTAGTATTGAAAAAGCTGAAAATTTTCAAGAAATTTTGTGATGTTCGAATATATTTTCTCATAGTAACTTTTTTAGTCTTCATATGCCATTAATTTATCCCATAGGCTTTTTGATCAATGAGATCCTAATGCAAAGCACACTTGCCAAATCAAATCTTCCCGTCAGACCAACCATATAAGTCTAAATTTCCGAAGATTGAATGATGTGAGTTATATGGTAGGAAATGGTTGATACCATGAATGAACCTAGACTTAGAACCAGGGAAGACTTAGTCAATTTTCTGCAGGTATGCCTTCCCACAGTGGGCGAACAACTCCCGTTTAAGCCCTTCAGGGATAGCCTTTTAGCAAAAAACCACTCAGCCCTTTGGTTCAGAGCCTAAAGACACTCAGAGATGCCAGGATGGTGTTGTTTCTAATCTACCAGAACTGCATTTCTCAGAGGATCCTACCAGGCTGGAGAAGAAGAGGAGTTTAGAAAGCCATAGAGAGGTTTTGCACAAAACACTTACTTTACTTCAGGGAACTCTGCCCAACATACAACACCCTCCTTGCCTTATATAGACAATAAGAGGTCACACCCAAACAAGAACCAAGCTCACGGGTCTGAATACAAACAGAGGCTCCGGAAACTTCCAGAAGGGAATTATTCTCATACTATGAACAGTAACTGTACTGTGAACAGTACTTTCCCTAGCCTAGTGCTACAGTAAAAGTGAACAGTAACTTGCTACAGTGGAACTGTACGGACAACGGTCTTTCAGCGGTCTCATCCGTCATGAGCATTGTAGTCATAATCCGAGTCATCTGAGCTGTGCATTGTTGCGAAAAGATGCTCTTCATATTTCTGTTCAAGGGCTTCAAGATCATTTGGTGAGAGGATCTGATTTTGTTGACGTGATGAGGATGCTTCCTCATGTGCCCAGTGTGATGCTTCTTCTTGGTTCCAGTTTGTATTGTCATCTTCTATGGTGTTGGCAGGAATGCTTGGCTAAGGCCAGTTGGATGGTTGAGCATAATGAGATATGTCCATGTTTTGGGATAAGGACAAAGGTCCTTGGTTATAGGGATCTTGGAAAAGAGGACCTCCCCATCTAGCATAGGGGTCCTGCGTTGACTGAACAATATCATCTGCTTCTGTCATATCATGTTCTTGTGATGACGAGGCTTGTCTGAAATCTTCGAGTGCTTGCTTGGCTTCTGGTGCTAGATCATAATGATCCCACATGATCCCATGCAGTGGGTCCATTATAATTCCAGATATCTCCAGGGATGGTCTTGTTTTCTTGGCAGAGGATTCTTTGGAGGTCTTTGTACTCGTGTTCACAGTATTTAACAGGTCTTGGATAAGACTTGTGAATCCGGGCTTCTCTGCTGTCCAAGTGGGGTTTATAGGAGGTAGTTCCTATTTCCTGTGGGGCATGGATAATGCTGCCATTATTTCTGGAGAAATGCCATGGACATCGGAAAAATAAGATGGTGTGAACTTCATGATTTGGTGTCATGGTTCTTAGTTCTTTCTCCAAAAATTGTTTCCAATAAGTAGGAGAATAGAACCAATTGAGAAAGTCTAAAAGATTTTTGTCACTTTCTCTTTGAACAGTTTTCCCAAGTAAGAATATCCTGGTGAGATTGGCAATGAATCTTCTGGTTGGAATTTCAATGGCTATTAAGTACTTATTGGTTAAGTACCATAATAACATCTTGAGTTGGTCAGGGAAATCATCTTCCTTCCAGATGAGAGGATGTATGAATGGATAATTCGAATTTGACCCAAAAGGATAGAGAATCGATCCTCCATTGAACCTGAACAGGTCTGCATGACATTGCCACATAAGATTTCCAAGATTTTCAGAGAGACTGTCATTCTGGATTTGTTCAATGATCTCCTGGGGATATTTCCAACTGGGTAAATCTTTGATCTTCTCAATCTTGTATTTTACACCATGGTTGAGCATGTGGAAGGCAGGTCTCTTGATGTACATGTTGATTTCGGCTGGTGCCTTTGGTCTTGACAGGAAATCAGCAAGGACATTCTTTTGTCCAGGAATGTGTTTGGTTTCAAAAGAATATTTTGAAAACCATTCAGCCCATCGAAGTAGTTGAGAGTTTGGGATTTGCTTCTGTTTGAACTTGGTCATTTGTGGGAAAGATGCCATGTCCAATTCTACTAGGAAATGATGGCCGATGAGATGGAATTCGAACTTCTTGATTCCATTTTTCACTGCTAAGATTTCTTTGAAGGTGGAATGATAGTGCATTTCAGCCTGCGAAAACTTTCCACTTTTGTGAGCACAAAGATGTCTCTTACCGTCAGTTTCTTCAAGCAGGATGGCTGCCCAGTATTCATCACTGGCGTCAGTTTGAAGAATTCTTTTTCCTGTTGATGGTATTTGCAATGGTGGGAGATTTTGCATGATCTCCTTAAGTTCAGCGACTGCTTTAGTCTAAGCTTTTCCCCAAGGTAGGGGATGCTTCTTTAACATTGACTAGAGTGGGATCAGCAGTTTTGCAATATTTGGAACAAAGTCCTGAGATAATTAATTATCCCAAGGAATTGCTGAACTTGCTTTGTCGTGAGGTTATTTTCTGAGAACTTCAATAATTCCTTAGCAATATGTGGCCCTGGATAGTATGTACCTTTGTTGAGGTGCATACCCAGAAATTCAATTTCTGTCTGGGCAATATTCATCTTTCTTTGAGAGAGCATAATGCCATGCTTTCTCACGATTTCTACAAACTGCTCAAGAAGTTGACAATGTGACTGCTCATCAGGGCTGTAGAGTATAATGTCGTCAATGTAGATTGCTACACTTGACAAGATTGATTGGAAGATTCGACACATGGCCTTTTGGAATAGGGATGGTGCTACCTTTAGGCCAAAAGGAAGAACTTTCCACTGGAAGTGTTGGTTTGGAATACAGAATCCTGTTTTGGATCTATATTCAGGATGGATGCCCAATTGCCAAAATCCGGCTTTGAGGTCGAATTTGGAATAGATGTGGGCTTTGGTTAGACCAGTAAAGAGAGAGTTTCTGGAGGGCAAAGGGAACTTGTCATCTTGGAGGAAAAGGTTAAGGGGTTGATAATTGATCACCAATCTCATTTTTCCTCTATTTTGCTCAGCGCGCTTATTGACATAAAAGGCTTCACAAGCCCATTGGGAGTTGGAGATTTCAATAAGGCCTTGTTGCAGTAGTTCTGAGCATTCCCTTTGAGCCAAAGCCTGGTGTTCCGGCTTCATTCCCATGTGACTTGCCTTAGTTGGATTGATGTCTTCATTTTTTTTTAAAGGAAGGCGAACAAAGAACTCGGGATTTTCCCATAAGGGATGAGAACATTTCTGAGCAAATTCAGAATGAGACTCTGAACAAGATTCTAACAGCTTTTGCATGATTGGGTCTAATAGACTCATTTGAATGGAAAAGAGTCTCTAAATATTGACAAACTCAGAGAATTGGTCCTTATACCGAAGACCTTTTCCAGGAATGATACGAAGTTGAGAAATCTGAGTCATAATATCCCACCCAATTATCAAATCTTTATTGGGGAGATTGGATCCAAAGATTTTTGTGGTTATGGAACACTGGGGGAAAAACTGGACAGTTACAGGAGTAGTTCTGACATTTGTGGAGAAAGTATCTCCAGAGGCTGAGTTGAAATATCGGACATAGGAAGTCCAATATTCTTCAGGCAGAACTTTAGTATCCAAAATGGAACAACTTGCTCTGGTATCGATGAGTGCAATAACAGTGATTGGCTTGGCAAATTTCGAGGTGAGGCTTTTGACAGGGAAATGGGGACAATGGGTTTGACTTGAAAATATGTCAGGAGTTTGTTCTGAAGATGTAGGGGATATATGGAAAATATCTTCAGAATCTGAATCTGAATCATCTTCACTGGAAGTTTGGTAAGAAGGAATGACACAAAGAGTTTGTTCTGATGGTTCTTCATCAGCAGAGAATAAAGATTCAATATCGTCATTCTCAAAAGAAATTCCAGTTTCACTTTCAATGTGGTGGATGAGACGATTCTGACATTTTCTTGCTTGAGGACAGTTTTTGGCAAAGTGTCCTTTCTGATTACAGATGTAGCAACGATTTGATTTCTTGTGGCCTGTGTGATCTTTACTTTTGCGGAGGTATCGCCATTTCTTCTTTTTTCGGAAAGTCTTGGATCCATGCTTGGATTTCTTCATCCAGAACTTCTTGAAGTGTTTCTTTTTCTTAGAGAACTTTCCACAAGTTCCATCACAGTCTTTCTTGGAGCATTTGATTTTTAATTTCTAGCGAGAGCGGGCTTTCTCGAGACCTTTGTCATCTGTGATGTAGGTGCGAACCATTTGGCGCTTTAGGCACAATTCTTCAAGGCATAGATGGATTTCTTGTTGTATTTCTCCCAGGGGAACATCATGTATGCGTGTTTGTCTTCTGAAGAAAACTCTTTCAACCATCTGGGATAGTTCTTTAGGGATGGAGGATAGGAAAACATACTTCAAATTTGAATCAGCTCCAATCTGGTAAAAAAGCTTAAGCATTTCTCGATAATGCTTATCCAGATAATTTTTCTGGAGAGAGCAACATTTTCTTTCAAAGAACTCTCTTCTTTTCATTTCTACAAGGTCACCAGGCTTTCCTACAAAGAAGTGATATAGGAGAGTAATGGCATGGCTAAAATCAGGTGACATAAGGAAGTGAATCTGGTCTTGTTCTGACACTGATTTCCACCAAAATTTGAGGCTTCATGTGAACCTCGTGACAAAATTGTAAAGGACAACTTTCATGTCATGGTTGGTGATGGACTGGGTGGTTAACCAAGCATGAAATTCTTCAAGTCTTTTTGGCCATTTATGATAAGGAATATCATCGAGGGTGAAAAACTGTTTTGATGCCATGGACACATTCTGTCCAGGATTGTTTATGTTAACAACCTCTGGCTCAGAATAGTTTGATTCCATATCCTCATCAGCCATGAATATTGATGAAATTACTGGCTCAATAGGAGGGGGATCAGTAGCAGGAATTGAGAAAGATGAAGAGGATGACAGGGATACTGAGTCTGATTCAGTATCAGAGTTGTCAGGAAGAGTTTGTTCTGCTGGGAATAGAATCTGATTATCTGTAATGACTGAAATAGCAGGATCAGACTGTTCCTGAGTACCCAAATCCTTTAGGAAAGATTCTAACGGATTTGATAGCATCATCTGATCTGGCCTTTCTTTTATGACTAGCGAGCATGATTCTGCTGGCTCCTTTTCTTTTCCTTTATCCTTTCGTAGATTCTTGAGACGAGTTCGCATTTCTGCTACATCTGGTTCCTTTCTGAAAGGATCTTCTGGGATGTTAGCAAAAATGGACTTCTGGGGTTGTGGAGGTAAGTACCCAGTTCTTACTGGAGATGCAAGTGGATCAAAAGGTCTGAACCTTCCTTCTTCAAGGAGTTGGATTTGTCTCTTGAGTTTTTCTATCTCCGGCTTTGGGCTCTCTAGATGATGATATCCGAAATGTTGTCCTGATTCCAAGGCATTCAGCCTCTTTTGGAATTCAGAGATCATCTTCTTGGTGCTTTCATCATATTTTCGGAGATCTTGTTGCACATTTCCGATCTTGGAATCAATTGCTTTGAAAGCATTGTTTTGTGCTAACAGAGTCTCTGATTGCCAATTTAAAACAGCTTCAACAGTAGGAGTTTTACTGTGTCTCCCTTGTTCATCCACATCAGTGGGAGTGGGTATTTTAGGAGTATGGCGGTATCTTCCTTGTGGGTCAATGAATTCTTCCGGAGCCGGGAACGAGAGTTTGGAACCTTCTCGGACAAGGGGAGGAAAATCTGTTTCATGGAACATGGCTATGGAAGAAGTGGATGGTATTTCTGTTGGAGTCTCGAGTGGGTAAGAATGCTTCTTAGCCCATTTTAGGATTGGCTTATAGAACGGGGAGAGAGCTGGCTTTTTCTGAGGAGGAGATGGTGGGTGAGTTGGTGATACTGAAGGTGGAGCAATAAGCTCTGGTGGTGGAGGTGGTGCATAAGAAACCATGAACTAGTATTTATCACATTCACCAAGAGTATCAACGGATGAATCTCCGTTTAAGTACCTTTGATATACGGGATCTTTTCTTTTCTTTCTCCGAGGTGGAGGCTTATCATATGGGTTTACCTCGTCAGGAGAATTTATGCAGTAGGAGCATTGACAAAAAGGGTCCCAAAAACAATGACCGTGTTGGTCTTTATAATAATGGACAGGATGTCCATCATTATTGACATGGCGAACAAGCTTTTTTGGATCTGGCTCGGAAATTGTCTGAGGAACACAAGGTTCGATCATGAAAAGGGTTTGGAAGATAGAAGGGCTCTCTTCCTTTTCTTTGCCAAATTTGATGGAAACAGTTCCATCTTTTTTTCGGACAAATTCAGAGTTCGAAGACTGGAAAGGCTTGTTACTTTGGTGCAGTTTTTCATAGTTCGTGATCCAAGTCTCTGGAAGGAGAGTGGCTAACTTCTCCTTAGGAATTTGCCTGGGGACATGGATACAGGAAGCTTGATCATTTTGCATGGAGATGAACAGGGCATCTTCATTTCCATTGTTGAAATTTAGATCAAGAGCATGGTTCTGCACTCGATAAACCATTTGGTAATGGAGTGTTGCAGCAACAGAGTCGGCAGTTTGAGGAGCTCCAGTGAGCTGAATCTGTACCTTCATAAAAGAAAGCAACTGCGGGTCTGAAAGAGCGATATTGAAATTAGGATACAGGGTAACAAAACGGGTATACCTTGAGGGCAGCATTTTCCTAAGCAAAGCAAAAGAGAGAGAAGTGGAATAGGAGGCCGAGTGGACATGATTGCAAGAGATGTGGATTCGTGTGACCAGCATGGCCTCCCTTTCAATTTCCCTCCTACGTGTTTTCTCTACCTGAAGTGAATCCAGAGACAGATTTTGCGCAATATATTTTGTATGTGTATCCACCCTGTTTGTCAAGTTCTTACCGGTCACGTCTCATAAACTGAATTATTTGACTTTAGACCGTGAATCAAAGTCCACGTATTATTCTTACACCAATTAATGTAAGACAATATATAGGAACATGCCTGGATCATCATCTGGTTTAATAGTTAAGTTACGCCAAACTTCATCGGTGATTTACGCACCACCCACAAGAATCTTAACCCCACTCCGCTCGAGTCCGTGAGTTATCTCTCTCGGCTGACGAGAACACCCCCATGTCCCGAAGTTGATGAACGAGACGATTCAACTCGACTGCAAGTCGAGCCAGCTCAGGCAATCATGCTCGCTAATGAGACCATCGGCCGCGCAGCCTGCTGTACACCAGTGGAGTTCGGCCGACTGGCCCGCAAAGTCCCTCCAATATTGCTTCGACGGCCCTCGCTTGAGCGCCTTGAACATGTTGCTTATGAGCCTGGCAGATTCTGCCAGTAGAGTCCACGATTCCGAAAAGTGGCCGCGGATTCTACCGCTCCACTCCAGCATTCTCATCAGCGTGTGCTTCGTCGGAGCCGTCGAAGAAGATGGTGACAAGGGCCTTGCCCTTCCGCGATGGCTTGGAGGCGGAGAGAAGCTCACACGATGCTTGGTGGAGGCTGGAATTGTTGAGGCGGGGCGTACTCGAAGTACATGGCCGGGTTGCTAGAGAAGGTGGTGACGGCGGAGGAGTGACTGCGCGAAGTCCACCGGGGACATGGATTGGCCGCTTCCCTACGTGAGATTTGTCAACTTCCTCCATCATGGGTCCGATGCTTTTGTGTATGGTTGATGCACATGCACTTAAATAGGGAAAATTGTCAAAAAAAAAATTCATAAACATATTGCACTTTTACTAATTCAATCATAAACTTTTTAATTTTGTCAATTCAGTTCTAAACATTTTCATTTCTTACCAATTGAGTCCATCTGATTAATTTTGATCGGAAAATGCTAACATAGACCGCCGGCACTAATGTGGACAAATTTATAATAATATTTTCATATTTTTTTGAATTTTTATTATTTTTCTGATTTTTTCTTTTTTACCTTTTTTTTCTCGTTTTGCCAGTAGCCGACCACTGCCCACAAGCGATGGCCGGCCTCCTGCCAAGGCTAGTCACCTGGCCTCACCTGCCACAAGTGAGGCCCAGTCGGGCTTGAATTGGTACACCAGGAAATCTAAAAATCCTAGCGATCCCATCTGAAGATCTTCAACAGGAATCACATCTCAAGAAATTTAACCCAAGAAAATTAACTAAGTAATTCACAATTAGTGGTTGTTCAAATATGTGACAAGACCTATGACCAACTCCCACATGTTTAATATATCCACCTATTTGCCTACATTCGAAAAGAGCACTTTTTCAACCTTTTAGGTTCCCCACCAAAAATTTGAAAATGGAAAAAATTGGAAAAAAAGATAACTACATATGATTCCACATCTCAAAGTTAATACTTTTCGAAAGTTCCTTAATAAATGTCAAATTGGGAAAGACGCAAGATTTGATTTTAAAGTTATAGTTCAATGTAAAAGTCACTACAAACAAACCTCTATTATAGAAGCTACTCTGTAACGAATTGCTGGTTACGCACCTTTCCAAATGGGCTAGGTTGAAAATGATATGCATCCTCACCAGGGACATGAATGATAACGCCAAGCTGTAAAGGACATCAATCAAGTCACTGTTTTTTCTTTTTTTCAAGCATAGAAAGAGCAGTAAGTCCAACATCAATGAGCAAACAATCTTATGTGACAAAAAAATTACAGATTGTTCCCCAAAATGAACCGCGACATTTTGAGCTGGTATGCCTTTTGCCAATATAGTTACAGCCACTGCCTGGTAGAATTTATGCCCACACATGCAAAAGAATAGCTGTCAGATTACTAATAAGCTTGCCCAATTATCGAAAGGGCACGCATTCCAAGATCGATTTCATAATGGATCACATTAAGGCTTTGAATTGGTAGAAGCATAACAACTGTGAAAGCATCGCTAATGGTAAGCTGCAAACTTCCAGTCTAGACTCCTTGGCACCACGACAATTTTGAAACTAACAGAAGAAAAAAGTGCAACTCACATACGATTGATCCGAAACTTAATATAAATTGTTCAATGTTAAGTATAAAGTGTAATGTTGAGAAAACATTCCCTAAGTAATTTTGATGATTAATAAAACTTAGAGATTTTGATTATGATATAAAGTATTTTTTCAGGTGGAAAGTCTAATGGAACATAATCAAACGATGTCAATTAAAATCAATATCGTGGTTTATTTTCCTTCTTTACATATTCTTTCAAATAGCTAGGAAGGAGTCAACTATTCGTGCAACGGCTAGTAGTGATTGATTGGATTCCCTACCATATGTACAAGAAGTTTCAAAAGGAAAGTCATTCTACTATTGATCGAAGATGCAACTTTCCTGGAACAACTTGTTTGAGGCGAAACATTCCTTCCAAACTTATACACTCGACTTTTGGAAATCCGAACTGCTGTATGGACAGTAGATCATTTGGGAAGCTTCACTCTCGGCGATTCTGAAACAATCGGATCTTTTTCAACCAGATCCAGGCCAATAGGTAGATTGGCTGCATAATCCTCCTGGAGATATGTACAATGGTTAGCTTGGATTATGAGGAGTATAAGAAAAGATTTCGATGCTGAAGGATTTAGAATTTGCATTCACAAGGATTGAAGCTTTAAATTCCAAAGTTTGAAGGACATTTTGTGATTTTATATATTCATCTCTATAAGTGAGATTGTGTAACCCTTTAGAGGCTAAGATTGGTGAGGAGTGGTACACACAAACCTGAGTGTTCTTAGCTCAGTATTTGTAACCTTTGATCAGTTCTTATAAGTGGATTCTAACATATACGCTGTAGCATGGGAGTGTTGGAATATAATACGTGGAAACGACAGAATCTTGCAATTTACGTCAATGCAAAATCACCAGAAAAATAAACGAGAAATAATAAGGACACCAAAAATTTACGTGGTTCGGTTCAAGTATCAGTACCTATGTCTACGGGAAGAGCCAGTAGCAATAATCCACTATAATCAAAGAATCAGAGTTTACAATTACTCACACGTTCGAGTGTTTCCCACATCTAAATTTAACCTCAAACTCAAAGTGTTTATAAATAAACAATTCACTTGAACATAAATTCACTGCACAAAATTACAGCGTATTCAAGCTTAAAGTAAAACACTTTACATATGCTGAAACGAAGAACTCGTATGCTTCTTCTCTTTTCGTGCATGGCTCTCTTTAGCTTGTCTTGTGGCTTCTACTGCGGCTTGTATGTGCGGCTACCACTTGCAGAAAGAAAAGGAAACCTAGGCATGTGTGTGCCCAAAATCAAAAGTTTGACCATAGGCCCCACTTCTCTTTCCTTCTTTAAAAGAGGGATTCGAACACTGCATGATGGGGAAGAAAAACTTCCTTTTTCTTCTCTTTTCTTTTATCTCCCTTAAAGATAAATAGATAATAAAATATATCGTGTGCCCCTTTTTTTTGTCTTCTAGTGACAAAACATATCCTCATTGTTTTGTTTCTTATTTTGCACGTCCGAAAGAAAATCCAATAAGAAGAAAATTTTCTTCATCCGATTTGTAATCTGCTTGGGAAAATCTTCCTTTCTAAAATTCGGTTTAACAAATTGTTATTCAAACTCAAACTCGAGACATTAATTTAATAATTCTTCACATCGGCTCGATGTTTGAAGCCAAGTAATAGTGCTTATCATCTATGCCGCTCTCCTAACACCTCAATGGGCGCTCACTCTCCACATATGCCAATAGAGTGCAAGCAAAGCTTGAGCTTCGCCAAAGGAACAGACTTAGTCATCATGTCTGCCAGGTTATTTGCTGTAGTAATCTTTTTGACAATAAGATTACCCTTAGCTAAGACATCTTGGATGAAGTGGTACTTGATATTGATATGTTTCGTTCGCTCGTGATAAACTAGATTATATACCAAATATATTGCACCTTGGTTATTACAGTGTATATCAACACTTTTCTGTTCTAACTCAAAATCCGAGAGCAAACTTTGTAACCATATTGTCTCCTTCACTACAAAGATTAATGACATGTACTCTGCCTCAATCGAAGATAATGCAATGTGATCCTGTAAAGATACTTTCTAGCTAACTGCACCACCTACTAGCGTAAACACGTACCCTGTTAAAGACCTACGATCATCCAAGTCATCAGTGTGATTCGAATCCACTAAATCAGTGGTCTCACTACCATTGCTATCCCTTCGATACACTATATCCACGTCTGTTGTTCTCTTCAAATATCTAAGAATCCACTCCACGGCTTCCCAATGAGCTTTACTAGGACGATTCATATAGCGACTAACCACGCTCACAGTTTGTGAAATATCAGGCCTAGTGCACATCATAGCATGCATAATACTACTCACAGCACTAGAATAAGGAACACGGGACATATGCTCCTCCTCCTCCTCGGTCTACGATGATAATTTATCTAAAAGTTTAAAGTGCTTCGCTAAAGGTGTACTTACAAACTTTGCTGACTGCATATTAAAACGTGCCATAATCTTCTCAATATATTTCTTCTGAGATAGATGTAAAACTCCTGCAGCCTTGTCACGCAAAATCTCTATACCCAAAATTTTCTTTATAGCACCTAAATCTTTCATCTCAAATTCAGCATTTAACCGCCTCTTCAGCAAATCAATATCAAACATATTCTTAGCTGCTATCAGCATATCATCAACATATAAAAGTAGATAAATCAAAAAACCATTCTTCAATCTCCTAAAATAGACACAGCTATCCATATGATTTTTTGTATAGTCTTGACTAGCCATGAAAGCATCAAAACGTTTATAACACTGCCTAGAAGACTGTTTCAGCCCATACAAAGATTTCTTCAACAAGCAAACATGATCTTTCTTACCCAAAATAGCAAATCCCTCTGGTTGCCTCATGTAAATATGTTCCTCCAACTCAATGTGAAGAAATGCAATTTTCACATCTAGCTGTTCTAACTCAAGATCCTGCAAAACAACTAACACGAGTAAAACACGAATTGAAGTATGTCTTACTACAAGAGAAAACAACTCATTGTAGTCAATGCCATCACGCTGTGTATATCCCTTCGCTAGAAGTCCCGCCTTATACCTCATTGCCTTGACACCAAGAATGCCCTCTTTTCATTTAAAAACCCATTTACTTCCGACAATCTTCTAGCTCTTAGGTACTTTGACCAGCTCACATGTTTTATTTCGATGGAGTGATTCTATCTCTTCACTCATAGCTTCTAGTCACTGCGACGACTTCAAACTAGCCATCGCCTTAAAGTGAGACGAAGACTCATCTGTCTCCACCTCGTCACCTACAGTCAATGCATAAGCAATATCTATATAATCATAACGTACCGATGATTTAATTTGCCTTCTCTGTCTATCTGCAGCTATAGTGTGCTGTGGTTGTACTGGTTGTTCACTATCACCAACTTCAGAAACTACGGCTTCATCTGCAGTCTCAACCTCTGTTACATTCGAGGTCTCCGGAGTCTCCACTTGAAGCTCCACCTCAATAATGACACCATGATCTGTCTTCTCTGCTTGTTGTGTCTCACAACTCTTCTGTTGAAGCATTGCAGTCTCGTTGAAGATCACATCTCTGCTAATTAGAAAACCGGGTGATTTGGGATCAGTGCACCACAGCCGGTAACCTTTCACCCCATGTGCATAACCTAGAAATATGCACTTCTTCGCCCTCAGCTCAATCTTACCATCACTTGCATGAGCATATGCAGGACATCCAAATATACGTAATCTAGAGTAATCAATAGGTTTCCCCGACCATACTTCCTCAGGAGTCTTTCACTCAATAGTAGATGATGGAGATTGATTAACCAAGTAACATGCCATGTTTACTGCTTCGGCTGAAAATTCCTTGCCAAGTCCTGCATGTGAAAGTATACATCGAGCTCGCTCAAGCAAAGTTTTATTCTTCCATTCTGCTACGCCATTCTGCTGTGGTGTCACAGGTATTGTGTGGTGTCTCATAATACATTCTTTATCGCAAAACTCAATAAAATCTTTACTATAGAACGCCATGCCATTATCGATTCTTAGGCACTTAGTTTGTTTATCTGACTGCTTCTCAATCAATACCTTAAATTTTTTGAACCAATCAAACATATCATATTTGTGCTTCAGAAAGTATACACATACCTTCCTCGAATAATCGTTGATAAGTGTTAGCATATATCGGGCACCTCCTTTTGAAGGAACCGAAGACTGGCCCCATACATCTGAATGAATATATTCAACTGGTCATTTGGTCAAATGAACATCTGCAGTAAACTTAACTCAATGCTGCTTCCCAAAGACGCAATGCTTACATAAGTCCAGCTTCCCTGTCTTTTGACCCTTCAACAACCCTCCTTCATTCAACATCATCCTACTTACTTCATTCATGTATCATAAACGCATACGCCATAACTGAATCAAGTTAAAGTCTAACTCACCTGATGAAATTGCAACGATTCCGGTCACGATCTCTCCTAGTAGATGATAGAGAGTATTCACTTTCTTCCCCTTCATCACTGTCATGGCACCTCGAGAGATCTTCAGTACTCCACCTTTAGCGGTGTACCTACTCCCAACGTCGTCGAGTGTCCCCAGAGAAATAAGGTTCTTCTTGAGCTCTGGTACATGCCTTACATCTGTCAATGTGCGCACCACCCCATTATGTATCCAAATCTGAATTGTCCCTATCCCACAGCCTTACAAACTACGTTATTCCCCAAAAGAACCCTATCACCATCTACAGTTTGGTAAGTAGTAAATCAGTTCTTATGAGGCGTTATATGATAAGAACACCCCAAATCTAGGACCTATTCGTCTCCTGATGAAGTAGTAGTCACACATAAAACAGCTTTTGCATCACTATTGCTTCCCTCGGCAACGTTTTCCACACTGCTTGTGGCATTCTGCCTATCAACTTTATTCCTCAGCTTTTGACAATCTCTCATAATGTGTCCCTCCTCGTGACACTCAAAGCACTTCACGCGTCCCTTGGACTTTCTATGACGTGATTTCAATTTGTTTTTACCTTTGCTGCTATTAGGCCATCGATGTTGTTTTCTATCTCAAATTATTAGTGCTTGCGCTACTCCTTGTGCCAGACCGTCATCTCGCAACTTTTTCTACCACTCTTTAAAGAATAAGGCGGACTTTACCTTTTCTAAGGTAATTGTAGTACGCCTCTGCAACAATGAATCAGTAAAGTGCTCCCATGACTTTGGTAAAGAAACTAATAACATCATGCCATATTCTTCATCATCAAGCATCTTACCGACATTCTTCAGATCCATCATGAGTTTATTAAATTCATCTAGTGGGTTCTGATAGATGTACCTTCAGTATATCTAAATTGAAACATCCTCTTCAACGTGTGCAAGCGATTGTTCAAACATTTCTTCACATAGAGTGCTTGAAGTTTTGCCTATAATGCTGAGGCATCCTTCTCATTAGCAACCTCTATTAAAACCACATTTGACAAATTTAACAAGATTGTGCTATTTGCTATTTCCATTAGCTCTACTCTCTCAGAGGCTTTTATTATAATCAGTAACTCATTTTCACTATCCAGTGCCTTGGCCAAACCTTGGGTTGTCAATAACGTTCGTATCTTGATGCTCCATAACCCAAAGTTGTTATTCCCGTTAAACTTCTCAATTTCAGATTTCCTTTTAGACATAAGTGCAATAACATAATTTCCAAATAATAATTAGACAAGCAAAAGCTTTAAATCACAATCAAGAGATCCAAACCTAGCTTTGATACCAATTGTTGAAATATAATAAGTGGAAACGACAGGATCTTGCAATTTACGTCAACGCAAAATCACTAGAGAAATAAACGAGAAATAATAAGGACACTAGAAATTTATGTGGTTCGGTCTGAGTATCGGTACCTACGTCCACGGGGAGAGCCAGAACAAATAATCCACTATAATCAAAGAATCAGAATTTACAATCGCTCACACGCTCGAATGTTTCCCACACCTAAATTTAACCCCAAACCTAATGTGTTTATAAATAAACAACTCATTTGGACATAAGCTCGCTACACAAAATTACCGCGCATTCAAGCTTAATGCCGAAACAAAGAACTCGTATGCTTCTTCTCTCTTCGTGTGTGACTCTCTTCAACTTGTCTTGCGGCTTCCACTACGGCTTGTACGTGCGGCTATCACTTGCAGAAAGAAAAAGAAAACCTAGGCGTTTGTGTGCCCAAAGTCAAAAAATTGACCTTGGGCCCCACTTCTCTTTCCTTCTTTAAAAGAGGGACATGATGAGGAAGAAAACCTTTCTTTTTCTTTCATTTTCTTTTATCTCCCTTAAAGATAAATAGATAATAAAATATATAGTGTGCCCCTTTTTTTTTGTCTTCTAGTGACAAAACATATCCTCTTTGTTTTGTTGCTTATTTCGCACGTCTGAAAGAAAATCCAATAAGAAGAAAATTTTCTTCATCCGATTTGTAATCCGCTTGGAAAAATCTTTCTCGATAAAATTCGGTTTAACAAATCGTTATCCGAATTCAACCTCGAGACATTAATTTAATAGGGAGAGTGGATGATGGCTTGCAAAAGGCGAACCATGATAATTGTTTGTGTGCAATTCTCTATCCCTAACTCATTTTATTTATTGTGATATAATTGTATATTAGTAAGATCTAATCACTTCATTAGAAGTCGTCTCGCTACAATATTTGTTTAAATTCTTTCATTTCTACATATTCACCTATTTACCCCTCTCTAGATGATAGTTATAGCCATTACAATTGGTATCAAAGCACAGTTACTCTTTATTGAAGTGTTTTATTATTTTTGAGTTTACGATCTATCTATGGCTAGCAATATTGCACTAGGTATCATGCCCCGAACCCCGAGTGCGTTAACATCCCTCAGCAGTCAATTAAAAATGCGACGTCCTAGGATGCGTTGCCGACAAATTTTTTTTATCTTTCGATTATACGCATGCGAAAGCGAATTAAATAAACACCCGGTCAGTAAACAAACAATAGGGATAGTAAAGCACAACAGATGTTGCCAATAACAACATGTTCATTTATTCACTGTTACCCCTAGGAAGTTTAATAGTATAAGCCTTTCTACGGCCACTTCCTATCGACCCTCTCAAAATCCTCAGGGATTAGGGTCAACCTACTTCACTAACGGTAGGGCCAGCCAAAAGGTGTCGCATCTCGTGCCCACCACATTCGCACTCGGCAGATTTCCACGCTACGGCCCTGAAAAATGTTAACCCACAACGAGGTGAGCTAAATCTCAGCGAGTCAAAACCCTAAATCCGGATTAGGACGCAAATTTGCCCCGGAGGTAGCCTAAACAAGCACCACAAACAAACTCACCTCGCCTTGGCACACCCCTGCAAGTTAGCACATCACATATGCCGTTATAAATACAACAAGCGAAATCAATAATCGGAACACATAATTCTCATCCTCCAAACATTTACATTGGTCCCGATTATAAAGTAAAACTGTTATGGCACGTCCCTACCATGCCTAACAATTTTGCCCCATAATCAGGCGCAAGCATCACAACCATTCAGGCATGTTCCGGTTATTACGACCCCTCGGGCCATGGCCAACACAAGAGTCGGAGGTCTTCCGACATAACCAGGCATCGTTTCGTCCCATCGGACACGGCATTATCCCGCGTATGCATACGCCTTAGGACGACATTCCAATAAGGAGCTTTGTTCCGAAATCCATCCACGAACGGCATCCCGTTGACTTGAGGGCATCCGAACTTAATCAGGCATCGTCCCACATAATCATACGCATCAGAACGGGTTCACTACCCCGCATAATCATACACATCAGGGTATTTAGGTGATCACACGAGCATACCATCAACTTTTATCTTCCAGCATTAGCCAAGAACACCAAAAACCTCTTTTCAAAAATCATTTGGAAATTCTTTTTATTTTCTTTAAAACTTTCAGAAATAAATTCATACGTGCTTCTGTACTCAAAATTAATCCGTCAAACTTTGCACGCACCTAGTTTAAAACCCCATTGCTTTATTGAGCAAATAATACTTGGCGTCCAAACCTGACACCATATTTCTGTTCTATTTCTTTGTTCAACCACCCTTTTTGGAAACAATCTTTGGTAATCCTTTTTTTTTTCTTTAAAACTTTTAGAAAGAATTTCGTAGGTGCTCTCGTACTCAAAATTAATCCGTCAAACTTCGCACGCACCTAGTTTAAAACCTCATTGTTTTATTGAGTAAATAAGTTTTGGTGTCTGAACCCGACACCTCATTTTCTATTTAATAGTCCATCGCACCAAGTTTTGTATCAAAAATTGGCACCTAACATAGAGCAATCAATTGCATAACATAGGACGTACAAGGCATCAAAATCACATATAATTCATTAGCATGCCAAAAGTCGATCAAATCACAAAATATTCATTTTCCGGCAAGCAAGACACCAAAAACAACCACAAGACCACAACCGGCCCTCACCGACAGAAACCGAGTCCACTTGCACATCTCCAAGATTAATTCCAGAAATATAACCAAACGAGTTCAGAAAATCCTAAAATTTAAATATGTTATAAAGGACACTTAAAAAAATATTTTTTATCAAGACACATTGACCTAGAACTTTCTAGAATATGAGCAGCGAATCACTCAAATCGTTATCAAAACTGTGTCCGTGTTCAGAAATTATGTTTTCCAAAACCAGCTTGGTTTGAGGTCCAAAATTTGTCCGTTTGCTCTGAAATTTAACTATGTTAAACTTCAAGATATAATAAAAAACTTTTGTGAAGAAACTCTTTCGAAAATCGAACTCTAAGAGTTGATAAAAATCCTTTAAACACCAAAAGGTCACGGGTTCCAACACAAAACGAGATTCTGCCTTGCTTGCAACAAAGCTGAAATCTTATTCTTTTAAATCCAGAAAATCTTGAGTAAAATATATGTCATAAATGAAGATGTTTAGAACATTTTTCAAGAAGGAAGCAACCTCAAAATCGTAGCACATTTTAACCCACGAAAATAGCAAACAGCGAGTGTCAAGTAAATTGCGTTTAATTAAGCTAATCTAACTTAATTAACTTAACCATGATTAATTAACCTAAGCCCGGTTAACTAACCTAACCATGGTTAACTAATCTAACCAAGGTTGATTAACACTAATCCATCTTAGCACTAATCTAACCATAATTAGCACTAACTAAACACCACCTAAGCACAATTAACGACATAATCAACGTTTAGGGAGTTAACTCACTGGATTACGATGGCAGCAGGCTCACGACGATGGCAACACGATGACGACGAAAACCCGAGACTACCGTGTCTTGCACGGAGGCCCAACAGTGGAGGAATCGGCCCTACAAAGGCTTGGCCAAGGAGGAGCTTGGCTGCTGGAAGGCTGTTCGCAGGGCTAAAGTCGCTGGTGGCGTGGCTGTGAGGTCGAGACAAGGTGGTGCTTGGCACGGGGCTGCTGGCGCTAGCGGGAGGTGCTGCTAGACGGAGCTAGCGGCAAGCTGAGCTACTGGATGTTGGGTGGATGTGCGGTGCTGAGGTGGGACGGTAGGCTGGCTAAGGAGTGGAGCTGGGCTGGCGTTGGTGGAATTCTGGTGGAGAGGCACTGTTGTGGTGTGGCCGTTCGATGGAAGTGGACGGTGGATTGGTGATGTGAAGTAGGCGTGAGTTGCTAGAGTTATGTGGTCGACAGCAGGGAAAATGGGGTGCAGAGGAGGAATGGGAAATGAACGTGAGGGAAAAACAAAAGAAATGGAGAGGAAGGTGGTCGGCTGAAGCAAAAGGGGATTCACGCATGAAAGGGGGAGCGATGGGAGAGAGAGAAAGAGGAAAATGAAAGTCAAAGCTACAACCAATAAAAAGCCTAGGGAAATATCTAAATGATAATTGCAAAACCCCTAAAGTCTTCATGCCCAAAGTCAAGGGCTCCTCCAATGAGAAATTAGCTTCAATTTCCCTCAAACAAAGCCAAAATAGGGTAGAAAAATCTCTTTTGTTCAGCCCATCTGAATTTCACCTTTGATTTTCTTTTGTCCGAAAATCGACTTTCTGCAAAATTTTTGGACTGACGAAAATTTGCTGAAAGATGAGACAACGTACAATAAATGAATCGTGACACGCTCGAACGTCTGATTCTCAAAACTAAATTCAATTTCGTGGTTAAAATCGACCGAACGCAATTTTAGTATGACCCAACCTATCTGGTAGCTTTTGGGGATTTTAGCGCCCGTGGTCGATAATTTTTTATTCATTTTTGCATCTTCGAATCGTAGACGACCCTCAGTTGTCATAAAAAATCACGAGGGTTTAATTACGTATCCCGAGTATAATATTGATAAAAAATCGGGTTATAACAGTTCGATGCGAATTTCAGAATCGTGCGGAACCACCTGCAATTCAACTACGTACTTCCGTCGAATCGACTTATATCCATTCGCTAATCAATTATAACGGTGTCGTATTGACCCTTGCCAATTATTATGGTCGAGCGATCAATTTCCAACTGAATTCTCTAGTCTATCGTGTTTATATCCCTTAACAGCATCACCTAATAGATTAGTTAACTCATGAGTGGCCAACTCAGAGTAAAATGACTATAGGCGTGTCGACGAAACAACCATTTCATATATTCGAGACATGGTCAAATTTCGGAATGTCACACTAAGTCTTATGGAAGGACAGAGTGATACCAGGCCTCCATACTTCGACGGAAAAGACTACAACATTTCGAAGAATAAGATGAAGGCGTTCATTGGATCCAAGGATCCCTTGGAGTGGGACATAATTCTAAAAGGCATAAAACCTGTAGCTTCTTTGTCCACAGAAGAAGGCAAAAAGCTAGAAACCTCAACCTTTTTCGATGTTGACATTGCCAAAAGAGAAACACTAGATGCTAAAGTTGTTTATTCTTTATATTGCGCTTTATCTCCATCTGAATGTAATCGAATTTCCTCTTGTGAATCTGCGAAAGAGATTTGGGATAGATTGCGGGTGATATACGAAGATAAACATTCTCTCCAATAGTACAAAGTCTTCAAAATGAAATCAGAAGAATCTATAATTTACATATCAACAGATTTACTAACATCATCAATGGATTGGTGTATCAAGAGCAGCCTATATTAGATCTAATGAAAATGAACAAGATTCTTCAAGGGCTGTCAAAGGGGTGGAACAATATTAAGACATCCATCCGAGAGACTTAAAAGAATATCACCTCTTTATGTGGATGAACTCATGGGAACACTCCAATTTTATAAAGAAGAACGTCTGAACGAGGATGACACCAGAGGTAAGAAAGCAGTCACTTTAAAATCTAATCTTGGCTCTGATGATTTAGATTCAAAAGAAGATGACAAGGATGATGAGGAGATTGCACTTATGGTGAAAAAGCTTCAAAGAATGACTAGAGTAGGAAGGAAGTTTGAAGGAAAGAAATCCTTCACAACATCTTAGCATAAGAGAAGCTTTAATGACAAAGAAGAAAGTAAGGATGTGGTCTATTTCTAATGCAAAAAGCGAGGACACATCAAGCCAAATTATCCTCTTCTGAAGAAAAGAAAGAACAAATATGAGAAGACAAAGAAAGCATTGAAGGCCGAAATGTGGAGTGACACTGAGTGCAAAGAAAGTGATGAAAAATATGCTAATATCTATCTTATGGCAAAATCTAGTTCGGAAGAAGAATTTGAGGTGAGTAATTTTGATATTCCAGTTGAAGTATCTAATTATATAGAATAATTACTTATTGATTACAAGGTTGGGTTTAGAAAGTTCTCAAAATTGAAGAAGGAAAATTCAAGATTGACACAACAGGATTCTTTCCAAAAAGAAAAGATTAAGTTTCTTGAAAATGATCTTTTTCAAACAAAAGAAAATCATGATTCTGTTTTAAAAGAAAATGATTTTTTGAAAAAGGAAATTTCAAATGTTGCAAAAGGATTTTCAATTAGCTCAAAAACTTTGGAACATATTTTGTCTATCCAAATCCCATATTATAACAAATCTGGGCTTGGATGTAAAAATAAAATGATTTTAGAAAATGATTTTCCAATTCGTAAAGAGAGAAAGAAGCAAAAGCCTCCAAGAATTTTTTACAAAAATCATTTTAGAAAACAGTTTGTAAAACCTGTTGGTCAAAATCTTCTTAAATATTTAATTTGTGGCAGCCGTGATCATTATGAAAATGACTGTTCAAAATGTTGGATGCCAATTCGGAGAAACTTTCTAAGCATGGCCGATCCTTCGAAGAGAGGACCCAAATAAATATGGGTGCCAAAGAAGATTTGAACTTCTCTTAATCTTTGCAGGTACCAAAGAAAAAGAGAAACAAATGGTACATCAATAGTGGTTGCTCAAGAAATATGACCGGTGATCCAAGAAAGTTCATTGAACTCACAAGATTTAATGGCGGAAGCATTTCCTTTGGAGGGAACAACAAAGGAAAGATTATTAGCAAATGAATAGTTGAGATTGGTAACCTGACTATAATAGATGTATCTCTTGTCAAAGGCTTGAACTATAATCTCATAAGCATAAGCCAATTATGTGACACTAGATACAAGATCTACTTTCAATAAGACAAATGCTCCGACACAAGCAAAGATCCGAAGCAATCATTTATCGGAAGGAGATATGGAAATATCTATCTACTGGATGTAACTATTGACGAGGTTCAATGTCTGATCTCTATAAAGGATGAATTAGATCTTTAGCACAAGAAGCTTGGACACATAAGCACCAAGCAAATTTCAAAGCTCTCCTAAGAGAAATTAGTATGAGGTTTGCCAGATCTGAAGTTTGAAAGATCTGAAGTCTGCTCAATCTGTGCCATAAGTAAACAAGTAAGAAGTTCATTCAAACCCATCAATTATGTAGTACTAATTGAGCTTTGCAGCTTCTTCATATGAATATTTTCGGCCCTACAAGAATACAAAGTCTAGGAGGTAAAAGGTACTGTTTTGTAATAGTTAATGATTATACAAGTTATATATAGGTTTTCTTTCTTGCACACAAGCATGAAGCATTTTCTCACTTTTCAAAATTTGCCAAAAAGATTCAAAGTGAAAAAGGTTATTCCATCTATTTCATTAAAATTTATCATGGGGGTGAGTTCAAAAATTAAAGCTTTCAAAACTTTTGTGATGAAAGCGGTTTTGAGCATCGATTTTCGACTCCCTATACACTTGAACAGAATGGCGTAGTAGAGAGGAAAAACAGGCCCTTGCAAGAAATGACAATAACTCTTCTTATAGAACAAAAATTGCATCACACTTTCAAGCTGAAATCGTTTTAACAGCATGTTACATCATAAATCGAGTTTTCCTCATACCTTCTTTAGGAAAAAAAAACCCCTATGAGCTTTTCAAATGTAGGAAATCAATCATTTCATATTTCAGAGTTTTTGGCTATAGATGCTTTATTTTGAGAAATGCTAATGACCAGCATGGTATGTTTAATGAAAGATTTGATGAAGGTATATTTTTGGGATATTCAACAACGGGCAAGGCTTTTAGAGTTTACAATGAAAGATCTCGTACAATGGAAGAATATATCAATGTAAAGTTCGATGAAAATCTTCAGACTCATGAAGCATCTGATGAAGCAGAGCAAATATCTTACGCAAATAAAGCACAAGAGAAAAAATAAAGGATTCAAAATCAGATGAACAACCTCAATAACAAGAGAAGATTGATATGCACGACAATGAGAAACCAACAACATCTAATGACAGATTCAACAGAAATTGGAAGCACATGTCGAGCCATCCAAAGGATCTAATTATCATAAACATTGATGGCAAGATTAGAACGAGATCAACTCTTAAAGATGCCATCAGTACTTTGGCACTCATTTAAGAGATTGAGCCAAGAAGTACTAAGGAAGCCCTATTAGATGAAAACTGGATCTAAGCAATGTAGGAGGAACTTCAACAATTTCAGATAAACGAAGTATGGGAATTGGTTCCCAGACCAAAGAACCATCTCATGATAGAAACAAAATGAGTATACAGGAACAAGCCTAATGATTAAGAAAAAGTCACAAGAAACAAAGTAAAATTGATCGCCAAAGGCTACTTGCAGGAAAAAAGAATCGACTACGACAAAACTTATGCGACAGTAGCAAGATTATAAGCGATCAAACTTTTACTTGCTTATGCGTGTTTTCATGGTTTCAGACTTTTCCAAATGGACGTGAAGAGTGCCATCTTAAATGGATACATCAAAGAGAAAGTGTTCAGAGAACAACTTCTAGGTTTTGAAGAACCAAGAATGTGTGATCACATCTACAAGCTAAAGAAGGCCCTATACGATCTATAGCAAGCCCCTTGTGCTTGGTATGAAAGGTTGATAAATTTCCTTATTCATAATGGTTTTCAGAAAGGTAATGTTGATACTACTCTTTTTATAAGAAAATAAGGTAAGAAATTTTTATTAGTGCAAATCTATGTTGATGACATTATATTTAGTTCTCCTAAAAAAAATCTCTGCAAGGATTTTGCTAAGTTAATGCAGGACGAGTGCATGATGGGAAAACTAATTTTTTCCTCGGATTGCAAATCAAGCAAATGCAAGGGATGTTCATTTTCCAGGAAAAATATACCAAAGACTTTGTGAAGAAATTTCACATAAAAAATTCGAAAAAAATGGAAGCGCCCATGTCTTCCTCTTCAAAGCTTGACAAAGATGAAAATGGTAAAAAAGTTGATCAGAAGCTGTATAGGAGCATAATTGGCTCTCTGCTTTATCTTATTGCGTCAAGACCTGATATCCTTTTTAGTGTATGCATGTCCGCTAGATTTCAATCAAACCCTGCAGAGTCTCATCTTTTTGCAGTAAAAAGGATTATTAGATACATTAACACTTACCTTCTCTAGGACTCTAGTATCCTAAGAGGTCAGAGTTTGTGTTATCTAGGTATTTTGATGTCGATTTTGCAATATATAAGATTGACAGGAAAAACACGTCTGACACTTGTCAATTGTTGGGCAACTTGCTTGTATCTTGATTCTCCAAGAAGCAATCAACAGTTGCTTTATCAATAGTTGAAGCTAAGTACATCGGGCAGCTGTTGCACCCAAATCCTCTAGATGAAACAATAATTGAAAGACTATTGCGTAGAGGACTCGAATACAACCATCAAATGCAACAATACTAGTCTTACATTCTAGGGCCAAGCACATAAAAATCAAGCACCATTTCATACGCGATCATGTCAATAATGGTGAACTAACTATTTAGTTTGTTGATTCTCAAAATCAATTGGCTGACATTTTTACAAAACCTCTCGACAATAAAGTCTTTGATTTTATTCAAGATAAACTGGGCATTATTAATCCATTTGCTCCAAGTATCTAAGACAGGGTACATCAGATGATCAACTATTGCAATTTCAAAATTTGGTGATAAGAATATCCTTGAAAATATACCAGGTATGATTTATTTTTTCTTTATTTTATTTTTTTTTTGGAATTCGTTTTATCTTCTTTTTCAAAAACCATTTTACAGTTTTTTCTTTCCTAAAAAGTCAGATCCTCTTTAAATCTCTTTAATTTTTTTTTCCAAAAAAGTCATGTCATTTCATCTTCTTCAAAAAGAAAATCTCTTTCTTCTTCCCTCTTCCAAACATCCAAGAACCTTCTCTCTGCAAAATCCTTCCGAAAATGTTTTTCCTTTGCAAAAAGTTCAGAACTTTTCTTCATTTTCGAAATCTTGGCCCCTAAAACTACTCCTAAGTTGAAGCCTAGACCTTCTAGTTCATAGAGGTCGAATTGCATCGCGAGACTACATTCTAGAGTTAGAGGGAGTCTTGAATTTTTCGACTTGTCTGACTCTTGTGATAGTGTTGGAGGTACGCTTGATAAGGAAACTTCTTCGGACTATTCTTAGTTAAGATTGACGATTGCTACTCTCAAGGCTTTAGGAGACAGTGAAGATGTTATTTCTCAGTTGTTGACTAAGTGTGGTTTTGATAGTGAAGATGCATTAGACCTAATGTTCGTTAATTTCATCAGTAGCATGCCTCCCACTAGTGATGGTGATTCGGGTTTTGTTAGGTCTAGAAAAGGGAAAAAGAGAGTGGCTGAAACGTCTGCCACTAAGAGAAGAACAGAGGATGAGGGTTGAAGAGGTGATAACGATGGAAAACTGTATGCCAGCTTTATGAGGAGAATCATTGAATATATAACTGATGCAAATCATGCAGATAAACTGACTAAACCTGAAGAGCATCAGCAACACTTCAGATCTTTGATGAACAGGGGCATAATTAAATTGAGGACTGTTGATTTTGAGTTTTTCGAGTCGAATGGCATTCATCTCGAGCAATTGTTTGATGATAGACTCCTGACTAATCTCTGTGTTATTGAATATCCTACATCTCTTGTTTTGACTGTATATTTCTATTCAACACTTTTGTTTTACTCAATAAATACTATTATGTTTACAGTGTTTGATAAGCCATATTTGATTCTAGCATGTGGGGTGTGGGTATTCAGAATTTGAAACTATAGATGTTGATCCTAATGTGGCTTATATATAACTCTCTGGAATTTCTGATTTTATCAGAAATGACAAATCCCATGTTTCCCATCATTTTTTTCATTTGAGACAAATTATGCTCCATAAGATTATTATCCTATGTAGCATTCATAGGCATTGAACGGGGTCACATGTATAGAACAGTTTTGAAGAACAATGGGCAATTACTCTACGATTCTTTAATTGTCACGTTCCGATCCTCCGAGCACATGTTCATCCTTCTGCGGTTGATTAATAGCGACGTCCTAGGACACATCGCCGACCCATTCATTTTAATGCACATGCGGAAGCAATTAAATAATCCTCAGACAACAACGATATGGGATAGAAGCCTTCAGCAGACTGCACTGGAGACTCTGGTACTTCAAATTCGGGTCCACTGCGTCTACGACCGAGCCTTAAGGAGGATCTGCTATACCCTTTCCAAAAGCAACCTCCAGAACATACAAAGGTATCTCAAACTCCGGAATGGGACCCTCTCTCTGGCCATCTTGAGCCTGGCGGTACCACGATCTATATCGGTGGGGCACCTTGTGGGTGAGACTTGCATCGACCCAAACTATGGACCTCACCAGCTCATAGGTCCAGCCCCTAGGGCTCCCATACAACGGAATATAAGATGTCTGCTCCGTAACCTTCTTAGGCCGTCTAAAAAACTCAGGAGCTGCCATCTATAGACCTGAAATGTTATCCCACAACGGGATGAGACGACGTCTCAGCGAGTTCTACCTCTTAAGACTTGACTAGGAAGAAAATATGCCCTGAGGGCTACCTAAACACAAACACAAGTCGTAGGTCTTACCTTTGCCTCTATTCCTTCCTGCAAGTCAATATAATTGACATTCTCAACCAATCATTTCAACACATCAAGATAGATCGAACCATCGATCAATCGACTCAGTTGATTACATGTCATCATGACCTTCCCATGGTCGGCCCATTCAATACTATCTATAAAGTCCTATCAAATCAGGACTGCTCACCCTAAGCTAACGCTAGATAGTATAGCTCGCCCAAAGCTGACAATTTATTGCTCGCCCAAAGCTGATAATAATATACATCTTGCTCACCAGAAGCTGACCACAAGGTATACTGATAATATACTAAATATGCTTACCAGAAGCTGCTATTTTTATCATACCCGATAAAAATACTCGTGTGTGGGTACACGGACGACCTTAGCCAAAATACAATATTTTCATTTTTGAACATCCCACTAGTTTCAGCAGTCCCAAAGTATATTTTTGCAGTTGTAGACCGACGTCCGGTAATTTTCCAATTAATTACCAAAATTATCAATTTTTGAGATAATTACCCACAATCACAAAACATCTTCAATTTGCATAAAATAATAGTCAATTAAATAAACGGATCACACTACTGCAATCAGCACGAAATTCCGATCACTGGCTATCCCGGTTTAATTTCCGGAAATTAATTAATTAATTAGATAATTACGAAAAATAATTATTAAATGTAAATAAATGCAACTTAGGCTGGAAAAGCCTAATTAAAAGCCGAGACGGATTCGAAAAATTTCTAAATTACTCTAGATAAATACTAGAGCTTGTGTAGGCTCTAACTACATTATTCTAACCACTTAACATGCAATAACGGTTAATTAAATTGTTAATCTAATTTAACTATCTATCTAATCCATACTTAGTCTAAACTAAACGACATTTAAGCGTCATTAACCTACTAAGTAGGGATTAGTGAGTTAAACTCACTTGTTTAATGATTCGCTCGGATCAAAACAACGGGGACGTGGCGAGAATTGAGAAACTCCAAAGCGGCGGTGCTAAATGGAGGCCAGGCCGGGCCGAAAACAGCTAACAAAGCCCGCAGTTACTACAAGAATTCCACGGTTGCTAAATTTTTTCAATACAAATACTCTTATAGTTTGACTGAACCTCATGCTCAATTTTGGCTTTAATCAAGAGCTATTCAAATCTAAATCTTTTATCTCTTTAGGTAGTTCTACTTGAACAAGTTTTGTCATCATAAAGAGATTGTTGAGAAAACATTATTTAGAGATTTTGATTCTGATATAAAGTATTATTTCAGGTAAAAAGTCTAATGGGACATAATCAGACAAAGTCAATCAGAATTAGTATCGTAGTTTATTTTCCTTTCTTACATATTATTTCAAATGGCTAGGAAGGAGTCAAATACTCGTGTAACGATTATTAGCAATTGGTTGGATTCTTTACCATATATACAAGAAGTTTCAAAAGGTAAGTCATGCTAATATTAATCGGCGATGCAACTTTTAACTTTCCTGAAACAACTTGTTTGAGGCAAAACATTCTTTCCAACCTTAAACACTCAACTTTTGGAAACCCGA
This sequence comes from Eucalyptus guilfoylei, assembly GCA_016097605.1. Taxonomy (NCBI): domain Eukaryota; kingdom Viridiplantae; phylum Streptophyta; class Magnoliopsida; order Myrtales; family Myrtaceae; genus Eucalyptus; species Eucalyptus guilfoylei. Next base: position 31,154,454 of record CM027860.1, read on the forward strand.
ACTGCTGTGTGGACGGCAAATCATATGGAAAACTTCACCCCGGGCAATCCTGAAGCAATCAGATCTTCTCAACCAGATCCAAGTAAACAGGTAGATTGGCTGGATAATCCTTCTAAAAATATGTCCAATAGTTAGCTTGGATTACGAAGAGTATAAGAGGAGATTTCGAAATTGAAGGATTTAGAATTCGCAATCACGAGAATTGACGCTTTCAATTCCAAAGTCTGAAGGGTGTTTTGTGATCTTATACATTCATCTCCATAAGTGAGATTATGTAACCTTTTAGAGGCTAAGAGTGTGTGAGGAGTAGTACACATAAACTCAAGTGTTCTTAACTCAATACTTGTAACCTCCAATCAATTCTTATCAATGGATTCCAGCCCATAGATAAGAGAGTGGGCGTAGACTTGCAAAAGCCAAACTACTATAATTATTTGTGTGCAATTTCCTATCCCTCGCTCCTTTTATTTATTGTAATACAATTGCACACCGATAAGATCCAACCACTTCATCAGAAGTTGTCTTGTCACGATATTTGTTTAAATTCTATTATTTCCGTGCATTCACCTATTCACTCCCCTCCAAGTGATAGTTACAACCATAACATGTAAAAGGTGCAATGACCTGTATTTCGGTTTGACATTCAACTTTGAAGTCGCCTGACTCGAAACCTCATTCACAATCTGACCACTTTCCCCACCAACTTCTGTGGCACCTGGGTTGAGGCCTTTACAAGTGGCAGGTTGAGTATCTCACCATATATCTCTAAAGCATAATTGCATAGAGCATTTGATCATTAACATACAATTCGATTTCCACAGTTTCATCCACAAAGATCAATACAAGCATGCACACTCATGCACGAAAAGTGCCTAAATCATCCGAGAAGTTAGTCTGTTTGAGGGGAATAACAACGAGCTTAGCTTGCTCATGCAATCGATCTAGGTTCTCATCAAGTTCAAGTAGCTCCAAAACTAGATTAGAGATAATTTCAACCCTCAAGCAAGAAAAAGTCGAGCAGCTCGCGCACCAAATTAAATGATTGGTATATGATCTCTATGAAAAAGATTTATTAACATGAATGATGGAACATCACCATGATACTATCAAGAACCCAAGTTTGAGCTCAACTCAAGCTTATACTAATTGAACGGAGACATATTTAGTCCAAGCATATTGAGTATCTTACGGAATAAACGAGGTAACAAAAATCAAGCTTCATTTAACTCAGTTCAAGTACGGAGCTTTAATTTTCAAGCAGAGTGAAGTTCCAATATCATACTGTCTCATCTACTTGTCTCAATTACACATTTATGCAGATTTATTCATCATTAAGGCGATGGAGTGGGCCTAGCACCTAGAATAAGCTCGTCACGCCTTTTGATTAAATTGGTGAATCTTGCATGCACAGGAAGCAGAGAAAAAACTAATTCCCCATGCTGCTCTGGCAGTCCGATACATTTCGAGGTCATAAAAAACATTGCTGTGTGTGAGAGGAGAGAATATCAGCTCCGAATGCCCTCAACAAATATCTTTATATAAATGAAGAAAGATGCAGCGCTGCACAGCACCTTTACATGTATTACCTTGTAGGGCAGAACAGAGCATGTTTACGTTTGCCAAATGTCAGATAAGATTATACCTATCTTATTATCCCACACACATGTAGATGACTTTAAAATCGAAGTGACAGGCAAGTATGTGGTGGAGAATGAAAATTACAGACCAAGAATAGTCACAATGCATCAGTTCTACCGTAGTGTGGATGATTTGTCACTTTGACAAAACCACAATCTCCGTATTTTGGTAAAAAAATAAGAAGTATCGATGGACCGTAAAATGGTAATAGCGGGCACGTATGCTTGAGAAATTGAAGGATATAACTCGATTGCTCTGCTTGCATCAGCTAACGGATTGACATGATTAGTAAGAAGGCCTATCCAGGCTGAATGAAAAATCATGCAAACAGAAAGATCACTGGCTCTCAATACTTAGATGACCGTGATTAAGAAATTAGCAAGGCGAATAAAGACACTGATTCATGCAGTTCACCATCGAGAAAGCAAAACAGAACAACCAATAAAGGCCAATAACAAATCCCGCAATTATGAATCTCACATCCTAATAACAAATCGAGTGCAAAGTCCTCCAAAGCAGCGACCAAAAGATGCGCATGATACTACGAACATTTGTCTTGACACTCCTTGTCAATTGCTTACACATGAAAGCATATAAATCAAATAAAAAGGAAATAAGTGTACCGATGAACATGCCGAGTTTGAAATTGGCGTGAGAACCCAGCCGAATAGTTCAACCATGTCAGGACTAATCGAGATTCGAGACTGAAACTCTTGGGTGGGTGTAGCGCTTGGGTGGGCTCTTCATTCCAGATCTCCCAAGTCCTAGACCCACCTATTCTGGTTTCCAGATCCGCCATGTCCTAGACACTCTTCACTCAAAATGGTTTCCAGATCCGCCCTGTCCTAGACGCTCTTCACCCAAGCTGGTTTCCAGAGTCTCGATTAGCCCTAACAAGGCAAAACTATTCACCTGCTATGAGACAGCAGACACGGTTGTGGTGCCAGTAATCATTCCGCTATCAAAAAAGGCGAGATTTTATAGGGGACGGGGTGAAAACCCTAACGTCAGCTTCTGAAAGTTGCTGCTTCCGAAGTAGCCCCTGAAGAGGCTCCATGTGTTGTTGGCCCATTAAATAGACTGTGCTAATTGGATGTCAATAGGCCCAAATACGGACTGGGTCACTTCGGTGTGGATGGGCCCACCAAGAACCCCTCTTTAGAGACCTCTTCAACAGATTAGCCAAAAGGAGACATTCGCTGTCCTCTTCTATTTTATGTTTCCCCTTCAATTTATCATTTCTCTTCCCTTTAAATTTTGTAACACCACAAAAGGGACCGGATTGTGCAGCTCTTTAATTGCCCTCGGAATTACTTTTAAAATGTCCATTTTTTCTTTTTACAAGATTTTTTTTTTCACATCGCTTCGTACTAAATCCTAATGATAAGTTGAAGGCACTTAATTGGATTTTAGTATATATTTATGTACTTTTTTGTTCACTTGTCGATTTAAGCTTTTAGACTAGATTTTCTAAGTTTTTGCTCCTTTCGCATGTGCATGCACTTCATTCGTCAAATTCCATGTGCCATTCATAATATGGCTTGCATGTGAGAATGCACTAAAATATCTCAACATTTACCTACTCTTTTATCCATTTATTTATGTTCTTTCACCTATTAGTTGAAGTTTTCTAGTTGGATTTTTTATACAATATAAACAAAAATGAATGTGAATTATCAAACTATTAAAAAACCACATGGGATAAGATCATTTTTTTTAAAATCTAAAAGACTACTCTCCCTCAGCTATTTCACCGGACAAGACAAGGGAAGGGTCTTTTCCGATTGAGCGACTAAGAGCATCTCAACTTCCATTCAATGCTCTATGATACCAAACATGTTTCTTCTTTAAGCTGTAGATGTTAAAATATGTCTTGAGTATGAGCCTATAAACAAATTTTGATCTAAAAGTGCATGTGGATTGCTAGGTGTTATTTTTGTGGATATGGATTCCTTAATTTCGAAAGCCCATATTAGACTTGGATGTTGCCGAATATTGAAGTTTGAATTTGTGGTCAACAATTAAGAAAACAAAATTAACTCCCACTTCAAGTCGGTCCACGAAAAGCAAATGAGGAAATTAGAGAAGTTGACTTCCACTGGGATTCGGTCAAGATTCTTCGCCGAATATGTGGGCTATTCTCTTTTCTTTTGAAAAAAAACAAGTGGTTACTCCGTCGTTGAAGAAGAAAAAAAGGAAGTCTTGAAGTGCCGCTTGTACATGAGTGCTTGGTGTGCAAAGACTTGCAGAGGAAACTCGTGAATTACATGCATAAAATTAGTATTCAAATCGTGATTTGTTAATTCCTTCATGAAATCAAGAGATTGTCCGAAAAATTGTGGGGCTAAACATTACGTGCGCTACTGAGTGTAATTAGAGCTTGAGAAATACTAAACGTATTCGAGTGACTTGAGTGTGGTTATAATCTCCGTTATATCGCTTAATTTATGATGAAATTTATTGATGCTTTCCCATGTAAATTTGATATTTAATTTATTTTTTTTATTCTGTTTATCTTATTGTTCGATCACTCGCTTTCCATTAAAATAAGAATAAAAGAGACAATGTTTCTGTGTAAATTTGCATTTCAATTCTCTCGTGTACTCTGAACCATGTTGAGGTGTTCAAGTAACTAGTAGGGATTGAGAAAACACTCGCAATCAGCATGTCTTTCTATGATGTAAATCGTGGACTAGTAGGGTCTGTAATAAGCTTCTGGTCCCCCTCAGTTAACGGTTTCCTTTTCCCTTGGGGACCCATGACTGTTACTTTGTTGGATATGTATGCCATGGCTGATTTTCAATTACTTGGCCGTTCCGTCAAGCAATTACCCCCAATAGAAATTGATTTTCTTATTTATGATGGATTCCTCACACATAGTAAATTCCTTGGGCGATTTCGTAAAGACATTGGCTCTGTCGACGAGAAGGAGCATATCGTTTTTCTGCTGTATTGGTTATCAAGATACATTTTTTGCCGTGCCACTCTAAAGGTGAACAATGACTATCTTCAAATAGCTGCAAATCTTGCGCGTGGTAGGCAGATTGCTTTGGCTCCAGTAGTTCTTGCTTCCTTGTACAAAGGGCTGGCACATCCCTCATCAGTTATGAAGGCTGAGAAAAATGATGTCATTTCTAGCCCTTTCTGGATTCTATAGGCTTGGATGTCACTATACTTGGAATTCTTTTTTGATTTAGGTTCCCAAAATCTGTCTTATTATTTCTTGCCAAGCACAGCATCTATAAGGCCTCTTCTAAGCTATTGACTTCTGAATCGCTTGTCCAAGGAAGCTCCATCGAATGTTCCTTCCTTTCTTCATTACTTTCAAATCATCCTGGAAGTCGACCATAGGGATATTGACTTATTCCTTATGAAAATGAGGAACATTATTATCTTTATGATCCTAACAGCATAAACTCTTGACAGCATAAACTCTTTCCAAGATTTTTGGGTTCGTATCTTGTCTCCAGTAGATCTTCTGCTATGGCTGTCTACAAAGCGTCGGTTCTACCGAGTTTTTGAGGTATACTCTCCTCATTATTGTGCAAGACAATTAGGCTTCTTTCAAGCCATTTCTATGCCCTTTCCTTACTCCATGCATTTCTCACTACCGAAGAAGAAGGAGTATGATTTAGAAGATCGTAGGCCCTTAATTTGCTATGCTAAGATAACCAAGACCATGTGCACCAGATATTCTCAAGATCTTCAAAGAGATTTCCAGCCTTGTCCCGATCAACTTCCTAAATGGGTGACATGGTGGGTTAATTTTACCCATGAGGGTCCTTACGAAGAGGGTATTGTGACAGTAGTCGATCGAATTCAGAGCAGGATGAAGTTAAAGCAAGATCGTTCGGCTGCTAAACGCGGTTCTTCTACTGCTCTGGTTGCATCTGATAGCCGTACTTCCCCTGGCAATCTTTTGCCTAAACCAAGTAGTTCTAATCCTTTTCCAAGCTTTTACGTGGCTCGAGTGAGATCGAGAGACCCAATAGCTACATTGTCAACCTTCCTGACGAATCAAACGAAGGTACTCTATTTAAACTCTTATAAGCTCTTTGTATTTCTCCTCATTTTTGCGTGTCCTTTGCTTACAAGAGGCTACATATTTCAAATTCAGATAGAACCGTTGACTCAACTGCTGAAGAAAAGGAAGAAAGCTTCCCCTACTTCCTCAAAAAAGCGACTCAAAGTACTTCCTAATGTCTCTGTTTCAACTGTTTTTGCTTCTTTAAGAAGATCTTTAACAATTGACATTCCACCATCTTCTGTTTCCTTGGAAAAGACTTCTTTTCCATTACCAAAGCTTCTAAATGCCAGTCAATGATGCGCATACTTCCTTACCGGAGCCCCTTAACGATGTTGTTCCCTCTATTCCTATCTTCCGTTCTCAACCAAATCATGATGACCCTAATCTATTTGCAATAATTTTTCACTGTAAGTTATGTTTGATTGTCTTTTAATCTTGCATATATTGCATATTTTGCAATGAACCCCTGTTTATGGATAACAGCTGAGCCTACTATTGCAACAAGCGACACTGATTGTGTTGTAATTGAAGCAGGCATTGCCCCTGAACATGCTGAAACTCCTGTCACTCCAACACTTACTCATGCTCTCTTGCCAAGTCTCAATATGCATTTCCTCATTTGATTTTACTAATTATTTTGCTGGTTGTCTGGTATGATAATCGATTCTACTTTTCAGCTGACCCTATCACTACACCCTCTAGTCCAACTCCTAACATTCCAGCCATTAAGGCTTCTATCATCATTGCCACTAAGCTCTCTAATCCTAGCCCTGTTATCTCAACTATTGGAACTTCCTTACCAGCCTCTCAAATTGAAGCTCACATGGACCAATCTTCCCAATCTGAGCCTCAAACAGCGACAACTTTTTCAATATTGGAGATATTGAATAGGGCAAAGACGATCTTAAGCGTTAATCCTTATGATTTGTCCCCTGGTCATGCTCCTATTACTTTGAGTAAGCACAAACTGAGATTGGAACTATCAAGGTTCATAGATCTTACATCAGGAGGGATCTGTAGGGTCTTACTGAAACAAGAAACTTTTCACCAACTTGAAGGACTATGCAATCAGCTTGGTGATAGCAAAAGCGAGATCAGTCCACTCCTTCCTCAAGGACTCAAAGACAAGTTCCATATTCAGCACGATGTAACTGCTTTCTTGTATCCCAAGAAACAATCCAATAAATAAGAGCTTTTTTTTTATCATTTCCTCTAATACTGCATGAAATTCGTGTCTTTTGTGCCAAGTAAACTCCTCTTTCCATGTATCCATGTTTACATGGACGTCCTATAAACGTGGCAAATAGTTACTAGATTAGACCTAATTATACTCGGCTTCTGCATATCAATGCTCACGTCGCTTCTACTTATCATGGCTAACTCCTGCACTCCTGTGATTAGTGCACAAACTGCTCTTTGTATCCATCGCTTTGAGAGCCTTTGACCACGTGAAACTCAAAGGCGGCTGTCCTTTTCATTTATGGATTACCATCCTGATAATCAATGTGTTACCCTGGGTCCACATTTTAAGTCAACGCCTCCACCATACACTTTTACTGAATACTTACCACATCATTATAAGGAAACTCTTTCCATTCACCAGTTGCATATTTGTATGTACGCTTGGTCGTCACTCAATTCTCGTTTAAATTCATACCCCTTCTTTGACAAGCGTTTTTTCAGCCGGTATAAAAGGTTAAAGCGAGAAATGGCAGACGTATGGGAGACAGCCAAAATTGGAGAAGAGCTCTCTTTCAGTTGTATGGCAATCGATCCAGTCAAATATGGGATGATTGGAAGTCTCCACTGCTTTTGTTCCCTGTCGATCAATTGTTTCTTTCTCCTAATCGATTCGGTAAATATCACTCTACTTGATATTTGGTCTTTGACTAGCATGTCTCCTCTCGTCAATCTCTATGGTCAATGGCCATATTCCTGTTCACACTTTTATGGTTTTGAATTTACTAACCTGCCATTTGACGAGTTTATAGATACGTTTGCCAAGTCGATTAGACCTCTCTCTTCGCAGGAGCATGTGGCATTTCTCTTATATTGGCTATGTCATTACATTTTTTTGTTTGCCAACTACCTCCGTATCTCAGAACTTTATAGACATAGCACATGCCCTTTCTAACGGTATTGATGTTGGACTTGGGTACATGGCACTGAGCGCTCTGTACAAAGGTCTCACTGATGCACAAACCTCCTTGTCTAGCACTCACCCTGTATCATTCTCTGGTCCTTTATGGATCATGCATGGATGGTTGTGCACATATTTTTCCCAACTATTCTCTGAAGACAAAACCCCTCCAATTCACTGGTGCAAAGCACACGAGATCCCCATTGAGAACCAATTTGGACTCTGGAAATTTTGTAGCTCCTTTCTACCAATCCCTGAAGGATTTTCTATCTTTGAATGCTTCCTTAACTGCCTGCTTTCTTTGGAGAACTTCACCTACTACAGATTTGGTGTGGATTTCTCATCTAGCCCTAGCTCACATCATCACAACATGTTTGCATTTTGGATGAGCGTTCTTGTGCCGATTGATCTCATGCTGGACTTCCATTATGGGGATCAATGCACCTCAAGTTTCAAGATATATAATCCCCATTATTGTGCTCGTCAATTTGGGCCAACCCAAGGTATGCCCATGCCAATAGTGTATTCAATGAATTTTCCTCGCTCACTAGCTAAAGAAAAGACCACTGTCATATGTTACAATGAAATTACCCAACACATTTTGAAGGGATTCAAATTCTTTAATTGTTTTGGGGTTCCTCATAGTTTTGAAGCTTTCACCCAATGGTGGAAGGACTATAGGACCTTCATATTTCCATGTGACTCGGACTTGGTAACATCAAGGATCATCCAATAGACGATGGTGATGTTTCATCCTTTCATGAGGTCTGGGATAACCTGTATTATTCAGATATGCCATCGACCCCAGAAGGGAATTCTTCTTCGGTTACTGAACATTTTGACAATTCGATGAGTGAACCACAATCTCTTCATAGTGATCATTCTTCGAGTGTATTATCTGTCAATGGCGGGTACCAACTGGGCTGAGGCCTTTGCAAGTGGCCGGCTGAGTTTATCACCACATCTCCCTAAAACATAATTCCACAGAGCAATTGATCATTAAGACATAATTCGATTTCCACAATTTCATCCACAAAGATCAGTACAAGCATGCACGCTCATGCATAAAAGGTGCCTAGATCACGAGAGAAGTTGGCCTGTTTGAGAGGGATAACAACATGCTCAGCTTACTCACGCGTTCAATCTAGATTCTCATCAAGTTCAAGTAGCTCCAAAATTAATTGAATTATTCAAGTAGCATCTACTTTTCTCAATTGCAAAGATTATTTATCATTAAAGCAATTAAGCTTAAGCTGGTTAGTACCCGCAATACGCTCGTCACGCCGTCTGATCAAATTGATGAATCTCGCCTTCCCCAGAACCCGAAAAGAACCTGATTCAAATGCTGCCTTGGCAGCCTGATAGTGTTTGAGCTGATAACAAGCCTCGCTGAGAGAGATGAGAGAGAGAATATCAGCTCCGGACCCCCTCAACAGATAGCCTTACTAAAATAAGCAAAGATCATCCAACTGCAAGTTCAAAAACCAACCCCTTGTGAAAGTATGCCATATGCATTGACGAGTCTAAACCAATTACCCTCTCTGCATCCGCAAGAGACTCTGAAAAAGGGAGAATCAGGAAAAACAACAGCTTGACATGATTAGTAAGCAGCGATTCATTTATAAGCTTATCATGTTATCATCAATTTAAAACGTGAATACGAAGCACATCATAATCTTCCATCTTCACATTCATTGGAAGAGAAAGCAAACCACCAAAAAAAGGGGGGAAAAGAAAACCCCGTCCTCTATATTTTCCTTCCCTCAGACAAGCTCGAAAGGTGAACTCGAGATAAAGCATAAATTTTCGTCCCTCTATTTTGCACCAAAACCAAGCAGGCTGAATGGAAAATTATGCAAATAGAAATGTCACTGGCTCTCCATTCTCTAACCAGTCTAGATGATCGTGATTAAGAAATTAGTAAGGCCAATAAAGACAATGAATGACACTTCCTCTGTCCATACAATTCACTATCGAGAAAGCAAAATAGAGCAACCAATAGAGCAGAGTCTCAGAGCGAAAGAGTAGCTGCATACGAATCCCACAATCATGAATTTCACATCCCTAATGACAAAACGTGTTTAAAGCCCTCCAAAACAGCCTCCATTCTCTAACCAGCCTAGATGATCGTGATTCAGAAATTAGCAAGGCCAACGACGACACTGAATGACACTTCCTCTGTTCATACAGTTCATCGAGAAAGCAAAACAAAGCAACCAATAAAGCGCAATCTCAGACGGAACGGCTAGCTGCATATGAATCCCACAATCATTAATTTCACATCCCTAATAGCAAATCGCGTTTAAAGCCCTCCAAAACAGAGACCAAAGATATGTGTGATACTACTCAACTTAACACTCATTTTTTCAATTACTTACGCATGAAAACATATAAATCAAATAGAGGGATAAGTGTACTGGAAAAAGCTTGAAGTGGGCGCGAGAGCGTCCGGCATATAATTCGGCATTATCAGGGCTAGTGGACATAGCTCGTGTGAAGAGCATGACAGCGAGCTTGAAGTCTCGCAATATGAATGCTTTGAGCGCTTGGGTTTCCAGATCCGCCGTGGCAGAAGGATCTGCCAAATTTTCTCGGTGCGGAAATTCATCCGCACCCAACTTATCTCTATTTTCCTGAAATGCAACAGGCAAAAGACATCTCAGGTCAAAATACAATTTTCGACACCATTCTATCGTGAAAACAGATTCTAGTATTTATCGGAGTCTACCCTTTGCTGTTTTGATGATGGATCCGAGGGTGTCTCAGATGTAGATCCTGTGATTTCCATTTGGCACGCATCTGCACCCAACTTTTCTCTATTAGGAACAATGTGAACTTTCAGATTTATAGATGTTAGCAAATCTAGGTAATGTTGCAAGACATCGGGTGTGAGTCTACGTATTCAAGCGGGGCCTGTCTTTTTTCTTTTTGGTTGGGAAAAGAAGGGGGGTGGGTATAACAACGCGCTCACGTTCCAAATCATTCACAAAGATCAGTACAAGCATGCATGCTAATGCATAAAAGGTGCCTAGATCACGAGAGAAGTTGGCCTATTCCAGAGGAATAACTACGCGCTCAGCTCACTCATGCAACTGGTCTAGATTCTCATCAAGTTCAAGTAGCTCCAAAATTAAACTGAATTATTCAAGTAGCATCTACTTGTCTCAATTGCAAAGATTTACTCATCATTAAAGCGATTAAGCTGGTAGTACCTGCAATAACCTTGTCACACTGTTTGATCCGCTCGATGAATATTGCATTCCCCGGAACCGGACAAGAACCAAATTCCAATGCTGCTTTGGCAGTCTGATAGTCTTCGAGCTGATAACAAGCTTTGCTGAGAGAGAGATTAGAGAGATATTGTCAAGTCCGGATGTCCTCAACAGATAGCCTTATGTCACGGCTCGAAAGAAAGCATGTCCAAGAGGTTTCCATGGGCCGGCCGTGACACGTCTATGGATCCAACGACCCTCGGCTTATCCCAACACTTAGGATTTTTCTCGAGTCTTCTAGAATAATCCTAGGGGCGGGCAATACGGGAATTGTACCGTTATGTAATAAATACGGGTAGTTAGTAGTTGGAGAGATTCAATCTCTGCCATTAGATCGAGGAGAGATCTACGGATATAATTTGTCTTGTATTTGTATATAAAAGGTCTCCTCCCCCTCATTTGTATCATCTCATTTTTCACAAGTGAATACAAATCAGAGCTTCTCTCTCAAGAGTTTCTCTCTCTACGATCCTTGTGAGTGAGTGTGAGTAAGGCTGACTTGGGAGAAATTCCTAAAGCCGCATGGGCAAGGGAACGCTAGATTGATCGGCCCGTGATACTTACATAAATGAATAAACATCATCCGATTGTAAGTTCGAAAACTAACCCCTTGCAAAAGTATGCCATGTGCATTGACTCGTCTAAATGAATTCCCCTCTCCGCATCGGCAAGAGACTCTAAAAGAGGGAGCATCAGGAAAAACAACAACTTAACATGATTAGTAAGCAGGGATTCGTATATAAGCTTATAATGTCATCATCAATATAAGACGTGGAAAACAAAAGTACATCATCACAATCATCCATTTTCGCATTCGTCGAGAAGGCAAAGAAGCAACAACGACAAAAGAAAAGGGAGGGAAAAAATAAACCAAAACTCGATGTGACAATAATAGAGAGGGAATAAGCGTACTAGCGAACATGCCGAGCTTGAAATTGGCGTGAGAGCGCTCGACAAATAGTCCGGCGTTCTTGTTAGGGCTAATTGAGATAGCTTGTGTGAAGAGCTGGACAGCAAGCTTGAAGTCTCTGTCGACTATCATTGCTTTGAGCGCTTGGGTCTCTAGATCTGCCATGACAGAAGAATTTGAGGACATATTACCGGAAAATCCGAGCCAGAGGAGAGAGAAGACGGGCAATTCGGAGGTCGAAGAGGAAGGAAGCAGGAGTGGAAGAGTGTATAAATATGGGCTGGGCAAAAAATGGTAATTAAATCACCTATCTGTAAAAGAAATATAATTAAAAACAAAAATCATCTTCATAAATTGGTAATTGATCTATATAGTCTTCGTATGTAGAGCAAACATATCTAAACTTCTCTGGGAAAAAGACCATTTTAATACTTATCGAAAGGACAAATTGTAAATAGATCATGCAATTATAGCAATCCATAAAACTTCCCCATATTTTAAAATTAAATCATCTCCCATCCACATATGTAAAGTTCAAAAATAGAGATTATTGGCATTCACATTAAATCCTATTAATGTATTCAAATTCTGAAATATAAATTTTAGAAGCAAGATCAAAAGCACCAAGAAACCAAACGACCCTTTCATGATACGAATAAGTATTCCATAAATTTAAGAAATATTGAGTTTAATCTTAATTATTAGATATTGTGGGGCCTACGGTTTCAAATGTTCAAGGTGTAAATTCAATTCAGCATATTCGTTAATTTCCCCGTAACACGATACCATGCCCTGCTTACGTGCATTCTGGCTTGACTCGAGTTGAGCCTTAACTTACGAAACATGAGTATAGGGATGAGTATGGTTCTAGGGTAAAATCGAAAACCAAAGAGCTAGGTCGGTAGAAACTGGTCTAGCACCTGTTTCATAGGAGAGATGGTCCGCTTCCCGATTCCACTTTTTCAGGAACCACCGGTTACCGATTCGGTTCCCGGTTCCTATGAGAATCGAAATCGAAACTAAAACCAGGAAGGGAACCAGAATCGAGAACCCTAGAACCTATGGTGGGCATGTACTCGAGATTTAAAAAAAAAAAAATCAACTACAATATTTAAGTGCACAGTCTTCTAATGACGCCATTGAATTCATTTAAATAACTCCTTAAAAATTACAATTTCATACAATTTGCGTATGCTTTATGATTTGTATAGTCTTATGTCAGTTCTCTAATGATTAAGTAATTATTAGATGCATTAACTATATATACACACATATTTACACACCTATAAATTTGGAATAAAAAATCTCATGGGAATAAATAATTGTATACAATGTGTCTATTTCTTATCATATTGAGAGATGTAAGATACCCTCATGTATATTTATAGATTCATAGACTTATAGACATGGAAAATGTAAAATAGATATGTATCATAAAAAGTGGAACTCTTTTAATGCCAACCGATTTGTATTCGACAAATTGTGGATTAAATGCCGATCCCACATGTGATTTCACAGAGGCATCTTTATATGTATGCCATTGCCCCATCATCATTTTAATGGGAAGTGAACATGCACTCTCGAAGTATGTAGTGAGAAAGCATATGCCACGAGGGTGCAAGTTACTGATTAACCTTATTATTGAGGAACTGCAACGCAATCCAATGGGAATGGGTTGAATTGGGACACGATTTCTAGGACTGTCCATTCATGGAAATAGATAAAGTGTGGGGCGACTAGATCCATCAAATGTGTTCATACACGTGGCTAATTTGTTACCACTCTTTTAGAAGAGCCGCGATAGAGTATGATTCAACTAACCAATGACAAGTTCTTACACATTTTTGATAATATCATCGGTATGCTTAACGCTTTCTTCATCACAGCGAGACCAACACCTTGGCCTTTCCTTGGGCTAGTAGATAAGGAAAAGACGATAGAGAGTTGGAAAAACGACAGTCTTTTCCGTATCGTGGAAAACCAGATCAACTAACGTCCAGAGCTGCCGATGACGAAGCTATTTCCTTTAGAAGAGAGCTTGAGAATTCACACCGTTCATCAGGGCACGACTCCCGAAGGATAGCTTTTACAATACAATGCAAGAACGAGTAGTGACTGTGAAGGTGATTTTCAGTATAAGTTAGACTTTGCTCAAACGTCAAACCGCGTTTACTGAACTTGATTCCCTTTCAGATCATTTTTGGGAGCATCTGTTAGTCTACAACATGATGACCTTGCCGATCAGAGTCCTTCAAATATGGCAAAAAGTTACATTCATAGCACATGTTCTGTAATTATAAAGCCATGGACTATCATTCAAAATCGCGAAATTATAAAGGATACAGAAAGCTACATGTATCGCGCACTTCATTATATTTGTGAAAATATTTTCTATAGATCCTTAAAGAACTTGGATACCATCACAATGTGCGGCAACATTGTCATGTCGGTCATGTGTGCACACAACGGTGAACACAAAAGAGTAGAGATCGAGACCAGAAGCCAGAGCTCTTTTCTTTCTCAATTTGAAATTCAAGACCAGCAACTGCATTAACAACAGTACATGTATCACCAGCAAAAGGGGCTTTTACGATCGGGAAGGTAGTTCTCCAGGATTCAAATGCAATAGATAACATAGTTCATGAAACTAGAACGGAAGCGCCCACAATATAGATAGGCAAGATCCCTCTCATAAACTTAAAAAGGACTAAGAGCGTAACAATCCCATTTCTTCACCTCCATACCCCTTCCTTCTGGTTTTTTGTGGACAGGACCGTTTCCTTAGACTTCATCTGTTAAACGCATCATCACAAGTATGAGCAAAAACCATCTATCGTAATTGTGTCTAAGACAGTACCAAAACCTTTGCTTAAAGCCTCCTCAGTGAGTACAAAATGCAACATCAAAACATGAAGAAAAATAACCTTTCCAGAATTTCGTCAAAAGCATCCAACTTTTCTTCTTTCTCCCAAAATGCAACCAGCAAAAAGACACCTCGGGCCAAAATGCAATGTCCCACATCATTCTTTCATGGGAAAAGTTATTTGATATTCAAGGTGGAGATCAATCATTGTATGATCATTATGCTCGGTTCACCATTCTCTGTCAACGATTGGATACTTATCTTCCTGCCTCGAACAATCTAGATGTTTTGGCTAAATGCCAAGAGGATTTGAGGGTAATATTATATCTCAAGTCATTGGGGCCTGAGTATTCATCTCTTCGTCAGCATATTACATCTCAGAGTTCTCTTCCCACAGTAGATGAAGTCTTCTCCCAAGCTCTCCGTTCTACAATTCCTAATAAGAGTTTTTCCACGCCAGCAGTGGAGATTAGTGCTATGCTTTCTCGTGGTTCTAGTGGGCGTGGAGCTCAAGGTCGTGGTTATCGAGGTCGTGGACGCAGTGTTGTTCATGTTGGAAGTCGTGGAGGCTGTGAAGGGGGAGTTGAGACTCGCGGTACCATCAATTTTGGGAATAGTCGTGGTTCCCGCTATTGCCATCATTGTCAAAGAGCTGGACATACAGAAGCTTATTGCTATACACTTCACCCAGAGCTCAAACCACCTATTGCTGCATATGCAGAGGTTGAGGATTCTCTTTGTCCTCCCTCAATGGCTCCACCAAGTTCAACTCAAGTTCTTAAGACAGGCGATTCAGTTACATTAACACGTGCTGAGTATGATACATTGGTTTGCTCTCAACAAGTGACAGGATCTTCAGCTCCTACTGCTACTCTGGCACAAACCTCTAAAGGTAGTTCATCATGTTTGTTGTCTGCATCGTCTGATTCTTGGGTTATAGACTCTGGAGCTACCAATCACATGACTGGTAACTCTAACCTACTGTCTTTTTTTCACTCTACATCTCCTTCATTATTGAATTCAGTTACATTAGCAAACGGTTCACAATCTCAAGATACCGGTATAGGAGTTGCTCATTTGAGTCCCTCTCTTTCTTTGTCATATGTCCTTCACCTATCAAAATCTCCTTATAATTTGATTTTTGTTAGCTCGTTGACCAAAGAACTAAATTGTTCTTTGACCTTTTACTCTTCCCGTTGTGTTTTTCAGGATCTAAGGACTGGACAGATGATTGGTGGGGGACATGAATCGAATGGCCTGTACTACCTTGATAAGAAGGTGTTAGTTGCCGCAACCGTGAAACAGACATCCATTTGATGTATATCGGGTGCATTGTCGTGCTGGTCATCCACCACCAAACCTACTTCGACGTCTATTTCCTGAGTCTAAGTTTGTGAGTTCCTTTCAATGTGAAACTTGTCAATTTGGTAAACATCATAGAGCTTCTTTTCCTTCCCGTATTCAAAGTCGTGTGTCTAGTCCACTTGAGTTGGTTCACTCAGATGTATGGGGTCCATGTCATGTGTCTGATGTCTCTGGATTCAGATGTTTTGTTACATTCGTGGATGATTTTTCTCGAATGACTTGGTTATTCTTAATAAAAGATCGTACAGAGATTTTTCATTATTTTCAATTGTTCTATTTTGAAGTGTTGAATCAATATAATATCTCAGTCAAACATTTACGATCAGATAATGCTAGAGAATACCTTGCTACAACGTCTGGTTTCCAACCCTTTCTGGAATCTCATGGTATTATTCATCAGACGTCCTGCTCATACACTCCACAACAAAATGGCGTAGCTGAACGTAAAAATTGCCATCCACAACAATATGGATCTACCTAAACATTTTTGGGGCCATGCTGTTCTTACGGCATGTTATTTAATTAATAGGCTTCCAACTTCTGTTCTTCAAGGAAAGACACCATTCTCAATTTTACATCCAAATCATCCTCTCTTTTTCCTTACCTCTTCGGGTCTTTGGGTGTGTTTGTTTTGTACATAGTCTTACTCCAAGTCTTGATAAACCAGATCCTCGTGCTAAAAAATGTGTCTTTGTGGGATACTCTCGAACTCAAAAGGGATACAAATGTTACAGTCCTACTCGTCGTCGTATGTTCGTGTCTACAGATGTGACGTTCTTTGAAGATCAATCATATTTTTCTTCTCAGAATGTTCCATAGACACCTGGTGATAGTGATGATTGTGTACTACCAATGCTTTCACTGCCTTCCATCTCTCTAGCTATCTCCAGAAAATTTAAGTTTGCTGACCGCACCTATCATCGACGAAGTACAGTTCCAACTATGACAGTATAGCCTTCTTTAGCACCTGATTCATCTGTTCCCCCATCAGTTGCAGTGCCAGCCTCTGATCCTGAACCGTCCATTGCTTCTCGAAAAGGTACACATTCTTGTGTTGATCGTCCTGTTGATCGTTATTCTGGTCTTTTTTATTGTGTTAGTACGCGTCATCCTATTTCAAATTTTTTATCCTATGATCGTTTATCTCCTACCTTCTCTGCCTTTGTTTCGCCGTTGTCTTCTATTTCTGTGCCTAGCAGTATTGCTGAAGCTCTTGCTCATCCGGGTTGGCGTTGTGCCATGGAAGATGAAATGCAAGCACTAATTCAAAACAAAACTTGGCAGCTTACTTCCTTATCTACTGATAAGCAACCTGTTGGTTGTCGTTGGGTGTTCACTGTTAAAGTTCACCCGGATGGTACTCTTGATCGATTGAAGGCACGATTAGTTGCGAAGGGGTATACTCAAACTTATGATGTCGACTATAATGACACCTTCTCTCCCGTGGCCAAAATTCCCTCTGTCCGTGTCTTCATTTCATTGGCTGTGCAATTTGGCTGGATCCAATGTCAAAAATGCATTTTTACATGGTGATTTGGCTGAGGATGTCTACATGGAGCAACCACCTGGGTTTATTGCTCAAGGGGAGAATGTGGTATGTCGTTTACACAAAGCTTTGTATGGACTTAAACAATCTCCTCATGCTTGGTTTGGTAGATTTAGTGATGCGGTTATCAAATTTGGATTAAAGCGATGTCAGGTAGATCATTCAATTTTCAGCTCTGTGTCTTCAACTGGTTGTATCCTTCTAGTTGTGTATGTGGATGATATCATCATTATTGGCAGTGATTCAGGTGGTATTCAAAAACTTAAGCAATTTCTACATAAAGAATTCAATACTAAAGATCTGGGACGTCTTCGATACTTTCTTGGTATTGAAGTATCATATTCACACGCTGGTATCAATTTATCGCAACAAAAGTATGTACTAGACATCCTTGGCGAGGTTGGATTTCTTGGAGTAAAGCCAGTCGATACCCCTATGGATCCCAATATGAAACTTGATGCAGAACATAGAGAATTACTACATGATCCAGCAAAGTATCGAAGATTAGTTGGTAAGTTAAACTATCTTACTATTACAAGACCTGATATATCCTTCGCGGTAAGTGTAGTAAGTCAGTTCATGAGTTCTCCTCATACCACTCATTGGGATGCTGTACTTCGGATCGTCAAATATTTGAAAGGAGTGCCAGGTAAAGGACTACAGTTCAAGAATTATGGCCATTTAAACACTGCAGGTTTTTCTGATGCTGATTGGACTGGATGTCCTGTGGATAGGAGATCTACTTCAGGCTATTGTGTGTTTCTTAGGGGTAATTTAGTTGCATGGGAAAGCAAGAAACAACATGTAGTTTCCCGATCAAGCGCTAAAGCTGAATATCGTGCTATGGCACATGTGACAAGTAAATTACTATGGTTGAGAATGTTACTATCAAAGATTGGAATGTCACCGTCAAATCCATCAATGTTATATTGTGATAATCAATCCGCTATTCATATTGCTTCAAATCCAGTCTTCCACGAGCAAACTAAGCACATTGAGGTTGATTGTCATTTTGTGCGAGAAAAAGTTCAGAAAGGTGATGTTATTCTTCAACACACAAAATCGGAGGATCAACTCGCAGACATTTTTACGAAATCTCTACGGGGGAATAGAGTGAGCGTCTTATGTAACAAGTTGGGATTATTTGATATCTATATCATAACTTGAGGGGGAGTGTTGAGAAATATTGTGAGTAATAAGGGTAAAATAGTAACTTAGTTATGAATAGGGTTAAGCACATATATATATTGTAACTCTTTTCTTTTTTGATTATCAGAATACAATTATCCTTTACAGATACCATCCCAACGTGCGGCAGCATTGTCATGTCAGTCATATTTGCAAACAACAGCAAACACAAAAGATTAGAGATCAAGACCAAAAGCCAGAGCTCTATTGCTTCTCAATTTGAAATTCACGACCAGCAACTTCATTAACAACACTACATGTATTACCAACAAAAGGGGTTTTCCTATTGGGAAGGTATTTCTACAGGATTCAGATGCAATAGATAACATGAGTCATGAAACTAGAACAGAAGCAGCCACAATGTAGACAGGCAAGATACGTCTCATAAAGTTACAAAGGACCAAGAGCCTAACACTCCCATCTTTTCACCTCCATACCTTCGAGAGGACTTCCCTCTACCTTCAACAGAAGGAAAAAAGTGCAGCTCATATACAATTGATTCGAAACTTAACATAAATTGTTCAGTGTTAAACATAAAGTCTAAAAGGCACAACGACCTGTATTTTAATTTGACATTCAGATTTCAAGTCGCCTGATTGGGAACCTCGTTCACAATCTGACCACTTTCCCAACCACCTCCACGGGTACCACCTGGGTTGAGGCCTTTACAAGTGGCGGGTTGAGTATCTCACCATATATCTCTAAAAAATTCCACAGAGCAATTTATCATTAAGATATAATTGGATTTCCACAATTTCATCCACAAAGATCAATACAAGTATGCACACTCATGCATGAAAGTGCCTAGATCAGGCGAGAAGTTGGCCTGTTTGAGGGGAATAGCAAAGAGCTGAGCTTACCCATGCAACTGACCTAGATTCTCATCAAGGTCAAGGAGCTCGAAAACTAAATTGAACTAATTTTAATCCTCAAGCAAAAAAAGTAATAATAAAAACTCAAGATCGTGCACCTAATTAAATGATTGGTTTATGATCTCTTTGAAAAAGATTTATATTGATGAATGATGGAACATCACCATCACACTATCGAGAACCCAAGTTTGACCTCAACTCAAGCTTATATTAATCGACGGAAACAAGTTTAGCTCAAGCATATTGAGTATCTTACAGAGTAAAAAACCTCGAAATAACAAAAATCAAGCTTCATTTAACTTGGTTCAGATACAGAGCTTTTATTTCTCCAGCAGAGTCAAGTTCCAATATCACATTGTCTCGGCTACTTGTCACAATTACACATTTATGCAGATTTATTCATCATTTAAGCGACTGAGCTGATCTAGTACCTGCAATTTTCTCGTCCCACCTTTTGATTAAATCAGTAAATCTTTCATCCATAGGAGCCAGAGAAGAACCTACTTCCAATGCTGCTTTGGCAGTCTGATACTTTTCAAGCTCATAACAAGCATTGCTGTGTGGGAGAGAACATCAGCTCCGAATGCCTCAACAAATATCTTTATATAAATGAACAAAGATGATCCAACTCAAGCTGTAGAGCTATACGGCAACTTTACATGCATTGCTTTGTAGGGCAGAACATAGAACTATCTTACAGTTGCCAAATGTTAGATAAGATTATACCTAACTTTTTATCCCACACCCATGTAGATGACCTTCTAAACATCGATGTGACAAGCAGTAATGTAGTGGAGAATGAAAATTAAAGACAGAATAGTCGCAATGCATCAGTTTAAAACAGAAGTCTTGAAGTCTTGAACATTTTCAAAGAGGACCATCTCGGACTATGGTAAACTACCATAGTGAGGATGATTTGTCATTTTGACCAAACCATAATATCCCTATTTTGCTACAAAAACAACAAGTTCCAATGAACCATTATCACAATCACCACATGCGTGTAAAATGGTAAGAGTGGGCATTGAGTGGTACTAACCCCATGCGAAAGTATGCTTCTGACATTGAAGGATCCAACTTGATTGCTCTGCTTGCATCGGCAACAGCCTCTGTAAGCATTAGGAAAAACACCGGGAAATTAGTAAGCAGAGAAGTCTATGCAGTATTATAAGAAAGACGAATACATTAGTTTATCAATTTAAAACGTGAAAAACGAAAGTACATCTTAATCCTCCATCTGGGCATACCCCAATACAAGCTCGAAAGCAGGCTCGAGGGAAAGCATAAATTTTAGTCCCTCTTTTTCTCTCCTCTTTTATTTCACTCCAAGTTTTCTCCAAAACCAAGCAGCAGGCTGAATAGAAAATTATGTAAATAGAAAGATCACTGGCTCCCCATTCTCTAACCATAGATGATCTTGTTTAAGAAATTAGCAAGGCGAAAGACACTGGACGACAGTTCCTCTGTCCATACAGTTCACCATCAAAAAGCAAAACAAAGTAACCTTTATTGGCAATCACACAATCTTAAATTTCACACTCGCGTTAAAAGCCTCTCCAAAGCAGCCACCAAAACGTCAACTTTACACTCGATTTCTCAATTACTTACAGAGGAAAACAAAGAAATAAAGACTTCATATGAAAATAATAGAGAGGGAATAAGCGCACCGGTGAAGTTGCGGAGTTCAAAGAAGGGCTGAGCGCGGTGGACAAATAGCTCGGCATTTGTAGGGCTTAATAAAATTGCTTGGGTAAATAATTCGACAGGCAAATACAGACGGGAGGTTCGCCCCAGTGGCCACCCTTCTAACTTAGAAGAGGGAGGTGCGGGATTCAAATCCCCACCTTCTCAGGGGATTGAGATGGGGACGATTTCATTTCAGGAGTGGGTTTCGATTCCCACGCCCTACAAGGAGGCACGGCAAAAGTCTGAGAGTGAGTATTAGAATAGGATCGACCAAAAAAAAAAAAAAAATACAGACCGGAGGTTTGACCGTCGTGCTTCAAAGGTAAAACCCAAGACTTGTAGCCTAAAACGGTAATTTCACGGTGTAAAGAATACTGTCCGAAATCCTCTTCCTAACAAATTAGCCGAAAGAAATATCTGCTTTCCTCTTATTTAGATGTTTTTCTCCCTTAAATATATCCTTTCACTCTCCATTAAACTTCGTAACACCGCAAGAGGGACCAAATACGGATCTTTAATTTCCCTGTACATTACTTTTAAAAAGTCCATTTCTATTTTTAAAATATTTATTTTTTTCACATCAAAGGCACTTAAATAGATTTTGATTTATATATACATACATAATTTTCATTTAATTATCAAATTAAGTTTTTAACCTGTATTTTCTAAGTTCATGCTCCTTTCGCATGTAAGTCCACCCCATTTGTCAAATTTCACACATTACTCGTAATGTGGCATGCTCTTGATGTATATAAACTCTTTTATACACATATGATTTTTTTCCACCTATCAGTTAATATTTTTTTATACAATAAAAAATGCAAATGATTGCGAATAATCAAACTAGTAAAAATCCACATGGGATAATATCATTTTTAATTGGACTTTTATTAGACTGCTCTCCCTCAACTATTTCACTGGGCAAGACAAGGGAAGGGCCTCTTCCGATCGACTGACTAGGAGCATCTCAACTACTATTCAATATGCTGTAGGAATAAAAGAGACAATGTTTCAATGTAAGCCTGCATTTCAATTCTCTTTGTGTTCTGCGAACCATGTTGAGGTGTTCAAGTAGATAGGACAAATATGATTTACAGTTTCAGCGCACCTTTGGTTTATTTTCAAAATCACTTGGGTGTATCGTATAGCTTTTCCCGTTCTTGAGCTTAGGTTGCACAATGATCATCTCGATAAAAGATTATATTCTTAGCTCCTCCTATTGATCGAGATATTCAAGAAGTCATGGAGATCGACTTCAATCTCTAAACGAAAACTAATACCGATTGCATAGACTTGATCACTTGAAGTCATGGAGATCGTCTCTCCCCAATGGAGACCCTCTCTCTATGGGTCATTGAACTTAGGCCAAGTGGCCCAAACCTTTTAATGTATATAAATTTTAAATGCCAAAGTAATATTGTCAATGTAACATGATCTTTCAATTTTTCTAACAAATATATAGGCAGGCCCAGCTCAGGCCCACCCAACAAGCCTAAAAAATCTAGCCATTCCCGCGTGCTGCCCTTTGGCGAGACACTTTCACCAAATGTTGGATATTTGGTTTTTATATAATCGGATTCCGTGGCTATTCAGATAGAAAATAATTTGTGTAACAAGAATTATTAACTCTAAATAAAGGTAAATCTAAAAAACTGAGGATAAAATTAATAAATTGACAGATTGAAATTGAGAAATTGTGTAAGTGCTTGTCGACTGCGGATCTTTTACAACTTGTCGATTTTTATTTTGTATAACCTTGTACAAAACATAACCGTTTCTATGCGATTATCTTTTTGAATTACAAGTTTCAACTGTCCTAAAATTCTTGGCTTTGTACTTATTGTCTTCAACTACACGTCCCTATCCCAGCTTAGCCATCAATCAAATATTCTCATATGGTCTTCATTTACATCTTTTATGGTATAATCGATCATTTGCTATAGTACATCAAAAACCATCTTGATCAATTTCACCTATCGATAGTGTCTTTGGTAACACAACACCAATTTTACCTATAGATTTGCAATTGTACTTATCAATTGCTCTATTGACAACTTAATATCAACACATCATCTATTTACAACGACTTGAATTACTTTTGAGTGTCAACACTCCAAATCAACTCTCTCATTTAACCAACAATGTAGCTCTAAACTACATCACTCAAATGACTGAAATTTCTCATATTGGATAATTGCGATGGTACTTTCGTCCTGAAAATTGAATCAATGTGAGTTGTCCGGCGGAAAATGGTTTCAATCCCAGCCAATGAATGTCGATCAAGAGACCGATGTGCGAAATAAAAGTTGGAAAAAGTCGATCAAAGAGGGGATGTGATGGGGTACAAAACGGGTGTACCTTGAGGGCAGCATTTTCCAAAGCAAAGCAAAGGGAAGGGAGTGGTAGAGGATGAGGCCGAGCGGACATGATTACAAAGAGATGTGGATGCGCGACCAGCATTGCCTGCCTTCCAAGTTCCCTCCTAAGTGTTCTGTCTACCTGAAGTTAACCGAGAACCAGTCTTCGATGGAGACCCGAGAAGACCCGAGGAGAACCGAGCAAACCCCCCCACGCGCTCCGAGCCACCTGCCACTTACCTTCTTCGTTCTTGGTCCGAGTGTTTAAAACTGTGTCTGCAATTCGCATGCCTTGAACCAGATTAGCATCACCACTTTGCACAAAAAGAATCATGTTTTCTGCCCAAAAAGAGAGAGAGAAAATGCAGAGGAAATGAGTCGATGATGCTTTGTTTATTGTGACCAAGTACGCTAGTGTTCATTGGTTTTTTTATCACTTTGGTGTTGTCACAGGTTGGGAATGAATGGGAAGTTTCCTTCTATTCCGTTCAAATACGGAGAATTCTTTGACCTGGCAGTATTCAAGATCTCTCACATGTGATGACAAACTTGTCAATCTCAGACATTTGAGCTCCGAGTGAATCGATAGTTGCCACTCAAATTGAACATTAGAAAACAAAAGCAAGATCCTTATGATAACGCCTATGGAAGTATTTAAAGTATTATATTTTGGTTATTTTCTCCAACAACCTTCACTTAAGCATGGTGAGGGTTATCAAATATTCTTCTAGATATATCTTGATAAACCTTATTTTGAGAGAGTAATTTTCCACACAACCTCTTGACAAAACATGCACTGTAAATGTGTTGATACATTCGTCTAAGCTTAATCATGCTGAATAATAAATACATCAGGTATGAATTGACCTTTTTTATTGGTTTATAATGCGCCTAAACTGTTTGGTTAAACAATTTAAAATACTCCTTGTGTATAACACGACATGGTCTTTAATCTAGAATTACTTATAACATAAGGACAGAAATAAATATTGCTATACTTAAGACTTCGCATCTTAAATGTTCTCATGTTGTCTATCACATTAAATTAGCTAGTTACGTTTGAGTTTTAATGCCATGGCATAACCGATAATTTTTTGTGTTTGGATTACATCTAAATTTGACATGGCACAACGGAGAGAGAAAAAGAAAGTGCATGGTTCAACGAATAAAAAAAAAGCAGATGAACGAAATTGGCCAAAGACAATGATAAGCCATAAACTAAACGGAAAATTTCATGCAAATTCTCTCAATAATGTTAATGGAAGATTACATTGAACAATTAAACCACTTTTTAATAGTTCGACAATGATATTTGACAGAAAAAGGTCATGGATGACATTAAATAATAATGAAAATTTAAGGACCACGCGTTTTAGTATTAAGTTATAGAAGATTATGTAATAATGGTATTGTGGTTGCCAAGTGATACAAAGTTTACTCTGAAGTGACTCGGAGAAATTTTGATTCAAGGCAATAACTTCTTGATTTTTAAAAAACCTCACTAGAGAAAGGTTGGGTCAGCGGTAAGCTTGCAATTATGCATGCACGCACCTGTATATGGTGGGGTTGTCTTTATGGCTTGTCCTTCTAAATACCAGTTATGGCTTGCTTGCTTTTTTGTTTTCTTTCAATTATAACATAGGAAACCCATTGTCCTCGCTTGCTAGTTGCGACGAGTGCAGATCTCTCATGAGGTACTACGAGGGCTCAATTGCACTGCATCTTGTGGGCCTACTCTACTCTTTATTTCTAATTAAAAAGCAATGCATGTTGAAGAAACCGCCCTCGTACCAAGATTCTAAGTAGGATTTAAACTATCACCGCCAATTGTACTGCACTTCATGGGCCTACTCTAGTCTCTATGTCCAATTAAGATTTTTAAGTGATTTCTAAGTTTGTTTGGGGAAAGGTTCCAACTCATCGATGATCGTTGGAAAAAAAAGAAGAAGACTAAATCTCGCTCTTTGATCATAAAACTAAAGTTTTTGAACATGTCACTATATGTTATATGGGAATCACAAGAAATATAGAAGTCACGATCCATCACAATCTGATCGGTCCCTCGAGGGACCATGTCAACATAGAACCGCGCGCTATTCAGGATACACACAAGGGGTACGCCCAAATGGGAAAGCTGCTCACCAATGTGCCCCCCTTATCTTTTTTTCTATGCCCCCTTTAATCACCATTGGAAAGCAACGTGACAGCCATCATTTTGATTCTCCTCTCTAGAGAAGCCATTATGGTCAAGTTGTTTTTTAAGAGGAACCCCTTTTCTGAGGCGAAAAAGATGCAGACATAAAAAGCTCTCTTTTCCCTAAGACTGTTAACTGAAAAAGATGTCACCTTTTGCCAAATCCCCCAATTAGCAAACTTCTCTTTTCTCTTCTTTCTTCTTCTTTTTGGCTTTACAGCCACCAACTCCACTGAAGCGCACGCGCCAGTAACTGCGTCTTGTGCTCTGAAAAGTTCTCTCTCTCTCTCAAGTGCTCCCTCCTTCCACTCGGTTCCTTTAAGGTTCCTACAGTTTCCCACAAGACAAGCACACACAAACACCCAACTGTGCCTCGGTCTCCGTGCAAGGAAATATGAGTCGTCTCGCTCCGGTTTCTGAAGAGCCCATCGACGAGGAGAGCACCAGGAGCCGCTCCAGGAGAGGCCGGTCATGGAGGGGCTGGCTCAGGACCCACCTGTCATTCGCGTTCAACAAGAAGACCAATCACCTCAAGGTCCTCCTCAGCGTCCTGGGTTGCCCTCTTTTCCCCGTCTCCGTCCATCAAAGGACGCCGGTCAATGAGGTGAGTCAACTCGGTGAGTTGTTCCTCTTGCTGCGTTTTTCCTCTGTTGGTGGTGTTATTCTCCGCGACTGTAAGAATGGCATTGCATGTTTTCGGAAGGCAAAGGTGGAATTTTTCTTTTCTGATGGCATCTTTCTTTTTGCGTTTCCTCTCGGGGAAAAGAGAAAAGGGAATTGCTTTCTGCTTGTGCGTTTTACACTTTGATCAGGAAGAAAAAGTTCTTGTGTCCCCATGAAGAATTCCTGAATCTGAATCATTTGGTGAGCGAAAATTCAGATGGTCGGCCTAACATGGGTTGAATGTAAATCAATGCAAATTGTGAACGGAAGCGGGGAAAGGGGATAAGAATCATAAGAAAAGTCTTGAACATTTTTGTGCTGAACATGAAGAGTACCCTGCTGAGCAAATATGGGTTAAGAGAATTGTCCTGTCTTCTTCTTTTTGTGAAGCTTAAATTGGAGTCCTGAGCTTGAGCATTGAATTAGGATCAAGTCGGGACTAGCCTAACTTCCTAGATGCTCTCTGGTTAGCCATTGAAATTCGAAAACTTGAATTGTATAAATTTTCAACATCAATTCTGGACTGAGCTAAGCAATAGGCAGGGTTAAAGTTATAGAGCTAATGCGGATTGATATTGCGTGGTTACCAAGTTCTTCTCAACAAACTCGGAAAATGTCAAGAATTATATGTCGCCAAGAGACCTTACTTTAATGTCAGGCATAAATCATTTCTTCTGAGATGACATTTGATGCATAAGGTATACTGTCGTGCTCTTGTTAGGTGTCATCCTCAGCACAGTACATCGTACAGCATTTTACGGCCGCTACAGGCTGCCGGAAGCTGGATGGGCATGTGAAGAACGTGTTCGTCACAGGAAAAGTCGTGATGGCGATGACGGAGGAGGTTGGACCAAGCGGAGCAGCAGTGGCCGCCACTGCTGCCATGGCGAGCAGCGTTTCACAGCAAAAGGGATGCTTCGTGATGTGGCAAATGTTGCCCGACAAGTGGCTCATAGAGCTGGTGTTGGGCGACCAGAAGGTTGTGGCTGGCAGCAATGGCAGCGTGGCTTGGCGGCACACGCCGTGGCTCGGCGCACACACCGCGAAGGGCAGTGTCCGACCTCTCCGGCGAGCTCTTCAGGCAAGTTGCTAATTAACACTGTTTCTTTGACTTCTAGCTTATGGCTCTAACCGAACCGAACTGAAAATGCTTAGAATACATTCTTCAAGATCAATGTTAGGTTCGGATCGATTTACAAATTAATATACTGAAGATAAAAAAGACTGGGGGACATGCATTTGCACTGTTCAACATTCTATGACATATAGATACAGAATCGACAGTGGTTTGCATTTAATGAAGGGCTATTTGATTACTAATTTAAGTGCTAAATTAAAAAATTCAGTACTTAATGACGTTAAGTAGTGAGAGATCACTTAATGCATTCAATAATAAAAATAACTGATGGGAATAGAATCTTGTCAAATATATTAATAAAAACAATCGATCTTGATCATTTTTTACATTTATTAAGAAATCAATAATATTCTGCTATAAGTTTCCAATTATCATCAAATAATTTTTTTTCATTCTTATTTCAACACTTAAGATTAACACTATCTAAAATTCAGTACTTAAATTTGCACGATTCATGAGTTTTTACTTTGTGGAAGGACCCACCAGATAATCAATTCCGGCCACAGAATATGTTCCAATACAAACTAAGTGGAATGTGCAATTTGTTGCATTTCTTTAATGTGGCTCTGCATGTTCTTTTCCAAATTTTTGTCACGATGATCACTCTCAATTGGGACGTACCAATGCACTGAAAATTGTGCCCGCAAGAAGTCAACACTCGAAGAGGAGATCTAGGTCTATGTATCTATGGCCATGACCTAGCTGGGACTCTGCTCCACTTTCAATTAAACTATAGGGGTTTAGGCATTATTGTGGCTCCGTCAGAACAGGTTAATTTCTGCTAAAAAACATAAACAAGCGACCTAGTTTGCTGTCATAGCACAGTGGGGTTGGACCAGTGAATGTCATGTCTCAGAATAATGCATGTTCATGTCATGGTTGTTTCATTGACAAAAGAGAACAAAGAAAAAAGGAATCTGGCTTCATCATTTATATACCGGTGCTATAAGACTCTGCATAGTTATGTGTACATTTGTGATGTAAGTTAATACTACCACTTTTCTAGCCCAAATTTATTCACTTATTACCGGGTGCGTTTTCCAAAAGCAAGCTATTTTTAGTCGATTACTTTTTTAATCAAATCTTAGTATTTTGATTTTATTTTAATCAAGTCTTTCTATTCACATAATATGTCAAATCAATTTTTTCCGAAAATCTAGCTGACATGGCTGCCGAAAGATGCCATCCATTCGTTATCCATGCCCCTCTGGTGGGTATCCCACGTGGGAAATATTTCATCCACACCAAACTTTGGCGTCCTTCGATGGCTATGTTAATTGGATTAGGCTGGATTTTGTTGCGAGGGACTTGATTAGAAACTTCATCTAAGTTGAATGATTTGATTAGAAAAACTCGTAGTACAAGAAGTTGATTTGAAAAGTGGTGCAAGTTCAGGGACGGCAAGTAAAAACTTTTTCTTTTCCCAGATTTATCACTACGTGTAATTTGAGGAAGTACTCTGTGACCGTATCATTTCTAATTTTCTACAGAAGTATAAACCAGTTCAATCATTAATCCAATTTTATTGAACAACATGGCTACTAATGGCCAAAAGAAAACACGTGTTTAGTTATGCTTTTTCGAATTTATTCCTTTTCTTGATGGTCCCCTCCTAACTTCCATAGAAACTCCATTTGATTTGCTACATGTTGGTACGTTCCACCAATTGTCTACATGCGCAATGATTTTGACATGTACCAATAAATTTGGGGTCTTGACTTCTGCTGTCAGATTATAATAACCACGAAAAAGAAGTGGACAAGCTAAGAAACTCTTGAGGGCTTAGGTTTTAGCTCGGCCCAATGGCGTTTCGGGAAATTCAACAGCCTAAATTTTGACAGATGTGCACTGAGTTGGTGATATGAATGCAAACCTCTTCTGAGGCGGCCTGACGGATTTACATGGGAAAATTTGACAACGAGGGCTACATGGTGGTCCAAAAATCACCTCTACCTAACCCTACCGAATTCAATACTATTGCAGCCAATATAGCGGATCGTGTCTCCTAGGTCCAGTACTATGCATTTCCTGGTCTTTTATTATTGAAAATAGTGCGCAAATGGTAGAACTTTTCAGAGCCATTCACATAAAATATTTAGAGCGTGTATTTGGGGTGTTGAGAGGTGAGGCTCTTCACCTTTTATTACCACGTCTATGTGATATAGCATCCCTTAAACTTTGGGGAGGAATAAATCATAGGTTCATGCAGGGACTAGATCCGGTAACGATAGCAGCCGTATTCTCTACGTCGGAATACATGGGAGAGAAGAAGATCGAGGATGTGGATTGCTTCGTCCTCAAACTGTCTGCAGATCAGGTGGACTTGTCCGACCGGAGCGACAGCTCGGCGGAGACAATCAAGCACGTCGCTTTCGGGTACTTCAGCCAAAAGAATGGACTCTTGGTGTACTTGGAGGACTCTTATTTGACAAGGATACAATCCCCCGGGACACGCCCCATGTACTGGGAGACCTCGATGGCCACTCAGATCCGGGACTACCGTGAAGTGGATGGAGTTATGATCGCTCACTCCGGCCAATCGAGTGCGATCATCACACGATTTGGAGATGGTCGTCTACGGGCAGGCCCGGAAATCACTCGGTTGGAAGAAACGTGGATCATCGATGATTTCGCATTCAATGTGCCTGGTCTGTCTGTGGACAGCTTCATTCCACCGAAGGATGTGAGGAAGGACCATTTTGCATTAGATGATGATTGGAAATCGGCATTAGACTGATACATATGTTTTTTCTGTTGCCTCTTTATGATCAAGAGTTGAGTGTTAAAGAGGGAAGGTGCGCCTCATTCAGAGTCACCGGCTGACAAAATTGAATGTCCCTAATTCATTTTAGGCCTTTGTGAGTATAGTGATTATGTACAAAACTGCTTCCAAAGCCTTTTTTGTGGTCCTGTTTTGGTACGGACCAAAATCTTAAAGCAGATTTATAAGATCGCTAGCTCTTAAGCAGATACGCATGTTAGTGTTCCGCAGCCGATAGGGATCGCTGTCAGTATCCAGAGAGGCAGCAAGGGCAAGGATGCAAATGCCCCCATTCTTATGTTTTCTCGATCATGTATTTTGCCAACATTCGGTGTATCGATGCGTCTGGACAAAAGCATCGGATCATTGACCCTTCGTTTTTGCTTTTGAGGAGCCAGATCATGGGATTTCGTGGGCAGGAAGAAGCTGCCGCACCCATTCATATAACCACTAACGTGGCTATCCTTCAATTTGTTCAGACATTTGCAATGGGGACCAGCTCCCAAGAAGCCGGCGAAGGGCGACAGGAGGTATTAGCTGTAAGTCACCGTACAAACTGTATGTTAGCAGGATCTATATATATATGGAGGACGCACAAAAATTCCCATCTGTTTCCAAAACATTTTTATCGATTCGTACTTGGTTTCATTGAATATTCCATTTATATCTGTCATCAGAACTCTACTTATTCGTAATAAATTCCATGCCCAAAAGGACATCTTGACATTTCCTATTTCATTATGAGGTAAAGCTCGCACTTCAGCCATCAAGTTGCCCCTACCCTCAAAGGCCAACTAAAGCGACAGATTTGCACCCTCGCAAATAGGATAATTGGTTTCCGGTCCAGTACAGTTCCAAAATGGAACTGGAAATCAGACCAGGAGAACCAATTTTGAAAAATCGGAATCATTCGGACCAATTGATCTAAAACCGAGAGCTGGACCGAACCATCGGTCTGGCCCTATTTCAATCACGTCTAATGGCCAATGACTCATTTTTTCCCACTACTTTTTTCCCATTACTTTTTTCTCTCGTTACTTGAGACCGGACCAAAATAGTGTTTAATTCACATTTTACTAATTTTTTTGAAAAAATAATAAAATAAAAAAATATATTTAGTCTATTCGATCTAGTTCCTTATTGGAACTAGAACTAGACCGGTCCGCCCAGACACCGGTTCAACTTTTCCCAACACTCCCGCAAACCGGACCAAACCCGCCGGTCCAACCCAGTCCGAGTGGTTCTTGGTTCAGATAAATCCGTTATGCATACCGCTAGTGCCTACAAGCAAGGTTGCGTATAAATCCCGGATATGGGAGAAAGATTGCCAAGCACAATAGACGTACACGGAATTTTCCCTGACAGATGACGCTAGGATGAGGTACCACCTATAACTTAAGTTTATCAAGATGAACATGGAGCTCTCAATCTGAATAAACATTGAGGGTTTCGATAAGGCTTTCCCAAATCAAAAGGGTACCCAATCCTAGAGCTTTTCTATACCAGCCCCAACATAATGCAGCCAAAACAGCCACCCGAAGGATGAAGAAAACTCACAGGTTGAGCCTAAAGAACAACAATCCCTTAGAAAGCAACACTGTTTACTCGTCAAAATGCGGAAAGTCCACCTAAGGGGAAGAAAAGGAATACGCGATTTATTGCAGACTCCCATATCTGCATCTACTTTTGAAGTAAGACACAACAGAGAAAAGATCAACAAGATGGCAAACATGAAAGCAGGAGCAACTATTAACGATGAACTGTAAATGAAGACAGGCATGCCTCCATTTCAACGTTACAACACTAAACAAACAACAGTAAAGTTGAGAGTGTATTATACGATCCTACAAAACAAGAAAAGTTTTAACACGGTCCATAACTCAACCAATACATTATGCCCGTCTCTACTGGCATTCGTTAATAGGTCTTACACTACTTAATTACCTAGAATAATCAAGACTACGGCTCCTGCTCCTGCTGAAGCTCCAACTGCGACTCCTTGAGCGATGAGGTGAACGTGAATAAGATTGACCTCGGTAACTTCGACCTCTTGGTGATACTGACCTGCATCATCAAGAAAACTTCATTAAAAAAATGATAAAATAAACTAAGCTCCAAAGCATCTTGGGTGGACCCAAAACAAACTAAGAAGGAAAGAAAAGATCATACAAAAGCAACTAAAACTATCAATACCTTGAGTAGTGGCGATGCCTGGGAGAAGGTGAATTATAGTATGCATCACGTGAGTAAGTGCGTGCATATGATGGAGATCGAGAATAACCCCGGGGAGAATGTCTCCTATCATACGAACGACCCCTGATAAAAGCACAATCAAATTCCCCGTGAATCTCAGCTTCTACCAGGAAACTCCGGTTAGCCATTACGTAAAGGCTTTTCATCTTTAGCGAAACAATTTAGCTTATTCCAACCATAACATTTCCAGAAAAGAAAGTGCAAAAACTGTTTGGGGATGATAAGCACAGCCTAATCAAAAAAGAGAATAATAGTAATATGCTTTCATCAGTGACATGTCTACTCAACAAAACCACAAGAGGAGCCCAACCATCCCTCGATAAATTAATCAACTTTAAAAGCTAAATCAAAGGACTCTCATGAAACCATAAATTAAGAATACAATGATACAAGTAAACCGACTCATCGCCAAATACATCAGTCAAAAAAGAGAAAAAACCTTCTGGAAAGAGGCAACAGAAAAAACCCAATACTATAACAGCCATGTCGAATCCCCTCCCAGTTCACACTTAATAACTCGAACTAGTAACATGACATAATACAGATTCTCCACATCGTTAAACTCATCATCTCATCACAATAAACACAAACTATCCTTGCAATGTTATCATTTCACAAACATTCCATGCAATGGACAAAGAATATGCTATAATTCTCTCACAAAACAACCACCTCTGTTGCGATGGCATACCTCTAAGCACCCCAATACTTTTTCCAACCACACATTTGGCCCCTGCTTAAAGTGCTATCGCATCATTGGAAAAAGTTCCCATTTTAAAAGAAGAATTATGTTATCCCATGCCTTCCCAGATCCACAACATAAGCATGTGCTCTTACAACCTCTCATCCTATGTAAGGGTAAAAGGCATAATAAAAGCACACAAAGAGTTCATGTTCTGTCAGGCAATATCCCTAATTACCTGACGCGTTCTCTCGCTCTCATTTCTGAAGGCTTCTTCCTGTTTTCCTCAGCAAAAATCACTCTCATTTCACGGCCAAGGAGCACTTCCCCATCCATGTAACGTTTCGCATCTGCAGCATCTTCTGGATACACATACTGAACAAAGCCAAAACCGCGGGGCTCCCTGCATCAAAAACAGATCATCAGCCATAAACTAGAAACCAATGCCAAGGGCACAGGTGAATTTGCAAGTCATCTTTGAAGATGAAGAATCACGACAGTAATTCTGCCCACATTCCATTCAATTCGAAAAGGCAGTCATGCAGCTGCTCACCTTGCGCGAGCAAATCTTAATTTCTTGAAATTCTTCAAGAATTTGAACTTCTTCATAAGAAGTCATATCCACTTTCTTCAAATCTTCATTGACATTAAGACAACCTTGAACCATACCCTTACCATTTCGATAGGTGTCTTCAACAAACTTTCACCTCACTACTTCACTGGTGTCTTCAAAACTTTCAATGACAAAACCAAACTCCCATAAACAATTGATGAAAAAGGTAACAATCTTGACAAGAGGCCAAATACATAGAGATGGAACAATCATAGGCAATACTTCTTATTTTTTTTAAGTTCTTTGAGTACTTGCTATATCAGGAGTACTTAAATTCATCTAGAAACATTAACCCACACAACAAAGAAACGTAGACATATCTCTGCAAAGGTTGTCATGACTTACCCTGTATAGTAATCACGAGGCAAATAAACGTCCTTGAGAGGACCAAACCGGCCAAATGGACCACGTAGGTCTTCAGCCCTGCATAAGAAAATTTTGTTTTCAACTTTGCTTTAATAATATTTTTTCTGTAATACGGCGAGAAAAGGAAAATCACTCTGCCACATACCACAAGGTCATAATATCCTACAGGAGGTTATTCATTTACTAACAGATGCAAAGCATCTAGTTCTTGCCTTACACAAATCATTCTAATCAGCAATTCAACTATCGCGGTAATTATCCTGCTAGCACTCTGATATTCTAACTCGATCGATTCCATCTTCTGAAATATAAAGAGACAATATTCTGCAAGAAGCATAGTGCCCATGCTACGAAGCATGTACCAAGGAATGTCATGAAATCAGACCTGCAGTCACGATGGAGGTTGCGAACCAGAAGGCTAGTAGGTAGGTCTTTGCCACGACTGTCATATCGATCCCTAGGACTAGGGCTTCGGTGCCTCCTGCTGTAACTCCTCGGTGGAGATGGACTGTAGCTAAAACTTCTTCCCCTCATTTGCACCAAAACTTAAAGCCCGCTACCTACAAAGAAAGAGCATTTGATTCACATGGAGAAATATCGCTTTGGAGCAAAACCATTTGACTTAAATGCGAAGAGCATCTAAGGTAAACCCCATTCACCCAAAGCATTTTTTACGCCGTGAACTGGCATGCAAACGAGCTCCCACTGAAACTCTTAAGGCTCCGCAGCCACTTCAAATATACATGCAAAGTATCAAAACAATAACTCTCACGCCTTATCCACTCCCATGTCAAGAGAATCTACGAACTTAAAATCATCGTCCAAATAAAAAAGATAATCCTAGATAACACAATTCTGCCACCAGTGATTGTGAGCCGGAACAATAACCTTGTTTTAACACCAAAGCCAGTGAAATAACAATTAGACCCTCGAATATGCCAGCCACATAGGAATTATCCAACTTCAAAATGCGCAGAGAGGACCATTCTCAGCCTGCAGAATTTCTCAATTTCTCATGTGGTTTTAGAAGAAGTCTGAAATTTCAGGATAAATAAATAAAGAAATACAATAAAAGAGTGTAGTGGACAAAAAAAATCTAAGAAAAGCAACCGCTTTTAAAACATTTGATTCATACAAATAACCAGAAAAACGGAAAGCACAAACTTCTCATCCGCAAAGAGGGCCGCTTCTAAGGTCCGGTTACACCTTTCGAGATTAATCTAACGGAAGACATTTTTCAGCGTCAATTCCCATCATTTATCCCGTAAGCTACCATGTCGGACCTCAGATCGATCGCTGCAAAGAAACACGACGACACCGCCGCTGTTTCCCCCTAGCGATCACCACGCAGTCTCGCCCCCGCTCGATCACGACGATCGACCGACCGCGCGCGCGATCCGATCAACGCGCGCGAACGCTGGAAATCAACAAATCCTAAGCACGAGATCAAACGACGACGACGACGACGACGACGACCTCACATCGAAACAAGCCGAGGCGAAGAGAATCCGGCGGCGCTAACGAACGCCGGACCCGCGGAAAGCGTCGTCCATCGACGGGATACCGTGGCGTCGGAGCTCGGAAACCGAGACCGAAACCGCAATCGCAAGCGCATCGGAGGGCGAAAATCCGTACCTGAAACGCGGAGAGATTCGGCTGATCTCGATCGCCTCGCGCTGATAGAGAGAGAGTGAGGTAATGAGGCCGGGAGGTCGGGGGAAATATGAACGATTCTTGCGGGGGGAATGCGTTCGAGAAGCTTCTCTCGGTTGTTCGATCATCGGGGGTTTTATTCGGTGCATGCGATGACATTCTTTCCGATTTGTACCTGCGAATCTAACCGTTCGTGGTGGATGAATGAAAGGGCGATTTGGCGGAGGCCCGGCCCACCATGTGAAGGTGATAGTGGGGAGGCTGTTACTGAAAATTAAAGAAGAAAAATTCGCATAAACAATTCTTTTATACTGAAAATTAAAGAAAAAAATAGTATGTGAAAATACTTTTGAATGGATACAGGTAAAATTGTTTTTTTCCCAAAATTAAAAAACCGACACAATCTCATCTCTTTAAGAGTAAAAGGCTTGTTACGTTTACAGAAAAACTGTTTTTGAAGCTGCTTATATAAATGTAGCCGAGCGAGACCTATAATTTTTTTTTTTTTGATTTTTGTGATAAAAATGCCGATTTCATTTTGTCCGAAAGTATTAGCACAATAAAAAATTGATTGCAATCTGTTGAACTTATTTCCAATGTTACCTTAAAAAACAACTCAAATGTACCTTTTCTCTTATGCTAGTCTTTGTGATTAACATGTTTAATTGGATTACCTATGCGTGCGTTTTTTATATATATGTGAGTGTTTGCCTTAAATAGGTTTACCTATATGCATTTCATGTCTACTACTTTCTTGATATTTTCTGTTATTATATTTTTTGTAGAAATATGTACTTGCTGAATAATATATGGCGTACTTATTGCATTTTTATTTATATTACATCTTTGCTAGAAACCCGCAGTTAAATTGTGTTTCACTATATTGGACGAAAAAATAGAGTAATTTTTCCCAATGTCATCAAAAAGTAAATTTGTTGCTTTTGTTAACTTTAATTAATTATATTTATTCTAATTACATAACATTACGAGCAATAGGTGTCGTGGAATAGTAGAATAAACAAGAATATAACCAGCATCTAGAATGCCAAATAAATATGTAGTATCTAGCATCATCAAAATTGTTTTCAGTTAAGAAATGTTTAAATAAATTAAAAATAAGTTAAAACGATTCTAGTGTTTATAAGTGGAAAATAAAAATACGTGTATCCAAATCATACCTGGCTTATAGAGTTGTGGAGGGATTGTGGAAGTTGCGTATATACACACACATGTATATATATTTCCTTCTCCCTTCCATATATGCCCTATATCAAGTCTAAGTAATATTGTCTCCGACGGCGACGATTTATCACATGAACGTTTATTCTCTTTTTAACAGGCAAAACCCACTTTTTTTTTCTTGGCAATTCTCAATTTTTTCTTAGATTTTTCACTTTAACCGGCCGTATTGTAGTCCGGTATTTTTATGTTGCCGATAATACATCTTAAACAACTCCGCTCAAATTTTATTAGGAATTTCTTCAGATAATTCACAGCACACTTCTTATCTTCTTCTTTTTTTTTTGTTTGGTTTTTTTAGTACTTTGTTGCTATAATTAAGATTGTAAACATGACGTACTTTTTTAGACTGTAATTAATTATTTGCGTACTATTAAAAGTAAAAAAGGATCAATACTATTAAAAAACGTCAGCTTACATGGTTTTTTGGGTAAAAAAAAAAATACTATTAAAAATCCTAAACGATACAAATATCTCAAAATTAATTTTTTATTATAAAAAATCATAAACTAATATACATGTAACAAATTTACTTTTCATTAATTTCTGTTCAATTTAATAATATTGAATTGGATGACACGTGACATTCGTCGAATGTATCAGTTTAGATTTCACCATCTATTTGTCACAAAGATATTTATTTATAATTTTTCGATATATTAATTCAATTTAACGGAAACCAAAAGGAAAATTTATTATAAATATATCGGTTTGGAATATTAATTTTAGATATTCTTGTCATGAGAGTATAATTTGGAGTTTTTGATGAAAAATTAATTTAGAATAAACCTTTCGGAGATATATAAGCTCGGGGGTTTTTCATGATATTTTAACTCAATAAGAAATCACTTTGCCCCCAGTCGGACCGGCCGGACAATCCGACCCGACTCGTGCCCGCTGAGGTCTTCTGCTTCTCTTCTCCGCAAAACCCTTCTAAAGCCCCCGCCGAAAGCCTCTCTGCAGCGCTTTATATAGCTGCTCGCCACCGCGCTGAATCGCTTCTCGCGCTTAGCTGCTTCGCCTCTGCCGCACCGCCACCGCACCAGTCCAACCCAAGCGAGAGCTAAAGGGGCCGTTCGTCCGCCTAACGTCATCCCGTTCGGTCGGTCTCTTCCTGCGGAATTTTTTTCCCCCCAGGCAAACGATCCGCCGGCATGGCGCCGCCGCCGAAGTCTCGGAAGGGCCAGCCCAGGGACGGCCCGAAGCTCGCGAAGGACTCCAGGAAACCGTTCAAGGCCAAGAAGAAGCCCGGCGAGGCGGCGCGGCAGAAGCCTGTGGCCTTGCAGCTCGAGGACGACGTGCCTGATTTTCCCAGAGGTTAGAGGGACTCCGGCTTTTTCCCCCTTTTGCGTCTGTGGAGGTTCCTCATTCATTGGAGAGGACAGGAAGAGTAGTGCGAGTGGTCTCAGTTGCTTTTTTGCTTGAACTGTCGTGGCGCGGTCGCGCATTTGTGATGGGAGCTCGGTGTGGATTTGTCCTGGGTGATCTAATTCTAGACCTATTGTCGGAAGATGGTTATCTTCTAATGTGTTGAGGTTTAGGTACATTTGTAAGTTGTAATTACTTAGTAATGTCCCAAGAGGTAAACTTTGGAGCTGTCTAGGTGGACTTCCCACCATTTCTTGATGAAGAACGTCAAGAAGAAAACTTTCAGCGCATTTTGACATGTAGAATTTACGCCGATGCAAATCATCTAGTTCCTATGCCTCTCGAGTCATTTATCACTTATCAGCTTTTAACGGTTAGGTTGAGTTCTGAGCTTGTTCGCCATGTTCATAATTTATTCGAGACCTGAACCCATTTGATTAAAATAAATGGCAACAGTAGCTTTGGATAACTACTTAAAGGTTTTTTTTTTTTTTAAGTGTTGTTTGATTTGTATGTTCAGGTGGTGGAAGTTTGCTCAGTCGAAAAGAACGTGAAGAAATTCATGCGGAAGTAGATGCACAGTTTGACACTGACGGGAGGGAGTCAAAGAAAAAGAAAACGAGAAAGATGCAGAAGAGGGGGCCTAATTCAGAAGATGACCTGGGTTCACTTTTTGGGGATGGAATGACTGGGAAATTACCTAGATTTGCAAACAGAATCACTTTGAAGGTACTTGTCTCTGTTCTCTGGTTGTTCGTAGGAGTTAGCAAGATGTATACAATGCTCGTTAGTTTGATCAGAAACCCAAATGCAGATTACGTTTCTTCACAGAGAAATTCGTCAATTCAGAATAGTCATGGCTTTGGAATTAACTTTTGCACTATTAGTGAGCTTCAGACTGTGAGAGCTATTACAATGTCGTGCTTCTTGTGACATATACATTTGTAATTTGACATGCCCTTGGCTCAATGTGGCCTTTTTTCCTTGATTCCCTCTCTTCATCCAGTCCACCACCCAAATGCAATCAGTCATCAGTGGGCTGCATCTTAGTCATCGATCCTTGTATGAATTTTGTCGAGGCTATATTGACTAGTTTAGGTTAAGTTTCATAGTATCCAAATTTTTCTTTCCTCCCTATTGTTTATTATACACTATCTTTCCATGCTTCTCGGCCAATTTGGGTGGACAGTTTTCATGTAATATTTGTTCGTCCAGAATATTGCTCCTGGTATGAAGCTTTGGGGAGTCATCAGCGAAGTCAATGAGAAAGATCTCGTCGTTAGTCTTCCTGGGGGATTACGTGGTCTAGTTCGGGCATCAGATGCAATAGATCCTGTTTTAGATGGTGAAACTGAGGTAATTGTTGCATATTGTTGTCTCATATACATTTCCACAATTGCCATGGCCATGGTCTTTGTTCTTTTAATAATTCTATGCACCCCTGATACTTCACCTTGTCTTTTCCTTTTCTCCTGCAGGAAAGTGAAAATAATTCACTGTTGAGTGCGTTCAGTATTGGGCATCTTGTATCTTGTGTTGTAATGCAAGTAGATGATGATAAAAAAGAAAAAGCAAAACGAAAGATCTGGCTCTCTTTGCGTCTCTCTTTGGTGCAAAAGGGATTTACACTAGAAGCCATTCAAGAGGGGATGGTAAGCTTTCTGAATTTTCTTAAAAGACGGGTGAAAGGATTTGACTTTGAATATTTGTTGATAGACCTTCTTTATCTGAACCATGAACAAAACAAAAGTATAGGACTGGCATTTTTTTGGCTTACTTGGACATTCTTATCAAGTGCAAATATGTCAAAATGCATGCCCTCAAACTTCAGGCAAATAAATGGGAGCAATATATCTTAGCATGCAATATGTGAGTCATCGTAGTTTAATTGTTTAATGTTAAAACATTCCCAGCTTGGATGGATTATTCTGCTAGACACTGGGGAAGAATGTAAGCTCATTCTTTGTGGTACACAATCTTATGCTTGGCTTTTTTAATCATTTTCTGTTACTTACCCAGCAATCATAATTCAGTATTGGGCTGACTCATAAGCATAGAATAGTTGTTTTGTTTCTATTCTTGAACTAACATATTAATGTTTAATTAGGAAAGTATTTGGAGAGTCCTATCTGCATGTGTCAATATTAAATTTTCAAGATCGTTGTTTATGTCTGTCATACTACTAGAATTGTGTAAATTTCTCTCTGACCCTTTTGATAGATGAATAAATAATTGTTCTGAAGTATATTTTGTTTACATTTTGTTTGGTAGTTTAATTGATGTGTTGCATGATCATTAAAATAAATTGATGCTATTTGTATGATATTGGCAGTCGTAATTCGGTCATTTGGCTCAATTTTTTTATCATTGGGTATAGCGAGTGTCTTTTTATGAGGCAGCCATGCTTATCTCTGGGCGGCAATTCTCTTCATAAATCAACAATCTCTTTCTAGATAAACTATTGATCAGAATTGTAGCCTGGAACTAATGTCCCTGGTTGATATTATAGGTCCTCTCAGCATACGTCAGAAGTGTTGAAGATCATGGTTACATTCTGCACTATGGCTCACCTTCTTTTACAGGATTTTTGCCGAAAGCCAGCGAAGATGGTAATGCCTCAACAACTTTCGTTTTTGTTTGTTGCTATCTTGTTTACATAAGTTTCTTTTCAGTTACAGTTTTGGTTGGATAGTATGAAGTAGGTACTGATATTAAAGCATATGAGAATTACACGGCAGTCTGATTTTCACTTTAAATGCATCTTCGTCGCACAAACATTTTTGGGAGCAGAATTGATGAAAGTTTGCATTGTCTGACATGATTTAATAGCAGCAACAACCTGACACGATGCATATGACAGGAAATGAACCATTCTGACATGTTTCAAACAATTTTTCTTTAGAGTTTATGGTGGTTTGGCAATCTCACAGAGATTGAAACAAATTAAATGAAAGGGGAATATTAACTTGAGTTGCCACTTGCAGAAGAAAACTTTAAGGCAACCACTCGCCATCAGTTATTGAAAACTTTTGAGGACATTCAGAATACCACAAGTTGGATAGCATTCTGATTTAACTGAAAATAGTAAATGGTTAATTTATCAGGGTAGGAACGATATCTCTGACACAAGTTTTAAAAGCATGAGACACCTCTACCACTTTAGAAGTCCTCATTCTCTATTGCAAGCGTTTTAGTTGCATTGAAGTTGCTTATGTAGGCTGGTCATCTGTGGCTATAATGTCACTCGCATTGACTTATAGCATTTGACATTCATGATTGTTTGGATTGTAAATATTACCTACATAAATCACCTGCAGTGGGCATCATTCTAAGATTCTTTCAGATAATATATCTCCTCTTTTTCTTTAGCAGAGGTATTTTATTCATAGAAGTTTGAAAAATGACAGTTAGAGGAATTGTTTCTCCCAAAAGTTTATGATTTAATTATGTATATAACTAGCATAGTTATCGACGCTACCCTATCTTGTAAGCCGGGTTTTATACGTAGCAGACAAGATTGAATAGACAACCCCAGACAGAAATTTCTAACAGAATTAGTTAGGCAGAACAACAGTGAGAGGGAAGTTTCAAGATTTGAACATGTAACAATACTCTGATACCAAGTTCTGTAAACCTTTTCTTTCCCAATAAATTAAACTGTCATATTTCTAGCTTGCTTCAGTGGTGTGTGCTTGTTTGCTTTGAATGATGTAATGGAGATTCCGGCTAAAATATTCCTTCCTTTGGGTTTTTAGGTCTTGTGTTTATATGTATTATAGTTCTTTTTCCATTTTTTCTTGCTTCAGTAATGTCTGCCGTGTGTCATTCTCATGTGGCTTTGATGTATCTTCTTTCATTTTTCAGAGAGCAGGGGTCCTGAATTAAAAGTTGGGAAACTTTTGCAAGGAGTCGTCAAAAGCATTGATAAAGGTCGAAAAGTTGTTTATTTGAACCCTGACCTGGATATGGTGTCGAAATTTGTGGTAGCTATCTCTTAATCATTCATTCCACACAAGTTGTCAACCTATCTTTCATTCAAAGGTGTTTTGCTTTTGCCCTTATTTCGTATTG
Organism: Eucalyptus guilfoylei; assembly: GCA_016097605.1. Classification (NCBI taxonomy): domain Eukaryota; kingdom Viridiplantae; phylum Streptophyta; class Magnoliopsida; order Myrtales; family Myrtaceae; genus Eucalyptus; species Eucalyptus guilfoylei. Next base: position 31,197,319 of record CM027860.1, read on the forward strand.
GTATTTACACGCAGACAAAGGACGTGAAGGGCATCTCAATTGATCTTCTTGTTCCTGGTATGATGGTCAATGCTCGCGTACAATCAACCATTGAGAATGGGGTCATGCTATCGTTCCTCACGTACTTCACGGGAACTGTGAGTTTTATGGTCACTGGTTCTCTTATTGTCGAACACTGAAGTTATCTTTGACAAGATGGGCAGGATTTGATATTTTATAAGGGTAGTGAATTCTTCTTGTCTGGTTACATGTCACTTTACTAATTGACAGGTGGATATGTTTCACTTAGAGAGCGCTTTACCTACAAAAAGTTGGATGGACAGTTACACTAAAAATAAGAAGGTCTAATCACTCCCCTTTATTTTGCACTCTTGTGTATCTATCTCTAGGCTCATGACTGTTCCTTTTTTGGTTGGCTCTTGGCTGCTGTCTTTCCACATAACATTGTAGCAACTGTCATATGAGGAAATAATCTAAATTTTGTTGATAATGTCATATTTTCTGCTGAGTGCATGTCTTATTATGCTCTCCCTAGTACATCAGAACTTCGCAAGATGCTGACAGCTTTGTTTTTGCGAGCTTCATTTGGACGTGAATATTGCTTTGATTCTCAACCTCTTGCTTTTAAAGTGTGTAACAGTGGGGGTTTTCCATTTGTTCGATATCCCTGGAGTGGAAAAATTGTCAACAATACTTTCAGTTTCTTGTGAGGAGTAGAAATTCTTAAAGATCAATAACTATTTGCACTGAGATAATTACTGTACTTGTAGAAAGAAAAGATGGTTGACCGAAACATCATTAGCTATCCTATAGATGTTTGTCTGTGTAAGTAGTTTCAGATAGCATGGAGACTATCCTGATAGGCAAGGTTGGTTATGGAAGGCTATGATATCAGCCAGAGTATTGTGGATTGACAATTAAGTATTGTAAGCTTATTGTATGAGACAACAGAGACAACAGCATTCTAAGTTTCCAATACTGTAAGTTGACTGTGTGAGACTGCAAACACATTCAGGGTCTTATTGCTGGAACTTGCATTTACATCCTCCTTCAGGCTTGGTGAGCATGCTGCCTATTTTGGCATTTTGGGTACTTGGTTTCTCATTCATGGGGCATTTGCTGATATGACTGCTGGCATTAAATTATAGTAGCTGGGATGGATGGGACTTTCGATGAACGATTGCTTGCCAATGAGGAGTTCTATGGTTTTATTTTATTTGTACCACATAATATGCTGCCTTTGGCTATATTAGTAGTTGCAATTTATGTCTATGAAGTTCTTTATCCTCGAAAGTTGTCGAGATCTGATCAATGACATGTTTGGCCCATTATATTTTCAGCATGTTAAAATGAGATTTGGTCCTATCATCTTTTCCTGTTACTTATATGTGCTGTTACCTTGCTGTATCAGGTTAATGCTCGGATTTTATTTGTTGATCCTTTTAGTAGAGCGATCGGTTTGACTATGAATCCGTATCTTATTCAAAATAAGGCTCCTCCTTTGGTAAGATTACACACATTATTCTCCTTTAGCCTGAGGAATGTCAGTGTCCCTATGTTGTTTGTGTTCTGAGTGAATGTCACTATGGATCTGGCAATTAATTTGCAATCCTGTTACTTGGTTTCTGAAAGAGGCCTGTGAATTATACTTAGTGCAGTAATATAAGATAATTTCTTCTAAGCTTGGTGGAGTGCAAGAGGCAACTTCTTTGGAACTAGCATCTCTGCCCAATCCAGTTTAGGCTAAAAACTTATGCTATGCTTTTGCCCTTAATAGAGATAACAGAAACCAGAGATGCTCTCTATGCTTCCAAATTTGTCCATTGTGCTGTATTAGGGTACCGTGGAAGTTTGGCTGGCACTGCTGAACTGCTCTACTTCTGCAAAGAATAATTGCAACAAAATTTCCATCTTGCTCTCTCTTCTACCATAATTGCGTTAGAAATTAAGGTCAGTGTCATTTTTGACATCATCGAGTGAGCATATAAGGGTTTCAACAAGGATTTACATTAGGGTTTTGAGAGGTTGGCCTTTTTCTTGCATGGAATCTCATGCATCCTTTTTGTCCTCTTTTCTTTTTCAATGGATATGGAAATTTCAAATCCATTGATATTTTCCTTGGTGCAACAGTAAGGTTAATCTGTTGCGACCTGGACGCCACAGGTTCAGGTGGTGTCCAGGTCACGAGAACAGGCTCACTGTGAAAGCAAGGGTAAGTCTTGTGAACCCTCCCAGACCCCACGATGCGGGCGCCTCATTCAAGGGCGCCCTTTTTTGTTGATCTTCCAGCTGATAGGGAATAAGAAGGAAGATCTATGACCACGAGGCAACACGAGATATGAGTGTGGCCCCAGTTTTGATCAGCTTTTATCGTTGATGAGTTTAAGATTTGCCATTTAAAAGTCTTTCCACTTTCACATGGGACCCTTCAATCTTTTCTCTCTAAGATGGCCTTTTTCGTTATCTGAACTTTTTCCTTTTTGACCTGTTTTTCTATAATCATGGTGTGCTTAAACAAATTTTTTTTAATTAAATCTCTTTATTAATCAATACAAAAGATTGTGTGTACAGGCATGCTTTTCAATTTACTACCTCTTTGTTTCACTTTGGCAGCATGCTAGCTTAGGCGATATTTATGACAACGCAAAAATAGTAAGGGTGGACAGAGGGTTGGGCATTTTGCTTGAGATCCCTTCTACTCCTCAGTCTACTTCAGCATATGTTAATGTAAGTTAATTTTGAGGATTTTCTATTTTTATCCTTCTATCTCTTAATTGAATTTAATATTTCCAATTTAAACTTGATGCCATCTTGCTCCCAATGGTTCCAGGTATCAGATATCACTGAAGGGGAAGGTCATAAACTGGGCAAGAAATTTAAGGAAGGAACTTGTGTTCGTGTTCGGATTTTTGGGACTAGGCGTTTGGAAGGGCTAGCTGTTGGAGTTGTGAAGGTTGGTCCTCTGTAAAGCTCTTAAATTTAAGATGGCATGGTTGCTTACACTGGAGCCTAATTGTCTCTGATTTGTGACCGTTGAACTAGCTGTTAGCATGAAGGACATGCCATAATATAGAATGTCTGGATATTCATTCTTTGTGGTGACAGGTGCTACTATATGGTATATAATGCCCCTTTTTATGATTTCCAGTGTATGATGGATCTCCTTTTGTTATTTCCCTTTCTTCAGTACACAAGTTTGTATTGGCTTTTCTTTCCATCGTTTGTACTCAAATGGTGGTTTTCTCTCTTGTTCGCAATCAATGAATGGTGTTTATGATGCACTGTTGCATATGATTAAATATATGTGTGTATTTGTAAAAGCTACCAGAGTATCACTTATACATGTCTATGTTATCTCATGTACATTTTGAAATATTAAGAGGAAGTTCCTTCGGTTGGCTACATTTTTTTCCTTCCTTTTTCTTGTTGAATTTAACAATAGGGAAGCTCTATTGTTTCAAGTGAAAGGCTCTCTCTGAGGTGCTAATGTTCTTTATGTTCTGCCAGTCATTGAGCTAAATAAAGAAACATTGACTATGTAAGGCAAGTTTTTGGGTCTTTATGAATGCACCTTACAGACTAGATTCCTCATGCTTGGAAATGGTCCTTTTTAGTGCATATTAACTATCCTGCAATAATCTTTCAATGGTTATTTTAATTCTTTGATGGTATTTTGTTAATAGCACATATAATGCACCTCTAATTGATATCAAGCAGGCCACAGCATTTGAAGGATCAGTTTTTACCCACTCGGATGTCAAGCCTGGGATGGTGGTGAGAGCTAAGGTGTTAGTTGTTGATTCCTTCGGTGCTATTGTTCAGTTTTCTGGTGGCGTAAAGGCACTTTGTCCACTTCCACATATGTCTGAGTTTGAAATTGCAAAACCTCGAAAAAAGTTTAAGGTAATTCCAGCAGCTAAGATCACTTGCCACATAGTTCTCTTGGTCTCTTCTAAAAGTTTACTCTCTGCACTTTTTCTTCATTTCTCTCCAGGTCGGAGCTGAGCTGGTGTTCCGTGTGCTTGGTTGCAAATCTAAGAGAATAACTGTCACCCACAAGAAGACACTTGTATGCTCCCTTTCTTTCCTTATCCTGCTTCAATTTGGTTTTGCTTGCTATGATAAAGTCTTTGCAGCTTTAGTTTGTGTGTGGTTCAGCTCAAAAAATGTGAAAAGAGTAACTTTTGACTTTCCCACTGAAAACATTTCTTTTTTATTTCCAAATTCTTAATAAATTAATCCTGCATGACCCCAATGACATCGAATGCCGATATTTATTTAATGTATATCTTTGGTACGTAAAGAGAAGTTTGCTATGGGCACCAAGAGTGTGCAGCCCAAGGAGCTCAAAGCCCCCCAAAAAAAAAAAATAAAAAATAAAAAACAAAATAAAAAAAGCTCATTTCCAAGAAGAAGAATCCATAATAACAATCAAACATTACATTATGGAGTAAATCCACTGTAAAAATAGTGTAAAAATTTGGAACAATTTTTGTTAAGTACTTAGACTGAAAAATCTTCCTCTTTAGAGGATCTCTCATTTTGTTCTCTAGAACCAACCTAAAATAGCTTCATAGACCCAGCTATGCATGAGATTTCGCATGGAATTTGAAAACCTTGAAAAGGTTGGATATTTTTCTGTCATTGGCCAGAAAAAATCAGTAAATGTTGCTCAGAACGCCTAAAAAATGCAAGATATTAGAAAGGAGATAATCTGACTGAAGCATCATAGTGGACGGTCTAAATCTTAGACTGAGAATTGTAATCATCACTTTCATTCCACTAAGAAAATCATGTCCTACTATGTACACTCTCAAAGTTCTTTCTCCAGAATATTTAGATTTAAGTAAGCTAAGCTTGAGAACAAAAGAGGCTTTCCACTTGTGTGCTGATGTGGATCTGTGTGGACGATTAGCTTTTTCCTTTTCCCAAATGTTACTTTTCCATGTGATGTTTGCAGCATCTGATCTAACAGTTAAGTTCTGGCAATTCTATAATCAAAATCTTAGTCTTGCTGCTGAAAAATGATCTATCAATTTTTTGGCAGGTGAAATCAAAACTCACAATTATTAGCTCATATTCAGATGCTACAGAGGGACTTATAACTCATGGGTGGATAACCAAAATTGAAAAGCATGGATGCTTTGTCCGGTTCTACAATGGCGTCCAAGGATTTACTCCTAGGTAATTTTACATTGTTAAGAATATTCTAGAGCCTTACATAGATTGTTATGTTGACTCTGTCATCTTACTCTTCTTTCGTCAGCACTTGCTGTGGAATTGTTTGCATGCTGCCAAGTGGGTTCTCTTCTTCATGTTGAATTTTTAATTAGTTGTTTGGTGAAATACAAGCATAACTCACGGGAATGGTCCTCTGGAGTGTTTACCACTTGAACCTTTGGAAATTCAAATTGTTACATTCAGATTACTTTCAATTGTTTATGAAAGTCACTCACTGTTCCACCAATTGTACTTGAGAAAAGATAATGTGATGCCTAATCCGATTAGTGTATATCATGTTCAAGGTGGGGCCATTGACAGTCTGGACAATGTGGTGATATAACTGTCAGCAGTAGTTATATTCAGTTTGAGGAAAGAAACAAATTGATTTGGGTAGTAGACATGAAATTACCACAATCCTGAATGGCCATTTATATCCATTACGAAATAGAACTGTATGATTTTAGTACAGGCATTTTCAATTTAGAACTGCATAATGCTGTCTTGTTAAGAATAGTACCTGTGATGCAAATACTAATACCAGCTATATAGGTAGCAAAGGCTGTCGTACTTAAAGTTTGTAAAGCGTAGTGTGATTTCTATTTGTAAGGTTATTTGTTGTGTTACATTTTATGACAAAAAGTGGCGTATGATATAGGGGGAAAAATACTCTACCCACACGGAAGCCATAAATTCATCTGGACACTAGTACAAAGTGCTAATGGCTGAGCTTGTCTAATATAAGATTGTGTGATCGAGTTACTCAAAATCTAGATTGTGTGAACTAACTAGACTATAGAAATTAAGTGTGCTGCTTTAGCAAAATAATATTGAATGTAATGATTATGAGGACTTTCTTGATTTTAAGTGAATTCAGTAAATAATTAATTATTTTAATTGCAGATAAAACTTTAAGTAAAAAATTTGAGGATGTCTTTATTCAATAATTATACTAGACCATTGTATAAATGCATTTGTGGTGGATTCATTTTGCTCCACATTCAAATTTGAGAAGGACATGTTTTACTTGGATAAGTATCTCAGTGGTAGTGTAACTCCATATTGTCAGCGGTTTAAATCTAATTAGGGTTATGACAATATCATTTGATGATGCTCATGAGGACTTCGTTTTACTTAAAGCTTTGAGTGAATAATGGACATAGTTGTCCACGTTTTTTCCATTTGGAAGCAAAAGTGTGTACGGAATATGATCATATTAGAGGACAAGCTGAACAAGGTTGAATGGAATATTTTTTGGTGGACGAGCAAGTCCATGTGCCCTCATGCCCTCATGCTCTCATGTCAGACCCCTTGCATACGTTTCATGCTGTCATGTCAGACCCCTTGCATACGTTGCTAGCTGTTATTGTTTGATAATTGTCAAAGTCTCACATTTGATTTTTCTCCTCCTAAACCAGGCATGAACTTGGGCTAGAACCTGGATCCGATCCAGGTTCAATGTATCATGTTGGGCAAGTTGTCAAGTGCAGAGTAACTGGTTCTGTTCCTGCGGCACGAAGGATCAATCTAAGTTTTCTGATGAAGCCTGTGAAGTTAGTCTCACCTAATGTTTCTTTTTTCTTCTTGATGCTCATGCAAACAAACCAAGTTGCACACATATCATGCATTGGAGGGAGGAGTTTCATTCATGCGTACACTCATACCAGCAAAGCTCCTTGCACTGCTCTTGAATTCTACCATTTTGATGAATTCTACCATTTGATTTAATTCTCGAGTGTGAGAGGGAGGGAAGGAGAGAGGGAGGGAGGGGTTTCATTCATAAATACACTTATACTGGCAAAGCTCCTCGCACTGCTCATGAATTCTGCCATTTTGTTGAATTCTACCATATGATTTTAACTATGGAGTGTGAGGGGGAGGGAGGGAGGGGTTTCATTCATGCGTACACTCATACAGGCAAACCTCCTTGCACTGCTTATGCATTCTACCATTTGATGAATTCTTCAATTTGATTTGACTCTGGAGAGTGACGATATCCAGTCTAACTTCCAAGCAGGATTTCTGAAGATGATATAGTCAAGTTGGGTAGCCTTGTTTCAGGAGTGGTTGAGGCAGTAAGTCCTCATGGGGTTGTTATATATGTTAAGGCAAAAAGTTTCCTCAAGGGTACAATTCCTATTGAACATTTGGCGGATCACCATGGTACCTTGTTAGTTTCCTATCTCATTTTTACATGCATTACCATAATAAGATCCTTTTATCTGTTGCTTATCTTATGCACTCACCTTGCAGAGCATTCTATGTTGATGAAATCAGTGTTAAAGCCTGGATATGAGTTTCAGCAGCTCCTTGTTCTAGGTATTGCTACCACTCCCCCACCCTCCACCAGATATATAGGACATATGCTTGTCAAGGCTGGCAACTATGTGATCCAACAGGAAACGTAGAAAACTAATAATGAATTCTGGTTTCGGAAAACTAAAAGAAATGAACAAACAAAACCATTGTAATTAGATTCGAGAGAGAGAGCAGCTATGTCTTCCAACCGGAAAAGTAAAAAACTAATAATGAATTCTGGTTTCGGAAAAGTAAAAGAAATGAACAAACAAAACCCATTGTAATTAGATTTGAGAGAGAGAGAGAGAGAGAGAGGATCATCATCGAGGTTGCCTCAGAGGGCCAACCACCATGGCAGTGGTACAGCCTTAGGTATGGTCACCTTCGTGGGGACGACCGCCGATGTCCTTCCCCCCTCTCTTTTCAATGCTCAGGATTATCTTACAAAATTGTTTTCAATCCTGGATAGGAGAAATCCTGTGTGGGGTCATCTCACCCCCAGGCAGTTTTATTTTATCCTGGCTCTATTTATCTGCGTATACAGCATCCTGAGTGATCACCAGAAGCTGGATAGGATAGGCTCTATATTTAGGCTGTTGAAATAGCCTAATTGTTTTCAGATCGCATTATTTTGGTATTTTTATAAATTTGTTGTAGACTTTGCGTTTATCTTGCTAACCTGCAGCATGACTCAAATAAAAACCATTGTAAATAATAGCTTTTCCACCTGTTCATCATTAGTCACTTCCATATGCTGTTCCTCATTCTAATTAATCTCACTTCTTTACATGTTTTCTCTCCGATATCATTCTTTAACTTTTTGCACCAATTGTCTTATGGTATTAAACTTCTTACATTGTAGACACTGAAGGAAACACTTTGTTACTTTCCGCAAAGAGTTCCCTCATCAATGCTGCTACGGATCTTCCTTCTGATCTGCATCAAGTACATACAAATTCGATTGTCCATGTGAGTTGTAATTTCTAAGATTAGCTGTGTAGCTTATAATTTACAAATATTGCTGTTAAATATTAATAGACTCATCATGTAATCCCAGGGATACATCTGCAATATAATCGAGACGGGTTGCTTTGTTCGTTTCCTAGGCCGTTTGACTGGTTTCTCTCCAAGGAAAAAGGTGAACACGTCGTATTAGTTATCTGATTTCGTTGTTTCTTTAGTCTTTTCCTGTACTTACAACCCAAGCAATTTGATTCTCTTCTTTCCTTGAAAGGCAATGGATGTGCAGAGAGCGACTCCTTTGGAAGCCTTTTTCATTGGGCAGTCTGTTCGGAGTAACATACTTGATGTTGGTGAAACCTTTGACAGTGATTGGTGATTTACCCATTTTTAATAGCTGATTGGTCATTTTTCATTCTCAATTTTCTTCTTCTCCAGGTTGACAATGAAACAGGTAGAATAACAGTTTCGTTGAAGCAATCATGTTGCTCTTCCACTGATGCATCCTTGATTCAAGAATACTACTTCTCAGAGGATAAGGTAGACAAAGGAGCACTTCAACCTGTTTCTGGATACTTTGTAGTGTCTTCATTTTGGTTTCACTTGTATAAGTTGGCCCTTGATCGATATGCTGGAAATGAACATTTCCCCTATAATTATGTGCGGTCTTATTCTCTTTACTTGTGTATTGGGACAATCTTTAAATTGGATGGTATTATTTAGGAGAAAATTTCCTCATAAATTTTCACTCCGCTATTTTGACTCTTCTATAGACGTCATATACCTGTCTCAATGGGTTTCGACATAAATATGGGCATGAATTTAAACTCCTCAACATTGGGTATTTGATGTCCATGCCTAATTGCAAAACTTTTGCTTTATTAAGACATCCTTCTGTGAAGAAAAATGGTTAAAAGAATTGAAGTGGAGATTACTAAACATATAACCGAAAAGAAAACCAGCTGAAAAAGAATGGTTTGAATGTGCTAGAAAATTGTATAATCCTACAGGTGAAGTGTTTCTTGTTCTGCTCTTAAATTTCCAGATTTGTAGCATTCAATTTGTCTGTCTTTCATACGCCAAGCTCATGTTAGACATATGGATAAATAGGCTGTCAAGCTTAGTGTGCTTCCTGCTTATGGTCGAATATTGAATTATAAACCTCATAACTAATGCCAGACCACCATCCCTGCATATGAAAGGAAGAGGGCAAGAACCATTTGTGTTTTCCGCTGCATGTTTATGACTGCAATTTGATCTTTTTCTTTCTGGGGGGCCAGGTGGAATTCTTTCTTGGGTTTCACTGGGTGCAGTATTTGTTTCACTTGTGGCTTTTGTAAGCACACAGAACGACAATTGAATGATTTTTCTAAAATGATAAGATTTCAGTGTAGGCAGAAAGCTTTTATATGTAGCAATATTATACGTGTACAATAGTAAGTATTGGTTGCATGGTTGTCAAACCAGTTGGCTGTCATGTAGCCATCTGATCAGTACTTTCGGCACTCTGCTTGAATGTTTGTAGGTCTCTATTGGACTACAATTTCTGTTGTCTAATAATATTAATTTTGGTTGAATCATTTTTTCTTTGTTGGACTACAATTTGTGTTTGTAAACCAGTTGGCTGGGTGATTGCTTAGTATTTCTCCCCAACTGCTCTCCCAACCAATATGGGGATTTGGGGCTTACATGTCCTCTTCTCGATTGTGAACTATGTGTCTTTGCAATTTATCTTCCAGATGCAATCTAAGTAGCTTGAATCGCCATTGTCATCATTCATAAATATTTTGTCGGTTGAGGATTCCTTTCCCCTTGGAAAAATTGTCTTAACTATCTTAGTCAAGTTAACATTGCTCTAGCTGATATTCGAATCAACGGGAACTCTGGTCACCAAAGGCTTCAATACAATTTTATGTTTGTGGCTACTTGGTTGTAGATCGTTTGATGTTCTGCACTATGTATTCTGTGTGGAAGTTATCCTTTTCATTTATCTATGATTCTTCTTTTTGTTTTAGATTGCTAAGCTCCAATCTCCAACCCTAAGTGGAACTGAGCTAAAATGGGTCGAAAGATTCAAAATTGGAAGTATTGTTGAGGGAAAAATCCAGGAGAAAAAGGATTATGGAGTGGTTGTCAGTTTTGACGACTATGCTGATGTACTTGGTTTTATTACTCACTATCAATGTAAGTTCTTTTATGTATGTTTTTTATTTTGGTCGAATTTATCTATGTTTAACTAGTGAAGAATTTATACCTTTCAACTGTTGACTCAAAAGACAATTGAAACTCGTGCAGTAGGAGGAAGTTCTGCGGAAGTAGGATCTGTTGTTCAAGCTGCGGTTCTCGATGTTGCCAAAGTGGGGCGGCTTGTGGATTTATCTCTAAAGCAAGTGTTTGTTGACAAGGTCAACAATGAAAGTGCTACTAACCATTCTGAAAAGAAGGTTAAGTTACTTCCATCTCCATGTCCCCTCAGTATGTCTTGATAAATAGATTTGCAAATTGTTTTAGCATTAGTTCTGTAATAAACATTGAACATGAGTAAGTAACCATTAACCGTATCTTGCCTTTATTAACTGAAACCATTGTCCTTTGTATACCTGACTTAATTCTTTTTTACTTCTCAGAAGCGTAAGAGAGAAGCAAAAAAAAATGCAGAGCTGAATCAGACTGTCACTGCAGTGGTAGAGATTGTGAAAGAAAATTATCTGGCAAGTGTTGGATGTTTTGTTAACTTTATTGAGCAAGGAAAAGTTTTCATCACTATCCATTTTACTTCCATGATTATGGCTTCTCTTCATAATTTATGTACTTCGTTTATACATTGTTCTAAGGTTAGCTTTTGCCAAAGAAACAGGTTCTTGCAATTCCGGAGTGTAACTATGCTGTGGGACATGCACTGATATATGATTATAACACGCAGAAGGCCCCTCAGAGACAATTTTCGAATGGAGAAAGGTGATGCATTTTTTTCTTGTTATTTTTTCTGGTTTAGTATTATTTCATTAGTATAGGAGTGAGGCTTTTCCAGGCTTCTCAAACTGCAGTCAGCATCTACCTCAGATACCTTCATCTGTTGTCCCTCCCAACCCCCTCTCTTCTCTCTATTGGGCTGAGACGGTGCAGAAGATGTTTGTGTTTGAGCTATTTGTCTTGTTTCTGATGATCTTTAGATCAACTGTAACTCCTTTTTTGTTGGTTTAAAATTTTTTGAATCATTTCTGTGGTTGTCTAGTTTTCACTCATGAAGGATTTGTGACATGACATTGTTGTTGCTTGTTTCAGTGTCACCACCACTGTTGTGTCTCTTCCTGCTTACGACACGACTTTATGTTTGGCTTATTGTCTAACAATGTTTTAGACGTTCCATTACTTTGTTTGGTTATACTTCTTGATTTGTTTTAATCTCGTATGATTACAATATTGATGATGAAATCGTTACATGACCTTGTTGTTATTGTTTTCAGTGTCACTGCCACTGTTGTGGCACTTCCTACTCCTGCTACCATGGGAAGGTTGCTCTTGCTTCTTAATTCTGTTGCTGATCTCAGCACCACATCGAGTTCAAAGAAGGCTAGAAAAATATCAAACTTCAATGTGGGATCTCTTGTACAAGCAGAGGTAGATGCTCATGGATGTTTAATGTTCTTGTATTTGTTGTTGCATATTGTCACAAGGAGTTCATTGAAGTTCTTTTGCAATACACTAACATTTAGTCTTTCTGTACTTGTTTATCATTTATCAGATTACTGGAATCAAGCCTCTTGAAATGCGACTAAAATTCGGGGTTCGTCTGCATGGGAGAGTTCACATAACAGAGGTACTTTATCAGTATGTTATTATATTATTCAGAGTGCACAATAATTGCTCTTCATACTTCTACATTAAAAGCATGTGCATTTTGTGTGCTGTTTTTCTTGGGCAGGTCGATGATGATAACTTTGTGGATGATCCATTCAAAAATTTCAAAGTCGGGCAAAAGCTAAGTGCAAGAATCGTTGCGAAAGCTGACTCATCAAATAAGCAGACTAATCAGTGGGAGCTGTCTATAAAACCATCCTTGCTTAGTGGTAAGATTAAATATAAATTTGATGTTGCTATCTAAGTTTAGCCCTGTATTTGATTTGTTTTGAAAGTTATGCTGTGTCCAAAATTCTTCTAGACCGTGCATCTCTGAGCTTGGCACGACAATTTTGTCTGCTAACTCTTCATTTCTCATTTTCTTATTCTTGTCAAACGTGTCAGTTGCCATGTAACATCAGCACTTTGTTTTGCCTGGCGATACATGTTCACATTTAAGTTGCTTTGTTGTTGGACAGCCCTCCAATTTGTTATATTGCAACTTTGGCCCTATATTTTAAAGAATTTTTATGGCAACCTATTCATATAAGTTAGTTAGATCTAAAATGGATTTAAATGTGCTGAGAATGCTTTAATTTCTTGAGACTCTAACTGATGATATAGTTCAATATCTTGTGCCACCATCATTATACATGTGTTGTCAACATTTGTAGTTTAATTAACTTACCTTAATCCCTTAAATTATGTCCTTAAATCATAAAGATAACTCATTTCCGCGATATTGGTCTAAATGAACTCAGAGAATGTCATTTGTAATTGTCTGTTCATTTTTATCCAGTACTCCAAGGGGAGTGTTCAAGTCAATTCAACGAAAAACATGATGTGCATCATAGTAATTACAGAGAATGTTAGGGATGTTGTGCTCAAGTAGTTCATACAATACTTTATTTTTGGAGGTTATTCCCTCTTTGCTGCGGTGTTTCTTGCTTTAGTGTCTTGGTCCAGCATGAGTACTCGTATGGCGCTACCTCCATCACTCAATACTCTGACAGGCCACTTGGATGTGACTTTTCTATGTACTAAAACTCAATGTGATCCACCTCCCTCCACTACTGGAATTTCAAAATCTACTTCTTCATCAATATAGATAAAAATTTTCTTCTGTCTAGTAATTTGTTTATCCTAGAAGGCAAACCTATATGTAACGGTAAGGATGCTATATTGTAATCCGGAGGTCCCAAGTTCAAGTTGCAGAAACAGCTGCTTTGCAAAAGCAGGGGTAAGGCTGCATACGCGGAACCCTCCTTTTAGCCCAAAAGTTGGGAACTAGTGCAGTGGGGTGCCCTTTAGTATCACCTCTCTGGTTTTGCTGTTCTTCTGAGTTAAAGGTGCTTGTGACTTCTGGTTCTAGCATCTCAATGCTAACTCTTTGTACAGATGCCCGTGTAATTGGGGAAGATTTTGCTTCTGAAGATTTTAATTTCACTGCTGGACAACATGTCTCGGGTTATGTATATAAGGTAGACAGTGAATGGGCATGGATATCCATAACTCGGCATGTAAAGGCTCAGTTGTTTGTTCTTGATAGTGCATGTGAATCAAGTGAACTTCAAAACTTCCAGAATCGCTTTCCTGTGGGAAAAGTTTTTTCCGGATATGTTTTAAGCACCAACAATGAGAGAAAATTGTTGCGGTTGGTACCATGTCCTTTCTCAAAAGGGAATCATGATGAACAACAAAAGATTGATGATTCAAGTGAGCAAAAGCTTAAAGATGATGTTACAGCACATATGCATGAAGGGGACATCCTGGGTGGCAGAATTTCCAAAATTTTTCCTGGTGTAGGTGGACTGGTTGTCCAGCTTGGCCCTTCAGTTTATGGTCGGGTTCACTATACTGAAATAACAGACTCATGGGTGTCTGAACCATTATCTGGGCATCATGAAGGACAATTTGTGAAATGCAAGGTCATTGAAATCTCTCGCACAGCCCAGGGAAGTGTACATGTTGATCTGTCTCTACGAGCATCGCTGGATGGAATGGGTGTTCAGGGTACTGAGGATCTCCCAGACAGGTAAACATTAACTTATGTGAGTTTTATTTGAGAATACCTGATCCATGTCCTTAAGTATATGTATTAGGTCTTGAGGTTCTGCTAGTACCTAATTTGTGACAAATAAAATCATCGACAATATGCTAATGAATATTATATCCTGGACTGTTATGTTGTTCGCACTTGCCATAACAATGGCTGTGTTGTCATGGGATGATAACACATAAATTCCCCATTATCAAATGAGGACACTGGTAGAATTTTGTATATACAGCATAAAGTTATTGGTCAAATAGTTGTCCTTGGGACCATTCACTTCTCTTTGCAGTGTCAGGCTATTCCATTGATGCATTACTAAAGCACGTATATGGTTAACCTCAGCTCTTATAAGCATGAACTATGAAGACCATCTATTAGTGTTATAATTGGTTTGGAATATGATAAATGAAGTGGAAAGGCATTTGGATAAGAAGATGATCCTTTCACAAATAAGTCCAGTTAGATTTGGCCAATCTGTTATTGATTCCACAGATTATCTCCTGTGATTTGGAATTGGTTCAAATTTTCTCTCTCCTAGAGGATGTAGACAGCTTATCAATTAATTTTGACTTTATATTAGAGCAGTTACAAAGTATCCCGATGAGGATTTGTTCGATGCCTGATATTTTGTCCTTTTTATGAGTAGTCACGCTTTCTCCCTTTTCATGGTGTTTTAAGTTACTTATTGCATTCTTATATTTCAATTATTGTATTCCTCACCTGTCCATCTAAAGAAGATGAAATCTGTTGCTTTTTGAAATCATTCCCAGGAATGGTAATTGCAAATGTGTGGAAAAGATTGAGGAGCTACATCCTAATATGGTTGTACAGGTAAGAGATGCAAAAGCTGCAGTATTCTTCGAGGACATTCCTTGATGCAATTTGTAATTTTTTTCGGGTTTGATATGACGTCATTATATTGTGGGTGGATGTTTGTCTGAGTGTCAGTTTAGATGATTTTCCTTTTGCTTTGGACTAGGTGCAAATCAGAGAGTTCCAGCAAGCAGCATCTACACTGTTTTCTGTAAATATTGTAGTTCCGGAAATTCAAATGAAATTGTCATCAATCTAATGCTGAGTCTTGAAAGTGCATTTATGGCTTCCTTTTATGGACATGTGCAACAACATGAGTGAAAAATAAAATCTCCACTTTAAGGTCACCATTGGTCTGCAAAATCTTTTTATTTTTTATTTGAAATTGTCTACATATTATTGCCTATTAACAAATGTGGGAAATGATGGGTCTACTTGAAATGTCGTTCCAAACCATAGAATCAATTTGCTTATGCTTACTTTAAGGTGGTAATGTCTGGGTTATATTTGTATTTTCTTGATGGATTGTACTATTCTACCTTTTCTTATGAAATAACTCTCTTTTTCCTGGTTCACACAGGGTTATGTTAAGAATATTACGCCTAAAGGATGTTTTATTATGCTTTCTCGGAAACTTGATGCAAAAATCCTCGTATCCAATTTGTCTGATGGATATGTTGATAATCTGGAGCAAGAATTTCCTGTGGGAAAACTTGTGGAGGGCAGGTAAAGTTCTTTGTTCCTTTTAATTAAGAGCAAGGTTTTTAATTAAGTGATGTTGGAAACATATTGTGTGCTAAGAAGATCGAGCGCAGGGTGTTATCTGTGGAAACATTATCAAAGAGAGTTGAAGTTACTCTGAGAACATCCAATGCAGCCAATGATGAGAAATCAAGAATTCACAGTTTATCGAGCCTGCAGATTGGAAGTATTGTATCCGGGAGAATAAGGCGAGTGGAGCCATACGGTCTTTTCATCACAATCGATCAGACCAACTTGGTAAGATCATTTAGCATGTTGGATTAGTAAGATTTGACATTTAGACTCCTTTTTTCATTTATAAGGAACTTTGAGTAGGCATTTCCATGCTAATTCTTTATAGCTGAATGGTAGAAAGGAAGACAGAAAAAGTGATCTTGAGAAATTTTAATGAAAAATCTTATTTTCTATTCCATGTCACTATTTCAGAGTAATGATTGTCTGATTGACAATTTCTTGTTTCTTTCCTTTCTCTGCTGATGAGTGCATCGACTTTTTGTTGCTATTATATTTTAACACCATTTGAAACATTAAGATTTGGTCATTTGCTTCCTGCATTTCTGACTTTATGACGAACTGGAATTTAGGTTGGACTATGTCATATATCGGAGGTCTCAGATGATCCTGTTGACAATATTGAATCTAAATACAAAGCAGGGGAGGAAGTTAGGGTGAAGATATTGAAGGTAACTTTCTAATTTTAAGATTGTGGAACAGCATGGAATTCTCTTTCTGTTTCTTTGATTATGCATGCTACCACTCTGAGCGTTCAGACCCATTTTGAGTGTGCTTTTATGCTTAACACTGAATCAATGTGAGTTTAACTCTGTTCTGTGATGGATATCCTCATTCAGGTCGATGAGGAAAGACGCCGAATCTCTCTTGGGATGAAAAACTCGTACTTCACCAGTGTCAATGGTATTCATGTACCTTCAGACGAGGAATCTGATGAATTGATTAGAGAAAATGGATATGGAGATGAAACCAAGCAGATGTTGCTATCCAGCAGTTCTCACGGGATCCAGCATATGATCAGTGATAATGAAAGTGAAGAAGATGCTGCTCTTGCACAAGCAGAATCGAGAGCTTCAATTCCCCCGCTTGACGTCACTCTAGATGAAATTGAGCACCTAGATGAAGACAACATGATCATCCCAGAGGAAGGTCATGACGATGAGGTGAAAAAAGTTGAGAAGAACACGAAACGGGCAAAGAAGAAAGAGAAGGAAGAGAGGTCATTCTCCTATTAAGTTGGTCCAACTTTCTTTAAAACTTTACTGCCCATTCCCTCATTTTGCAGCTTTTGATTCCTTTATTATCCTGTGCAGGGAGCGAGAGATCCGGGCTGCTGAGGAAAGGCTTCTGGAGAAGGACATTCCTAGGACGGCTGATGAATTTGAAAGGCTTGTTAGAAGCTCTCCTAATAGCAGTTTCGTTTGGATAAAATACATGGCCTTCATGCTCTCTTTAGCTGACATTGAGAAGGCTCGTTCCATCGCTGAAAGGTAATACTTCAGTTAATCTATCCACTGTCTGTCTATCACTATATTAGAAGATAGCAAAAGATGGCAAGGTTGAATGAGTTTGTATGGTTCTAACTTCTCGGGCATGTGCCAGTTGAGTAGAAAGAATTGCCGTAGAAGATCTGATGTAGAAAAATTTGTAGCTAGAAGAAGGTTTAGCATGGAAGGGTCCTAAAGTTGTGTCGTGTATCTGCCAGTCAATGCTAGGAAGAGCCATCTTTGCTTTCTTTAGAATTATTCTTATCCATGAATGAAGTTGCTGTAACTTTGGTGTTTGAGTTATGGCATCAAATTGTGTCATATGCTGAGTTACATCATGATGCATTGCCCGGTGGATATTGGAATTACAGACGACCTCTTATCTCTACAAACCTGAACATAGCATTCACCTTTTTTCCTCAACTTCTGCAATTCTTTGTTTTTCTCAACACTATATGACTTCAGTAAGTCCTTTGATGGTTCGCTCTCTTCCAAGGTCATGATGTTATGCTTGTATCTTCATGTTTAATATTATAGTTGAAACGGAGTTAGGTAGCAATTCTTTTTTAATCATTTTATCGTTAACATTCATATCACCTTTTTTCTGGTTTGAAGGGCGCTTCGAACAATTAATGTACGAGAAGAAAATGAGAAGCTCAATATCTGGGTTGCTTACTTTAATCTGGAAAATGAGTATGGAAATCCTCCTGAGGTGATTATTATCTTATGATTTTTTTTATGTGCTGTGAATCTTACTTATCATTGCTTTTGAAGTTACTGAAATAGTATTATCCTCAGGAGTCTGTTCTAAAAGTATTTCAAAGAGCTCTACAATACTGTGATCCTAAGAAGGTCCATCTTGCTCTTTTAGCGATGTATGAAAGGACACAGCAAAATAAGATGGTCGATGACCTCCTTGAGAAAATGGTTAGGAAGTTCAAGCATTCATGCAAGGTACACTGACTGTATCATACAACTGATTGTCTTTTCTTGGGGTTTTAAAACTTTTTGCTTCATATTTAACGGGATTGCAGGTATGGTTGAGGCGGGTGCAGTGGCTTTTGAAACAGCATAATGAAGGTGTTCAGCCTATTGTAAATCGTGCTCTATTAAGTCTTCCTCATCATAAACATATAAAGTTCATTTCACAAACTGCAATTTTGGAGTTTAAATGCGGAGTTCCCGATAGAGGCCGCTCTCTGTTTGAGGGAATACTGCGCCAGTACCCAAAGCGGACTGATCTTTGGAGCATCTATCTTGACCAAGTGGGTCCCTTCGGCTTAGTAGTTCAAAATTGTACCTAAAGGTTCTTTTCTAATCTAGTTATGGCCCGAAATTTGCAGGAGATGAAACTAGGAGATACAGATGTCATTCGTGCACTCTTTGAGAGAGCAATTAGTCTAAGCCTTCCACTCAAAAAGATTAAGGTGGGTTTCTTTTGCCTTTTTGGAAGTTTGACTTTCCTTCTTTGACTAACCCGTGCATGTGCATGTTTCTGCCTCGCAGTTCTTGTTCAAGAAGTATCTTGCTTTCGAGAAAACATTGGGCGATGAAGAACGAATCGAATATGTGAAGCGCAAGGCAATGGAATATGCTGAGAGTACACAGGAGTAAAACGAGTTTGTTCCTCACTGGCGGTGGTTTCTTATGCAATATCTCGATAAAGTGCCATCGAGATGCTTCAGCATGTGGTGCTTCAGCTGAACTGCTGAAACATTGCTGTGGCCAAGAGACTGATTTTCTCGTTTGACAACCCAAAAAATGAGTCGATCTATCACAAAGATGCCACTGCTTGTATCTTGTTTACTTGTATCCATAGCAGCTAATATGTCTATGGGATAATCTCCATTTAACTCTGATAGCTGGGTTTATTCTACTTAGTGTAGGAATTTTGGCAGCTTAAATAACCAGCGGATACGTCCGAGTAAACTACACTTAGGTCTTCCCTTTGGAAGAGAAATTTTGGGGCAGTCATTTATTCTTCTCTCTCGTATATAAGAAACTTCTTTGTGTTCTCTTTACGCTTCGAAAGTGTTGGGTGTGTTATCAACGTTGCTCGACCTTTTCTCATGAAGACGAAGTTCCATCTGACTGGGTATGCCATCTCAATTTGGCCTGACGGAAGGACTAAGGAGTTGTTTGGAAACGTTTCTATTCCTTGATTTTTTTATTTTTTTGTTCTCCGAAATTAAAAAAAAATAAAAATCCGTTTGATAACATTAATTAATTATTTTATTTTTCGAAATAAAAAAATAATTGTGGAATAGATTTAGAAAAGAACAATAAATAAATTAAAAAATAGCTTCTTATTTTTTAAAGCAATTTTTAAGAATAAGTCTTTTTTTTTTCTTTTTTTCTTTCTTGCTGCCCCTTGCCCCTGGCTGTTGCCGCCTGCTGTCTGGCCACTGCCACTGGCCACCGCTGCTTGCTGGCCGATCGCCGACCACCAACCGTCGGCTGACCACCTACCGACACAGCCGCCCACCAGTCGACCGCCGCCAACCAAGCTCATATTATATATGCCAACCAAGCTCCATTGACAGCTCTCGGTTCGAGCCACTTCACTTGTCCATAAGCAATGCTCAATTTATAGAGTTAGCTTAAAAGTGGGCGATGTTGCTGGCCAAGAAAATGTTCATCTGAACATGATTGTTTTTTAAGACTGGCTTATCTTCGAGACTGGTTTATCTTTCGAAGCAACAACCCTGCCCGAGTTAATTCTCAGCGTAGAATGTTTATTATGAAAGATGACATGAATATACCGCTACTTGATGCTTTGTCCAAACATCATGCATAACAACAGGCCCAGAAACCTTTGGAAAAATAGAAGAACGTGGCTCAATGAAACTATCAGCAAATTTGATTTGATGTCAGCAGCGAAGGCATCCGATTGGGTAGTTTTAACTTCCCAACAAGTTAGATCATCTACTTCAAGTAAAACTCAACAGCATCATTTTAGACTTAACTGAGATTCACCACCCAGAGAAAGAAAAGATTTTGACAGCATAAGAAGAAGCTGTTACTCCTACATGATGTTCATGACGTGCCTCATTGTAATCTGATTGGCAAATCGTCAAGTGACCCAAATGCAGCTCAGTTTGTTTGCATTGTCTTCTGCTAGTGGCCATCCAAGGTTCCCAGGGATTCTTTGAGAAGTCTCTGTACCTCCTCTCTCCTCCTACAAAAGAGTGTAAAAAATAAAGTAAAAAATAAACAGTCAAAATCTGAGCACAAGCAGACATATGGTGATATTACAGTTGCTAGTTTCTTGTGCTCATGACACGGCTAGCAGTAACATAATATTGGCAAAAGCAATTCACGCCCACACTTCATAAATATTGCCTTTAAAAATATTTTACTATTGAGGAACAGCACCAAATCAGACATACCTTTTAATGTCTTCAACCGCCTGTTTACGCTGCTGTATCTGGAGTTCCAGGATGTGTATTAGTGTTGCTCGAGCCTGACGGCAAAAGAATCTTTGATGAGGGGTCAATACTCAAAGATTGGTAAAACATATCATAACTGAACTCTACCTGATGGGGACGTAATGAATTAAGAAGGTGATGTAAATTCTTGAATATAAGAGAGATTTCCTCCACCCTCCTAGCATACTGGGATGGTCTCTCAACAAGAACATCAGCCAACTCTAAAAGGTGCAGCTGCAGTTCTCTGTTCAGTGATCTCAGTTCCTTCTTGAAATCTAAAGGAAGATACTCTTGATTTAGCATTCACAACATAACCAAACTAGGGGTTGAAATAAAAATTAGAATTAGACGCATAATAAAAGGAGATGAGGTAGAATGTACACCCACACAATTTTTCTTGCGCTCACTCACCTCCCTCTCCTCTCCAATAAGAAATCAATTTGAGTATTGTTAGCTAGTATGTGATAAGAGAATAAGGACAATGACAGCCAGAGAGCCAGAGAGTCGGAGAGACTAACAAAAATTCAGACAGGTCAGAACAGTTAAGCATATAATTATTTCGCTGATATCCCCTCTTTTTAGACACAGATTTATTAATGGAAGATGTAGAATGTGGCAAGAAAAAGTTCCAAATCAATCAGGTCAATAAACATGGAGAAATTTTCACACTTGTATCCAAAAGACAGCATAATCAGCATATGCCATTTTTCAGGCTATTTAGCAATAATGGCAGAGCCTCTTATAATGCATCCCTTCAGCTCTTTCAACTAAACAATAAAAGAAATTAGATGCAGCCAAAGTTCCAAGACATGTACAGAGCAGAAAGACCAAAACTCCGTGTGTAAGCCACAGATAGAGGAAGTCCATTCCTGCATACACATATGGCCGATGTATCATACACATGCTGCTTATACTAGTGGCTTTTGGAAGGGATTGGACAGTGCCAGATGGGGAAAAGGAGTCAATTGAGACATGGAAAGATAAAAACGATTAATGCAGTGCTTTAAAAGTCAGGGGACCTAAAGTGACTATAGCCGATGCCTTAAAAGCGAGAATCCTGCAGTCTAAGCAATACCAAATTTCAGAATAAATATACAATATATGAATAACAAGCTAGCTGGGAAGCCATCTGCCTTTTTGAGAAAATCCTCAAAGAAAAGCCAAACACTTAATCTCTCACAAATATCTCATCTCATGGCATGTATTGATTGGCTGATATATACTGAACAGAACTATGACATCATTCAGACAGCCTCGCAAATGACTCTTCCAGCTGATTGCATATCCTGCAATCAACACCATCTCTTCCAACCCATCCACCCAGATGACATTTATTATGTATTGACCAGAAAGACAAACTAATGGCAGTGCAAGGTAATAACACTAATGCTTCTATCAATGAAAATGTTCAAGAGAAATAGATACTTCAATTTCAAAGAAAAGTTGCGAAGAGAAAAAAAAAAAAAAAAATCAGATGACCTTAATTGCCAATATCTGTATCTGACTTAAATATTTGGTATCGAGTATACTAATCATAAGATAAAACTCAGATCCCACTGGAAAGAGTTACAACTTAAGTTAAAAGCTAAACCATGGTTCAAAGCCACAGTTACACCATATACACATTATCAAAGACATAATGGGGTTAAAGGAAACCATGATTTGACACTGATGCAACTTGTTTTATAAGGGTGCCACCACTTATGAAATGGCACAGCATTTCCGCAAATCAAGTCAGAGCAGAACAATAGAGAATTTCTGTTAGTAATATTATCAAAGCGTTGTGCTAGAAGCCTAAAATGTTCTCAGGATGCTATGGAATCTGGGTGAAGCTATCAGCTAATTGATTCCACCACATACTTGTGATAACACGGTAAAACAAGCAGGCATTGTACAGAATATTTAAATGGGCATTACCAATATTAGGTCCTTTAGGGTAAAGCTGTCTCACCCCCTGCTCTTCCAAGCTGGGAAGCACGTCATCGGTCTGCAAACAAAGAAAAAGGGCACAAACAAGTCTGATCATCATCAACATAACATGTAATTCCACATAATAACAGAAACAATCAACCAACGACAAAATTCTTCTTTCCTTCCCCTTGTAGACAACCCCACAAACCATGCAAAAGAAATTTTTCAAAATGCACGGGTAAAGCACAAGATTCCGACAGCGCCAAGCATCAAAACCAAATCAGGCACATCCATCACCAAGACCCACGATAACGAGCGCTAATTTGAAAGCATGATAATCAAGAAATGGGGCAAAACCCACGGTGTAAGTCCCGCCGAAGCACGTGTAGGTGCCCTCGATGGGAGGGGGAGGCTCGGGAGCCGACTGGGGGTCTTGCGCGCAATCCTTGTAAAGCCTGTAATACGGCGGCGGGGGTGGATACGTCGCCGTCGCCATTGCAGGGGGGACGACTCCTTGCCAAAACCTACAAGAACCGCAGTGAAATTCAGCAAGAAAAAAATAAAGAACGAAAAAGATCACAAAAACTCAAACGTAAAGGACTGACCACAAGAACCCATCGAAGAAAAAGAGAGATTCATAGGAAAAATTGAACCTTTTTACTTTCGATCAACTGGGCAATTGAGATACCAAGGTGTCGATCGAAGCAAGCAGAGAGAGAGAGAGAGAGAGAGAGCTTCAGCTTCCAGCTTCTGTAAATTATGTCAGCTCGTATCTGGCGAAAAAAGAAAAAAGAGAAAAAGAGAAAAAACCACACGTGCCCGAAAGAGGGGACCGGGTCCCGACCCGTTTGTGCGGTTCGGGTCTGCTTTCATTTTGAGATCAGGCCCGAACTCCGAAAGCCCAGACCTGCGCGAATCAATTTCAAAAGCTAAAGTAGAATTAAGAGATAATTACGAAGAAAGGAATCTCCAAATAATCCGAATAACTGTGTGCTAAAAAATCTGGAATTTAGAAAATGATTTAGTTATCTTCTCGTCTTGGTGATTCTTTAAGTAAAAAGGTTATTTTTGACTTCCTTATCATAAATCTAATTAGATTTTAATACGTTATATAAATAATATAATCACTTCGTGATCAAAATAAGTGACGTGTAGGTGTGGGCACAGTGACCAAAATTGCTGTCCAGCTTTAGTTTTCTACCATGCACTTGCCTTTAATATGATACAGTATAAATTCAAGGACATTCCTGAATTAATTTGGATAGTGATATAACTATCTTGCAACTTGACTTGATTATATGCTAGAATTGTAATCAAAATCTCAATTTCTATGATCAATCGTTGATGTAAATTTTGTTTTATAGGAGATAACTTCATCTCCATTTGTCATCTTCGTCGGCCAAAGGCCCTAGCTTCGTTAATGGGCGTTGAGAGATTTCATTAGATTATGATTCATAATTTATTTGTTCAAATCCCATCAACTAAATTAAAATGCTTTGGATTAGAGTTATCGGCACATATCAAATCTATAGGTTTAATACGTCAATGAGGCTAGTAAAAGGTTTTGCGAGAGCATTTCCCCAAAGTTTAGGTATTGATTTTAGGGTAAAGAGTTTTTAACAAAATGTAAATAGTACTTGACAAACATCATTATCATTAAGGAGTTTACTTTTTTTCCAAAAAAGAAAAATTTGCAATAATGACCCTCCTTGATAACTCAAGCAAAGTTGGAAGCTCTAGCAACGGCCATCGCCTACATCATGTGACCCCAAGCGAGCCAAATTAGAGGACCTCTAATGTCGTGCAACCTAGGTGATGGATCGCCGAGGTCATGCGACTTCAACCCTAGGCAATGAGTTGTTGAGGTTGTGCGACCTCAGGTAAGACAGGCTTGAACTCCAGTTGACGAGCTAGACACTAGATCTAGACTTTGATGTTGCATGAGCCAAGCAACAGGTCGCACGACACCGACGTTTGTTTAGCTCCTTTAAGCCACCTTCGTAAATCCCTAGATCCAAGAGGTAGAGATGACAAATAGTGTAAAATTAAGGAGTAGAAGAAGAATGCCAAAAATCGGCAAGGTAACATTAGAATATTATTTTATCATCGATTCTAGCCTCAGAGCTCCGAATGCCCGATGCTGGTCTCTCTAGTGGCCTCGAGTGGAAAGTCTATCGAAATGCATCCTATTCCCCAAATGGACTTCCAGATATTTTACCAAACACCTCGGCATTTGTACAAGATCCTTGGTAGAGCTAAGAGACATCCAGAATGTGTTTCCACGCGCACCAGAAGCAGTTGAACGGTGCACGTTCCCTGAGCAAAACGTCATTCTCTCTGCGAACTTTCCGATGCTCGTCCACTTTCTTTGCATTGGGTTGGGACTCAGCACGGGCCCCAAGAGGTTCTCCGTCCATTGCGGTGTTGATTGACAACACATCGTTTCATGGGGGGTTTCATGTTTGGACAATTTACTCATTTTACGCATTTACAGAAATTCATCTCTACTAATATATTAATCCAAAACACGTGCATTTAATTTTTAATTAATTAATTGATGTGATTGCACACTCCTTTCGGCATTGCCCTTGTCACCAGTCGATCTTGTTAACCCAACAGCGACGGTTAAAGCCGTTGACCTTGACATCACAAAAACATCATTTTTTTATTTAAAAAAAAAAAAGAAGAAGAAGAGGAAAACTCAAGACAGAGAAATCTCTCAGACGTTCATCTCTTCTCTCTCTCTCTCGCTGCTTGCTCTGAGAGGCATTGGGATTCTCGCTGCAGGAGAGCTTAGTTCCGGATCTGGCCCTTGATCGCGCCGCCCCTTTCAACTCCGACGGGTCCGCCGGAAGCAATTTCCCTTTTCGCCGGAAATCCTCCCGCGCGGTGGCTGGAAAATGCGATGATCGACGAGGTTTCGTGCTCTTTTGATTCCTGTAAGTCGAGCCTGATCAGAGGCGCGTGTTTTGTTTCGAATTGGATGTGAAACGCCGAGCTGATCGCCGCGCGCGCGCTCGCGGTTTAAATTTCAAACTTCTGTCGACATTCCTTTTCTGGGTGCACTTGAATGGGGGGGAAAAGGGTAACTGATGTGAGGGGAATGTCTGCAAATTCTATCTTTCGATGTCAAGTTCTATTTTTGGAGAATGCATGGAAACCAGAACTTCATTTGCAAAAGTGGGTGTGATTTACTTTGAATTCTTGGTTTTGCCCTCTCATTTTTTCTGGTTGCGAATGATTGGCATCTCTCCTAACAATGATCGGCCTCAGGTGCTTTGTTGATTTTCGGTTGATCGATGACCTTGGATGCTATGGGGAGCGACATGGAACGCATGCACGAGGAGATTGAAGGTGAGAGCAGGGGCCCCTCAATTCACTGCGATCTCTACGACACGGAGATATCTCACAAAATAGCTCAGATGTTGCTCCCCGGACTGGCCACGGCCTGCGTGGACAACACGACGGGCGACATCTTCAGGACCCCGGCTTTGGTGGCTGTAGATTTGAGGAAGGAGTTCTTGGAGTATCTGACCCAAAGGAGCGAATCGTTTGTGGCCGAGACTGCTATCCTAGAAGGGGATTTAGCTGCCGAAGCATCTGATGATCCTTATGAAATAATAGCCGATTTTGCTGATGACTTTGCGACTTTGAAGAGGAACTTATTTGGTAGGATTTCGGGATGGCTGCTGAGCGAAAAGAGGGAGGACAAGATAGATGATATTGTCCAGGAGATGGAACTCAGTAAATTTTGGGCTACAGACAGGAGAGAAGCAATCGCGCGGACTTTGCTTAAAAATGTAGATTTCAAAGGTGCATTTCATTGCGTCATGAAATTTGACACTGCTGAAGACCTGGCCGAGCACGTCACCAGTTGTGGATTCAGGTCTATGATCTGCGCCAACGAGGGCTGTAATGCTAGATTTACAGCAGCCCACTTGGAAAAACATGATTTAGCTTGTCCATTCAAAGTAATTCTGTGTGAGCAGAATTGCTCGGAAAGTCTCATGAGACGTGAAATGGACAGGCATTGCATAACCACTTGTCCAATGAAGCTTGTGAAGTGCCCTTTCTATCAAGTTGGCTGTCAATCAACTGTACCTCAATGTACCCTCAAGCAACATATTCATGATAGTCTCCATGATCATGTGCTGCGTGTTCTTCAAAGATTTCGTAAGGAGGCATCAACTGATGATCTCAAATGTCAAGCGGAGCAATTAGAGGTTAGTGTACTTGGTTGTTCAATGTTGGTTTTCTTCTTACATAGAATTTGCATGTCAGAACATCCTATGAGCAAGCGTCTTATTCTTTCGCACTTTGCCCTCTGCAATGTTCTTAACAAAACAAGAGAGATAAGAGTTCATGAGGTAGCTCTCTGTTTGTCAACACTGGTGACTCAACAGTAGTGTAGCTTTAGCAGAAAAGATTTCTGACAAGCTTTCCCATTGCAGCTTGAAGTCTATTTTAAAAGATTTCACCAGACAGTTATAGTGCAATTTAATATTGAAATTTTCAGCTTTTAATAGCATTTTGTTTAGCTTTCATTTCCTGGAAAATTATGCTATGAATTACACTCTGCCAATTATTTATTGGCGCAGCATCATATAGCACATAGGACACAGTACTAATTGTCTAGCATGGACACTGATATTTATAGTCGTTCTGTACAGTTGTCATTTTCCAGTGAATTAGCCTCGGCTTGCGATGTGAAATCTTTAACCATGGCTCTCAAGGATTTGGAAGCAAGGTTATCGCAGCCAGAAACCAATATGACTACTGGTCCGCAACCAGATGCCCACACAACATCTGATGCAGAGCCAACAGAGGTTTCCAGTCCAGCGGATATAAGTACGGACCATGAAAGTTAACATCACGTCACCATCTTCTTCCTAGGCACCTTGTGAGATGAAAAAGGGTTCAAATTGCGGCATATTTCAACTTCTCAATTTGAGTGATGGGTCGGTAGATTATTTGGTCTACAATCCCGAGGTTTTCCTTTTTTTTTCCCTCTGCACAATTTTGGGTTCATATAACTTGTAATATTTTTCTTGACCTCACTGTTTTGTTTGAACGCACAAAGAAGCTTATTCGTTTTTTCACTTTTTGAACGCACAGATGGAGGGATGTGTTTCTTCCACATTTTGTTTTTGCCAATATTAAGGATCTTCTATTCTATTTAGCAACATATATGTTTGACTACCCATCCTCATCAGTTAAGAAGACAAATTTGGCTACGCTTGTATTTCATAATCACTTGCTAGCTCTACAGATCCGGAAGATGAATCTTTCCCGGTGGATTTCAGTACGTACTCTTGGAATGCATTTGAAATTCACTCCAATATTAGCCAATAAAAAGTGGCTCATATTCTTACAAATCTATGCTAGAAACAGAACCTTAATGTTCGTTATTGCATCTGTACGTTAAGCATAGGAAGTCAGTCCCATCGTAATCATGTTATGAGCCACATTACATACTCTTTTAAGTATGCTTAATTTTGCAAGAAGAAAAGATTGCTTAATCGGTTGCTTTTTCCTCCTCCTTTTTTTCCTAATGCTCAAGAACCACCCGAGATGGAAACTAGAGTTCATTATATTTTATCAGTAGCCATAGGTTTCTCACTCCGCGCCGTGGATGCGGTTTTTTGACCCAGGCCTGTCAAATGTTTGCTCTAATCATGTTGACAGCCTCACTCTCATTTTGCTTACAAGAAACCGAGACGGTTGCTAACACTAAAGCTTGCTTATTCATTTGCTTCTGTATCATTCTGGTCAGAATCGATCAAATGAACATTACACTGGGGGCTATGACATATACGGAAGCACCATTGAACAATCCAATAACTGTCATGTTAATCAAAATGCAATACCCAAGTTTTACTTTTCGACTATATAATTACGTCGCAAGTATCACCAGCTTGACAGAGTCCAAAATGTAATTCCGACGATCAAACCCATGGAAGCTACTCAATTCACGCCCTATTGAACTTTAGAGCTCCAGCGGCCCCCTATCAAAATTGATTGCATGGTGATATAAATCACAAGATGCATGGGTTAAGGTTCGGGTAAAACGCCGTTTGTATCTCATTGTACCTATGGTTCGTGTGCTTATTTTGCTATAACAGAGTGATATTATTCTCACTAGGCAGGGTTTCCCTAATGTAACATTAGCATGAGAAGTATAAAAAAAGAGTGGGTACTAAATAAAGTAATAACATTAATGATACAACATTCCACACTGAGGATACGCCCACAAAAAACTCAAGACAATCTGTCTTTAGAGTCAAAACTCATTTAAGCAGAAAAAAGTGATTTCCACTCGAGAGGGGCACATATCAATCAACGCAAATTGCCAATATATCCTTGTCTTCAGAGACCAACGGAAGTTCCTCTTATGCACGAAGTCCCCGATTAAGACTTACCATGCGAGCCGAACCATCCAGATGAGATGCCCTTGCTGAAGAACCAGTCTGAAAAGCAGACCTCCCTGATCCACCATGAGCAGAATCCTGATACCGGTTGCCGCCAGAATATCCACCTGTGCCACGGAACTGCCTGGAATAGCCACTTCCACCGCCTTGGCCGGTTGTCTGTTGCCTCCCACCACCAGCACTTCCTTGCCTTCCCTGTGTAAAAGATGAGCCATCATGCCACCTACCACCACCAACAGCTGAGCCCGCAGCATAGTCCTGGCCATCTCTCCTTCTCACAGGCAAATCCAAACCGCCACTGCCAATTCTAGCCTCTACAGCCCTCTCATTACTTTCTGCCAGAATTGCCAGTTTCTCTGTGAGATGGAAAGCTAGGGCCTGGAGCCTCCTGTGCTCAATGTCATGGAAGATAATGGACCGGGTTGGCTGGTCCCAGCTAGCACGGAGGTCCTCATTGATCATCATATTGCTGACAATGCTGTGGGTCTGTGCCTCTGAGAGGTCAAACATTTTTGTCAGATGATCTAAGCTCAATGAATAATAGGATGATGAATAGGTAAAGAGATAGGTCCTCAGAGCCTCTTCCTTAATCTTAGCCTTGAGCATCTCCAGGACAGAGTCCTTGTTCCTGAGGAGTTTCCAGATGTCAAGAGACTGGACAACATCAAAGGCCTTTTGATAGTCTCCCTTGCTTAGGGCCCTTGTGGCTGCCATTACATGGTCCCTCACGTTTTCCGGGGGTCCAGTGAATGTGTGCCTCTCACTCACCTCGAGCAACCGCCGGAAGTTCTTACTTATGACTTTGCGCTTAGCATCGAGGGTGTTTGCAGCCATATTGGGGACTTCTAAAAGCATGGCACAAATTAGATGGACAGCTTCCAGAAGCTCCAGGTTTATGTGCATGTGATAAGGCATTTGACGTCTCCTTTCCAGTCTCTCCTAAAATGAGAATAAAGAAGTTTCACAGCATGGGCTCCCACACAAAAGTGATAATCCTCTCAAGGGGAAAGGGAGAAAAGAGAGAAACTAAATAAAATTGTTTGCAGGGTAAAACAGATCTTTCTCAAATGGCAAAAACCAAGTTATTCACTAAACCAAATCCAGAGCATAAGAGGCATATATAAATGAACCACTTGCTTGGAAAGTAGTAACTATTATTGAGTAATACAGGGTTGTCCATAAGGAAATTTTGACAACCATCCACAACGGATAAGGACATCGTACCTGCTCCGGGGTCTTCTCATGGTACCTACTTTGAGAAACACCTTGTGCAAGTAATTCCTTTACCCTTCCACCTGAGTATAATTCAGAAAGGCAACCATGTGCTTCAGCTATAAGGCCGACACGAAATGCACACAAACCAAGCTGTGCCATAGCCCTGTTAAAAAGTATCTGGGTCGAAATGTCCATATGCTGGATGCTATCCTGCAGGTGACTCATCAACAACAGGTCACGGGAAGTTGAGAACTCGTCCAAGAGAGCATGGTGATAGATGTCACAAAGCATTGCGCGGGCCTTAGTTCGCTCATCTCCATACTTGTATATAAGGGATACCAGAATATCCATCAGTGTCCTGCTATTCTCAGGAAAAGTTGGTTTCCTCGGCACAAGCTCAGGAGTAACAACAAATGCAGCTGGGCCCCTGCTCTCCTCAACCTTAGGCTCTTCCCCTGTCTCATCACCATCATCTTCAGTCTGCTCAGCCAATTTCCTCATAGCATCATAGACACCCTGAGGCTTATAATATACAAGCTCCACCCGCCGTAAAGCCACCTTTGAAGCAGCTTTAAAATCTCCAACACGTTCCAAGTAGTCTTGAACATTTTGAGCAAGGACTAAAAACATGGGCTCATCCCTAAGCCTTTCGACATATTCACGTGTGTGAGGGTCAATGCATTGCAAGCTCTTAAAAAACTCGGAATCTATCCTCTCTAGGAAGGCTACCAAATTTCCCCAAATCCTAGTTGTCCCGTCATAGTCCGGACCTTTCTCAGACTCATTCTCATCAGGCTCCACTGAATCACTAACTACTATGTTGGGATACTGGACAAGAATGTCAAGGATAACAAGCATATTCTGCACACACTTCTTCCACACATTGATTGGCATATGACCAGTGAGACCCGGATTAACATCAAACTGAGCAGATACAACACTAAAAAGAATCTCAAGCTTCTGGGCAGGGGTCTTAGCTACCTTAGTCAAAAAAGTGAGCTGTTCAACCTGCTCAAACCGACCAGTCCCCTTCCTCCCACGAGCAGCCACGACCTCTTTAAACTTCTTGTTAACAGTTTCCCATGTAATCTCACTAGGATTCCTAAATTGCTTATCCATTAGCTTGTCTTTTCGGCTCATCTTCTTCTCCCAACCATCATTGAGACTATCCCCAGCTGCATCATCCTCATCATTATCACCCTCATCAGAAGCTTCAATCTTGGTAGGGTCCTCAATTTCCGAATTTTCTGATTCTTCCTCCTCTGACTCCTCATCCGCTTCCACCTCTTCCTCACTTTCAGGATGCTCTCTGTACTTATTAATCAACTCCTCATACTGCTTATTATTCTTCTTGAGCTTCTGCTTCATCGAATTCAAGGCCTTGGCATTGCTGCTACTCATCTTCTTCTTAGCATCCTTATTCGCCAAAGCCTGACTCAAGAAGTCTTCCAACATCACAAGGGCTTTAATGTAAAGAGTGGGAACCTTCTGAGACTCAGTGACCCTCATTACTTTCTCGAGCTGCTTATTAATCTTGTCGAAGCTCTCCTGCAAACTGACCCAATCATTAATCTTCATGGCATTTTTCATCTGGTCAACAGTGGCAGACATTTCCTCGAAACGCTTGTCCTTCGCAGACTTAACAACCCGGTGCTGACCATCGGAGTCATCGCTGTCGCTCGCATTCCCCTGGAGGTATCTGCTTCCAGCGGCTGGAGCAGCAGACTCACCTCCCCCCTTTTCTTCGACATCACTGCCGTAATCGCTGCTCTCCTCATCAGTGTCGCTCCCACCCTGTTTTTAACAAAATTCATTCATGGTGAGAACTCTCAGTAATGCCGGTTACAAGTCAACGGGGCATCTAGTGCACTATGTGGGCACGTGTTTATGAGAGAGACAAGTACTAATGTCCACAATTCGAGCACAAAAAACAAAATTAGAAAGCATAGACTCGAACCTGTGTCCAGAAACGTGACGCCATTTTCTTCGGGCGCGAATGAAATCAGTCAATTCGCCTCAGCTCTGCACATCCACATCGCAACATAAGGCCAATAGGACATCAAATAGATTCAAATAGAGTAATACAAAACTAAAAAAAAAAAAAAACCATATGACTCAGAATAAATTTGATGGGATCTTATTAAAAAAAGGTTTGTTTTTCATTTTTTATTTTTTTTGTCCCTTCACAAAAGCAGAAGCAGTAAGCATATCTGCGCATTTGGAAGCCGGAGAGCACTCCGCTGGCACCGGGATATGGCCAAGGGCAGGGGCGGGCCGGAGGCCATATCCCCCTTTCCCGCCGCACGGGGCGGAGACCGCGCCGCGAAAAAAGGGGGTTATAACTAGAGAGAGAGATGTGACGGACCTCGGAGGACGGAGGCGAGCGGCGGCGACGACGAGCTCGCCGCGGCGAGGCCACGAGTTGCCCGAAGCGAAGAGGAAGTACGAAAGAGCAAGAGCAGAGCTCGGTGAATTAGGGTTTCTCCATTTCAGTTTTTTTTTTCTTTTTTTTTTCAAAAAAAATTAACTGTCAATTCAGTTGAAGCCCATTGTACTTTGGACGCGGGGGAGACGGGTCGGTCAATGAACCGGTTGACGGATCGGTCTGACTGTGGGTCGACCGGTTCAACCGGCGGATTGATGATTTGCATAATCTACAATTGAATGATGTAAAATGTATTTATCCAAGTCATTGGACAAAGTAAAAGGGCCTGGATCTTAGGGGTGGATGCTTGAAGTCAGGTTCCCTCGATTGAATCGGACTGATATCGGGTTTTGACCAGTTCATGACCATTTTGGGACCTGAACCTTGAGTACTATTCCTGATTGGATTGGGTGGGTCTCGTCCAAAATTAAAAGCCCCAAGGTAGGGGATGATAGAACATGAAGCAGATAAGGTATGAAGGAATGTTTATTAGAAAACCAAATAAGGAAAGTACAATCTAGAACGTGATGGCTAATTAGTATCATGTATTCATAATCATGTAGGTTTTCCACGTAATCTCTTTTAATTTAAAAAAAAATGTTTTGCTTTTCACCTTAATAAAGAGGGCTTTTTTTTCGAAAGTATGTGAATTTAATCGTGTTGATTTTGAACTAGTTATGTTGTCTCTTGTTTTGATTTGAGTTTTTCCTAGTATATTCATGTTGTATTTCGGTTAAATTCTCATATGTCGTCAAGAATTAGTAACACATCGAACTAGTACATGGATTTCCTTAACCAGACTTTTCTTATTTATACTTCCAAGTGGCACATTGAATTAATACATGGATCTCCCACATGAACTTTCGAAATTTCATTTCAAATTTATTTTGGATTTTATAAATACAAATTGATCTTTAGCACATACAACTAAAATTTAAACAGAAAGCGGCTTTAGCTTATTCAGTTAAATCATGTTAATAAACTTAATTATTAAACCATCTATTAGGGTTGGTTCTCCTCATATAATTAATTAAATTAAATGAACATTCCTTAACCTCTATTGACTTTTAATAGCGATAGATATATTAGAATTCATTGTATGCCTATTTCTAGAATTCATAACTGTATAGCCTAATTTCTATATCTACATATAAGTGTGGTGCGAGATACAAATTTACTATAGTCAAGATTATTACTTATCATCCGCTTATTTTGGCATTGTTTAGTAGAAATGGAATGATTTGAAAAATATTTTCCTATAAATGATTGTTTATATCGCTTAAAATAATTCTTCATTAAAAAATGTCTTCATTATTAACAACAATTTATAGTTAAATATATTCATGAATGATGGAAATATTTTCCATCTATTTATTTTCGTAGGACATATAAACAATCATTTTTTGAAAATATAATTTTAAAATGATTCATTTTTGATAATTAATTTATTATATTCTTTGATTTTTCTTTGCTATTTAGAAGAGGCGAACTGCTAGCAAGTTCTGAGTCTTTCAGTTGTAATGTTGCTGTCAGTTTTTGCGTCACGTGACACCACCGTCTAAATGTTGAAACCTGCAGAATTTTTGACAGCATTGCGCCTCCTTGACCTGGAAACTCATCTCATGAAGGGTATTCTACTACTTGTTTACTGATGTTCATGGTAGGTTTTTGTTGCCGCCAGCTGTCTTAAAGTCAATCAGCCTATTCACTCGCAATGTGAAGTCTTGGACATCGGCTGTCGATTGAAGCAAAGGCTACATCAATCGGAAGCCAACATCGCACGACTACCGTGTGTCAAGAAAAAAGTTCAAAAAGTTAAAAGGGCGGTAAAGAAAAAAGAAAGAACATAATGCTGTCATCCTGCGTTTTTGTAATCTAACATTATCCAAAAATGCAACAACAATGTGGACGATGAACGGAGTTTCTAAAATTGAAAGTAACAGCACAGAAATATTCAAAACTTACGCTATGCCCGCCAAAAAAAGAAAAAGAAAAAACAGAAATTAGGTAAATATGCTTCCTCAAGCCAAGACTCAGAAATAGCAGAACAGCTTTCTGCTTGAAAAGCTCACGGATCAATCAATGACAGTCAACGTGGATCCTTTTCGTCAGAGACCATCACGAAGTTCCTCTCATGCGCGAAGCCCCCTGTTCAGACTCACCATGCGGGCCGAGCTGTTCATCTGAGATGACCTTCCTGCAGACCCAGTCTGATACCTCCCCGATCCTCCAAAAGTAGAGTCCTGATATCGGTTGCTCCCAGAATATCCACCTGTGCCACGCGACTGCCTAGAATAGCCACTCCCTCCGGCTTGGCCGGTTGTCTGTTGCCTCCCGCCACCAGCACCTCCTTGCCTTCCCTGAGTGAAAGACGAGCCCTCTTGCCACCTACCACCACCAACACCTGACCCACCAGCATAGTCCTGTCCGTCTCTCCTCCTCGGTGGCAGATCCAAACCGCCGCCAACCCTAGCTTCCACAGCCCTCTCATTACTTTCTGCCAGAATTGCCAGTTTCTCTGTAAGATGGAATGCCAAGGACTGAAGCCTCGTCTGTTCAATGTCATGGAAGACAATGGACCTGGTCATCTGGTCCCAGCTAGCAAGGAGCTCCTCATTGATCATCATCTTGCTGACAATGCTGTGGGTCTGTGCCTCTGAGAGGTCAAACATTTTTGTCAGATGATCTAAGCTCAATGAATGATAGGATGATGAATAGGTAAAGAGATAGGTCCTCAGAGCCTCCTCCTTAACCTTATCCTTGAGCATCTCAAGGACGGAGTCCTTGTTCCTGAGGAGCTTCCAGACGTCAAGAGACTGGACGACATCAAAGGCCTTCCGGAAGTCTCCCTTGCTTAGGGCCCTTGTCGCTGCCATTACATGGTCCCTCACATTTTCTGGGGGCCCTGTGAATGTGTGCCTTTCACTCACCTCGAGCAACCGTCGGAAATTCTTACTTATCATTTTGCGCTTAGCATCATGCTTGGTTGCGGCCATATTGGGGACTTCTAACAGCATGGCAGATATCAGATGCACAGCTTCGAGAAGCTCAAGGTTTATGTGCATGTGATACGGCATTTGACGTCTCCTTTCCAATCTTTCCTGAATGAGAAGAAAAGAAATTTTATAGCATCAGCTCTGAACAAAACTTGTGATCCTCTTATTTCAAATCTCGAATATAATTCAGGAGAGGTAAAATCTAAGAGACTCTTAGACAAATCATATGTTACATTACGAACTTACAAAGATGTTTACTATTATGGGTAGACCAAACACCCAAACCCCCCCAAGAGATTTGTGAGAGGAAGAGAGGGGAAGAAACTAAAGAGGCTAAAGAAAATCATCAGTATGGTATAACAAATCTTCCTCAGATGGTGAGAATTGGTATTTCACTAAATAAAGGCCAAAGGGTAAGGTTTGCCAGAAATTGAATAGCCTACTCAGAAGCTAATAGATCTTGTTCATAACCAATTATCTGGAAATACACAATCACGGCAAACGGGCGAGGACTTTGTACCTGCTCTGGGGTCTTCTCATGGTACCTGCTTTGAGAAAAACCTTGTGCAAGTAACTCCTTCACCCTTCCACCTGAATATAATTCAGAAAGGCAACCATGTCCTTCAGCTATAAGGCCAACCCGAAATGCACACAGACCAAGTTGTGCCATAGCCCTGTTAAAAAGTATCTGGGTCGAAATGTCCATATGCTGGATGCTGTCCTGCAGGCGACTCATCAACAACAGATCACGGGAAGTTGAGAATTTGTCCAAGAGAGCATGGTGATAGATGTCACAAAGCATTGCACGGGCCTTAGTTCGCTCATCTCCATACTTGTATATAAGGGACACCAGAATATCCATCAGTGTCCTGCTATCCTCAGGAAAAGTAGGTTTCCTCACCACAAGCTCAGGAGTAACAACAAATGCAGCTGGGCCCTTGCTCTCCTCAACCACCTTAGGCTCTTCCCCTGCATCAACTCCGTTATCTTCAGTCTGCTCAGCCAATTTCCTCATCGCATCGTAGACCCCCTGAGGCTTATAATAGATGAGTTCAACCCGACGTAGAGCCACTCTTGAAGCAGCTTTAAAATCTCCAACACGTTCCAAGTATTCTTGAACATTTTGAGCAAGAACTAAAAACATTGGCTCGTCCCTAAGCCTTTCAACAAACTCACGGGTGTGTGGATCAATGCACTGCAAGCTCTTAAAAAACTCGGAATCTATCCTCTCAAGGAAGGCTACCAAATTTCCCCAAATCCTAATTGTCCCAATATAGTCAGGTCCCTTTTCCGACTCATTTTCATCAGGCTCCACAGAATCACTAACTACAATGTTAGAATACTGCACAAGAATGTCAAGAATAACAAGCATATTCTTCACACACTTCTTCCACACATTAATTGGCATGTGACCACTAAGACCTGGATTAACATCAAACTGAGCAGATACAACACTGAAAAGAATCTCAAGCTTCTGTGCAGGGGTCTTAGCAACCTTTGTCAAGAAGGTAAGCTGTTCAACCTGCTCGAATCTACCAGTTCCCTTCTTCCCACGAGCAGCAACAACCTCTTTGAACTTCTTGTTGACAATTTCCCATGTAATCTCATTAGGGTTTTTAAATTGTTTATCCATCAGCTTGTCTTTCCGGCTCATCTTCTTCTCCCAGCCGTCATCGAGACTATCTGGGGCGTCATCATCCTCATCGTCATCCCCCTCGTCAGAAACATCAATCTTGGTGGGGTCCTCAATCTCATTCTCTAATTCTTCCTCCTCAGACTCCTCCTCTTCCACTTCTTCCTCACTTTCAGGATGCTCTCTATACTTATTAATCAACTCCTCATACTGCTTATTATTCTTCTTGAGCTTCTGTTTCATCGAATTCAAGGCCTTAGCATTGCTGCTACTCATCTTTTTCTTAGCATCCTTATTTGCCAAAGCCTGACTCAAGAAGTCTTCCAGCATCACAAGGGCTTTAATATAAAGAGAGGGAACCTTCTCAGACTCCGCGACCCTCATGACTTTCTCAAGCTGCTTATTAATCTTGTCAAAGCTCTCTTGCAAACTAACCCAATCATTGATCTTCATAGCATTTTTCATCTGGTCGACAGTGGCCGCCATTTCCTCAAAGCGCTTATCTTTGGCAGACCGAACAACACGCTTCTGATCCTCAGAATCATCACTGTCACTAGCATTCTCCTGAAGGTATCTGCTTCCAGCAGCAGGAGCAGCGGACTCAACTGCCCCGCTTTCTTCAACATCACTGCTGTAATCACTGTCCTCCTCCTCAGTTTCACTTCCACCCTGTTTATATCAAAACCCATTCCCATAAGAATTTTCACGGGTGTGGAAGCATGGGGTAAACGGGTGAAATTGAACGTACATGTCTGTGTGCGTGGGTGGGGAGGGACAGAGATAGAGGTCATTAAGTCCATATTTTCTACAAGCAACAAAAAATTTAGGTCGAACCTGTGTCCAGAAACGCGACGCCATCTTCTTTTAGCGCAGACTAAATCAACCAAATCTCCCTCGGATCTGCACATTCACATGCCACAATAAATAAGCGAGAGCACACCGGATGAAATCGCGTTATCTCAAACACCTAGCTAAACCAATTTTCTCCCCTTTTCGGGACAGAAAGAAACAATTTTTACCAGTCCCGTAAACAGCTTCATGGACGCACGATGCAATCAAACCCAGTCGACAATATTCCCAATGAGAAAAAAAAATTTAAAAAAATGAATAATCGATGTCGGTTGTTAACAAGCCCTGAGGAAACCCCAGAATCGCCACAAGGTCTCGTCCTTCTGTGCAGGGAAAATGGCCATGCATCGGACACGAAAGAAACGAAATCCAGAGACGCAGCAGCTCTTCGCGCTCGATCTCCACCGCTGCATCAGCCGCGACGACGGCGGCGACGAAGAGGCCATCGAACGATAGACCCGAACGGAAAAAAAAAAAGAAGGGAAAAAGGAGATGAGAACAGGAAAAGGCGTACCGGCTGGTTCCGGCGGGCCGGGGGCTTCGCTGCCAGCGACGGGGGGCGGCGGCGGAGGCGGAGGTCGGGAGTGAACGGAGGCACCGGTCTGCGTTATTAGGAGAAAGTATAGGCGCCGATGTCGTGGCGGCGGTGAAGATGGCGAGGGCACGGTAGGAGTAGGGAAACGAGGGCCTCGTGGATTCAATCCGACGGTCGTCGATTGTTCGGAGTGGACGGCTGAGATTGGAGTACCTAAGAAGTCGAAAATGAAAGAAGGGAAAAAAGATTCAGAATTTTTTTTTGCAGTTTTATTTCCTCCTTTGAAATTCACTTGACTGAGAAACATAAATCAAAATAATCTTTCCACTTGATCTGGAGTTGACGAATTCATAAAATTTGATTAGAGAGAAGTTGTTTAGTTTCGTAAATTTCTTACTAGTTTTCACATGCTATGCGATTAATTTTCATTTCTTGCACTACATACTGATAATAAAATTACTAACTTTGGTGATGTAGAAAAGTAACAAAAAAAAAATTGACATTCTTTTCTCCTTTTTACCGCTATATGAATTCTTTTTTCAAGCAAAGAAAAGTTAAATGAACATTTTCCTATTTGTTCACTAATTGAAAGCAAACTTTTATCAAAAAGTCAAAAAGCTAAAAGAAAGTTAGAGGAGCGTTCTAAATTTTTCCACATTGAATGCAAGAATGGAGTTGATTATTATTACACAATTAAGTAATTATACGTAATGCATTTCTTAATAGAAAGTGGCTGGTTAATTTCTTTATAATTACCTTTTTATGTCGTTACATTCCATCAAAATGGTTGCTGAGTACAAGTCTGGGAACGTGAACTTCGTTGCAAGCAGATTCAGAAAACTTCCCTAGAAGAACATCCTGGAAAACAGCAAAATGCTGTTCCTGTAAGCTTGTCTCCATGGTTGTGAGAAGAGCTAGAAAAGCAAAGAATGAGATTGTGGAATGGGAAAGTCAAGTCACTTATAGCATTCATCTTTACTCATGTCTATAATGAGTAGTTGAAAAACCGAGGAATTTCTTAGGATGCAACACGAACCGTCTCTATCTCTCTGTGTGCATCCCTAGAGCTATCTGGTGCGAGAGCATCACTCATCATCTGTCGCCGTTCCCAATTCCTCGGCAGGCTGAGGATGGAAGGGGACAACTAACACCCGTTC
This sequence comes from Eucalyptus guilfoylei, assembly GCA_016097605.1. Classification (NCBI taxonomy): domain Eukaryota; kingdom Viridiplantae; phylum Streptophyta; class Magnoliopsida; order Myrtales; family Myrtaceae; genus Eucalyptus; species Eucalyptus guilfoylei. The sequence goes on from CM027860.1 coordinate 31,237,341, forward strand.
AACCTCGTGCCTATGAATATGCTGAATATATCGAGATGATTAACAAGTTGCATACTTAGCAGATGAAGAAAGTGAAAGCTTTATGATTAGGCCATAACTTCTGCTCTTTATCCAAGGGTAAGATGATGGTGAAACTAGAATCCTGGACTCATCCGTAAAGAAGGCTATGTCTCGTATCAAATGCGGCAGGTGACATGCAGGTCCGCTCATATCCAGGATATAGAACAGACATTCTCAAGATGCAAGATCACTGCAGAACTAGAGTATGTTTTCACGACTGTGGGCGTAATTGCTGCCATGACCGTAAGTCTAGCAGCTTCTCAGGTGAATAGTTCGCTTAACTTCAAGATCTTAAGGGCCGCCACCTCATCGCATAAACAAACAGCAAAAGTCGAAATGAGGAAATGGACCTGTAAAAGCTCCTGAGACAGATATCGTTCTCTCAATAGATGCGGCTATTGGGTTTCATATGGTAAACTTGAGCCAACAAGGTCAAAAAGAAGGTGGGGCAAAATCAATTGAACTTTTCCACAAGACTTTGAGTTTCTGCCAATTTAACAGGTCTTAAGCCAAAATTCATAGTCCAGGCAGGCAAATTTACAAATGTTCAAAAATCTGCTATTGTGAGCTGATAAAGGAACCAGGATTTTTTCTGACACAGCTTGTAAAAAAATACTGATCTACATTACCAGGCAGATATGTACAATTAGCACAGAAGCATACAGACCTCTCTCTCTCTCTCTCTAAATTATTTATGGAAGAAAAAATCTTCAAATAAAGGGGAATATGATGTACTCTGCATAAAAGAGATTCCATATGAATCGATAGTATCCGGCAATTGCTTCCTGCAGAATGCAATTGAACGGCCTTGTCAGAGAACAGATATATATCGATCCATGAAAATCAGAACCAGGGAATTTTGTAGGTGTAGAAACCTAATTAGACGAAGAAACCATGGATATCTAAATATAAATTGGAGAATTTGATATTGCCAACAACAATTTTCAACATAAATAGGGGTGCTGCAGTATAATTAGGTGATCTGTGGAAAGAGTAGTCAACAATAGAAAAGTTCAGAGTAGTCGTTCCCACTACTTGCGAACAAGGAGGTTCACGAATGTAGAGGTGGAAATCGTATTTTGCCTGCATGGTGTCAAAGGTCTCCATTGTTTTTGCACATTCATATTGAGAAAAAAAAAATAGTTAAATTTTGTCAAATCTATCAATGTTATTTGAGTAGCAGTTAGCAGCTGTGAGATAAAACTATACCGCATGATTTTCTGATTGTCGTGACAAGTGTACAGAAAAAACTATTGTCAAGAGCAATAAAATTTCCTGTTTTTCATAGCTGTTGTTAGTTTCCCAATTATATACTTTACATTTTTTATTTCAATATTTTGTTATGATTTCTTCACATTGCATAGTCTTAATACTGGTTTTATTTGTTTTATAGAGCTTGAATCAGACTACTCTAAGAGCTGATAGACATATGCCTTGTCAAGCTGCAGATTTATAACTTTTACTTTATCAATTTCTCGAGGCATTGATACAGGGTTACTTATCCTTGATACGACAGAATCAGAAAATCCAGATACACCAATCAAATCATTTCACCTTTGTAGTTGTGGGAAAGAAATACTTTCTATAAAACATAAACTATGCCTTTTACCTTAGTGTAGTTTGCTCGTTCTAACACCCATGCCTGAAAGAAATAGAGATAACTCGTACTTCAGGGCACAAATTAATGTAAGCACAACAAGGCACAACAGGACTATCATAGAAGAGCAAAGTTTCTAGGACAGTGCAATAGTGCATAAAATAAAAGTATGCATAAACAGACATATCGCAGTTGTAGCATGAGATGCTTAACATTATCTGTTTCGGAAAGGCTCTCTATCAGAAATATCGTCATGGATAATCCTTGATACCTACAACCCTAGCATTAGATGGTTTAATAGCAAGTTAAAACTGAGGAGTACATTTCATACTTTTTTTTTGGTTGATTAACGACAGCTGGCGAGCAAACCTTGGGGGAGCGAGCAAACCTATCCCTAATGACGCCTCTAGGATTCGAACTCCTCCCCTTCATGAGGGAGAGAGAGCCCAAGCCAGCTGCGCCGCAGCAGGCGGTGGTAATAATTTTCATATTTAACATATTTAACATCTTAAATATTTTGACATATCCTCTGATTTCATCGATTGATTAAAGTGAATTCCCTTTTAGCCAAAAAAGAGAAATTTTCCAACTGTGTTTGACACAGGAAGTATTCAAGTAAATGCATTGGTTAAAAATCGCACACTTGCATACCACAGCTATAAGCAATGCCAATGCACCCACACATAGAAATTACAAGTAAGATGCCAATTAAATTGTTGTCAGATGCATCTTTTTTCTTTTAACATGGTAGAAACAGCTAATTAATATGATTTTCTGCCACCATAAGTTGTAAAGCAAGGGGATAGCAGAAGGAACAGTCAAATTATATAAAAGCTGATAGAATAAGCAATCTGCAGTGCAGTCGCACTTAATAAAATAGAAACATTGTGTAACAGAACATGAATGGTGTGGTACAGCAAAAGAAATCGAACAATTAGTAGAACCAGGCGCATGGATCACCGATTATTAGATACTTTCTTTCCTTTAGGTTTCGTGGACAACATTACAACCAATTTTAGTCGTTGCCATCATGGGAAAACTAGTTCTTTCAGAAAGTAACGGAATTATTAAATTCCAAGGCTATACCAAATTTAAATAATGGTGGAGAAGTGAAACTATAATGGAAAATACATACAAGCAGGGAAAGAACCTCACATGCATCAGAATAATAGTAATTGCATGACTATAAAAAGAAAAACAGGATTATTATCTCCATGGAGGGATAGATCTTAAACAAACCTGGAAAATCAAGCCCAACGCCAGGATTGAATGTGCAGGTATCATTAGGCTACGCCTGAAAGCCTGCGGAATGTCCACCTTAGTAGTCACTTTTAGGTTCCATTTGGAAGAGTTGGGAGGTTGGTGTGGAAAATGAAGAAGAATTTATGATTCTTATGAGATGAGAAGGAAGGGAAAAGTTAAGTTTTTCTTATCAAAGCACAATTTCCCACCCTCCCAAACAAAGCATTAACTGTCACTTTTGTCAAAGAAACTTAAAATAATATGTACAGTACACACCTGAGGCATGTAAATTGCAGCAAATATAGCTGCGACATAATTTAGCAGAAGCAGCCCTGAACCAAGGAAAGCAATGTTTCTAACCCCAAGCTTGGTTGCAAAAGTTGATATCTGAAACCTACAAACCGAAACTATATCAGACATTTTTGTGTTTCAATTTGCAGCAATCATTCTCGAAAGTTTTGTCCATCTGCACAAGAAGATAAAGAAACCATAACGATTGCTAGAGCTTGAGATAGCAAGCAAACTAAGCAACAATAATGGCAAAACAACTAGGGTACTTACAATAATATAAGATGGCGAAAAAGAAAATACACATTCCAAAGATCCCAAAACAGTTTCAGACACCAGGACTATCTACATACATTTTCTGACTGGTTGCTTCATCTTCAGCATAAGAATGCATTCAACATGATATAGACAATAAATTGAACTTTTCCCACACAAAATTGCAGTAAGAGGAGATGTAGCAGCAATTGCAGCATAAGGAAGCAACTCACTTGCGATCTCCTTCTACATCTGGAAGATCTTTAGTTATGGCAATGACCAGAGCAAACAGAGTAACAAAGCTCGTGATGAAAGCCACGGGCGAGCTACATGATGAAGTTTAGAGACCAGAGTGTGAGTCAGAAGTTAGGAGATGCCAAAAACTGATTGAAGATCAAATTGAACCAAAACATTCATGAGCCAAGGAGGCTTCCAACATAAATAAGAAGAATGCATCAAAAGAATGCAGCATGAACAGAGACAGAAAGCTCCTTTTCATACAAGACTTAGCAATAATTACAGCTAGGGATCACATGGGAAGAAACTTAAACTGCACAATAGCTGTCCACTACAGCACTGAGATGCCTCCAATAATTTCAGACATAATCAGACTACAAGCTCGGCATATTCTACAAAAGATGCATATGGGAACTGAGAAACTTGCTACCATAAGCTGTCTCAGCACAGGTACATCACCTTTCGTTTTTGTAAATTATCAAGTCAAAAGGTTCAGCATCATATAGCAGGCCAATATAAGTCAACATGTGCTACACTACATTCCGGTATCTAGAATATTAAAGTAAAGACACAATGTGCAAGGCATAAACACACCTCCACTCAAAGGGTAGTCCAAGCGCAGCTCTTGTGGCATGATACACACCAAAATTTAGAAGGAAACCTCGTACCTGCAGCTACCAGTGATGGTTATAATTTGTTTCTTAGACATTAGATAGTAAGTTTATTTAATCATCATAGTATGTGAACATCAAATAAGAAGCTTATTTCTCACTGAATCCGATATTTCATTCATCACCAATCAGGATTCACACATCATTATACACAGAACAAAGATAATATTATGCACCGGTCAAACTGTAACTCCTTTAAACTGAAATAGCCACAAAGGAAGACATTAAATTTGAAAACTACACAATGCATATGCAAATCATCTCAGAGTCGTATAACCAGACATTTAACAGAAACTGTCAAGTCTAAAGTTCACGACAGTAACTTGAATTACCAGCCTAGGAAAGACCTCCAGTTGTATAAACAAATCCCTTTCAAATTTCTCGACTTATGTCCTGCATCTGACATTTGCTAAGCCAAAAAATTCACTAAAAAATAGCTGGATATAAACAAATAACTGACCTTAGATCAAAGTAGAAAATACCTTTCAATTAAATTGAAGACACATACCATTTAGATAAAGGAATTATTAAGTCCATCTCATAGCATATTCTTCCATTTCAGCCCATTGAAAAATAATCCTCTACTCATTGAAAAACCCAGTGAGCCAATGATATGGCAACACTTTTAAAAAGCATTGCAAGGCACTCCTACAAAAAAGTTATAAAAAGGCAAAAGTAGAAAGGGACTTCACTAATTTCATGAGTGAGGTTGAACAATGAAACTAGGAGCTCAAAGTAGAAATGACTGGAAGAATGTGAAAATAAAGAAAGGGAACAAAGAGATAGCAAGCAGATACACCAAAGGTCGATACTCTTTTTCCCCTTTTACATTAAAAAGGTCAATCTTTTGAAGAGTGATTTGATAGAAACACGCACATTTAAGATCCCATCACCATGTACACCCACCAGAGCTTACTTGTATTGAGTTTCCACAATATGAATAGAATGGTGACATTCACATGATTAAGGTACAAACATGGCCAACATCATTGAGAAGTGTTTATTCTATATACTGCCCTTTCGATGTTATGTTACTCTGACCAGGTAGCAGGGTGTTGGCAGGTGCAAATCGGTGCTTTAATTCCTTCGTACTTCTGAATTTGGGACATGTAGAATATGCAAAAGTATCGCTAGTACTTAGATAAGTCAATGTATAAAAGAGGACACTATTTTGCATTCTACATGCAGCATCATAGGTGTGGAGTCTGTGGACAGATTAGGACTTGCCAAACGTTTTGACAATTCTTTTTCTAAGATATTGCGATGAAGTATCCGTTATAGCCTTAAAGGTCACATACCAATACTTTATCAGTTATGGTGCCAATACAAGTACGGTATCCCCCCCAAAAACGAGTCGAACATGGCACAGAGCAATAACTACAGTTACACCCTATCTATTATTCCACATGGTATTCCCATCGTGAATGCTTACAGATAAACTACTTCTTCATGTGATTCGGATGAGCTAATTTTACAAGGATTGAGCAAAATAATCAGACGGATTTCCAACTTAAACAGTTTTTTATCTTCGTTTCACTATCAGTTTGTAATACCTTAACCATTTCATGCTAAAAGAACAAAGTCGTGTAAGAAAATTTCTACCCAAAGCAAAGCTCATCAAGTTGTACAACCATAGTCCTCCAGCAAGGCACAAAAAGATGAAGTAAATTTAAACTACTCAATTCTAAGAAAAAGAAAAAAGGCAGAAAATATACCGTGGCAATAATAAGAAATGCTGCAACAGGAAATCTCTTCATCCTAAAAGGAGGAACAGAATAGATGGTTCCAAGAAAAAGACCCAGACTGTAAAGAGAAGTGATGAATGATCCAAAGTTTGAAGCAACAATCGACAGGCCAGTCACTGCAAAAAAAATCACCAAAAGCCAGGCATGTTGAATAGAAAGATCTCCTGCTGCTATAGGCAAGTAAGGTTTGTTGACCCTGAAATAAGATAAAAAAGATACTAATCATAAAACTGGAGAGGAAGTTGAGGACATTGATCCTCAAAAGCAAAGGCACGACAAGAATGTTAATTAAAAAGACCGGACCTCCAAAATAACCATGATTGCTTGCATGGTACCTCAAACACTAACCTAAATCTGATGTCCAGTAAAAATTTGGATGTCGCATTGTTTCATTATGAACACATTCATTCTTTCTTACTTCAAGCATCTACGTTGAGGCTGGAAGTAATTTTGCTCTGTTTCTCAGTTCCAATATCTTGTAACTTTTCAGTTCTTCTCATGCTAGTAATAGCGATGCTGTAACCAACGCCCATCTAGCCAGATATAATTTAATAAAACAATGTCCAAGCAAGCACCACGTACTTGTCAATGCCGATATCGTATATCTGATTGATGCCGACAATATATCCATTCCCACATATTAGAGCAAAAAGACCGGAGAATGCTTTAAGCAGAAGAGACCACTTTATCAGGTGCGAGTTCTCGATCAGAGCTCTAGCCACCAATGAACTGTTGATGAGCAAGAATAAGTTCAAGTAAACTGGGGCAAGCAGGGAGAGACAAAACATAAGAAAAACTAAAAGTGTTATGATCAGCTAATTGGAAATAACTGTGGCAGCAGGAAAAGAATACTTACAAGGAACCCAGAGATGTTCCTCTTATTGTATGAGGTCTTAAAAATCTCCAACATGCATCTTTAAACTCAGAGACTTTACTCAATATAGGATCAGATCCAGCTGCTCCAACTCGAGCACAGGCCTAGCAGATTGTGTACACTCAATTATGGCACAAGTAAACTAGAAAGACTCTAGGACACGAGGAATGTCGGCTAATGAAAGTGTGTGATCATGCATCTTCCGACAGATATGTGACTGAAGCTTTGTCAACTAGTTGATCGAGAATCGTGCATAAGGAAACTCTTTGATTGACTTTTTGAGATCTCAACCGTGATTGTTCTTCTTATTCAAGGTGCGTTATGACAATCGACCAACAAGTTATTTTGGCTAGGGTTAAAGAACACCCTGCTCATCAAGTTGTCCATTATTATCTCCTTTAGTTTGATATCAAGACACACTTTAGGTATCAAAAGTTTTCTCTGCTAGTGAAAACTGCTGCTACATCAAATCCATGCAGTGATGGGAAACCCTTAGTAGAGAACTGCTACTACCATCAAATCCACTATGATCAATAATTCTTAGTACACACTCAGGCCTATACACTTAAACTGTTTTCCCACTTTTCCTTGGGTGTTGGGCCAACAAGTCACATATCTTCATTAAGCAGTACCCCTCCTATTAGAGTCTTAATGTTGAGCTGTGCACTTGCACTAGGCAACGGGACAAGTAGGACCACAAATTCCAGTCACATCACCTCTCATCCCAATATCCGGGCAGAACGTATGACACTGGCAGTGCAAAAGCTACAAGCTGGAGAGCAGCATTTCATCCAATTCCCATTATTATCATCCTCGCACTCATTCAACCTAGTGTTATGTTGCCTAACTTGTCATCTAGTGAAACGCTGAATATCATGTGAAGTGCATTTCCCGATTAAACAAGCGGCCCGCGAACACACTCGTTCTTCGTCCAAGGAGAAATTGACATTATTTCAGCTTATCCATCGCACCTAAGAGCCCAACCGACAAAGATCTCGCTAGTTCAAAGATCACAAGGACCTGCACAGCTAGCAAGCACGCCGGAAGCTCAATAGCCAAAATCGACGCGGACCAGAAGAGCGATACCTGGATAAGGCTCCTCCCATCGGATCTTCTCGGGGCAGGTCTCGACCGGCTTTTCGGACTGGACGCGCCGAGCGATGGCGATCTCCGCGAGAACTTGAAGTAGAGGCCGCTGGAGCATTGGCACGTCGGCTTGCCGCCGGGCCCATCACGACGGCGAGACGAGGCGGAGCTGCGGAGAAGGGTGATGGCCGGAATACGGAGGGAAGACGGAGGAGTCACCGAGAGCTCCATGAGAGAGAGAGAGAGAGAGAGAGAGAGAGGTTCTGTTTTGGCTCTGCTTCTCGTCCACAAGAATCTTAATGCGGGGTTTTGTATTTTGGTGGTTAATTATAATTTACCCTTTGACAAATAAAAATCAGAAGTCATTTTTTATGTTTTCATCGCTTTAATACGAGTGCTTGCATTCAATATCTAATATCTACGTCACTTTGATTTCAAGTTTTGCTCAAACAATTACATTTGATAAATACCTGTTACGACATCTAGGGCATGTTTGGTAATCATCCAAATAATGCCAGATTCTATTCTTTTGTTCTCAGAAGTAATTTTGGAACATAATTATGTTTGGTAAATTTTTTGTTTCCGGGAACAAATTTCTATTTTTTTTGTTCCCGAAAGTAGATTTGGAACAGAATCAAGAATAAAAAAAAAAAAAAGTTGATTCTTGTTCCCAAGAACAAATCTAAGAATCAAGTCTATATTTTATCTTCTTCTTCTTCTCTTTTCTTCTTCTTCATCTACTGTCACCGCCGCAGTTGCTGTCTGCCGCCGTCCGTTGTCCGTCGCCCACCACCGTCGGTCGCTGGCAATTGGTTCGGCGAGCTCGCCGGAGGCTTGCCAAGCCAGGGTGAGGTCCGGCGAGCTCGCCAGAGGCAAGCCCAGCCCCGCCTAGCCATCGGTAAGGCTCGACGAGGCTGGGCGAGCCTCGTGATCTGGTGAGGCTCGACCGACGAGGGCTGGTGACGCTTCGGTGAGGTCGCCAGTCCGGCGATCGGCCACTTGAAGAAGAAGAATAGGAGAGAGAAAGGAAAAAAGAAAAGAAAAAAAAGTAAAAAAGTAAAAAAAATTATTTAAAAATTAAGGATTCATTCGTTTCGTGGAAAATGGGCTATTTCCGGAAAATATTTTCCCAGAAGTCATTTTCTAGGAAAATGACTATATTTTCCGGTGTTCTACTAAAACCCGAAATTTGAGTGGAAAATATTTTCGACCGTTCATTAGCTAATTTAATTGTTTGGGAAAAATTATCAAAAAATTGAATTTTAATATTTTTAATTGACCAAAAAATTAGTTTTATTTTATATATTTTTTACATGAATTTTTAATTATTTGTATTTTTAAAAATCAAAATTTTTACTATTTTTTATTTTTTCTTTCTTTTTATTTTTTCCTTTTTCTTTTCCTCCCTCCTTCCTCCTCCTTCTTCCTCCTTCCTCTACTGCCGCACACCTGACGATGGTCAACTGCCCAGCGACCGACCAAGACCCGATCGCCAGATTCGGCGAGCTTGAGGCTCGGCCTTTCTCGCCTAAGCTCACTGGAGGTTCGCCGGATCTGGCGAGGCCAGAGCTCCGCCCCAGGCCGGTGAGGCTCCGCCTCGCTAGCCTGGGGTGGAGCTCAAACTGGCTCGCGGTCATAGCCGCGGCCGGCCGCCAGCCGCCATCGTGGCTGGCGACCGGCCAAGGCTAAGGAAGAAAGATGAAAAGGAAAGAAAAAAAAGAAAAAAAAAGAGAAGGAAAAAAATAAAAAATAAAAAGAAAGCATAAAAATGTGTTGGTGAAAAGAAGCAAGGTGGAAGAAGTTATGGAAAATGTTTTCCATTTTTGAAAAGTGGAAAACATTTTCCTCATCTTTGAAGGTTGTTTTTTCCAATGATGGAAAACATTTCCCTAGAGTAGTTTATTTTCAGTGAAACGAACATCGGAAAATATGGAAAACGTTTCTTGGAAATCATTTTCCGTGAAATGAACGGACACTAAAAGAAAATGATTTGGAGTAAAAATTTTGAACATGGTATCAAACGCAATTCTATTTCAAAATCAGAAATTTTAGATACTTACCAAACAGCTTAAAATGCTTAGAAATTGTTCTAAAAAACCTAATAAAAAAAATCATTTCTGATCAGAAATTGTTCCCTTTGATTTCGGACACTATCCCAAATACTTTGGCAAGCCTTTCACTAGAGGATTAACTCTCTTTATGAAGTGGGCGTGGTGAAGAGAAGGATTAGTCGAATCTAAACCTATCAAACCGGTAGGTCAAGTTAGATTTAGGTCGGGTTATAAATGGCCCGTCCAAAATTGACCCATTTAAAATAGGATCTTCAATATAGAAGTGACCCGTATATGATACATTTATGTTTTAAATGGGTCGTATATGGATTTAAGATCCATTTTGACAAGTTTCGTCAACCCTATGAGAATGTGCAAGTGTGGGGGAAGATGGGAGCAAGATTGAATAAACCAATTAGTTGGTGTAAGCGAACTCTCCCTCTCTTTCCCTCTCTCCCCCTCCTTTATTTTTGACAAATTTATGGATTGAAAGAAAAAAATTTCAAATCACATTTCTTTTATTGTTTTCATTTACTAGCAGTGTCGACTCTCTCTCCACATTTAAATCAGCATGAAAGATCATTTCCGCAAGTGATCGCCGAATATTTCAAGTCCAGAGCTTCTTAAATGGAGCAAATAATGCTTTGCATCACCAGCTGTGGAAGATAAGGCTTCTCCTAGTGCTAAAATCCCATGCTCAAGAGCTCTATGTCTAGTGTCACAGAGGTGAATTCAAGTCAAGGCCAATGTCTATGAACGTTGGTAACTCCATGGTTGTTTGTCACCTTTTCCCTCTTACTGTTCTTGTTCTGTTTCTTCTGTGTGGTTGTGGACTGGAGATCGACGATTCTATGCTTGTTTCAGCTTTATGGTTCTCTTGTGAGTTTCTTCTTACTGAGATGCACTTCAGAGTTTACATTTAGAAAGTCGTATGATTGCTTCTGCTGGCAACTTCCAGTTTGTTTCTTGCATGAAGTAAGTTATGTACCCGTCAAAAATTTCAAGAAAGTATGTGATGCGACGGAATTGGCGAAGTGAATGTGATTATAGTGCACTGCACTGCACTTTATTTTGAGCTTGACAAATTAATTTCCATTACATGCTTGTTAGAAAATTATATTCGTTTGTATTAGAAAGGGTTTCCAGGAAATATTACTTGATTTGTACTGCTTAACCTTGTGAAGCCATCAGCCACAGATTAAGACAGATAATTATCTATGAAGTCAATCCTAGAAACCACATCCACACAAGCATCACATGCCCCCTTGGTTCCAACTGAAAGCTTGTACGAAACCGGTACATCCACTGCACATAAACCATCCAAGCCCAGATGCTTGGTGAACTAGACTTCCATTAGTTGCAATCCTTTGCGCAACGCTTGACACTAATCACGAAGCTTTATCTAATTACTCCATCTGGATCTCCCCTGGTAGATTATCGGTAGGGCTCCCTTAAAAGCATTATATGACAGAGCTCTCGGAATCTCTATATGTTAGAATGAAGTTTTGGAGAAAGAGGACTTAAAATCGCACGGATCACTTGAAATATAGTTCTAGTAATTTGGGATGGGCTCAAAATTGCACAAAGTAGTTGTGGATAAGCACCATTTGAGTATTTACATGCACCATTGACCACAAAGTCGCAAATACGAATGCTGTTTAATTTTCTTTTTTCCTTGTTCTGCATCAGAGTATTCAGGAACTATGCCAACAACCATTGTCAGCACAGAATGGTGCAATGAATCTCTCTTTTGATTCAAAATCCTAGTATAATGTGTATCCCCCTATTCTAGTTATAGAACATATGAAATAAATCAGAAAATGTATTTTTGTTCAAGAATGAAATCTTATGGAAACTGTGCATATCCAATTCATCATTCAAAACCATACCACATCCCAAATCTGATAAAATAGGACGAATTGAGATGGTATTTTGTAAATACATAATTATCTTAAATATATTAACTATTTCTTTATTTTCCAATTATTAGGAAGGGACAAAAGAAATATCCTATTCTTTCTTCAACAATTTCTGGTCTCTATTGGACCTCTCAGTAGAATTCGAACCCACATACGTAGTTTCAAGCATGGTATTGGAGAGTAGGCCTGCCAGTTGTCACGATCCCTTTCAGTGGTCAATAACTTCATTCTCAAATCCCGCCCTGAATATTGATGCTCAACTATCATAAATCTCTGCCTTGTTCTAATGCCTTGTCAACTGGTTTGGCAAGTAGCGACCAGCTGCCGATGAAAGCCATTTCCTGGCTTAATTATTAGGTTCAATTTAGTACTCCTCGAGTTAGCCCTGTCCTATTGTCTACCAGCTCTTTATAAGCCGTGACGTACTAGCATCTGTTCCATTTTAGTACATGCTGTTTGTGTCCGATGCTCAGTATCTTTTTTGAAACACTGAGGGTCATGAATAACACCATCACTCAATTTAATTTTATTTTTTGGCGGATGGGTCAGGAATGTGTTTTCCAACCCAACTGTCGACGTGCAATAACTACCAGGCTCCCAAGCATACTGATTTTGCAGACCTTGTCACCCAAATTGAGATACGCGACGAGGGTCAAGGCCAAACATTATGGGCTGGCAATCTCTCAACTCTTCTAAACGCCAGAAATCCTTCAGGTGCATTGAGTATGTGGAGTTTTGTCCGTAATGAATTTTTCTGATGCATTGTCCATTTCGTGCAAAAATGTAGTTGCTACCTTGCTTCGAACTTGGTCTATTTAGCATCAATATTATGGGACTGGACCATTAATTCAAATCAAGGAAATCACAAAACGACTCAAACTGATGTTTACTTTTTACTTACCTTTTTTCTGAAGCAGTGTATGCAATTTGACTCTTATGTAATATTGAACGGCGGCTCTACAAATATCGACCCCAAACATCATTTAAAATTTGTTCCATTATTTCTAATATTCAGGAAGTCTTTTTCCAATTTTCGAAATTGTGGAGGAAAACAGCACATACTTCTAATCCAATCATTCTCATTCTTGCAGGAGGGCTAAAGAGTGGGCATCTAATACAGGGATCAAGCATTGAAAAGGAGGGCGAAAGAGTGGGCATCTAATACAGGGATAAAGCATTGAAAAGGAGATTATTCTTCTCTGTGCACATATTCGTATTACAAGAAACAGAGTAACATAGAAAGGAATGTAGTAAAGATTAAAGAGAAAGGCAGCAGAATTCAAGATTCTTTTGCTTTATCTTTCATCAGACGAATGTATTCCAAATGTAATTGGAACGGCATCGAATCGCTTGTAGATTTTCTCCAAGAATTGAATGAACCATGCAACAATTTGGAATAACGCTGGACATACTCCATTGCACCACGTGTTTTCCTATGGCTCTGCCTATATAACCTGGCAAAGCCATGATTCTTTGCTATCCCTATTATTAATAGTCGGAGCAGCGATGCATATCTAACTTCTAGGTCCTTTCCAATTTTACCATCATATCAAGTATCGCTTAACCATGACAGCAAAAACGTAAAAATTCCGAGACTTCTCCATTTAATCAACCTCACTTACACCTCTAACGGTTACGTAAAAATGTCTTCAACTCTCCAAATTCTCTCAAACTCGAATCATTATTCACTTCTTTATTTTTTATTAAAAATATTAAACCGTGGAATGAAATAGATAATTATGTTCGTTCACTTACAACTACAGATAAGCTTAGTCCATAAGTTAATTAATTACTTCATGCCGCTCAATTTCATCACATCTTGGACTGGCCCGATCCATTGCTGGAATCAACAGGGCCCTGATGGGTCGGTCAAGCATTGATAGCGGTGGGAAATTCTTTAGCGCTAAATCAGCGTATTCAAGAAAAACAGGTTGTTCCAGCTCAATACCGTCAAGAATTCCAATTATTGCGAAAGTAGGTGAATACAACCAACTATCATTAAGAATTTCATCTTTGGACCAAAAGCAAGCAAGGGGGGAATACCGCAAAGAGAAAGTGTACCCACTTAAAAAGCAGTTTTTGTAATTGGGACATGCTTTTTTAAACCTGCCATAAGAACATATTCTGACTTCCACTAATAGGTCCATCGTCTCTGCCCACCATCCAAGAACGCGAAACTATGGTTTCGTTTCCCATCGCCAGTGAGGGAGAGGGCTGCCGCCTCCTCCATCGTCCTTCTCTCCAGTCTCAATTTCCACTTCGCAAGTACTGCCCTCTCTCTCTCTCTCTCTCTCTCTCTCTCTATCTCTCTGCTCTCGTTCTTCGCCATTTCTGTCTCCCCGTGCTTACCGTGTTCTCTTTCGCACCAATCCGATATCTGTGCCTACATAACCTGCCAAAATCATTTTTCGTTTGATAACGAGCTTAGTTCCTGCGTACTGGCTAACTAAACCTCCTCGAAAACCAATAACACCAATCACAACCATGACTGAGGTCGTCTCTAGCATCCTTGGAACTCTTGTGGAGAAATTAACTTCATCGGCTTTTGAAGAAACTCAACTGGTATGTGGCGTCAAGGATGATCGAGAGAAGCTCAAGAACACGCTAGAGATGATCCAGACGGTGCTCACCGATGCTGAGCAGAAGCAAATAAAAGACAAAGCTGTGCGCCTTTGGTTGTCGAGGCTAAAAAACTGGTGCTACGACGCTGAGGACGCCCTAGACGAATTGGAAGCCAGGACTCTCTGGAGGCGAGTGCGGTCCACTGAGCACTTGACCCTCAAAAGGAAGGTACGCTGCTTGTACTCGTGGATATCCAAGTTGATTTTCCAGTTTAAGATGGCACATAATATGAAAGAACTGAGAAAGAGTCTTGATGGGATTGATAAAGAGAAAACTCAATTCACCTTGTTGCCTAATGTTCAAGAAAGCACCATAGTTCCGCGGAGGGAAACTCATTCTTTTGTACCCGCTCCGAATGTGATTGGAAGAAACGAAGAAAAGGAAATCATAATAGAGTGGTTGAGAAGTGATGCTGAAGATACAGAAGTCTTTTCAATTATTGGAATGGGAGGTGCCGGAAAGACAACTCTTACTAGGTTGGTATACAATGATGAATGAGTAAAAGAGCATTTCAAAAACAACCAAGTTTGGTTATCCATGCCACTAGAATTCAAAATTGAAAATATAATAAGAGACATCATCAAGTCTCTTAGTGGCGAAGCAAACGTTGATAACTACAACCTTGACATGTTGCAAAATCACCTAAGAAATCTAGTGAAGAACCGAAGGTGTTTGTTCGTAATGGACGATGTGTGGGCAATGAGTAGGAATGATTGGTTGGAATTGACAGATTTGTTAGGAGGCCTTTCCAAAGGGAGTAAAGTCATCCTGACTTCACGAGATCAAGCCATCGCCAAAAATATGGGCACTGTTCGCCTGCTTCATTTGGCCAACCTTTCATCGGAGGATTCTTTGACTTTGTTCGTGAAGTACGCATTTGATCTAGGGCAAGAGAAGAATCACCCGGACCTTATGGAAATCGGCAAGGAAATCGTGAACAAGTGCGGGGGAAATCCTATGGCACTGAGGGCCCTGGGGTGCTTGTTGTATTCAACGAACAACCGGAGTGACTGGGAACATATAAGAGACAGCGAGACATGGCAATTAACTAATACCTTACCTTCATTGGAAATCTTACCTTCATTGAGAATAAGCTATGATCTAATGCCGTCTTACTTGAAACGATGTTTTACTTATTGCTCGATATTCCCGAAGAACCACGCGTTCAGCGACATTGCTCTGATCGAACGGTGGATCTCTAACGGGTTTATCCAATCCAGTGGAAATAATAAGGAGCTTGAAGAGATTGGACGGCAGTACTTCGAGGAGCTGTTATCTAGATCATTCTTCATTGTTCTCGAAGACATTTATCCCAACCGATACATAGGAATGCATGACCTCATTTACGAACTTGCCATTTCGGTGGCACAAGCCGAATCATTCAACATGAAAGTGTGGACGCAGGATATTTCCCCAACCATTCGGCATGTATCATTTCCCGATCTGTCTGGTGTACCAAAAGATGAACTAAGTGGCTGCTTCAACAAGCCAAGTCGCATTCGTACCATCAAGTGTCGGGAGTTGGGATCCTCTGACTCCGAGGAGTTCTTTCTGGAGACATGCATTTTGCGATTTAAGCATTTGCGAGTGCTATGGCTGGAGCATTCTAGGTTTGACCTACTACTTAGTTCCATTGGCGATCTAAAGCATTTGAGGTATCTCAATTTATGCTACGGGACAATTAAGAAACTCCCCAAATCGGTCTATGAGCTTCGCAATCTGCAGATCTTAAACCTTGCCAAGTGCGAGAATCTCGAGGAATTGTCCGCAGACATCAAAAATATGATCAACCTCCGCGCTTTGTATATAACCACGAAACAAAAACATTTCCCGGAGAGTGGAATAGGATGCATGACTTCTCTGCGGCGGCTACTCATTGGGTGGTGCAAAAATTTGGAGATCTTGTTTAACGATATCCAATCGCTCACGTCGCTCCGTATGTTGCAGATTGATGAGTGTCCGAAGCTGGCCTCCTTACTACAAGGCATCAAGAATCTGAAGGCGTTGGAGGATCTCACCATTTACGACTGCAAGAGCTTGAGGTTGCCAGAAGGCGATAGTAATGAACCAGACTCCATGTCGAGCCTTCAATCCTTGCTACTCTGCCGTCTACCGGAATTAGTTTCGTTGCCCGGGTGACTCGAAGGTTCTGCAAGTACACTGCGGACGATAGAAATTGTCGATTGTCCCAAGTTGAGCGCATTGCCTCTGTGGCTGCAAAGTTGTTCTTCTCTGACAAAACTGGAGCTTAGGGGGCTTCCCGAATTGTCCTCTCTGCCACATGGCGTTCGCCTCATTCCCACATTGAAAATATCCAACTGCGAGAAATTGAGCAGTTGTAGTGGAGAAGATGGTCCTATATGTTCGTATCTTTAAGATGTCATTCAAAACTCTCTTTTTAGATAGGTAAAATGGATTAGATGACCTCGACAACTAGCCCTGATCCACATTTCGCTATCATTTCAATGCAAATTATTATCGTGAATAGTCTTGGATCATTGTTGCTCGATCACAAGCAATAATCAATTAGTCCTAATTAGCATATATTGGACTTGAGTAGCTTTCAGTCAGTCATTAGGTCAGCAATGGTCTGTCCTCGACTGGTGCCGATACGTTGTACATCATTGTCAATTGTCCCATAATGCCCTCCCTTAGTCCCCTCGAGCAGTCGAGTGTTATCAACAGATTCCAATTTTCAAAAGATTTTACAATTTACATAGTCAATTTACACTTGCATCACTAACGATAGCACGTTAGAGAGCTTAATGCTAAACAGAAGCATAAATGGCATTGCTGCAAATGCAGAGGAGCCACGTTTGCCCTGGAGATAGCATCGCATACTTTTTCGAAGAATTCGACTTATAAGAACATTGTGTATGAAATAGACAGACCAAAAGCCACTAAATGAGCAATCATTTGAATTGTATGCATCGCCAATTTTAATTCCTAAACATGTCAAAAAAGAGAGGGAGTTTGCTTACACCAATGATTTTATTAATTATCTTCCTTCCGCCGATACAAATCTCCAAGACAAGAGCAATCTTGCTCTAATCTCCACTTCTTCTAGATGTGGTCGTAAAGCGAGAGCTACGAAAGCTATGATACTAATTGATGAAAAAGACACGGGACTTATTTAAAGAAAACACACACCTTTATTGGATAAAGTTCTCTACAATGCCGATTGAGAGAACTCCTTACACATACTTACATAGCACACATATTTTCTAAAAAGATATCTTTTTAGATATTTCTAGAGTGGCCGCACATTTTCACACTCTTCTTATAAGAAAATATCTTACAACACAATGTCTAGTTATTTAAATATTTATTCGCAACTATCTTCTTCTTCAAGATCAGTGCTCTGCTCAATTGTCCCACAATGAATTATTCGCAGCTCTTGTGGAAACGGTTCTTTTTCGGAATCCAAGGCATGGCGTGGCAGCTAACAATGCAATTAAATCAAGACAGGATAAGTAACATGATCTCAAAACATCAAATTTTAATTCCTGAACAAGTCGAAAAAAAAGTGGGGGAAATTTCTTGCAACTTTCTCATTTGGCATTTTTACAATCTTAATTCATGAACGTATCGAATTTTTATTATTATTATTATTTTCCTTCTTCTTCTTTTTTTTTCCCTTTTTCCCTTTTTCCCTTTGCTGGCCACCACCAGACATTTCAGGCTCCGCTCGGCGGTGACCAGTGAAGGGAAAAAGGAAAAAAAAAAAAAAAGGAAATAAAGAAAATAAAAATTAATAAAAAAATTAAAAAAATATTAAAATATTACTAAAAATTATCCACGCCGTACCGACTGTGTCATGTAGAATGACGGTATCTACGTTAGTGATTTTCAACAAAAAAGTGGCCAAATGAATTTAATTGGCAAAATGCAAAAAAGTTTATGGAAATGTTTAAAACAATAGATGTATGACTTTTTGGACAATTATCTCCATTTGCAAATTTGTGTCTTTGCGGATATGGTTGGACTAGTTGGTTTTCACTTTCTTCGCTACAAGGACATTCATACGAAGCTTTCAAATAATTCTCAGCGATAGGATGGCCAAAACTTGGGACTAGTAAAATTAGGGAATATAAGGGAAGCACCTTCCTCCATGCATTCCCGTGCCAGATTCATTTCTTTTGCGCGATGGCTCAAGCCGAAGGATCTCCTCTCGTAGAGACAGTTCCATGTCTTAATCAAAAGTCTCCTCCTTGAATTTAAGATATACGTGAATTGATCATTTCAAAAGACATAATATTTCGATCTCTTGAGTGAAGCAGAGTTGTAGTTTGCGTATGCAGCCCCCTTCGATGACTCGTACGATCCACCCAAACATCGGATGGCGATGTCATCTTATTGGAACTAGCACAGCAAATAAGGCAATCGGTGAATCTTCCATAATTTTCGGAAACATTTGAACCTTCTGTTGTTTTCTAGAAGTTATGAAACATTTGAAAATAATGAAAAATGGTTTCAACAAAAAAAATTGTATTATTGACGCGATCTATTCAAATAAATACTGATGGTTCGAATGTCTGATCTATATTCTTTGAACGGTTTGATACGATTCTTGAAGAAAATAGACTAGCACAACCAATATTTGGAAAAAATTAATATCTATTTGCTGTTCCGAAAAATAATATTTGTTTACAAAAATCGAGTAGTTCAGATGTTATATAACGCTAAGTAATTTATAGACCATTGGGGTACGTATGGGGACCATAGACCCAAAATTCGGGTCTCGTAAGGCAATTTTGTAGGTTTGTACCGAACGGACTTTTGGGCCCATTTAACTTTTACTTCTAAATAGTGCAATTTCTAGTGAGGGACGTAAATCATCATGGCAGGTATTTTTTATATAAGAAAGTATAGCATTTTGTGATACATTACTGAGTTTAATTTAACTTCCCGTGAATGTTGTCCGCAAACATTCTAGAAATAAATGTCATTCACAATGGTGATGGATATGCCGGTATGCAGTACTGTGATGTGGATTTGATGCTCATTGTCGACATATGTATCGAGACATGATATGATGTACGGGGCTTAATCATAGCCTATGTGATTGTGGAGGCTTAATCATAACCAACATGGTCTTTTGGTATCATTACATGGTGAAAAGCATGATCATCATATTTTCTTAACATTAGTGATCGAATAAGTTAAGATAAATTGAGATTTCACTTCACATTTCTACGTTTGCAAAAATCTTGAGTCTTACGATTTTCGCAAAAAGTAAGGTCTCAGTTTATATCCCCGAGCTGCCTAGACACTCCACTTTTAATTTCACTCCAATTTATTGCTTTGGTTAACTTATTTTATCAAGTGTTTCCCCATGTGCCAGATGTTTTTCCCTCACTTTGTAAGTTCTTTTCGATTTATTGTAATATCAGATGTCATTTTTTATGTTGTCACTTTAATACAAGTATTCACATTCAATATCTACATCACTTTAATTTAAAGTATCCCCCAAATACATACTTTCGATAAATACATCTAAAACATCTTGCTTTAATCGATAAATCTTTCATATAATAGAGAGACATAATACTTTCGTATGTTATAACAACCGTCTTATTTCTTGTAAGTTTCCAGCTCAATTCGCAAGTTAATGTCTAGTTTTATAGTAAATTAGAATAGAATTTCAAATAAGGTGGAAAACAAAATCACCAGGCATTTGAGAAATAATAATTTAATAAAACCAAGAAATAGGAGTGAGATTAAGGTTCAGACAATTCAAAAGAAAGATCATTGTTTGCAAATACCAATCTAACCTATCTGGGAATTTTATATTTCTCCATGCATGCCCAAAGCAAGAAATTAATGGGTCACTAGGCCCAACGCATGCTATGTTCGCCATTTACATTGGGCTCGACCGGTGAAGCCCACTGAAAATATCCAAAATGATGAATAACTTCCTTAAAGCTACTTGCATTTTAGACTCCATTTATTTTCACGGAAAATAAATGATTTAAAAAACAACTTTTCTTAAAATTGTTGTTTGTATCTTTTACAAAAGGAATAAACGAAAAATGCTTTCATCATTTATGAAGAATGCCGAGACATAAATTGTTGTCGATGTCGAGAATATTTTTCATTGACTAACAATTTCAAATGATACCAACGAACGATCATTTAAAGGCAAATATTTTTCCAATCATTTGTTTTTCATGAAACAAATACACCCTTAATTAATTAGTAGAGATTAATTTGAAACTGTAGACTCAAGAATAGAGAGTGGTGGTTAAAGTGCTAATCAATGAAATATAGCCTTTGCATTCATTTAAAATTAATTCGAGTTATTATTAATGTTCAGAGGTAATTTAAGTCGAGAGATTGAAAGAGGAACCCTTCCCTTAAAAGGATAGTATGGATGAATAAATACACTATGAGACTTGATATTTCGTTTACTTTATTATATCCAGTCAAACTGTAACTCCTTCAAACTGAAATAGCCACAAAGGAAAACATTAAATTTGAAAACTACACAATGCACATGCAAATCATCTCAGAGTCATATTACCGAACATTTAACAGAACAGTCAAGTCTAAAGTTCACGACATTAACTTGAAGTACCAGACTAGGAAAGACCTCCAGTTGCATAAACAAAATCCCTTTCGATTTTCTCGACTTATGTCCTGCATCTGGCATTTGCTAAGCCAAAAAATTCACTAAAAAATAGCTGGATGTAAACAAATAACTAACCTTAGATCAAAGAAGAAAATACCTTTCGATTAAATTGAAGACACCATTCAGATAAAGGAATTATTAAGTCCATCTCATAGCATATTCTTTCATTTCAGCCCATTGAAAAATAATCCTCTACTCATTGAAAAGCCCCAGTGAGCCAATGATACGGCAACACTTTTAAAAATGCATTGCAAAGCACTCGTACAAAAAAGTTACAATAAGGCAAAGGTAGAGAGGGAGCTCATTAACTTCATGAGTGAAGTTGAACAATGAAACTAAGAGCTCAAATTAGAAATGACTGGAAGAATGTGAAAATAAAGAAAGAGAATAAAGAGATAGCAAGCAGATACACCAAAGGTCAATATCGTTTTCTCCCCTTTACATTAAAATGGTCAATCTTTTGAAGAGTGATTTGATAGAAACACGCACATTTAAGATTCCATCACCATGTACACCCACCAGAGCTTACTTGCAATTGAGCTCCCATAATATGAACAGAATGGCAACATTCACATAATTAAGGTACAAACATGGCCAACAACATTGAGAAGTGTTTATTTTATCTACTGCCCTTCTGATGTTATGTTTACCCTGACCAGGTAGCAGGGTGTTGGCAGGTGCAAATGGGTGCTTTAATTCCTTCAGACCTCTGAATCTGGGACATGTAGAATATGCAAAAGTATCGCAAGTACTTGGATAAGTCAATGAATAAAAGAATACACTATTTTGCATTTTACATGCAGCATCATAAGTGTGGAGTCTCTGGACAGATTAGGACTTGCCAAACGTTTTGACAATTCTTTTTCTAAGATATTGCGATAAAGTATCCGTTATAGCCTTAAACGTCATATACCAATACTTTATTAGTTATGGTGCCAATACAAGTACAATATCCCCCAAAAAAGAGTCGAACATAGTCCTCCAGCAAGGCACAAAAAGATGAAGTAAATTTAAACTACTCAATTCTACGTGGCAGATAATATACCGTGGCAATAATAAGAAATGCTGCAACAGGAAATCTCTTCATCCTATAAGGAGGAACAGAATAGATTGTTCCAAGAAAAAGACCCAGACTGTAAAGAGAAGTGATGGTTGATCCAAAGTTGAAGCAACAATCGACAGGCCAGTCACTGCAGAAAAAATCACCAAAAGCCAGGCATGTTGAATAGAAAGATCTCCTGCTGCTAGAGGCAAGTAAGTTTTGTTGACCCTGAAATAAGATAAAAAAGATACTAATCATAAAACTGGAGAGGAAGTTGAGGACATTGATCCTCAAAAGCAAAGGCATGACAAGAAGGTTAATTAAAAAGATGGACCTCCAAAATAACAGTGAGTGCTTGACGGTACCTCAAACACTGACCTAAATGTGATGTCCAGTAAAAATTGGGATGTCGCATTGTTTCATTATGAACACATTCATTCTTTCTCACTTCAAACATCTATGTTGAGGCTAGAAGTAATTTTGCTCTGTTTCTCAGTTCCAATATCTTGTAACTTTTCAGTTCTTCTCATGCTAGTAATAGTGATGCTGTAACCAACACCCATCTAGCCAGATATATTTTAATAAAACAACGTTCAAGCAAGCACCACGTACTTGTCAATGCCGATATTGTATATCTGATTGATGCCGACAATATATCCATTCCCACATATTAGAGCAAAAAAACAAGAGAATGCTTTAAGCAGAAGAGACCACTTTATCAGGTGCGAGTTCTCGATCAGAGCTCTAGCCACCAATGAACCGTTGATGAGCAAGAATAGGTTCAAGTAAACTGGGGCAAGCAGGAGAGACAAAACATAAGAAAAACTAAAAGTGTTATGATCAGCTAATTGGAAATAACTGTGGCAGCAGGAAAAGAATACTTACAAGGAGCCCAGATATGTTCCTCTTATTGTATGAGGTCTTAAAAATCTCCAACATGCATCTTTAAACTCAGAGACTTTACTCAATATAGGATCAGATCCAGCTGCTCCAACTCGAGCACAGGCCTAGCAGATTGTGTACACTCAATTATGGCACAAGTAAACTAGAAAGACTCTAGGACACGAGGAATGTCGGTTAACGAAAGTGCGTGATCATGCATCTTCCGACAGATACGTAACTGAAGCTTTGTCAAATAGTTGATTGAGAATTCTGCATAAGGAAACTTTTGATTGACTTTTTGAAACCTCAACTGTGATTGTTCTTCGTATTCAAGGTGTGTTATGACAACCGACCAATGAGTTTTTTCCGGCTTAGGTTAAAGAAAACCCTCCTCATCAAGTTGTCCATTATATTTCTTTACTTTGATATCAAGACACACTTTAGGTATCGAAGCTGTTTATTTTTTTGGCTAGTGAAAACTGCTGCTACACCAAATCCATGCAGTGATGGAAAACCCTTAGTAGAGAACTGCTACCACCACCAAATCCACTATGATGGATAACTCTTAGTACACAGGCCTATACAAGAAGATGGACAATTGAACCCCCCCTCCCTAACAGCAATTACACTTTAACTGTTTTCCCTCTTTTCTTTGGGCGTTGGGCCAACAAATTACATATCTTCATTAGGCAGTACCCCACCTATTAGAGTCTTAATGTTGAGCTGTGCACTTGCTCTAGGCAACAAGCCAAGTAGGACCACATATTCCAGTCATATCACATCTCATCCCAATTTCTGGGCAGAACTCGCCACCAACCCCTTGCCATATGGCACCAATACTGCCAAAAGCTACAAGCTTAAGGGCAGCATTTGATCCATTCCATCCAATTCCATTATTCTCATCCTGCCACTTAAGCAAATTCAATGTTATGTTGCCCAACTTGTCATCTAGTGAAATGATTAATATCATGTGAAGCGCATTTTCCAATTAAACGAGTGGCCCGCGAACTCACTCTTTCTTCATCCCGGGAGAAATCGACATTATTTCAGCTTATCAATCGCACCTAAGAGCCCAACCGACAAAGATCGCGCTAGTTCAAAGATCACACGGACCTGCACAGCTAGCTAGCACGCCGGAAGCTCCGCAGTCAAAATGGACGCGGAGCAGAAGAGCGTTACCTGGATAAGGCTCCTCCCATCGGATCTTCTCGGGGCAGGTCTCGACCGGCTTTTCGGACTGGACGCGCCGAGCGATGGCGAGCCCTACGAGAACTTGAAGTAGAGACCGGTGGAGCATTGGCACGTCGGATTGCCGCCGCGCCCATCACGACGGCGAGACGAGGCGGAGTTGCGGAAAGGGGTGATGGCCGGAACGCGGAGGGAAGACGGAGGAGACACTGAGAGCTCCATGAGAGAGAGAGAGAGGGTCTGTTTTGGGTCTGCTTCTCGTCCACAAGAACCTTAACGCGGGATTTTGTATTTTGGTGGTTAATTTTAATTTACCCTTTGACTATAAAAAATCACAAGTCATTTTTTCACGTTTTCATCACTTTCATACGAGTGCTTGCATTTAATTTCATCACATCAATTTGATTTCAAGTTTTCCTCGAACAATTACATTTGATAAATACGTCTTAAGACATCTAGCTTAAATTGATGGGCAGGTCCCTTTAATTACGGACACCATCAAGCCTTTCACTAGAGGGTTAACTCTCTTCATGAGGTGGCGTGGTGAAGAGAATGATTAGTTGAACCCCAACATGTCAAATTGGTAGGTTGAGTTAGATTTAGGTCAGTTCATTGGGTCAACTCATAATTGGCTCGACCAAAATTAGGCCATTTAAAATAGAATTCTTAAAATTGAAGTGGCTTATAGATGATACATTTATGTTTTAAATGAGACGTGTATAGGTCTAAGATTCATGTCAACAAGTCTAGCCAGACCTTGTGAGAATGTGAGCAAGTGTGGGGAAAGATTGGAGCAAGATCAAATAAACCAGTTAATTGGTATAAGTGAACTCTCCCTCTCTTTCCCTCTCTCCCCTCTCCTTTATTTTTGACAAGTTCATGAATTGAAAGTTGAAGTTTTCAAATCACGTTTGTTTTACTGTTTTCATGTTCTAGCAGCGTCAAACGTCTCTCCCCACATTTAAAGCAGCATGAAAGATCATTCCACGAGAGATCGCCGGATGTTTCAAGTCCTAAGGTTCTTGAATGGAGCAAATGATGCTTTGCATCACGAGCCATGGAAGGGAAAATTGTCCAAAAAGTCCTAAACCTATTGCACTTTTGCCAATTCAATCCTAAACCTTTTAACTTTGCTAATTCAGTCCTAAACATTTGCATTTCTTGCCGATTCAGTCCATCCGGCCAATTTTGGCCGGAAAATGCTGATGTGGATCTTACGGTGTCACGCGTAGGATCGCCGCGCGACATAGATAATTTTTAATAATATTTTAATATTTTTTTTCTGTTTTTTTCCCCTTTTTTTTTTTTTTTTTTTCCTTTTCTTTCTTTTCTTTTTAGATTTTTTCTTTCCTTTTCCGGTGGTTGGCCACCAGCCATAGGCGACGACCGGCCATCGGCCACAGCTAGTCGGCTGACCTCGCTCACCACAGGCGAGGCTCGGTCGGGCGAGGAAGAGCCCTGGCGAGGGGAGCCCTCACCCAAGCGCGGCCCGGCAAGCGTCGCTGGGGCGAGGCCGACCCTCACCCAAGCAGGGCGGCCTTGCCGGGCGTCGGCCGAGCGACGGTGACGCCAGGCGAGGCCGCCCTGGCTTGGGCAAGGGCTGGCCTTGCCAGATCTGGCGAGGGGAGCCCTCGCCCAGGCGAGCGTCGGCCTCGCTCAGACCAGATCTGGCGAGGCCGACCCTCGCCCCTGGCTAGGTGGGGCGTGGATGATCGGGAAGATGACGACGGTCCTTCTACCCTACTAACGCTGTTGATTCCCAGCGGCGAGTCGAGCGAGTCGAGGGCAAGGCGGGAGGACTCGAGTAGAAGAGATGGAGGGACGACGAGGGCGAGGCGGGAGGACTCGAGCAGAAGAGATGGAGGGACGAAGACAATGACGGCGGCGACGGCGATGATGACGTGGTTTGGGCTTGAGTTCATGACAGCGATGCGGGCGATCATCCGGACGAAGGTGAGGAACTACATGACGGAGCTGGAGAGGGGCGGCCCTGTGCGCTGGGGCAATGGGGCTTGAGAAACAATGCCGTGTAGTGAATGCGAGCCAGGAAGTTGGAATAAACGATATTTTTGGATGGACTTAAAATTTAATTAGGCGGAATTATTTTGAGGTTGTACATGCAAATACAAAAAAAAAAAAAAAATTTAAAAAATATTAAAATATTATTAAAAATTATCCACGTCGGCGCCGGTAATCCTACATGGCACCGCCGGTGTCCATGTCATTATTTTCCGGCCAAAATTGACCGGATGGACTGAATCGACAAGAAGTGAAAATGTTTAGGACTAAATTGGTAAAGTTAAAAGATTTAGGACTGAATTGGTAAAAGTGCAATAGGTTTAAGATTTTTTTGACAATTTTCCTCCTATGGAAGATAAGGCTTCTCCTAATGCTAAAATCCCATGCTCAAGAGCCTTATGTTTGGTATCGCAGCGGTGAATTCAAGTCAACGCCAATGTCCGTGAACTTTGGTGACTCCATGGTTGTTTGTCGCCTTTTCCCTCTTGCTGTTCTTGTTCCGTTTCTTCTGTGTGGTTGTGGACTGGAGATCGATGAATCTATGCTTGTTTCAACTTTATGGTTCTCTTCTAAGTTTCTTTTTACTGTGATGCACTTCAAATTTTACATTTTCGAAGTCATATGATTGCTTTTGCTGGTAACTTCCGGTTTGTTTCTCGCATGAAGTAAGTTGTGTACTTGTCGAAAGCTTCAAGAAAGTATGTGATGTGACGGAATTGGCAAAGTGACTGTGATTGGCAAATTAATTTCCATTACATGCTTGTTGGAAACTTACTTTCGTTCATATTAGAATGGTTTCCAGGAAATACTACTTGATTTCTCCTGCTTAACCTTGTGTAGCCATCAGCCGCAGATTTGACAGAAAATTATCTATGAAGTCATCAACAATCCTAAAAACCATATCAACACAGCATCACATGCCCACTTGATTCAAAGTCAAAGCTTGTACGAAACCGGGACATCCTGTGTACTTAAACCATCCAAGCCCACATGCATGGTGAACCAAACTTCCATTAATTGCAGCAGCACAAAACACTAATCACGAAGCCTTATCTAATTACTCCATCTGGATCTCCCCTGTTATTAGTAGACTATCAGTATGGCTCCTTAGAAGCATGGTATGGCAAAGCTCTGGGAACCCCTACATGTTGGAATGAAGTGGGAGAAAGAGGACCTAAAATTGCACAGATCACTTAAGAAATAGTTTTAGTAATGTAAGATGGGCTTAAAATTGCACAGAGTAGTTGAGGATAAGCACCATTCAAGTATTTAGATGCACCCTTGACCAGAAAGTCGCAAATACGAATGGAGTTTGATTTTCTTTTTTCCCTGTTCTGTCGGAGTATTCAGGAACTACAACAACCATTGCCAACAGAGAATGATGCGATGAAACAGATATATCGGGCCATTTTGGTGAATTAGACTCATTTTTTAAACTTTGCAAGATTAGATTGAAAAAAAGAAAGAAAAGAATGATGGGTCCCATGGAAAAAAAAGATTCGGATAAAATTTTTCTCAAAATTATCGCTTTTATTGCTTGAAATAATAAGGAAATAGAAAAAAATTCCATTATCGACAATAATTTATGTCTAAATATTTTTATAGATAATGACAATATTTTTCGTTCATTTATTTTTTGTAAGCGTCTACAAAAGAATCGTTTTAGGAAAATATTATTCAAGTCATTCATTTTTTGCGAAACAAACGAGTCTTAAATTTTGAAAAAAATAAAAAGTTTAAAGGACCACTTCGCAATTTTTCTTTGAGTAGACACAACTGGATAATTTTCACATATGTATCTTTAAATTTCCAGTTCATAGACCCTACTCTTTTTATTTGATTTTTTTTAATTTATGTTTCGTCCACCACCACCCATGTGAAAAAATTTCTTTCCAAAAGGGACGAATTTTCAATGTCGAAACTATAAATACTAGAATATATAATTTAAATTGCTTAATGATAAATAGGAAAGTGTATTTTCTTTCAGGGAAAGACAAGCTTTGGTTCCCGACACCGGTTAACCAAGTGCAAGAGGGGATTCCTACAAATTTCTCAAATGGTATTTATTTAAAGAAGAGTCGGGGATTGGGAATTCGCAATATTTCCATAATCTAACTTCAAGATAATAGGGATCCACACATTACGGTTGTTGATGTAATTTTCTTGGTAAAGAAAATCCTATTCGAGTAACTCAAGTCATCATGGTTACATATACTATGATACAATCCTCAAATGCCAAAATAATGACGGTTGTAGCGTGTTATGTGTCTAGAGTGAAACGCTAGGAATGTATACATAATATTCAACAAATGCATCTTCGCCAGTTTTTTCTTCACTCAATTAGGATAATATTTGGAATTGTTTTCCGCTATCTGAAAATCATCATTTTATGATTGTTTGTGCACAAAGAATGCATGGTCATTGGTTCTTATAATAGTTTATGCCGTTGTAAGCTCTGATTTTCTTCTGTTTTTTTCACACGAGTAAATACTGCAATACAAGGTTAAAGAAATATGTACCTTCTAGAAAAGTAAGATCTCTAATTACGTTTCTAACCCAAAAATAAAAAAATAAAAAAAATCACGTGTCTTTTAATGACGATTCAAGTGGACTTAAATGATAATTGACTTGTGTAATTTGAAATCTTGCTTATCCCATTGAATTTTTCCTTCTTTTTTTTTTTCCAATTGATTGCTTAATGACCAACGATCTCTTGATTGGGGGAGCAATGCAAGGAGAAGTGATGAAATTTCTTGAAAAGTAAGATTTGTATTGTTGCAAAAAGCAAGTGATTAAACAATAAGATAAACAAAATAAGAAAATAAATTGGATAAATTTATGTAGTTCGGCCATAATGAATTACGTCAACGGGAAAAGTAGAGATGAATTCCACTATAAATCAAGCGATATACAGAAATTACAACCATATTCAAGTTGCTCAAATACTTACGGTGTTTTTCAAGCCTCAATTACGCCCAGTAATGCATACGATGTTTAACCTTACAATTTTTTGTGAAATAATCTCTCAATTACAAAAGAATTATTAAAAAAAAAACTCTCACCGCAAGAATTTAATCTGCTACAAACCCTTGAATCTTCTGAGTAATTCGACGAAGACGCCCCCTGCCAGCACTCGTGAAAAACGGCACTTCAATATATTTTGCACATCGAGCGGCACACCAAGCAGTCGTCCATAACACGGCGCTTCAAGGTTCTTCTTCTTAATCTACAGTGAAGATCTGCTGTATATATCTTCAAGCGTGCCACACCCAAGGACAACATCCTCAATTGTATTTAAATGGCACCGCCTGAAAGAATAAAAAATTCGGTCAACAAAGTCCACCAATTTGACTTTCCTTTTTTGTCTTCTTTCTTCACCGAGCCGAACTTGTAAAAGGAAACAATATACGTGCTCGATCGCGACACCAATAAAGATGAGGTTTCCGCATTATGCAAGATCCAATCTTGAACTTTGATCTACTGAGTTAATACACAAAAAACTTGAGTCAAGTTCATTGAATAGGCTCAAATTCAAGACATAATTTAACGATAATTTGTATAAAAACAATTACATTTTTCTTGATAACTCAAATGAGCTACCTAAAAAAAAAAAGATCTACCTTACGTTAGTAGACATTTCGCAGTCAATTTCACTCCTATTTATTGTTTTCATTAACTTATTTTATTAACTATTTCGCATATGCCTAGTGTTTTTCTTTTCCCACTTATTAAGTTCTTTTCGATTCACTATAAAATGACAAGTCATTTTTCGTGCAATCATCACTTTAATACAAATATTTGCATTCAATAACGACGTCACTTTAATTTCAAGTATTGATTGCACAATTACATTCGATAAATACATCTAGGATTTTCAATACAACACCAAAATTTAATATTTTAAGATATTGTATGAATTGTCTTATTACTTATAAGTTTCTAGCTCATTGCGCGAGTTGCCATCTGGTTTCATAGTAAATAGAATAGAACTTACAAAGTGGGAAAGAAAAACCCGATGCATATGAGAGATAACAAGTTAAGGAAACCAATAAATAGGAGTGAAATTAAAGATCAGACTATTCAGAATAAAGGATGTTGTTTAAATATACCCATATAATTTCTCCATGCATTACTATTGCTACCCAGTGCAAAAGATCAATGGGCCACTAGGCCCAACGCGTGCTATGTGCGCCCATTAACAGAAGATTAGGCCAGTGGCACACCATTGGCCACCCTTCCAACATGAAGGGGGAGGTAGATGGTTTGAATCTCTACTTTTTCGGGGGTTGAAATGGGAACGATTTAGTTTCAAGTGTGGATTTCGACTTCCATGCCCTTCAAAAAGGCAGGGTAAAAGTCTGAAAGTAAGAGTTAGAGTAGGAATAGAGTAGAACTGACCAAAAAAAAATCCTTCATTAAGAAGATGTAATTAATCTTTTATGCTCTCGTTTGACAATTAACTAACTGCATTTAGATATTGGAGACTCAAGTGTAGGGGAGAGTGGCGGTTTAATAGCGGTTTTCATTGTCAATTGCTAGACATGAATTCACTTAAAATAAATTTGTGTTGTTAGTAATGTTTGGAGGTAATTTAAGTTGAGAGGTCAAAAGAAGAAACTCCGCCTTAGAGATTTGGTATGGATAGAGAAATGTACTATAATTCTAAGATTTGATATTTTGGTTTCATTTTATAACCGGTGGATCTTACTAGCTCGATTCTAAATGTAATGGACAAAAGAAATATAAGAATTAATATTAAAACATGAAAAATAAAAAAGAAACCTTCAAAAGAGTACCACGATAAATCTCCCTCTTGTCCCCCAATAAATCAAGTTTCACTTAACCACGCAACGACTACAAAAACGTAAGAATTCCACTTGTGTGAAACACTTTTCCAATGAACCAGTTACTTAGAAACATCCTCAACTCTTGGAATCCTCTCGAACTCTAATCATCATTCACTTCTTTATTTTTTGAAATAATAAAATTCCAAACGGTGTACTAAAATAACTAATCATTTTTGTTCACTTACAAATAAGAATAAGCATAACCTATAATTAATTAATTACTCCCCGCCGCTCAATTTCATCACATCTTGGACTGGCCCGATCCACTGTAAACTAAGAGGGCCCAGACGGATCACTTTAGATACGGTTCCTGTAATTTGGGACGGGCTTAAAAATTGCACATTCATTAGAAGAGTTGCAAATAACCATCGAAGAGCATTCGAGTCTTTGGACTCACCTCTTGACCAGAAAGTCGTACGAATGCTGTTGAATATATATTTTGTTTTTCTTGTTCTATTAAAGTATTCAGGAACCACACCAACAACCATTGCCGGCGAAGAATGGTGGGACGAAACAGATACGGAGATTCAAGCATGGCCTTCAGCGGTAGGCTTGCCGGTTCGTCCGGAATCCCTTTCGGTGATCAAAACTCCATTGTGAAATCCCGCCCTAAATCTGGATGCTCAGCCGTCACGAATCTCTCTCTCCCTACCTTGTATCTATTGCCTTGTCAACTCAGGCGGCAAGTGGCCACAGGCTGCTAATGAAAGCAAGTTCATGGCTTAAGTATTAAGTTCGACTTTGATACTCCTCAAGTTTGCCCCGTCTTATTATCTAACAACTCTCTCTCTCTCTCTCTCTCTCTCTCTCTCTCTCTCTCTCTCTTGCATCGGTTCAATTCTAGTACGTGCCGTTGTTGTCCGATGCTCAACGTCTTTCTGCAACACTGAGGTTCATGAATAACACCATCACCCAGTTCCTTTAAGGATAAGAGATTTTATCGGGAATGTGTGTTTTCCAACCCTGCTATGGACATGCAATAACTATCCTTGCGACGATGGTAAAGGCCAAACATTATGTGCTGGCACTCCCACAACTGTTTTTAACACTAGAAATCCGCGTTGAATATCGTGGAGTGCTGTCCGTAGTGAAATCCTCTTATGCATTGTCCATTTTATGCAAAAATGTAGTTTGTTGTCTTGAAAATGGACCAAACGAATGGGTCAAATGGAGGAAAGGAGAAAACATTAATCTAACATCATATTCATGTGGCTCGATCAGTGTATCCATTTACAGATCAAGCAGTACAATAAAGATTATAACAGTAGTCGAGCACTCAAAACATATTCGATGTTTCCAGATCTAATTACTTCTAATAACTTAAAGAAGAAATTAAACAAATTATAACCATAGGAATTTAATGGCTAAATCATTTGGGTATATTCACGATAAGAAAATCACTCTGAAATTTCTTGGAGAAGAACTCTCTTGTACATTTTCTCCGTCTCTTCTTGGTAGTCTCGTAACTCTCTCTTCATTCTTCCTGTGTGTGCTAAGATAGAGGAAGCTTCAAGGGGGGAGAGGGGAGAGAAGGAGAGGACCAGGAGGAATGGTCACCATTGCACTTCATTTTTCCTTTCTCTCTCTTCATGATTGCTCTCTCTTTTCTCTTCACTTCATCTTTCCTTTCTCTCTCTTCATGATTGCCCTCTCTTTTCTCTTTCTTTTTTTCACTTCAGACATGGGGCTCCATCGTCATCATAAAGCAATTTGTGGAAGTCCATTCCACGAAGTCTCCGCGAATGTAAAGTATGGCCAGTACCGATTAATCATGCACGCCAGCTTCCCACTTGCACAACAAACAAACAAAAGAAAGGAGAGCTCGACACACATATCGAGAACGGGAAAGACATGAGAAAGAGAAATAAACAGCTCTCTTTTCTTTTCACTTGCAGACCACCAAAAATTTAAATCGTTTTTCCATTCTATTCTAATTCTCAATTAACCCTCAAATTTTTGGTCATACTCTTATTCGAACCTTATATCTGAAAGTAAACATTCCAACCTCTAACCCCCTCCCCACCTCCCCTGTCTCAAACCCCTAGCGGTTATTAATAATTGGTTCTTTACTTCAATAATGTGGTGGATCGTTTGCACAACTTTTCTTTACTTCAATAACGCAATGAATCATCCGCACATTCTCATCATGTCGGGTGTTATATAGATTTAAATTCGAAATATATTTTAACATTTCCTACCTTTCACTGAATTTATTTTATTTAACATCAATATTTGGAACTAGAAAATTAATTCAAATCATGTTTACTTATTACTTCCTTTCTTCCGTTGTAGTGCACGCAATTCTACTCTTATTTAATATTGAACGATAGCTCGGACCTGAGTAGGTCCTTAAACTGCTTAAAGGAGGTAAAGGCGGGAAAACCGCCCTAGGGTGGGTGACCCCGTACTTGCCTCCCCATCCTCTCGGTCGGATGGATAGATATAGACCGGGAATTTAGGGGTCCATGGGCAGTGAAGGTGGGTATCCAATCCCAGAAACACTACGTCTATGGCAACATAGGCTATGACTAGGCTGGCATGGGGTAACCAATCCCTGTCCCTCGCTCGGCGTGATATGGAGTAGGTGAAAATCCTACGACTGATTAACCATGCCATTCGGCACAGTTCCTTAACCAACTGGGTTAAACAGTCCCCCCGGGCTACACATTGACACCTAAAATCATTTAATATTAATTCTATTCGTTTTTAATATCCAGAAAGTCCTATTTCAATTTTCAAAATGGTGGATGGAAAACAGCACATGTCTAAACAATAGTTTTCATTCTCGTAGAAGGGCGAAATCGTGGAAATTGCGGGCATCTAATACAGGGATTGAGCAATTAAGGGGATGTTTGTTCATGTTCTTTTTTTTTGTTCCCCGGAACATAATTTCTGTTATTTTGTTCCGGGGAACAAAAAAAGAACAGAAACACGTTTGTTTAGGTTTTTTGTTAAAAAGGGACCAAAAAATTTATTCTTTTTTTTTCGGGAACAAATTTGAAATAGAAACAAGAAACAAGAAAAACTTGTTTTCTGTTTCCGGGAACACTTCTAAGAAACAAATTTTCTCTTTTCTATTTTTTCATTCTCTTTCTTTTCTTCTTCTTTTTTTTTTGGCCGATCGCCGACCTCGGCCATGGCTGGTGATCGGCCATCAAGAGCCGGCGACCTCGCCGGAGTGTCGCCAGTCCCCGGCAAGGCTTAGCCTCGCCTTGGCTGGGTGAGCTCGGCCTTGCCGGATTTGGGCGAGGCTGGCGATCCTCGTCGGCCATGGCCGAGGTCGGCGACCGGCTAAAAGAAAGAAAAATGAAAAATGAAAGAAAAAAAAAGAAAAAAATATTGAAAAATTAAAAGAAACAAAAAAAATTACATAAGTTTATTAAACGTGTTTCTGTTATTTTTCTATTCCAAAAATATAAATTTTATGTATTTACCAAATGCGTTCTTCTTATCAAAAATTATTCTTCAGAATAGAAATAGTTGTTCTGATCATGCCATGACCATTGAATGGTCATCACTGTGGTTCATCTTCCCTTTCTCTCTCTTCATGATTGCCCTCTCTTTTTCTTAATTTTTTCACTTTAGACATGGGGCTCCGTCGTCATAGGGCAATTTGTGGAAGTCCTTTTCCGCCTACTAAAGAAGTCCCCGTGTGTCCTCATCACGTAGTGTGAAGTCCGGCCAATACCGACTCATCATGCGCGCCAGCTTTCCACTAGCACAACAAACGAAAAGGAGAGGACCACACATATCGAGAACGGGAAAGACAAAAGAAAGAGAAATGAACAGCTCTCCTTTCCTTTCTTTTGCAGACCATCAACAATTGGTGTTGGCCACAGTACTTTTGCCAACTTTTCTTTACTTCAATAGTGCAGTGGCTAGTCCCCGCAATCTTGTCGTGTTGGATTTTACCTAAACTCAAATTCGAAATATATTCTAACAGTTATCTCTTTTTATTGAACTTATTTTATTTCACATTGACATTTAGAATTTGAGAGTTAGCTCAAATCAGAGACACCACGAAGCAATTCAAAGTGATGTTTCATTTATTCTGTTGTGATGTGTACAATTTGACTCTTATCTAATATTGAATAGCAGCTACACAAATATTGACACCTAAAATCATTTAACATTTTGTTCTGTTAGCTTCTAATGTTTAGAACGTCTTTTTTCCAATTTTCAAAATTGTGGGTGGAGAACAGCACATACTTCTTAACCAACCGTTCTCATTCTTGTAGAAGGGCAAAGTAGTGGGCATCTAATATTGGGATTAAGCAATGAAAAGGAGCTTCTTTTTCTCTATGCACTTGTTTCTTATAAACTTGTCAAAATGTGTCTTAAAGCTATATATGACCCATTTAAAAAATAAATGGATTACTTCAATTTTGAAGAGTCTACCTTAAATGGATTTTAAAATTTAAACCTTAAAATAAATGGGTGTAAATGAGTTGAGTTTAGAATTATGGCTTACACACACTCTCTCCTTCTTCAGCCTTATAAAATATATATTTTTTAAAAATAAAAAATATAATAATTTTCCTTTTTCATTTTTCCTCGACCGGTGGCCGACCACCACAATGGCCAGCAACCGGCCACAAGCGAGGGGTGAGCTCAATGTTTGGAGCTAGCAAGGCTCGAGCCTCTCCGATTTGGTGAGACTCGAGTCTTGAGCAAGCTCGAGCCTCGTTGGCCATCAGTGAGATCGGTGATCAAACAAAGAAGAAGTGCATGTAGGAAAATCAAATCAAACTTTCCATACCAAATGATAGAAAATATTTTTAAGTTCATTTTCAAGTTTCAGCCAAATATAAAAAAAAATAATGCTATTTTCCTTTAAAATAACTGATTGAAAAAAATATTTTTTAAAAATGTCACATTTTTTGTGAAATAAATGAATCCTTATAAAAATTGTCTACTAGGTTTGTAATTTTGTATTGCATAGAAGTGTTTTAGCAATATACTTTTTTTAAATAATCATAAGAAATGAGTTTTTCTGAATTGGGTTATATACGGAAGTATTTTAGCAATAAAAGTCGGGTTGGCTGAGAGTTAGTTATGGATTAAGAAATTTCATTACGATTAAATAGATCATAAACGGATTAATTGGTCAATTTGGATCCGATCGGTCCGATCCAAATCCAATGAGATTTACTCGTTTCACGGTATAATGTCTTATAAGAAACAGAGAACAAAGAAAGGAATGCAGTAAAGATTGAAGAGAAATGTAGCAGAATCCAGGCCACTTTCGCTTTTCCTTAATTTAGACGAAAGTATTCCAAGTCCAATTGGAACGGCATCGAATTTCAAGCCCCACGTCACGTACATCACATTGGAGGGGGCCACAAGGACAATGATGATGACTCTACAATCGACTTTCCCTCTCTATTGCATTTTTACGGGCAGCCTGTCTTGCAGACCTTTCACCTACCTCTTCTTCTCATTCAACGCGTGAAAAGTTACTATACCTAGTCAAAATTGGATAATTTTGATATGGTGTATACCTTCACAACCACACAGAGCCCCTAATCCCTAATCAATCTTAATCTCCAACCCCAGTGTAGATATCCCACCTGTTTCTTAATCTTAAGTCTTTTAAAAACCTGCGCTAGTCTCTCTCTCTCTCTCTCTCTCTCTCTCTCTCTCTCTCTCTCATTATTGCACGATAGACTTCCAACGAAGAAACGCACCAGGAAAATATGTGAGTCCATTTTGTTATTATGGAGTGGTCCCCTTGATGCTTATGCTTCCATTAACTGAGCTGGGAGGGGACGTGAAGATTCTTGTGTCGTTGATTTAGCATAGAGGGTTTTCTTCTTCTCCTTTTTTTCTCCTAGCATGGAGGGTTTTCTTCTCGTTATAATCACACGTAAGTGATTTAGCCAATTAAATTTTTATGAGCCGAATTTATGTTATTTCTGAGACTGAGATTTTATTATGAGTTATGAGGGATGAGAGATACTAAAGAGTCTTTCAAGTGTTGTTGTGATACTGGTGATAGTGCTTGTTTTATATTGGGATTCTATGTAATGTAAATCATATTAATTGAACCACGTAAATTCGATATTCGATTTATTTCGTTCTTTCCGTCTATTTTATCATTATTTAATTTGCCTTGTCCTTTATTTCACATTAATTACGTTGTCCTTTATTTCACATCAATTACGTCCATGTGGAGAGTAGAATTTCAGTATCGAATAAGCAATACGAAAGAAATTATAACAACACTAGAGCACTGAAACATGCTTCGTGTTTCCTAACCCCAATAACTCATAGTTCTCTCTGTACATTTTTTTCGGTCTCTTCTGGGTAGTCTCATAGTTCTCTCTCTTCATTCTTCCTAGTAGTGCTAAGATAGAGGAAGCTCCAGGAGGAAAGGGGAAGGAAGAAGGACGAGGAGGAGGAATGGCCATGCGATGACCATTGAATGGTCATCACTGCACTTCGTCTTCCCTTTCTCTCTCTTATGATTGCCCTCTCTTTTCTCTCTGTCTTTATTTTTTTCACTTTAGACACGGGGTTCCGTTGTCATCATGTAATGAAAGTGGCCACTCCCGATTAATCATGCACGCCAAGCGCCTTAGGTAGCTGCTATCTATCGGATCTTTTCTAAGAAGTTAGGTAGGTGGTTGAGTCGAAGTGGAGAAGGAGACTAAGTCATCCGTCGTGCCGCAACAAACAAAGAAAAGAAAGGATGCCCGACGGTTCTCTTTCCTTTTCTTTTCTTTTGCATACCATCAACAATTGGAGTTGGCCGATAGTTCTTTTGCCAACTGTTCTTTACTTTAATAATGCATGGATCGTCCTCACATACGCATCGCATCAGATTTTATCTAGACTCAAATTCGAAATACATTTTAACAGTTGCTACCTTTCATCGAACTTATTTTCTTTTCTCTCATATCGATCTCTATCTCTATTATTAATAGCAAAACAATGATATATATCGTACTTTTAGGTCCTTTCCAATTTTACCCTCATATCAAGTATCGCTTAACCATGCAATGACGGCAAAAACTTACAAATTCCAATCGTAGAAGAGACTTGTCCATTTAACTGAGCTCGCTTATACCTCTGATGGTTACATAGAAACGTCTTCAACTCTCCAAATCCTCTCGAACTCGAATCATCAGTCACTTCTTTATTTTTTTATTAAAAATTTCAATTTGTGTAATGAAATAGATAATTTTGTCCCTTCACTTACAACTACAAATAAGCTTAATCCATAAATTAATTAGCTCACGCCGCTCAATTTCATCACATATTGAACTGGCCCGATCCATTGTCGGAACCAACGGGGCCCCGATGGGTCGGTCAAGCACATTTTCCACTAATGGGTCCATCGTCTCTGCCCGCCCTCCATTGTCCTTCTCTCCAGTCTCAATTTCCACTTCGCAAGTACTGCCCTCTCTCTCTATCTCTCTGCTCTCTTCCTTCGCCATTTCTTCCTCGCCCGTGCTTACCGTGTTCTCTTTCGCACCATTCCTATATCTGTGCCTACATAACCTGGCAAAATCATTTTTCGTTTGCTATCATCCTCCTGATAACGAGCTTAGTTCCTGCATACTGGCTAACTAAACTCCTTGAAAACCAATAACACCAATCACAACCATGACTGAGTTCGTCTCTAGCATCCTTGAAACTCTTGTGGGGAGACTAACTTCATCGGCTGTTGAAGAAATTCAACTAGTTTGTGGCATCAAGGATGATCGAGAGAAGCTCAAGAACACGCTAGAGATGATCCAGGCGGTGCTCGCCGATGCTGAGCAGAGGCAAACAAAAGAGAAAGCTGTGCGCCTTTGGTTGTCGAGGCTAAAAAACTGGTGCTATGACGCCGAGGACGCGCTAGACGAATTCGAAGCCAGGGCTTTGTGGAGGCGAGTGCGGTCCACTGAGCACTTGACCCTCAAAAGGAAGGTACGCTACTTGTACTCGTGGATATCCGAGATGATTTTCCAGTTTAAGATGGCACATAATATGAAAGAACTGAGAAAGAGTCTTGATGGGATTGATAAAGAGAAAACTCAGTTCAACTTGTCAACTGATGTTCATGAAAGGACCATAGTTCCGCGGAGGGAAACTCATTCTTTTGTACCCGCTTCGAATGTGATTGGAAGAAACGAAGAAAAGGAAAGCATAATAGAGTGTTTGAGAAGTGATGCTAATGATATAGAAGTCTTTTCAATTATCGGAATGGGAGGTGCCGGAAAGACAACTCTTACTAGGTTGGTATACAATGATGAATGGGTAAAGGAGCATTTCAAAAACAACCAAGTTTGGTTATCCATGCCACTAGAATTCAAAATTGAAAATATAATAAGAGACATCATCAAGTCTCTTAGTGGTGAAGCAAACGTTGATAACTACAACCTTGACATGTTGCAAAATCACCTAAGAAATCTAGTGAAGAACCGAAGGTGTTTGTTCGTAATGGACGATGTGTGGGCAATGAGTAGGAATGATTGGTTGGAATTAACAGATTTGTTAGGAGGCCTTTCCAAAGGGAGTAAGGTCATCCTGACTTCACGGCATGAAGCCATCGCCAAAAATATGGGCACTGTTGGCCTGCTTCATTTGGCCAAACTTTCGCCGGAGGACTCTTTGACTTTGTTCGTGAAGCACGCATTCGATCAAGGGCAAGAGAAGAATCACCCGGACCTTATGGAAATCGGCAAGGAAATCGTGAACAAGTGCGGGGGAAATCCTATGGCACTAAGGGCCCTGGGGTGCTTGTTGTATTCAGAGAACAATCGGAGCCACTGGGAATTTATAAGAGACAGTGAGACGTGGCAATTAACTAATACCTTACCGTCATTGGAAATCTTACCTTCATTAAGAATAAGTTATGATCTAATGCCGTCTTACTTGAAACGATGTTTTGCTTATTGTTCAATATTCCCGAAGAACCACAAGTTCAACAACATTGTTCTGATCCAACTGTGGATCGCTAACGGGTTTATCCAATCTAGCGGAAATAATCAGGAGCCTGAAGAGATTGGACGGCAGTACTTGGAGGAGCTGTCCTCTAGATCATTCTTCGATGTTGTCAGAGGCTTTAATCCATTTTCAACCTTCGAAATGCACGACCTCATTTACGAACTTGCCATTTCGGTGGCACAAACTGAATCATCCAACATGAAAGTGTGGACGCCGGATATTTCCCCAACCATTCGGCATGTATCATTTCCCGATCTATCTGGTGTACCAAAAAATGAACTGAGTGGCTGCTTCAACAAGCCAAGTCGCATTCGTACCATCAAGTGTCAGGAGTTGGGATCCTCTGACTCCGAGGAGTTCTTTCTGGAGACATGCATTTTGCGATTTAAGCACTTGCGAGTGCTATGGCTGGAGCATTCTAGATTTGACCTACTGCCTAGTTCCATTGGCGATCTAAAGCATTTGAGGTATCTCAATTTATTAGGTGGGACAATTAAGAAACTCCCCAAATTGGTCTATGAGCTTCGCAATCTGCAGATCTTAAATCTTGCCTGGTGCAAGAATCTCGAGGAATTGTCCGCAGACATCAAAAATATGATCAACCTCCGCGCTTTGTATATAACCACGAAACAAAAACATTTCCCGGAGTGTGGAATAGGACACATGACTTCTCTGCGGCGGCTACTCATTTGGCGCTGCGAGAATTTGGAGGCCTTGTTTAATGATATCCGATCGCTCACGTCGCTCCGTACGTTGCGGATTGTGGAGTGTCCAAAGCTGGCCTCCTTACCACAAGGCATCAAGAATCTGAAGGCGTTGGAGGATCTCTCCATTTGGGACTGCGAGAGCTTGAGGCTGCCAGAAGGCGATAGTAATGAACCAGGCTCCATGTCGGGCCTTCAATCCTTGCTACTCTGGGATCTACCGGAATTAGTTTCGTTGCCCGGGTGGCTCGAAGGTTCTGCGAGTACACTGCGGACGATAGAAATTATTGGTTGTCCCAAGTTGAGCGCATTGCCTGAGTGGCTGCAAAATTGTTCTTCTCTGACAAAACTGGAGCTTACGAGGCTTCCCGAATTGTCCTCTCTGCCAGATGGCGTTCGCCTCATTCCCACATTGAAAATATCTAAGTGCGAGAAATTGAGCAGTTAGTGGAGAAGAAGCTGATTAAAATTGATTCATCGGTGTAAGCAAACTCCAAAGGAATCCTCTCTCACGCTTGGTTTTCCATATTTATGTCAGGAACCAAAGTCTTTTCTTTCCATAAAAGGAAATGCATGTTTCAATATCGTCCTTGATAAACCCTATTTATCATCAAGCAAATTTAAAATATTTCATTTCGATATTTACAGTTTCGACATTTAAAAGTCACTACCGGTGGAAAACCAACTTCACGCACGGTTGGGGTCGAACGAGAAGTTATATTAAAAAAAAAAACAAGAAGAAGAAGAAGCTTAAAGTCTTCGAATTGGATATTTAACGACATGTATGTGAAAATTATCCAAGTTGTGTTTTTTCGAGAAAAATGGCAAAGTGGCCCTTTAATTTTTCTCTTTGATATCTTACAAAGTTTTAAAATGAGTCGATTTGGTATTATGTTCGTATCTTTAAGATGTCATTCAAAACTCTCTTTTTAGATGGGTAAAATGGATTAGATGACCTCGGCAACTAGCCCTTATCCACATTTTGCTATCATTTCAATGCAAATTATTATCGTGAATAGTCTTGGATCATTGTTGCTCGATCCCAAGCAATAATCAATTAGTCCTAATTAGCATGTATTGGACTTGAGTAGCTTTCAGTCAGTCATTAGGTCAGTAATGGTCTGTCCTCGACTAGTGCCGATATGTCGTTCATCATTGTCAATTGTCCCATAATGCCCTCCCTTAATCCCCTCGAGCAGTCGGGTGTTATCAACAGAGTCCAATTTTCAAAAGATTTTACAATTTATATAGTCAATTTACACTTGCATCACTGACGATCGCATGTTAGAGAGCTTAATGCTAAACAGAGGCATAAATGGCATTGCTGCAAATGCAGAGGAGCCACTTTTGCCCTGCAGATAGCATCGCATACTTTTTCGAAGAATTCGACTTATAAGAACATTGTGTATGAAATAGACAGACCAAAAGCCACCAAATGAGCAATCATTTGAATTGTATGCATCGTCAATTTTAATTCCTAAACGTGTCAAAAAAGAGAGGGAGCTTGCTTACACCAATGATTTTATTAATTATCTTCCTTCCGCCGATACAAATCTCCAAGACAGGAGCAATCTTGCTCTAATCTCCACTTCTTCCAGATGTGGTCGTAAAGCGAGAGCTACGAAAGTTATGATACCAATTGATGAAAAAGACATGGGACTTACTTAAAGAAAACACACGCCTTTTATTGGATAAGCTCTGTACAATGCCAATCGAGAGAACTCCTCACACATACTTATATAGCACACAAATATTTCCTAATAAGATATCTTTCTAGATATTTCTGGAGTGGCTACACATTTTCACGCTCTTCTTATAAGAAAATATCTTACAACATAATGTCTAGTTATTTAAATATTTATTCACAACTATCTTCTTCTTCAAGATCAGTGCTCTGCTCAATTGTCCCACAATTAATTATCCGCAGCTCTTGTGTAAATGGTTTTTCTTCAGATTCCAAGGCATGGTGTGGCAGCTAACAATGCAATTAAATCAAGACAGGATAAGTAACATGATCTCAAAACATCAAATTTTAATTCATGAACGTGTTGAAAAGAAAGTAGGGGAAATTTCTTGCAACTTTCTCATTTGGCATTTTTACAATCTTAATTCATGAACGTATCGAATTTTTATTATTATTTTCTTTTCTTCTTTTTTCATTCTTTTTTTTTTCCCCTTTTTCCCTTTACCGGCCACCACCAGACATTTCAGGCATCACTTGGGGGTGACCAATGGAGGGAAAAAGGAAAAAAGAAAAGAAGGGAATAAATAAAATAAAAATTAATAAAAAATTTGAACAAATATTAAAATATTATTAAAAATTGGTCATGTTAGTACTGACCGTGTCATGTAAGATTGTGGCATCAACGTCAGTAATTTCCAATAAAAATTGATGGGATAAATCTAATTGGTAAAACGCGAAAAAATTTATAAAAATGTTTAAAACAATAGGTGTAGGACTTTTTGGACAATATCCCCATTTTTGAATTTGTGTCTTTGCAGATATGGTTAGACTAGTTGGTTTTCACTTTCTTCGCTACAAGGACACTTATATGAAGCTTTCAAATAATTCTTAGCGATGGGATGGCCAAAACTTGGGACTAATAAAATTAGGGAATACAAGGGAAGCGCCTTCCTCCATGCATTCCCGTGCCAGGTCCATTTCTTTGGCGCGATGGCTCAAGCCGAAGGATCTCCTCTTGTAGAGACAGTTCCACGTCTTAATCAAAAGTCTCCTCCTTGAATTTAAGATATTGATCATTTCAAAAGACGTAATATTTCGATCTCTTGAGTGAAGCAGAGTTGTAGTTTGCGTATGCAGCCCCCTTCAATAACTCGTACGATCAACCCAAACATCGGATGGCAATGTCATCTTATTGGAACTAGCACAGCAAATAAGGCAATCTGTGAATCTTCCATAATTTTCGGAAACATTTGAACGTTCTGTTGTTTTCTAGAAGTTATGAAACATTTGAAAATAATGAAAAATGGTTTTGACAAAAAAATTGTATTATTGACGCGATCTGTTCAAATAAATACTGATGGTTCGAATGTCTAATATGTAACGGTTTGATACGATCTTGAAGAAAATAGACTAGCACAACCAATATTTGGAAAAATTTAATATCTATTTGCTGTTCCGAAAAATAATATTTATTTACAACAATCGAGTAGTTCAGATGTTATATGACGCTAAGTAATTTATAGGCCATTGGGGTGCATATAGGGCCCATGGACCCAAAATTCGGGTCTCGTAAGGCAATTTTGTAGTTTTGTACCGAACGGACTTTTGGGCCTATTTAGCCTTTACTTCTAAATAGTGCAATTTCCAGTGAGGGACGTAAATCATCATGGCAGGTATTTTGTTTTATAAGAAAGTATGGCATTTTGTGATACAGTACTGAGTTTAATTTAACTTCCCGTGAATGTTGTCCGCAAACATTCTAGAAATAAATGTCATTTACAATGGTGATGGATATGCCGGTATGTGGTACTGTGATGTGGATTTGATGCTCATTTTCGACTTATGTATCGAGACTTAATCATAGCCTATGTGATTGTGGAGGCTTAATCATAACCAACATGGTCTTTTGGTATCATTACATGGTGAAAAGCGTGATCATCATATTTTCTTAACATCAATGATCGAATAAGTTGAGATAAGTTGAGATCTCACTTCACATTTCTGAGACTATACGTTTGCAAAAATTTTGAGTCTTATAGTTTTCGTGAAAAGTAAAGTCTTAGTTTATCTCCCCGAGCTGCTTAGACACTCCACTTTTGATTTCACTCCAATTTAT
Source organism: Eucalyptus guilfoylei (assembly GCA_016097605.1). Lineage (NCBI taxonomy): Eukaryota > Viridiplantae > Streptophyta > Magnoliopsida > Myrtales > Myrtaceae > Eucalyptus > Eucalyptus guilfoylei. The sequence goes on from CM027860.1 coordinate 31,282,035, forward strand.
TGCTTTTGTTAACTTATTTTATCAAGTGTTTCCCGATGTGCCTGATGTTTTTCCCCCACTTTGTAAGTTCTTTTCGATTTACTATAATATCACAAGTCATTTTTTATGTCGTCACTTTAATACAAGTATTTGCATTCAATATGTACATCACTTTAATTTAAAGCATCCCCCAAATACATACATTCGATAAATACATCTAAAACATCTTGCTTTAATTGATAAATTTTTCATATAATAGAGAGACATAATACTTTCATATGACCACCGGCCGTGGTGGCTCCGCTGAGTAGGCCTCAGTGATCTTTTGCGAGAGAGGGGAGAGGTTCGAATCCCTTGCTACGCAAGGAGGCTGGCAGGAGTAGCTAGGTGTATTAAGAGTGACGCCGTGGTGGTGGGTCCTACGCTAGCGTCACCAGGGGGTTTACGGCGTGGCTGTCGGCTGCAAGCTGGTTCCTCCTGTCCACAAAAAAAAAAAAAAACTTTCATATGCTATAACAATAGTCTTATTTCTTGTAAGTTTCTAGCTCAATTCGCAAGTTAACGTCTAGTTTTATAGTAAATTAGAATAGAATTTCAAATAAGGTGGAAAACAAAATCACCACGCATTTGAGAAATAATAATTTAATAAAACCAAGAAATAGGAGTGAGATTAAGGTTCAGCCAATTCAAAAGAAAGATCATTGTTTGCAAATACCAGTCTAACCTATCTGGGAATTTTATATTTCTCCGTGCATTGCTGCCCAAAGCAAGAAATTAATGGGTCACTAGGCCCAACGCATACTATGTTCGCCATTTACATTGGGCTCGGCCGGTGACGCCCACTGAAAATATCCAAAATGATGAATAAGTTCCTTGCTAACAAAGCTAATTGCATTTTAGACTCCACTTATTTTCACGGAAAATAAATGATTTAAAAAATAACTTTCCTTAAAAATGTTATTTGTATCTTTTACAAAAGGAATAAGCGAAAAATGCTTTCATCATTTATGAAGAATGCCGAGACATAAATTGTTGTTGATGTCAAGAATATTTTTCATTGACTAACAATTTCAAACAATACCAACAAATGACCATTTAAAGGCAAATATTTTTTCAATCATTTGTTTTTCATGAAACAGATACACCCTTAATTAAATAGTAGAGATTAATTTGAAACTGTAGAGTCAAGAGTAGAGAGTGGTGGTTAAAGTGCTAATCAATGAAATATAGCATTTGCATTCATTTAAAATTAATTCGAGTTATGATTAATGTTTAGAGGTAATTTAAGTCAAGAGATTGAAAGAGGAACCCTTTCCTTAAAAGGATGGTATGGATGAATAAATACACTATAGAGATTGAGACTTGATATTTCGTTTATTTTATTATATCCAGTCAAATTATAACTCATTCAAATTGAAGTAGCCACAACGGAAAACGTTAAATTTGAAAACTACACAATGCCCATGCAAATCAGCTCAGAGTCGTATTACCAGACATTTAACAGAACAGTCAAGTCTAAAGTTCACGACATATACTTGAAGTATCAGACTAGGAAAGACCTCCAGTTGCATAAACAAAATCCCTTTCGATTTTCTTGACTTATGTCCCGCATATGGCATTTGCTAAGCCAAAAAATTCACTAAAAAATAGCTGGATGTAAACAAATAACTAACCTTAGGTCAAAGAAGAAAATACCTTTCATTTAAATTGACGACACATACCATTCAGATAAAGGAATTATTAAGTCCATCTCATAGCATATTATTTCATTTCAGCCCATTGAAAAATCATCCTCTACTCATTGAAAAGCCCCAGTGAGCCAATGATACGGCAACACTTTTAAAAATGCATTGCAAAGCACTCGTACAAAAAAGTTACAAGAAGGCAAAGGTAGAGAGGGAGTTCAATAACTTCACGAGTGAAGTTGAACAATGAAACTAAGAGCTCAAAGTAGAATGACTGGAAGAATGTGAAAATAAAGAAAGAGAATAAAGAGATAGCAAGTAGATACACCTAAGGTCAATATCATTTTCTCCCCTTTACATTAAAATGATCAATCTTTTGAAGAGTGATTTGATAGAAACACGCACAATTAAGATTCCATCACCATGTACACCCACCAGAGCTTACTTGTAATTGAGCTCCCATAATATGAGCAGAATGGCAACATTCACATAATTAAGGTACAAACATGGCCAACAACATTGAGAAGTGTTTATTTTATCTACTGCCCTTCTGATGTTATGTTTACCCTGACCAGGTAGCAGGGTGTTGGCAGGTGCAAATGGGTGCTTTAATTCCTTCAGACCTCTGAATTTGGGACATGTAGAATATGCAAAAGTATCGCAAGTACTTGGATAAGTCAATGTATAAAAGAATACACTATTTTGCATTTTACATGCAGCATCATAAGTGTGGAGTCTCTGGACAGATTAGGACTTGCCAAACGTTTTGACAATTCTTTTTCTAAGATATTGCGATGAAGTATCCGTTATAGCCTTAAAGGTCATATACCAATACTTTATTAGTTACGGTGCCAATACAAGTACAATATCGCCCAAAAAAGAGTCAAACATAGTCCTCCAGCAAGGCACAAAAAGATGAAGTAAATTTAAACTACTCAATTCTACGGAAAAAAAAAAGGCAGAAAATATACCGTGGCAATAATAAGAAATGCTGCAACAGGAAATCTCTTCATCCTATAAGGAGTAACAGAATAGATGGTTCCAAGAAAAAGACCCAGACTGTAAAGAGAAGTGATGAATGATCCAAAGTTTGAAGCAAGAATCGACAGGCCAGTCACTGCAAAAAAAATCACCAAAAGCCAGGCATGTTGAATAGAAAGATCCTGCTGCTATAGGCAAGTCAGGTTCGTTGACCCTGAAATAAGATAAAAAAGATACTAATCATAAAACTGGAGAGGAAGTTGAGGACATTGATCCTCAAAAGCAAAGGCATGACAAGAAGGTTAATTAAAAAGATGGACCTCCAAAATAACAGTGAGTGCTTGACGGTACCTCAAACACTGACCTAAATGTGATGTCCAGTAAAAATTGGGATGTCGCATTGTTTCATTATGAACACATTCATTCTTTCTCACTTCAAACATCTATGTTGAGGCTAGAAGTAATTTTGCTCTGTTTCTTAGTTCCAATATCTTGTAACTTTTCAGTTCTTCTCATGCTAGTAATAGTGATGCTGTAACCAACACCCATCTAGCCAGATATATTTTAATAAAACAATGTTCAAGCAAGCACCACGTACTTGTCAATGCCGATATCGTATATCTGATTGATGCCGGCAATATATCCATTCCCACATATTAGAGCAAAAAGACCAGAGAATGCTTTAAGCAGAAGAGACCACTTTATCAGGTGCGAGTTCTCGATCAGAGCTCTAGCCACCAATGAACCGTTGATGAGCAAGAATAAGTTCAAGTAAACTGGGGCAAGCAGGGAGAGACAAAACATAAGAGAAACTATAAGTGTTATGATCAGCTAATTGGAAATAACTGTGGCAGCAGGAAAAGAATACTTACAAGGAGCCCAGATATGTTCCTCTTATTGTATGAGGTCTTAAAAATCTCCAACATGCATCTTTAAACTCAGAGACTTTACTCAATATAGGATCAGATCCAGCTGCTCCAACTCGAGCACAGGCCTAGCAGATCGTGTACACTCAATTATGGCACAAGTAAACTAGAAAGACTCTAGGACACAAGGAATGTCGGTTAACGAAAGTGCATGATCATGCATCTTCCGACAGATACGTAACTGAAGCTTTGTCAAATAGTTGATTGAGAATTCTGCATAAGGAAACTTTTGATTGATTTTTTGAAACCTCAACTGCGATTGTTCTTCGTATTCAAGGTGCCTTATGACAACCGACCAATGAGTTTTTTTCGGCTTGGGTCAAAGAAGACCCTCCTCATCAAGTTGTCCATTATATTTATTTAGTTTGATATCAAGACACACTTTAGGTATCGAAGCTGTTCATTTTTTTGGCTAGTGAAAACTGCTGCTACACCAAATCCATGTAGTGATGGAAAACCCTTAGTAGAGAACTGCTACCACCACCAAATCCACTATGATGGATAACTCTTAGTACACAGGCCTATACAAGAAGATGGACAATTGAACCCGCCCAACCCCCCCCCCCCTCCCTCCCTAACAGCAATTACACTCGAACTGTTTTCCCTCTTTTCTTTGGGCGTTGGGCCATCTTCATTAGGTAGTACCCCACCTATTAGAGTGTTAATGTTGAGCTGTGCACTTGCTCTAGGCAACAAGACAAGTAGGACCACATATTCCAGTCATATCACATCTCATCCCAATTTCTGGGCAGAACCCGCCACCAACCCCTCGCCGTATGGCGCCAATACTGCCAAAAGCTACAAGCTTAAGGGCAGCATTTCATCCATTCCATCCAATTCCATTATTCTCATCCTGCCACTTAAGCAAATTCAATGTTATGTTGCCCAACTTGTCATCTAGTGAAATGATTAATATCATGTGAAGCGCATTTTCCAATTAAACGAGTGGCCCGCGAACTCACTCTTTCTTCATCCCGGGAGAAATCGACTGATGGTTTTTTTTATGTAGATGGGCCTAAGTTGGCCTGTCCACCCATGTTGGGCCTAAGAACCCGGCCCGCAAGATTAGGGCCCATGGATGAAAGGGTGCGTTGAGGGGTCGTGTCTTTTTGGGGAACGTTTTACGTTGAAGAGTTACGTCTGTTGAAGAAGACGTAAGAGAGAAAAAGAAAAAAGGAACATACCTTTTGGGGTACGTACGTTGATTCAGTCTCTCTCTCTCTCTTCAAGAAACGTAAAGACGCTCTCTCCCCCCTCCAGACAATGTAAGACAAAAGGAACGCTCCAAAGGAAAAGAAAAGTACGTCTTTTTAGGTTTTTTCTCCCCCTAATAGCAACGGTACGCTCCTCGATAGAACGGGATCAGTTTTTCTTCCTCAAATCAACGTTGGTGTTTAATCTGTGGACAATAAGGTACGCTCAATTTCGTGGTGTGTCTTTGATCGGTGATACATGTTTGTTCTTGGGCTCGTCTTCCGCATTTGTTTTAGGGGTTCGATTTAGTGTCGAATCCGATTTCAGGAAATTAGTAATTCCCAACATTGGTATTAGAGCCGTAGTTCATGTTTCCCGATCCCATTTTTATGTTACTGAATTGTCTTTTTGATTGAAAATTCGACAAAAGCCGCTGCCGGTCGATCGGGGACGGAAAAATCCCGACACCCGATTCTGTTCGTCCCTGTTTTGTGATTTTCTACAAGTCAAAATTCGTTTTTGATAGCGCAAGGTCGAAGGGCTCGTCGATACGAGAAAATCGAGTGGTCGATCGTCGCCAGAGGCCGTCGGACGCGCAGCCGAAAGGAACTGATGTCGTCGACGCGTGCAACGCACGCGCCGATTTGGTCTTCCACAGGCGCGTGCGACGCACGCGCTGTTTCGGCCCAGGCGCGTGCGACGCACGCGCGGAAGCCTGGTGCGTGCCGCGCACGCGAGCGGCACGTGCCGGTCGGTTCGTCCGACCAGCCCAACCGGTCTGACCCGGCCTCACCGGTCCGACCCGGCCCATCTGGTCCGACTCGACCGCCCGTTGACCTCGACCCGTCTGACCATTGACCGTTGACCAAAAAAAAAAAAAGAGGAAAGGGAGGAGGAAAAGAATGTGTTTCTTTTGCAAAGTAATTCTATGTGAATTATATGTAATCCCTTATTTATTCTGCATTTGTTGCAGGAACAATGCCTCCCCTTAAGTTGCGCACACCTATTCGCGCAATTACCAATGATCAAAAGGAAAGGCTTTCACCACCGCTTGCGGTGGCCCAGTTGGATAAAGCTCCCATGACCCTTTGCGAGGAGGGGAGGAGTTCGAATCCCGCTGGCCGCACATGATCTTAAGCGTGACGTCGGGATGATGGGTCCTCCACTAGCGTCACCCCCCTGGGTTTACTCGTCGGCCGCAGAACAGACGGGGGTTCCTAGGTTACAAAAAAAAAAAGGAAAGGCTTTCTAGCTTTTTTGACACCTAATTTTTCACCTAAGTTAATTAATTTAATGTAGCATTAAATGTTAGGAATCAGTCACAAAAGAAAAAAATTATTTAATTAAATTATTTAAAAAAAAACGACAAGTCGGCCGGGTCGGGCCGAATCCAGCCCTGATCCGACCCGCCCCGCCCCTTTCCTTTTTTTTTCTTCTCCTTGTGCTGGGCCCGGCCCAGCCCAGCCTTCTCCCTTCAGCCCAGCCCACGCCCAGCTGTCTTCCTCATCCGCGCGCGACCTGCAAAACAGAAGAGAAAGAAGGAGCAGCGACAGAGGGAGCAGGGGGATCGGTGGCAAGTGAGCGGCGTGATCCGCGGGTCGAGAGGCTGTTCGGCCGGCAAGCTTATCTGCAGAGGCCATGCGTGCTCGCTGGCCGGGCATAAAACCGAAGGAGAGAACACGCCAAGGTACAGAGAGAATCGACACCAAAGGGGGAGGACCGAACCGAGAGGAAAACAGCAACACAGAGAGAAATATAGAGAGACGAGCCGAAGGGAGAGGGGGAGCTCGAAGGAAACCTTCGCCGCGATCAGTCGTCCGCCCGAAAGCCACCGTCCGTCACAGCCCTACCCGTGAAACTAGGTAGGTCTCTCGAGTGCTTGTGTTTTGTTCTCGTGGGGGGGTGTCGGGCCGGAGCTCACGGCCGACCAGTTCACGCGAGCTCCGGTCCTTCCGATCCTTCACAGTTGTTCCTGGGTGTTCTAGTGTGCTCTACTAGGAACCTAGGTTTGTGTTTAAGTTTCGATTGAAGCAAAAATCCCCTGCATCAATAGCACACGCCAAGTGCTTGTGAAAATATGTAAATGGTTCTGAGTCCTGCAAGTTTGTTAAAGCTGGGAGGCAGTTGTTCTTTGTTCATATCCGTTCCAAAATGTGATTAATATGTCCCTTAGCAGATCTTGAGTGTTGCTTGTGTATGTTGTGTTGATCTTTACTCGAATCCAAGCCTTGATGTGAGCCCGTATGCCCCTTTTAGTTGCTGCACACCCAATGTTTGACAAAATGTCTCAAAGAAAACCGAGAAAAAACTTGCGTTCAAACTCGTTCGGATTCGTACTTGGTCATATATATATGCGGGACTGTGCCTTTTTTTTTATGTTTTCGTTACGATTTCATGCGATCCTCGCAAAGTAATCATGTATGTTTAAGCCAAGGTTGTCCACATCCGAAATTGGTTCAGCTGTCGCCGGAGTTAGATGGTCGGCAGTGATTCGGGCCGGTCGGGGTGGTTTGGTGTCGGAAGGGTCGCCGGTTATTCTGGGCTGTGTTGTTGTTTGGCTGAGTCTCGATGAGGCCATGTTTTGGAGAAAGAGAAGCTTCGGGCGTGTAGTGGGCAGGCACGGAGGAGAAGAAGACCAAAGGAAAAAAAAATAAAATAGAAGAAAAAGAAAATCAAGAGAAAAAGAGAAGTATGGAAAAAGTGAAAAAGTAAAACAAAAGAAGGGAAGAAGTTGGTCTCGGGAAGGAGGAATCGCAGGAGGGGGAGTGCGCAGTAAAAAAGGCTAATTTTAATTTTAATTTTTTTAAATTTTAATTTTGATTTTAATTTTAATTTTTTATTATTATTTAAAAAAAATCGAAAGTGTTGGATCCGGTTCGGATTGGGTCCGCGGGCCGGATTGGGTTTACCCGATCCAGACCCATTTTCCCGAATTAAATATTAAGAATATATTAAAAATTCAAAGATTTTCAAAAAGAAAAATCAAAAATAAAAAATTTCGAAAAAAAAAATAAAAATTCAAAAATATTTCCGAAAATTCAAAACTTGAAAAGCATTAAAAAAAACTCGATCTTTTTTTTTTAAATTAATTAAAAAAATTAAAAAAATTAATTTTTTTAAAAAATAATTAAGAAATTAAAAATTTAGAAAATCCAAAAATAATGGGGTTTGATTAGGAATTGCTATGTATTGCTTTTTTTTAGTGTAATTAGACATTTATTTGCTCGTATTCTGATTATATCGTATGTTTAATTTGCATATTTGATTATGTTTAATTATACGTGTTTAATTTTACTGCAATTAGGGTCTTGGTAGCTATGGTTGTTACTTTAATGACCGCGCACCCGCATGATCACCTCACATGTTAGTGGATGTTTGTAAAATCAATCCAAACTACCTGATAAAAATATTTTCTTTTAAAATGAACAAGGTTAGGTATCGAAAGGGCACTAATTGACCAATCAGTGTAATCAAGTCCCCGACCCTAGATTCTCTGGTTGCGTAGAAAGTGAGGTACACTCTCATACCTCACTTGGTTTCTAGCCAACCCTAATAGGCTAGTGGCAACTCATTTTGTGCAAAAATTCCTAAAATTATCCAAATGTCACGCGGGGTATGGACTTGGGAGAGTCCGCGCTTAATCATGGACCTTAGGTCCATTCTTTAGGCGATACCCCTAAACCTGTTCCCTCTCCTCGAGGGTAGGTCGCGACAAGCTTGATAGCTGAGCTGACTGATTATCGATGGGAGAGTGGCGACTTAATTGATCACGTTCTTGAAGTCAATGGGAAAATACAAAAGGTCATATGGAATGGTCGTCCCATGCCACAGTCTGAGATTGTGTGATTTTTCATGAACACTCTTCCACAAGAATGGCAAGGAGTGTTGAATCGCTTATGGGAAGTCAACAGAGATGCTTCGTATAGGAAAATTGTGATGGCTTTTATAAATGATTATCACTGGATTGTTACAAGGGAAAAGATCAAGAAATTGAACAAAAAAGGATCTTTCCTAGTTCATATATTGACTTGGTTTTAGATGTTTTTGACTGGTCTTTATTTAGTGTGCTTTGAGGACATCTTATGTAAATGTTTTCTACCTAGTTGTTGTTGGTGTAGCAGCTGATATGTTAGTTGTATTATGTGAAAGCATTATTATATTATCATTGTTTGATATCAAATATTATTTGCTTCTGTTAATTGTTAACTGTTGTGGGTAGTTCATAGAAATTTTTTGTAATTTCAAAGAATTTATTTTACATAAAATATTATATTAATAATAATTCCAAGTTAGGATTTTGGATGATGATTGGAAACATAGTGACCTTTTGATTCTGAAACCTCACTTGAAATTATTCATTAATATGATGGTTTTGTGCAAAATGGATGCATAAATGATAGGCATTAACAATTCGTGCATATATGTCTGATATGTTCAGATCTATGGCTTCAGCCACAAAAAGCATAGTCGCTGAGCTAAACAAAGGTGAGAAGCTCAATGGTGATAACTATGAAATATGGCACATGAAAATCCAATATGTGCTGGAAGAGCAAGAGGCACTGGAAGCTCTTAACCTGACCATGGTAGAACCTGAAGATGGAAACACTGCGCAGCATAAAAGAGATAAGGATGCATTTGCTGCATGGAAAAGAAATAACTCTCTTGCTCGCATTACGTTGCTGAGTAGCATGGAAAATGACGTCATGCGAGAGTTTAGGCGTTTTGAGAATGCCAAGGAAATGTGGGAAGCGTTGGCAGCAAGATTTGGTTATACTTCGGTGACCAGACTGAGACAACTCACAATTAGGTTTGACTCTTACAAGAAGTCTCATGGTCAGACCATGAAGCAACACCTTAAAAAGATGTCAAACATGATTAATGAGTTGAAAGATGCTGGCCATGTCCTGACTGATGAGCAGCAAGTGCAAGCAGTGATTCGTTCCTTGCCTCAGAGTTGGGAGCATATGAAGGTGCACCTGACCCATAATGAGAATATCAAAACCTTTGAGGATGCAGTGCGTCATCTTAAGCTGGAAGAGGACCGCCTCTTGGCAGCTAAGCCAGAAGCTGAAATTTATCATGCTGGTTCTAGCTCACATGGAGCTTCGAGCTCCAAGCGCAAACATCCTAACTGGTTCGATAAGAGGAAATGCAAGGGAGCAAGTTCTTCAGGGAAGAAACCGAAGCTTGACCAACATGAAAGAGGAAAGCGTCCTCGAATGAAGAAGCTGACAAGGGTGAAGTGTTACAATTGTGACAAGAAAGGTCACTATGCTCGCGATTGTCGCGAGCCAAAGAAGGTATACACCCCATGTACTTTTAAGAACTTTGCTTATGTGTCAAGTTCTGTATTCTTAACTAAGTCTAATCTTTTGTGGATTGTAGATTCAGGAGCGACAGACCACGTAGCGAAGGATAGAGAATCCTTCGTGGAATTCCGACGAGTACCAACTGGAACTAAGTGGATCTATGTAGGAAACAACTCCAGAGCAGAAGTAAAAGGAATTGGCATCTGTCAATTGAACATGTGTGGTGGACGCACTTTGTTCCTACATGATGTGTTGTATGCTCCGGAGATTCGTCGGAATTTAGTGTCTGTTTTAGTATTGGTTAAACTTGGTTTTAATATGAACTTCCATAATAGTGGTGTGGATTTGTATTTGGATACAAATTACTATAGTTGTGGTTATTTTCTAGATGGTTTTATTGTATTAAATGTTGATTATAGTAATGCCAATGTTTGTTATTCCCTTTTCACGTCTCCTAATTCATATGATAATGATGTGAGTGTATGGCATGCTAGACTTGGTCATATTAGCCAACAACATATGAATAGACTAGCCAAAGAGGGCTTGTTAGGCAATATTGAAAAAGTCGATTTGCCCATATGTGAGCATTGCCTAGTAGGGAAAACGACAAGAAAACCATTTGGAAAAGGTAAAAGAGCTGAATTTCCTTTGCAATTAATCCATTTTGACGTCTGTGGTCCGATGAATGTGAGAGGAAGGCATAGGGCTGTTTATTTCATCACATTTATAGATGATTATACTCGATTCGGATATGTCTATTTGATTTCTTATAAATTTGAAGCATTGGTTTGTTTCAAAAGGTTTATGAACTTGGTAGAAAATTAATTAGACAAGAAAATAAAAGTATTACGATCCGATCGAGGTTGAGAATATTTATCTAATGAGTTCAGAAAATTATGTGATGAAAAAGGAATAGAAAGACAGTTGTCTATTCCATATACTCCTCAACAAAATGGTGTTGCGGAGAGAATGAACAAAACCCTATTGGAAATGGTTAGGTCCATGATGGCGCATGCTAACTTACCTATCACTTTTTGGAGTGATCCGTTGTTAACTGCTGCCTATATACTTAACCGAGTGCCTTCCAAATTAGTTACTTCCACTCCATATGAGTTATGAACATGTAGAAAACCGGATTTAAGTTTTCTTAAACCATGGGGTTGTGCTGCCTATACTCATGAGCCATCTCACAAGTTTGGAAAATTGGGTCCCAGAGGAAAGAAGAATATTTTCATAAGATACTCTGAACACTCGAAAGGGTATGTGTTCATAGGTGAGCAGGAAAGTGGAAGTATAACTGAATTCGAATCGTAGGATGTCACATTCTTAGAGAATGAATTTCCTAAGAAGGGCGAAATAGGTGAGGATTACTCCCTATTTGAAACCTTGGATAAAGATAATGAACTTAGTGGAGTTCGTCCAAGTGGGAGTAACATGAGAAGTGATGAATTTAATTCAACTCACTCTCAATTACAACCACATGATGAGATGATATCATCATTATCTATTCCGAGTGGGAGCATGATGAGAAATGATGTGGAAGGTGCATAATCTCCCATACGGCGAACAAATCGCAAAAGTATTCCCCGTCGACGTTTTGACATTGAAGGGGAAACTTTTATGGTTGCTCCACAAGATGAAGATGAGCCAAGAAATATTAATGAGGCTCTAAATTGCCCTAGTAAGGAAAAATGGATGCATGCAATGGAAGAGGAAATGGAGTCAATGAAGTCGAACCAAGTTTGGGAACTGGTTGATCTTCTGAAGGGACGCAAAGCCATTGGGAACAAGTGGGTTCTCAAAATAAAGCGTAAAGTTGATGGCTCGATAGAAAGGCATAAGGCTCGCCTTGTGGCAAAGGGGTATAATCAATAGGAAGGAATTGATTATGAAGAAATATTTTCTCCTGTAGTGAGATTTACCTCGATTCGCATTATTCTGGCAATAGTGGCAAGTATGGATCTTGAGTTACATCAAATGGATGTAAAGACTGCTTTCCTCAATGGAAAATTAGAGGAAGAAATATATATGGAACAACCTGCTGGTTTCATTATGGAAGGCCAAGAAAGAAAGGTATGTCGACTTTTGAGATCGATATATGGCCTGAAGCAGTCATCGAGACAATGGTATATACGTTTTCATAATGCCATAATGGCATATGATTTTATGATGATTGATGAGGATATTGTGTATATATCAAAAGATCCAAAGATCAATTTGCGATCATATGTTGATGATATACTAGTTGCCGGAAGTAATATGGAGTTTGTTAACACTGTCAAGAGTTGGTTATCTTCCAACTTTGAGATGAAAAATATGAGTGAGGCTGCATACATCCTTGGAGTTAAGATTTAAAGAGATCGTTCGAAGAGATCATTATCTCTTTCGCAAGAAACATATATAAATAAGGTTCTTGAACGATTTCGTATGCAAGATTGTAAACCCATAGATACTCCTATTGCAAAAGGTGAAGGGTTGAGCCATAGACTGTGTCCAAGGACTCCACAAGAGAAGGAACAAATGAAACATGTTCCTTATGCTAGTACTGTTGGGAGCTTGATGTACGCTATGATGTGTACAAGACCTGACATATGCTTTACAGTTGGAATGGTGAGTAGATACCAATCCAATCCAGGTCAAGCACATTGGAAAGCCGTTAAAAGAATACTGAGGTATCTGAGGGGAACTGCTGATTACAAGCTGAATTACCAAGGAAAGGATTTGCGACTTGAAGGCTATTCAGATGCTGATTGGGGAGGAGATTTAGATGAAAGGAAATCTACCTCTGGTTTTGCTTTCTTACTGAGCAATGGCGCCATATCTTGGAGCAGTAATAAACAAACGTGTATAGCCTTGTCCACGATGGAAGCTGAGTTCGTGGCATTATCAGCAGCAATACAAGAAGATGTTTGGCTTAAGAGATTTTTGGATCATTTAGGTGTTATTGGGCATGCTGCAAATCTATTATTGGTTAACTGTGATAGCCAAGCAGCTATAGTGTACACCAAAGATCCAAAATATCATGGCAAGACCAAATATATAGATACCAAGTATAATTTTGTCAAGGATATGGTTGCACGAAAAGATGTGAACTTATAGTACATATCTATGCATAGAATGGTAGCAGATCCTATGACAAAGCCAATACATGGAGATGTGTTTTGTGGTCATGTAAGATCTCTAGGACTGCGTAGAGGTTGATGTACTGAATATTGTAATTTCCCTGAAGTGTTCACATTTAATGAATTTGTGTTTTTTCATCATTAATGCCTATGAATCTTTGTTTGACGTTTATGCATCTTAATGCTCAGTGCATTATATTAAGTTGAGAAAGTATGTCGGACAGATAAAAGATTAGCCCCTCACACGGGTAATCACCTCTATTTACTGTGTGATAAATAGAGATGAGACGATTTTTAAGCTTATTATCTAGGTGATAATTGAGAGCTCAAGCTTAAAATACATATGTCACCTTAACTGAGTGTTAAGATAAGGATATGATATTGACTATGTCCGAAAGTAAAATAACTCACATATTTTACTTTATCTGTCTATGATGTTAGATGTGAGTTCTGATGAATTATGTGTATGAGTAGATATGTGAACTCAAGTTAAACATTGGGTATGTCTGAACTATCATATGTATGGTATTAAAGGTGTAGACATACGCTCCATGGGAAATGAGTTAAATACCGTAATACGTATTTCATACTACGTATTCATGAGACGACCAATAAGAGTGGCAAAAGTTTGATCTCGACTTTTATGCCGTGTGAGACTCTTGAGGAAAAGAGTTCCTCAATTTAGTGCCCTCATGACTCTTACTTATTCTCAAGATTTCTATTCAGTGTTTGCTATCTTAGGATGTTGCCAATGATCATGAATTGATTCAATCTAATGGGACATTTCTAGAAAAGCAAGTTGAACTGAAATTGAGAGTTTTGAAGGAAAGAGGAAGATCGAATTTGGAGAATCACATATTAGTTTTTTGTTCACTAGTCGACCAATTATGATTGTTTTTGGGATAATCATAATTGTGAATACAATATATCATTATTTAAAAAAGGATCAAGAGAGATATAAATGTGATCGATCGATTTAGGGTACTGCATACTAAATCTACTCAAAGTGTGATGCCCATTATGAGCTGCTATATATTCCTAACAGATGTATGGCAACGAGCTCTCAAAGTATGCTGGTCACAAAGATTATTCACCGGTATGAACGTTACAGAGAGGTAAAGAGGATCATGTTCGGCCCACCATGTGCGAGTGGGAGATGATGGTTTTATTTACGTAGATGGGCCTAAGTTGGCCCGTCCGCCCATGTTGGGCCTAAGAACCCGGCCCGCAAGATTAGGGCCCATGGATGAAAGGGTGCGTTGAGGGGTCGTGTCTTTTTGGGGAACGTTTTACGTTGAAGAGTTACGTTTGTTGGAGAAGACGTAAGAGAGAAAAAGAAAAAGGGAACGTACCTTTTGGGGTACGTACGTTGATTCAGTCTTTCTCTCTCTCCAAGAAACATAAAGACGCTCTCTCCCCCTCCAGACAACGTAAGACAAAAAGAACGCTCCAAAGGAAAAGAAAAGTACGTCTTTTCAGGTTTTTTCTCCCCCTAATAGCAACAGTACGCTCCTCGATAGAACGGGATCAGTTTTTCTTCCTCAAATCAACGTTGGTGTTTAATCTGTGGACAATAAGGTACGCTCGATTCCGTGGTGTGTCTTTGATCGGTGATACATATTTGTTTTTGGGCTCGTCTTCTGCATTTGTTTTAGGGGTTCGATTTAGTGTCCAATCCGGTTTTGGGGAATCAGTAATTCCCAACATCGACATTATTTCAGCTTATTAATCGCACCTAAGAGCCCAACCGACAAAGATTGTGCTAGTTCAAAGATCACAAGGACCTGCACAGCTAGCTAGCACGCTGGAAGCTCCGTAGTCAAAATGGACGCGGAGCAGAAGAGCGTTACCTGGATAAGGCTCCTCCCATCGGATGTTCTCGGGGCAGGTCTCGACCGGCTTTTCGGACTGGACGCGCCGAGCGATGGCGATCTCCGCAAGAACTTGAAGTAGAGACCGGTGGAGCATTGGCACGTCGGCTTGCCGCCATGCCCGTCCCGACGGTGAGACGAGGCGGAGCTGCAGAGAGGGGTGATGGCCGGAACGCAGAGGGAAGACGGAGGAGACACCGAGAGCTCCATGAGAGAGAGAGAGAGAGAGAGAGAGAGAGAGAGAGAGAGAGAGGGTCTGTTTTGGCTCTGCTTCTCGTCCACAAGAACCTTAACGCGGGATTTTGTATTTTGGAGGTTAATTTTAATTTATCCTTCGACTATAAAAAATCACAAGTCATCTTTTCATGTTTTCATCACTTTAATACGAGCGCTTGCATTCAATATCTAATATCTACATCACTTTGATTTCAAGTTTTCCTCAAACAATTACATTCAATAAATAAGTCTTAAGACATTTAATTTAAATTGATAAGCGGGGAGCTCCTTTGATTACAGACACTATCCCGCATACTTTGGTAAGCCTTTCAACAGAGGATTAACTCTCTTCATGAAGTGGGCATGGTAAAGAGAAGGATTAGTCGAATCTAAACCTATCAAACCGGTAGGTCGGGTTAGATTTGGGTCGGGTTATAAATGGCCCGTCCAAAATTGACCCATTTAAGATAAAATCTTCAAAATTAAGTGATCCATCTATGACACATTTATGTTTTAAATGGATGTATATGGGTTTAAAATCCATTTTGACAAGTTTAGTAAATCTTATGAGAATATGCAAGTGTGGGGGAAGATCGGAGCAAGATAGAATGAACCAATTAGTTGGTGTAAGCAAAGTCTCCCTCTCTTTCCCTCTCTCCCCCTCCTTTATTTCTGACAAATTTATGGATTGGAAGTTAAAATTTTCAAATCACGTTTCTTTTATTGTTTTCGTGTACTAGCAGTGTCGACTCTCTCTCCACATTTAAATCAGCACCAAAGATCATTTCCGCAAGTGATCGCCGGATATTTCAAGTCCAAAGGTTCTTAAATGGAGCAAGTAATGCTTTGCATCGCCAGCTGTGGAAGATAAGGCTTCTCCTAGTGCTAAAATCCCATGCTCGAGCTTCATGTCTAGTGTCACAGAGGTGAATTCAAGTCAAGGCCAACGTCTATGAACGTCGGTAACTCCATGGATGTTTGTCACCTTTTCCCTCTTACTGTTCTTCAGAATGTATCGGAGAATCTGCGAATGTCTCATGCTTTTCCAGGCATTTAGACTTAGAATTATATCCAGACTTGCTGCAGAAGAGGAAAGGAAGAAGGCAGTGTCAGAAATGATAATATGCTACATGGCTCTTATAAAATTTGCCAATACACATGCAAGTAGTCATAACTGGTCCAGGATAACATATTACACAGTAACTATAGAGATATATTATAACAAGGTCTTTCCTAAGGATTGCCACTAAGATTCACAAATAAAACTTGAGATGGCTAGAA
The DNA here is from genome assembly GCA_016097605.1 of Eucalyptus guilfoylei. Classification (NCBI taxonomy): domain Eukaryota; kingdom Viridiplantae; phylum Streptophyta; class Magnoliopsida; order Myrtales; family Myrtaceae; genus Eucalyptus; species Eucalyptus guilfoylei. The sequence goes on from CM027860.1 coordinate 31,298,599, forward strand.
ATGCCTTCTCCTTATCACAACAATTGGATTTGCTGCATTCTCCATAAAGAAGGCTGCAAGGCTAAGCAAATATTCTCCTTCCTAAGGCTCAACTGGTTTTGGAAAGTCCTAATGATATGTAGATTGCAGTATAATGAATTTTCCGGAATGTTGCACATGCAACTACACAAGTACTAGCTCTCTTTTATAAGATATTAATATTTGTTGACTCATAATTTCTAAATAGACTTGCCAGCATAATACAATCTTTCAGAAAGAAGTTGACCACTATCTTCTTTTTTCATATTACTCCGATAATACCTTCTTGGATAATGCTCAATGACTTCGATGGCTTGATGCAACGGAGACTCCCTCAAATGTTACACAATTATGTGAGTACTCTCGCCCATCTTTTCTTATTTCTTACACTATCTATTACAAACTTTTGGTCAGACATATCAATCCCTCTTATATATTGGGCTTATTCTGTTTCTCTCTTGATTATTTTAATTCTTCCGTTTCTCATGCAGTTTTGTCGGAGATGATAGACATTGGAGAGGCGTCAAACGGAAAATTACTCTACAAATGGTCAAAGGTACTCCCATTCTTTTCTGTATACTTTATATTCTGCAAAAATAAATTTGATATGAATTGGCTTCTAAAACTTATGTCAATGAAAATTTACATTCTAAATCATAACGTATATGATTCGAGGTAATGTGTGATGCCCACTGGAGATGCTGAAGCATGTCTATAGTACACACATACATTAATCATGACAATATGTTGTCCCCTTTTGAATGTATGAAGCGTGACATTATCCCTTTTCTCAATTTGAGAAAATATGATCTTGAATTTGATTTCTTTTTCTAGCAAAGGAAATGTTGGAATTTTTTCACTTACTAGTACAAAAGATACGATGTTAAAATTACTTCATCTCATTAAAATGCCGGTCACATTTGACTAGTGATTTCTGATTTAAGTATTCTTACTTTTTCCATAGTGAACCTATGCTCTACTGTAGGTCATGTGTGGCACCAACACGACATTATTGCAAGAGAAGAGAAGGATTTGTGTGCCTCATATTTGTTTTTTCTAATTATTTGTATTTAACTAACATGTTTCTGCTTCTTTTACAATTTACTAAGTTGCAGCTTTTATAAATGAATGGACTTGATAACCTCATATATGATGAGAAAAGATTATGAGAGTTTGTCTGAACTTTTCCTTCCCATGTTCGCCTTCCCCTGATATTAGCTTTTTTTTATGCTCATTTACATCCTTAAATATATATCTTCTTTAATCTTGTTCATTTAATTATCACTCCATTTGTTTCTAATTTTTTTTTCCTTTTAGCAATTGCCCACTCCTGCATTGCCGAGAGAATCAAGATATTTATGTTTTGTCGATGTCTATACGTGATGTAGACGTATCTTTATTGGTATGTACCTTCTTAGGTCTTTGTATTTAAGAATTTGTTCTATTCCCACCTTTTTCTTCAATAATGAGATTGCCTCTAACTACGCCTTGGACAAATTATAAAGATATAGTAATGAGTTCTACACATTTCTATTTAACTAAGGTCAACTTTTATATTGGTTATTTTCTTGATATTTCAATTAAACATGACTTTTATCATGTTGTGGTTATCCCGCACAAAGCACTGGCTAATGTCTAGTCTTATTTTATATGTAGCATAAATTAGCACATTGAGTCTACGGTAATAATGGGGAAACATACATAAAGTACCATCACCATACCCCTCAGAAAGTTCAGGAAAGCATGAGTTATGAAGATGGTCAAAACTTGTCTGAAAACATGCTCGTGGAAGAGAGCAGTGACAGACCCGGATGGAGTCCATGCAACAATTACCATGGCCTGAACCAAGAAAATGGAGCACGTTTAATTTATTGCAGGGAAAGTGTACGACATAATGCTGCTCAACATCAAGGCTACCTGATATGCCAATATAAAGAATATCCACATCCGATCAAAACTTCTCTAGAGGTGCAAAAAGGTACGAACTTCCACAAAATTAGTTTTGGGTTGCGTCTTCCCAGTAGTACCCTGACTGACATGCTGCAATAATATAAGTATATACATCACCATGGGTTCTTCTTTTTATTGATCAGGATCAACATGGGTTCACAGACATGCCAATCAAAGAAAAAGATCAATTTGTAGTATCTCGTTGTGCTCCATCCCCTAATTGTTCGATTTCCCCATATAATTTGATAAACCATGAAACTTCTAGATGTTTTCTTTTAGGAAAAAACATCGTGATATTGATAATCTTCGTTAGCCCTAATATCCATGTACGTTGTCAAAGAAGCTAGCTTACTATTCGAACTAGTAAGGATGCTCCTGATAGCTACAGTGCCCAAAAAGCTCACAGACGTATGGTGCACATTAGTCAAGGAACAATTGAGGACACAGGAACTAGAAAGCATTTAAAGACCTAGTAATTGGAAAATTCATTAACGACATGGAGACCTGAAATATTGACTCGAAATTCGTCCATCAGCCTTATCTAGAAAAATAACTATCTCGGATCTTCCCCAAATAAATAACCAAGAATAGTCTTCCATCAAATATGTTGTTAATTAGTGTTGAAAATTGGCAACTATTTTGGCGAAACGGAACTTAATTTGAAAAAGTCAATAATTGACAACTCCTTGTTCAATGGCTTGGTAATCAATCGACAATTAATCTCTCATATCGATAACTTGATTGATGGTCTTCACGTTGACGCCTTCATTTTGGACCCACCGCAGTAAGTTATAACCAAAATCTATCTTCACACCGATGCCTTCATTCTAGATCCACGCCTTCATTATGGGTTGTCCCGTAGAATCGGATGCTCCCGCATTAGATAACATATCCAATTGCGACGTTCTTGCTTTACGGGTCAGCCGTTACTAGGCTCGATCATGTAAGGTTGGCAGTTTCCGAAATTATGCCATCATATCAAAACAATTGTGTAACAACATGAACGATGAGATCAGTCGACACGCACGAACACAAAACATGAACTCCCAGGTAGTATGCTCATGGGCTGGCCTTCTCGATGAGCTACCGCCCTCATTTGCCACGGGTTGGGTTAGCTTTCAAAAGTCAAAGAAGGCGGATTATCTCGTATCGATATATGTCATTTTCGGAGTTTGGCTACAATGCAAAATGTCACAACAGTTCCAAACTAAATGTTGCAACAGTTCTAAACTAACCATAAAAAGCTTTCATTAAGAACCTTCCTTCCACTCTCTAGTTGTCGTTTTTCTGTTTGATAATTGTTTTTTTTGGTAAGGTTCTGTTTGATAATTGTTCCAACCTACGAAAACCATAAAAAGAAAAAAGAATTGGAGCTGCACTAAGAAGTTCAAAAAGACATTACTAGCCTTTGAATTGCGTTTTGCCTATATATATAGCATTGCCCCTAGCGGCTATGCAAAGAACAATCAACAGACTCGCGCGCCTCTCTCTCTCTCTCCCACCACCACCATGAGATGCCGACACCGCTTTGTCTACCACCAGCAACCATCCTAGCGTAAGAAACATATGGCAAAATTACCAAAAAGTCCTAAACCTATTGTAATTGTGCCAATTCAGTCATAAACTTATTTTTTTGACCAATTAAGTCTTAAACCTTTTATAATTGTTCCCGATCAGTCCATCCAGCCAAAATTGGCCAGCCAGCGCTGACGTGGCAGCCGGCTGGCGCCGGCGAATATTTTTTAATAATATTTTATTTTTTAAAATTTTTTATTAATTTTTTTCCTTTTTCCTCTTTTTTTTTTTTTTTTTTCCCTCCTCCCTCCTCCTTCCTTTAGCTCCGGCGACTGGCCAGGCTAGCCGGTCGCAGGACTGAGGCTATCCGGTGGGGCGAGCCCCCGCCGGACTGAGGCGATCCAGTCGAGAGGCCTCGCCCGACGTGACGGCGAGCCCCCCTCGCCGGATCTGGCGAGCGACCGCAAGGCGAGCCCTCGCTAGATCCGGCAAGGGGGGCTCGCCCCGCCGGATCGCCTCGCCAGATTCGGCAGGGTTTCGGCGAGCCCCCCTTGCCGGCGGTTAGAGCTCTTTCCGGGGGCGGTTTTGCCGGTAGGGCGGTCCGGTCCGGCGGCGGTGGGTGGGTTGGCTTTTTTGCTTAGGGTTTTGGGGGTTGATGTTCCCGAGGCTGATCCAGCCCCACGAGGGGCTCATCGGCCCCGATGACTTCGGCGGCGGCGGCGGCGGCGGGGGGCTCGGGCACGGGGGGGACCCGTGCCTCGTGCTGACCTCTGATCCCAAGCCGCGGCTCCGCTGGACGACCGATCTCCACGAGCGCTTGGTTGACGCCGTCACTTAGCTCGGCAGAGCGAGCAGTGAGTCCCCGCCGGACGAGATGAGCCCTCGCCAAATCTGGCGAGGGGGTCTCGCCGTCGCGTCTGGCGAGGCCTCCTCGTGGGCGACCGTGAGGCGAGCCCTTGCCAGATTCGGCGGGGGCTCGCCTCGCCGGATCGCCTCAATACGGCGGGGGCTTGCCCCGCCGGATCGCCTCAGTTTGGCGACCGACCAGGCTGGCCGGTCGCCGGAGCCAAAGAAAGGAGGAGGGAGGAGAGAGGAAGAGGGATAAGGGGAAAAAAAGAAGAGGAAAAAGGAAAAATAATAATTTTTTTTAAAATTTTTTAAAAAATAAAATATTATTAAAAAATGCTTGCTGGCGCCGGCCGGCTGCCACGTCAGCGTCGGCCGGCCAATTTTGGCCGGATGGATTGATTGGGAACAATTATAAAAGGTTTAGGACTTAATTGGTCAAAAAAAATAAGTTTAAGACTGAATTGTCACAATTGCAATAGGTTTAGGATTTTTTTGGTAATTTTCCCAGAAACATATATAGGATCAACCATTGCTCGTCTGTAATCTTCCATGGTGCTTTTTGGCTTCTTGGTTATCTTCGCTTTTATCTTCTTTATTATCTCCACCATTGGCTCCGGCATAGATCTGCTAATAATCCGCTAGAAGGGTTCACTGCTCGCGTAAATAGCACTGCTGAGGCGCCAGAGCCAGTGCCGGCGGATAATTCGCAGTCGCCGGTGAAAGATTCCCCGCATGGTGGGGACAATGATGAGGACGAGCAAAGGCACGTTCATTTTGGCGCTGTGATTGTGATGGGGAATGAGGAGCAAAATGGACATCAATCAGGCGTTGAAGGGCATAATAATAACGCTATGGGAAATAAAGAGGTGGAGGTGATCATTCTCATAGCAATATAGGGTCGACTTCAAGCATGTTGAATGATCAGGATCTCTCGATCGCTTCGAGGAAAAGCGAGATGCCAGTGACTGGGGTTTCCTCTTGTAAATGAACCTTGTGTGAAGGTTAATGTTATACATTTCTGATGTATATAGTGCAAATTGCTGTCGATATATGTTATAGAGACAATCGAGTGAATGTGATTTCACTGAAAAAGATTCCTTTTTGGCTTTATAATTCAGAGACAATCGTGTATTTCACCCGCACTTATCAGTCCTGCCTCCTCCTCTCACCCGTACACGTGCGCACCGTACGATTATAACACCAAATCGGCAACAATCCTACGGTGGCGGAACAAGGCGGTGCGTGAACGGCTCGGATCGCCGCGACTACGTGTAACCGTAAAGGGCGCGGGCGCGTGGTAGCGTACACCGGCCCGCACCCGAACACAACTCGTTCTATAGTAACCACCTCGAGCGATTTACGATTCCAGAGGACCATCGGCCTTTCTTCTTCTCTCTCAAAAGCCCTAGCCCTAATCCACTCCGTCTCCGTCGGATTCAATGCCTCGCCGTCGCGAATTTCGCAATTTTCTGGTCCCCAATTCGGCGTTCCCGTGGCCTCCGGCGATCGCCGCACTCGTCTAGGGATCCCAGCCTGCCGGTTGACGATCTGCTGTAGAAAATCGAGGGGCAGTCCGATTCGCAGTCGGAATCGGCCAACAATGGCGAGGGGCCGGCGCCGAACCGATCTGGCCAGCAGAGGTCGTCGGTTCGGCACCGAGGCCCGTTGGCGGATGGTTCGTTCTCCTCGTCGAGCAGCGCGGCGTCGTACACCGAGGAGCAGATTGCGATCGTGAGGCAAATTAGGAAGAAGAAGGACTTCTATGAGATATTAGGGGTTGAGAGGAGCTGCGCCGTGGAGGATGTGCGGAAGGCCTATAGGAAGCTTTTCCTGAAGGTTCATCCTGACAAGAATAAAGCTTCCGGGCCGGGGAGGCGTTCAAGGCGGTTTCCAAGGCCTTTCAGTGCTTGAGCGACAAGGAGAGCCGGAAGAAGTATGATGTCACCGGTTCTGATGAGCCTGTTCACATGGCTCAGGCGGCCAGGCGCGGCCCAGCGCAAGGGTTCAATGGATTTTACGAGGTGGGGTTCGACGCCGATGAGATATTTAGGAACTTCTTCTTCGGCGGCATGCATCCGGCAACTACGCAGTATCGAGGGTTTAGCTTCGGGACTGGAATGGGGCAGAGACAGGCGGATAATTGATTCAGCTGCTCCCCGTCATGTTGATCCTTCTATTGAATTTCTTGCCTTCTTCTGACCCGATTACTCCTTATCCAAAGTACACGACGCAGAGCGGTGTGAATTATCATGTTAAGTCCACTTCAAAGTTTGATCAGGATTATCCCCGGATAGCTGGGGGATAGCTACGAAAGAGCGAGGTTCGAGGTGAAGATCAACAGGGATTACATCTCCATCCTGGTGCAGAATTGTAGGGTCGAGATGCAGAGGCGGCAATGGGGCTTAATGCCAAATTGTGGCATGTTGCAAAAGTTCGAGGGAGTGGGTTGATGAGCGTGGAGATGAGGTAGGTTCTCCACCAGTTTATTTTTGTTTCGAGGAAAATCAGAAATCTGGCATGTGTTCTTGGCCTAATAAAGATTAATTTTGCATGTATTCTTGGCCTAATAAAGATTAATTTTATAACTTCTCATCTTGCCTCATATATGCAGACTCGTGCGTTTTGTTATGTAGGAGCTCTCCTCATGTATGTAGACTCGTGTGTTTTGTTATGCAGACTTGTGCGTTTTGTTATGTAGGAGCTTTCTGTAAAGCATGCATAGCTCTGAATAACAACATTCTCTATATGCTTTTAATATTTGGATTTCCCTGCTTTTGGCTTTTTTTTAGGAATAACATTTGTGATTGCTCCATTTTTTATTTTATTTTTTTCATTGAATTTCTTGATGTTAGACCGTTCAATGTGGAAATGGTGCAACTATTAGGTTGAACCAACTGCTTTTATTCTTCAATTTTATAGGGGACATTTTAGGGAGGGGGAGGGGAAGAGAGAGAGGGAGAGGGAGGTGTGGATGGGCGAGGGCCGTAAGATTTGGAGGGTTGCAGGATTAGGGTCAATGGGGAAATTTGGTCAGAGGGCCGCAGTATTAGGGTCAAGGGGGAAAATTCGGTAAAATTTGGTCAGAGGGCCGCGAGATTAGGGTTAAGGGGGAAAATTAGGGGGAAAATTTGGTGAAAAATTGGTTTGTACGGGAATGGTGGGGCCGCACGATTCAGGTTTTAAAAGATTATTTTAGCAAAGAGGGGCATCTAGAGTTAGGATATTATGGGATTTGAAATACTATATTTTTAGCAGAGAGGTAAACCCGATAAGAGCGAGTTCCGAGGATATGGAAGAGATCATGGTAATGGGAGTCGCCATGGTCCTAGTGTTGGTGGCTTTTCTGGTTATTAGTCGGTACCAATCTCTCAGCCGTGAGTAATTTTCATATCGAGTAATATTTTTCTTTAAATCGAACCGGCTTAATTAAGGGTATCATTTTTCTTTATTTTATTGGAAAACACTACCAAAGAAGAGAAATAGGTTTTTTTTCCTATTTTTGAATCATTTCAGTTGAATTTAAAATATTCTTTAAGTTCAAGATTCTGGATAATTGTCATGTGTAGATTGCCTTTTCCTTTATCCCTTAACAATGCTTAATGTCTTACAACATTTGTTTTACTGATTTTTTTTTGTAGAAACAATTCCACCGGTACATATTCTTGAACACAATATCATATGTGAGTCTCGAAAAGTATTATTTGAATGATCCATTTGTTGAGTTGCTGAAAGGTAGCTTACACACTTTATTAAATTCTTATTAAAACATTGAAGTTGTTTACTAATTCTCATTTGAGTTATTTATTGATATTTATTTGTTCTTCTTATTTGTCGACTTTTCTTGTTTGCAGACTTTTGTTTATTTTCTCAGCAACGTCTTGAATTTAAAAATTCTTTGTAAATGTTATCAACTTTCATTTGAGTGACTTACCATTGTTTTTTATTAAGTTATCAACTAATTTTCAGTTATAAACTCTTACTTGAGTTACTTACGAAGTTTATTTTTCTTTTAATTACCAACTTTTCTTAAATTTTAACACATTTTCTTAACTTCAAAGACTTGCCAACTATTATATGATATTAATAAGTTCAATTTAAATGATTTATTAACTTTTTTCTAGTTAATTTATCGATTAGTTTTGGGTTACCAACTCTCATTTGAGTTAGAAGTTTTTTTTTGCTTTTTTTCTTTTTAAATTGCCACTAGTGGGTTACTCAATTGGAAAAAAAATTTAGAAATTCATTCAAATAAAAATTAGTAATTTCGCATAATAGCTAATGAGTTTAAAGCAAGTGTAAGAAAGGTAAATATGTAATGGCAAAAGTTAAGAGAATTTTTTTGTTAGAGATAAGATAAGTTGGTGGAAAAATAAATGTTGGTAACTAACTAGGAGTTAGTAATGCAAAATTTATTGTAATTTAATCATAGAGAAAAGGGTTAGTACGTAATAAGGGTGTGCAAAAGAACCGGGACCTGCCCGGACCACCCGGAACCGAACCGGAACTGCCCGAAACCGGTGGTTCTTGAGGGAACTAGTCCAATTCTCGGTTCCAATTTATGGGAATTGGTGGGTACCGGTCCGGTTCCCAGTTCCATGGGCGAATCCACCCATCCGGATCAAACCGATTATATTATAATAATATATTGATTTTTAATATTAAAATAAATTTCAAAATTACTAATTAGCAAATCTAAATTGTAGGGCTCCATCTCCTCTTATGGTTTCCATGTTTTAATAAGAATTTAATAAAGTGTGTAAGTTGCATTTTAGCAACTCAACAAATGGCTCATTCAAAGGATACTTTCGAGACTCACATATGATACTGTATTCAAGAATATGTGGAGTACCGGTGGAATTGTTTCTACAAAAAAATTCAGTAAAGCAAATGTTGTAAGAGATTAAGCATTGTTAGAGGATAAAGAAAAAGACGATCTACATATGACAATTATCCAGAATCTTGAACTTAAAGAATATTTTAAATTTTAACTGAAATGATTCAAAAATAGGAAAAAAAACTTATTTCTCTTCTTTGGTAGTGTTTTCTAATAAAATAAAGAAAAATGGTACCCTTAATTAAGCCTTAAGCCGGTTCGATTTAAAGAAAAATATTACTCGATATGAAAAGTACTCACGGCGGAGAGATGGGTACCGACTCATCACCAGAAAAGCCACCAACACTTGGATCATGGCGACTCCCATTACCATGATCTCTTCCATATCCTCGAAACTCGCTCTTGTCGGGTTTACCTCTCTGCTAAAAATATATTACTTCAAATCCCATAATATCCAAACTACTCCCTCTGGATGTGCCTCTTTGCTAAAATAGTCTTTTAAAACCTGAATCGTGCGGCCCCACCATTCTTGTACAAACCAATTTTTCACCAAATTTTTCCCCAAATTTTCCCCCTTAACCCTAATCCTGCGGCCCTTCGACCAAATTTTACCGAATTTTCCCCCTTGACCCTAATCTTGCGGCCCTCCGACCAAATTTCCCCCTTGACCCTAATCCTGCAACCCTCCAAATCCTACGGCCCTCGCCCATCCACACCTCCCTCTCCCTCTCTCTCTTCCCCTCCCCCTCCCTAAAATGTCCCCTATAAAATTGAAGAATAAAAGCAGTTGGTTCAACCTAATAGTTGCACCATTTCCACATTGAACGGTCTAACATCAAGAAATTCAATGAAAAAAATAAAATAAAAAATGGAGCAATCACAAATGCTATTCCTAAAAAAAGAGCCAAAAGCAGGGAAGTATCCAAATATTAAAAGCATCCAGAGAATGTTGTTATTCAGAGCCATGCATGCTCTACAGAAAGCTCCTACATAACAAAACACACGAGTCTGCATATATGAGGCAAGATGAGAAGCAGACAGCAGTTGCCAGGATAAAATTAATCTTTGTTATGCTAGATTTCTGATTTTCCTTGTCACAAGACAATGAAAAACAAAAATAAACTGGTGGAGAACCAACATCATCTCCACGGGCCCTCCGTCCCGACGCGCTGCTTGCTGATCCGAGCCGAGCCGCTGCCCGTCTGAGCCGCCGTCGCTGTTCCTCCTGCTGTTGTTGTCGTCCGCCACCCAACGCGCCGCTGCCGCCGAGTTGCCGGCGTCTCGAACTTCCTCCTCCGGCGCCGCAAAACAGTAGGAGAGAGGGGAGGTGAACCAGGTCTTGGCCGGGTCGGGCGAAAGCCCCGTCAGGTAGGGTTTTGAGCAATTTGGGCTGAGTACTAGGGCTGGGTTTAGGCTGGTTTAGTTAATAGGCTTGTGGGCTTTATTTTAAAGAAAAATTAGACCTAACTAGGCCTACACATCAGGCCCAGCCCGGCTGATTTCTATGCAGCCTGGCTTAGTTTGGGTTGGGTGAGGAAGAGGTTAAGACAATATGGCTATGGCCTTTATACAGATGAGCGTATTGGAACAAGAATTTAAGTTTTATTGACTGCATTTAATTTAATTTATGCTGCAGACTTTTGTTGACAATTTATTGTCTTCTTATAGCCTGAGAGAAGTTCAGAGGTTCTTATCTCTCAAGAATCAACGGCTTCACTAAAATGCCCAAAAATTTATTTCATCAGTATGCCGATGATGGTCGAAATCACTGTTGATTGAACCTCATGCTAGATTAAAATTCAAGTCATATATAGCACCTATCTTAATGTTACAAGGCGGTGCTTAACAATACAAGTCTCGCTCTGCTTGGTGCAATATCTCCAATGGTCTTATAGTGGGCAGATATAATGGCTTCAACGCAAGGCTATGGTAAAGTTAAAGCCCTCAGGAGCTCTTGATTCCTTAAAAGTATTCATTGATTATCTAAACCAGTTCCATGGCCGTGAAGCAGACCCTGGTGAAATATTCAGATTTCTCTTTTCTCCCAGATAATCTAGTTATCTCACGAGTGATCAGCTCTGAGAATAGCAGACTTTAAAACTTAAGTCTGACGGTCTTCAGATTTTGACAATAGAGTCTGGAAGTCTTCAGACTATAACACTTAAGTCTGCAAGTCTTTAGACTAGATTTTTGAAAAGGTTTTGTCATTTTCAAAACAATTAATGAATTTTCTATAACAATCTCTCCCTTTTTTATGGTGACAAAACTTTCCTGCAGATTTGAAAATTGTGTCCTACAAAACAACACTTAAGAAAAACGTGATATCTTATAATAAGTTGATTAGGACTTGAATAACATCGATTCTGCAATCATAGAAAACATGTTAATCCTGCAAGATAAAAACTATCCAGCCATAATCAATATCACAGACTTAGTTACTGCAGGTGTCAAAAACATTCAAAATCAAATAGCCAGTCAAATGTCCAAAATATACCAGTTCCAAAGTCAGTCCAAAATACCAAGCAAAAATAAGAAGTACCAAAAGATAAATAAGTCAAATCTGCATAAACTCTCTCCCCCTTTTTGTCATCAGAGAAAAACTAGAATAGAGTTGGGTAAAAATCATGGCTGTTTGGGGATGCGAACGTTCTGGAAATCCTCCATAGGCTTGATAGTCTCCTCCAGTGTCTTCAGAGTCTCCTTCAGTTGTTGAATATCCTCTCCCTTTGTATTTTCTTGCACTTGAAGCTTCAGGGCTTGTAACTGCTCTTGTAGAGAGGCTGAAGTTGACTTAAGAGCTGTCATGAGGTTCTTCATCTTAAACTCAAAACCATATTGCTGACCCTTCAATTCTAAAATGAGATCTAGCAGCCTTTGAAAGTCTGCTATTGGTTCTAATGTAGCATTGGGTCCAGCCGAATCAATTCCAGAAGTCTTAAGATGTGAGGGAACATCGGCAGTTCGATCACCAGGACCTGGAGTGGATGCCTTAAGATCTGCTTCAGGGTATTGAGAGGCATACATATCCTCTGGATCTGTTGGAGATCTACTAAAATCACTAGTAAAAATAGATGAAGAAATACCTCTTTTGTCAGTTGCTCCCCCTGTTTCTGTGCCTTCAGGTGGAGAAAAGAATTCATCTTCCTATTCTTGTTCTTTTTCAGCATCAAGGCGATGTTCTTCCTTTTCTTTTCCTGCATTTCCACTCCTTGTCTTGTCCAATTCATTGGACAAGGATACATCAAAAGTTGGTTCAAGATAATCATCTTGACCCTCTTCTTCCTCCTCTTCTCTTTCTCTTTCTTCTTCCTTTGTTCTCCTTTCTTCTCTTTCTTCGCTTCTCTTCTCTACATCTTCTCTTTCTCTGTTCTCGCTTTCCTTTGGCTTTTGAAAGCTAACAAAACTCTGTAAATTCCTTAAGGCAAAGGCGTAGAGAGTGATGTCATCCTCATCTTCTTCGTCTTGTAAGATAAGGGTTCTCCTCTTCTTGGTAGGTTCGTTTATGGGTTCATTGCCTTTTCTTTTTCCTGCTGCAGAGTCTTGTCTTGCCTTGATTGAAGACTTCTTAATGCTCTCTAAAACCTTGTTCAGCTCCTTCAAACGCATCTTAGAAACCATATTCAATCCAACTACCATTGGAGCAATGGATCGAACACACATAATAGCAAGAGGCTGAATATTGAAATGTCTGAATAAACAAGTAACGAGAACGGAGTAAGGAAGTTGCCCCTTGTCCTTTACAACTGTCCTGTACATGTGCATTAGGATAGTGTGAGGCAGTGAGAACTTGAATCCGATGTTGATGGCATACATCAGCTTCGCTTCAGAGTGAGAAACATCAGTCTTTGATGTTGATTTGGGTCTGATGCAATTTATCACAATCTTGTGAAGCAAAATATTGGAGGCATTCATTCTAGAGTAAGAAATTCTGCCTTCAGCAAGCTTGTCCCGCACAAGAGCTAAAGTTGCGTGACCAACAGACACACTGATTGGTTGGAAACTCTCTCTTTCCACTCCAATCACATCAGCCAATGTGTCTACATTCACCACAAATTATGTCCTTAACCGTAAAAGAAAATCTATTTGCATCTAAAAAAGATAGATTTTAATAGAAGTAAGTCGTAAATTCTGGGTAGGCGACAGTCGTCTCAGAGCAAAAACGTTCAAGTTAAAAAAGAGCAAACTTCTCCCTTAATTCACCTTCAAGGAATCAAGAAAATCAAAGTCTACACTTCTAGGGTTCATCACCCCTCTCTTCAGCAGTTTCGAATAAGTCTTTTTGTGGTCCTTAGAACGAAAAAGGTCCATCCTTTCACCACGAACATTTGCAGCGACGCCCATCCTAGGCTGAAAATTCGTATATATCCTCTCATCATCATCCTTCCCTTCAGGCTGATTAAAGGTTTCGAACTGTGGATCACTTGGAAAGTTGGCAAAAGTCCTTGTTACCAAACCTACAGGCGCAATGCCCATCCTTTCCATTGTTCTCAAAAAGTGAGTCTCATTCTTGTATCCTCTTTCGCTCAAGAACTCATCAATTAATGACATCGCAGTTCCACCCTCCTTTAACTTAGAGTAGAGTTTAAAGAGAAATTTGGGCTTCAGAGTTCTTACGGGTTCAACATTTTCAATGATCTCTTCTTCTGCTTGTTGCTGCGGAGGAACTTGTGTCCCTTGCTGTGAAGAGTGATGCTGTTGAAAATGTTGTTGTTGACTTTGTTGCTGTTGTTGAGGAGTCTTCTTCCTCGGTCAGATCAAAGTGCGTAGGACCCTCTGGCATGTGCTGTGTTCCCCTGCTTACGATTCTAGAAGACTTTCTTTGGGAAGACATTGTTATTTTCTTTAGGGGATTCCTCAAACTCGATCGTGAAAAAGGTGAGATCTTTTCAAATTAAACTAGAGAGAAAGTGTGAGAAAGTGGAGTGCTATATTCTAGGGTTTGAGTGAGTGTAAATGGAGAAGAAGAAAATCGACAATATATAAGGTAGACGAAATGGGGTATACAGATCGTCACAAAGGAAAAAGTAAAAACTGTCTTTTTGAAAATGAAAAACTGCCATAAATTCAAAACTCGAAAAATATAATTTCTAAGGATAACGATTCAAAAGATAAACGTACCTTTTCAAAATTTCTTCATAGAATTAAATTTCTTGCATTAAAAAGAAATTAACTTACAGTCATAACTTTTGGACGTTGTCTGATCATCTTCAGACTTTAACTGATAAAGGGTACGATGTTCAGTCTGGAGCGAATAAACTCAAATAGGCTTTTTTCCAGTGGCTTTGTAAATATATCTGCCAACTGATTTTTTGAGTCAATGAATTGTATCATAACTTCTCCATTCTGAATATGATCTCTAATGAAATGATGTCGTATTTCTATGTGTTTTGCTCTTGAATGAAGAATTGGATTCTTTGTGAGATTGATGACACTGCTGTTGTCACATTTGATCTCAGTGCACGAATCTTTAACTCCAAAGTCTCTTAGCTGTTGCTTTATCCACAAGATTTTAGAACAACAGCTTCCAAGAGCTACATACTCTGCTTCTGCTATTGAAAGAGTTACAGTACTCTACTTCATTAAGAACCAAGATACCAGCTTGTTGCTCAGCAATTGACAAGTACCATAAGTACTTTTTCTATCAACTCTGCAACCTGCTAAATCTGCGTCTGAATATCCAAGGAGAGTAAAGTCTCCTTCTTTGGGATACTACAGACCTAACTTTGGAGTAGTTGCAACGTATTTGATGATGCGTTTTGCAGCACTTAGATGAGATTCTTTGGGATCTGATTGAAATCTAGCACAAATGCAAACACTAAACAAAATGTCAGGTCTAGAAGCAGTAAAATAAAGAAGCGAACCAATAATGCTCATGTAGAGTTTCTGGTCAACTTTCTTTCATCCTTCATCTTTATCCAGCTTCGAAGAGCTTGATGTTGGTATCTTAGTCTTTTTGCAATTCTCCAATCCGAACTTCTTGATGAGATCTTTTGCATATTTTTCTTGGTGAATGAAAATTCCTTTCTTCATTTGTTTGACTTGTAATCCAAGGAAGAAATTAATTCACCCATCTTGCTCATCTCGAATTCATCTTGCATAGACTTAGAAAATTTCTTGCACAGATTTTTATTAGGTGATCCAAAGATAATATCATCAACATAGATTTGAACAAGTAGAAAATATTTACCTTCTTTTTTAATGAACAAAGTAGTATCCACCTTTCCTCTTCCACTCCAAAGGAACATGCACTCATGAAGATGACCCCAAACTGAAAAATCAAGGCAATCAATCCAAAAATCCAAACGACCTCGGCCCTGCATTTGTCACTTTATTCCTCATAACCCTGTTCTGTCACAAATATATCCCGAGGAAGAGGATTATTCCCATTTGCAGTCTAGCAACATACTATCCAAACACATGGCCGCATCATAACAATAGCTGAATTTCGCCACAACCAATCGGTTGCACTATAAGCCAGAGATATCAAGCACGTAAATCAGTAACAGAAAAACAAGAACAACATTTGAAGATTATAGTTTTTCAATTTTCATAGTTATTGTAGCTTATTCCCCTACAACAATCCACAATTCAAATAATCGGTAGTCACATCACTTTCCTCGAATCAAAACACACGAGACCAAACCAAAATTCATCCTCCTGAGCCAAAGGAAATGCCACTGAATTCGAAGCTCGCCAAAATCAACAGAAGTAAAAAACAATAAAAATAAATAAAAATAAAAAGAAAACAATGCACCTGCATAAGAAGCTTAATCCGGTCGAGCGGAGCAGTGACGGTCTTCGCAGCGGCGCCCGCGATGGCCCCGGCGACGAATAGCGCCGCGTCCCTTGACACGAGGGCCACCGTCGCCAGCGGGTGCTTCAACAGCTGCGCCGGCGTCGGCTCGCACTCACTCCTCCTCCGCCGCTCCCCCTTCTTCGCCACGAACCCCTGGCCGCCGCCGCCACCGGGATCCCTGCCCCTCAGGCACAGCCACGACCGGCTCCACAATGGTGGCCCGCGGCCCTCCTCCGCCGCGGCAAGGCTCGAGATGCCACGGCACACCAGCACGCCCTTCTCTTCCCCCCTCATGGCCATGGAAAATGGAATTCAGAGAGATAAGGCAAAAATGAGGAAGAGAGGGAGGGCTAGAGAGTGAAAGAGCGAGCGCGCTAGAGAGAGAAAGGGAGAGGGGAGAGAGGGTAGTTGCAGAGTGGAGGGAGCAAAACGAGCAGGAGGGGGAGGGGCACTAAAGAATGAAGATCGTCTTTTTCCTCATTATTTTAATTATATTTCGTTATTATTATATTTCTTGTATTCAACTTTCCTTATTAACTAATCACTTGCTAGATTATGTATAGAAAATCATCCCATAATCTTGCCACGTGGATCGCCACAAGAAAAGCCAATTTCTCACACAAAAAAGCATAAGATAAGAGACTCGTTGTTTATGAAAAAAGGAAGAGGAAAAGGACGGTTATAAAAATATTTCAAAGTGGGCCCTCTCCCTTTATGATTAATTTTTTTGAAACATGACATGGGCCTTAATGTGTTTAGCCCATTAAGATATTGAAACGTGCGAACTAAGTCACTAGAATCTTTTTATTTTTAAATTGAAAAAAAAAAGTGGCAAAACCCTCCATTCACAATGCGATATATTTATCCAAACTTCTTGATGGAGGTGAGCATCAGTCTAGGGTCAACCCTGGACAGAGGACCCTAGATCGGCCCAACCCAAGAAGACTAGATCAGTCCTTGGTCCTAGAATTCTTGGACCAGTATTGTGCATATTGGTCCTCGGTCCTGGAGTTTAGGTCGATCCAATCCGGACCAACCATGACCATATAATATATTATTTATAATTTTTTTAACCCTAAAATAAATAGCGTTAACAACACTAAACAACTCCTTAATGAGGAGTCCAAGTAATTTTACACCGTTCTTTAATAACTTATATTTTTTATGTCTTTTACGGTGTCAAAACCATAATTTACAAATGAGGGAAACGTCTTTGTGAGGAGTCTTCACAGCATCCAAAAATGTATAAACAGCTACCCACGGTATCCTCCTCTAGTACTCATTCTCTTTTGTCTTATTTGTCCTCTTATTATTCAATTTGCCAAAATCAAAAGAAACAATTTTTTCGCTCGTCTCGCTCGCTTTTGATCACTTGTGTTGCTTGCCGCTCAATGCTCATCTTGCTTGTTGCTCACCTCACTCAATGCTCGCCCTACACTCGACTTGCTTTGCTCGACGCTCACCGCTCGTCTCTTTTAGCTGACTTTGTTCATCAACGAACTCATTGGCTCGGTTTGGTCCTCAGTCGCATTTTCAAGGAGTACAAAAAATGAAATAAAAAAATTATCAGTTGGTCCCGGATTAACCTTAAATCAGACCAAACCCATTGGGGTCGCATCTAATCTCGGTGCATGATTCTTCAATCCCAAAGTCTTTTAGTTGTTGTCTTATTCATAGGATTTGAGAGCAACAACTCCAAAGAGCAACATACTCTACTTCTGCTGTTGATAATGCTACAGTACTTTGCTTCCTTGAGAACCAAGATACCAACATATTTCCCAGCAGTTGACAAGTGCTAGATGTGCTCTTTCTATCGACTTTACAACCTACTAAATTAGCGTCTGAGTATCCAAGAATGGTATTCTTTTGGATACTATAGATCTAGCTTTGGAGAAGTCACAACATATTTAATGATGCGTTTTGCAGCACTTAAATGAGATTTTTTGGGATCAGACTGAAATCTAACACAGATGCAAATACTGAATAAAATATTAGGTCTAGAAGCAGTTAGGTAAAGAAGAAAACCGATCATGCTTTTATATAGCTTATGATCTACTTTCTTCCCTCCTTCATCCTTATCCAGTTTCGAGGAACTTGACATCGGTGTCTCTATCTTCTTGCAATTCTCCAACCCAAATTTCTTGATGAGATCTTTTGCATATTTCTCTTCATGAATGAATATACCTTTCTTTGATTGTCTTACTTGCAATCCCAGAAAGAAAGTTAACTCACCCATCATGCTCATTTCAAACTCATCTTGCATAGATCTTGAAAATTTCTTACAAAGATTTTCGTTAGGAGAACCAAAGATAATATCATCTACATAAATTTGTACCAGCAGAAAATCTTTTCCTTCTTTCTTTATAAAAAGAGTAGTATCAACTTTTCCCTTTTCAAAACCATTATGAGTTAGGAACTTACTCAACCTTTCATACTAGGCTCAAGGTGCTTGCTTTAGTCTAATTGCTTCTAAACTCGCTACTGGTGCATAGGTCTCGTTATAGTCTATCCCTTCTTCCTGTGTATATCCTTTTGCTACGAGTCTTGCTTTGTTTCTGATCACTTTTCCTTTCTCATACATCTTGTTCCTGAAAACCCATTTCGTTCCAATCACGGATTTGCCTTTGGGTTTTGGAATCAGCTCCCATACATCATTGATGCTGAATTGTCTTCCTGCATAGCTTCTATCTAGCTTTCATCAAATAGGGCTTCGTCTACACCTTTTGGTTCTATCTTAGAAACAAGTGCTAGAGCACCGGACTCTTCTTTTCCTTTGGATCTGGTTCGAATTCCTTCATCAATGTTGCTAATGATGAGTTCTTTGGGATGACTTGATTTGTGCTTCCAGTTATTGTTTGGTCTGAGAGTCTGTGGATCCTTTGCTTCAGTTGAATCTTCTCGTTCTGCTTATTGCTGTTCTCCAAAAGTCTGAACCTCTTCGGGAGGAAGTAGACTTTGTAAAGTCTGGAACAGGTTCAGACTCTTCAAGTTGAGTCCGATCTGGTTGATTCCGCACATAATCCTGAAACTTGATGTTCATAGATTCTTCCACGGATTGAGTCTTTTTGTTAAAGACCCTGTAGGCTTTGCTTGAAGTCGAATAGCCAAGGAAGATTCTTTCGTCTGATTTCTCCTCGAACTTTCGAGATCGATCATTCGCATTCTTCAGAATAAAACATTTACAGCCAAAGACATGAAAGTAGGAAACATTTGGCTTCTTTCCTCTATACATTTAATAAGGAGTTTTCTCTAAAATAGGCATCAAGAATACTCTGTTGATAATATAGCAAGCAGTGGAAACTGCTTCTGCCCAAAATCGAGAGGATATTTTGCTCTCTATCAAGAGAGTTCTGGCCATCTCTTATAAGGATTTGTTCTTCCTTTCCATAACCCCATTTTGTTTTGGAGTGTATGGAGAAGAGAAAACATGCTGAAAACCAGATTCATCATAGAACTTCGCAAAGTCCTGATTTTCAAACTCACCTCCATGGTCAGTTTGTATGCTTGAAATAGCATAACCCTTTTCATTCTGAACCTTCTTCGCAAACTTCGAGAAATAAGAGAAGGCTTGTAAGTCCCTAATAAGGCATTCTATGTGTTTTCCCAAGATTTTCCCTCAGTATCATGTATCGCACCTAGCATGGATCTAGAATCCATATGCGTTGCAGGAATTAAACATACATGTAAGCCTTTTAGACCTTATTTCCCAATCAATTAACCATGTGAGTGAACCATCGACGAGTCACTTATTACCAAAACATGCGCCAATCATAAATACAAGCATTTCTAATGAATGGTGTGATTATATGCATGAGGGGGTAGATGTGATGTTTCAAAAATGGGTTTTGAAATCATCGAAAAGGTTTTTTGAGACAAAGTGATATCTTGGCTATGGAACATATTCAATTGCTAAGGCCAGTTCAGGGCTCGTATAAATACACTCACAAGCATCGCAAACATTTTGAATATGGTTCAAACCATGACTTTCACAATGTTAATTTGAAGTTTGAAAACGCTTTGAAGACATTTTAGACTAAGGAAAATCTAGGCTATATAACGTATTTAATTGCTAAAGCTAACCCGGGACTTGCATAAATGCACTCACAAGCATTGCAAATATTTTGAATATGGTCCAAACCATGACTTTCCTAAGTCAAATCAATTATTGAGAAAAATGTTTAAAAGATTTGCTTTTGGAAACATCACATGTACCAAATTAGTTTCACAATGTAATTCGGGAAATTCGTTCATTAAAAAAATCATTTGACAATGAAAATCGAAGGATTTGAAAAAAATTTCATGAAGATGACATGCCTTAATATCATATACAAACTATCCTAAAAAGCCTATCGAAGCAATCGTAACCAAAGGTTTATAACAGGAAATTTTAGACCAAGTATAACAAATCAGTAAAATTGGGCTATACCCATTGATGATCTATTTATGAAAAAAAATTACTTAACATGTACAACATGATATGAAACAACTTTCATGAAGAAATTTTTTCTAAAAGAGTTAAGCGTAATTTTATAAAAATCAGAAAATAAGCAACAATGCATTCGGAACTTATCAAACAGCATGATACCAAGTCATTGCAATCAGTATTTATCCTATTAAGTAAAGTCTAAAAATTATGAAATTTTTCCACAATATAGTCAACAGGGTAACAAAGAAAATTTATTGAGGGACCAACCGAAAAATCCCTACCGAAAAATTGGTACAAAAATGGTAAAAGTCTATATAGACAGGGGCAAAAATAGGGATCCGAATTTAATCCTAAGTTTAAATTCTAGTCTAGTTTAGGAAAAATGGAAAATGTACCTAACGACAAGTAATTTGCATGAAATCAATAGCATTTGAAATCTATAGGTGTGGTTTATAATTTCCTAGAAGGGTTTGGGTCCAATCAAGGTCAACTTGGTGCTTTAAGCCCTTGTAAAATTGTGGATGTTAGCCATAAAAAAAGAACTTAAACGTGCATTATTAAGTCCTAAAATTATTCATGCACTGCACA
The DNA here is from genome assembly GCA_016097605.1 of Eucalyptus guilfoylei. Taxonomy (NCBI): domain Eukaryota; kingdom Viridiplantae; phylum Streptophyta; class Magnoliopsida; order Myrtales; family Myrtaceae; genus Eucalyptus; species Eucalyptus guilfoylei. The sequence goes on from CM027860.1 coordinate 31,319,575, forward strand.
AATGGCATGAAGATCATACACGACTTAAAATTGGATGCGACAAGTGATTAGGGGAATCATCTAACCCTAAGTTGGATGCGAAAATGTCATACGATTCAATGTCAATACAAAATAATCTAAGACTTATAATGACGTATTCGAAAATTTCTAAGTGTAACTAGCACAATTATGACATGATTTTCACTTGCAAAATGGCATTCAACTATTGCGAACCATATATGCACACGAAGCTTGCAATATGTAATTCAAAAATCAAGAAAGCACTAATATGAAATTTGGTCTCTAAGAGACCTAAACCAGCATGAAAAGGCATACGCGTGATAAGGTTTTAATCCCTTTATCAAGAGCTGAAAACATGTCTAATTTTGATCACTTAAGAATATGCACAAATCCAACAAAAATATGTCATACAGAATGAATGATGACAAATATTTTCCGTTAGAACTCAAAATCTAATTGCAATCATACTAATGATGACAAAAATGCCAAACTAGATGCGTATTACTGATTATCCTAATTGCAGCAGTACCAATGTACGTTTACACACATGATTGACATATCAAATTATGTCAAAATCATGCAAATCATGCACCAATAGAAAGCATACGACATGTATTTTAATTTTCACGAAGGCCCTAATGTCAAATTATGTATTTAATTTTGCCTAAATATGCCTCGGATTAGTATAGGGTAGACAAACACATATTTAGATTTAAGAGGTTTTGACCTACCGAAACATATGTCCAAAAATTATATATATATATATATATATAAATACTTTCTTAAGACAATGAGGAACAAGTTTCATGAAGACAACTTCGTTAAAAAACTATCCTAAAAGGCTGGACAAAAATAAAAAATAAAAAATAAAATGCTAAGGCCGATTAAAGACAAAACCTAAAGAGCACCAAGAATCTGCAGAAATCGAGTAGATTGTAATGTGTTTTTCAAGGGTCAAATGTTGGTCATTCAAGCCATGCGATCTATCAATTCGAAGGTCTCAGAGTGCACTTTCTAAGTCTAGAAGGTCTCAAGTCGAAATAAGGCTATGTAAGACCTCGTTTTAGGCTAAACAGCGAACATGTCATAGAGATCCGAGAAATGCATATTTACCAACACAATCAACCACAAATCGACTTCAATCTCCATTCAATCTCAGCAAATCAATAATCTAGCATATTAACAACTTATTTAAGCATTTCATAAGGTCTTAGATGCGAATCCTAGCCTCAATTAGCTATTCTAACCTCGCTTCATTGGATTTGAGTCCAAGAATATTACTTTTTGCTTTGATTTTCGTCGATTTTGACGTAATCGGACAAAACAACCTCATCAAAACATGATCGGGGCTCTAAGGGACGGATTAAACACCTATGGATCACCAACAAGTCGGCTGAGTAGCCGGTTTAATTCATGAGTGGAACTGATCCAAGATGGACCGGTTTGAGGAGCGTCGTTGGAGATTGGGGTCACCGAAGAGGATCTGGTGATTGATCCTTCAAGTCCCGACTACTTACTGGTCGAGGAATCTTGGATGAGGATGTTGGCAGTGGTCAGACCGGTAAAGGATATCGCCTGGCTATCGGCTCAATCTAAAGATAAGAGTAGTCCGATTGGACCAATCCTTGAGCTTAGATCAAAGATCAGGCCACCAGAGTTATTCTAGTGGCTAATTGGTCCCACTCTGACTACCACGTGGTTAGGGATTGCCAGACAGATGGATCGGTGGCTGTTAATTCGCCTAAGGAGATCAATGGACCATCGGTTTGGTCTAGTGAAGCAGCAAACAAGCGGACCGATGTTCAAGCTAGCCTTGAAGTCCAATCGGTCGATCGACCTTGGTGTGGGGCTTCGGGTACCCTTACAATGGTCTAGACTTGCGACCATAGCAGGACGACGTTGGTGGAGGTGTTGAGCAACGGCGCCAATCAAATGGTCATCGGGTAGGGTTTTGAGTAATTTGGGCTGAGTACTAGGGCTGGGTTTATGCTGGTTTAGTTAGTGGGCTTGTGAGCTTTATTTTAAAGAAAAATTAGACCTGACTGGGCCTGCCCATCAAGCCTAGCCCGGCTGGTTTCTGCGCGGCCTGGCCCGGTCCGGGCTCAGGCCCTTTTCAACGAACCGGGTTGGACCCAACTTGGGGATTTGACCCGGGTCGTTTTAAATATTATTATAATATTATAATATTTAAATAATATTTTTTAAAATAAAAAATATATATTTTTAAAAAATTAATTAAAAAATTTTAAAAAAAATCGAAAATTAAAAAATGTAGGATTTGGTTAGGAATTGTCATATCTTACCTTCTTATTGTAATTAGGCCTTTATTTGCTCGTATTTTGATTATATTATATGTTTAATTTGTGTATCTAATTATGTTTAATTGCAAATATTTAATTTTACTGCAATTAGGATCTTGGTAGCTATGATTGTTACTTTAATGATTGCGCACCCGCATGACCACCTCACATGTTAGTGGATAGGTGTAAAATAAATCTAAACTGCTTGACAAAAATATTTTCTTTTAAAATGAATAAGATTAGGTATCAAAAAGACACTAATTGGTTAATTAGTGTAATCAAGTCCCCGACCCTAAATTCTCTAGTTGCGTAGGAAGTGAGATATACTTTCATATCTCACTTGATTTCTAGCCGACCCTAATAGGCTAGTGGTGACTCCTTTTTGCAAAATTCCTAAAAAATATCCCAATGTCACGAGGGGTATGGGCTTGGGAGAGCCCACGCCTGATCATGGGCCTTAGGCCCGTCCTTTAGGCATTACCCCTAAACTTGTTCCCTCCCCCCGAGGGGTAGGTCGCGACAGCTTGGCGACTCCACTGGAGATTTGGTTTTAAACATGCCCAAAGCAAGAAATTAATGGGTTACTAGGCCCAATGCATGCTATGTTCGCCATTTACATTGGGCTGGGCCGGTGACGCCCACTAAAAATATCCAAAATGATGAATAGCTTCATTGTTGACAAAACTAATTGCATTTTAGACTCCATTTATTTTTGCGGAATCTTTTACAAAATGAATAAATGAAAAATGTTTTCATCATCTATGAAGAATGCTGAGACATAAATTGTTGTCGATGTCGAAAATATTTTTCATTGACAAACAATTTCAACAATACAAACGACCATTTTAAGGCAAATATTTTTCAAATCATTTGTTTTTTTGAAATAGACATACCCTTAATTAGATAGTAGAGATTAACTTGAGACTAGAGACTCGAGTAGAGAGTGGTGGTTAAAGTGCTAATCGATGAAATATAGCCTTCCGCCTCCTCTGCCGCCTCCTCTCCCTCCGTCTTCCACTCGGTTCCAAGTACCGCCCCCTCTTCCCCTCTCTCTCCATCTCTAGCTGCACCCGTCCTTCGCGTCTTCTTCCCTGCGCGCGTGCTCACCGCGTTCTCTTTCGTGTCCGCATGCATGGCGGTTGCGGCTGCTGCTACCCTGGAGATCCGGCCCATCTCCGACGTGAAGCTCTTCAACCGGTGGTCCTTCGATGACGTTCAGGTCCGCTGATTGCTCCCTTGAAACCGGGTCGTTTCGGAGAAAACGTAGATTCGTGATCTGCTTTTGCATTTGTTCTTTTCTTTTTTTTCCCTTTGCCTCAGTTCGTGTGATGCATTTGCCTGTTGTTAGATTCTGGCGGAAGAGCTCGTGAGTAGCGACTGAGAGCAGTATTTGGTTCGCTGGTGTTTTGATCTGAGGAAAGTTGTAATTTTGCTGTAGTGGGTATGTAGGAAAGTCCTTAACTTGGGGGTCGAGTTTGAATGGCTGCTTTACTGAAACTTCTGGGGTCTAATAACATCGCTTTTCTGTTCATGTTTATCATGGTTTGATCTTCGTTGATATAGTGCAGGGTCGCTGTTCGTCGATATTGTGCGTGTCGACCTTAACTCGAATTGATTACTACACTCACGGTTTTTCTCAAACCTGCGCCTAGTATTTAGCCTCACAATTTCTCGCATAATTTCTCGTAAAATAATCTCTCGAAAGAATTATAAAAAAAATCTTATCACAAGAATTAATCGGTTACAAATACTTGAATCGTCTGTGTAATTCGACGAAGACGCCCGCTGCCAAGCACTCCTGAAAAAACGGCACTTCAATAAATTTTGCACATCAAGAGCGGCGCACCAAGCACTCGTCCATGACGCGGCGCTTCAAGGCTCTTCTTCTTAATCTACCACGGTGAAGACTTGCAGTATATATCTTCAAGCGTGACACACCCGAGGACAACATCCTTAATCATACTTAAATAGCCGCCTCCTGAAAGAATAAAAAATTCGGTCAACAAAGTCCGCCAAATTTCTTTTTTTGGTCATAACAAAGTCCGCCAATTTGACTTTCCCTTTTTGTCTTCTTTCTTCGCCGCGTTGAACTTATAAAAGGAAACAATATACGTGCTCGATGAAAGATGAGGTTTCCGCATTATGCAAGGTCCAATCTTGAACTTTAATCTACCGAGTTAATACGCAAAAAATTTGGGTCCAAATCATTAAACGGGCTCAAATTTGAGATACACTTTAACAATAATTTATATATTAAAAGAATTACATTTCTCTTGACAACTCAAATGAGCTGCCTAGAAAAAAAGGATCTGCCTTATATTAGTAGACATTTCGCAGTTAATTTCACTCCTATTTATTGTTTTGGTTTACTTATTTTATTAATTATTTCACATATGCCTGGTGTTTTTCTTTTCCTAGTTATTAAGTTCTTTTCAATTTACTATAAAATGACGAGTCATTTTTCGTGCAATGATCACTTTAATACAAGTATTTGCATTCAATAACAACGTCACTTTAGTTTCAAGTATTCCTCGCACAATTACATTTGATAAATACATCTAAAACATCAAACTTCAATTGATGGATTTTCAGTACAACACCAAAATGTAATATTTTAAGATATTCTATGAATTATCTCAGTACTTGTAGATTTCTAGCTCAATGCACTAGTTGCCATCTGGTTTTAATAGTAAATAGAATAGAACTTACAAAGTGGGAAAGAAAAACGCGATGCATATGATAGATAACAAGTTAAGGAAACAAATAAATAGGAGTGAAATTAAAGATCAGACTATTCAAAAGAAAGGTTGTTGTTTACACATATCCATATAATTTATCAAGAAATTCTATTAATTCTCCATGCATTGCTATCCAATGGAAAAGGTCAATGGGCCACTAGGCCCAACGCTTGCTATGTGCGCCAATCAACAATTAATTGGGCCGGTGGCACCCATTAAAAATCTTCAAAAGATGAATAGCTTCGTTATAAAAAAAAATACGTAATTAATCTTTTATGCCCTTGTTTGACAATTAACTAACTGCATTTAGATAGTGGAGACTCAACTGTGGTGGAGAGTGGCGGTTAATAGCGGTTTGCATAGTCAAATGCTAGACACGAATTCATATAAAATTAATTCGTGTTATTATTAATGTTTGAGGTAATTTAAGTTGAGAGGTCAAAAGAGGAATCTCTCACTTAGAGATTTGGTATGGATAGACAAATGTACTATAGTTCTAAGATTTGATATTTTGTTTATCTTTTTTTCTCCAGTGTATCTTGTTAGCTTGATTCTAAATGTAATGAATAAAAGAAATCTAAGAATTAAAATTAAGATATGAAAAATAAAAAAGAAACCTTCAGAAGAGTACCATAATAAATCTCCCTCTCATCACCTCATCGGTAATATCCACAATCATTTATCGCCACCGCCAGCCCACCAAGCAACATGGAAGATGCCAACTAGCAATCGCTTGTTCTTTTTCATTACTAACAATTATTTTTCCTCGTATTGATCTTTATTACTTTATTATAACCCGAGCAATAGCGACACACGTCTCACTTTTAGATCCTTTCTAATTTTACCCATAAATCAAGTTTCACTTAACCACGCACCGATGAAAAAAAGATAAAAATTTCACTCATGCGAGACACTTTTCCATTTAACCAACCCCGCTTATACCTCTGGCGATTATGTAGAAACGTCTTCAACTAGCTGAATCCTCTTGAACTCTAATCATCATTCACTTCTTTATTTTTTTAAATAAAAAAATTTCAAACTGTGTACTGAAATAAGTAATCATGTTTGTTCACTTACAAATAAGAATAAGCATAACTTATAATTAATTAATTACTTCACCCCGCTCAATTTCATCACATTTTGGGTTGGCCCGATCCAATGTAAACTAATAGGGCCTAGATGGCTCAGTCAAGCCCATTTTTCACTAAAAGGTCCATGTCTCTCCCCGCCACCCAAAAAAAAAAAGCCCTCTACTTAAAACCCTAAACAAACCACGCGCTATATAAAAACTCCAAACTAGGGTTTCTTTTTCCATAGAGATAACTACCGGCTATGAAAATGGATTCAATGACGAAATGAGATCATAGTGAATAAGCATAACCTCTCAAATTATGTACGTCCATTGTCTTTGAGAATCATAGCGCTTTATCTTTTCCTATTTTCTAAGTATTGCATGATTTGAGAAGAGCTTGCAAGGTGTGACAAGCCTCCAGGCAAATGCCTATCTCTCTTACTGTGCTTTGGCCGGAGCATTTCTTGGTCGGGAATCCATCCACCCCGAAACTGATGGTCCTAATGTGGATTGACATGTCCGGGGTGCCCACCTAATACTTCGCGCCAAATGGCATTTCCAGAGTACCCAAGGCACCAGGCCTTAATGTGGCCGGGTGCTTGATTAGCTACAAAAGACCGGGCACGCCTGACCATCCACTTGGGCCATTGGCCCGGCTCTTGATGCCATATACTCCTGCAATCCCAACTCCTCCAAACATGACTCCAACCTATTTTAATCATTGTCCTTCAATCTGAACTTCGAATTGGCAAGAACTTGGGCCACAAACTCAGCATGTAATTTTACTTTAATATTTGGCACGTATAAACACTAGTAGGATAAAATTATAATACGGTAGAGGAGATAGTATTAAACTCACTTATAAGACAGGGCCTTAAAAGTGTTTCTTATTTTTTTTCCATTTTTCTTTATTTTTAGCAGATTCTTTTAAAGAAAGGTGGGGAGCGGGCTTGGCCCACCCATGTTTTTCCCTAGAGAGGGGCCTAGGCAAGACCTTGAGGAGTTATAGGCCCAAGTTCACCCAAGTTTGCCCAAAGATCCGGTCTATCAATGAGTTATGAAGCATTGATACTCTCCAAGAGCTTTCATGTCTCCAACACATGTCTAACACTATTCTACACTTGGTTTACATGTATAAGAAAATTCGACACATGGTTAACTTTCTCGATACTTTTCGATACTCGAGTTCGGACTTCAGACATACAAATTTGGAATTCTGACACTTAATTCTAACATATACGGGGTTAGTTTTTAAAATTTTCAATAAATGAATGGTCAAAATATAAATATATAAAATAATAAAAATAATAAAAGGGGAGAAAAGAAAATTTTAGTATTCCCTTCTCTTTTGACTTTCACTTTCCGTGACACACAATTTACCATATAAGTTTTTTTTTCTTCACCTCCCTTCCGAAACTCTCTGACATGCTAGTCTAGAATATAAATTGCTTTTTTTTTTCCTTCAAGTTTTATAGATTATTGGAATTGAATTGAACTTGTCAAATTGAAATAATGAAAGATATTTACCAATGGTGGATCAATATTTTTAGTGTAAATTCATTATAGGCTCTTTATTTATTATTTATTAATGAATTTGAATCAAATTAATTCAATTAAAATAATCATAAACATGATAATTTAGCATGTATATGTAAAAATATACATTAAATATATAACGTATTCTAATGTGTCAAAATTCTCAATTTTTTAAAAATAACGTGTCGACGTGTCGTGTCGTGTCATGCGTTACGTGTCATTGTCAGTGCTATTTAATCAACGAGTTTGTGGGCCGTTATCTTTCTCTCTCCCCTCACTTGCCTCCCATTTTTTCTTCATTTATTTCCTTTCTATGTTTTCTAACTACGTTTTACATGATTGTTGACACCTAATTTTAGCAAATCTAGGAAAATAAGGAAAATAAAAATTGCATTGTGAACAAATAAAAGGAAAAAATGAAAGAAAATGGGGGCAATTGATTTGATTGATTATGCATGGAAATTTGAAATTCTGATGGGTATTCGGATTTTGTTAAATACGGAAGCAATTTAAAAATCAAGTGAATAAGGGGCAAGAATTTTTGTAAAATGGAAGAAATCTGAGCAGGATCGAGCTGATTGCGAAATTATGCCCTAATTCACAAATCTGATTTAATGTGCCAGGAGATGGAAACTTAAAAAATGCCATACAAAGCGATCGCTTGGAATCATTATAAAAGAGAGGTTCATTTTTTCGTAAAGGGGGGAGTGATTTTTGAAAAGTTCATAGCGCGAGAGCAAATATTTCAGAGCAAAAAAAAAAAAAAAAAAAAAAACATACAGCGGAGAGAGAGCAACTCCAACGATCTCAACAGTCATCCAAAGTCTTCTTGACGTCCTGCATTGATCTTGCTTCGTGGACATTGACTACAATCATTAAAGCTAAGTCGAGCATATTTTTCTTTAATTTGATTGTGTACTATTCCATTTAGCTATTTGAACTAATCCAATTGTGTTTCTGCTTCTTGTCCAGAATAAGCTCTTAAAAAGAGAGATCGTCCATGCGGAAAAGAAAATCGTGAGAAGTGGGGGATTCACATCAAGAAGGAGAAGAGTATCAAAACGACGTCTTCAAAGTCAATTTCTCTTTGCCTCTGCAGGCATTGATATCTCCACATGGAGGAAATTTTTTATGATCACCATTAGACCTCATCTTGGTCACGTTACGTTCTTCACCATCATCATACCACGGAGCACCTCTACGTTCACGCCTTTGCTTACTACATTGGACATGGCGCAGTAGATATTACCAAGAGAATAAAGTGCAGAAAATTTACCGAAAACACAAGTCAGCAGCACCAAGGGCTCACTGGTTCGTCCTTGTAGCATCGTGAGCAACCTCTCGGCACACGTGTCTACACCGTGAGCAGCCCTTTCCTTCAGTCAAATGACGAGCCGTGCCGAGCACCCCCAGCTGCAAGTCCCTCCTTTAGGTAGTTTAGTTTTAGTTTTATTTTTATTTCTTTCTTTTGTTTATTTTATGTTATTTTATAGTGTTTTAAATTTTGTTATTATTGTTTAAGTTAGAATATGGTTTGTCAATGTTAATATTTGTGCATTTTGTAGGCATTATCTGCGGGATTTTGCCCGGAATTATTGTAATTATTAATTTGATCCAAGAGACGTCGGATCATTTTTTAATTATATTAATTTTTGGGCTTTTTGGTAGAATTTTAATTGTTAAATCATTATAATTATTAATTTGATCCGTGAGACTTCGGATCAGATTTTTAATTATTTTGATCTCTTTGTCGTGATAATTAGGATTAAGATAATCGTTAATTTGACCTGTGAGACAACAGGTTATTTTTTTGATTATTTTAATCATTTATTTTGTTGATAGCTTAGATTTAATATTTATTTAATAATTACTTATCTTTTTTTAAAAAAAATCAGAAAATAAAAAAAATCGGAATTCTGCATGAGCATATAGGTTTAGTAAACTAGACACGTAGGTTTAGTAAATTAGAATTTTCTTAGGATTACATTTTTAGGGTTGCATTTTTAGAAATAAGTTAGGGTTTGACCTAAATTAATTTTTCAAATAATGATTGCACATTTTAATTATCTCATTTTTCAAAAAACATGGTTTTCTAAGATAGGATAGGGTTTAAGTCAAATTAATCCCTAGAATAAATTAGAAAATTATCCCTTTTTAGATAGTTTAATTAAGGTTTTTATTAATTCCGAATTTCAATAAAAAAAAATACTAGGTGCATGTTAACTAGTTTGCATAATAGACCCATTTAATTAGAATTTGCATATTAGTAAAATCAGGTCATGTAGTTAAAATGCATGTTTTATAAAAAATTCTAATTTTCAAGAAAACCAAAAAAAAAAATTGTTTGCTTTATGTGATGCAATTTATTTATTGAATGTTTGAGCATCTGTGTGATCACCCAATTGCATGATAGTAATTTAGGTTAAAATAAATTAAAGTTGCCTACAAAAACATTTTTTTGAAAATCAAAAAGAAATGGTACCGATAGGCATTAGAGAAATCTAGTGTAACCAAGTCCCCGTACCCTTAATCTCTGGTTCGTAGGAGTAAAGTAAAACTCCCGTTACTTTACTTGGGTTTCTAATCGACCCACCAAAAAATAGATTAGTGGCGACTCCTAGATAAAAATTATTCGCATGTTAAATATTTGAACCTTAAGTCGCAAATTGGTATGGGCTTGGGAGAGCCTGAGTTAAGATTAGACTTAACAATCCATTAGCCTAAACTTAGGTGGTGTACCCAAAATTTAGGCCGCGACAATGATAATACCAAAGATCCTTTTTTAATATTAAAATTTCCGTGTTGGAAGATACTTCAATTTGGTAAACACCAGTTAGAGAAGCCAATCCCATAAACTGAACTTCGAGAACTCATTGTCACAATATCATGTCATAAACGATTTCGAATCCCCTATCTCACCTTCTGGATCGAAGTGTAGGTTGGCAGGATAGAGAGCCCCTACCCAATTTGTTGCTCGGTGCACGTATTAATTAAGTATAGGTAAGATTTTATGAAATTTGATATAAAGTTTCAATTCCTCATCTCACTCTGGGTCCACCAATAAGTTTCATCATTTGAGTATCACGCTAAGATAAAAATAATTATATGAAAATTTAAAAAGAAATTTAGGGTGACTATATGTATTACCAACTTTGTGTTTTTGTGGATTGTGAAATTTTTTTATTTATAAATTCACATATTTTAAGTAAAAAGTAAAAGCGAAAGATCAGAAGGCAAATCGAAACATTTATCAGGGAAATGGAGGGATCCATTTGCACAAAAAAAGTTAGATGACCTAACGACGCAAACAAAAGTAAGTTAGACCATGAAATATAGAGTCATAGACTCATCTCAATTTGGAAGTGCGACTTTTTTCGCAACCTCATAATGATAATTTTAGTTGGAAGTTTTACGCTCCAAATTCGCAATATATTTGGGGGAGCTTTGGTCATGATCCTTCTTCAATGGTGTCGGGCAAGACTATCTCTTCTTCACCTTTAAAATGCGTGACCCCATACGCACATTCGCCATTTTGGTTGTGCAGACCGAATCCTCCGGGTGATCATGCGCACGTAGGATGTTTGCCCGACTACTTGGCATCCGTCATTTTCTGATCCTTCTCTTCTAGCGGAAGATGAGCTACCCAGCTACTAGAGCAAACTAGCCGCATGTGCTCCCTCATGTTTCTTACAAGAAAGCAGGGGGCTGCTGGGAGGTTCTTATGGAGATGTGCATTTCCAGGTTCGAGCACTTGCACAGGTTTTATCTGCAAGACTCTAGCTTGACCTATGCCAAGTTCTATTGGCATTCTAAAGCATTTGATTTTTCTTCATTCATGCGTAAACTGTAAAGATCAAGAAACTCTCTAATTCAGTGTACGAGCTTCGCCATTTGCAGAGCTTAGGATTTGCCTGGCCCAGGTGTGAGAAACTTGAGCAATTGCCCCAAACATCTATAATATGATCAGCCTCCACTTTTTGTAGACAACCATGAAACAGCTGCTTTTGTTGGAGAATGGAATAGGATGCTTGACTTCTCCGCAGTGTCTATTCATTAGAAAGTACAAGAATTTGGAGGCCTAGTTCGATGATTTATACTCACCAAAGATACTCTTTAAATTATCTATAGAAGTTGTCCTGAGTTGGCCTCCTTACCTCAGGGCATATTGAAGGTATTTGAGAATCTATTGATTTGCAACTGCAGTAACTTGAACTTGTCACAAAGCGAAAGTAATGGACCACTCTCCATGTGGAGGCTTCAATCCTTGATGTTTGCGGGATTCTCGTAAAAGGTTTCTTTACCCCAGTGGCTCGAAGGGTCTGCAAGTACACTTCAGAGGATAGATATTGCCGATTCCCTCAAACTTGAATTTATTGCCGAGTGGCTACAGAAATGTTCTTCACTGAGAAAACTGAAGATTGAGGACTGTGCCAGGTCTTCCTATTTACCAGATGGCCTTGGCCGCATCACACTTTGATAGAGCTGAGGAATGATGCATGCGGGAAATTGAGGTGTGGAGTTGCAGAGAGAAGTGAGGATAGGAGCAAGATTTCTCACGTCCTGGAGATTTACATAGATGTCAGCTTATGGATTGAAAGTCTAGTTTCAAACCATGTTTCTTTTACTGTTTTTATGTACTAGCAGTCTCAACAGTCTCTGAATCTTCAAATCAGCAAGAAAGATCATTTCCACAAGAGATCGCCGGATATTTCAAGTCCAAGTTTTTAAAAGGAGCAAATCATGCCTTGCATCACCAGCCATGGAAGATAAAGACTTCTCCTAGTGCTAAAATCCCATGCTCAAGAACTACATGTTTGGCATCAGAGAGGTGAATTCAAGTCAACGCCGATGTCCTTGAACTTTACTAACTCCACAGTGTTTTGTCGCTTTTCCCCCTTACTGTTCTTGTTCTGTCTTTTCTGTGTGGCTGCGGACCAAAGATAGACAAATCTATGCCTGTTCAGCTTTAGGGTTCTCTTCTGAGTTTCTTATTTGCGAGATGCACTTCAAAGCTTACGTAGTGATTGCTTTTGCCAGTAAGTTTCGGTTTGTTTCTCTTGTAAAGTAAGTTATGTACTCATCAAAAGCTTCAAGATAGTATGTGATGAGATGCAATTGGTATAGTGAAAGTGGTAATCGTGCACTACGCTGCACTTTATTTTGAGCTTGACAAATTAATTTCTATTGCATGCTTGTTACAAACTTATTTTCCTTCATATTAGAATGAGTTTTTAGGAAAAATTACTTGATTTCTCCTGCTTGACTTTGTATAGCCATCAGCCACAGGTTTGACAGATAATTATCTACGAAGTCAACAATCATAGAAATCACATACACACAGCATCACATGCCCACTTGATTCAAAGTCAGAGCTTACGCGAAACTGGTACATCTTCTGTACATTAACCTTCCAAGCCCAGATATTTGGTAAACCAAACTTAGGGCTTCGTTTGAAGCATTGTATGGCAGAGCTCTTGGAACCCCTATATGTTGGAATGACGTGGGAGAAAGAGGACTCAAATTACCTAAATCACTTCAGATATAGTTCCGGTAATTTCGGATGGGCTTAAAATACAAAGTCAATAGAAGAGTTGCGAATAAGCACCGAAGACCGTTCGAGTATTTGGACGCACCCCTTGACCAGAAAGTTGGAAACACGAATGCTGTTTAATCTTCTCTTTTTGCATGTCCTGTCAAAGTATTTAGGAACCACAGCAATTACCATTGCCAGCAAAGAATGGTGGGATAGAACAGATACGGAGTTTCAAGCACGGCTTGGACAGTAGGCCTACTGGTCGTCACGAATCGCTTTCAGTGGTCAAAAACTTCATTGTCTAATCCCGCCCTGAATATTGATGCTCAACTATCATGAATCCCTGCCTTGTGTCTAATGCCTTGTCAACTGGTGTGGCAAGTAGCGACCGGCTGCCTGCCAATGAAAGCCATTTCCTGGCTTAAATATTAGGTTCAATTTCAATACACTTCAAGTATGCCCTATCCTATTGTCTAACAACTCTTTATAAGCCGTGAAGTACTAGCATCTGCTCGATTTTAGTACATGCCGTTGGTGTCCGATGCTCAGTATCTTTCTGCAACGATGGAGTTCATAAATAGTACCATCGCTTGGACATTTATTTATTTATTTATTTATTTATTTTTGTGGATAAGAGAATTTGTCAGAAATGTGTCTTTTCCAACCCGCTGTGGATATGCAATAACTAGAAGGCTCCCGAGCATATTGATTGCAGACTCTGTCACCCAAACTGAGACGTGCGACGAGGGTAAACGCCGAACATTACGTGCTGGCACTCCCACTACTCTTTTTAACACCAGAAATCCTTCATGTGCATTGAGTATTGTGGAGTCTTGCCTGTATCGAAATCTTCTTATGCATTGTCCATATCAGCAATAGTTGCTACCTTGATTCGAACTAATTCTATTCATGTTTCGATATTTGGGACAAAAGAATTAATTCAAATTAGGGACATAAAGAAGCAATTCGGACGAATATTTATTTTTTACTTCATTATTTTTGTGTAGTAGCGTACATGTTGACACCTGAATTTTCCCAACTGATTGAAAGGAAAAAAAAAAACAGAGAGGTTCTTTCATTCTCCCGAAGCTTACGTTTAGGCACCACTCTCCGATTTGAGTAAGGGGATCCTCTCCATTTTTCTTCTCCTTGGGCGAACGTTCGTCGCTCACGTCACGGTGCCTCGGGTTCTCGATCGTTTCCACCGCATGACACCGACGTGGCTCCATCTCGGTGCGATCCTTGGTCCGATGGTACCGCTCCTCCTTCCTTCACCCCTCAGTCGCCACATCCGACGACAATGACAAGCGGCCTCCTTCGGCGTACGAGCTCATCGTGCTCAACCAACGGCCCTCCGGATTCACTCTTCTGCTCTGCCCTGTTTCGCGGACGTTGGAGATGAAGAGCTAGAATCGCAAGAACCGTTGTCTGGCTAGCCTAGATCTCGACAATCGACGATCCTTGAAGCTTCTGGCCTTGACCCAGTGGCCCGTTGCAGCCTCTTCATGCTGAGCTGACCAGGTAACGTCAAGTCCCTGGTCTGCCCTGTGTTGAGCGAGGTGGGAGCTGAGACTCTGTTTCTTTAGTTCTTGCTAGTGTCGGATCTGAACGAGTTGGTTTATGTTGATTTCGAACATTTCTGAGTGATTTCCCTCCGGTCTGGATGCGAGTCGTCCTGAAACGGTCAGCATCTTTTCCTCATTCCACGCAGATAACATGTTCGATGAAACGCCTATAGAACCCAGCGCAAGTCAGTCTCGTTTTTGTCAAAACCGAAAGCATATTGGTCCGGATTAAGTCATGTTAATGGGTTTTCGTAGCCTTTTCAATGATCGAATGTGCTTTTTCTGAATCACCGTTTTCTTTGTCTTATGTTCTATGCCTGGGGTTACTAATGACGGTTGTCGGTGAGACGATGATCCTGGATCCAAGGCCTAAATGATGATTGTTACAAGCATCGGCATAGGTTTGCTGGTCAGTCTCTGCTCTTTATTTATTTTGCTCATGTTGTGGTACCGGTGGTGCGAATTTACTGGCCGATGAGGGAGGTCTAATGCTGGTTATTGGTGTGGGTCTTGCGATGAACATGGGCGATTGATGGTGATCAGGGCCTTGCATTGTCGTCTTGGTGATGATAAATTTTGGTGGATGGGGGTTTTGTGCGATGGTCGACAACGGTTGATTTCTGACCACCGGCGGTCGACGAAGGGTGATGGTCGATGATTATTCTGGGGGTAGTGGACTGATATGACTCATGGTGGTGTCTTGGTTGCGTTCGGATTAGAGGTCGAGGGTGTTATCCATTGATTAAGCCGTGATTTTCCAGGAATTCATGCTCTGTGTTGAGCCTTTATTGGTCGGTAATAGGAAGAGCACGAAGAAGGCGATGACGGAAGAGATACAACGGCCAACGGTAATTAAGGTGGAGGGCCTCATTTTGTTTAACGAGTCTGAACTTGTTTCACTTCTAAGTAGTTTAAGTCATGACTTAGATGGGCTTGGGCTAAGTTAGGATAACTGACATAAACACCTTTTGAAATTTAGTCAAATGTGCAAAATAATTCCTTTACTTTTAATTTTTTTTCATTATGGTCCCTAATGTGGTTATCTTTTAATTTGTTCAATGCAATTCTCAAACTTTTGGTATGTGTTCAATATAGTCTTTGAATTGTATGAAAATGTTCAATGTATAATATGATCTATGAACTTTACATCAATATGCAATATGGTCTATGAACTTTTAATTTGTTCAATGTAATTTATGAACTTTTGGTATATGTCCAATAAAATTCCTAAATTGTATAAAAACCTTACATCGCATACCGGTCAAAATTTTATAAACCACATTGAACAAATTAAAATTTCGCGTATCGATAACATATTAAGCCAAAATTGAAAGATTATTTGTGTCATAATCCCCTAAGTTTTCATTATATTTAAAATTGGGTTCGTAGTTTTAGCCGAAGAGGGCTGGCTCGATAGGCCCACTTGCGGAATGCCCTTGCATTGCTCCAATTTAATTATAACAAGTGGATCGAGCCTGGAATTTTGGCCCACGTCCTTGGAGCCCAGTTGGACCTTAATATATTTCGATAGTATGCAATTCGAGTCTTGTTCAATATTGAACAGCAGCTACACAAATACTGACATCAAGAATCATTGGGAATTTGTTCCAGTATTTTCTAATGTCTTAGAAAGTCTCTTTCCAATTTTCAAAAGTGTGAATAGAAAACACCACATATTCTCATTCTAGAAGAAGGGCAAAAACGTGGACATCTAATACCAGGATGTGAAAATGAATTGGCATTTTAATCTTGTGCACATGTTTATCTTACAAGAAAGAGAGTAACAAAGAAAAGAATGTAGTAAAGATTAAAGAGAAAGGTAGGAGAATTACAGCCACTTTTGCTTTATCTTTAGGGAGACGACAGTATTCTACATATAATTGGAAAGGCATCCAATTATAATTTTCACGAAGAATTGAGTAAACCATGCAACAATTTGGAATGACATTGCGCATATTACTTCGCACCACGTGTAATCCTTAGTTTGTGCTTATATAACCTGGCAAAATCATGCTCCTTTACTATCCTTCTCCTGAAAACTAGTCTAGTTCCTGCATAGCGGTCACGCTAAACCTCCTCGGAAACCAATAACACCAATTACGACCATGTCTGAGGTTGTCTCTAGCATCCTCGGACCTCTTCTGGAGAAACTAGCTTCATCAGCTGTTGAAGAAATTCAACTGGTAGGGGGTGTCAAGGATGACCAAGAAAAGCTCAAGAACAAGCTAGAGATGATCGAGAAGGTGCTTGCCGATGCTGAGCAGAAGCAAACAAAAGAGGAAGCTATGAGGCTTTGGTTGTCGAAACTTAAGGACTTCTGCTATGATGTGGAGGACGTGTTAGACGAATTTGAAGCCAGGGCTTTGTGGAGGCAAGCAAGGTTGACCGAGTACTTGACCCTCAAAAGCAAGGTACGCTACCAGGCCCCATGGCTATCCAATTTCATTTTTCAATTTAAGATGGCACATAAAATGAAAAAACTGAGAAAGAGACTTGATGGGATCAATGAAGAGAGGACTCAGTTTAACTTGTCGAGTGATGTTGCTAACAAGACTATAGTTCCGTGGAGGGAAACTCATTCTTTTGTGCCCCCTTCAAATGTGATTGGAAGAATCAAAGAAACGAAAAGCATAATAGAGCTGTTGATAAGCTCAGATGATGGAGGAGCTAGAATGATAGCAGTCATTCCGATTATTGGAATGAGGGGTACTGGAAAGACGACTCTCGCTAAATTGGTATACAATGATGATAGGGTAAAAAAACATTTTGATCACAAAGTTTGGTTATCCATGCCAATAAAATTTGAAGTTAAGAAGATAATAGGAGATGTCATCAAGTCTCTTGGTGGCGAAGAAAAATGTGATAGTTGGGCTCTTGAAATGCTTCAAAATCAACTGAGAAATCTCGTGGAGGACAAAAGGTGTTTGTTCGTGATGGATGATGTGTGGGAAGTGACGCGGGAGGATTGGGTGGGAATGAGAGATTTGTTAGGAGGCGTTTCCGAAGGGAGTAAAGTCATTGTGACTTCGCGGAATCAATCGATCGCCTCAATCATGGGCACTGTCCCCCCACTTAATTTGGCCAACCTTTCACGGGAGGATTCTTTGATTTTGTTTGTAAATTGCGCGTTCGATCAAGGGCAAGAGAAGAATTACCCAGACCTAATGGTAATTGGCGAGGAAATTGTGAGCAAGTGCGGGGGAAATCCTCTGGCAGTGAAGACATTGGGAAGCTTGTTGTTTTCGAAAAAGAACAACCGCAACGACTGGGAATATATAAGAGATAGCGAGATGTGGCAGTTGGAGACCGATATTTTACCTTCACTGAGAATAAGTTATGATCTAATGCCGTCTTACTTGAAATGATATTTCGCTTATTGCTCAATATTCCTGAAGAACTATGAGTTCAACAACTTGGATCTGATCCAACTGTGGATCTCAAACGGGTTTATCTAATCTAGTGGAAATAATAAGGAGCTAGAAGAGATTGGACGGCAGTACTTGGAGGAGCTGTGGTCGAGATCCTTCTTCAATTTTGTCCGAGAAGACTATCCATTTCTATTCTTCCGAATGCACGACCTCATTCACGAACTTGCCATTTCAATGGCACAAACCGAATTGTCCAACATGAAAGTGCACGGGCAAGATATTTCCCCGAATACTCGGCATATATCGTTTCCCAACCCATCTCGTATACCAAAAGATGAACTCCATGGCTGCTTGAGCAAACTTAGCCGCATTCGTACCATCATGCTTGAGGATGGTTCCTCTGGGGAGTTCCTTTTGGAGATGTGCATTTCGCGATTCAAGCACTTGCGAGTGCTATGGCTAGATTACTCTAGCTTTGACCTACTGCCTAGTTCCATTGGCAGTCTAAAGCATTTGAGGTTTCTTACTTTGTGGGGCAATTGGGACATCAAGAAACTCCCCGATTCGATCTGCAAGCTTCGCAATCTACAATGCTTAGATCTTGGCTTGTGCATGGAACTTGAGGAATTGCCTGCAAACATTAAGAATCTGATCAGCCTCCGCGTTTTATATATAACCACAAAACAACAACGTTTCCCGGAGAGGGGAATAGGATGCTTGACTTCTCTACGGTGGCTATTGATTGCATCGTGCGAGAATTTGGAAGCCTTGTTTGATGATATCCAATTGCTCACATCGCTCCGTAAGATGTTCATTGTGCATTGTCCGAAGTTAGCTTCCTTACCCCAAGGCATCAAGAATCTGAATGCGTTAGAGGATCTTTGGATTCGCTATTGCAGGAACTTGAAGCTGCCAGAAGACGAAAGTAATGAACCACGCTCGATGCTGAGCCTTCAGTCCTTCATATTCGAGGGATTACCGGAGCTAGTTTATTTCCCCAGGTGGCTCGAAGGTTCTACAAGTACACTACGGAGGATAAAAATTGTGAATTGTCCCAAGTTGAGGGAATTGCCCGAGTGGTTGCAAAATTGTTCTTCTCTAAGAACACTGGAGATTAAAGACTGTCCTAGATTGTCCTCTTTACCAGACGGCATTCGCCGCATTCCTACATTGACAGAGCTGTGGATAACTAATTGCGGGGGAATCGAGTAGGAGAACCGATGTTGAAGAAGAAGGTGATTGTGAACAGATTGTGAGATATTTTCGTATAAGAAGAGCGCAGAAATGCAGCCAACAGATTTGGCCACTCTAGATATATCTACATGATACTTTTCTAGGAAGATGTCTTTTCTAGAAATATCTGTGTGCTTATGTAAGGATGTGTAAGAAGTTCTCTCGATCAATATTGTAAGAGTGCTTCTAATAAAAAGGTACGTACTTTCTTTAGGTGAGTTTTGTGTCTTTTTCATCAATTGATATAAGAGCTTTCGTTACAGGCGTTCTAGATCGAAGCGAGATCACTCCCGTACCAGAGATTTACATCTGCCGATGGAAGCTAATAAATTGATTCATCAGTATAAACAAACTCCCCATCTTTTTGACACGTTTATGAATTAAAATTGGATTATGCATACGATTCAAAAGATTGCTCATCTGGTAACTTTCGGTCTGTTTATTTCATAAACAAAGTTCCCGTGAGTCGAATTCTGCGAGAAATTTTGCAACGCTGTCTGCAAAGCAACAGTGGGTATTTTGCATATTGCAATTCCATTTAATCATCTATGTTAGGGGTTAATATAGCCCTCAACATAAATAATCAAAATGACAAAGGGATAGTCGAAGCAGAAGTTAGAATTTGAGGATGAAAAAATTTCGATGCGCCTTCCATGCTTGGAGCTTCGATTTCAAACGAGATTTCCTAGGCCCATGACACGTATACGATAACCTTTCATATTTTTTCAATTGAAAAATATGTAAATCGTAAAATCTTTTAAAAATTAGAATCTGCAACAACATCCGACTGCTCGATGCATATCGAGGGATTAAGGATAGCCATTATGGGACAATAGACTCCGTCTTATGATGCATTGGCACCAGCTGAGCATGACCCATTGTCGACCTATGATTGACTGAAAGCTACTCAAGTCTAATTGATGCTAACTGAGACCAATTGACTATCGCTTGGATTGGGCGACAATGACTCCCAACTGTTTTGGCGATGACAATTTGCATTGAAATGATAGCGAAATGTGGGCTTGGACTAGTTGTTAAGGTGATTTATCCCAATTTAGTAATTTACCCATCAAAATAGGATACAAACATAGAGGGCCATTTTGGTCAATCAGACTCATTTTTGAAATTTTGTAATAGAAGATTGACAAAAAAAACAACAACTATAGTTCCGTTTATTTCATAAAAAATAAAATTTGAAAATAATTTTTTTAAATGATCGATTCTATTGCTTGAAATGATAAGTAAATGGAGGATACTAAAATTTCAGAGACTCGCCTTCTACTTATAAATCCATATTCTTAGCCTAAGATATGAGCTAGGGAAAACAAAAACAAAATTTGTGACAAATATCATATCCTACACACACACGGCCCTCTAGGCCTTAGAATAGGAATTGATTATTAGCTACCAAATTTCTTTTCATTTTTTTACTCATATCATAGAAAATTCTAAGGTAGCGGTATTCTGATTCAAAGGTGCCACATTGTGGGAAGTGCAGAGCGTACCATTAGGACTAATTAGAACATCCCTAGTTTTTAGAGAATCATACCAAGTAGAAAGGGAGATAGGAGAGAGCTTTAAGGATTCATAGCGAACCATACTATTATTTTTCGAGAGAGTGCATTCTGCCCCTTATCATTTACAAGCCATGCCTTTTATAGGTATAAAACAAACACTAAAGACAAATATATGATTATTGGTGATAGTTATGGAAATCACCAATAATTTTATAGACTCTTGCAAACTCCTTTTGTTGACAATGGCTAATTATTTGACCCTTATAGCAACAAGCCAAGATTCTACTTTTGATAGACCCTTATGCCACATTTTTCGCTTTTGCTACAATGCGCTTCGGGGCATAAAAAGTGCTATGAACAGTGCCAAAAAGTATATAAATAGTGCAAAACAGTACATGAACAGTACTTTGCTATAGTACTTGAGTAAATATTCCTCTCGGTTCACGTGACTCATCTGACTTTCTTTTGGGTTGCTTTTGACTTCTTTACTTGGCGCTTTAGACCTCTTCCTTTATTGTACTTATGAATTAGTTCAGCATCGTTTGAGTTGTCTGAGTCTCTCGGGCAGCGCATGGTAATACTCATATTTCTCTCAATTTCTGTTCTTTTGTTCCTCGGAACAAAAAAAGAACAAAAACCTGTTTGGTAAAATATTTGTTCCCGGGAACAATTTCTCAAATTTTTTGTTCCCGGGAACAGTTTTGAGAAGCAAAAAAAAGTTACTTCTTGTTCCCGGGAACAATTTCTAGAAATAAGCCAATTTTCTTTTTTCTTTTTTCTTTTGTTTCTCTCTCTTGGCCACCTCTAATCGCCCGGAGCCATCGCGACCGCGTCTCCACCGCTGCCCGTCGCCGCCGCCACCTGCCGCCGCCGTCGCCGCCGCTGCACAACCGCTGCCGTCGGCCGTCACCGGCAATCGCCACCCTAGAGCCCATCGGCCGTCGCCGACAACCGGCCGGTCGGTGGTCGGCGGCGGTCGCCGATGACGGCCGACGGCAGCGGTCGTGCAACGGCGGTGACGGCCGACGGCGGCAGTCGTGCAACCGCAGGTCGGCGACGGGACGGCGACGGCGGGGCGAGTGGCTGGTGACGGCGGGCGGCGGCCGACAGTTGGCGATCCGTGAGCAAGAATAAAAAATAAATAAATACAAAAAAGAAATTGTTGCGTTACCAAACGCATTTCTATTCTTTTTCTATTCCAAGAGTGGAAATTTTGTGTAGTTATCAAACAGGTTCTTTTACTCAAAAATTATTCCCCGGAACAGAAATAGAAAAGAACTATTTCTGAAAAAAAAAAACTCTTCCCCAAAACAGAAGCGTTGTCATGCGCAGCTTTAGACCCACGACTTCTCTCAGCCCTTAATGTTCAACTACAAATTATTGCAGCCCACTAGCGGACCTCTTGGTGAAGACGGAGGAAGATATTTGATACCACAAAATTGGCCTATGATTTGAGCAAGCAAAAACAAAAATAGAATGCCATCCTCCCCACACACGGCCCATTTAGCCTTAGAATAGGGACTGCCTGTTAACTACCAAATTTATTTTCATGTTTTGACTCATATTATAGAAAATTTCAAGGTAGTAGTATTTTGATGTACATGTTGTACATTGTGGCAAGTACAGAGCATATTATCAAGATTGATCAGAACACCCCTAGTTTTTAGAGAATCATAATGAACAAAAAGGGAGATAGGAGAGAGCTTTAATGATTTGTAACAAATCACACAATATTATTTTCTAAGAGGGTGCATTCTGCCCCTTATCATTTACAAGCCATGCCTTTTATATGCATAAAATAGACACTGAAGACAAACATATGATTAGTGGTGATACTCTAGAAATCACCAATAATTTTACAAACTCCTTTTGATCGACAATGGCCAATTATTTGACCTTTATACTGACAAGCTAAGATTCTGCTTCTAACAAACCCTTATACCACATTTTTTGCTTCTATTACAGTGCGCTACAGTACATAAATAATGCTAAATACTAAATAGTGCATGAATAGTACATGAACAGTGCTTTTCCTATGGTACTCGAATAAAATTTCATCTCCTTCACGTGGCTCATCTGACTTTTTTTTGGGTTGCTTTTGACTTCTTTGCTTGCCACTTCAGACCTCTTCAATTATTGTACTTGCGAATTGGTTCGTCGTCATCTGAGCTGGCCGAATCATATCCATCCTTCTACCTCATTATTCCTTGATGAGTCTTTCGACTTCTAGAACTTCAAGATATTCAGTACATGTATCATCTAGGGCAGATACGAACTAGAAGGAATGTTAGGCGGATTAAAAATGCATCTCTCTGGATACTGTTGCCTGAATGCTTCGAGGAGCCTCTCTACTTCGTTAATTGCTGGAGCAACCACTGCCTCTAATTTAGATGACCTTTGTCTTTTGGATAATTGATGAGAGCTTATTGGAACATCAGTGGAGCTTGATAGCTGAAACGATGGGCTTTCTTTGTCGAGGCCTAAACTGAGTGCAAGTTGCAATTCACTACAATCAAAAGAATCTTGTGACAATGGTCTTCCAATGGATATTGTGATGATGAAGCAAGATCTTATGAAGATGTTTATGACATAGAATTGTCTGGCATGTCCATTCTGTAGTATGTTCAAGGTAAGCATCAATTGCCGGTCGAGTTGCACAATAATCATCATAATGATCCCAAGAAACATCATCAGCTTCTACTACCATGCTTCCGGCGAAATGATTTGATTACGTTGACACAATATCCTTTGCAATTCTCAATATTGTCAAGGGTAAGCTGAGATTCTACAATGTAGGGTCGCAAAAATCTCATTTGAAACAGGTTGGGGTTTATATGTGGATACACCAACATTTACTAGAATTTTACACATATCTCCACTGGACCAGACAAATAACCATGGCCTGAAAAATAAGATAATTACATAAAGCTCTGGGTTAGACCCGCATGCTTTAAATTGGGCTTCAAAAATATTTTTCCATGCACCTAGATGTTTAAACCAACAAAGTATTTGCCCAAGATATATATACTTGGCTTCTCCTTAGATGATCCTACTGATGATAAGAGGTATCTTGGATGTCGGAAACTCTATAGCAATGGTGTAGAGATTAAGCAAATACCAGTAAAACCATCTAAGTTGTTTTGGGAATTCCTCTTTGGGGAAGAAATAAAGAGGATGAATGAATGGATATTTTGGATGCAGTCCATTTGGGTGAAGGAGAATGCCATCATAATTATTGAAAATATGAAAATGATATTGCTACACAGTCTTCCAAGATTTTCAAAAATAAAAATTATCTTGGATGAGCTCAGGGATTTCTGGTGGGTACGAATCAAAAGGCCAATTGGTCTTTATTTCTCGAGTCTTGAAACCTCCCCTAAGATTTCTCACCACATACATATTTATGGATGTGGTAACCACAAATTCTTTTGATCGTGACGGGATATCAGCAAGTATATTTTTTTTCCCGCAATATGTTTGATTTAAAATGAATACTTTGAGAAACATTCTATCCATCTAAGAAGCTAAGGGTGTGGGATATGTCTTTGCTTAAACTTCAACATCTGAGAAAATGATGACATGTCTATTTCTACAAACAAATGATGTCTTATGAGATGGACTTCAAACTTCTTGATACCATATTTTATTACCAAGATTTCTTTGAACGTAGAGTGGTAATGCATTTTTGCTTGTGTGAAATTTTCACTTTTGTGTCTACAAACTCGTTGTTTTCCATCAATTTCTTCAAAAAGAACAACAACCAAATATTCATCACTATCATCTATTTGCAAAATTCTTTATCCCATGGAAGGAACTTGCAGTGGAGGAAGATGCTATAGAACTTCTTGTACTAAAATCTCCTTTTGGAGGAGAAGGATGGATTGTTAGTGTGGACGATTTGGAAGATGTAATTGGAGGGTGAGCAGTTAATAGATGATCCAAGAAGTTCTCTGGAAATTTCTTCGGATTTCGAAAAGTAGAAAAAAGGAAGAAATATAGTGATGATTTGATTTTTCGTCATTGTGGTAAATAGAGAAGATCTAATTTCTTTCATCATCAAGTAAATTTAAAATAATTTATTTTGATATTTACAGTTTCGACATTTAAAATTCATCGTATGTGGCAAGAAAACTCCACACACGGTTGTGGTCGAGAGAGATGTTTAAAAGAGAAGAAGAAGAAGCAGCTTAAACTCTTCAAACAGGAAATTCAAAGACACGTATGCGAAAATTATCCAAGTTGTGTTTTTCAAGAAAAATTGAAAAGTTGGCCTTTAATTTTTCTCTTTGATATCTTACAAAGTTTAAAAAATTAGTCCATTCAGCAACATGGTCCTATATGTTCGTATCTTTAAGATGTCATTCAAAATTCTCTTTTTTGATGGGTAAAATGGACTAAGTTATCCCGACAACTAATCGTTACCCATATTTCGCTAGCATTTCAATGCAAATTGTTATCGTGAGTGGTGTTGGATCATTGCTATTCAATCCCAGCAATAATCAATTTGTCTCACTTAGCATCGATTGGACTTGAGTAGCTTTTGGTCGGTCAAGGTCAACAATGGTCTGCCTCGACCGGTGTCAATACGTCGTGCATCATTGTCAATTGTTCCATAATGCCTTCCCTTAATCCCCTTGAGCAGTTGGGTGTTATCGGAGGATGCCAATTTTCAAAAGATTTTACAATTTACATGGTCTATTTACACTTGCGTGACTAACGATCGCACGCTAGAGAGATTAATGCCTAACAGAAGCATAAATGGAATTGCAAATGCAGAGTCGCTACTTTTGCTCTGCAGATGGCATCGCGTACTTTCTCGAAGATCGACGTATAAGAACACTGTTTATGAAATAAACAGACCAAAAGCCACCAAATGAGAAATCATTTGAATTGTATGCATACGAATTTCAATTCCTAAATGTGACAAAAAAGAGGGGAAGCTTGCTTACATCAGTGAATTATTAATTATCTTCCTTCGGCCGATGTAAATCTCTAGGACGGGACCAATCTTGCTCCAATCTCCTCCTCTTTCAGATGTGGCCGTGGAGCGAGAGTTGCGCAAGTTATCATACCAATTAATGAAAAAGATACGGGACTCACTTATAGCTAAAAAAATGCCTTTTTATTAGATAAGCTCTCTACAATACCGATCGAAAGAACTCCTTACACACACTTACATAGCGCATGGATTTTTCTAGAAAGATATCTTTCTAGATATTTCTAGAGTGGCCACACATTTTCTCACTCTTCTTATAAGAAAATATCTTATAAGACAATGTCTAGATAGTTAAATATTTATTCGCGATTATCATCTTCTTCAACATTGGTGATCTGCACAATTGTCCGACAATTAATTATCCACAGCTCTTGTGGAAATGGTCTTTCTTCAGATTCCAAGGCATGGTGTGGCAGTTGACAATGCAATTAAATTAGGACAATATAAGGAACATGAGCTCAAAACATCAAATTTTAATTCATAAACACGTCGAAAAGAAGTGGGGGAAATTTCAAACAACTTTCTCATTTGGCATTTTTACACTTCCTACAAGTTTAATTTATGAACGTGTAGAATTTTTTTTTTTTTTACTTTTTTCCTTTTCTTATTTTTTTCTTCTTTCTTTTTTTTTTTTCTTTTCTTCCTTCTCCTCTTCTTTTCTTTTTTCTTTTCTCTTTTTCCCTTTTTCCCTATGCCGGCCACCACCAGACATTTTAGGCAAGGCTCGGTGGTCACCGATGGAGGAAAAAAGGAAAAAAAAAAAAAAAAAGAAGGAAAAGAGAAGAAAATATGAAAAGGAAAAAAATTCGAACAAATATTAAAATATTATTAAAAATTGTTCATGTCAATGCCGGCCAGCCTTATCACATAGGACAGCATCCACATCAACGTTTTTTGGCCAAAATTAACCCGATATGCTTAATTGGCAAAACGCAAAAAAAAATTATAAAAACGTTTAAAATAATATGTATAGGACTTTTGGACTTTCAAATAATTCTCAGCGACAAGATGGCCAAAAGTTGGGACTAGTAAAATTAGGGAATACAAGGGAAGCACCTTCCTTCATGCATTCCCATGCCAGATTCATTTCTTGTGCGCAATGGCTCAAGCCGAAGGATCTCCTCTTGCACAAGTCTCCTCCTTGAATTTGAGATAAACCCTTATTGTTCTTGAGGAATTAATCATTCCGAAAGACGTAATATTTCAATCTCTCGAGTGAAGTAGAGTTGTAGTTTGTGTGCGCAATCCCCCTTCGACGGCTCATACTATCCACACAAATACCGGATCACGATGTCATCTTATTGGAACCAGCATGGGAAATAAACACAATATGTGAATCTTCCATAATTTTCGGAAACATTTGAACATTCTATTATTTTTGAGAAGTTATGAAACATTTGAAAATAATGAAAAATGGTTTTTTGGAGATAAAAAAATACTATTATTGACGCGATCTGTTCGAATAAGGATTGATGGTTTGAAAGTCTGATCTGTAGTCTTTGAAAGGTTTGATGCGATTCTTGAAGAAAACAAGCAAGCACAATCGATATTCGGAAAAATATAATATTTATTTGCTGTCCAAGAAACAATATTTTTTTTGTATTGAATAGTTCGGATGTTATATGAAGCTAAGTAATTTATAGGCGATTGTGGTGCATATAGGGCCCACGGACCCAAAATTCGGGTCTCGTAAGGCAATTTTGTAGTTTTGTACTGAATGGACTTTTGGGCCCATTTAGCCTTCACTTCTAAATAGTGCAATTTCCAATGAGGGACGCAAGTCATCATGGCACGTATTTTGTTTTATAGGAAAGTATAGCATTTTGTGATGCAGCACCGAATTTAATTTAACTTCCCATGAATGTTGTCTACAAACATTCTAGAAATAAGATGTCATTTACAATGGTGATGGATGTGCTGGCATGCAGTACTATGATGTGAATTTGATGCCGATTGTCGACATATGTATTGAGACGTTATGTGATAGACGTGTACATAAACTGGTTTTGATTTCGGGGCTTAATCATAGGCTATGTGATTGTGGAGGCTTAACCATAATCGACATGGTTTTTTGGTATTATTACATGATGAAAATGATTTTCTTATACTTACCTTCCCAAAAAAAATGATTTTCTTAACTCTAGCGATTGAACAAGTTGAGATAAATTGAGATCCCACTTCAAATTTCTAAGGCTATACATTTGTGAAAGTTTTGGGTCTTATAGTTCTTAGGAAAAGTAAGATCTCAGTTTATCTCCCCGAGCTGCCTTATGTAGTAGATACTCCACTTTAATTTCACTCCAATTTATTGCTTTTGTTAACTCATTTTATCAAGTGTTTCCCCATGTGCCTAATGTTTTTTTTTTCCCAATTTGTAAGTTCTTTTCGATTTACTATAATACCACAAGTCATTTTTTATGTCGTGACTTTAATTTCAAGTATCCCCTGAATAATTACATTTGATTAATACATCTAAAACATCTAGCTTGAATTGATAAATTTTTCATGTAATAGAGAAATATATACTTTCGTATATTATAATAATTGGCTTATTTCTTATAAGTCTCCAGCTTAATTCGCGAGTTAACGTCTAGTTTTATAGTAAATTAGAATAGAATTTCAAATAAAGTGGAAAATAAAATCACCAGGCATTTGAGAAATAATAAGTTAATGAAGCCAATAAATAGGAGGGAGATTAAAGACGAGACAATTCAAAAGAAAGGTCGTTGTTCGCAAATACCCATGCAACTTATTTGGGAATTGTATATCTTCTCCACGCATTGCTGCCCAAAGCAAGAGATTAATGGGCTACTAGGCCCAACTCATGCTACGTTCGCCATTTACATTGGACTGGGCCGGTCACGCCCACTAAAAATCTCCAAAATGATCGACAGCTTGCTAGTTGACAAAGCTAGTTGCATTTATACTCTATTTGTCTCGCGAAAAATAAATGATTTAAAAAATATTTTACTTAAAATGATAATTTATGTCAATTATAAAAATAAATAAGTGAAAAATGTTTTCATCCTTTACAAAGAATGCTAAGAAATAAATTGTTGTTGATTTCGAAAATATTTGAATTGACTAATCATTTCGAGTGATACAAATAATTATTTTTTTAAAAAATATTTTTCAAATCCTTTATTTTCTGTAAAAATAAGCATAATCTTAGTTAGCTAGTGGAGATTAACCAGAAACTTGAGACTCAAGAGCAGTGGAGTGTAGGGCCTAAAGTGCTAATCAATGTTCGGAGGTAATTTAAGTTGAGAGGTGGAAAGAGGAATCTCTCCCTTAAAAAATAGTATAAATGAATAAATACACTATGGAGACGAGATTTGACATTTTGTTTATTTTATTTTATCTAGTGGATCTTACTAGCTTGATTCTAAATATAATGGATAAAAGAAATCTAAGCAATAGAATTACGATATGAAGAAGAAGAAGCCTTCAAAAGAAGTAGTTGGGCCCTGATGGGCTGGTCAAGCACATTTTCACTAAAAGGCCCATCGACTCTCCTCGCCACCAAACCCACCAAAAAAAAAAAAATGCAGCTCTGATTAATTTTCTTTTTTCCCTGTTTTGTGTCGGAGTATTCGGGAACTATGCCAACAACCATTGTCTACTGCAATGAATATCTCTTCTGATTCAAAATTGTGGTATAACATGTAGTCCCCTATTCCAGTTATGGAACAGACGAAATAAATCAGAAAATGTATTCTTGTTTAAGAATGAAATCTTATAGAAACTGTACATATCCAGTTCATCCTTCAGAACCATACCACATCCCGAATTTGATAAAATATGATGAATTAAGATGGTATTTTGTAAATACGTATTGCCTTGAATATATTAGCTATTTATTTATTTTTCAATTACCTAGAAGGGACAAAAGAAATATCTTATTCTTTCTTCAACAATTTTTGGTCTCTAGTGGACCTTCAAACCCACATACATAGTTTCAAGCATGGCATCGGACACTAGGCCTGCTAGTCGTCATGATCTCTCTCAGTGGTCAATAACTTCATTCTCAAATCCCACCCTGAATATTGATGCTCAACTGTCATGAATCTCTGCCTTGTTCTAATGCCTTGTCTTCTGGTTTGGCAAGTAGCGACCAGCTGCCGATGAAAGCCATTTCCTGGCTTAATTATTAGGTTCAATTTAATACTCCTCGAGTTAGCCTTGTCCTATTGTCTAACTGCTCTTTATAAGCCGTGACGTACTAGCATCTGTTCCATTTTAGCACATGCTGTTTGTGTCCGATGCTCGGTATCTTTCTGAAACACTGAGGGTCATGAATAATACCATGACTCAATCTTTATTTTTATTTTTGGCGGATGAAAGATTTTGTCAGGAATGTGTTTTCCAACCCAACTGTGGACGTGCAATAACTACCAGGCTACCAGGCTCGCAAGCATATTGATTGCAGACCTTGTCACCCAAATTGAGATGCGCGACGAGGGTCAAGGCCAAACATTATGGGCTGGCAATCTCTCAACTCTTCTAAACGCCAGAAATCCTTCAAGTGCATTGAGTATTGTGGAGTTTTGTCCGTAATGAATTTTTCTGATGCATTGTCCATTTCGTGCAAAAATGTAGTTGCTACCTTGCTTCGAACTTAGTCTATTTAGCATCAATATTATGGGACTGGACCATTAATTCAAATCAAGGAAATCACAAAACGGCTCAAACTGATGTTTACTTTTTACTTACCTTTTTTCTGAAGCAGTATATGCAATTTGACTCTTATGTAATATTGAACAGCGGCTCTACAAATATCGACACCAAAAATCATTTAAAATTTGTTCCATTATTTCTAATATTCAGGAACTCTTTTTCCGATTTTCGAAATTGTGGAGGGAAAACAGCACATACTTCTAATCCAATCATTCTCATTCTTGCATAAGGGCGAAAGAGTGGGCATCTAATACAGGGATCAAGTATTGAAAAGGAGCTTATTCTTCTCTGTGCACATATTTGCGTTACAAGAAACAGAGTAACAAAGAAAGGAATGTAGTAAAGATTAAAGAGAAAGGTAGCAGAATTCAAGCCACTTTTGCTTTATCTTTCATCAGACGAATGTATTCCAAATGTAATTGGAACGGCATCGAATCGCTTGCAGATTTTCTCCAAGAATTGAATGAACCATGCAACAATTTGGAATAACGTTGGACATACTCCATTGCACCACGTGTTTTCCTATGGCTCTGCCTATATAACCTGGCAAAGTCATGATCCTTTGCTATCCTTTTCCTGGTAACTTAATTCTTTTTTGCACAGCGATTACGCCAAACCTGCTCGAAAACCAATAACACCAATCACAACCATGACTGAGTTCGTCTCTAGCATCCTTGGAACTCTTGTGGAGAAACTAACTGCATCGGCTGTTGAAGAAATTCAACTGGTCTGTGGCGTCAAGGATGATCGAGAGAAGCTCAAGAACACGCTAGTGATGATCCAGACGGTGCTCACCGATGCTGAGCAGAAGCAAATAAAAGACAATGCTGTGCGTCTTTGGTTGTCGAGGCTAAAAAACTGGTGCTACGACACTGAGGACGCCCTAGACGAATTCGAAGCCAGGGCTCTGTGGAGGCGAGTGCGGTCCACTGAGCACTTGACCCTCAAAAGGAAGGTACGCTACTTGTACTCGTGGATATCCAAGTTGATTTTCCAGTTCAAGATGGCACATAATATGAAAGAACTGAGAAATAGTCTTGATGGGATCGATAAAAAGAAAACTCGATTCAACTTGTCAACTGATGTTCATGAAAGGACCATAGTTCCGCGGAGGGAAACTCATTCTTTTGTACCCGCTTCAAATGTGATTGGAAGAAACGAAGAAAAGGAAAGCATAATAGAACTGTTGAGAAGATCGGATGATGCTGGAGCTAGAATTATAGAAGTCCTTCCAATTATTGGAATGGGAGGTGCTGGAAAGACGACTCTTGCTAAATTGGTATACAATGATGAAAGGATAAAGGAGCATTTCAAAAAACAACCAAGTTTGGTTATCTATGCCATTAGTATTTGAAATTGAAAAGATAATAAGAGACATCATCAAGTCTCTTAGTGACGTAGCAAAATTTGATAACTGCAACCTAGACATGTTGCAAAATCACCTAAGAAACCTCGTGGAGAACCGAAGGTGTTTGTTCGTAATGGACGATGTGTGGGCAATGAGGAGGGAGGATTGGGCGGGATTGACAGATTTGTTAGGAGGCCTTTCCAAAGGGAGTAAAGTTATCGTGACTACACGGAATAAAGACATCGCCAAAATCATGGGCACTGTTTCCCCGATTAATTTGGCCAGCCTTTCGCAGGAGGATTCTTTGACTTTGTTCGTGGAGTACGCATTCAATCAAGGGAAAGAGCAAAATCACCCGGACCTTATGAAAATCGGCAAGGAAATCGTGAGCAAGTGCGGGGGAAATCCTATGGCGGTAAAGGCCTTGGGAAGCTTGTTGTATTCAAAAAACAATCGGAGCGATTGGGAATATGTAAGAGATAGTGAGATGTGGGAATTGCAAACTGATATTTTACCTTCACTGAGAATAAGTTATGATCTAATGCCGTCTCACTTGAAACAATGTTTTGCTTATTGCTCAATATTTCTGAAGAATGCAGAGTTCGACAGCATTGGTATGATCCAACTGTGGATCTCGAATGGGTTTATCCAATCCAGGAAAAATTATCAGGAGGAGCTGGAAGAAATTGGACAGCGGTACTTGGAAGAGCTGCTCTCGAGATCGTTCTTCACTATTGTTAGTGAAATTTATCCATTCCGAACTTTCCAAATGCATGACCTCATTTATGAACTTGCCATTTCGGTGGCACAAACCGAATCGTCCAACATCAAAGTGTGGACGCAGGATATTTCCCCCACAACACGACATATATCATTTCCCAACCACCATGGTGTACCAAAAGATGAACTAAGTGGCTGCTTGAGCAAACTGAGCCACGTTCGCACCATCGTATGTAAGGGGTTGGGATCTTGTGACTCTGAGGAGTTCTTTCTAGAGACATGCATTTCGCGATCCAAGCACTTGCGAGTGCTATGGCTAGAGGAGCCTAGCTTTGACCTACTGCCTAGTTCCATCGGCGGTCTAAAGCATTTGAGGATTCTCAATTTAGAAAACAACAAGAAAATCGAGAAACTCCCGAAATCGCTCTGCGAGCTTCGCAATCTGCGGAACTTAAATCTTGCCGGGTGCGATGAACTCGAGGAACTGCCTACAAACATCAAGAATATGATCAGCCTCCATGTTTTGTTTATAACCACAAAACAGCAGCGTTTCCCGGAGGGTGGAATTGGATGCTTGACCTCTTTGCGGTGTCTATTCATTACGGAGTGCAAGAATTTGGAGGCCTTGTTCGATGATATCCAGTCGCTCACGTCGCTCCGTCAGTTGTTTATTTACAATTGTCCGAAGTTGGCCTCCTTACCACAAGGCATCAAGAATTTGAAGGCATTGGAGCATCTCATGATTGGCCGCTGCGAGAGCTTGAAGCTACCAGAAGGTGATAGAAATGAACCATGCTCCATGTCAAGGCTTCAATCCTTGGCACTCGCAGAATTACGGGAACTTGTTTCGTTGCCCGGGTGGTTTGAAGGTTCTGCAAGTACATTGCAGACCATAATGATTGTGGCATGTCTCAACTTGAGTGTATTGCCTGAGTGGCTGCAAAATTGTTCTTCTCTGAGAACACTGGTGATTGGAAGATGTCCTGAATTGTCCTCTCTGCCAGATGGCATTCGCCGCATCCCCACATTGACAAAGCTGCAGATAATTGATTGCGGGGAATTGAGCACTTGTGAAGAAGGCTCATAAGAACGTAGCGGAGAAGACTCAGAAGACGATAATAGAGAAGAAGATTGATTAAAATTGTTCCATCGGTACAAGCGAACTCCCCCTTTTTTCAACACGTTTATAAATTAACAATTTGATATTTTAAGATCATGTTCCTTATATTGTCTAATTTACTTGCATGGTTAACTGCCACGCGGCGCCTTGGAATCCGAAGAAACAATCATTTCCACAAGAGCCGCAGATAATTTAATTGCAGGGGAATTGAGCAAGAACACCGATGTTTGAAGAAGAAGATAATTGCGATTAAATAACTAAATATGTAGTTGTTGTCCCGTAAGATATTTTCTTATAAGAATGGGAGTGGTAATGTCTTGTTAATAGCTTGGCCACTCTAGAAATATCTAGAAGATATCTTTCTAGAAATATCTATGTGCTTATAAGTGTGTATGAAGAGTTCTCTCGGCCAATATTATAGAAAGTGCCTCTACTAAAAATGTGAGTTTTCTTTAAATGACTTTTATGTCTTTTCATCAATTGATATAAGAGCTTTCGCTGTGCATGCTCTACGACCATAGCTAGAAGCTGCAGAGATTGGAGCAAGATTGCTCTCATCCTTGAGATTTACGTCGACGGAAGGAAGAGAATAAATTGATCTGTCGGCATAAGCAAACTCCTCCTCTTTTTCGACACATTTATGAATTAAATTTGGATATGCATATGATTCAAACGATTGCTAATCTGGTGACTTTCGATTTGTTTATTTCATGAACAATGTTCTTATAAGTCAAATTCTTTCAGAAATTGTGCGATGCTATCCACAAAGCAAAAGCGGCCATTTTGTATTTTGCAATTCCATTTAATTATTTATGTTGAGGGTTAATTTACCCCTCTAAATAATAATAAAAAAGTCGAAGCACCTCAAAATGTTGTGTTATTAGAAAATAGAAATTTAGAAGTTAGGATTTGAGAATGAAAACATTTCACGGCGCCTCCCACGCTTGCAGGCTTGATTCAAAATGAGATTTTCTTAGCCCATTGACATGTATGTGATAACTTTTCATATCTTTTCAATTAACAAATATGTAAATTGTAATTATTGGATTTTGTCGACAACACCCAACTACACGACGCCCGTTGGGATTAAGGATAGGCATTGGGACAATTGACTATGATATAAAACACATCGGCACCGGTCAAGGATGAATGATTACCTAGTTCATGCCCGACCGAAAGCTACTCAAGTCCAATCGACGCTAATTGAGACTAATTGACTACCACTTGGGATCGAGTGACAGTGACCCCAAGCCCGTTCGCAATGACAATTGCATTCGAAATATGTATTAGGAGGTTGTCGAGGTGATTTAATTTTAAATGACATGTTGACCATAAAATACAAACATACAGGGCAATTTTGGTGAGTTGATCATTTGTAAAACTTTGTAAGAATAGATTGTCAATATGAATGCACATATATATTTTGAATCAAAGAGAAAGTTTAAAGGGCCACTTTGAAGTTTTTCTTTGAAAAACGCAACTTGGATAATTTTTTATGCAATCCGTTCGAATAAATATTGATGGTTCGGAAGTCTGATCTGTAGTCTTTGAAAGGTTTGATACGATTCTTGAAGAAAATAGACTTAACACAACCGATGTTTGGAAAAATTTTAATATTTATTTGCTGTTCGGAAAATAAGGCGATTGGGGTGCGTATAGGGCCCATGGACCCAAAATTCGGGTCTCGTAAGGCAATTTTGTAGTTTTGTACTGAACGGACTTTTGGGCCCATTTAGCCTTTACTTCTAAATAGTGCAATTTCTAGTGAGGGACGTAGATCATCATGGCATGTATTTTATTTTATGAGAAAGTATAGCATTTTGTCATACGGTACTGAATTTAATTTAACTTCTCGTGAATGTTGTCTGCAAACATTCTAGAAATAAAATGTCATTTGCAATGGTGATGGATGTGCTGGCATGCGGTACTATGATGCGGATTTGATGCTCATTGTTAACATATGTATCAAGACATGATGCGATATATGTGTGCAGAGACTGGTTTTGATTTTGAGGCTTAATCATAGCCTATGTGATTGTGGAGGCTTAACCACAACCGACATGGTTTTTTGGTATTATTACATGGTGAGAAGTGTAATCATAAGATTTTCTTAATATTAGCAATCGAATAAGTTGAGATAAATTGAGATCTCACTTCACATTTCTAGGGCTATATGTTTGAAAAGTTTTGGGTCTTATGGTTTTCGGGAAAAGTAAGGTCTCTGAATATCTCCCCAAGCTACCTTATGTTAGTAGACACTCCACTTTTAATTTCACTCCAATTTGTTGCTTTTGTTAACTTATTTCATCAAGTGTTTCCCCATGTGCCTGATGTTTTTTCCCCACTTTGCAAGTTCTTTTTGATTTACTGTAATATCACAAGTCATTTTTTGTTGTCGTCACTTTAATACAAGTATTTGCATTCAATTTCTACACCACTTTAATTTAAAGTATCCCCCGAATAAATGCATTGGATAAATACATCTAAAACATCTAGCTTTAATCAATAAATTTTTCATATAATAGATAGATATAATAGTTTCACATATTATAAGACTGTCTTATTTCTTGTAAGTTTTCAGCTCAATTCGCAAGTTAATGTCTAGTGTTATAGTAAATTATAATAGAATTTCAAATAAAGTGGAAAACAAAATCACTAGGTATTTGAGAAAAAATAATTTAATAAAACCAATAAACAGGAGTGAGATTAAGGATCAGACAATTCAAAAGAAAGATCATTGTTTGCAAATACCAATCTAACCTATCTGGGAATTTTATATTTTCTCCATGCTTTGCTGCCCAAAGCAAGAAATTAATGGGTTACTAGGCCCAATGCATGCTATGTTCGCAATTTACATTGGGCTGGGCCGGTGACGCACACTAAAAATATCCAAAATGATGAATAACTTCGTTGTTGACAAAGCTAATTGCATTTTAGACTCCATTTATTTTTGCGGAATCTTTTACAAAATGAATAAATGAAAAATGTTTTCATCATTTATGAAAAATGCTGAGACATGAATTGTTGTCGATGTCGAAAATATTTTTCATTGACAAACAATTTCAACGATACAAACGACCATTTTAAGGTAAATATTTTTCAAATTATTTATTTTTATGAAACAGACATATTCTTAATTAGATAATAGAGATTAATTTGAAACTAGAGACTCGAGTAGAGAGTGGTGGTTAAAGTGCTAGTCGATGAAATATAGCCTTCCGCCTCCTCTGCCGCCTCCTCTCCCTCCGTCTTCCACTCGGTTCCAAGTACCGCCCCCTCTTCCCCTCTCTCTCCATCTCTAGCTGCACCCGTCCTTCGCGTCTTCTTCCCTGCGCGCGTGCTCACCGCGTTCTCTTTCGTGTCCGCATGCATGGCGGTTGCGGCTGCTGCTACCCTGGAGATCCGGCCCATCTCCGACGTGAAGCTCTTCAACCGGTGGTCCTTCGATGACGTTCAGGTCCGCTGATTGCTCCCTTGAAACCGGGTCGTTTCGGAGAAAACGTAGATTCGTGATCTGCTTTTGCATTTGTTCTTTTCTTTTTTTTTCCCTTTGCCTCAGTTCGTGTGATGCATTTGCCTGTTGTTAGATTCTGGCGGAAGAGCTCGTGAGTAGCGACTGAGAGCAGTATTTGGTTCGCTGGTGTTTTGATCTGAGGAAAGTTGTAATTTTGCTGTAGTGGGTATGTAGGAAAGTCCTTAACTTGGGGGTCGAGTTTGAATGGCTGCTTTACTGAAACTTCTGGGGTCTAATAACATCGCTTTTCTGTTCATGTTTATCATGGTTTGATCTTCGTTGATATAGTGTAGGGTCGCTGTTCGTCGATATTGTGCGTGTCGACCTTAACTCGAATTGATTACTACACTCACGGTTTTTCTCAAACCTGCGCCTAGTATTTAGCCTCACAATTTCTCGCATAATTTCTCGTAAAATAATCTCTCGAAAGAATTATAAAAAAAAAATCTTATCACAAGAATTAATCGGTTACAAATACTTGAATCGTCTGTGTAATTCGACGAAGACGCCCGCTGCCAAGCACTCCTGAAAAAACGGCACTTCAATAAATTTTGCACATCAAGAGCGGCGCACCAAGCACTCGTCCATGACGCGGCGCTTCAAGGCTCTTCTTCTTAATCTACCACGGTGAAGACTTGCAGTATATATCTTCAAGCGTGACACACCCGAGGACAACATCCTTAATCATACTTAAATAGCCGCCTCCTGAAAGAATAAAAAATTCGGTCAACAAAGTCCGCCAAATTTCTTTTTTTGGTCATAACAAAGTCCGCCAATTTGACTTTCCCTTTTTGTCTTCTTTCTTCGCCGCGTTGAACTTATAAAAGGAAACAATATACGTGCTCGATGAAAGATGAGGTTTCCGCATTATGCAAGGTCCAATCTTGAACTTTAATCTACCGAGTTAATACGCAAAAAATTTGGGTCCAAATCATTAAACGGGCTCAAATTTGAGATACACTTTAACAATAATTTATATATTAAAAGAATTACATTTCTCTTGACAACTCAAATGAGCTGCCTAGAAAAAAAGGATCTGCCTTATATTAGTAGACATTTCAGCTTAATTTCACTCCTATTTATTGTTTTGGTTTACTTATTTTATTAATTATTTCACATATGCCTGGTGTTTTTCTTTTCCTAGTTATTAAGTTCTTTTCAATTTACTATAAAATGACGAGTCATTTTTCGTGCAATGATCACTTTAATACAAGTATTTGCATTCAATAACAACGTCACTTTAGTTTCAAGTATTCCTCGCACAATTACATTTGATAAATACATCTAAAACATCAAACTTCAATTGATGGATTTTCAGTACAACACCAAAATGTAATATTTTAAGATATTCTATGAATTATCTCGATACTTGTAGATTTCAAGCTCAATGCACTAGTTGCCATCCGGTTTTAATAGTAAATAGAATAGAACTTACAAAGTGGGAAAGAAAAAACGCGATGCATATGATAGCTAACAAGTTAAGGAAACAAATAAATAGGAGTGAAATTAAAGATCAAACTATTCAAAAGAAAGGTTGTTGTTTACACATATCCATATAATTTATCAAGAAATTCTATTAATTCTCCATGCATTGCTATCCAATGGAAAAGGTCAATGGGCCACTAGGCCCAACGCGTGCTATGTGCGCCAATCAACAATTAATTGGGCCGGTGGCACCCATTAAAAATCTTCAAAAGATGAATAGCTTCGTCATAAAAAAAAATACGTAATTAATCTTTTATGCCCTTGTTTGACAATTAACTAACTGCATTTAGATAGTGGAGACTCAACTGTGGTGGAGAGTGGCGGTTAATAGCGGTTTGCATAGTCAAATGCTAGACACGAATTCATATAAAATTAATTCGTGATATTATTAATGTTTGAGGTAATTTAAGTTGAGAGGTCAAAAGAGGAATCTCTCACTTAGAGATTTGGTATGGATAGACAAATGTACTATAGTTCTAAGATTTGATATTTTGTTTATCTTTTTTTCTCCAGTGTATCTTGTTAGCTTGATTCTAAATGTAATGAAAAAAGAAATCTAAGAATTAAAATTAAGATATGAAAAATAAAAAATAAACCTTCAGAAGAGTACCATAATAAATCTCCCTCTCATCACCTCATCGGTAATATCCACAATCATTTATCGCCACCGCCAGCCCACCAAGCAACATGGAAGATGCCAACTAGCAATCGCTTGTTCTTTTTTCATTACTAACAATTATTTTTCCTCGTATTGATCTTTATTACTTTATTATAACCAGAACAGCGACACGCCTCTCACTTTTAGATCCTTTCTAATTTTACCCATAAATCAAGTTTCACTTAACCACACACCGATGAAAAAAAGATAAAAATTTCACTCATGCGAGACACTTTTCCATTTAACCAACCCCGCTTATACCTCTGGCGATTATGTAGAAACGTCTTCAACTATCTGAATCCTCTTGAACTCTAACCATCATTCACTTCTTTATTTTTTTAAATAAAAAAATTTCAAACTGTGTACTGAAATAAGTAATCACGTTTGTTCACTTACAAATAAGAATAAGCATAACCTATAATTAATTAATTACTTCACCCCGCTCAATTTCATCACATCTTGGGTTGGCCCGATCCAATATAAACTAATAGGGCCTAGATGGGTCGGTCAAGCCCATTTTTCACTAAAAGGTCCATGTCTCTCCCCACCACCCAAAAAAAAAAAAAAAAAAGCCCTCTGCTTAAAACCCTAAACACACCACGCGCTATATAAAAACTCCAAACTAGGGTTTCTTTTTCCATAGAGATAACTACCGGCTATGAAAATGGATTCAATGACGAAATGAGATCATAGTGAACAAGCATAACCTCTCAAATTATGCACGTCCATTGTCTTTGAGAATCATAGCGCTTTATCTTTTCCTATTTTCTAAGTATTGCATGATTTGAGAAGAGCTTGCAAGGTGTGACAAGCCTCCAGGCAAATGCCTATCTCTCTTACTGTGCTTTGGCCGGAGCATTTCTTGGTCGGGAATCCATCCACCCCGAAACTGATGGTCCTAATGTGGATTGACATGTCCGGGTTGCCCACTTAATACTTCGCGCCAAATGGCATTTCCACAGTACCCAAGGCACCAGGCCTTAATGTGGCCGGGTGCTTGATTAGCTACAAAAGACCGGGCACGCCTGGCCATCCGCTTGGGCCATTGGCCCGGCTCTTGATGCCATATGCTCCTGCAATCCCAACTCCTCCAAACATGACTCCAACCTATTTTAATCATTGTCCTTCAATCTGAACTTCGAATTGGCAAGAACTTGGGCCACAAACTCAGCATGTAATATTAAAGTACGTATAAACACTAGTAGGATAAAATTATA
This sequence comes from Eucalyptus guilfoylei, assembly GCA_016097605.1. Lineage (NCBI taxonomy): Eukaryota > Viridiplantae > Streptophyta > Magnoliopsida > Myrtales > Myrtaceae > Eucalyptus > Eucalyptus guilfoylei. The sequence continues at coordinate 31,360,172 of CM027860.1, forward strand.
ATACGGTAGAGGAGATAGTATTAAACTCACTTATAAGACAGGGCCTTAAAAGTGTTTCTTATTTTTTTTCCATTTTTCTTTATTTTTAGCAGATTCTTTTAAAGAAAGGTGGGGAGCGGGCTTGGCCCACCCATGTTTTTCCCTGGAGAGGGGCCTAGGCAAGACCTTGAGGAGTTATAGGCCCAAGTTCACCCAAGTCTGCCCAAAGATCCGGTCTATCAATGAGTTACGAAACATTGATACTCTCCAAAAGCTTTCATGTCTCCAACACGTGTCCAACATTATTCTAGACTTAGTCAACATGTATAAGAAAATTCAACACATGGTTAACTTTCTCGATACTTTTCGATACTCGAGTTCGGACTTCAGACATACGAATTTGGAATTCTGACACTTAATTCGACATATACGGGGTTAGTTTTTAAAATTTTCAATAAATGAATTGTCAAAATATAAATATATAAAATAATAAAAATAATAAAAGGGGAGAAAAGAAAAATTTAGTCTTCCCTTCTCTTTTGACTTTCACTTTCCGTGACACACAATTTACCATTTAAGTTTTTTTTTTCTTCACCTCCCTTCCGAAACTCTCTCGACATGCTAGTCTAGAATATAAATTGCTTTTTTTTTTTCCTTCAAGTTTTATAGATTATTGGAATTGAATTGAACTTGTCAAATTGAAATAATTAATGATATTTACCAATGGTGGATTAATATTTTTAGTGTAAATTTATTATAGGCTATTTATTTTATTATTTATTAATGAATTTGAATCAAATTAATTTAATTAAAATAATCATAAAAATGATAATTTAGCATGTATATGTAAAAATATACATTAAATATATAACGTATTCTAATGTGTCAAAATTTTATATTTTTAAAAATAACGTGTCGACGTGTCGTGTCGTGTCGTGCGTTACGTGTCGTTGTCGGTCTTTATTTAATCAACGAGTTTGTGGGCCATTATCTTTCTCTCTCCCCTCACTTGCCTCCGATTTTTTCTTCATTTATTTCCTTTCTATGTTTTCTAACTACGTTTTACATGATAATACCAAAGATCCTTTGTTAATATTAAAATTTCCATGTTGGAAGATACTTCAATTTGGTAAACACCAGTTAGAGAAGCAAATCCCATAAACTGAACTTCGAGAACTCATTGTCACAATATCATGTCATAAACGATTTCGAATCCCCTATCTCACCTTCTGGATCGAAGTGTGGGTTGGCAGGATAGAGAGCCCCTACCCAATTTGTTGCTTGGTGCACGTATTAATTAAGTATAGGTAAGTATTTATGAAATTTGATATAAAGTTTCAATTCCTCATCTCACTCTGGGTCCACCAATAAGTTTCATCATTTGAGTATCACGCTAAGATAAAAATAATTATAGGAAAATTTAAGAAGAAATTTAGGGTGACTATATATATTACAACTTTGTGTTTTTGTGGATTGTGAAATTTTTTTATTTATAAATTCACATATTTTAAGTAAAAAGTAAAAGCGAGAGATCAGAAGGCAAATCGAAACATTTATCAGGGAAATGGAGGGATCCATTTGCACAAAAAAAGTTAGATGACCTAACGACGCAAACAAAAGTAAGTTAGACCATGAAATATAGACTCGTCTCAATTTGGAATTGCGACTTTTTTCGCAACCTCATAATGATAATTTTAGTTGGAAGTTTTACGCTCCAAATTCGCAATATATTTGGAGGAGCTTTGGTCACGATCCTTCTTCAATGGTGTCGGGCAAGACTATCTCTTCTTCACCTTTAAAATGCATGACCCCATACGCACATTCGCCATTTTGGTTGTGCAGACCGAATCCTCCGGGTGATCATGCGCACGTAGGATGTTTGCCCGACTAATTGGCATCTGTCATTTTCTGATCCTTCTCTTCTAGCGGAAGATGAGCTATCCAGCTACTAGAGCAAACTAGCCGCATGTGCTCCCTCATGTTTCTTACAAGAAAGCAGGGCGCTGCTGGGAGGTTCTTATGGAGATGTGCATTTCCAGGTTCGAGCACTTGCACGGGTTTTATCTGCAAGACTCTAGCTTGACCTATGCCAAGTTCTATTGGCATTCTAAAGCATTTGATGTTTCTTCATTCGTGCGTAAACTGTAAGATCAAGAAACTCCCTAATTCAGTGTACGAGCTTCGCCATTTGCAGAAGGATTTGCCTCGCCCAGGTGTGAGAAACTTGAGCAATTGCCCCAAACATCTATAATATGATCAGCCTCCACTTTTTGTAGACAACCATGAAACAGCTGCTTTTGTTGGAGAATGGAATAGGATGCTTGACTTCTCCGCAGTGTCTATTCATTAGAAAGTGCAAGAATTTGGAGGCCTAGTTCGGCGATTTATACTCACGAACGATGCTCTTTAAATTATCTATAGGGTTGTCCTGAGTTGGCCTCCTTACCACAAGGCATATTGAAGGTATTTGAGAATCTATTGATTTGCAAACTGCAGTAACTTGAACTTGTCACAAAGCGAAAGTAATGGACCACTCTCCACTCCATGTGGAGGCTTCAATCCTTGATGTTTGCGGGATTCTCGAAAAAGGTTTCTTTACCCCAGTGGCTCGAAGGGTCTGCAAGTATACTTGAGAGGATAGATAGTGCCGATTGCCTCAAACTTGAATGTATTGCCGAGTGGCTACAGAAATGTTCTTCACTGAGAAAACTGAAGATCGAGGACTGTGCCAGGTCTTCCTCTTTACCAGATGGCCTTGGCCGCATCACACTTTAATAGAGCTGAGGATTGATGCATGCGGGAAATTGAGGTGTGGAGTTGCAGAGAGAAGTGAGGATTGGAGCAAGATTTCTCACGTCCTGGAGATTTACATCGATGGAGGGAAGATCAAATAAACAGATTAATTGGTCTAAGCAAACACCTCTGCTCCCCCCCACCCCTCCCTCTCCCTTCCCTATACTTATTTTTAACAAGTTTATGGATTGAAAGTCTAGTTTCAAACCATGTTTCTTTTACTGTTTTTATGTACTAGCACTGTCAGCTCTCTGAATCTTCAGATCAGCAAGAAAGATCATTTCCACAAGAGATCGCCGGATATTTCAAGTTCAAGTTCTTAAAAGGAGCAAATCATGCCTTGCATCGCCAGCCATGGAAGATAAAGACTTCTTCTAGTGCTAAAATCCCATGCTCAAGAACTATTTGTTTGGCATCAGAGAGGTGAATTCAAGTCAACGCCGATGTCCTTGAACTTTACTAACTCCACAGTGTTTTGTCGCTTTTCCCCCTTACTGTTCTTGTTCTGTTTTTTCTGTGTGGCTGCGGACCAGAGATGGACAAATCTATGCCTGTTCAGCTTTAGGGTTCTCTTCTGAGTTTCTTATTTGCGAGATGCACTTCAAAGCTTACGTAGTGATTGCTTTTGCCAGTAAGTTTCGGTTTGTTTCTCTTGTAAAGTAAGTTATGTACTCATCGAAAGCTTCAAGATAGTATGTGATGAGATGGCATTGGCACAGTGAAAGTGATAATCGTGCACTATACTGCACTTTATTTTGAGCTTGACAGATTAATTTCTATTGCATGCTTGTTACAAACTTATTTTCCTTCATATTAGAATGAGTTTTTAGGAAAAATTACTTGATTTCTCCTGCTTAACTTTGTATAGCCATTAGCCACAGGTTTGACAGATAATTATCTACGAAGTCAACAATCCTAGAAATCACATACACAAAGCATCACATGCCCACTTGATTCAAAGTTAGAGCTTATGCGAGACTGGTACATCTTCTATACATAAACCTTCCAAGCCCAGATATTTGGTAAACCAAACTTAGGGCTTCGTTTGAAGCATTGTATGGCAGAGCTCTTGGAATCCCTATATGTTGGAATGAAGTGGGAGAAAGAGGACTCAAATTGCCTAAATCACTTCAGATATAGTTCCGGCAATTTCGGATGGGCTTAAAATACAAAGTCAATAGAAGAGTTGCAAATAAGCACCGAAGACCGTTCAAGTATTTTGGACGCACCCCTTGACCAGAAAGTTGCAAACACGAATGCTGTTTAATCTTCTCTTTTTGCCGTTGCCACAGCAATAACCGTTGCCAGCAAAGAATGGTGGGATAGAACAGATACGGAGTTTCAAGCACGGCTTGGATAGTAGGCCTACTGGTCGTCATGAATCCCTTTCAGTGGTCAAAAACTTCATTGTCTAATCCCGCCCTGAATATTGATGCTCAACTATCATGAATCCCTGCCTTGTGTCTAATGGCTTGTCAACTGGTGTGGCGAGTAGCGACCGGCTGCCTGCCAATGAAAGCCATTTCCTGGCTTAAATATTAGGTTCAATTTCAATAAACCTCAAGTATGCCCTATCCTATTGTCTAACAACTCTTTATAAGCCGTGAAGTACTAGCATCTGCTCGATTTTAGTACATGCCGTTGGTGTTCGATGCTCAGTATCTTTCTGCAACGATGGAGTTCATAAATAGTACCATCACTTGGTTATTTATTTATTTATTTTTGTGGATAAGAGAATTTGTCAGAAATGTGTCTTTTCCAAACCGCTGTGGATATGCAATAACTAGAAGGCTCCCGAGCATATTGATTGCAGACCGTCACCCAAATTGAGACGTGCGACGAGGGTAAACGCCGAACATTACGTGCTGGCACTCCCACTACTCTTTTTAACACCAGAAATCCTTCATGTGCATTGAGTATTGTGGAGTCTTGCCTGTAACGAAATCTTCTTATGCATTGTCCATATCAGCAATAGTTGCTACCTTGATTCGAACTAATTCTATTCATGTTTCGATATTTGGGACAAAAGAATTAATTCAAATTAGGGACATAAAGAAGCAATTCGAACGAATATTAATTTTTTACTTCATTATTTTTGTGTAGTAGCATACATGTTGACACCTGAATTTTCTCAATTGATTGAAAGAAAAAAAAAACAGAGGTTCTTTCATTCTCCCGAAGCTTACGTTTAGGCACCACTCTCCGATTTGAGTAAGGGGATCCTCTCCATTTTTCTTCTCCTTGGGCGAACGTTCGTCGCTCACGTCACGGTGCCTCCGCTTCTCGATCTTTTCCACCGCTTGACACCACGTGGCTCCATCTCGGTGCGATCCTTGGTCCGATGGTACCGCTCCTCCTTCCTTCACCCCTCAGCCGCCACATCCGCCGACAATGACAAGCGGCCTCCTTCGGCGTACGCGCTCATCGTGCTCAACCAACGGCCCTCCGGATTCACTCCTCTGCTCTGCCTTGTTTCGCGGACATAGGAGATGAAGAGCTAGAATCGCAAGAACCGTTGTCTGGCTAGCCTAGATCTCAACAATCGACGATCCTTGAAGCTTCTGGCCTTGACCCAGTGGCCCGTTGCAGCCTCTTCATGCTGAGCTGACCAGGTAACGTCAAGTCCCTGGTCTGCCCTGTGTTGAGCGAGGTGGGAGCTGAGACTCTGTTTCTTTAGTTCTTGCTAGTGTCGGATCTGAACGAGTTAGTTTATGCTGATTTCGAACATTTCTGAGTGATTTCCCTCCAGTCTGGATGCGAGTCGTCCTGAAACGGTGAGCATCTTTTCCTCATTCCACGCAGATAACATGTTCGATGAAACGCCTATAGAACCCAGCGCAAGTCAGTTTCGTTTTTGTCAAAACCGAAAGCATATTGGTCCGGATTAAGTCATGTTAATGGGTTTTCATAGCCTTTTCAGTGATCGAATGTGCTTTTACTGAATCACCGTTTTCTTTGTCTTATGTTCTATGCCTGGGGTTACTAATGACGGTTGTCGGTGAGACGATGATCCTGGATCCAAGGCCTAAATGATGATTGTTACAAGCATCGGCATAGGTTTGCTGGTCAGTCTCTGCTCTTTATTTATTTTGCTCATGTTGGGGTAGAAAGAGAGGGCCGGTGGTGCGAATTTACTGGCCGATGAGGGAGGTCTAATGCTGGTTATTGGTGTGGATCTTGCGATGAATATGGGCGATTGATGGTGATCGGGGCCTTGCATTGTCGTCTTGGTGATTATAAATTTTGGTGGATGGGGGTTTTGTGCGATGGTCGACAATGGTTGATTTCTGACCACCGGCGGTCGATGAAGGGTGATCGTTGATGATTATTCTGGCGGTAGCGGACTGATATAACTCATGGCGGTGTCTTGGTTGCGTTCGGATAAAAGAGGTCGAGGGTGTTATCCATTGATTAATCCCTTGATTTTCCAGGAATTCATGCTCTATGTTGGGCCTTTATTGGTCGGTAATAGGAAGAGCACGAAGAAGGCGATGACGGAAGAGATACAACGGCCAACGGTAATTAAAGTGGAGGGCCTCATTTTGTTTAATGAGTCTGAACTTGTTTCACTTCTAAGTAGTTTAAGTCATGACTTAGATGGGCTTGGGCTAAGTTAGGATAACTGACATAAACACCGTTTGAAAGTAATTCCTTCACTTTTAATTTTTTTTCATTATAGTCCCTAATGCGGTCATCTTTTAATTTGTTCAATGTAATATTCAAACTTTTGGTACGTATTCAATATAATCTTTGAATTGCATGAAAATGTTCAATGTATAATGTGATCTATGAACTTTACCCCAATGTACAATATGGTCTATGAACTTTTAATTTGTTAAATATAATTTATGAACTTTTGGTATATGTTCAATACAGTCCCTAAATTGTATAAAAACATTCGATACATCGCATACAGAGCTAAAGTTCATAAACCACATTGAACAAATTAAAATTTCACGTATCAATTACATATTAAGCCAAAATTTAAAGATTATTTGTGTCATTATCCCCTAAGTTTTCATTATATTTAAAATTGGGTTTGTAGTTTTAGCCGAAGAGGGCTGGCTTGATAGGCCCACTTGCGGAATGCCCTTGCATTGCTCCAATCCAATTATAACAAGTGGATCGGGCCTGGAATTTTGGCCCACGTCCTTGGAGCCCAGTTGGACCTTAATATATTTCGACAGTATGCAATTCGAGTCTTGTTCAATATTGAACAGCAGCTACACAAATATTGACATCAAGAATAATTTGGAATTTGTTCCAGTATTTTCTAATGTCTTAGAAAGTCTCTTTCCAATTTTCAAAAGTGTGGATAGAAAACACCACATATTCTCATTCTAGAAGAAGGGCAAAAACGTGGACATCTAATACCAGGATGTGAAAATGAATTGGCATTTTAATCTTGTGCACATGTTTATCTTACAAGAAAGAGAGTAACGAAGAAAGGAATGTAGTAAAGATTAAAGAGAAAGGTAGGAGAATTAAAGCCACATTTGCTTTATCTTTAGGGAGACGATGGTATTCTACATATAATTGGAAAGGCATCCAATTATAATTTTCACGAAGAATTGAGTAAACCATGCAACAATTTGGAATAACATTGCGCATATTACTTCGCACCACGTGTATTCCTTAGTTTGTGCTTATATAACCTGGCAAAATCATGCTCCTTTACTATCCTTCTCCTGAAAACTAGTCTAGTTCCTGCATAGCGGTCACGCTAAACCTCCTCGGAAACCAATAACACCAATTACGACCATGTCTGAGGTTGTCTCTAGCATCCTCGGACCTCTTCTGGAGAAACTAGCTTCATCAGCTGTTGAAGAAATTCAACTGGTAGGGGGTGTCAAGGATGACCAAGAAAAGCTCAAGAACAAGCTAGAGATGATTGAGAAGGTGCTTGCCGATGCTGAGCAGAAGCAAACAAAAGAGGAAGCTATGAGGCTTTGGTTGTCGAAACTTAAGGACTTCTGCTATGATGTCCAGGACGTGTTAGACGAATTTGAAGCCAGGGCTTTGTGGAGGCAAGCAAGGTTGACCGAGTACTTGACTCTCAAAAGGAAGGTACGCTACCAGGCCCTATGGCTATCCAACTTCATTTTCCAATTTAAGATGGCACATAAAATGAAAAAACTGAGAAAGAGACTTGATGGGATCAATGTAGAGAGAACTCAGTTCAATTTGTCGAGTGATGTTGCTAACAAGACTATAGTTCCACTGAGGGAAACTCATTCTTTTGTGCCCCCTTCAAATGTGATTGGAAGAATCAAAGAAACGAAAAGCATAATTGAGCTGTTGATAAGCTCATGTGGAGGAGCTAGAACGATAGCTGTCATTCCAATTATTAAAATGGGGGGTACTGGGAAGACGACTCTCGCTAAATTGGTATACAATGATGATAGGGTAAAAAAACATTTTGATCACAAAGTTTGGTTATCCATGCCAGTAAGATTTGAAGTTAAGAAGATAATAGGAGATGTCATCAAGTCTCTTGGTGGCGAAGAAAAATGTGATAGCTGGGCTCTTGAAATGCTTCAAAATCAACTGAGAAATCTCGTGGAGGACAAAAGGTGTTTGTTCGTGACGGATGATGTGTGGGAAGTGACGCGGGAGGATTGGGTGGGATTGAGAGATTTGTTAGGAGGCATTTCCGAAGGGAGTAAAGTCATCGTGACTTCGCGGAATCAATCGATCGCCTTAATCATGGGCACTGTCCCCCCACTTAATTTGGCCAACCTTTCGCGGGAGGATTCTTTGATTTTGTTTGTAAATTGCGCGTTCGATCAAGGGCAAGAGAAGAATTACCTAGACCTAATGGTAATCGGTGAGGAAATTGTGAGCAAGTGCGGGGGAAATCCTCTGGCGGTGAAGACATTGGGAAGCTTGTTGTTTTCAAAAAAGAACAACCGCAGCGACTGGAAATATGTAAGAGATAGCGAGATGTGGCAATTGGAGACTGATATATTACCTTCACTGAGAATAAGCTATGATCTAATGTCGTTTTACTTGAAACGATGTTTCGCTTACTGCTCAATATTCCTGAAGAACTACGAGTTCAACAACTTGGATCTGATCCAACTGTGGATCTCAAACGGGCTTATCCAATCTAGTGGAAATAATAAGGAGCTAGAAGAGATTGGACGACAGTACTTGGAGGAGTTGTGGTCGAGATCCTTCTTCGATTTTGTCCGAGAAGACTATCCATTTCTATTCTTCCGAATGCACGACCTCATTCACGAACTTGCCATTTCGGTGGCACAAACCGAATTGTCCAACATGAAAGTGCACGCGCAAGATATTTCCCCGAAGACTCGGCATATATCGTTTCCCAACCCATCTCGTATACCAAAAGATGAACTCCTTGGCTGCTTGAGCAAACTTAGCCGCATTCGTACCATCATGCTTGAGGATGGTTCCTCTGGGGAGTTCCTTTTGGAGATGTGCATTTCGCGATTCAAGCACTTGCGAGTGCTATGGCTAGATTACTCTAGCTTTGACCTCCTGCCTAGTTCCATTGGCAGTCTAAAGCATTTGAGGTTTCTTAGCTTGTGGGCAATTGGGATAGCAAGAAACTCCCCGATTCGATCTGCAAGCTTCGCAATCTACTATGCTTAGATCTTGGCTTGTGCATGGAACTTGAGGAATTGCCTGCAAACATTAAGAATCTGATCGGCCTCCGCGTTTTATATATAACCACAAAACAACAACGTTCCCCGGAGAGGGGAGTAGGATGCTTGACTTCTCTACGGTGGCTATTGATTGCATCGTGCGAGAATTTGGAAGCCTTGTTTGATGATATCCAATTGCTCACATCGCTCCGTAAGATGTTCATCGTGCATTGTCCGAAATTAGCTTCCTTACCCCAAGGCATCAAGAATCTGAATGCGTTAGAGGATCTTTGGATTCGCTATTGCGGGAACTTGAAGCTGCCAGAAGACGAAAGTAATGAACCACGCTCGATGCTGAGCCTTCAATCCTTCATATTCGAGGGATTACCGGGGCTAGTTTATTTCCCCAGGTGGCTCGAAGGTTCTACAAGTACACTACGGTGGATAAAAATTGTAAATTGTCCCAAGTTGAGGGAATTGCCCGAGTGGTTGCAAAATTGTTCTTCTCTAAGAGCACTGGAAATTAAAGACTGTCCTAAATTGTCCTCTTTACCACATGGCATTCTCCGCATTCCTACATTGACAGAGCTGTGGATAACTAATTGCGGGGGAATCGAGTAGGTAAACCGATGTTGAAGAAGAAGGTGATTGTGAACAGATTGTGAGATATTTTCGTATAAGAAGAGCACAGAAATGCGGCCAACAGATTGGCCACTCTAGATATATCTACAATGATACTTTTCTAGGAAGATATCTTTTCTAGAAATATCTGTGTGCTTATGTAAGGATGCGTAAGAAGTTCTCTCAATCGATATTGTAAGAGTGCTTCTAATAAAAAGGTACGTACTTTCTTTAGGTGAGTTTTGTGTCTTTTTCACCAATTGATATAAGAGCTTTCGTTGCATGCGTTCTAGATCGAAGCGAGATCACTCCCGTACTAGAGATTTACATCCGCTGATGGAAGCTAATAAATTGATTCATCGGTATAAACAAACTCCCCATCTTTTTGACACGTTTATGAATTAAACTTGGATTATGCATACGATTCAAAAGATTGCTCATATGGTAACTTTCGGTCTGTTTATTTCATAAACAAAGTTCCCGTGAGTCGAATTCTGCGAGAAAGTTTGCAACGCTGTCTGCAAAGCAACAGTGGGTATTTTGCATATTGCAATTCCATTTAATCATCTATGTCAGGGGTTAATATAGCCCTCAACATAAATAATCAAAATAACAAAGGGATAGTCGAAGTAGAAGTTAGAAATTGAGAATGAAAAAATTTCGATGCGCCTTCCATGCTTGGAGCTTCGATTCCAAACGAGATTTCCTAGGCCCATGACACGTATGCGATAACCTTTCATATTTTTTTCAATTGAAAAATATGTAAATCGCAAAATCTTTTAAAAATTAGAATCTGCAACAACATCCGACTACTCGATACTGGGAGAATTATCAAAAAAGTCCTAAACCTATTACAATTGTGCCAATTTAGTCATAAACATTTTATAATTGTGACAATTCAGTTCATCCGGCCAAAATTTGCCGGCCAGCGCTGACGTGGACGTCGGCGGGGGACAGCCGACCGGCAAGGCAATTTTTAAATATTTTTTTCGAATTTTTTAAATATTTTTAAATATTTTTTAGTTCTTTTTTTCTTTTTCTTTTTTCACCTTCTTCTTCCTCTGGCCGGCGAGGTCAGCCTCGCCGGCCACTAGCGAGGCTTGCCCCCGCCGACCGAAGGCGAAGGCCGGCGAGGGCGAGGCCCCACCAGATCCGGCGAGCTCGGCCCTCGCCAAGGCTGGGCGAGGCTGCCGTCGCCAAGGGCTGCAAAGATCTATGTGTGAGTGCGGGGATGACGGCGACGGCGACGACAACGATGGGGATGTCGGGTTTCTCTGTCGCTGGAGCAATGCACACAGATCTCCGCCCCCACCTCGCTCTCGCCGCCGCCGCCGCCGCAGCCGCAGCACCCCTCTTCGCATCTTCGCAGCCGCCCCGCTGCCTCCTCCTCCTCCTCCTCCTCATCCTCTCCCTCCCCGCCTCCGCCGCAACCCTTGGCGACGGTAGCCTCGCCCAGCCTTGGTGAGGGCCAAGCTCGCCGAATCTGGCGGGGCCTCGCCCTCACTAGTGGCCGACGAGGTTGACCTCGCCCTCGCCGGCCCTTGCCTCCGGCCAGCGGGGGCGAGCCTCGCCAATGGTTGGCGAGGCTGACCTTGCCAGCCCTTGCCTCTGGTCGACGCCGGCCGGCCAAAGGAAGAAAAAGGTGAAAAAGAAAAAAAATATTAAATTTTTTTAAAAATATTAAAAAATTCGAAAAAAAATATTTAAAAATTACATCGTCGGCCGGCTGTCTCCCAACAGCGTCCACGTTAGTGCCGGCTGGCCAATTTTGGCCAGATGGACTGAATTGACACAATGATAAAAGATTTAAGACTAAATTGGCAAAAAAAAAAAGGTGTAGGACTGACTTGATACAATTGCAATAGGTTTATGACTTTTTTGGTAATTCTCCCGCTCGATGCTTATCGAGGGATTAAGGATAGCCATTATGGGACAATAGACTCCGTCTTATGATGCATTCGCACCATCTGAGGATGACCCATTGTCGACCTATGATTGACTAAAAGCTACTCAAGTCTAATTGATGCTAACTGAGACCAATTGACTATCGCTTGGATTGAGAGACAATGACTCCCAACTGTTTTGGCGATGACAATTTGCATTGAAATGATAGCGAAATGTGGGCTTGGACTAGTTGTTAAGGTGATTTATCCCAATTTAGTAATTTACCCATCAAAATAGGATACAAACATAGAGGCCCATTTTGGTCAATCAGACTCATTTTTGAAACTTTGTAATAGAAGATTGACAAAACAACTATAGCTCTGTTTATTTCATAAAAAAAAAAAAATTATTTGAAAATAATTTTTTAAAATAATTGCTTCTATTGCTTGAAATGATAAGTAAATGGAGGATAGTAACATTTCAGAGACTCGCGTTCTACTTATAAATCCATATTCTTGGCCTATGATATGAGTTAGGGAAAACAAAAACAAAATTTGTGACAAATATGCTATCCTACACACACACGGCCCTCTCAACCTTAGAATAGGGACTGATTATTAGCCACCAAATTTCTTTTCATTTTTTTACTCATATCATAGAAAATTCTAAGGTAGCAGTATTATGATGCAAAGGTGCCACATTGTGGGAAGTGCAGAGCATATCATTAGGACTAATTAGAACATCTTTAGTTTTTAGAGAATCATACCAAGTAGAAAGGGAAATAGGAGAGAGCTTTAAGGATTCATAGTGAACCACACAATATTATTTTTTGAGAGGGTGCGTTCTTCCCCTTATCATTTACAAGCCATGCCTTTTATAAAAGAAACACTAAAGACAAACATATGATTATTGGTGATAGTTCGGGAAATCACCAATAATTTTATAGACTCTCGTGGACTCCTTTTGTTGACAATGGCTAATTATTTGACCCTTATAGTGACAAGCCAAGATTATGCTTATGATAGACTCTTATTCCACATTTTTCGCTTTTACTACAATGTGCTACAATACATAAATAGTGTTATGAATAGTGCCAAAAGTACATAAATAGTGCCAAACAGTGCATGAACAGTACTTTGCTATGGTACTTGAGTAAATGTTCCTCTCGTTCACGTGACTCATCTTTCTTTTGGGTTGCTTTTGACTTCTTTATTTGGCACTTTAGACCTCTTCCTTTATTGTACTTATGAATTAGTTCAGCATCGTTTGAGTTGTCCGAGTCTCTTAGACCCACAACTTCTCTCAGCCCTTAATGTTCGACTACAAATTGCTGGAACCCACTAGCGGACCTCTTGGTGAAGACGGAGGAAGATATTTGATACTACAAAATTGGCCTATGATTCGAGCTAGCAAAAACAAAAATAGAATGCCATCCTCCCCACACACGGCCCGTCTAGCCTTAGAATAGGGACTGCCTATTAACTACCAAATTCATTTTCATTTTTTAACTCATATTATAGAAAATTTCAAGGTAGTAGTATTTTGATGTACATGTTGTACATTGTGGCAAGTACAAAGCATACTGTCAAGATTGATCAGAACATCCCTAGTTTTTAGAGAATCATACTGAATAGAAAGGGAGATAGGAGAGAGCTTTAATGATTCGTAGCAAACCACACAATATTATTTTCTAAGGGGGTGCATTCCGCCCCTTATCATTTACAAGCCATGCCTTTTATATGCATAAAATAGACACTGAAGACAAACATATGATTAGTGATGATAGCTCTAGAAATCACCAATAATTTTACAGACTCCTTTTGGTCGACAATGGCCAATTATTTGACATTTATAATGACAAGCTAAGGTTCTGCTTCCAACAAACCCTTATTCCACATTTTTCGCTTCTATTACAATGCCCTATAGTACATAAACAATGCTAAATAGTGCATGGATAGTACATGAACAGTGCTTTTCCTACGGTACTTGAATAAAATTTCCTCTCCTTCACGTGGCTCACCTAACTATTTTTTGGGTTGCTTTTGACTTCTATGAAGCAAGATAGGCAGGGGAATAGTTCCTTCCAGCTTGCCACTTCAGACCTCTTCAATTATTGTACTTGTGAATTGGTTCATCGTCGTCTGGGCTGTCCGAATCATATCGAATCATATCCATCCTTCTACCTCATTATTCCTTGATGAGTCTTTCGACTTCTAGAACTTCAAGATATAGTACATGTATCATCTAGGGCTGATAAGAACTAGAAGGAATGTTAGGCGGATTAAAAATGCATCTCTCTAGATACTGTTGCCTAAATGCTTCAAGGAGCCTCTCTACTTCATCAATTGCTGGAGCAACCACTGCCTCTAATTTAGATGACATTTGTCTTTTGGATAACTAATGAGAGCTTATCGGAACATTAGTGGTGCTTGATAGTTGAAATGATGGGCTTTCTTTGTCGAGGCCTAGACTGAATGCAAGCTGCAATTCACTACGATCAAAAGGATCTTGTGACAATGGTCTTCCAATGGATCTTGTGATGATGAAGCCAGATCTTATGAAGATGTTTATGACATAGAATTGTCTGGCACGCCCATTCTGTAGTACATTCTAGGTAAGCATCAATTGCCGGTTGAGTTGCACAATAATCATCATAATGATCCCAAGAAACATCATCAGCTTTCCTAGGGTTTGCTCGTCGACTTTCGGCTTACGGGATTCCCTGGGTTACCAAAAAAAAAAACATCATCAGCTTCTACTACCATGCTTCTGACGAAATGATTTGATTACGCTAACACAATATCTTTTGCAATTCTCAATATTGTCAAGGGTAAGCTGAGATTCTACAATGTAGGGTTGCAAAAATCTCATTTGGAAAAGGTTGGGGTTTATATGTGGATACACCAACATCTGCTGGAATTTTACACATATCTCCACTGGACTAGACAAATAACCATGGCCTAAAAAATAAGATAACTATATAAAGCTCTGGGTTAGACCCGCATGCTTTAAATTGGGCTTCGAAAATATTTTTCCATGCACCTAGATGTTTAAACCAACAAAGTATTTGCCCAAGATGTTTATACTGGGCTTTTCCTTAGATGATCCTATTGATGATAAGAGGTGATGGTTTTATGTGATGGGCTTAAGGCCCGTCTGCCCATGTTGGGCCTAAAAGCCCGGCCCGCAAGATTAGGGCCCATGGATGAAGGGGCACGATTCCTTTTTGGAGGGAACGTATATAAGGGAGGAAAGAGAGGGAGAAGACACCCTTTGGCATTTTCAACGTACGTCTTCTCTCCTCCTCTCCCTCCAAAAAGAAATTGAACGCTAAAGGCGACGCCGTCTTCCCTTTAAGGCCAATCGACGTCATCGGATCGATCGGGATCGTTTTTCTCTTCCTCTTGTCGGCATTGGTGTTTAATCTGTGGCTAACAAGGTACGCTCGAATCCGTGGTGTGCTTTACGATCGGTGATACGTGATTTTCCCGGGCTTGTCTTCCGCATTCGTTTTAGGGATTCGATTTAGTGTCGAATCCGGTTTTCGGGAATCCGACATTCCCAACATTGGTATCAGAGCGCTAGTTCATGTTTTCCCAACCCTTTTCATGTTTTTTGATTAATTTTTCGCGAAGATATTCGGCCGACACGGATCGGGGCGAGAAATCCCGACACCCGAGCACTGTTCATCTATTTTTTCGAGTTTCTGTAAGTCGAAATCGATTTTTGAAGGTACAGGGTGAGAGGGCTCGTCGAGACGAGTCCGTCGACATGTCGTGCGCCGCCGGGAGACGCCGCACGCGCCCACACGCGCGGCCAGAAACCGCTGCGCGTGGGCGCCACGCGCCGGTCGGCGAACCGGCACGTGCGCACCGCCGGCCGGCGAACCGGCACGCGCCGGTCGGCGAACCGGCACTTGCGCACCGCCGGCCGGCGAACCGGCACGCGCCGGTCGGCGAATCGACGCGAGCTGACATCAGCATGACGTCACCCAACGGTCGGTAACCGCTGGGATGACGTCATCGATGACGTCAGCTGGCCGGACGGTCACCGGCCAGCGACCCAACCTGACCCGATCCGCGGAAGCCTGGCATGCGCGCGGCACGTGCCAGATGACGTCTGCGTGACGTCAGCCCGCGCACGCGCGCGGCACGTGCGGTCGGTTCGTCCGACCCGGCCCGACCGGTCCGACGACCCGCCACCCGTTGACCGACCGTTGACCGACGACCGTTGACCCGAAAAAAAAAAAGAAAAGAAAAAGGAATTTGTTTCTTTTTCATTTATGCCTATGTGGGTAATATGTAATCAATTATTTATTTTGCATTTGTTGCATGAATTTTGGAAAATTATGTATTTTCCCTTATGTATATTATGGATTATAAGTAATCCATTTTTTAGTTCTACATTTGTTGCAGGACCTATGATGCGTTATGCACGGATACCTGCAATCCCGAGAACGGACGAGGGAAGTGCAAGACTTAAAAGACTGATGTCAGATTTAGCTAATTATCGGTGGCATGACGGTGATTTAGTATCACATGTGGTCAAGGTCAATCAGATGATACAGGAAATCATCTGGAATGGTTATCTTATGTCGGATTTTGAGAAGGTGCCGGCTTTAATGAACACTCTTCCACCTGAATGGCAAGCAGTGTTAGATCGGCTATGGGAGGTCAACGTGGTCCCGGGTTATAGGAGGTTAGTGGAAGCTTTTGTAAGAGAGTACTATAGGATTGAGTTAATCAAAACTTCAACCCTTAGATTGAGCGCCACATGGCGCAGAGTGAATGCGCCTTGGAGGCGACATGAAAGCTCTCTAAAAGTTTTTCCATGGTTGACAAATGTGCCTTCAAATTTCTCAGATATTTTGACTGATAGATTAGAAGGGACATTCCCTATTTATTTCTTAGATTAGTTTGAGATGTTTTTGGGTGTGAATATCTCTTTCTATGTTGATATTTCTTCTTTGTATATATTACTTAGTGTAATGAATAGTTGTATTGTATGAAAGCATTATTATTCTATTGGATGTCAAATATTATTTGCTTTCTGTTAAATTGTTGACTACTATGGGTAGTTCATAGAAGTTTTTGTAACTTCATAGAATTTATTTTGCATAAGACAATTATATTAATAATAGTTTTAAGTTAGGATTTTTGGAGGATGATTGGAAACATAGTGACCTTTTGATTCTGAAACCTTACTTGAAATTATTCATTGATATGATGGGTCTGTGCAAAGTGGATGCATAAATGATAGGCATTAATAATTCGTGTATATATGTCTGATGTGTTCAGATCGATGGTTTCAGCAACTAAGAACGTAATTGCTGATATGAACGGCAACAAGTGTGAAATATTGGATATGAAGATTCAATATGTGCTGGAAAAGCAAGAAGCATTAGAAGCTCTTGACCATGTTATGGAAGATCTTGAGAATGCTGTGCGCCACCTTGAGCTAGTAGAGGACCGCCTAACGGCATTTGAGTAAAAAAAAAGACATTTGCAATGCTGGTTCTAGCTCAGAAAGGGCTTTGAGCTCTAAGCGCAAGCGTATTGATTCGTTCAATATGTGGTAATTCAAAGGATCGAGTCCTTATTGCAAGAAATCAAGAGTTAACCAACACAAGAGAGGAAAACGTCCTCAAGTGAAGAAAATGTCCAGGGTGAAGTGTTACAACTGTGACAAGAAGGGTCACTATGCTCGCGACTGTCATGAGCCAAAGAAGGTATACACCTCTTGTACATTTGAGAACTTTGCTTATGTGTCAAGTTCTGTATTATTGGCTGAATCCAATCCTTTGTGGACTGTAGATTCAGGAGCGACAGACCATGTAGCGAAGGATAGAGGATCCTTCGTGGAATTCCGACGAATAACAACTGGAACTAAGTGGATCTATGTAGGAAATAACTCCAGAGATGAAGTTAAAGGAATTGGCACCTGCCAATTAAACATGCGTGGTGGACGCACCTTGTTCCTACATGATGTTCTATATGCTCCGGAGATTCGTTGAAATTTAGTGTCTATTTTGGTGTTGGTTAAACTTGGTTTTAGTGCGAACTTCCGTAATAAAGGTGTAAATTTGTATTTGGATACAAACTATTATGGTTGTGGTCACTTTCTGGATGGTTTTATTGTACTAAATGTTGACTGTGGTGATGTCAATATATGTTATTCCCTTGTTTCACGTCTTCTACTTCATGTGATAATGATGTGATTATGTGGCATGCTAGACTTGGTCATATTGGCTAACAATGAATGAATAGACTAGCCAAAGAGGGCTTGTTGGGCAACATTGAAAAAGTCGATTTGCCTATATGTTAGCATTACCTAGAAGGGAAAACGACAAGGAAACCATTTGGAAAAGGCAAAAGAGCTGAATTTCCTCTGCATTTAATCCATTCTGACGTCTGTGTTTCAATGAATGTGAGAGGAAGGCATGGGACTGTTTATTTCATCACTTTTATAGATGATTATACTCGATTCGGATATGTCTATTTGATTTCTCATAAATCTGAAGCATTATGTTGTTTCAAAAGGTTTATGAACTTGGTAGAAAATCAATTAGACAATAAAATAAAAGCATTGAGATCCGATTGAGGTTGAGAATATTTATCTGATGAGTTCAGAAAATTATGTGATGAAAAAGGAATAGAAAGACAGTTGTCTATTCCATATACTCCTCAACAAAATGGTGTTGTAGAGAGAAGAAACAGAACCCTACTGGAAATGGTTAGGTCCATGATGGCGCATGCTAACTTACCTATTACTTTTTGGAGTGATGAGTTGTTAACTGCTGCCTATATACTTAACCGGGTGCCTTCCAAATCAATTACTTCCACTCCATATGAGTTATGGACAGGTAGAAAATCGGACTTAAGTTTTCTTAAGCCATGGGATTGTGCTACCTATACTTATGAGTCCTCTCACAAATTTGGGAAATTGGGTCCCAGAGGAAATAAGAGTATTTTCATGAGATACTCCGAACACTCAAAAGGGTATGTGTTCATAGGTGAGCAGGAAAGTGGGAGTATAACTGAATTTGAATCACGGGATGTCACATTCTTAGAGGATGAATTTCCTAAGAAGGGCAAAATAAGGGAAAATTACTCCCTATTTGAAACCTTGGATCATGATAATGATATTAGTAGAGTTTGTCCAAGTGGGAGTAATATGAGAAGTGATGAATTAAATTCAACTCATTCTCAATTACAACCACATGATGAGATGACATCATCATTATCTAATCCTAGTGGGAGCATAATGGGGAATGATGTGCACAGTGTACAATCTCCCATACGGCGAACAAGTCGCCAAAGTATTCCCCGTCGACGTTTTGACATTGAAGGGGAAACTTTTATGATTGCCCCACAAGATGAGGATGAGCCAAGAAATATTAATGAGGCTCTAAATTGCCCTTATAAGGAAAAATGGATTCATGCAATGGAAGAGGAAATGGAGTCAATGAAATCAAACCAAGTTTGAGAACTGGTTGATCTTCCAAAAGAACGCAGAGCTATTGGGAACAAGTGGGTTCTCAAAATAAAGCGAAAGGCTGATGGCTCGATAGAAAGGCATAAGACTCGCCTTGTGGCGAAGGGGTATAATCAACAGGAAGGAATTGATTGTGAAGGATTATTTTCTCCTGAAGTGAGATTTACTTCGATTCGCATTATTCTGGCAATAGTGGCAAGTATGGATCTTGAGTTACATCAAATGGATGTAATGACTGCTTTCCTCAATGGAGAATTAGAGGAAGGGATATATGAAACAACCTGCTTGTTTCATAGTGAAAGGCCAAGAAGAAAAGGTATGTCGACTTTTGAGATCGATATATAGCCTCAAGCAGTCATCGAGACAATGGTATATACGTTTTCATAATGCCATAATGGCATATGATTTTACAATGATTAATGAGGATCATTGTGTATATATCAAAAGATCAATTTGTGATCATATCATTATATGTTGATGATATACTAATTGCCGGAAGCAATATGGAGTTTGTTAATACTGTCAAGAGTTGGTTGTCTTCCAACTTTGAGATGAAGGATATGGGTGAGGCTGCATACATTCTTGGAGTTAAGATTTCAAGAGATCGTTCGAAGAGATCGTTGTCTCTTTCGCAAGAAACATATATAAATAAGGTTCTTGAACGATTTCGTATGCAAGATTGTAAACCCATAGACACTCCTATTGCAAAAGGTGAAGGATTGAGCCATAGACTGTGTCCAAGGACTCCACAAGAGAAGGAAAAAATGAAACTTGTTCCTTATGCTAGTGCTGTTGGGAGCTTGATGTACGCTATGATGTGTACAAGACCTGTCATATGTTTTACAGTTGGAATGGTGTGTAGATACCAATCCAATCCAGGTCCAGCACATTGGAAAGCCGTTAAGAGAATACTGAGGTATCTAAAGGGGACTGCTGATTATACGCTGAGTCATTAAGGAAAGGATCTGCGAGTTGAAGGCTATTCAGATGCTGATTGGAGAGGAGATTTAGATGAAAGGAAATCTATCTCTGGATTTGTTTTCTTACCGAATAATGGCACCATATGTTGGAGCAATAAGAAACAAACGTGTATAGCCTTGTCCACGATAGAAGTTGAGTTCGTGGCATTATCAGCAGCAGTATAAGAAGATGTTTGGCTTAAGAGATTTTTTTGGATCATTTAGGTGTTATTGGAAGTGCTGCAGATTCATTGTTGGTTAACTGTGATAGCCAAGCAGCAAAAGTGTACACCAAAGATCCAAAATATCATGGCAAGACCAAACATATAGATACCAAGTATAATCTTGTCAAGGATATGATTGCACGAAAAGATGTGAACTTAGAGTGCATACTACGCATAGAATGGTAGCAGCCAATACCTAGAGATGTGTTTTGTGGCCATATGAAATCTCTAGGATTGCGTAGAGTCTGATGTACTGATTTGTAATTTCCCTGAAGTGTTCACATTTGATGAATTTGTGTTTTTTCATCATTAATGCCTATGAATCTTTGTTTGATCTTTATGCATCTTAATGCTCAGTGCATTACTTTAAGTTGAGAAAGTATGTCGGACAGATATAAGATTAGCCTACTCACACGGGTAATCGCCTTTATTTACTGTGTGATAAATAGAGATGAGACTGTTTTTAAGCTTATTATCTAGGTGATAATCGAGAGCTCAAGCTTAAAATACGTATGTCGCCTTGACTGAGTGTTAAGATGAGGACATAATACTTACTATGTCCGAAAGTAAAATAACCCACATATTTTACTTTATCTATCTATGATGCCAGATGTGAGTTCTGATGAATTTTGTGAATGAGTAGATACGTGAACTCAAGTTAGACATTGGGTATGTCTGAACTATCATCTGTACGGTATTGAAGGTGTAGACATACGCTCCATGGGAAAGGAGTTAATACCGTAATACGTATTTCATATTACGTATGCATGAGACGACCAATAAGAGTGGCAAAAGTTTGATCTCAACTTTTATGTCGTGTGAGACCCTTGAGGAAAAGAGTTCCTCAATTTTTAGTCCCCTCATGACTCTTACTTATTCTCAAGATTTCTATTTAGTGTTTGCTATCTTAGGATGTTGCCAATGGTCATGAGTTGATTCGATCTAATGGGACATTTCTAGAAAAGCAAGCTGAACTGAAATTGAGAGTTTGAAGGAAAGAGGAAGATCGATTTTGGAGAATCACATTGTAGTTTTGTATTCACTGGTTAACCAATTATGACTGTCTTTGGTATAATCATAATTGTGAATACAATAGATATATCATTGTTTAAAAGAGATCAAGAGAGATATAAATGTGATCGATCGATCTAGGGTACTACATACAAAATCTACTCAAAGTGTGATGCCCATTATGAGCTGCTATATATTCCTAACAGATGTATAGCAACGAGCTCTCAAAGTATGCTGGTCACACGGATTATTCACCGGTATGAATGTTGAAGAGAGGTAAAGAGAATCCTGTTCGGCCCACCATGTGCGAGTGGGAGATGATGGTTTTATGTGATGGGCTTAAGGCCCGTCCGCCCATGTTGGGCCTAAAAGCCCGGCCCGCAAGATTAGGGCCCATGGATGAAGGGGCACGATTCCTTTTTGGAGGGAACGTATATAAGGGAGGAAAGAGAGGGAGAAGACACCCTTTGGCATTTTCAACGTACGTCTTCTCTCCTCCTCTCCCTCCAAAAAGAAATTGAACGCTAAAGGCGACGCCGTCTTCCCTTTAAGGCCAATCGATGTCATCGGATCGATCGGGATCGTTTTTCTCTTCCTCTTGTCGGCATTGGTGTTTAATCTATGGCTAACAAGGTACGCTCGAATCCGTGGTGTGCTTTACGATCGGTGATACGTGATTTTCCCGGGCTTGTCTTCCGCATTTGTTTTAGGGATTCGATTTAGTGTCGAATCCGGTTTTCGGGAATCCGACATTCCCAACAAGAGGTATCTTGGCTATCAAAAACTCGATGGCAATGGTGTAGAGATTAAGCAAATACCAATAAAACCATCTAAGTATTTTTGGGAATTCCTCTTTAGGGAGGAAAGTAAGAGGATGAATGAATGGATATTTTGGATGCAGTCCATTTGGGCGAAGGAGAAGGCCATCATAATTATTGAAAATATGAAAATGATATCCTCATGCTTGGTTTTCCATATTTATGTCAGGAACCAAAGTCTTTTCTTTCCATAAAAAGAAATGCATGTTTCAATATCGTCCTTGATAAACCCTATTTATCATCAAGCAAATTTAAAATATTTCATTTCGATATTTACAGTTTTGACATTTAAAATTCACCACCAGTGGAAAACCAACTCCATGCACGGTTGGGGTCGCAAGAGAAGTTATATTAAAAAAAAAAAAAAAAAAAAACAAGAAGAAGAAGCAGCTTAAAGTCTTTGAACAGGATATTTAACGACACATATGTGAAAATTATCCAAGTTGTGTTTTTTCGAGAAAAATTGCGAAAAATTGCAAAGTGGCCCCTTAATTTTTCTCTTTGATATCTTACAAAGTTTTAAAATGAGTCGATTCGGCATTATGGTCCCATATGTTCGTATCTTTAAGATGTCATTCAAAACTCTCTTTTTAGATGGGTAAAATGGATTAGATGACCTTGACAACTAGCCCTAATCCACATTTCGCTATCATTTCAATGCAAATTATTATCGTGAATAGTCTTGGATCATTGTTGCTCAATCCCAAGCAATAATCAATTAGTCCTAATTAGTATATATTGGACTTGAGTAGCTTTCAGTCAGTCATTAGGTCAGTAATGGTCTGTCCTCGACCGGTGCCGATATGTCATACATCATTGTCAATTGTCCCATAATGCCCTCCCTTAATCCCCTCAAGCAGTCAGGTGTTATCAACAGATTCCAATTTTCAAAAGATGTTACAATTTACGTAGTCAATTTACACTTGCATCACTAACGATCGCACGTTAGAGAGCTTAATGCTAAACAGAAGCATAAATGGCATTGTTGCAAATGCAGAGTAGCCACTGTTGCCCTGCAGATAGCATCGCATACTTTTTCGAAGAATTCGACTTATAGAGAACATTGTTTATGAAATAGATAGACCAAAAGCCACCAAACGAGCAATCATTTGAATTCTATGCATCGCCAATTTTAATTCCTAAACGTGTCAAAAAAGAGAGGGAGCTTGCTTACACCAATGATTTTATTAATTATCTTCCTTCTTCCGCCGATACAAATCTCCAAGACAGGAGCAATCTTACTCTAATCTCCACTTCTTCCAGATGTGGTCGTAAAGCGAGAGCTACGAAAGCTATGATATCAATTGATGAAAAAGACACGAAACTTATTTAAAGAAAACACACACCTTTTATTGGATAAGCTCTCTACAATGCCGATCAAGAGAACTCCTTACACATACTTACATAGCACACAGATATTTTCTACAAAGATATCTTTCTAGATATTTCTAGAGTGGCCGCACATTTTCACACTCTTCTTATAACAAAATATCTTACAACACAATGTCTAGTTATTTAAATATTTATTCGCAACTATCTTCTTCTTCAAGATCAGTGCTCTGCTCAATTGTCCCACAATTAATTATCCGCAACTCGTGTGGAAACAGTTTTTTCTTCAGATTCCAAGGCATGGCGTGGCAGCTAACAATGCAATTAAATCAAGACAGGATAAGTAACATGATCTAAAAACATCAAATTTTAATTCATGAACGCATCGAAAAAAAGTGGGGAAATTTCTTGCAACTTTCTCATTTGGCATTTTTACGATCTTAATTCATGAACGTATCGAATTTTTATTATTATTTTCTTTTCTTTTCTTTTTCCCTTTTTCCCTTTGTCGGCCACTGCCAGACATTTCAGGCTTCACTCGAGGGTGACCAGTGGAGGGAAAAAGGAAAAAAGAAAAGAAGGGAATGAAGAAAATAAAAATTAATAAAAAATTTGAACAAATATTAAAATATTATTAAAAATTGTTCATGTCGATACCGACCGTGTCATGTAGGATGGTGGCATCAACGTTAGTAATTTCCAATAAAAATTAGTGGGATAAATCTGATTGGCAAAATGCGAAAAAGTTTATAGAAATGTTTAAAACGACAAGTGTAGGACTTTTTGGAAAATATCCCCATTTTCAAATTTGTGTCTTTGCGGATATGGTTGGACTAGTTGGTTTTCACTTTCTTCGCTACAAGGACACTTATATGAAGCTTTCAAATAATTCTCAGCGATGGGATGGCCAAAACTTGGGACTAGTAAAATTAGGGAATACAAGGGAAACGCCTTCCTCCATGCATTCCCGTGCCAGATCCATTTCTTTTGCGCGATGGCTCAAGCCGAAGGATCTCCTCTTGTAGAGACAGTTCCATGTCTTAATCAAAAGTCTCCTCCTTGAATTTAAGATTTACGTGAATTGATCATTTCAAAAGACGTAATATTTCGATCTCTTGAGTGAAGCAGAGTTGTAGTTTGCATATGCAGCCCCCTTCAATGACTCGTACGATCCACCCAAACATCGGATGGCGATGTCATCTTATTGGAACTAGCACAGCAAATAACGCAATCTGTGAATCTTCCATAATTTTCGGAAACATTTGAACGTTCTTTCTTTTCTAGAAGTCATGAAACATTTGAAAATAATGAAAAATGGTTTTGACAAAAAAAATTGTATTATTGATACAATCTTTTTAAATAAATACTGATGGTTCGAATGTCTGATCTGTATTCTTTGAACGGTTTGATACGATTCTTGAAGAAAATAGACCAGCACAACTAATATTTGGAAAATTTTAATTTCTATTTGCTGTTCCGAAAAATAATATTTGTTTACAAAAATGGAGTAGCTTAGATGTTATACAACGCTAAGTAATTTATAGGCCATTGGGGTGCGTATAGGGCCCATGGACCCCAAATTCGGGTCTCGTAAGGCAATTTTGTAGTTTTGTACCGACCGGACTTTTGGGCCTATTTAGCCTTTACTTCCAAATAGTGCAATTTCTAGTGAGGGACGTAAATCATCATGGCAGGTATTTTGTTTTATAAGAAAGCATAGCATTTTGTGATACCGTACTGAGTTTAATTTAACTTCCCGTGAATGTTGTCCGCAAACATTCTAGAAATAATTGTCATTTACAAAGGTGATGGATATGCTAGTATGCGGTACTGTGACGTGGATTTGATGCTCATTGTCAACTTATGTATCAAGACTTAATCATAGCCTATGTGATTTTGGAGGCTTAATCATAACCAACATGGTCTTTTGGAATCATTACATGGTGAAAAGCGTGATCCTCATATTTTCTTAACATCAGTGATCGAATAAGTTGAGATAAATTGAGATCTCACTTCACATTTCTGAGGCTATACGTTTGCAAAAATTTTGAGTCTTACGGTTTTCGCGAAAAGTAAAGTTTTAGTTTATCTCCCCGAGCTGCCTAGACACTCCACTTTTAATTTCACTCCAATTTATTGCTTTTGTTAACTTATTTTATCAAGTGTTTCCCCATGTGCCTGATTTTTCCCCCCACTTTGTAAGTTCTTTTCGATTTACTATAATATCGCATGTCATTTTTTATGTCGTCACTTTAATACAAGTATTTGCATTCAATATCTACATCACTTTAATTTAAAGCATCCCCCGAATACATACATTCGATAAATACATCTAAAACATCTGCTTTAATTGATAAATTTTTCATATAATAGAGAGACAAAATACTTTCATATGCTATAACAATAGTCTTATTTCTTGTAAGTTTCTAGCTCAATTCGCAAGTTAACGTCTAGTTTTATAGTAAATTAGAATAGAATTTCAAATAAGGTGGAAAACAAAATCACCAGGCATTTGAGAAATAATAATTTAATAAAACCAAGAAATAGGAGTGAGATTAAGGTTCAGACAATTCAAAAGAAAGATCATTGTTTGCAAATACCAGTCTAACCTATCTGGGAATTTTATATTTCTCCATGCATTGCTGCCCAAAGCAAGAAATTAATGGGTCACTAGGCCCAACGCATGCTATGTTCGCCATTTACATTGGGCTCGGCCGGTGACGCCCACTGAAAATATCCAAAATGATGAATAACTTCCTTGCTGACAAAGCTAATTGCATTTTAGACTCTATTTATTTTCACGGAAAATAAATGATTTAAAAAACAACTTTTCTTAAAATTGTTATTTGTATCTTTTACAAAAGGAATAAGCAAAAGATGCTTTCATCATTTATGAAGAATGCCGAGACATAAATTGTTGTTGATGTCGAGAATATTTTTCATTGACTAACAATTTCAAACGATACCAACAAATGACCATTTAAAGGCAAATATTTTTCCAATCATTTGTTTTTCATGAAACAAATACACCCTTAATTAAATAGTAGAGATTAATTTGAAACTGTAGAGTCAAGAGTAGAGAGTGGTGGTTAAAGTGCTAATCGATGAAATATAGCATTTGCATTCATTTAAAATTAATTCGAGTTATGATTAATGTTCAGAGGTAATTTAAGTCGAGAGATTGAAAGAGGAACCCTTCCCTTAAAAGGATGGTATGGATGAATAAATACACTATAGAGATCGAGACTTGATATTTCGTTTATTTTATTATATCCAGTCAACTTATAACTCATTCAAACTAAAGTAGCCACAACAGAAAACATTAAATTTGAAAACAACACAATGCACATGCAAATCATCTCAGAGTCGTATTACCGAACATTTAACAGAACAGTCAAGTCTAAAGTTCACGACATAAACTTGAAGTACCAGACTAGGAAAGACCTCCAATTGCATAAACAAAATCCCTTTCGATTTTCTCGACTTATGTCCTGCATTTGGCATTTGCTAAGCCAAAAAATTCACTAAAAAATAGCTGGATGTAAACAAATAACTAACCTTAGGTCAAAGAAGAAAATACCTTTCATTTAAATTGAAGACACATACCATTCAGATAAAGGAATTATTAAGTCCATCTCATAGCATATTATTTCATTTCAGCCCATTGAAAAATAATCCTCTACTCATTGAAAAGCCCCAGTGAGCCAATGATACGGCAACACTTTTAAAAATGCATTGCAAAGCACTCGTACAAAAAAGTTACAAGAAGGCAAAGGTAGAGAGGGAGTTCATTAACTTCACGAGTGAAGTTGAACAATGAAACTAAGAGCTCCAAGTAGAATGACCGGAAGAATGTGAAAATAAAGAAAGAGAATAAAGAGATAGCAAGTAGATACACCAAAGGTCAATATCGTTTTCTCCCCTTTACATTAAAATGGTCAATCTTTTGAAGAGTGATTTGATAGAAACACGCACATTTAAGATTCCATCACCATGTACACCCACCGGAGCTTACTTGTAATTGAGCTCCCATAATATGAACAGAATGGCAACATTCACATAATTAAGGTACAAACATGGCCAACAACATTGAGAAGTGTTTATCTTATCTACTGCCCTTCTGATGTTATGTTTACCCTGACCAGGTAGCAGGGTGTTGGCAGGTGCAAATGGGTGCTTTAATTCCTTCGGACCTCTGAATTTGGGACATGTAGAATATGCAAAAGTATCGCAAGTACTTGGATAAGTCAATGTATAAAAGAAACACTATTTTGCATTTTACATGCAGCATCATAAGTGTGGAGTCTCTGGACAGATTAGGACTTGCCAAACGTTTTGACAATTCTTTTTCTAAGATATTGCGATGAAGTATCCGTTATAGCCTTAAAGGTCATATACCAATACTTTATTAGTTACGGTGCCAATACAAGTACAATATCACCCAAAAAAGAGTCGAACATAGTCCTCCAGCAAGGCACAAAAAGATGAAGTAAATTTAAACTACTCAATTCTATGGAAAAAAAAAAGGCAGAAAATATACTGTGGCAATAATAAGAAATGCTGCAACAGGAAATCTCTTCATCCTATAAGGAGTAACAGAATAGATGGTTCCAAGAAAAAGACCCAGACTGTAAAGAGAAGTGATGAATGATCCAAAGTTTGAAGCAACAATCGACAGGCCAGTCACTGCAAAAAAAATCACCAAAAGCCAGGCATGTTGAATAGAAAGATCCTGCTGCTATAGGCAAGTAAGGTTCGTTGACCCTGAAATAAGATAAAAAAGATACTAATCATAAAACTGGAGAGGAAGTTGAGGACATTGATCCTCAAAAGCAAAGGCATGACAAGAAGGTTAATTAAAAAGATGGACCTCCAAAATAACAGTGAGTGCTTGACGGTACCTCAAACACTGACCTAAATCTGATGTCCAGTAAAAATTGGGATGTCGCATTGTTTCATTATGAACACATTCATTCTTTCTCACTTCAAACATCTATGTTGAGGCTAGAAGTAATTTTGCTCTGTTTCTCAGTTCCAATATCTTGTAACTTTTCAGTTCTTCTCATGCTAGTAATAGTGATGCTGTAACCAACACCCATCTAGCCAGATATATTTTAATAAAACAATGTTCAAGCAAGCACCACATACTTGTCAATGCCGATATCGTATATCTGATTGATGCCGACAATATATCCATTCCCACATATTAGAGCAAAAAGACCAGAGAATGCTTTAAGCAGAAGAGACCATTTTATCAGGTGCGAGTTCTCGATCAGAGCTCTAGCCACCAATGAACCGTTGATGAGCAAGAATAAGTTCAAGTAAACTGGGGCAAGCAGGGAGAGACAAAACATAAGAGAAACTATAAGTGTTATGATCAGCTAATTGGAAATAACTGTGGCAGCAGGAAAAGAATACTTACAAGGAGCCCAGAGATGTTCCTCTTATTGTATGAGGTGTTAAAAATCTCCAACATGCATCTTTAAACTCAGAGACTTTACTCAATATAGGATCAGATCCAGCTGCTCCAACTCGAGCACAGGCCTAGCAGATCGTGTACACTCAATTGTGGCACAAGTAAACTAGAAAGACTCTAGGACACAAGGAATGTCGGTTAACGAAAGTGCGTGATCATGCATCTTCCGACAGATACGTAACTGAAGCTTTGTCAAATAGTTGATTGAGAATTCTGCATAAGGAAACTTTTGATTGATTTTTGAAACCTCAACTGTGATTGTTCTTCGTATTCAAGGTGCGTTATGACAACCGACCAACGAGTTTTTTTCGGCTTGGATTAAGAAAACCCTCCTCATCAAGTTGTCCATTATATTTCTTTAGTTTGATATCAAGACACACTTTAGGTATTGAAGCTGTTCATTTTTTTGGCTAGTGAAAACTGCTGCTACACCAAATCCTTGCAGTGATGTAAAACCCTTAGTAGAGAATTGCTACCGCCACCAAATCCACTATGATGGATAACTCTTAGTACACAGGCCTACACAAGAAGATGGACAATTGAACACCCCCCTCCCTAACAGCAACTACAGTTGAACTGTTTTCCCTCTTTTCTTTGGGCGTTGGGCCAACAAATCACATATCTTCATTAGGCAGTACCCCACCTATTAGAGTATTAATGTTGAGCTGTGCACTTGCTCTAGGCAACTAGACAAGTGGGACCGCATATTCCAATCATATCACATCTCATCCCAATTTCTGGGCAGAACCCGCCACCAACCCCTCGCCGCATGGCACCAATACTGCCTGCCAAAAGCTACAAGCTTAAAGGCAGCATTTCATCCATTCCATCCAATCCCATTATTCTCATCCTGCCACTTAAGCAAATTCAATGTTATGTTGCCCAACTTGTCATCTAGTGAAATGATTAATATCATGTGAAGCGCATTTTCCAATTAAACGAGTGGTCCGCGAACTCACTCTTTCTTCATCCCGGGAGAAATCGACATTATTTCACCTAAGAGCCCAACCGACAAAGATCGCGCTAGTTCAAAGATCACACGGACCTGCACAGCTAGCTAGCACACCGGAAGCTCCGCAGTCAAAATGGACGCGGAGCAGAAGAGCGTTACCTGGATAAGGCTCCTCCCATCGGATCCTCTCGGGGCAGGCCTCGACCGGCTTTTCGGACTGGACGCGCCGAGCGATGGTGAATTCTGCGAGAACTTGAAGTAGAGACCGGTGGAGCATTGGCACGTCGGCTTGCCGCCGCGCCCGTCCCGACGGCGAGACGAGGCGGAGCTGCGGAGAGGGGTGATGGCCGGAATACGGAGGGAAGACGGACGAGACACTGAGAGCTCCATGCGAGAGAGAGAGAGGGTCTGTTTTGGCTCCGCTTCTCGTCCACAAGAATCTTAACGCGGGATTTCGTAGTTTGGTGGTTAATTTTAATTTACCCTTCCACCTAAATAATTTATTTTTCTGACTTTGCAACTTCTTTTCGATTGACTATACACAATCACAAGTCGTTTTTTTTAAAAAATGTTTTCATCACTTTAATACGAGTGCTTGCATTCAATATCTACGTCACTTTGATTTCAAGTTTTTCCTCGAACAGCTACATTCGATAAATACGTCTTAAGACATCTAGCTTAAATTGATGGGCGAAGTCCCTTCAATTACAGACACCGGACATTTGGCAAGCCTTTCACTTGAGGGTTATGTAACTCTCTTCATGAAGTGGGCATGGTGAAGAGAAGAATTAGTCAGATCTAAATCTGTCAAACTGATAGGTCAGGTCAGATTTAGGTCGGGTTATAAATGGCCCAGCCAAAATTGACCTATCTAAAATGGGATCTTCAAAATTGAAGTGATCCATATATGACACATTTATATTTTAAATGGATCGTATATGGGTTTAAGATCTATTTTGACAAGTCTAGCTAACCCTGTGAGAATGTGAGCAAGTGTAGGGGAAGATCGGAGCAAGATCAAATAAACCGATTAGTGGGTATAAGCGAACTCTCCCTCTCTTTCCCTCTCTCCCCCTCCTTTATTTTTGACAAATTTATGGATTGAAAGTAAAAATTTTCAAATCACGTTTCACTTATTGTTTTCATTTACTAGCAGTGTCGACTCTCTCTCCACATTTAAATCAGCACGAAAGATCATTTCCGCAAGTGATCGCCGGATATTTCAAGTCCAGAGCTTCTTAAATGGAGCAAATAATGCTTTGCATCACCAGCTGTGGGAGATAAGGCTTCTCCTAGAGCTAAAATCCCATGCTCAAGAGCTTTATGTCTGGTGTCACAGAGCTGAATTCAAGTTAAGGCCAATGTCTATGAACGTTGGTAACTCCATGGTTGTTTGTCACCTTTTCCCTCTTACTGTTCTTGTTCCGTTTCTTCTGTATGGTTGTGGACTGGAGATCGACGATTCTATGCTCGTTTCAGCTTTATGGTTCTCTACTGAGTTTCTTCTTACTGAGATGCGCTTCAGAGTTTACATTTAGAAAGTCGTATGATTGCTTTTGCCGGCAACTTCGAGTTTGTTTCTTGCATAAGTAAGTTATGCACTCGTCAAAAACTTCAAGAAAGTATGTGATGCGATGGAATTGGCAAAGTGATGTGATTATAGTGCCCTGCACTGCACTTTGTTTTGAGCTTGACAAATTAATTTCCATTACATGCTTGTTAAAAACGTATTTTTGTTCGTATTAGAAAGGGTTTCCAAGAAATATTACTTGATTTGTACTGCTTAACCTTGTGAAGCCATCAGCCACAGATTAGACAGATAATTATCAATGAAGTCAATCCTATAAACCACATCCACATAGCATCGCATGCTCACTTGGTTCAAACTGAAAGCTTGCACGAAACCGTTACATCCACTACACATAAACCATCCAAGCCCAGATGCTTGGTGAACCAGACTTCCATTAATTGCAATCCTTTGCGCAGCACGTGACACTAATCACAAAGCTTTATCTAATTACTCCATCTGGATCTCCCTTGTTATCGGTAGATTATCGGTATGGCTCCCTTAAAAGCATTATATGACAGAACTCTCGGAATCCCTATATGTTAGAATGAAGTTTTGAAGAAAGAGGACTTAAAATTGTAGGACGCAAATTGCGCAACCCCAAGATCTCCATAACCAGAACAAGAACATGCATAATTGAGTAGAAAGATTAACGCACCTGTTTTGGGATCCATCGGACATAAAGCGGAAGTAGAAAAAAAAAGGATTACCCACATATCAAGGGAATCCACGCATCAAGTCCTTCTCCTCTATTACCCTCCGTATCACTAGCTCAATGAGGCGGCCCCCCTTCACGTTTAGCGTTAGGTAAACGCCCCTTAAGTGAGGATACATATATGAATTAGAGTTAGAGGAGAGACTTGAGCACTATTTATAGAGTTTCCAATCAGGCCCCCTCATTACGGGCCAGGCTCAACTCGGCCCACACTAGGTAGCTCATACTAGACTAATTAATAAACATTCTATCTCACCTTAGACCAACCCTGTTTTACGGTAACCGTAAAAACAGTAAATTACAATATCAATTAATTTAGTCCACATTAGAAAAACTCTTACATTCTCCCACTTTGACTATATTAATTGAAATCGTACTGTATGTGCGCACATTTAGTCCAGAGATGATTCTTAATAGTCAATCTTATCCCATAAAGTCTTAAACACCGAATCATGGTGGTAACTGCATGTATACACACAGAGCCTTCCATGGTCACGAGTGCTCTCAACTTTATTGATATGGATTCAATATAGTAATGTGTCAAATGGATAACATCTCTCATAGAGAGATCCTATTTGTCAGTCACCATTCTCTTACCTTAGGTGTCACAAAAACTTGTGCCACTAGAGAATGCTTTATGGTTCCAATGAACCCACATATGTCTTGTCCTTACGGTTAACCTTCATTTATGTATAACAAGACATATGCACAAGGCTAATAACTGGATGCCCTTAGCCTTCACTCAAGGTTTATACAGTACCTTGAGACTTTATCAATATGTATTCAACATAACAACACATTCAAAAATATTTTATTGAATGCAAAAGTTGATACATATCAAACTATTACAAAGTGTAACAAACACAGATGCGAACTTTATTAGAGTAAAGCCAAAATAGCTCTCACTAAACAACAGCATCTCATGATGCTCCTAGGCCCATGCTAATGACATGTCATTCAGATACACATGGGCATAGGCCTTTAGTTAGTGGATCTATAACCACATCATCTGTGGAAATATGTTATATTATAATGTCACATTTCTGTACCGTTTCTTTATGGTAAAAAATTTTGACCACCATAAATTTAGACCCGTTGAGACCTTTGTTGCTAATACTACAAATTTATTGTCTCAATACAACCGTATGGGCCAATCCATAAAATTAAAAACGGTCAACTCTTTAATGAGATTCCGGAGCCTAATAGCCCAAGTAACAACCTAAAAGAATGTTACTAGCACTGCTTACATAGTAGAAGATAACATAGAACTTTATTTACTGCACTTCCTACTAAGATAAATATGTATTATGTTATCGATCGCATGTCATCATAACATCTAGTAAAGTTTACATTTAAATACCCTACTAACTACAATAATTGAACATATTTGTAAATTAGCATATAATATCTTGCCATCTTTAAGTACTTCAAAACCTTCTTGGCAACAACCCAGTGATCACATCCTGGATTTGACTGATATCTGCCTAGAAGTCCCATCATAAAGACGATATTTAGTCTAGTGCAAATTTGAGCATACATTATACTTTCAAGTGTACTGACACAAGGTACACCATTTAACTAGATTTTCTCAATATCTAAATAAGGGCAATATGATAGATTCAGTCCATCACCCTTAACAACAGGAGCAATTTCTGGCTTGCAATGATATGTATTGAATATTTCTAATATACGATCAGTAAATGTCCTCCGAGAAAATCTAATATAATATGGCAAAAACAATCCTTACAGACCTCAGTACAAAGGATATAAGATGTCTCAAGGTCACAACTTGTAAGCAAAAAATCATGTACATAGAGTATGAGAAAAAATAAATTTCCTCCCACTGACCTTGCAGTATATTGAATTACTTTGTTCCCAATTGAACAAAATAACAACACTATGAAACTTTAATAATATTGTCTGGAAATTTGTTTAAGACCATGAATTAAGACTTTTCAGTCTATACACAAGTCTTGAAACATCTGTTGCAAAATCTTCCAGTTGCACAATATAGATTTTGTATCTATATGACGTAATTTCATATCAAAATAAATTATTAATGCCACGTTCACTCTGAAAAAATATTTTAAAGAAATAATTATTTCTTTACTATAAACTATCCACCCCTCTTTCAGAGTAAAAACTTTAGCTACCAGTTTGGCTTTAAATTCCACAATCTTTCTTTGAAAATTCTTTTAGTTTTGTACGCCAATTTGCAACTAATGAACTTATAACCTTTAGGCAAGTAAGTTAGTTTCCAAACACTATGATGTTTCATAGATTGTATATCGCCTTTTATGGCATCTAATCACATACTTTATTGAGAATAAGAAACGATATTTATAAATATGCCATTACATCAACTATATAGTGGATATTGTAATCATGCTCTCACAAATAGGCTATATAGTCTGATGGTATAACTTATCGTCTTTCCCTAATAAATCTCCTTAATAAAGTTGCAACCATTTCATTCTGCACTTGAGAGGTTTAAGAAATTTCATTATAAACTATATCAATAATAGTACCTTAAACCTCAACAAGTTTAGTCTATGGTACAAGAGATTCCATAATTATCTGTGTAGGTAAAGACAAAAACACAGTAACCTCTATCATACTATTATCTTTAATAGTTTGAGAGCAACTATCCTCTACAATTGCGTCGATTTTTAGAAACTTTAGAGTATGTGATTCCATAATTCTTGTAACTTCTTTATGGTCATAAAATCAATACCCCTTTAATAATCTAGATAAGATACAAAATAATTCCGAGTGGATTTGAATTGCAACGCACTTAAAATTGGATTAGATAATCTCACTTCTACATAACACCTCTAAATTTAATATAATTCAAGTAATATATGCCCAGTCTATAACTTAAAAGAAGTTTATGAAACAACTTTAATAAGAGACGCCTTTTGTATGTGAAAAAGTTGCTTTCAAAATATCAGCCCACAGAAGACCGGATAAATTAGTCTTACTAATCATACTCATCACCATGTTCAATATGGTGCATTTATGCCATTCGGCCAAATCTTTTGTCAGGATTTTCAGGCATAGTAATTAAATTACCACTCCAGAATTTATCAAGTATTTGACAAATGACCCTTTAAGCAATTCAGTATTGTCATACTTGCTAAAATACTTACAATTACTATTAGGCCTGACAACCTTCAAGACTAATTTTAACCAGTTTATTCTTTATCTCGATCATTTTCCTTAAATAGAAAACTTTTGGAAACAACCTTTTAACCATATACGAGATGTATATGTAACACAATCTTTACAAATGTGTCCTAATTTCGATATTAGATAAGACATAATTTCAAGCAACTAAGGCTTCCATCATCTTATAGCAGTGCAGTCCACAGGCATAACTCTTTTCAAGTGTTCCAAAGTGGAACGCTTCATGGACAGAAAGCAAATTCTATTGCTCTTTTCTCAAGCAACAAATCATATGTCCACAACTTAAAATTTGAAGCAGTAAAAACCTCAATAATAGTGGAGTTATAAATTACAGAAAATGTGACTGAAAAACAAGTAATGTATATAATTAGCATCATGTGAGCGCCGTATAACTTGACGTACAAGTACACTTCTAGAGAGTTACACGCATAATCATATAATCACCTTTGGGCAGAATACATAACATGCAGTTGTACACTCCCCACATGATAGCGGTTATGAGAATATATTCCAATTCTTCGTAAATTCATCACCTTTAGGCATATGAATCACTAGAATCAGTCACTCCTCCACCACACCATCATGTATCTCTCCATGAACTAATACACAATCACCTCCTTTGGAATTATGACTACGCATTAGACCAGGAGACATCCCAATAATCATAAGAGACCGAAATTTATCAAACCCAATCAAGCGTGCCACTTTGGCGGTCACTACTCAATTGAATCCTTGAAATTCTCTCATACTAGGGATATAAACTTTACTTCTCACATACACCATATACATGTGATTTTAACTTCAGTGATAGGGGCATCATATCACCAAAATCACATATTATGCTAATTATATTGCTTTATAAAAAAAATAATCATATATATATATTAAGAACCTAAAAGTCAGACTTCAATGAGATCACCGATCATAGCAACACAAGAGACTTCTCATAATATAGAAAAAAGCATCTATTGTGCACCCCGATTACTGATTACCAAAACAATATAAAAAGAATGCCGATCCAAAAGATTCCTCATAAGTTAACATCAATAGCAATATAGAGTATCCAGATTGACAAGCTTAATAGCTGATCAACTATTGATCATGAGTTTTATAAAGGCAAAACATGACTCCAAGGCCAATAGCTGATTTATTAGCCAATTATGAGTAACAAATTATTATTACATCAACTAGTGGCCTATAAATTGAGTCAAAACAAAGAACCAAATATCTAATCTTATAACAATAGATATTATTGCTCTGCGTAAATGTTGTCATACTTCTTAACCATAAACCAATGCTCAACTTGATAGACATTAACAAGTAACCAGATGAATTTAGGTAAAATATGCAATAACTTAACTGACATACATTACCCACATTCAGCAGATGTGATAATTAATATAATCAATTTAGTCACGAGTTCTTAAGACGTCCATCATTCAAAGGTTATCAGAAGAAACAAAAATACATCAAGATGCATATAAATAACTATGCTTGAGCAACAAAAGTTCCATAACTTTTACTATTTCTCATGACCTCAATACATAGTTCAAATACTATTCCATAATAATTGTATCTCATTAAACCAACTTTAGTTCACAATAAATTTTAATTTTTATTAATGAATCACACTATTATACTATTTATGTGATAACATACCTATAACCCAACACTTGTATTTCCAAAATCACAGAAAATACAAGAAAAATACACTAAAAATACACGTATTTAGGGCTTTGTATGTATTTTCACATCCATAAAATAATAAAAAATATATAATAATACATCACAACGTAGAGGAATATTATACGAATCCAACGCCGCCAGCCACGCGCCGATCGGAGTCTCCACGTGCCCACACGCGCCGCCTGAGTGCGCGGCGCGTGGAGCTCACGCGCGGCGTGTGTTCGACGCCCAAGCGGCGCGTGGCCGCGCGTAGGGGCGCGTGCAGCCTCCTCCGGCGACGCGCCGCCGACTGTCTTGCTCGTCTCATCGAGCCCAATCCGAATTTGTGATTTAATTTTATTTTTATTGAACAAAAAATCTCGAAAATCACAAATTAGGGCAAAAACTTTATGCGTTCAAGTTCTAGGGTTACGGTTGCTCTGATACCACATGTAGGACGCAAATTGCGCAACCCCAAGATCTCCATAACTAGAACAAGAACATGCATAATTGAGTAGAAAGATTAATGCACATGTTTTGGGATCCATCGGACATAAAGCAAAAGCAGAGAAAAAAAAAGAAGGATTACCCACATATTAAGGGAATCCACGCATCAAGTCCTTCTCCTCTATTACCCTCCGTATCACTGGCTCAATGAGGCGGCCCCCCTTCACGTTTAGCATTAGGTAAACGCCCCTTAGGTGAGGATACATGTGAGAATTAGGGTTAGAGGAGAGACTTGAGCACTATTTATAGAGTTTCCAACCAGGCCCCCTCATTACGGGCCAGGCTCAACTCGGCCCACACTAGCCAGCCCATATTAGACTAATTAAGAAACATTCTATCTCACCTTAGACCAACCCTGTTTTACGGTAACCATAAAAACAATAAATTACAATATCAATTAATTTACTCCACATTAGAAAAACTCTTACAAAAATTGCACGGATCACTTGAAATATAGTTCTAGTAATTTGGGATGGGCTCAAAATTGCACAAAGTGGTTGTGGATAAGCACCATTTGAGTATTTACATGCACCCTTGACCAGAAAGTCGCAAATACAAATGCTGTTTAATTTTCCTTTTTCCCTGTTTTGTGTCGGAGTATTCATGAATTATGCCAACAACCATTGTCAACACAGAATGGTGCGGTGAATCTCTCTTCTGATTCAAAATCGTGGTATAACATGTATCCCCATATTCCAGTTATCAAACAAATGAAATAAACCAGAAAAAATATTTTTTTGCAAGAATGAAATCTTATGGGAACTGTATATATCCAGTTCATCCTTTAGAACCATACCACATCCCGAATCTGATAAAATATGATGAATTAAGATGGTATTTTGTAAATACATAATTATCTTGAATATATTAACTATTTATTTATTTTCCAATTACCTAAAAGGGACAAAAGAAATATCTTTTTCTTTCTTCAACAATTTTCAAACCCACATACGTAGTTTCAAGCATGGCATCGGACAGTAGGCCTGCCAATCGTCATGATTTCTTTCAAGTGGTCAATAACTTCATTCTCAAATCCCACCCTGAATATTGATGCTCAGCTATCATGAATCTCTGCCTTGTTCTAATGCCTTGTCAACTGGTTTGGCAAGTAGAGACCAGTTGCCGATGAAAGCCATTTCCTGGCTTAATTATTAGGTTCAATTTAATACTCCTAGGCTGCGTTTGACCGTCCGGATTTCTAAACGGGATAGGACTGGATAGGATAGGATAAGAAATCCATGAATTTATTCATATCCCATCAACTGTTTGGTGAACTACGGATTTAAAGTCGTATATCCTCATATCATATCCAATCTACTGTTTGGTGAACTACGAATTTAAAGTCGGATATGTTTAGGTAAGTAATCGATTCCTTCTCCCACTAAAGCAAATATCATCGACACTCAACACAGACACTCATGACAGAACAGCAAATGCGCTACAGATTGACCTCAAGATTGACCTCAAAACAGCAGATGCAAAGCACAAGACCGTTCGCCCACTCACGCAACAATCCAATCCATACTTAGAAACTACGAGGCTCACTGTGTTGACAGTAGCTTGCGTAGACTGCATTGTTCACCAGGTCATACTGATCCAATTCATAGTCACGGACCTTGAGCTCCACATCGATGAACCCACTCATTCTGCGAAGAACGACAAAAGATTGCGAACCTCATCAGTCATCATCACAAACCTAATTGACGCAAGTAAAAGACTCAGCATCGCAATGCCCAGATAAATAAATTTGACAAGAGCAGCGAACCTCATCAGTCATCAACAAAAAAAAAAACCGAAAGCTTCAATTTTCCCAAGCAATTAGCCACATTCGCCTCAATCAATCCCACCCCCCATAATTGCAAGCAGACAAAAAAAAACAAAAAAAAGGGACACCACACTACCAATCCCACAAAAAAAAAAGTCAAAAACACAACAACAGAAGAATTCACGTACTTCCCCCGCATCTCCACCGCGCCGAAACGGGCCGCGACCGCTCGGACCTAGCGGCTCGACAGGGACGATCGGGGTGCTGGCATCCTCTGTGGCTGGGGCGCAATCGAAGCGGGGAAAACATCGCGGTGGGGGGGAATCGATCGGGAGGGCAACCGGCGGGCGATCTACGGCGGACGGGGGGCTCTTACCTTGGCGGAGGAAGAAGGCTTTCGTAAAATTTCGATGAGAATCGGAGAGCTATTGAGGAGAAACTTCAACTCGATACTTTGGAAACAGAGAGTCGTCTGTGGGTGAACGACGGAGAAAGAAAAAAAGCGTAGGGTTTTATGTTTCGGATAAAAGAAATCCTATCCGACCTTATCCCACCTCCCCCCTCAGATTTTTTTATCCGGTTTATATCCCGTCTATATCCGACCTTATCCTATCCTAGACAGCTACCAAACACAGGATAGGATAAAACATATCATATCCTGGTTTTTATCCGGTCGACCAAACGCAACCCTAGAGTTAGCCTTGTCCTATTGTCTAACTACTCTTTATAAGCCGTGACGTACTAGCATCTGTTCCATTTTAGTACATTCTGTATGTGTCCGAGGCTCAATATCTTTCTGAAACACTGAGGGTCATGAATAACACCATCACTCAATTTATTTATTTTTTGGCGGATGAGAGATTTTGTCAGGAATGTGTTTTCCAACCCAACTGTGGACGTGCAATAACTACCAGGCTCCCAAGCATATTGATTGCAGACCTTGTTACCCAAATTGAGATGCGCAACGAGGGTCAAGGCCAAACATTATGGGCTGGCAATCTCTCAACTCTTCTAAACGCCAGAAATCCTTCAGGTGCATTGAGTATGTGGAGTTTTGTCCATAATGAATTTTTCTGATGCATTGTCCATTTCGTGCAAAAATGTAGTTGCTACCTTGCTTCGAACTTAGTCTATTTAGCATCAATATTATGGGACTGGACCATTAATTCAAATCAAGGAAATCACAAAACGACTCAAACTGATGTTTACTTTTTACTTACCTTTTTTTCTGAAGCAGTGTATGCAATTTGACTCTTATGTAATATTGAACAGCGGCTCTACAAATATCGACACCAACAATCATTTAAAATTTGTTCCATTATTTCTAATATTCAGGAACTCTTTTTCCAATTTTCGAAATTGTGGAGGGAAGACAGCACATACTTCTAATCCAATCATTCTCATTCTTGCAGAAGGGCGAAAGAGTGGGCATCTAATACAGGGATCAAGCATTGAAAAGGAGCTTATTCTTCTCTGTGCACATATTTGTATTACAAGAAACAGAGTAACAAAGAAAGGAATGTAGTAAAGATTAAAGAGAAAGGTAGCAGAATTCAAGCCACTTTTGCTTTATCTTTCATCAGACGAATGTATTCCAAATGTAATTGGAACGGCATCGAATCGCTTGCAGATTTTCTCCAAGAATTGAATGAACCATGCAACAATTTGGAATAACGTTGGACATACTCCATTGCACCACGTGTTTTCCTATGGCTCTGCCTATATAACCTGGCAAAGTCATGATTCTTTGCTATCCTTTTCCTGGTAACTTAATTCTTTTTTGCACAGCGATTACGCCAAACCTGCTCGAAAACCAATAACACCAATCACAACCATGACTGAGGTCGTCTCTAGCATCCTTGGAACTCTTGTGGAGAAACTAACTTCATCGGCTGTTGAAGAAGTTCAACTGGTATGTGGCGTCAAGGATGATCGAGAGAAGCTCAAGAACACGCTAGAGATGATCCAGATGGTGCTCGTCGATGCCGAGCAGAGGCAAACAAAAGAGAATGCTGTGCGCCTTTGGTTGTCGAGGCTAAAAAACTGGTGCTATGACGCCGAGGACGTGCTAGACGAATTCGAAGCCAGGGCTCTGTGGAGGCGAGTGCGGTCCACTGAGCACTTGACCCTCAAAAGGAAGGTACGCTACTTGTACTCGTGGATATCCGAGATGATTTTCCAGTTTAAGATGGCACATAATATGAAAGAACTGAGAAAGAGTCTTGATGGGATTGATAAAGACGAAACTCGATTCACCTTGTCAACTAATGTTCATGAAAGGACCATAGTTCCGCGGAGGGAAACTCATTCTTTTGTACCCGCTTCGAATGTGATTGGGAGAAATGAAGAAAAGGAAAGCATGATAGAGATGTTGAGAAGATGGGATGATGCTGGAGCTAGAAACATAGAAGTCCTTCCGATTATTGGAATGGGAGGTACCGGAAAGACAACTCTTGCCAAATTGGTATACAATGATGAAAGGGTAAAGGAGCATTTCACAGAAAATAACCAAGTTTGGTTATCCATGCCACTAGAATTCAATATGAAAAATATAATAAGAGACATCATCAAGTCTCTTGGTGGCGGAGCAAAATTTGATGACCACAACCTTGACATGTTGCAAAATCACCTAAGAAATCTCGTGCAGAACCGAAGGTGTTTGTTCGTAATGGATGATGTGTGGGCAATGAGTAGGAAGGATTGGTTGGAATTGATGGATTTGTTAGGAGGCATTTTCAAAGGGAGTAAAGTCATCGTGACTTCACGTAATCAAGCCATCGCCGAAATTATGGGCACTGTTCCCCCAGTTAATTTGGCCAACCTTTTGCCAGAGGATTCTTTGACTTTGTTTGTGAAGCATGCGTTCGAACAAGGGCAAGAGAAGAATCACCCAGACCTCATCAAAATCGGCAAGGAAATCGTGAGCAAGTGCGGGGGAAATCCTATGGCGTTAAAGACCTTGGGGAGTTTGTTATATTCAAAAAACAACCAAAATGACTGGGAATATGTAAGAGATAGTGAGGTGTGGCAATTAGAAACTGATATTTTACCTTCACTGAGAATAAGTTACGATCTAATGCCATCTCACTTGAAACAATGTTTTGCTTATTGCTCAATATTCCCGAAGAACCATGAGTTCATTAACATTGATTTGATCCAACTTTGGATCTCAAATGGGTTTATTCGATCCAGTGGAAATAATCAAGAGGAGCTGGAAGAGATTGGACAGCAGTCCTTGAAGGAGCTGATCGCCAGATCCTTCTTCAATGTTGTTGAGGACATGTATTCGATCCTGGCCATCGAAATGCATGACCTCATTTATGAACTTGCCATTTCGGTGGCAAAAACCGAATCCTCCAACATGAAAGAGTGGAAGCAAGATATTTCCCAAATGACTCGGCATATATCATTTCCCGACCCACTTGAC
Organism: Eucalyptus guilfoylei; assembly: GCA_016097605.1. Lineage (NCBI taxonomy): Eukaryota > Viridiplantae > Streptophyta > Magnoliopsida > Myrtales > Myrtaceae > Eucalyptus > Eucalyptus guilfoylei. The sequence goes on from CM027860.1 coordinate 31,403,155, forward strand.
ATATCGAAAGATGAACTTCGGGACTGCTTGAGCAGACTGAGCCGCGTTCGTACCATCATGTGCAAGGAGTTGGGATCCTCTGACTCTCAGGCGTTCTTTCTGGAGACATGCATTTCGCGATTCAGGTACTTGCGAGCGCTATGGCTAGAGGAGTCTAGCTTTGACCAACTGCCTAGTTCCATTGGCGGTCTAAAGCATTTGAGGTATCTCCGTTTACGCGGCAACAAGTCTATCAATAAACTCCCCAAATCAGTCTGCGAGCTTCGCAATCTGCAGACCTTAGATCTTGGCGGGTGCGAGGAACTCGAGGCATTGCCTGCAAACATCAAGAATATGATCAGCCTTCGCGTTTTGATTATAACCACAAAACAGCAGCGTTTCCCGGAGAGTGGAATAGGATGCTTGACCTCTCTGCGGTGGCTACTCATTGCACAGTGTGAGTATTTGGAGGCCTTGTTCGATGATATCCAATCGCTCTCGTCGCTCCGTATGTTGTGGATTGTAGATTGTCCGAAGTTGGCCTCCTTACCACAAGGCATCCAGAATCTGAAGGCATTGGAGCATCTCATCATGGTGGAGTGCAAGAGCCTGAGGCTGCCAGAAGGCGATAGTCATGAACCACGTTCCATGTTGAGGCTTCAATCCTTGATACTCGAGGAATTACCGGAATTAGTTTCATTGCCCGAGTGGCTCAAAGGTTCTGCAAGTACACTGCAAAATATAAGAATTAAGGATTGTCCCAACTTGAGCGCATTGCCCAGGTGGCTGCAAGATTGTTCTTCTCTGAGAACACTGGAGATTGAAAAGTGTCCCAAATTGTCCTCTCTGCCAGATGGCGTTCGCCTCATTCCCACATTGACAAATCTGCGGACACCTGATTGGGGAGATTGGGGGGAATTAAGCGGTTGTGGAGAAGAAGATGATCAAAATTGATTCATCGGTATAACTAAACTCCCTAGGAATCCTCTCTCGTGCTTGATTTTCCATATTTATGTCGGGAACCCAAGTCTCTTCTTTCTCTAATAGAAAATGCACATTTCAATATTGTCCTTCATAAACCCTATTTGTCATCAAGCAAATTTAAAATATTTCATTTTGATATTTACAGTTTCAACATTTAAAATTCAGCACCTGTAGAAAGAAAACTCCACACGTGGTTGTGGTCGAAAGAGAAGTTCAAAAGAAGAAGAAGAAGCCTACTTCGAACGGGAAATTCAAGGACATGTATGTGAAAATTATCCAAGTTGTGTTTTTTTAAGAAAAATTGCAAAGTGGCCCTTTAATTTCTGTTTGATACCTTGCAATGTTTTAAAAATGAGTCGATTCAGCAAAATGATCCTATATGTTTGTGTCTTTAAGGTGTCATTCAAAATTCTTTTTTTCGATGGGTAAAATGTATAAAATGACCTTGAATACTAGTCCTAACCCACATTTCGCTATCATTTTAATGCAAATTGTTATCGTGAATAGTCTTGGATAATTGCTGCTCGATCCTAAGCAATGATCAATTAGTCTCAAATAGCATCTATTTGATTTAAGGAGCTTTCAGTTAGTCATTAGGTCAACAATGGTCTGTCCTCGACCGGTGCCGATATGTCGTACATCATTGTCATTTGTCCCATAATGCCTTCCCTTAATCCCCTTGAGCAGTCGGGTTTTATCGACAGATTCCAATTTTCAAAAGCTTTTACAATTTACATAATCAATTTACACTTGCATAACTAACGATGGCACGTTAGAGAGCTTAATGCTAAACAGAAGCATAAATGGAATTGCTGCAAATGCAGAGTAGCCACTTTTGCTCTACAGATAAAATCGCATACTTTCTCGAAGAATTCGACTTATAAGAACATCAAATAAACAGACCAAACGCCACCAAATAAGCAATCATTTCAATTGCATGCATCACCAAATTTGCTTGCTAAATGTCTCAAAAGAGAAGGGGCAGGGGGTGTTGAAGTTTGCTTACACCAATGAATTAATTGATTCTCTTCCTTCCGGCGATATAAATCTTTAAGACGGGAGCAATCTTAATCCAATCTCCACCTCTTCCAAATGTGATCGCAGAGTGAGAGCTGCAAAAGCTATGTAGAACTCACTAAGGGCGCATATGACAAAATTTATGTTTATCTATTTTTTTGTTTTTCTGTTCCTCGGAAGAGGTTTGGAACAAAAATCCTTTTAGTAACACAATTTCATTTTTCTATTTCTGGAATAGATTTCTATATTAGAAATAGATTTGAAGCAGAAATCAAAAGCTAAAATTTTTAGCTTTTCTATTTCTGGAACAAAAGTGAGAAATAAAAACTTTTTTCATCATTCACTCTCGTCACCGCTCGCCGTCGAATACCGGACGCCCGCTGCCGCTCCCTAGAAATAGAAATTTCATTATATTATCAAATGAATTTCTATTCCAGAAGCATAAATTTTGAATCATTATCAAACACGTTTTTTCTTTGGAAACTCATTCAGGGAATAAAAATTGAAAAGTCAATTTCTAGCCAGAAATAGATTTTTGGAACATAAATGTTATCATACGTGCCCTAAAAGAAAACATGTTCTCACGGCTGATTGATTGCTGGAGGGGACCTCAATTTACGTTTTTAAGGCTATATGCTTGCAAAAGTTCCACCTTAAGATTGCTCGGGGAGAATTTTGGGAAAAATAGGATCTTGTAGTTTTCTAAACTGAGATTTTTCTTGGGCAGATAAAATGAGATCTTACCTGGAACTTCTCCACATCAGCCCAAGGAAAGAACAAAATTCTCCAAATAAAATCTCAGTTCATCTCCCGGAGCCGCTAGTCCAACTAGCATTGTTGTGCGCTGATGGCGATCCATTTAATCCGACCCAAGATGTCAGAAGTGGTTACGATGATTGAAACCCAAATGCTTAGGCAGGATCCTAGCAGCTGGAGCAGTAGGAGAGGAAGCGAGTGTGATTCAACGCCTTACTATTCCTTCCCACTTTCTCCTTCTCTCTCATTGGAGATATGCTAAATCTTGACCTCCATCGTCTTCTACTAGCTCGGATTTTGGGTTTTCCTTCCCTATATTATTTCCACTTTTGTTTGTATGATCTTTGTTTTGTGACATATGTTACATCCTTCGCCTTTCATTTTTTTTCTTTTTTTTTTGGTATAAGTAACAGTATGAAACAAACTCTCGGCTCTAATTGGTTCAAGAACACTCAGAATGGCGACACTGAGTTTCTAAACCCTTTGTCCCAGCATTAGTCGATAATGACCACTATTTTCTGCCATTTTAATGGAATTGAAAGAAACAGAAAAGAGTTATTGAAATTGTCAGCCTTTTATTCTATCACACGTACTTGAAAAGGTAAAAGAAACTTGTGAAGGAATGCTTAATCCTGTTTTCTTAGATTAGACGCCACCATCAAATATACAAGGCATTTGCAAGGTTAGACTTTCACATAACTCAGTTGAGTATGCATCTCAATCCTCGAATTACGTCTCAAATTCTAGGGCCTAGACATCAATGCATATGCACCCAATACAACCCATACTACTGCATATAAAGTGGAGAAGAATGTGAACAAATTTTTTTGGGTTGTACAAAGCCACCGGCAATCTTCACATATTCGATTGCCTTTTGTAGTTCCTTAATCCGCCAGCCGTGTGTTACATGGTTTTGTTTAAGGAGGTACATTTCAACAATCTGTTTCCTTACAATGTTTATTCATCCTCTGAGGTTGTAGACTTTTTGTGGTAGACAGTGTTTTCCCCTCTAATTTTTAGGATGTCAGGCAGAAACTAAGGTAGCTTCATTTAGTCATGCTTTACTTACCAATTAAGAAAATTCCAAGTTGTTGTCACTCTCATCCTCCGCTTGCATTTTTGAAGGGATAATTGTCCAAGAAGTCATAAACTTATTATACTTTTATTAATTTAGTCTTAAATATTTTAATTTCGCTAATTTTATTTTGTCAAAAATTTTACCAATCGAGACCTAAACATTTTCACGTTTTACCAATTAAGTTTGTCTAGTCAATTTTGACTGGAAATCACTGACATGAACATCGGCAATCTTACATGGATCACTGGCGTTGATGTGGATAATTTTTAATAACATTTTTTGGTTATTTATTTATTTATTTTTTTCCTTTTTCTTTATTTTTCTTTTTGTCCTTCTTTTCTTTTTTACATTTTTCTCTTCTCTTCTTTCCTTTTTCTTTTCTCTTTTTCCCTCTGCCGGCCACCATCGAACACTCTCAGGCGAGGCCCGGCAGTGACCAGTGGAGGGAAAAGGAAAAAAAAAAGAAAGAAGAAAAAGCAAGGAAAAAAGAAGAAAAATTAATAAAAAATTTGAACAAATATTAAAATATTAATAAAAATTATTCATGTTAGTGATTTTCGGCCAAAATTGGCCGATAAACTCAATTGGTAAAACGTGAAAAAATTTATGACTCCATTGGCAATATTGAAATATTTAGGATTGAATTGATAAAAATGCAATAGGTGTAAAACTTTTTGGATAATTTTCCCCATTTTCAAATTTGTGTCTCTGCAGATATTGTTAGACTGGTTGGTTTTCACTTTCTTCGCGAAGCTTCCAAATAATTCTCAGCGACGGGATGGCCAAAAGTTGGGACTGGTAAAATTAGGGAATACAAGGGAAGTGCGCCTTCCTCCATGCATTCCCGGACCAGATCCATTTCTTATGCGCAATGGCCCAAGCCTAAGGATCTCCTCTTGCAGAGCCAGTTCCATGTCTTGATTGAAAGTCTTCTCCTTCAATTTGAGATAAACCTTTCTTGTTCTTGAGGAATTAATCATTTCAAAAAACGTGATGTTTCAATCTTTGAATAAAGCAGGGCTATAGTCTGCGTGAGCAGCCCCTTTTGACGGCTCGTACAATCCACCTAGACATCGGATCGTGATGTCATCTTATTAGAACCAGCATGGAAAATAATATTATCTATGAATATTTCATAATTTTCGCAACATTTGAACGCTCAGTTATTTTCCAGAAGTCATGAAACAATTGTAAATAATGGAAAATGGTTTTCTAGACATCGAAAATTTTTATTATTGACGCGATCTATTCAAATAAATATTGATGATTCGAAAAGTCTAATCTGTAGTCTTTGAAAGGTTTGATACGATTCTTGAAGAAAATAGACTAGCACAGCCAATATTTGGAAAAAATTAATATTTATTTGCTATTCGAAAAATGAGAGTTTTTTTTTTAACAAAAATTGAGTAGTTCAGATGTTATATAACGCTGAGTAATTTATAGGCGATTGGTGTGTGTACAGGGCCCATGGACCCAAAATTCAGGTCTCGTAGGGCAATTTTGTAGTTTTGTACCGAACGGACTTTTGGGCCCAATTGAGTTCAGCTTTTACTTCTAAATAGTGCAATTTCTAGTAAGGGACGTAAATCATCATGGCACGTATTTTGTTTTATAAGAAAGTATAGCATTTTGTGATATAGTACTGAATTTATTTTAACTTAACGTGAATGTCGTCTGCAATCATTCTAGAAACAAAATGTCATTTACATTGCTGATGTTTGTGCGGGCATGCAGTATTGTGAAATGGATATAATGCTCATTGTCGACATACGTATTGAGACATCATATGATATATGTGTGCATAGATCGGTCTTATTTCAGGGCTTAATCATAGCCGATGTGATTGTGGAGACTTAACCATAACTGACATGGTTTTTGTGTATGATTACATGGTAAAAGCGTAATCATAAGATTTTCTTGACATTAGTGATCAAATAAGTTTAGATAAATCGAGATCTCAGTTCACATTTCTAAGTCTTTACGCTTGCAAAAGCTTTGGATCTTATGACTTTCGGCAAAAGTAGGATCTCAGTTTATCTCCCCGAGCTGCCTTACGTTAGTAGACACTTCACTTTTAATTTCACTCCAATTTATTGCTTTTGTTAACTTATTTTATTAAGTAGTTCTCATATGCCTGGTTTTTTTTTTCCCACTCTGTAAATCCTTTTTAATTTAACAAAATATCACAAGTCATTTTCTATGCCGTCACTTTAATACAAGTATTTGCATTCAATATACATTGAACTTTAATTTCAAGTATTCCTTGAGTAATTACGTTAGATAAATACATCTAAAGCATCTAGCTTTATTGATAAATTTTTCATATAATAGAGAAATATAATAGTTTTGTATATTATAAGAATTGTCTTATTTATTGTAAGTTTCCAGCTCAATTCATGAGTTAACGTCTAGTTTTATAGTAAACTAGAATGGAATTTCAAATAAAGTGGAAAATAAAATCACAGGCATTTGAGAAATAATAATTTAATAAAACCAATAAATAGGAGTGAGATTAAGGATCAGACAATTCAAAAGAAAGATCATTGTTTGCAAATACCAATCTAACTTATCTGGGAATTTTATATTTTCTCCATGCATCGCTGCCCAAAGCAAGAGATTAATGGGTTAGTAGGCCCAACGCAATCTATGTTCGCCATTGACATTGGGCTCGGCCGGTGACGCCCACTAAAAATCTCCAAAATGATGGATAACTTCCCAGTTGACAAAAGCTAATTGCGTTTAGACTCCACTTCTTTTCGCGGAAAATAAACGATTTGAAAAATATCTTTTCTCATTTTCTTACTTTCGTATCTTTTACAAAATAAATAAACGAAATATACTTTCATCGCTTATGAAGGATGCTGAGATATAAATTGTTGTTGATGTCAAAAATATATTTCATTAACTAATCATTTTAAAAGATACAAACAACCATTTTAAGGCAAATATTTTTCAAATCATTAATTTTTTACGAAACAAACATGCCTTTAATTAGATAGTGGAGATTAACTAGAAATTGGAGACTTTTGAATAGAGAGTGGCGGTTAAAGTGCTAAACAATGAAATAGCTTGTGCATTAATTTAAAATTAATTCGAGTTATTATTAATGTTCGGAGGTAATTTAAATTGAGATATAAAGAGGAATCTCTTCCTTAAAGAATAGTATGGATGAATAAATACACTATAGAGATTGAGATTTGATTTTTTTTTTTAAATTTTATTATATCCAGTGGATCTTACTAGATTGATTCTAAATGTAATGGATAAAAGAAATCTAAGAATAGAATTAAAATACGACAAAAAAAAAGTATAAAAAAAGAAACCTTCAAAAGAACTAACTGGGCCCTGATGGGCCGGACAAGCCCATTTTTCACTGAAAGGCCCATCGTTCTCCCACCACTCCCCCAACACCCCCCCCCCCCAAAAAAAAAAAAAAAGCAAGCTCCGATTAAAACCCTAACACTCACCAGGCGCTATATATAAAATCCAAAGTTTAGGGTTTCGTTTCCTCCATCGCCAGTGAGAGAGACAGAGCGCTTCCGCCTCCTCTGCCGCCTCCTCTCCCTCCGTCGTCCTCTCGGCTCCAAGTACCGCCCCCTCTTCCCCTCTCTCTCTCTCTCTCCATCTCCAGCTGCACCCGTCCTTCGCGTCTTCTTCCCCGCGCGCGTGCTCACCGCGTTCTCTTTCGTGTCCGCAGGCATGGCGGTCGTGGCTCCTGCTACTACCCTGGAGATCCAGCCCGTCTCCGACGTCAAGCTCTTCAACCGGTGGTCCTTCGATGACGTTCAGGTCCGCTGATTGCTCCCTTGAAACCGGGTCGTTTCGGACGAAACGTAGATTCGTGATCTGATTTCGCATGCGTTCTGTTTTTTTCTGTTTGTCTCGGTTCGTGTGATGCATTTGCCTGCTGTTAGATTCTGGCGGAAGAGCGCGTGAGTAGTGACTGAGAGCAGTATTTGGTTCGATGGTGTTTTGATCTTAGGAAAGTCGTAATTTTGCTGTAGTGGGTATGTAGGAAAGTCCTTAACTTGGGGGTCGAGTTTGAATGGCTGCGTTACTGAAACTTCTGGGGTCTAACAACATCGCTTTCCTGTTCATGTTTATCATCGTTTGATCTTCGTTGATATTGTCTGGGGTCGGTGTCGGTTGCTATTGTGCGCGTCGGCCTTAACTCGAATTGCTTGTTGAAATGTATTCAGTAAGTGTAGTCTGGATACATGCGTAGCAGAAGTCGATGCATTTTAAAGCGTTAGGCCTGATTTCTCTCGATGTGCTGGAGCGATGATGGTGATTGATATCTTTCTAAGTCTTAGATACTTCTTTCCTTTGTGAAGTTTGGTCTAGGCCCTCGGTGTCTGAGCAACTCTTTCATATTGGTCTGGTTCATATTCGGTCTGATTTGTCTTGGCTTATAGAATATTCATGTCTCCTCATAATGCTGATTTGTAGCATTCTTGTTTATCCTTCAAGTATGTTTCTTTTAGCCAAAGATTCGCTCTAAGTGTTTAAAGTATTCCCCTTCACTCATTGACTTCTTGTTTTGCGTGGTTTGGCACAGATTTGTTTGATCTTGTGTTTTCAAATCTAGTAGGATCAGATCATTTTTTTTGTTAATCATTGATGAGAACCATAGAGGAATCTGTATGTTAAGCATCTCTCCTAAATGGGGAAGCATAAACATTGAGATTCGGTTTTTCAATTTTAACTCTATTTTGACAATCCCTTTTGTTGCTTTTAGGTGAACGACCTTTCATTGAATGATTACATTGCTGTCCAACCAGCTAAGCACGCCACATATGTTCCCCACACTGCTGGTAGGTACTCAGTCAAGCGTTTCAGGAAGGCTCAATGCCCAATCGTGGAGAGGCTCACTAACTCCCTAATGATGCATGGGAGAAACAACGGGAAGAAATTGATGGCTGTCAGAATTGTGAAACATGCCATGGAAATCATCCACCTGCTCACTGATCAAAACCCAATCCAAGTCATTGTGGACGCTGTCATCAACAGGTGCGTATCAAGAATATCTATCGCTTGTCCAAGGGTGTTAAGAGCGTTCGCCGAGTCATAGTTGATGTGGTTGGAAAGGTTGATTTTAATGAGTAAAAGTATCTTAGAAATTGCTTATTGTACTGTTGTTGTGATTATCGTAGTTCATTTTTATAATATATGATCTGTAATTGCAGTGGTCCTCGGGAAGATGCTACTCGTATTGGGTCAGCTGGTGTTGTGAGGCGTCAGGCTGTGGATATTTCCCCCTTGCGACGTGTGAATCAGGCAATCTATCTGCTGACCACTGGTGCTAGGGAGTCAGCTTTCAGGAACATCAAGACGATTGCTGAGTGTCTGGCTGATGAACTTATTAATGCTGCTAAGGGTTCATCCAACAGGTAACTGATGCCATTTGTTTGTCTTCCTCACAATGGCTGACCCTTTTGCTGCAGAACTTCCTGCTTGTCATTTGGTCGTGTGCACTCATGCTAATTTATTCTTGTGCAGCTATGCCATTAAGAAGAAGGACGAGATAGAGAGAGTTGCCAAGGCCAACCGTTGAGAGTTGAACTGCAAAGTCTCAAAGTGCGAGAGTTTCATAGTAGCTTTTCTTTTTATTATGTTTGTCTTTTTGGAACGACGTCACTGGATATGCCTTTGCTTATGAAAATTTTGGATTGAATTTCTCCATGTTATGAAGATTAAAGAGGGATGCTGATACTTTATGTTGTTAGCATCATTTATTCAAGTCATCCTATTAGCGTTGGTGTTTTCTATATTTCATTGCGCTTTGGTTTCTTGCATGCTTTTGCATCTTGACACGTTGCGTTTCTTTTCGAAATACATGTCAAGTTCTCTGATTCTCTCCTTGGGTAGCTACAAGCACTGGTACCTTTTTTTTCCGTTTTTTTGTTCACTTTGAAGTTGGTTCAAGCTGGCTGTGGATCCGCTTGACAACTCATGGGCCTTCTTGGCACCTTCTTGGCACCATGCTGAATGATAGCGAGGTGTTTCTCGTGGACCGTCATTCCATGAAATTCGTAATCTTACTGTTCGAGTTAAGCATGTCATTCCATCTAGAGTGAAACGAGAGAATAGGAGTGAGCCTTGAAACTTCAGAGGATGGTTCTGATCTCGAGAGAGGTAGACTGTGGGGACTATCATCTTCGTTTTTCTCTGGTGTTGGAACCCATCCATTTGGATGTAATTGAAATTGGCTTTGCGAAAATGCTCACTCTCGGCTTATGGAACCTGTTAGTATATGCATGACCTGCTCCGTATAAGGGTTGGTCTGCGCTGCCCTAATTCGTGTCCAGTTCCACGAGTTCTTCCTAAGGGCATCCGCAAGGGAATGTATAAAGTATACAGCGATCGGCCGTCGAGCTATGTACGAGAGGGAACGCACTTAGCACGATCCTGGGGATTGATTACAATGATGGTGTTTGATCAATTCTTTTCCACTTCCCGTGTTATGCAACATCACTTCGGTAAAAGAATTCATGTTATTTTTGCACCATAATTAAAAGAAGATAAATTTGAAAGAAGAGAGGAGGAAATAAGGTAGCAAGGTTATGCCTTTTATTGGGGGTGATTGATTTTGAGTGAGTCGGTTTCGATTTGGCAAATGGGGAATTGGCCTCTTAAGCTCTAGAATGTGAACCGATCTTATTGACTATGGAAATTGATTCGGTTTCAAAGTCAACCCGGATCGAAAATGTCTGGTGGTTTGACAGCTTTGTTGTCCCAACACATTGCCTTCTTTTACTACTTGATGACAGTTTCGTGTACATGCATTAAGCTCAAAAACAGCGTTGTTGGAAAAACTTGGAAATTGTGCGGGATGTTCTGTATATCTTTGGTGCTGGTTAAGGTTTCCTCGTCTCAAGAAATATCCTGGAATTTTATGTTCTAGAATTCTCTTAGATCAGTTGATAAATGGTAAAAGACTACGCACAAGTGCTTGCTCTTGAAAGACTTGAAATGAAAAGTAAAAGAAGGGGGGAAACCTTTGAGGATGTCCGAAACCTAAAATTAATGGCGCAAAAAGAAAATTAAAAGACAACGGTGAGCACAGTAAAACTGGGGCGGTGGACAGCAATAAGCTGGCCCGGCGACACCACGGTGGTGGGCTACGCGAAGGGAGGTGAGAGCAAAGGGGAGGACGAGAGATTGAGGCGGTGACTCTAAAAGAGAGAGAGACGTGCAAATTTAATTCAAAGTTTACCTCTATCCCTCCGTCAAACGAAAAAAAAGAAAGAAATAAAACCAAGTGATTCCATCAATTCAGCCCGGCTCAGCATAAGGAATTGGGAATTAGATAAATTATTACCGGTTCAAAATTTGTGGAACTGATTCCGGTCCCTGCCTGAACGGTTCCAGAATAGAACCGGGATCCATGCTCTTACTAATACTTTCGGAAGAAAATTTTTCTTACAGCCCCCTGAAATCGGAAAACATGAACCTTTTTTTCTTAACCCCTGTCTAAACCCCGGTCTCTCCCCTGCTCGCTCTCGATGAAGCTTCTGCAAACCAGCGGCAGGGCACCGAGCAGCGTCACGGCCCGCGGAATCGCAAGCAATGCGCCGTTCGGCTTCTCTCCTCAACGCTCGACATCACCGTCGCCGTCGCCGTCGCCGTCGCCGTCGTCATCCTCGCTCTCGTCGGCCGATGCGGCTCGAATGGGCAACAGGAGACCCCTGGACGGTCCCATGATGGAGCTGTTCCGCAGGATCTCCCCTCTCGGCGATCCGCAGATCTCGATCGTCCCGGTGCTCGATCAGTGGGTCGCGGAAGGCAACTCCGTCGAGCGGAGGCCTTTCCTCCGCCTGATCAAGCGGATGAGGTCCTACCGTCGGCACAGTCACGCGCTCGAGGTATTTACACGATCCGTGTGTGCGTACTTGTGCGGGGGGTGTGCGGGATGCTGAAAAGAAAGTTAGGAGAGTCGCGGGATTGGATTTGCTCTTCCCAGTAGTCGATTGGATTTGGCTCATTAGTTAGGCTGGACGTTGGAAAAAGGACGTCGGGGAGTGAAAATGAACTGAACCGTGACTTTACTGCGTAAATTGTGTAGAGCTTGAGCCGTGAGATACTGTGTTTTGATTCAATTATTAGATTATTCCTTGCTTGATGCGAGATAATGAGATGCTGGATGTTTAGGCCATGCAAAATACAGATGTATATCTTATGTTTCGAGGGACCCCTCCCTTTCGAATCCTCATCTATCTATGCACTTTTGAAGAGGAGGATTCTAGATCCTGGCTCTACGTGAACTACAGTCCAAGGCAGAAGATTTAGCAAAGCATTTTTAGAATTCCGTAGCATTTTGTCAAATGGTTTCAATGTTAAAAAACACATCGTTATAGCCGCAAGTACAGCCATGTCACAACCTTGTAAAGGTACAGCAAAAAATTCGCAGCCCTTAATGCAAGCTGTTTTTGGGACACGTCTGGAGTGGGTGCTAATGCTGGTTTGCACAAGATTGCTAGGACGAGTGATGTCCCTTTATGTCTTCTGGAGATCTTCAATGGACTAAACGCATCTTCCTCCAAAAGATACTATTCCCCTTTTCTTTTTCTGTGTTGAAGAAACAATTATTGTTCCACCATTGTTTCCTGAAAGAGTGGAGCAACCTGCTCTTTGAAGGAGCTGTTGTTCTTTACGTTACTGCATAAGTAGTAATATGATGTGCAACTGATTCTGAAGTTGTGCCATTTAATTATTTCTGTCTGCATCGAGTAGAAGAATAATCTTTCCCATGACTAACAGACCTGTCAGCTTTTTGTTGTGCATTCCTTGTGTGTTTCTTTTCTTTCTGTTGCCCTTCCTAGTTATAAGTGGTCAACGGTAGAGCCACGAATAGAAACACTTTTGAAGGGTTGCAAGGATTGGGTGGAAGAAATTTTTTTCATTTTCAGATAAAATTGGAAAAATGAGAAAAAATGGGTTAGCGATTCAAAGACGAACTGGGAGAGCTGCTCTGGCATTTTGTGTTATTCTTGATTTATTAGGCTTTGAATGATGTTGGGGATTTATTTGCATGCAAGCCAAAATGCATGAACTGAATTGATGGGAGTGAACTAAGTTGCACATGCTAGGTGCACCGCCACTGCATGCGGACACAAGCATGCATTTTATCGTAAGTATGGAACTTTGTTTTCTTGTACTCCTAACTGCTAGCTCACTACAATTCAAGCACCATTTTGCATATGGATGGATATGGCTGAGATGAAGTAATGCACTGTGAGAGTCATTTTCATACTTCCTGCCATCATCGTTCCAGGGCTTGCTTTGTCCTTAATGAGACATACCAAGTTCACTTACTGTTCTTTATAATCAGTCTCTACCAATCATGTTATGTATGCAAGATTAGTTTCAAATTGAGATGTGTGGGTAGCATAGTATCTGAAATTTGTAATGAAAGGCTTCCTGGGCTGAGGCAACTGTTCCTGACATTCTTGCTACTGCTAACATTACATAGCCAGTCACTGTGCTATGAACCATTGAAGATAGTACCTTTCATATGGTTTTAGTATAGGCCCCATTTTCCTTAAATAACAATGCCTACGTAATGATCCTTTTTGAAATTTAGTGGTTGGAGAATTGATGCTTCCATCTATATCATCTCATAATTCTTAAATTCAGATCTCATTATATTAAATCCTCATTATCTTTTGTAGATATCAATGTGGATGTCTGATAAAAGGTATATTGCGATTACAACTGCGGATGCTGCTGTTCGGCTCAATCTGATCTCAAATGTCCATGGGATAGAACAAGCAGAGATATTTTTTGATAACCTTCCCAGACAGCTTAAAGTCGAAAAGGTCTATATTGCTCTTCTTAATTGCTATGCTAAGGCAAAACTTCCAAAGAAAGCAGAGGCTCTGTTGGAGACAATGAGACATCTGGGATTCCCAAGGTCTGTCCTTTGCTTCACTAATTTGCTTAATCTTTACTATCGGACCGGAGACTATGGTAAAGTAGATGCTCTGATTAATGAGATGGAAGAAGAAAAGATTAATCTGAATAGATATATCTACAGTATCTGGCTGAGTGCGAGTACTGCTGCTTCTGACACTGAGAAATTCGAGATGATTGTAAAACGGATGAAAATGGATGCTAATTTTGTTTGGGACTGGACGACAGGTGTTGTAGTGACCTCTGGGTACTTTAGATTGGGTCTTCTTGATACAGCTCTGGAAATGCTAAAGAAATGTGAGGGACTGATAACTGAGAAAACAAGTAACGCAGTGTACGACTTTCTTCTCACGCAATATGCAGTAGCAGGGAATAAAGATGAAGTTTTAAGAGTATGGGATGTTTACAAGAAGAAGAGAAAAGTGTACAACAAGGGGTATAATTGCGTCATGAACTCTTTGCTGAAGTTCGACGACATTGAAAGTGCTGAAATGATTCTGGAGCAGTGGATGTCTAGTGATTTGACCTGCGATATTCGTATTCCAAATAACCTGATTCATGCTTATAGCAGAACCGGTGACCTTGAGAAGGCTGAGAGACTTAAGAACGAAATTGTACAGAAAGGTGGGAAGCTTGATTACATGACATGGTACCATTTGGCAAAAGGATATATCCAAAATAATCAGATGCCGGAGGCATATGATGCCATGAAGAAAGCAATATTGGTTTGTCCATCTCAGTGGAAGCCAGGTCTGCAATCTTTGACCGCGTGTCTGGAATCCATTATGGGAAAAGAAAGAGCTGAAGAAGCCAAAGAATTTATCGAGTTGCTTAGGGCCAAAGATATTATTTCTGCGGATGCCCAAAATAGGTTGTTGAATTGCATTTATGACAAAAAAGCAAGCTGGGAGGCTCTCAGTGTAGCTATTGGTGACGCTCTTGCGTACTATGCCGAAGCACCAGGAACACTTGGGGAAGTGGACAAGAGCAGAGGGCATGGTGTATGGGATGCAAATGTAGCTGTCACTGATTCAGATTGTGAAAGTTTGTCGGGTGAAGAAACACATTAGCTGAGCATTAGGAGCTCATATGCACTATGGGCGTTTTGGTGGGTGCACAAATTTATTGGGGGAGCCATATCTGTTGTAAGATTGGGCTCATGCCTTGAAATTTCTTTATGGTTGCCATCTTCTGGTGGACAAGTTAGTTGTGGAGCTCATGAGGCTATGCATATGGGCAAAAATGATATTGACTGTCTTCAGACTCTTCACTCAATTGCTAGATGCAGGTGGCTATCTGGAATGATTGAGCGCCGTCAATTTCACGCCAGCGTCAGCTGCAAACATGAAATCTGCACTGCGCCAGAGGGATGAGGAAAGTTCATACGTCTTAGGCCTTGGTTTCGTGTTTCGCATCATGCCCCATCTCTTATTTTTCTTTTCGGTCCTAGTAAGGTGGCATGCGATCGAACCAATATCTAGCGATGGTACAAATTGCTGCTTTGTTTGGCCACCGTCTCTGGAATGATGTTAGCTTCTAATTATCAGCCTCAATGTCGTGTTCATTTCTTCTCTTGGGAGGGCTCCTGGGTCCTTGTACCTAATTTTGAGCAACTGAATACTTCATGTATCATCGACGGCTAGTGCAGCAGGATCAGATTTTGTTGTTCCGCTTTTGGAATTGCATTTCAATGGCTGAGTTTTCATCGTTTGGATCTCTTACGGCTTTTCTTACTTTCCGCCCGTTCAATATGTTTACCTTCTTTGTGAATTTGTGATTAACCGAATCAAAATGTGTCCTTGGATATTCTAACAATTTGACACTCATAGCTTGTTCATTGTTTATAAAAAAGCAGGGGAGAATTATAAAAAAACCAATTATAACAATTCAGTCATAATATTTTTTTTTTTCAATTTAGTTCCAAAGTTTTTGCATTTATCTTAGTTCCGTTTATCCGACCAATTTTGGCCTTGCGCTGACTGTCGCCGTGACATTACATTTTTAAAATAATATTTTAAATGTTTTTTGAATTTATTTATAATTTATTTATTATTATTTTTTCCCCATACCCTACCCTTAGGGTGGGCAAGGGCCTCACTAGTGACCCTTGCTGGCCACAGGCGAGGGCTATAATGTCCTCGCCAACAGTGGGCAAGGGCATCACTCCGCATCCCTCGCCCAAACTAGGTGAGGGCCCCGATGCTCTCGCCTATGGTCGGTGACCTTTGTTGAGCTAAAGGGAGGACAAGGGGAAGGGGAAGGACAAGGCAAAGGAGAAGGGAAAAAAAATAAAGAAAATAAAAGAAAATATTATAAAAAATTCAGAAAATATTAAAATATTATTTTAAAAATATCACGTTAATGCAAGTAGCGTTATGTTATCACGCCGCCAAAATTGATTGGATATCTTG
Organism: Eucalyptus guilfoylei; assembly: GCA_016097605.1. Lineage (NCBI taxonomy): Eukaryota > Viridiplantae > Streptophyta > Magnoliopsida > Myrtales > Myrtaceae > Eucalyptus > Eucalyptus guilfoylei. The sequence continues at coordinate 31,419,292 of CM027860.1, forward strand.
AATCAAGTGATACAAATATAAAAAATCTATAACCGAATTGACATAATTATAATAAATTTAAGATTTTTAATAATTTTCCTGAAAAGGCAGTTGAAACCATGATTACGAGATTGTTCAGAGTCTTTGCTCTTTTGCTTAGAAAAAAGCAAATCATGATTTATTTTCCAGAAATAATCGAAAATTTCAAAATAAAAGTGATTTAATTTTTTGGACATTATGTTAAAACTATATGGGTTATATGTGCATCTCTACGTGAATATACTTAGGTTTTAAGCATTTCGAATCAAATAAAATCTAAATTACGAGACTCGTAAATTCGAATGAAGCAAAAAATTGTTCACCCAATTCTCACTTTAAGAATTTAGAAAATGCACAACAATAAATTAAGAAAAAGAGAAAAATGAAGAGGAGTGCGCCTTCCGTGGTTACTAGTGCCGCTGTCGCTCCTCGACCCCGGCCGCCGTCCTCACATCGCTGTCCCTTTCCAATTCCAAGGCCATGGAAGGAGTCGCGGATCGCAACGTCGGCGTCGGCGTCGACGGCGACGACGACGCGCCGACGCTCAGCTCGCAAGCCCTCGCGGCACTCCAGGAATTCCTCAGCGAGCAGAACCAGAACCAGAACCAGTCGCCGGCGGACCAGTCGGAGGTGGCGCTGGTGACGGAGGACTGGAGGCTGAGCCAGTTCTGGTACGACCGCGAGACGGCCGAGGCCATCGCCGACGAAGTCCTCGCGCTCTGTTCGGGCACTCCCTCTCGCGTTGCTTGCATCGCTTGCCCCACGCTTTACGCTTATCTCAAGGTGCGCCATTTTTTTTCTTTTTTTGGTTTTGGTTCCATCGGCTTTGCGGTGGTCGAGCATTTCTTTTTTGGGGGAAAAAATTGGGTTAGGGTTTAATTCTCCGCTCATATTTTTGGGGGTGGCTCGGGCTTAAATTATGAATATCGTGAAAATTGTGAAACCGGATTGACAAACTGATCGACTGTGATTTTTTGAACCGCGGTTTGTGTTTTGCCAGTTAACAATGAGCCTCCGGTCGGTGTTATTGTTACTCCATGTAATCGCAAAGGACCAGCGATGAGGATCTGGTTAATGTTCTTGATACTGCCTTTTAGTTTTAGCTACTTGACTCCTCGTGCAAAATGCGATGATCATTTCAAAGTTCAGTGACCCCTTCCTCAATTAATCAAATGAGATTCGACTTTGGAATAAGCAAGTTGTTTTCAAGCGCCATTTTACGGAAGCAAATTTCAGATTGGAGTATCCTTTCCTATTCGGCATTTTGACATATGTTGTCTCTCTAGGGAAATGAAGGTGAATGGTCAGTTACCGAAACTATTGTTGTTCGGAAGCCATATCGCCTTTGTCCCCTTATTGTTGAACCTTTTTCTTGAAGGAGAACCTCAAGGTTGTTAGTATGTTGATCCTATCCACGCCGGAACACTCAAGCTTGGAACTTTTGAGTTTCTGTGGCGGTTATTTTATATAATGTAATTAGTAGGTGGGTCTGTTGTGTCTTGTCAACTATCAAATGGGAAGATAGTTTCATAAAATGTGTGAACAATCTATATGTGTTGCATCATGCCATTTGTTGTAGTACAGGTAAAATATTTTCTGTGCCTGTCAGACCTATGATTTAGGCCAGCCTTGATGTCTAAGTAAAGATTCGGGCATAATGGGATGATTTATAGTAGCAATCTTATTAACTATTGGTATGGGTTTACTCTTTTCATCAACACTCGTTTCTCAGATTATCGAGTGTGCATGTCATTGGAATTTGGTATGTCATTATGAGATAAGGTCTTTGAAGTAACTCATTTGTGGTATCATATCAGAGAATTGATCCCTGTGTATCTGTGCAACTACTCGAGTATGACAAACGTTTTGAACAATACGGAAGTGACTTCATGTTTTATGACTACAATAAACCAGAAGAGTTGCCAACTGAAATGAAGCATGCTTACCAAGTTATAGTTGCAGATCCTCCATACCTGGTAAGTTTATGTGGTCTCTTGAACTATAAATGCTTAGGCCTCCCTATTCTATGCTTACCATCTCTTATCTTGTCCCAGAACTGGCAGATCCTTTAGTAGACATGCTTATGTATCTCTTTCCATTATCGGCTGAATACATTCTGATCCCTTTCTTTATGAACCACAGAGTGGGGAGTGCTTGGAGAAAGTTGCTCAAACCATATCTTTCCTCTCGCAGTCAAATGCTTACTTGCTTTTACTTACAGGTATTTATCGACTGTTAGTCCTCCTGGGGCACCTTTAAACCTGTCTTTTTGGTTCATTGTCTTTCATTTGCAGTGACGTTATAGCTATGAACTGCTGCTCTTCTTTTTCCCCTCTTTTTGGAGTATGCTGGATGCTTTATATCCCTTCCTAATGCCTGGCAAATTCTGAGATGCTTGCAGGAGAAGTTCAAAAGGATAGAGCTGCAGAACTTCTTGGTTTGCATCCATGCATATTCCGGCCTAAGCATTCCAGCAAGCTTGGGAATGAGTTTCGCCTATTCACTAACTACGATCCAGGGGTGCGATTGGGAGGATGGGAGGAAGAGAAATAGATAACGCTTCTTTTGACGTGAATTTTGTTTGTTAGAATTGTTTTTCATGTCAAAAGGGATGTCATGAACTTACCAGTTTGCCTGGAGGCATGACCCTAAAATCAAGTACGATATAGTATTTGCATTTTCTCTGCAAACTTAACCCTACGTTGATGAATGGAACCACTTTTGACCTCAAATGTTTTTTTTTTTTTTTTTTTTTTTGGGAGTAAATCCCGACCCTCTTCGCAGTTTGCCCACATAAATATCCTACTTTACGTCCTTGACTTTTGAGAGTTATCTTAGGCTACCCTAGAAACGTAATTACCCTTCCTTAAAAAAACGAAACTCAAGATGGGTTGAAAAATATGATAAGGTAATTCTTGGAAGAAAAGCAACAATTTGGCCTGATTTGAAGTTAAATTACAAACTTGAAGTCAAAATGGAGGTTCTCGAATGGGGGATTTTATGTTGTTTTTCACGGGATACAAAACATTAAAAAAAGAAAAAAAAAGTAATTGGAGCTTTAAGTTAGTAGAAATGATAACCGGCACTCTCTACTCTCTACGATTCTGATGCATCCGTCCACACCATCGGGAACGAAGTTTTTTTTTTTTTTTTTTAAATTTTTATGGGAAAAACCCCTTTTTGTCCAGAAAGAAGAATAGGAACGAAAAGAAGAAGTTCTTTTTCTATATTAATAGGGATGCCGTGATATATTCAAGTGGGTCTTTTGAAAAAAATGGCGGCGCCATGGAGAACTCAAACTCAATTTAGTACTGCGTTAATGTCGCATTTGGTTCATTCTGTATCTCCGATTTTCGTATTCTAGACCTCTCTTTTACATTGAGTTTGAACAAGATGATGCATGAATACTATTGTATGAAGTAGCAGAATTCAATACCTTCATCTCGAGAGATTAATAAGAGAGAACTCAAGTCTTTACCTATTTATATATTCAACTAGAACTACATTCACTTAAAAGTTTTAGCAAATAAGTTATGGACCAATTTGAAGATATTAATTACTCAATACTAAATCAATTCTCTAATGTAGAACTTTTTTAGCACAACTCTAACGTGCATCGCAATTGATATGTCATCATTCTCTGTGCATTGCTTCCTAAAGGAAGGGATCATTGGTCAGGCAAACAATCAATTGGAATAGATAAAAATTAAACAGTATAACCAAAACTTTAAATTACATAAGTTAATTATCATTTTATTTCCACTCAAATACTCATTAAAAGACACGTGATTGTTTAGCAATGTAAAATAGAGATCTCATTTTTCTCCAAGGTACATATTTCGTTTAACCTCAAGTTATAGTATTTACTTGTAAGGGAAAATCAGAGCTCACAATGACCATGAATTCTTTGAACACAAACGTCATAAAAAATGACAATTTTTGAAAATTATTTAAAAATTATGGTAATTGAGTAAAAGAAAATTCCATCATACATCTTCACCAAAAAAAAAAAAAAAAAAAAATCCATCATTCATTCTTATAAGAAATCATTTGAATAGTATGCATCATCCAATTTTAGTTCATAAATGTATCAAAAAAGAGGAGGAGTTTGCTTACATTGATAAATCAAGTTATTCTCTTCCTTCCATGGATGTAAATCTCATTGATTGGAGCAATTTTGCTCCAATCTCCACTGTTTCCAATTGCGGTCATAGATCGCGCGTAGCGAAAGCTCTAATACCAATTGATGAAAAAGACACAAATTCATTTAAACTTTTATTAGAAGTGCTCTGTACAACATGGATTGAGAGAACTCCTTACACACATAAACGCACAAATATTTCTAGAAAGATATCTTTCTAGATATCTCTACAGTGGCCAAGTGGCCAATCTGTAAGCCCCACATTTCCACTCTTTTTATAAGAAAATATCTTACAAGACAATATCTAGATATTTAGATATATATTCGCAATTATCTTCTTCTTCAAAGCTCCTGCCAATTGACCATGCAAGTAAATTAAGAGATAATATAAGAAACATGATCTCAAACCATCAAAATTTAATTCATAAACGTGTCAAAAAAGAGGGGGAGTTTGCTTACACCAATAATCTCCGGGGCGGAAGCCACGTGAGCATTGGATAGATATTTAGTCGCTATTTTCGACGCAAGAAATGGAGCCTTCTTCTTCATCACTGCTCGAATCCTCGTTATAAATTGTGGCAATACCGCGAATGCCTTCTGGTAAAGAGGACAATCTACGACAGTTTTGAATCTCCAGTTTTTTTAGAGAAGAACAATTTTGCAGCCATTCGGGCAATACCCTCAAGTTGGGACAATCCGCAATTCTTATCTTCTGCAGTGTGCTAGCAGAACCTTCGAGCCACCTGGGCAACGAAACTAATTCCGGTAATTCCCCGAATGTGAAGGATTGAAGCCTCAACGTGGAGGGTGGTTCCTTACTTTCGCCTTCTGGCAGCCTCAATCTCTCGCAGTCCACAATCCAGAGATGCTCTAATGCCGGGAGATTCTTGATGCCTTGTGGTAAAGAGGCCAACTTCGGACAACTTGTGATGGCCACTAGACGGAGCGATGTGAGCGATTGGATATCATCAAACAAGGTCTCCAAATTCTTGCACTCTCCGATGTATAGCCACCGCAGAGAGGTCAAGCATCCTATTCCACTCTCCGAGAAACGCTGCTGTTTCGTGGTTATCCCCAAAAGACGGAGGTTGATCATATTCTTGATGGCCGCAGGCAATTCCTCGAGTTCCATGCACCTGTCAAGATCTAAGCACTGCAGATTGCGAAGCTTGCAGACCGATTTGGGGAGTTTCTTGAGATTACGGCAATCGTATAATTGAAGATTCCTCAAATACTTTAGATTGCCAATAGAACTGGGCAGTAGGTCAAAGGTGGATTGACGTAGCAATAGCACTCGCAAGTGCTTGAATCGCCCAATGCACGTCTCCAGAAGGAACTCCTCAGAGGAACCCAACTTCCCAAACATGACGGTACGAACACGGCTGAGTTTGCTCAAGCAACCACGTAGTTCATCTTTTGGTACATCAAATGTGTTGAAAAATGATATATGCCGAGTGCTCGGGGAAATCTCCTGCGTGCGCTCTTTCGTCATGTTGCACGATTCGGTTTGTGCCACTGAAATGGCAAGATCGTGAATGAGATCATGCATCTTGAAAATCAGTAGTGGATAATATTCCCTGACAACATCGAAGAAGGATCTTGATAACAGCTCCTCCAAATACTGCCGTCCAATCTCTTCCAGCTTCTGATTTTTTCTTCTGGATTGGATAAAACCGTTTGAGATCCACAATTCGATTAGTTCAAAGTTGTTGAACAGGTAGTTCTTTGGGAATATCGAGCAGTAAGTGAAACACTGTTTCAAGTAAGACGGCATTAAATCGTTACTTATTCTCAATGATGATAAAATACCAGTTTCTAATTGCCAAATCTCACTATCTCTTATGGATTCCCAATCACTCTTCTGGTTGTGTTTTGAATACAACAAACTTCCCAAAGTCTTCACCGCCAGAGGATTTCCCCCGCACTTCCTCACAATTTCCTTGCCGATAACCATAAGGTCCGGGTGATTTTTCTCTTTCCCTTGATCAAACGCACAATTCACAAACAAAGTCAGAGAATCCTCCCGCGAAAGGTTGGCCAAATCAAAAGAGTAGCGAGTGCCCATGATTGAGGTGATGGATTTATACCGCGAAGTGACTATGATTTTACTCCCTTTGGAAACACCTCCTAACAAATCTGTCAATTGCTCCCACTCCTCCCTCCTCACTTGCCACACATCGTCCATTACAAACAAACACCTTTCGTTCTCCACTCTGCTTCTTAGGTAATTTTGCTGCATTTCAAGTCCATCATCTTTTTTCTTTGGATTTAGAGCCTCAACCATGTCTCTTATTATCTTCTCAACATCGAATTGCATCGGCATGTACAACCAAACTTTGTTGTCTTTAAAATGTTCACTTACCCTATCGTCATTGTATACCAATTGAGCAAGAGCCGTTTTTCCCGCACCCCCGATTCCGAGAATCGGAATGACTGCTATTCCAACTCCACCGTCATCTGATCTTTTCAACAGCTCAATTATCCTTTCCTTTTCTTCATCCCTTCCAATTATTTTCGAAGTGCATACAAAAGAATAAGTTTCCCTCCGCGGAACGATAGCCTTTTCATGAATATCACTCGACAAGTTGAACTTGATTTTCTCTTCATTCATCCTATCAAGTCTCTTTCCCAATTCTTTCATTTTATGTGCCATCTTAAACTGGAAAATGAAGTTGGATAGCCACGAGGACAAGTAGCGTACCTTCCTTTTGAGGGTCAAGTGCTCGGTCCACCTCACCCGCCCACACAAAGCGTTGGTTTCAAATTCGTCTAGCACGTCCTCGGCATCATAGCAGAAGTCTTTAAGTTTCGACAACCAAAGCCTCATAGATTCCTGTTTTGTTTGTTTCTGCTCAGCATCGGCGAGCACCTTCTGGATCATCTCTAGCGTGCTTTTGAGCTTCTCTAGGTCATCCTTGACGCCCCATACTTGTTGAATTTCTTCAACTGCCGATGAAGCAAGTTTCTGCAGAAGAGGTCCGAGGATGCTTGAGACGACCTCAGTCATGGTTGTGTCTGGTGTTGTTGGCTCTCGAGGAGGTTTGGGGTCACCGCTGTGCAGGAACTAAACTAGTTATCAGGAGAAGGATAGCGGAGAAGCATGATTTTACCAGGTTATATAGGCAGAGACAGAGAAATACACATGGTGAAATGGAGTAAGCACAACGTTATTCCAAATTGTTGCATAATTCTCTCAATTCTTGGTGGAAATCTGCAAGCAATTCGATGCCATTCCAATTAGATTTGGAATACCTTCGTCTGATGGAAGATAAAGCAAAAGTGGCCTGAATTCTGCTACCTTTCTCTTTAATTTTTACTACATTCCTTTCTTTGTTACTCTGTTTGTTGCAAGACAAATATGTGCGCAGATAGGAGTAAGCTCGTTTCATTGCTTGATCCCTGTATTAGAGGCTCACTCTTTCGCCCTTCGTTGGTTTAGAAGTATGTGCTGTTTTCCTCTGCTTTGAAAATTTGGAATACACATGAATCCATGGATTGTGCGCACGTTATTACAAACTGTTACATAGTTCACTCAATTCTTGGTGGAAATCTGCAAGCAATTCGATGCCGTTCCAATTAGATTTGGAATACCTTCGTCTGATGAAAGATAAAGCAAGAGTGGCTTGAATTTTGCTTCCTTCTCTTTAATCTTTACTACATTCCTTTCTTTCTTACTCTGTTTCTTGTGAGACAAATATGCGCACAGATAAGCACTTTTCATTGCTTGATCACTGTATTAGAGGCCCACTCTTTCGCCCTTCTGCAAGAATGAGAATGATTGGTTTAGAAGTATGTGCTGTCTTCCTCTGCTTTGAAAATTGCAGAGGCTTCTCCAATAAGCGCAAGTCCTGGTTGGTGATCCCAGTGCTTTTTAAGGAAGGGATCGTACAGGCTATGCCCTCCTTGTTCTTGCCCTGTTCTGGTTATAGTTTAGCCGATGGCAATGACTTAGCTTTATTTGATGCTATGAGTTGCCGGCGTTTTGTTTTTCTTTGTAATTTCACTCCCATAAGATTTCGATGGGGCAGCTTCTATCAAGATTGGAACTTCGTTATTTTTTTTAATCGCGCAGCACCATTTCGAACTTAGCCAGACCCCTGGCTTCAGAAAACGTACAGAGATAGCGCGCGCACAGGATAATAGCCAAGAGATTGAACCCTGTAACTTGGGTGGGGTGGAAAAGAACTATGCTTGATGGGAGTCATATAGAGACCTCTGAGATAGATAACGAAAACAAGAAACATTTCTATCATAAGCTTATTCTGTGTACCCGCACAGATTAGGTTTTGCTATCGATGGTACTAAACTGAATGTATTTTCAATGTGCAGCAGGTTGAGTATTGTACTCTTTGCTTTGCACGGTCTTCTTGATCCTTCACTAAAACGTCAAAGGGCAACAAAGAATGGATTAAACAAATAAAAGGGAGAAGAAACGATCACTTCTTGTTCATAGTTTGCCTCTTCCAGCTTGGTTGTTGTCAAGGGTGGGATGCCCATAAAAATTGTATATTCACCAGTCCAAATTGCATCTTCCCTGCTTCCCTACAAAATGCGGTGATCATTGATTGTATTCAAGAATGTGCTTTACAAAGCAACTGTTGTCTAACATAAGAAGACCACGCTACAAGTCTACAACTACCAGGAGAACTCGAAAATGCAGCAGATAACATACATGCCAACCTTGTAGATGCCTCAACATCTAAAGTCGGGGCACGAGTCTAACCGCTAGTTGCCTGCCCAATGACTGCAAATTGATCATTCAGTGATCAATCAAAACATATGTTCCCCCGCATTTTCTCTTTAATACTTTCTTCCCTCTTTCACTTCACCACAACAAACAAGGAGATGACTCTTTGGTAACTGTTTGAGAGTTGAAACACATGGCAATTGAGCAATTTTCAGATTAATTGACCATAGGAATTGAGATGAAAATTGCAGGGTACCGTAATAAAGGAATCATAAAAACATAAGATGATTTCTCCACAAAACTCGTGCTTAGAAAAATGTTTATGTCAAGCCTTGTGCATAACAATGCATGTCTGAAAGGCTGATACAAACTGGACGCTGTGATTCCAACAAGTATATTTCTGCAAAAGTACTTCCTTCTATAAAACTCTGTATGAGATCAATCCATCAACTGTCTCAACAACCAGGTGCTTCATGCGAGTAAGCAGCAGCAGATAGGATCTTGCTTTGGGCCCTGCAATAAGCAGCAACAATGAATTATCTTAAGTGATCAGGGAAAATACCAATATAAGACTCAATGAAGAAAAAGACTACGAGGATGGCTATCCATATTTTGGTAAAATAAAGATTTCAGAGGGCATCAAGTTACGGACAACAGGCTTGTTAAAGCAAGCGCTCGTCAGTTTGCAGCAAATGCTTTCACGGTCACTCAGAGATTCATATCACTACTGATGTTATATACACACCCAATGCCAATGATGATATTTCGTCTTGAAAGAAGCTCCTGTTTTCTGAACAGTTCTCTTTCTTGCTTAGGTATGAGTTTATCTTCTCGATAGCTATAAGCAAATCCTGCAGAGTAAAATGCACAATGCAAATGGGTTAGGACTAAAACCAGATCCCTTGTCAGCAAATTATGGCAAGAAAGGATACAGAACCTTGCGGTGGGAAGATGATTTCACACGTCAAGCAACATTTACAAGCTTGCCAATGTTCTAATGCTATTGAAACCATCTAACCTACTTCATTTCCAAAATTCTCTAAGATGTTGATGCGAAAAATTTCCGTTCTGGAATCACTCGCCCCATCACACATCAGATGTTATACTAGTAGGATTAATCCAGTCAAGCAAGCACACTATTTCTGTTTCAAAAGAATATATGGTTCAAGCGCTACTAAACCTGATGGTCTTATGACAGCAGCTTAATATAAAATAAAAGTGATTGCCTGCAGTGCATCTGCTAAGAGTCAGAGACAAATACAAAGCTTAAGTTAGAGTTTCATACCTCCCATGATGCAAGACCTTTCATGTAGGAAGGAAGACTTTCGTACTCATCTTTTGATGCCTTAACTACAGATTTTGGACCTTCAACTGGTTCCAATTGTATCGAATCACGTAAGTATAAAGTCCGGGAGTAGGAAGAGTGAACTTAATAGAATCTAATTAAGCAATAACCCATGCATATATTTTGTATCAGTACCTTCACTTGCCCCCAAGTTCACCGTAGCAGGTTGATATGGCCCCTCCAGGTCATGCATCTTATCCTCTTGATTTCTAATTGGAATGAGAATGAAAGATTAATAGCAGAGGAGGTTCACGCCTCAATGAAGAAAAAGCAAAAACGGAAAAGGAAAAAAAAAGACTGAGAAAGAAGGAAAAACTCAAGCATGGACAACATACTTTCGTGGTTGTCTCGAACACGGATTTGGCTCAAGAGTCTTGCCATTAGCTGGAAATGATATAGAAGGGAAAATTTGTCAGACAAAGCTGCTTGGCTAATAAGGAATTCAACTGCCTTCTCACAAATTATCTCTCTAATCATCTCAACAAGGACTAACTTGATGTTCCAAATGACAATGAAGAAAAATCACATGTCTTTTCCATAAAGCACAGAGCATGTCAAACACATCCTCAAAGTTCCCTCACCTTCCAAAGCTAATGTGGCCAGAGCTACGTCAGATATACCAAGTCTTTTCAAGCTGATGGAGTCATCAAATCTAGGGAACTTCAGGAAGGACAAATCAACAAAATCTAGGAAATAGTATACAATAATTGGCCATTTTTTCCCTTTTCAGTCATTTAGGATGAAAATTTGCATATTGCAAAGCTGACATATTGCACCACTATTTGCAACTTGGATATAATAAGGCAGTACCTATACCGCCAAATGATATGGCTCAGCAGTAGTTGTCGACAGTACGTAAACTCTTAAGTCGCAATGGAATAAACACTGTTCAAGATTATTTTTCTGACACCAGCATCAAACACAACCAATAGAGCTGACAGGAGATAGACTCATGGCTTTCGAGTGAGTCCACTGAGGGGTGCTCTTGCCGCACTCAGCCTACTCAGGGTAGGCTCATGAAAAGGGCCTGTACTCAAAGCAAGCGAACTGTCTACTGATTGTTCCTAAGGGATAGAAGCTCTGGCCGGGTGTGGACTCTAGCCAATTGATCTATCCCTCCTAAACTCATCGGCTTGGAATTCTACAATTTGCCAAATATTAAGAAAGTTGCTATATTAAAACCTGACAAGGATACAGAGAATCTTCTTCAAAACTCTTCGTCATAGAAGCCGCTGCAGTAAGTCGCCCCGAACATGAAGATGGCTGGTCAAATCCATCATTTGATAATGGAGAATTAGGATCAAGTTCGAGAGGGCTGGATAAGTCATCGACCGTATCTTGTTCAACATCGTCAACATCTACAAAACAAAACCAGGATATCAAAGTCTGCAGATAACTGACTTGCCCCTTTTCATTCCTTTCAACTCCTATCGATCCAGCACATTGATGCACACTTCAACCCCAAGTAAACTGCTTCCATGCAATCATTCGCAATCAAATACACAGGCAGAAAAATTGTCGAGCTCAAACTACCGGGGACGTAGCCGAAGCTCTTAAGGCGTTCTTCGAGCTGAGCGAGGTCGCTCTGGTTCTTCTTGAAGACCTCGTTGCAGTGACCCAACAGCTCCTCAAACGACACGGTCCCGAAAGTCATGGAGTCGAGCAAATCGAGATCGCCGCTCGCGGTCGACACGCGTCGGTTCAGGCACTGAATGAAGGTCGAAGAAGCGGAATCTGCGACCAAAACACCAAAAAAAATCAATCGACTGAAAAGAAGGGAAACGCGCGACCTTGCAACTTTTCTCGGCCCAATACCCAAAGCAAACGCAAGACAACCAGCGGTAGCAAGTGAAATGAGAAGAGATTCAACTCAGTGATGCGATTCACAGCTTTAATCGCTGGATGGAACGAGGATCGGAAGAAGGGAGAGAGAGAGAGGGGAGAGAGAGAGGACCGAGAGGGATGGGGCGGCGATCGAGGGATTGGTGGAGGGCGTCGACGCTGCTCTGGAGGTGGTTGCAGAATTGGCCGAGGCTTTTGCCGAGCGCCGCTATCGTCTCCTCCATTGTTTTTGGAGCTTTTTGCCTGCGATTATGAGAGAGAGCTTCGCTGAAGATGACGGAGCGGGAAACGAACACCTGCTTTCGAACTGCACGGTCTAAGATCGTGGACATGAATAGGCTTACTCAACGGTGGGGATCTTGTCCACGTGGACCAGTCACCGGAAAAAGTTGGCCTCAAATTTCGTTGTGCATAGATTTTTTTTTTCGCAAAAAATAAATAATTTGAATTTTTTTATAAAAGTAATTATTTATATAATTTGAAATAATTAATCAAAATAAGATTTTTTTATTATATCTTAATATTTTTGTGGATGATAAAAATATTTTTCATTCATTTTATTTTTGTAAGTGATATAAATTTTTTTAAGAAAAATAATTTTTAAATCATTTATTTTTTTTGTGAAAACGAACAAAATTATAATAACTCTTTTTTATTTCTTTACATGATCTTCTAATTAAGTGCTATTGCCCTAGCCTATATATATTTAAGTCAAAAGTATCGTTTATCTCACTAAAAATACACTCCAATATATGTAATCTCACTCATTAAGAAATAGTTCACTTTCTTTCTAATAATCTTCCTCTCAATTTCTTTGTAAATTTTGGATAAATATTGTTTTTATTGTTAAAAACAATAGTAAAACGTCATGCTTTCTATATGAGATCTCTTTAAGTGGTAAAAAAGAAAAGAAAATAACATTAAGTATCTTATTTCTCTAGAAAAGTAATAGTGCACGAAAGAAATTAGTCTTTATATCAAATTAAAACGGTCAATTAACTCACTTTTTGTTCTCCCCAAAAACTACCTTCATGAAATTACGAAGACAGAATAACCCTCCTAATAAAGAAAGTTATTATGGATTTAAACGCGCCGTTCGGGTGTTTCAAATCCATGTCATCAAGTGGGTGTTTCAAATCCATGTCATCAAGTGGTGTGGAGATAAATTTACACAGCAAACCTACAAGGATATCATTTGACAGAAACGTAACAAAGGCCAGTTACAACCCAATGCAAAGTTGTTAATTTTTATTTTAAGGAAATTGGGCCATTTCAAGCTAATTACTTCCCAAGAACCGGAAGCTCTCTATCTTCAACAAACTGGAGCCTTAAGACTTAATTTTAATTGTCAGTGCAATGACCCTAGCGTACTGCACTCTCCCCTTTAACCCGAGGATGCTGCAACTCCGAGCAGCGAAAAGAAAAGCAATCTAAGCCGAAATTCTACTGCCTCTAAAATTCTTCACCACAGCCACACAATCTCTTTCAATTGGGTAGAACTAGCGGCATTGGTCGAACGTGTTCGATCAGGCCTAGAAAAGGGGAAGAAACAAGAGAAAATTAATTACACGGAGCAACCGAGTTCGTTTCTCTTAGTACAAGAGCAAGGACGAAGATACCAGCAGCTTAAGTTCGCGGGCAGGGACACCCTTTAAAGCCGCCAGATGCTTTTCTTGTCCTGGTGTCCAGGTGCTTCTGATTCACAAGGAGTTGGCCTTAGCTCCAGTTACTGGATCATGTATCTTTTCGAATAGCTCAAACGCTTAGCAGATCCTAGGAGGCACTTCGAGTCTTCGATGATAAGGATCGCAGACGCAGTCGATGGCGTGCATCAATTTCCTCCGAGGCCCCACGGCAGCAGCACCCATATCTTTGAGCTTCTTCATTGTCATGTTGGCCAGCTGAAACTCATTGATGCGCCTACACCGGAAGATCCTCACAAATTGCCCCAGCCCCAGTGACATCAGCCAGCTGCTCAGTCCACCAGCCTTCTGAAGTTTCTTCTCAAGATTTCGTGCTTTGAGCTGTTGATGAAGGATCGTCACCCCACTGGAGAAGTAACAAGGACCATTCAACATTTTCTCCCGGTTCATACTTTTTGAGGTATTTGATGTTTTCACTACTTCATGTAACTTCTGACCAGAAACTTTGGCAGGGTTCTTGGACTGTGTTCTGGAATCCATTCCCGAGATTCTACGTTGGTCTGACGGGTGTGGGGAAGAAACCTCCCTGAATATGTCATTCTCGAGTGGCAATGATGTCGCATTCTCGTATTCACTGACGGACGGCATTACAGGACTCCCCTCGGCTGGAAGTGGTGATTTCTCAGGCACATGTTCCCTAGGTATGTCTTGCACCTGGCTCGAGGATGGCTTTGATACTGCAGATTTTTCTGCAACAGGTAAAGGCGGCACCAAAATAGTGATCCTCTGTTTTTTCACAATCACCCAGCTCGTATCTTCGTAGGGATCCACCTCGCAGGTAGAATCATAGTCATTGCCGTGTTTCATGGCTTGCTGTTTTTGCTTTTTCTTGACCATCTGCTGCTACTAGTTCAGAATAAGCTTTGGCTCAAGCAAATCAACGACCTAACAAGTAAAGCCGGAATAACAATGTTATAAAGGAGCATGATGAACTCATACTTATTGTACAAATTTGAGGCAACAGAAGGCAAAAGATTCTGCATGGTCTTTGAAGCACACCCAGACTAAGCAACGCCAACAGTCACCTTGATGAAACCTGGGACAACTGTGAAAAAATTGAGATGTGCTAGCAGAAGGCCAAGAAAATACCAATGGACTCTTTAAATAAACGGTAGCAACTGATAGACAGAGAGGAGTTCATTTATGAAAAGTCAATTGCAGCCATGTTCAATCTGTTCCATGCCGTCACCTTCTGTGATTTGTGAAGGCAAAGAGGCTCTATGAGGCTGTGCATCACTTGTTTTAGACTATCTAATCCAGCATAGGAATAGATGAGGAGAAATTCAAGGTCACCAAGAGCCGAAGGCATTAGCAATCGCACAACACCCGAAGCATGAAATGCAAGCATTCCCCTGCCATCAAGGCTTTAGATTATTATATGACCCCGAACTCGGCATTGACAATCTAGTCTAACTTATATAAAGAGAGACCTGAGCATCCACTAAAATATTGAAAAATCATCTCACAAAGTTCAGACATCACTGGAGCTCACTGAACAAATGCACTAGACAGATCCTATGAACTCGGGTTTTTACGACCATCCCTATCAGAAAGCATCAATTTCTATCTCGGATCTCCTCTAGGGAATCATGTCGGCGGCAGTCGTGCTCAAGAATCTAATCTATTCGAGTATTAGCTTAAACGAAGCTATCCCCACCCTCCGAACCGGCCGTGAGGGTCTCCCCTCCTCCCTCTAGCACGCCAATTCTTCCACCTTGCACTGCAATCGACCGGCTATAGCGATCAAAAGCAAACCCAAGCACCATTAATCTGAGGGAAGATAGCAAACCAGGCTGAAACAACATACTTCACCGCCAAAAAAAAAAAAAAAAGCTTTTAAAAAAGAGAGCATCACGCAACGAGGACATCATAAATCCTCCATGCTAATTCAGAGTGCAATACAGGACGGTCACAGCCCGCATCGTTGCAAACATACCCAACATCTATAAATCACAACCCCCTCTCTCTCTCTCCGTATAAGATCCAAACTCAAGCATACACAGCACGAATTCAAGCCAGTACCCATGCGTGATCTTGGACAGATCCTACCAATCGAGAAGCGAGAGGCGAGGTCATTGAAAATCCATTGCAGCAACAGAGCGTCGAGAGAGAAATGAACGACGAACAGCGATCGGCGGAAGCGAACCTGGGAGACCGGAGGCGTTGCAGGGGAAAGCTCGGGGACGAGGAGACGTGCTGGGGGAAACGCGAAGGATTCGTGGATATGGGATTTTGATCGATCCAGGGAGCGAAGCGGATCGAGGATCGTCGCTCTCGGTGGGGCCCGCGGGACTTCGGGTCGTTGCCCGCCCCGAATTGGAGATCCTGGGCCCGTTGGGCCAACGCCCGACTCCTTAGGCCCATGACTCTTTGTTTTCCTTTTACGAGGGCGAGTTTCTGAAAAGCTTCCTGAGCTTTGGCATAATTGGGAAAATTAGTGATTGCCTCCCAAATTTTGACACCTTCGCACGTTGGCCTTCGACTTTTGAAAAATTACAGACTACTCCTTAAAGGTTGATTTGTATTGCAGTTGCTAATTTTGCGCTTAAGTGCTACTTGAGAGAGGCGTTTCGAAGTAACATTTACAAAATTACACTATATTTAGATAATTCTTTCATATCTTACGATAATTTAATTGAGTCCATAAAATAAGTCTAATTATTCTTCTTTTCACAATTAGTTGTCTCTATGTGTGCATTTTTTGGCTGGTGAAAAAAAAGAGAGAGAATCGTGTGCTAGAAAAAATGAAATAAATTGCTCTTTTGAATTTTCTAAAAGAATTTAGGTAGAAAATATATCCAATTGTGAAAATTTGAATAAAAACTTCAATGTAATTTTTAAGTGACTAAAAGCGAAAAGAAAAATCTAAACATGGTTTTAAATATTTGACTTTGAATTATCTAAAAATTTAATTGTTAACTTTTCTTTTAATTCCAGCTCAATTTTTTTTTTTAAACAAAACTCGGTGTTGACTTTCGATGAGATATATGATAAAGGGCAAACAACTTGTCATGGTCCAAGAGCCTTGTGTCACGGTCAAGAGATTTTCAACATACAATGGATGGTGAACCATCCAAGAAGGTTATTTTGAAATAATCTAATAAGTCCTAGGATTTGTCAAGTACTTTAAAATATTCTTAGGGGTGGGTAATATGGGTAATGTACCATATTCTAGAGAATTATTGTAATTAATGCGGATAGTTAGTAGATAAGAGATAGAGACTTTAATGCTGTTAGATTTAAATGAGATCTATAGTTGTAATTAGAAGAATATCTATATATGTATGGTAATATGGGTAATGTACCATATTCTAGACAATTTTTATAATTAATGCAGATAATTAGTAAATGGAAAATAAAACTTTACTACTGTTAAATTGAAAGGAGATTTATGGTTGTAATTAGAAGAGTACTTGCATATATAGGTTCTTTCTTCCATTTGTATCATTTCACAAGGAATAGAATTCTAGTGCTTCTGTCTTCAAAAGTTTCTGAGATCTGAAAATGTTTATGTAAAAATTTAATATTATGAGGCAGGTTTATGCAGTACACGTGCGGTGCATGCGCTGGCCGAGCGCGTGCGAGTTCCAACCCCTGCGGTGGCTTAAATAAAATCCCGTGGAATTCACGGGGTTTCCTGAAGGCTTGAAGCTCCTTCTTCGTCGTCATCATCTCTCTCGCCATCTTCTTCGACGACGCGACCACTTCTCGTGATCTCCTTCCAGGTACTTCTCTGCTCGCGATTACGATCCTCTCCCATTCTCGTCAATCGCTGTCTCGCTGGCTGGCTCGTTTGTCCTCGTGAGGTTCATAGACGCAGGCTATCCTCGCTCGCGTTTGTCTCGTTTCCGAGCGATTGAGGAGGAGAATTTAGGACAAGGCCAGCGTTTGTTTCGTCGATTTTTTGGAGAGTTAGCTCCCTGTTTTTTTCTCGGACGTGCAGCTAAGGCCTGTTGTTATTGGGTTCCGGTTGGCTCCGACGCGACATCGGAAAGGATGAAGTTCGGGGAGACGTTTATGGAGTATCTGCATGGGGAGCAGGAGCCGTTTCTGGGCAGGTGCTCTCATGTCGAGTACAAGCGGCTGAAGAAGGTCCTCAAGAGCTGCCGCACCTGCAAATCGTTGCACCGGCCTTGTGACGCGGTGCAAGGAGAGGAGGAGGCCGATGGGTCGCTGCAGCTGTGCCGATGTGAAGCTTGTCCGGGTGAGCTTTTGTTCCATTTCCGGAGACTTGCGTATCGTTTTTTTTTTCCTGCCGAATCATATTTCGAGCTGGTCCTCGTATGTGTGCACGGGAGACTAACGTTTTAGCCAAGCTGCATAAGTCTCAAACCGGGACAATGAGCATGGCCATGGGTGAATGCCCAGTGAAGGCAATTTTCTTGGGGCTGCCTCTGGGGGCATCTTACTTCAGCTGTAGCCTGATAGATTAGTTGGGTGCTCTAAAAGGCTCAGATATTCGACTTGATTATACAAAGGAATTCTGTGTATATGATTTTTTATACATATTTGGACGGGTTCTTTATTTGAGAACGCTGTTTAACATGAACAAAAGTAAGTCCTTGGGACGTGGATATGAACATCGTGCCTTATCAAAAGAATTGTTCAGCACACAAACCGTGGTGGGGTTAAAAACACTATATATGCAAGAAAAATTTCTATAATTTTTTACTCAGCTGTTTGACAAGCAATTACTCATGAAGAGGTTGCTGTTACCAAATAAAATTTTGGGTAAATGTATTGCTCAATTCCTTCGCTGAATATGTTATTGGCTATCTTTCGATGCTCAGTGAAGATATAGATGGTCAACCTGGCATAGCAAAATCAAGCCCAAAAGCATGTTATTCACATCATACAACAGAAGAAGCAATTAAGATTTCAAAAAAGAAAAAAAAAAATGAACTCAACTTCTTATTAGTAGTTAATCCACAAAATGAGAGCCTTACATTACTTGGCTTTAAGTAAAACACACACATTTCTTCTTTATAAAAAAAAAGGCATTTTGTTAAGTTATTTTCAGTTTTTCTTAGGGTACTTTTTTATGAGATAATTGGGGAAGAGCTGTTTGATGCACAGGTTGGGAGATAGTCCACAAGATATGACGAGAAATCTGTGCCTGCGTGCGTGAGTGTTCTGTTAATTTTTGCTGAGTACAGAAGCTATCCCAGTTAGAGTAAATATATTGATGGTTAGTCTCTGTGGAGGATTCTTTTGGATGCCATATTCTGCTTGAGTATGGAAGTTCTCAAAGTAGCAACCTCACCTAAGAAGACCTTTGTCATTGACGGTTTTGGCTTTTATCTGGCATAAACCTGAAGGAACATTTGACAAGCTTACTCTTGAAGTTCTTTATAATCTTTTGGAGTTGGACAACTTAGGTTAAAAGAAGTTAAATTATTTATGCACTGTAGTTCAATATGAACTTGATCTTCATGTTACATGTTTCGCTTTTTCTTTTTTTCTTTTTAGAACCCCGTCGATGACATTTAATTAAGGGGAACAAACATATTAATTTGGAGATTTAGAGGACTTATTTGGCGCCTTATTTTCTTGCTGATGTGAAAGAGTTGGTATTTCTTTTATTACTCATGAATATCTAAAATATACTATTTTTTAACCTTTAGGACATTAGTATCTCATAAATTACATTGCAAATTTTACTGATGACTATTCTTGCATTTTGCAGTGTGTGATGAGATGTTTTTCTCTGAGTTGATGAAGGAAGCTTCAGAAATAGCAGGATGCTTTAATTCAAGAGTTAGACATCTTCTCCATCTTCTTGTTGCAAGTGGGATTCAGAGGTACATACAGTGCTTTCGTCCATGTTTTAAGGGCGATCAACAAGTCCTCTTAGAAGAAGGAAGAATGTTGATAGAATATGTCACTATGAATGCAATTGCTATCAGAAAAATCCTCAAGAAGTATGACAAGGTGTGCACTCCATAGTCCATATAAGCTATCTTTCTATTGTGCTCTTACGAGTTGCCTATTTGATGAGGATTCTCTGATTTTCAATCTGTCATAGGTTCATGGCTCTGTCAATGGGGAGCATTTTAGATCTAAGATGCGGGCTGAGCATATAGAGCTCTTGCAGTCACCATGGCTGATAGAACTGGGAGCTTTCTATTTAAATTCCAGAGGATTAGATGCTGAAGAGTGTGCTGAGTGTTCTACTCAGTTTTCATTTCAATTTGATGAGAAAAAGTCTGCTCTGATAATGTCACTTGCAGGTTCTATAAAGCTAGAATATGATCTGACTTGCGCTATTTGCCTGGTATTTTTCACTTTAGTATTCAATGGAGAAAAAAGTTTTAATCTTTGTTTTCAGTATTAACAAATCTCAAGGGCTTGTTATCTTACAGGACACCGTTTTTAACCCATATGCACTTAGCTGTGGTCATCTTTTTTGCAAGTCATGTGCCTGCTCTGCGGCATCTGTGATGATCTTCGAAGGACTTAAGGCGGCAAGTGAGGATGCCAAATGTCCAGTTTGTAGAGAGGTACGTGCTTTCCATTGCATCAGCAGTTGAATTTTTTGAAGCTAACAGAGTGTGCTGATGTCCCATAGGGCAGCTGTAACTGTATGCAATTAGAATCAATAGCATGATACCATCTTTCTTTTTGGCCAGAAGCATGATATGCAATTAGAATTGCTTAATGGACCCCCTTTCTCTTCGAAAATAATAAAGGAGAGAAGTTTTTGGTACTCCAGTCATGAAAATTTTTTTCATCAAGAAGTCATTTCTGATCTGTAGCTAGGACTAGGGGTTGATATTTAATTTTGTAGCATAGGCTAATAACAAGACTCTTACTTTGGGCTGTTCATCTCTTTGCCATTCACGAGGCTCTGGAGAGAGGAGACCCTTCTCTGACTCCCCAAAGGAGATGAGTTGTTTATTTTATTGTTGTTGTTTTCTTACTTTCAATAGTCATAAGAAACTTGCTATACCGTAAAACTGTCCTTTGAGACTAGTTCGACGCAAGATTAGTGTGTTTTGTCTTTCTCTCCCGGAGATTTCTGACTTCATTCACATCCCTTTTTCCGTAGACAACTTTGAACTATATATGTGAAAGATTGATTGAACACATAACTGTATCGAGTCAATTCCAATAATTATGAAACCCACACAGACACAGAGGTATAAGCTACTCTATGGGATGACCGACTCTTCCACTTTGTGCACCATCTATGTTAATTTTAGCTTGGTCCAGGCAAGCTATCTTAGCATAACATCTGATGCCTTGCGTTGAAAATAGAGTAGTGGTATCCAACTACCGCTGGTGATGCTAACCCTCATGTATAGTGAGTATCTTTTGGAAATCTATGTCTTTATTTCTGAAATTGAATTTTATCACAAGCAACTTAGCTCAAAATGGCCTTCACTGTAAGTTATCTATGCATGAACCCAGTCAAAAGAATATAAGCTTTAAGAGGTGCAAAAGTTAGGTATTATGTTGCTTGGTCTTCATAAAATCTTCAGTTGGCAGCCTGACTGCATCAAGGATTTTGAGGGGAATGCTTCCTCCTAGGCAGGGAGGGTAATCATTCTCCACATAGCTTTTAGGGGCCACATGTATGCTGGAGGGTGATCTTGTGCTTGATTGTGCTAAAGGTCTACTTGAGGCTTGGGGTTTATAATCCTTATCGACTGGAAGCAGGCTAATTGCCTAACATCTGGTTTTCTAACTAGTTTGGAGGGGTTGGGCTTGACCATCCGTTCTTTGATTTTGTGGTCTCTATGTGCTTCATGTGGTGATCTTCTCACTTTGTGCCGCAAGAAGATTTTCATTTCCTTTCAGGACGTAAGGCCGCAGAAATGCTTTTCCTCATTACATATCATTACCAGCTTAGAAGCATATCATTCATTAAATACCTGTAATGGTAATATACTAATATGCACACATTCAGCATTCTCTCCAAATATGGGCAATGGATACTGGACGGGCCTGCAGATTTTTCTTCTCTAAACTTCATCCCAGATTCATTAGTAATATTCTGGCAGTAAACATTTGGAATCTCGTATCCTCAGGAGCAATGATTCTGGTCTCTCCATGCATTGAGCACAGTCTATCGATCAAGTTAAGTTTGATTAGTTTCGGGTTCTCATGAGCCTATTTGCTGTTACCTACTTCGATTATTCTTTATAGCCTGTCTTAAAACAGGCTCTCTGCTTCTTACTTGAAGCTGACTGGAAATTAAGAAGAGTGGCTTTCAAGCAGTCGATACTTTTCTCTGACATTTTCCCTTCATCCTGCGTGATTTCTTCTTTCTTGTCGATTATATGTGAAAGTGGAGTAACTTCTTCTGCAGCAATATCTTTTTTCCCCACTATTTGATATCATGTGTCATGTTGCAGGCTGGAGTCTATGGTAATTCTGTGCATATGTCAGTGCTAAATCTGCTCTTGAAGAAAAGGTGAGCTAACTCGAATTTTACCTTTTCTACCGGTTTTACTTGTGATCGAGAAAGGGAGATTCAATGCCTCTGTGTTCCCAACGATATCTATCCAGGTGCAAGGAATACTGGGAGGAGAGGTCGGGCGCCGAACGCGACGAGATGCTGAAACAGTCTAAAGAGTATTGGGATAGGCAAACGAAGCATTTGATTGGATATATTTAAGGATGCCGGATAGGCGGCGCGCGAGGGGTGGGTCATTAAGCTTTTGTGGACGGAACATTATGTCGAGCAGCCCTTGCATTTGAAATTCCTGAAATGGTTAGCATTCATGAGGAAGTTCAGTATCGGCAATATGTAGACTTCGGGATTCGAGGTTTGACAGGTTGTGGAAGATCGCATGTGCTTTGTGATTATACAGTTCGTTGATAGATTGGAAGTGGGCAAATTGCTGACATATTATTTGTGGATGTTTCAAGCATGATAAAGTTGCTAGCTTTTATAAAAAATTATCAATTCTTATTCGAGTCCAGTTGCCGTTGCTCGTTTGATTGTAACTTGGACGCGTTGGAAAACTCCCCAAACAAACGTGGATTAATTTTGGTGTGCTAATTAAGTAAACGTCGGCAAATGAATAAAATAAAAATTTGAGAATTTTATGTTGACAGTGGATAACTTACGCATGGAGTAAGCCAAGCCAAGTCATCAAGTTATTGATCCACTTTTTGTGTTATATTTGTTGGAATATAATACGCGAAAATAATAGGATTTTGCAATTTACGTCAATGCAAAATTACCAGATAAATAAACGAAAAATAATAAATGCACCAGAGATTTACCCGATTCGGTCCGAGTATTGGTACCTATGTTCACGGGGAGAGGCAGTAACAAATAATTCACTATAATCGGAGAATCTAAGATCGACCTTGTATCGTGCGAATCGATTGTGGTCGAGGGCCTTGGTCGTGTGGATCGATCCCGGTTGGCCGAGATGATGTCATGCATTTACAAGGACGGAGCAATGTTCTAGAGTATTAAATCATTTGGCGCTTGTTTAGAAGGTAATAATGTGGTTTTCGTATCACGGAAAAAAAATCTTGAAATCAATATCGAAATGGAAGTGGACTTAATTTGAGAAGATTGAAGATGTTTATAAGGTGATAACATGATTTTCATGTCACGGAAAGAAATCATGAAATCAATATCAAAATGGAAATAGACTTTAATTTGATAAGGTTGAAGATGTGCCAGTACTGGCCTGTCACCGGCAACCAATGCAAGCAAGGGTTGGGCGGACCGCCACGGACGAACAGCGACGAGAATAGAAGCAGTAAAGGACAGCGATGAAAGATTGTGCAATTGTCTCAGAGCACGTTTGATCTGTCTTAACCATGTCATAGGGGCAACAAAGAAAAATGGAGCTTTGGATATGTCCGGTACATCTGAATCTGGTCCACGGCAAAGACAAAGACGTTATCGGTTCGGGTGGCGTTCGTGTCCGATACTTTCCGGGTGAAGGCGACTCCTTTTTTATTTTATTCAGTCGAGAAAGCGGCAAGTTCTGACGTTCGTGTCCCATCCTTTCTGGGTAACGGCGACTCTTTTTTTATTTTATTCAGCTGACAAAGCAGCAAGTTCTGACGTAAAGATTCGATTTTTAGTTCCAGTTCGCTCACTCCAGTCTGCAAAGTTCCGTCTTTTATCCCATCAATTTCTCCTCTACTTCCTTCCGGCGACGCCCTTGCGCTCCTCCCATTTCTCTTCTCCGCCGTGGCCGTGGCCGTCGCCGCCGTCATGGCCTTCAATTCCTGGATCAGCCGCTTGCGCGCCTCTTCTTCCAGGGCCATCATCGACGGTCTGCGCCGCGCCCGCGCGGGCTCCTCCCGGGGCCGCCATTCTTCCGCTCCGGCTCAGAGGGCGCTCGCGGCGACCGCCGCCGGGTCCGGCGGAAGCGACGACTGCCGGTTCTGGCTGTGGTCGAGCGCCTTGGTCCCGCTCGCGGTCGCCGCCTCGGCCGGAGCGCTCGCTCTTAGGTCTTCTCCGGAGCCGTCGCTCTGTGAAGCTCCCGGTCTCCATGCTGGGTATGGAGCTTTCTCGTCCATTTGGGTTTCGATGTTCGTCCTGTTTTTGGTGAAAGTGTTGGGATTAAATGCTGAATTGAGTGCGAGCTTTGTGCACAGGCAGTTAATGATGGTGCTCCATGTCCAGATAAAAAGATGGAAGAACAGAAGTGAAAATGACACTAGGAAAAGTAAAATCTTTAAACTTAGTGGCGGGAGAATCTTCCCTTCAACTTATATCTTTATGAAAATAAACAAGGATTTTCACTGTTGATGACATAAAGCAAAAAGTTTTTGCTCTGTCGAGACTTTGTTGAATCATTGACGATTGCGGTTCTTCCGAAAGATGTGTGTCATGTTACTTTTTCTTCTACAATCTTGCCTTTTTTTTTTTTTTTTTGGGTGATACTTCTGATTTGAGAGTTGCCTGGTTTCATTCTGCAAGTGGACTATGAATGATCAATATCGTCATACAAAACAATTGATTGTTTAGGTAGTCAAAAATCCCACTGCAGGAATTAATATCTGGCAAATTCCCATGATTCTCTAGAAACTTTTAGTACCTGCTCAAGTCCGGGTTATTTGTTCTTCGCTGTCGATTATTTGGGACTTCAATTTATTGAATGCTTTGGCTACAGTCCAAGACTCAGCTTCTGTTCCCCTGTAAGAAGGTGGCAACTTTTAAATAAGAAGAAAGTAATTAAGCTACCTATGGTTACTTTAAGTCTCTGAAATTTTATATTTATCTTTTTTTTGGCCGAATGTGTACATATATTTGTCTTCCATAAATTTATGCTGAAAGTTTTGGAGTCAAACTTATTCTGTTTTTCCCGAAGTTTCTCAGCAATTAAGCAAAGAACAGTGGGATGATGAATTTTCAGTGCTGGATCTTTTGTTTTCTAGTGCTTATGGAATTTTCTTCCCATTCAACTTTATATGAGCTTGCAAGGATCTTGATTTGGTGGCAACTATTCTTTTGATGTCAGAGGTGTCAAGCTCGGGGGCAAAGGCAGCACAGCATATCTGGTGAAAGGCTCTCATAAGGAGGTTCCACAAGAGCTCATTGACGAACTTGTGGCCATCTGTGGGGTACTTTATCTCATGTTTGACAATCTGTTGAAATCGTTCGTCACCTCTTGGACGAGGGCGTGGATTCGTCACCTCTTGGATGAGGACATCCTTGCTTATAGTGTTGATTTATTGTGATATTGCTTGTGCAGGAGAACTTGACAATGGATTATGAAGAGAGGTTTCTTCATGGAAAGCCCCAAAACAGTTTTCACAAAGCAGTGAATATTCCTGATGTGATTGTTTTTCCCAGGTAAGATTGGTCATCTTTGTTCAGTACATCATATGCACCAATGAAAGGCTTGGCTTACCTGCCTTTCCAGATCTTACCCTTTGTATCCAAATAGTACTTTAAGATAAAAATTCAAGACCCTAGCTCAATTAAACTGGATCACATCAATGGCTAACTATCTGATCAGTGTGAATGTGATGTGCAGGTGAAATAGGTAAAGAGGGATGGCAACCGATTTTTTGTTAAAATGGTGATACAATTTTGTCCTTATTAGTTAGTGTAGCAACCAGATAGACAGATACTGGGGAATAGGAGGGAATGATTTTAGTGGGATACTTTTGGTGTTGAAGATGTTTTTCAGGAATTATAGCTTAATAACACGACCACTAACAAATGAAATTTACTATTACAGGGGTAAAGTAAAGAGGGATGGCAACCGATTTTTTGTTAAAATGGTGATACAATGTCATCCTTATTAGTTAGCGTAGCAACCAGATAGACAGATACTGGGGAATAGGAGGGAATGATTTTAGCGGGATACTTTTGATGTTGAAGATGTTTTTCAGGAATTATAGCTTAATAGCATGACCACTAACAAATGAAATTTACCATTACAGGGGAAAACCAACTTTGGTTATGGTTTGAAGATGTTTTTCGGGAACTATAGTTTAATAACATAATCTCTAACTAATGAACGTGATTATTTACCACTACAGGGGAAATAAACTTTGTTCATATGTTAATTTTCTGGTTAACTTCTCTTGCAAGTTAGCAATGTTAAGTTTCTTGTCTATTAAATATTCAAAGACTTTGCTGCAAATTAGTGTGTATTCCTACTCAGTAGCAATTCTGTTTTTCATTACATGATGCGTTTGAATGCTTAGAAGAACCTCCTTTTTTTTCTTTTTCTTTTTTTAAATTTACTCGTTCTCATTCTCAATGAAAATTTAGTTAGTTTGCATGTGAATTTCCTTGTTTTTCATATTATTTCGATATCTATTTTCCGTCTCATCTCATTGACCATAAACTGATTCTACTCTGTTCGGGTCATGAGTTGATGAGGTTGCATACAAGTAATACGAGCAATCAAACTAGGAGCAGATGGGATTTTTCATATGTGCTTGTGCATGCTCATCAAATGCATAAGATGAGAACAATAGGTGATATGCGTCTAGCATTCTAATCTACAGTACTAGCGAATAGCTTGGAGCAGAAGTTGTCTCAATAGTACTTTCAGATATCATGAGGAGTCCAAAACACTCACATGAAACACAAATAAGTTGGCCCCAAGATGGGTGTTTTTTATTCTATCGGGTTTTATAAACCGGAATTCTTGGGGACGCATGCATAAATACAAGTGTCTGCCGTAATGAACTTTTAGCTCTATCTTTTCCTTCAGAAAAAGAAGTTAATGGGAAAATCCTGAACTCGGCTTCCTGTTCTTAGATTATGAAATTTTCATGCACTTCCACTTTTCTAATGTGTATTATGGACTTTCAGGTCGGAGGAGGAAGTCTCTAAGATAGTCAAATCTTGCAACGAATACAAGGTTATATCCTTCAATGTGATTTCGTTAAATTCATTAGGTTATAATATTTCTGTTATTATCACATGCTTCTTGTGTTTGTAATTGGCTGGGGCTCTCTTTTAATTTCAAAAAAAATTCAGATAACTCTATAGATTGGGAAGCAGATGGCCCTTTGCTGGCCTAATTTACTTGCTGAAAGCACTCGTGTTTACATTTAAGTCTTGGACTGCTTTAAATGTTAACTTGTTCCGTCCAAAATTCCCCAAGCAGGTGCCCATTGTGCCATATGGTGGAGCTACCTCAATTGAAGGTCACACATTATCTCCCAGTGGGGGTGTTTGCATTGATATGACATTGATGAAAGTATGTGTAGTTACCTTTACTATATATTTTACCTAAATAGCTGCGTATTATGCTGAAAATTCAGAAACTTAATTCTACAATTGAAACCCAAGTCAATGGAACTCTTAATGTCCTTCAAATTCACTTTGCATGATTTTTATTTCGTAATAATCTGGGGGTTGATTTTGTTTTTGACATGGTTGCTCATTACTGTCTTTAAGGTATAAATGCTGCAATCATGTGTTAGAGGTAGAATTAAGAAGATGAGTATTGTAAAATTTTTGGGTGCTCCTTATGAACCTGTTTGTATAGGGATTACCCCCTTGGTGCGTATAATGAAATTAATCCTTCAAAATGAATAACGAAATGTAATATACATTTTCTTGAGTTCTACCATGCACCTGGGTTTAAATTAGATTAGGTGACAACCCTTGCTGCCTTTAAACTTTGCTTTCTTTTATTGATATAGTTTCGAGGTTAATGTCATCTGATAGTCATTAAAGAAAATCTAGAAGTTCATGCTTGTGTTTTTGAGCTTTAGCATATGGATGTGAATTTTCTGAATATCATCCATCTCTAGTGCTCATGAAGTAGCTTTAGGTTCTGCGACCTCTGGGTTTGGGAATAGGCTGAATAGGACATTTAGATCGTCATCTCCTTCAATCAGTTCTATGTTCGATTATCATTCCCTTTCTTGTCAAGTAAGAGCTCCATCACTCTTCATCTATTTAGGTCCTCCTTCCAGGACCCGCATGCACAGTTTTTCTGCTACAAATGAGGCTGTCTTTTGAGGACCTAATTTATGGTGTCAGTTTATTTATTTATATTTATCCCCGCTTGTAATTACTGTTCTCACACATTTCCCATTCATCTTGGATTTTAAGCTGCGCGGAATTTCATTACTGGCATAAGCCGATCATATTTGTTTTAACATCTCTTTGAAGTTATATTCTTGTTCATAACCGGATCATGATTGGGCCTTGTCTTACTTCTCTGGAATACTTTTGGCAAGAGAGTTTTTGTGATGTTGCAGTGACTTATGTTACCCCATGTTCTTAAAGACTGCTTTAGAGAGGCATCATAAAGTACCTGTCTTGGTTTGAAATAATTGGCTGATTTATTTTTATTCTTATTCCTTATTTTTAATGCTCAAATTACAACTTTTGTTTTTTTGAGAAGACGGTCAAGGCATTGCATGTTGAGGACATGGATGTGGTTGTTGAGCCTGGCATTGGTTGGATGGAGCTTAATGAGTATTTGGAACCTTATGGCTTATTCTTTCCTCTTGATCCAGGTCACTTTACTTTTCAACACCTTATGTCAGTTCTTTGTACTATTCTTAATGCTGGAATTTATGGGGCCTCCTTATTTGACTTAATTTTTTACTATATATTTATTTTCAATGCATTAGTTACATTTACGAATTGTCTTAGGGAATTTGCTTGTAAAAGAGGTTTTGTCTTGTTGATCTTTGTGCTTTCTGTAGCACGGTTTAGTGTGGAATATCTCAAAGTTTCTCAAGTATGCTGGTAAACAGGTCCTGGCGCTACCATTGGTGGCATGTGTGCTACTCGTTGCTCAGGTTCTTTGGCTGTGAGGTTAGTTCCTTTGCTTTCTTCAACATGTTATATCATGATTGCAATGGTGTTGCTATAATTTGACCATTGCTGTCCTTTTATGTAAAATATCAGCAAGCTGCTAATTGGTATGGAGTGCTTCGGATGTTGATTAGGTTTCCATGCTTGTTTCCTGCCTATATATTTTAGAGGATGGGGAATATTCCAATAAGTGAACCTTCTTTTTCCTGTTTAAGTGATGATGGGCAGAAAGGGTTGGATAGTTCCTGGTTTTATGATAAATACTAGAATGCTGTGAAAACTGATCAGTCACCACGGAAATTAACTACGGCATCTGTTTGTTTGGGCTTAAACAAAGTAATAATGCTTTCCTCCTAAATTTTGAAGATGCTGAAAAGAATTTTTTGAAAAAGAAAAAAGTGTTAGTAACTCTACATATTAATATTTGCTTGTTGAAAAGTTTTAGGTATTCAACATTTGCTAAAAGTTCAATTCAAACAAAAGTAGTGAAGGAAAAGGCAAAAGTAAAAAGCAAAAGCCATTCCAAATGGCCTTTCAAGAAAGGCAGCTGTGTTAAATTCCAAAGAGAGCAGGTGCTTTGACGATGACGCATGGTGGTATATTCTTTAGCAAGTCAATAGTTGTGGATTGTTTGAATACTAAATTATGGAGATGATCTGTTTCAAAAGAAGCTTTTTCCTTTTACTTCAGCGAAATATGATATGAAGCAATTGACTTCAGCTAAATATGACATGAAGCAATTGCTAGTTGGAAACTGGTCGTGGTAAAGATCTCTTAAGTGGGTTTCTTTATCTTGGCAAGTGATGTCCAAGCACATTTACAAAATATATTCACATATAAGTTCCTATCAAATAAGTAGCCATAGTTCAGTAGTGTACTTATGGTTTGTGGTTCCTTAGTATACCATTGGTGCTGATACTGGCAGCCAGATTTTGGGTTTCCTTTTTCTATATGAAATATGAATTTAACCCTTTGCCATAGGAAGTTGTGCATGCTATTACGCTTCGACCGTTAACATTTTTTTTTCCCTTTTTTCTCTATGGTGAATTTCTACAATATTGCCTAAAAGAATATTCTATTTTGTTGGGTTTTAATCACTTAAGCTTTTAGCGTGTAGGTATGGAACTATGCGCGACAATGTTATCAGCCTTAAGGTTTGTGGAGTTTTTCCTTGTTTCATTATAATGCTGCAGGATTTCTCTTGTTTCATTTACGTGCTGCAGGATTTCTCTGACTGCTTGTATTGTAGGTAGTTCTGGCCAATGGAGATGTAGTGAAGACTGCCTCTAGGGCTCGAAAGAGTGCTGCAGGGTTGGTTCTGTTATTTTTTCTTTCAGCTTCTTTTTCCTCTAGCAAGTTTTTGTATATTACTTTCTTTAGCATTGGTTAGCTAGGTCGCACGTCTGAAGTTGGAGTGAGGATGCCAAATGTAGTGTGTTGTCCCTTAGTTTTTAAGGCTATTTTCATCTAAAGGACATGCTTTTATGAAGGAACTGATTTTATTAAAGAATGAAATGCATTAGGGAAAACCAAAGAAAGCTAAGTGGTTTGTGATAGAAGAGTGGTTGGGTTGGGCTGACAAAAACCTGGTTGACAAAGGGGATTATTATGTGCATGTGAGAGGAGATATGGCAAGAGTACAAGCTTTGATTGGATGTGCTGTAATCCACCACCAACCAAAAAGCAAAAAATTGATAATGGATCTTTGGTTCATATTCCTGTCCGTATAGATCCTGATAAGAGAGATATGTGAAGCTCATATGAAGGCAGAGAAGAAGAAAAGAAAGGTTGGTGGATTGTGGGATGTTACCTATTAAGTTCTCAATGTAATGAAAGTTTGGAATGCTGTATTTGCTGTGTTTTTGGTATGCCTACTGTTAAAGCCTTTTCGTGTGTATGTATAGTGGAACATATCTGAAAGTTCCATAATGTTTGTCTTGGTCATATATCTTCTGCCCATTTTCACTCTTAGTCATGCTGGCATAACTTGAAATAAAGAAATCTGATAACTTTCAATTGATGAGATCAGCCCTATTCCTATGAATTTGTAAGTAGAATTGTTTTGTATCAGTGTCCCTCTATTTATAGCCACAGGAAGATATGAAGATTTCATTAAATGATTGTTGGGAAATGTGTAAATTATAGATTAGACGTGCTATTAATTTAAGTAGAAGGCACTCTTGATATTTAGGTGCAGATTAAACTAAGGTTATAGCTTTTTTCTTGCTTCCTTTATGAACACAGAGTCCATCTCAATGCCTTTGCAATGGATTTCTTTTTCTTATTTAGGCAGAATTTACAGTCCAGGTGGTTCTCTTCTGGTTTTCTCTGTATTCTTGACTACTTGGGATCTAAATTTAAATAATTTCAACCACTGAGCATGTGGAATGTGAGAGCACAATCATATGACAATATTTAGAGATATTAGAGAAAGGTTTAATAGTTAATACATATTACAAGTTTCAGAAAAATTAATTCCTCAGGGATTGAGGCAATGAAGACATATGACTCAAATGCTAAAAAATTTGAAAAACCTTCCTCTCTAGAATGTCAGTTTTAGTTAGCTTTCAGCTTTATATGATTTTTACAATGTGCTGCTGACATTGGAGATTATTCAATTAACAGGTATGATTTGACCCGCCTGATTATTGGAAGTGAAGGAACTTTGGGTGTGATAACAGAAGTTACCCTGCGGCTTCAGAAAATTCCACAGCATTCAGTGGTATTTTGAGACTCTCTTCAGTTTCGTCGGCATGTGTCAATAGTATATATATTTAATATATGTCCAACCATCTAAAATTTTCAAATTCAATGAGGAGAAGTATTTTACACCCCACTTTTGCCCCTCTTTTGTTATTATTTCGTCTCATTGATGCCAGTCTGATGAGGGCGAGGAGTGATTGTGGGGCCAAGAAGGATTTGAACAAGATGCGGCTCTTGTCATATTTATGGGATGCCAAAGGGGCATGAATGAACCGAATTACATGGGGATAGAGTGTTCATGACTTATATATTTTCACAATAGGTGCCTTTTGGTGTAAGAACATAGTTTAGCATTGAAATTCCTATGTCGAGCAAGCTTGGGTGAGAGCATCATCAAAACAGATGACCTTTATGGAATTTGCTTACGTTTACATAGAAGAAAAAACCATGAGGCTTAGTATAGGATGGGCTAAAGTGGATAATACTATGAATGAGTTAGGTCAGAATGTTAGAGAAGTAGATAAGTGCCATAATTGATAAAGAAATGACCTGAAGAAGTGTTTATGTTGAGACACTGGGATTCTCTCTTTGTAATTTGTTGATCTGTTACCATCTGTTGTTTGACTAGATAAGAACATGCAAGGACACGTTGATTCTTGAAAATAATCATCATGGGTTGCTCATTTGCAAAAGCCTCTAGAGCGATAAGTGTTTCAAAATGAAGTTTGGTGATCTGCTCATTTGTATGTTCATGTTTAGAAAACTGGGCGTTCAATTGACTTCATATAATCTCTCATACTCATGGAGATCTTTTTCGGTTGGTGGATCCTGATAATGCTGCAGGTTGCAATGTGTAACTTCCCTTCTGTGAAGGATGCGGCAGATGTTGCTATTGCTACTATGCACTCGGGTATACAGGTAGTAGCAGCTGGTTGAGCCACGTTTCTAGCTGCACTGACTTTTTTCTGTTCATCTACACACAAAAATGTGTGGTCCACCAAATGTGTGCTGAACCTCTGTCCTTCCTGATTAGGTATCAAGGGTTGAGCTGTTGGATGAGGTCCTACTGAAGGCTGTTAATCTTGCTAATGGAAAGAATTTGCCTGAATTACCTACATTGATGTTTGAATTTATTGGCACAGGTGAAAAGACACTTTTTACCAATTATTTCTTTTTCAAGTTCAATTTTCTAATAGCATCCTGGCTCAACATCTTACTTTCTGTTATCCAAGGCTCAAAATCTTAAGAACTGCATATCATATTCGTATTATTGACAAATAATAACAGAGAGAAAAAGAGAAGGGGGGGGTAATTCATAGCAGGACCAAGTGATATCTGCATAACATTCTTCTTTATTGTCATTAGATCTTTAAGATGTTTCGGGAATCAGGTTGTGTTATTAGAATAAGTTATGACTTATCTCACCACATAGATAAAACAAGTTATTACATAGTACTTAGCATTTAAAAGCTAGTCACAATGGCTTGTAGTTTTAAGAATTTAGTCGGAACTGAGTTGCTAAGTTCAGTACATGATCATTTCTTGGTGGCAACAACAGGGCTATCTTTCCTGTTTGGTGACTTGAATGTATTTCTTTTTTCGGTGGAATGTGACTGGAATGTTTAATATTGATCTCTTTTCTACTCCTTTTTCACCCTGCAGTTAACTTATAACTTTGGATTTTTTCTTGACTACCAAATCATAATATACTCAAATGAGCGAGCAATTCTTCACCTTTGTACCCTTGTTCTGTTGCCACAAAGCTTATCTCATTTTTGCTGTAGTATAGAGGCTTATTCACTCGAGCAAACAAATATTGTCCAGAAGATTGTTTCAGAGCACAATGGCTCGGACTTTGTTTTTGCAAAGGATCCTGAAACCAAGAAGGAACTTTGGAAGGTATGCTTGTTGGTTTAGTATTGTATAAATACATGCCTCTCTCTTTTCCATGTCGGACTAGCCATAGGGGCATACAGTGGTTGTTCTCTGCTTATAATATCTCCTTTTTTTTCTTCCTCTGGTACTGATAGTCATCACCATTAGGCACCTTTTATTTTTTATAATATATGCCTTATCTATGGATTGGCTAGGTCTTACATTTACTAAATCATTGTATTCTGATATCTTTGGTTCCTGAGATAGCTTATGTAAGCCCTTACTTTGATCTAGTAAATCATGTTTAAGGCCCATTTATGTACCCAAGTGATCAGTTGGAGCAATTTTCTTCTCCTTTGTACGATTGCTTTGTCACTAATAACAGAAAACTACTTTTTGCTGTCTGATATGTGTATCAAATATTCTCGATATTGGTTTCATCAAGATAAGACTTATATATATTTGCACATGCAGATAAGAAAGGAAGCTCTATGGGCTTGCTATGCTATGGAACCCACTTTCGAGGCTATGATTACGGTTTGTAGGATCTCTATTTGTTGATTACATCTCGATTATTGTTCCTGCTGTCGTCGTCATTGTTATTATTATTACTATCATTATTATTATTGTTGTTGTTATTATTATGCTTCACTCTGTGCTCGTGTGCAACATGCCCCGCAATGTACCCCCTAAAGTAGAGATTATGTTCTTATGGCTTGAAAGAATGGAAAAGACCAAGAGAATGTCTCTGAATATGTGTGACAGGAAACAACCCTCGGCTTTTGCTTTTCATCTACTCCTCATCAACGAATTTCTTGGGGGATTTTAATGAGTTTTGTTTTTGTATCTTTTTTCAATTTGTTTTGGCTTGAGTATTACTACAAATCATTATTGCTGAAATTGATGGATTCTTCATCAAATTCTGCGACTCAGTTCAGATAAAGGCCTAGATATCATAATCTGTTAGCTGAATCTGTAGAATAGTGAATCAGATGCCAATTATCTATTTCACTGACTAGATACAAATGTTGATTCAACTCAATAAGATGTCATCACATGTGACAAGCTTTATTGAAATTTAATCTTTCTGCTTTACCATAAGCCACCAATTTTGTTATGTTCTACTTGATCTTATGAGCAGATGATTCGGATGTACATAGGATGGTGTTACTAATTTCCCGTCCTGTTAAGTGCGGTACTTGTTGAAAAGAGTAATAGATAGCGATACTTTCTGGGTAGAAATCACTAAACGTAACTTAACACATACTATATTGCCAAACATTCTATTCGACTTTTATGTGTGTGTGTGTTCAATTTACTAGCTGCATTGGCACTTTGGTTTACAGCTTCTATATCCATTTAAAGATTTGGTAACAGACTAATGGAGTCCCCAACAAATGCAGTTTTAAAAATTTCCTGTACTAATTACCTTCAACATTGTAGGATGTTTGCGTCCCTTTGTCTCATCTTGCCGAACTAATAGCAAGGTCCAAACAAGAGCTGGATGCATCACAACTTACCTGGTACAAGCTATAATGTCCATGCTAAAATAAATGGAATGAGTTTGCTCTTTGTAATTGTGAGGACTGAATTATATATATTTTTCTGTGGTTTTGATTTGTAATGACAGCACTGTGGTTGCTCATGCCGGTGATGGGAACTTCCACACACTTATTATGTTTGACCCTAGTAAAGATGATCAGCGGGAGGAAGCAGAGAGATTGAACCATCTCATGGTTCACACGGCCTTGTCAATGCAAGGTACATCATCTCTCAGGCTAGTTTTGGAGAATGGGAAGCTTCTTCTTTATTGGGAAAGGTTGCTTTCACTATTCCTCTATTATGTGGAATGTGGTGTGGCAAATTCCTCCTTTACTAATTCTGTTATGTTTGTGTGTGGATTATATGATCAACTGCATTGTAAGTAGATCGAAAAAAGAATGTGTAGTGACATATCTTTCTGAGCTCATGTTTTTGTGACTGAGCAGGAACATGCACTGGTGAGCATGGGGTTGGCACTGGGAAGATGAAGGTACGTCGCTACACTTTCTGATGATGTTTGTCTTCATCTTCTAAGGCAAGATTGTCTTCAAGTAAGGACCATTTATGTTGGTCGTGTAGTGATACATTTAAATGACGTTTGCACTTTATTTTTCCAGTATCTCGAAGAGGAACTCGGGATGGAGGCTCTGAGGACGATGAAGAAAATAAAACAAGCCGTGGATCCAAACAATGTCATGAACCCAGGAAAGCTCATTCCTCCCCATGTATGCTTCTGAAAACCTTTTTCAGATAAGCAATGTGTATTGTTTAAGTATCCGAGTTATTGATATATGCATAAATGACCAATGTAGTGTTGTATTACCGATGAAAATAATAACCACATCCTGCTCTCCTTTGGTGAAATGATGTTTCTCGACCTTCAATTTTTTCCTTTCAAGCTTTAGGTTGTTTTTTGGAAAGCACCTACCTGAGATCCTCGAAAATCCTTTTCAAGCTCAACTTTCTTCTCAATTTTCTCATGCCACATGACCTAATCTCTTTCTGAAGCTACATTGCTCGAGTTTTTCCAATTAAAAAAAGTTCTGAAATCCATGAAGAACTGCATTTGGTGGCTGATATATATATGTTTCCACAACGAGAGAGATTATAGACAATGTCGAGTTTTGTTACTCTCTGCAATCAAGTTTGTGGGGGCCTACCCTGGAATTAAAGAGATGAACTTGATTTCAGAATCGGGATCAGCTGAAATTTCACTCTTTTTATAGGAGCAGGATTCGCTGATTATAGAGATAACTAGTTCTCATATTATGAATGACATCATGTGGTTGGCATTTTGTCTTTCCCTAATTATTTACTAATTTAGGGATTAATCAGACGAGATTAAATTGGGCACAAGAGTCACTGTCTTCTATATCAGCCCCTTCTCTAATGTAACAAGCGGTGACCATCATTAGGCTGGTGGGAACCGGAACGACAGAACCCCATTATATGGGCTGATGACTTGAAAGTTGGTGACAATGTTGAATTAGACTATGGAAGACGGAAACTTTTTAGGTTTTGAACGACCTTTAGTAACATGTGCAAAGAAGAAACTTTGTCTTTTTTTTTTTTTCCTTTTCAGTGAGTGACGACAGGAACTGTGTGTTAATTGAAGTTTGCTTCTTCTCATATACAAGCCAATTTGGTTTAAGCATTCGTTTGTTTCATGGAACATGGAAAATATCATGAAACTTACGTTTGAGGAAGTCTGAGTACTACCCCAGCTCCTGGGGACCCAAGCCTGTCTTTGGGAGACCCGGGTTTGGCTCAGATTCGAATGCTGGGATCCTCTGACCTCGGGAGATCTGGGCTTGGCTGAGGGGTTGGGATGTCAACAGTTT
Organism: Eucalyptus guilfoylei; assembly: GCA_016097605.1. Taxonomy (NCBI): domain Eukaryota; kingdom Viridiplantae; phylum Streptophyta; class Magnoliopsida; order Myrtales; family Myrtaceae; genus Eucalyptus; species Eucalyptus guilfoylei. Next base: position 31,456,212 of record CM027860.1, read on the forward strand.
GATTCGGGTCGAGTTTCCATGTGACCCAAACTGAACCGAACCGAACCAAAGGATATGTGTGCTTTCCTTACCCTGAACCTTGAAAGTAACCGCATGTGACTCGAACCGTGTCTTCGGATTGGATCTAAAACTGGACTAAAAATGCCAATCTACTCTGCCACTCCTCTCCCTCATAATATCCCAAGCAGTAGAAGAAATCAATGTACCAAAAGGGAGAATTACCAAAAAAGTCTTAAATATATTACAATTGTGCCAATTCAGTCCTAAATATTTTTTTTTTGGCAAATTTAGTCCTAAACCTTTTATAATTGTGTCAATTTAGTCCATCCGGCCAAAATTGGCCGGTCGGCGTTGATGTGGGCGTCAGCCGTTCGGCGAATGTTGACGTGGCATTTTTTAAATATATATTTTTTATTTTTTTCGAATTTTTAAATATTTTTTTTCTTTTTTTTTTCCCATCTTCTCCTTCCCCTGATCGGCCAATGGTGAGGCTCGCCCCCGCCGGTCAGAGGCGAGGGCCGGCGAGGGCAAGCCCAGCTAGATCTGGCAAGGGCGACTCGCCACATCCAGCAGGGCCTCGCCCAGGCAGTGGTCGGCGAGGTTGACCCTTGGCTAGGCAAGGCCCCGCCAGCCCCCCGGAGAGCCTGGTGAGGGCCTTCTCGAGATCCTTCCCCCGGGGGTTGTGGTTGAACTTGTGGACGGTGGGGTTGATGCCCATGCCGCAAAAGAGGCTCTTGACGGCGTGGCACATGCAGCAGGTGCTAAAGCTGAAGATGACCATTGCGCTCTTCGCCGCCATCCGCTCGATGTGCTCCACCGAGTCGCCGACGGGCCTTGCCAGTGGTCGGCGAGGGTGACCTCGACTTATCTGGTGAGGCTTTGCTCTCGCCGGCCCTCGCCTCCGGCCGGCCAGGGTTAGGGGAAGATGGGGAAAAAAAAGAATTAAAAAATTAAAAATATATATTTAAAAATTCGATTTTTTTTTAAATTTAAAAAATGCCACGTCAGCGTTCACTCCACGTCAGTGCCAGCTGGCCAATTTTGGCCGGATGGACTGAATTGGCACAATTATAAAAGGTTTAGGACTAAATTGATCAAAAAAAAAGTTTATGACTGAATTGACACAATTGTAATAAGTTTAGGACTTTTTTAGTAAGTCTCCCATGTACCAAAAGTAGAAGTAGCAGTCCGTAAGCATATAATCCCTCTCTGAATATGGGGTTGTAATGTCAAAGACTTCCTCCAACCATCCTGCTAATAACCTGCAACTTCAAATTGAAATCTTCCATCTGTTCCATCTAAAATCACACTTGACTCAGTCCTCCATCTCCCACTAATTCATATCAAACTCACTGCCACACTTATATTTCTCACCGGAAACCCAATAAAACCATTACAAACGGTTGGTTGGTCCCCTTAATTTCACACGAATTCAAGAACTCCAAAATCCAACCTCACTGGTTTCTCCTGGAGGAGGCGGGCTTTGGTGAACTCGCCGGGTTGGAGCTTCCTTAGGGAGTGACGACCAAAATGGAGGCGGAGTCAACACCAGCGACTGAGGGGGAGATCGAGGTGGCCTCGATTGAGGGTGTGGTGAAGGTAGGAGACAATGGGCTTGTGGAAGGAGACGAATCATTCCACATGAGAGAGAGCGAGTATCGCGAATTAATATCTAGGGTTTCAACTCAGTTTTGGTATCGGTAAATGTAACGTGTTTCGATGACCCTAACTGAACGAAACAATTACACTATCCTTTTTTTAACCTATTAACCGAACCATAACGAAATCCGAATCGAAAATACCTGAAAATTTTGGTTTCAGGTGGATTCAGTTTGGGCTGATTTAACACCCCTACCAAGAGGGTCTGAGGATCCCGACACTTTCTCGTGGAAAGTGGACACTCCTATTACAAGCAAACGCGTTTATACCATTTTAAATAGTATTTTGGTAAGGAAATCCCCTACCCCCTAGCACTCTCGTAAGACATCAAACCAAGGAATGTAATTTGTTATACATTATTCTTCTTATATTGAACAACACTATTTATGCTAAGAAAATTACTTAACTAAATGATGCGATAGTTTCTTATTCGATGTTTAAAGAAGTCAATCATTCAATTCATGCACCTCGCTTGTTTCAATATCTTATCGAAACTTGCCACATTATTCATTCGGTTTTATTAAGATTTCTTAGTATGTCTAGAGATACGTCCTTTCTCGTTGGCGCATAGCAAATCCAAATATTCATTTTCATTAAATACGATTGACAAGTGACCTAATGGAAAAGTCGACAGAGATAGGCCCGAAATTCTAACCCAACTGCCAATGAGTCCTCTTGCTCTCTGGTAACAATTTGGTCGTTAGATATTCAGTGACGTCCCTGCAAAAACTAAGTATATGTAATACAGAATAAGGGAGTGAATAATAATCATTTTGACCAATTAATTTTTATGGAAGAGAAATAGAAAAATCTATTTCTAGATAAGATCATGAACAAAAATTTGTATTTGATAATGATGCAAAATTTCTACCCTTGAAATAGAATTTTGTTTGACAACAACACAAAATTTCTTCCTCTTGGGGGGCGATAGATGGTGGCGGCGGCAGTGGATCGGTGGCCAGCAACTCGCGAGCGGGGGCCCGCAGCCGGTGATCGGCGGCGATGGATGGCAAGTGAGTGGTCGACTAGTAGACAAGACGAGTGATGAGAAATTTTTTTATTTTTCACTTTGTTTCAAATATATTTCTAGACTAAAAATTTGTTTCGGAAATAGAAAAATGAAATTGTATTACTAAATGGATTTTTCATTTAGAAATAAGTGTGGAATGGAAAAATTATTTCTGGAACAAAAATTTTGATTTGTCATGCACTCCTAAGTGTACATTGTTGACTGTGCTACAACATGGACTTATAAAAATAATAAGGTACTGATATTCACCCTTAACCTACCCCAGTTTGCTTTAGAAAATGCTTCATGTCATCGCTCTCCATGTTCAAATCACTTTCTCTGCCATCGTCTCCTCCCCTTCTAAACATACATTTCATCCTCACTCATTCACAGAGAGAGAGAGAGAGAGAGAGAGAGAGAGAGAGAGAGAGAGAGAGAGAGAGAGAGTTATGATGGCTTCCTCTTGCGCGCCGACATAGTAAAAGATCTTGGATCGATGCGGATCTATGGCGATGGCTCGGTTTACCTCTTAGTATTGACGAACTGGACTTCTCGGCAATCCCTACAATGAACGAGGACTCCATCTTTTGCAAAGACTTCACATACGCCGAGCCTCGTGACCTCCAGCTCCGGATAGACAAACCTAAATTAATCGCCGTCGCTGCCACTTCCAACGTTCATAAGCTCCCAATCATCACCTACGTTCACTGAGGCGGCTTTTGCAATGGCTCTCGTGTGTGGCCAAACTGCCACAACAGCTGCCTCCGCCTCACCTCCGGCTCTGGCGCGGTGGTCATCGCTCCAGACTTCGGGCTGTCGCCGGAGCACCGAGTGCCAGTCATCTTTGACAATGTCATCATGTGCACGGTGAGGTGGATCGGAGGTCAGGGCAGAAATGAGTGGTTGAGTGAAGGAGGAGGAGGAGGAGGTGGTGTTGAAATTGACTTGGAGAGGGGGTTCGTGCCTTTGTGGTTGGGGATTCTTCCAATGGGACCCTCGCGCACCACTTGGCGGTTCGGCTCAGGTCTGGATCATTGAATTTGGATCTGGTTAGGATCAAGGGTCACGTGCTGATTTCGCCCTTTTTCGGTGCGGTCGCACGGACCGGATCGGAGAAGAACTCGGCCAAGCCGTGGTTGAATTTGGAGTTCTTGGATTGGTATGCTTTTGTCACGATCTTTACTAACATATTTGTCATGCATTCCTCTTCTTGGATATAATCAAGGCGATGCCTTTGGCAACCACCTTATTTCCCGTGCTTGTACGTGGGAGAAAATGAAATTTGATCACATCATAACTAATTCAAATCATCAAATTTTGTACCATATTATATATAGAGAAGGTAAATGAAATTACTTCTAGGATAGGTCAATTAAAAATGTTCCGTAGAAATTTTGGTCGTCTTAGCACCAGATGAAATTACTGCTGTAACAATTAAAAACGTACTGTGTTACTTATCTTTTCAAGCTTATCTTATGATTGATCTTTCACATATTGTTTTTAATTTTGTACAATTACATCAAAATAAGTAAAATTACATACACATATAAAAAGCTAAATATTTGATTATTTATGCTAAAGTTCCTCTTAATTTTCATACGCTCCTTCTATGTAAAATATTATGATTTTCCTAAAGACCCAGGGAACCCACTAGAAAGAAAAAGAGTTCTATTTAGAAGATAGAAGTATTTCCTCTTTTTTCTTTTTTCTTTTTGTCAAAAAAATTTGTATTCATGGCTCAAAAGGATATATGAGAAGTACATAGATTTTCATGGTAAAGCAAATTGAAGCAAAGCAAAGGGCAGAATACTATAAAACAAAGCCAAATCCAAAAAACAAGGAGGATCAATAAAGTACAAGTAGGGTTAAGCACACAACCGTTCTAAAAGAATGGATATGTTAAGCAAAATAATTGATGGTCAATTACTGGATCTTTTATCGTCGTCAATAATGAGCACATGCTAGAAATTCCTTATCTGATAACTACGGCATTGCCATTTGGCAGTGTATACCTAAGTTTGGCTTCCTCTACATCATTACCATATGGAGACAACCAAAATAGGTTGAATAAATATAGATTTAACCTTTGGAAGAGCAAATGATAGAAGTATTACTTAAAGAACATTGATCCTGCTTTGTTGCTCTCCTTTAGGCTTATCCGAAAGGAGAGTACATTGTTCGCTTCTTTTTGCTTGGCATTCTAAGAACATATGGTAAATAAGACTTTGGTTATCGATCAAGCCGGGTGGTATTTCCGAATTTTCAAAGACAAAATAATTGCTTTCCAATGCAAATCCGAGTCCGTTTCTTTCCTAGAGATAACTCACAAGACGTTGAGACAAGTGAAACGAAATACATTTTGACGACCAATTACACTTCCTGGGGTCGTAGGTGTTGGAATCTAGCATTGCCGGACGGTGCGACGAGGGGAAAATTGTCCAAAAAGTCCTAAATCTATTACACTTTTGCCAATTCAGTCTTAAACCTTTTAATTTTGCCAATTGAGTCATAAACATTTTTACTTCTTGTCGATTCAGTCCATCCGGCCAATTTTGGCCGGAAAATGCTAACGTGGACGCCAACGGTGCCACATAGGACTATCGGCGCTGACGTAGACAATTTTTAATAATATTTATTTTTTTTGAATTTTTTTGAATTTTTTTATTTTTTATTTTTTTCTTCTGTCTTCTTCCTCCAGCCGGTCGCTGGACCTCGGCAACTGGTCAGAGGCAATGGCCGGCGAGGTCAAGGTCGACCTTGCCGACCACCTCGCCAGTGGCCGCGAGGGCAGCCTCGCATTGGGCGGCGGCCTCAAGGGTCGGCGAGGGCGAGCCTTGCCAGCTCAGCGCGAGGCCAACTCTCCCCGCTCCGTTCCCCAATCCCAATCTCGCCCTAGAAATTTCCTCCCTCTGCTTGTCGTCGTCGTCTCTAGGGTTTTACGGGAGCTCGGGGTGTCCTCGGTCGCGCGGCTCCAACCCCGGATTTTCGCCCGGTTTCCCCCGCAGCGGCGATCCGTTAGGCGAGGCTCGACCCTCGCCAAATCCAGCGAGAGCGAGCCTCGCCGCCCAGCGCTAGGCTCCCCTCGCGGCCACTGGCGAGGTGGCCGACCGTCGCCTCTAGCCGGTCGCCGAGGTCCGGCGACCGGCTGGAGGAAGAAGACGGAAGAAAAAAAGAAAAAGAAAAAATGGAAAAAAAATTCAAAAATAATAATAATAAATTCAATAAATTCAAAAAAATATTAAAATATTATTAAAAATTGTCTACGTCAGTGCCGGCAGTCCTACGTGACACTACCGGCATCCACGTCAGCATTTTCCGGCCAAAATTGGCCGGATGGACGGAATCGGCAAGAAGTGAAAATGTTTAGGACTCAATTGGCAAAATTAAAAGGTTTAGGACTGAATTGACAAAAGTGCAATAGGTTTAGGACTTTTTGGATAATTTTCCCCGTAACGAGAGACGACCCATGGGACAATCCGTTCGGGCCTTCGAGTCCGGACCTAGAGGCCATGGCTCTCGACCGCATCTGGGTGATCGCGGGGGGGACCGAAATGATGAAAGATAGGATCGATGACCACGTGAAGAGGCTCGCGAAGATGGGGAAAGCGGTGGAATACAGAGTGTTCGGGGGCCAATGTCACAACTTTTTCTTGAACAATTCGTACTCGAAAACGGGCGGAGAGGTGGCCCAAGCCATCATGCGTTTCATATACGCAACTAGTGCATGATTTGGTGGATATATTGTACATGATCGGCTGTTAGCTTGGTTAGGTTTTACATGATTGGATGTTGGTATTCGATTTGTTTGACAAGTTTAGCCTCCCTTACGAATTTCTTTAAGAATTCTATACGTGAATTAGATTAAATTTATTCAAATTTAGTTACACGAAATGTCAACTTTGACATAACGAATGTGTTGAACGATATTGTTGCGAGCTGTAGCAAATTAATCAGATATATGGCAAAATATTATCCACATTGCTTGATAATGAGCATTTTCTAGATCTTTTATGCAAACTCAGTTTGGCCTCTTTCATTCACCTTGAGTTTGAGAATGATATTACAAATAAATTTAGGAGATTCATTATATCTCCCTCGATTGGTTATGATATTTTACTATTTTAGACAGTTATCCTGTAAAACTTGTATAGGTTCATGTAATGAGATTATATTTTTCTCTCATTCATCACAACTTTCAACTTGGTATTTAAGCCAATGTTATCCCTTTCGAGCATGTGTGTCCATCCCCTCAATCAAATTTTACGTGCCGTGGTCAAATTTCACATGCCGTTTCCAATCTAACTTGCACATGAGAGAAGTGTTGAAATATTATCTCGCATTACTTAACAATAGGTCTTGCATACTCTTTGTATTCATGTAGTTTCTCTTTACCTACAAATTTAAACTTTTGGATTGAATTTTTTAACAAAATGTTCGAATTGACATGGGCATCCATGCATAAACCCTAGTTTAAGGTCAATATACAAATGCATTATAAGTACATAACACAATAAAATTTATTCTATGCAAATTAGATAGTACTGCATTAAAAGTTGTTTGGCTGTTAAAAATCTAGGACCACAAAGAACCGCGACCTTGATTTTTTTAATATATAATTGTTTGCTTTAGGAATAAACAAAGTATGATAATTATGTAAATATTTTAGGGCTTTTTTTTTATATTATGGGCTTTGTCAATTCTACTGGTCGAAATTGGTAGTGCTTATCTTTTAGTGGGGTCAAAGCCCACGATTAAAAGGCTTAACATGTGCCAAACGTAATACATAAAGGCAAAAATAAATAAATAAATAATAGGACCCCTTTATCGGTCGAAAAACCAAAAAAGAGAAAATCGATCCTCAAGAAGCGGTTCAAATCCAAGCTCATCAACATACTTGGTTCTTTCATTCAAAAGCTCGAACCGACGAGTCATTATAAGGGAATATCAATTATTTCCGATCATGCCAAATTTTTGATTTAAAACTTCTTTAATACAACTCACACGCGTACTTCAATACTAAAACATCGATTTCTTTGAGGTCTTCCACTTCCGCGTGATGGGACACGGCTACCTAGTACCTATGGGCCATTCCCTATCGATCATTGACCGAGAAAGTGTGAATCCATCTTTTTGATAAGCCACGCAAAGACCATAACTTAAGAAGCTTCCAAATTATATCATTTCATGTAAAAGCTACATGGGATCATTATATATTATCTTCTCAAATATGCACAGGAGAGCAAAGGATCGAATCGATGAAGTCCATCGTGGCGATTGTTGTTATCTTTTAGAAGTGGTTAAGATGGGCACCGGGCTCTTTCTTTCCGTGTGGAACTTTGGTGTCGAGCAAAAGGACAAGCACGCGTGTGCGATCGCACAGAAACCCTTTGAATCCTTTCTCTACTGAACCGTTTCCTAGGATCGTGTGCGTATGGTCAGAAAAAGGGTCAGAGCTGAATGATTTCCTCCATTGACACTGCTCTTGATCCGACCTGCCTTTGGACGGGAATAAGGACAAATTGGGTAACAGTGTGCAAATGAATTGAAAGGCATGGGAAATGGGACGACGACTGTCCTTTTTGCGCGTGTGAGAAGCGACCTCAATTTCTATTTCAGATATAGTACATTGTCCGGCCATTAACATCGTTTTATCTAATCGCGTGGGATGTAATGATACTTCCATCCCATTATCTAAGATGAGGAGGAGAGAGAGAGAGGGGGTCGGGGGGCCACCCCTCCGGGGGCCGCCCCTTGGCTCATCTGGCATTTAGGTTTGTGTGTGTGGTATCAAACTAAGTTCAACTCCTCGATTTGGTGAAAGGTGAGTCATCCATATTGGAGATTAGGGAATTCGCAAAAAATTACTTTCGTATGACCTGATACTAAGTAGTTGCATTAAGTAAGAAATTGTGTTTTCTAGAGTTGAACAAATACAATTCCTTTCAAACATAGTACTCCTCTTCTATATGAGGCGAATATATGAATATTCGGTTCGACCAATTCAAATGAATGAACCACAATATTGGTATCCAGGTGCATTTTTTAAAGCTTTAATTATGGGATGGTGGGCATGGCTTTTCAGATTACTATAAGTTGATTATGTTAAAAGGCATGATGTTGTATTCCAACAAGGAGTGCTTCCCGCTCCAATAACCTAGAGCGCGAACCCACATAACTCGAAAAGTTAAAAGACAAGTTGTGCTCGATTGAACTTTTTCTTTTCTTTGGATATTTTCGAGATTTTCCCCTCAATATGGGGTCAAATGGCCAATAATTTAAAGATGGAGAGGATTTTCTTGGGGGAGAATACTAAATACGAGCCATGTGACCTTAACTTTAGGGAGGAGGAAGAAGAAACCACAGTGGACAAAACAAGTGTGAAGACAAAATAGAACTCAAGATTCCCAAATTTGCGGATTTGACAACCAATAAAGATGTGAGGATGGTTCGGTTGACCTCGTCAAAAAAACCGAATTCTTGATTCTAGGGAGAGTAATTGCTTCTACAGGCATGGCACATGGCCCTGCTTCTTGATCATTCCCATAGATCAACGAAGCATCATTTGTATTGTCTATTCTTTCCTTCAGAAGGAGCACTAGTCCATTGTTGACTGTCCTCTTCATGTCTACACTGTCTATAGTTGGTGTAGGCCTTTTCCCCAATTTCAGGATATAGATCTAATCCCAAGATAAAACAAAATGATGGGTCAAAGGGATTTATAGAACAAAGGTCAGCGAGGCGCGTATAGGCCCTGCCTCGTCGCCATCGTCGAGCGGGTCATTATTGAAGTAGATGGCCATGCGTCGCAATTGTGTGAGCGAGACGGTAAATGGGTGCATTGCAAGAGACGGCGGGCCTGCGTCCCTAAAACGTTCAACCGTTCACACTTATTAATCATTATACATATCTTCATCACATCCAATTCTATATTTTAAGTCAATATAGGGCACGATGAGTGAAGGAGATAGAGCTGAGCCCGAGCCTCAGTCGACACAACTCAATCGATTGGCTGAACGTTTAACTTTGATAGGAAACTACAGACGTCGGCGTGCAATCGTTCGTTCGCAACAAAGTAAAGCTCGAATTACATCTCTCAAACGTGCTTAAGCACCTGCTTTTCCCCGCACCATCGTTTACGCAAACTTAATTAAGTCATTGTTGCTTAAACTTTGCGTGACCTTTCGCAAGAAATTAGATCTCTAATCACATCTCTCGAACGTGCTTAAGATCCAATCACATCCTCCTAATCATAATCAAAGCAATCGCCACATGAAACAGCCATACACATGGTGGGTCGTCCCGCAATTCAAAAAGAAAGAATACAAATTGCTTTTTATATGTCGAGGAGGTAATTTCTTGGATTCCAATAGGCATCCATCGTATGTGGTCCATCATACAGTCAACGGCAATTTATTTACAATATAACCTCCAACATAAGGACTCATTGAAATTGACAGCTTCTAGAGAATATGCAGTCAAAAAGTATGGCCAACCAATGGACTTTTTACGTGCTTTTTTGTAAGCCTCAACGATGTTATATGTCTCCCATTTCTTGATTTCTATATCTTGTTTCTTGTTCCAACATGGTGTAGAAAATGAAAATGCTATACGTGTATTGTGTATACTAGTGCGAAATGGTGATGGCCAATTGAGAATGATCTCGTTTTCTGATGTTATAAACTCGGTACCAACCTCAAGTTTTTACGTTGATTTTGCTAACTAGTTGTTAGGGTGCAATATGTTGCATCTAATTAATTAGTAAATGGACTATTAATTAATGTCTTTTTGGTTATTGTTAGTATGATTGGACTACTAGATCTCTCCACAAAAATTCCGAGATCTAGAGAGAAAGGTCTCGATTCCCAAATCAGGATTCTCCATAATAATTTAGACACGAACTCTTTATTCAATTGGGCATTTAGATAGTGGAAGAACGGCACTCTCTTTAATGTGATTGCATCCATGACTGAGAGGAAGTCCATAACATAGCATCATGCCGTTGTAGAGTCAAATTCAACCTCAATTCAACCGAGATAGAGGTTAGCTTATGTTGCACGGATGAATCCATTTTGTCTGTGGATCGATTTACCGCATACTTCCAACAATTACAATGCTACATATATATCAAAAGACATTTGGAACGTTATGCTTCGAGTTCAAATCCTACTTGGTACAAAACCCCCGAGGCCTGATTCACGAGAAAGTAGTCTGCATGCGAATCCCACTCTGATGCGCCCGTGTTTTGGATAATTTAGGACATGTGGGCTTACTCCGGTGAGTCGAGGCTAGGCCGGCGTATAGCCTAACCAACCGCAAGATGAAAGAATTGGAGACGCATGGTGTTTCCGTCCCTGGTCGACGCGGCGCTCGTTTCCCAAACGTTTCCCTAACCTTCAGGGCAATCTACATTCTACAAATGGGGCGGATTTGAATGGACCAGCTCTTCATGTGTCGTGTGAGCGCCAGACACGCTAGAAATAGGAAATCCGCCAGTGGAACACGGCATGCAACCGCGACAGACATCCGTCGTTACGACGAAACAAGGACTACACAACATGTTCGAGGCGGTTCCGTCTATTCATCCTTTACCAAAACAGTTTTCTTCCTTCGACTCCTGGAACATCTGAGTTCAGGTTCTCGTCGTTGACCGCCCAATGGCCGAAGACCACGTTTCAAGCGCTAGACATGACGTTTGTTCCGACCCTTTGCTCGTCTATATTTACCAGGTATTGACACGTCGCGTGAACGCATTCTTAGGGAAGAATTCCAAAAAAAAGGACTTTAAATGTTCCCCCTTTTTATCAAAACGACTGACGAAGTTGCCTAAAGTGATAGCAACCGCGGGGGGCCATCTAGGAAAACCTGGTGGATCGCTATTGGGCTTATATCATATACCAACTTGGCGTCACTAGCAGCTCTTGCTGTCTCGTTCTTAGATAGCAATGTGCACGATAAAATAGTCACTTGTAAATTCTACCTACAATCAACAAATTATTTCCAACCTACTTTTGTTACATTCAACCTACTTTTGTGTGTATGATATTTCTTCTACTAGAGTTTCGTATTCGATGGTTGATAAACTGTGTATGGATCCAATCTTTTTCAATCCATTATGAACTTGCAAAACCTTTTACATTATGAGGATTGGAAAAGCCCCCAGGGTCGGCTCGATTGGTCAGAAGGTTGGGAGATTTGCAGCTCAGGAAACCATTTCAAGTTTCACAAATTGTGTGCAAAGCGTTCTCGGTCGGGTGTTTCATGGGTCTCTGAGCAGTTAGATTTTCACGCTCATCCCTTTGGATTATGAGAAAAATAGGATTAGAAAGGAAGTTTGTCTTGTTCCAAGCAAAAGAAAAAGGAACGGGAGGCTTTTTAGGCACTGACCAACGTTAGTGGTAATAGATCTAAAAAGTGCTGATATCATTGTCTTAAATGGTGCTTATGAAATATTTCTTTGTCTCAACTTTTACCACTAATCCCATTGGAGAAATTATATCTTATTTTGTACTACTAGTGCCTATGAGTACCGCTCCCAATCATCTTTGAATCGATATGCTCTTCAAGTAAAAAGTACGCTACTAAAATTCTTAACAATACAAAAGATGACAAAAGCAGCAGAGAAAAAAAGCAGAAAAAATAGGAAAATATATTCAAATTGATACTTAACACATGATTCAGAACGGCTAGCGCAAGTTGGATCAGCCAAGGAGAGAGAGCTACAAAACCCTCAATAATCAAAATTGCTCCAACGAAATGGTACCAGCAGCTACCAAATCTCGTCTAATGGTCCATATTCCAAAACCATAAAGATGAAAAAAAACCCCTACCTGTTAGAGACATTAATAGTACTACTGTCATAATTTTCCCGCTTATTTGACATGGTTGAATGCATACCATGTGTGGAGAAGTATGGGAAAATTTCTAAATCAGTCCTAAATTTATTATACATATATCAATTTAATCCTAACTCTTTTTCATTTTTTGTCATGTAACTTTAGATCTTTACGTGGAATTCCAATATAGTCATCCAAGCCAATTAGTGCTAGAAATTACTGACGTCATGTGAGTAAACTTGTCCACATTGATGTCTCATTGGATGCCATGTCAGCAATATTAAGTGGGATTGACCAGAAATTAAAATTGATTTAGTATTCGTACAAAAAATTTTAGAACTGATTTGATAATTACCCTCAACAAGTAGTATATATTGCAAGATATTTAGAATGTTACACTTCGAGATCAGATTCTATTCAAGGCAGCCTCTAAGTCTTGATTCGCAAGAAACTAATTTGCTTGCAAACCTTATTCTGATGCGCCTGTCTTTTGGCCAAAAAAAAATTGCTCCGAGTCGAGGTTCACCTTATCGTACAACCTAATTGGATCGCAATACCCATTCTATGTATGCGTGGATTTCAACAGGCCAAATGTTCATGTGTCGTGTGAAAACCAGACATGCTAGAAATAGGAAAGCCTCGAGGGATTCAAAGCATACAACCGCGACAAACCCTAAGCTGTAACGATGAAACAGACATCACGTAACAAGTTTGGAGGCGGCTCGGTCTCTCGATCCTCCCAAAACTGTTTTCTCCTTTCAATTCCTTGGAACATCAGACCTCAGCTTCACGTTGTTGACCTCCCCTCCAATGGCCGAAGCTCACGTTTCAAAAGCTAGACTTGATGTAAAAGATGATCGTAGCAAATGTAAAGTAAGCAATTCCAGCGGATGGATCAATGCAAAAGAAAAGGAACAGGGAGGTCCTTAACGGTTGGATCAATGCAAGTTAGTAAATGCAAATCATCAAAAAGAAAAAAGAAACAAGCTAATATCATTTTCTCAACGGTGCCTATAAAAATATTTCTGTGTTTCCACTATCACCACTAGTCCTATAACATTGGCCACGGAACATTTCAGTCGTGTTAATAATCCATTGGAGAATATACATCACTTTTTGTTTCTTGTACTACTAGTCCCACGTATGAAATCAGGAAACGAAACAACAGCAATCACCAAAATTTTTACACATACAAAAAGTTCAAGCGGAGCTTATATGAGCGGAGTGGTTGCCGTCGACGATCATGTTTGGATCGGCATCATGCTTTTGGCACTATGCAAAAAGATGACAAAAGCAATAGAGAAAAAGGCCAAAAGAAAGAAAGCAAAAAAAAAAAACAATAAGCTTTAACCCACGATTCGGAATGGCTAGTAGCGCAAGTTGGACCGGCCAAGGAGGGAGGGAGTGAAGGAGAGAGAGGTGACGCAAGCAAAAACCCTCGAAATAATCCGAATTGCTCCAATGAAATGTTACCAAGAGCCACCAAAAAGTTCATGCTCATCTAATGGTCCAGAGATATTCCAAAACCATCAAGATAAAATCACCTCCCATCCTCCATTGGCTCGTGTGACACCACGTTCCAATAATTCCCCCGTTCCCAAAATTACCAATCTGTCCCTCCTCAAACCATCATTTCTCCTCTCTGTCCAACCCCCGCCTCCTCCCTCCGCCTATTTATACGACCCCCCCACCACCATACACCACCATCACCACCACCACCACCACCACCACCACCACCACCGCTGACACACAGAGAGAGAGACAGAGAGAGAGAGATGGGTTCGCTTCCTCACGTTGTGGAAGATTGCATGGGCGTCCTCCAGGTCTTTAGCGACGGCTCCATCTTCCGGGCCGACGAGATCGACTTCCGGAACATCTTCGTCGTTGAGAACAAGTCCATTGTCCACAAGGACTACCTCTACGACAAGGAGCACGGCCTCTCCCTCCGCCTTTACCGACCCGCCTCCCCGCCACCGCCGTCTGGTAAGCTCCCCATCGTTTACTACCTCCATGGCGGGGGGTTCTGCGTCGGGTCACGCCTGTGGCCCAACTGCCACAACTGCTGCACCCGCTTCGCGTCCGGCCTCGGGGCCCTGGTGATCTCCCCAGACTACCGCCTCGCTCCTGAGCACCGGCTCCCGGCCCCCATAGACGATGCGCACAGTGCGCTGAAGTGGCTCCAGAGCAAGGCCAAGAGCGAGGACGTCGACGGGTGGCTGGATCCCAAGGCGGCGGACTTTGGCCGGGTTTACATAGTAGGGGACTCGTCCGGGGGGAACATCGCACACCACCTGGCGGTCGATCTAGGGTTCGGCTCGCCGAAGCTGGCCCCAGTCCGGGTGCAAGGCTACGTGCTGCTTGCGCCCTTCTTCGGCGGGGTCGCCAGGACCAAGTCGGAAGAGGGACCATGCGAAGGCCTGCTCAATCTAGAGATACTCGACAGGTATTATATTGAAACCTACCATATATCTCGGTTAGGTATATCCAATTTCTTATCATACACGCGTGGATACATCGTAGGACTTCCGTTTCGTGTTCATTCATCACCAAGACCTTTTCTTCCCCCTCCACTTTGATGTCATTAAACTTTGCAAACCACAAAAAATAAAACTATAATCACATTCACAAAAAAAAAAAAAAAAAAACTTGCAAATTAGATCGGCACGTCAATATTATAACGTTATTTGGTCGTGCGAGTAACTCCCATAATATAGATTCAGCAATTTTTCATAGGGAAAAATAAATTTCGTGACTATTGTTTGCTCAAGTAATTTCAATCCATGGAATCTTGGAAAATGAGGGGGGGGGAAGGTTTGTTCCGGCGCACGATATTTTTCCGGCTTGGACACATTATGCACGATAAATCTCCATTGAAGCACATCATTTTCACGCAAAAAAAGATTGAAAGTGGCCTGGCCTCGGGATCCGTACACAGGGGCGGTTCCACTAGGAGGGGGATGTGACCCCCTCTCGTGAGGATACCTAATAATCATCAGAGGGATTTTCGAAGAATCTACCGGTCCGCACTATTTCCCGACCTTAGTCCCGTCCCTTTCCCCGTCCAATTCACGAAAATAGACCGGCGCCTCATGAGTAGCTTCAAAAGTTTATTCTGTCCCCACCTATCACGCGATTTCGCCCCCACGACAGATACCCATTATTCATCAATTCGAATCGACATGGCAAGATGGTATTGAAGAGAATAAAAAGAGAGCTCACAAGCATGTGTTGTCGGAGATTAGTGCAGTTAACGTGGACCGGCTTTCATACGCTAACTTAATTAATTCTTGGATTATGTTGTGCATGTCTCCCCGAGAAATTTCGCTGACTTGAAGAGGGAAAATGCCATCCGATTTTCAACATGTTGGTGCCGATGTTCATGAACCTCATGAGTCACATGATAGTCTTCTTGTATCATTATCGTGTCATTATCCTTAAGACTATGTAAGAAACGGAATAGAGTCTAAATATCTAATTAGGACTAATTTCGTGTCACCGGATTTTGCGGTTGCTTTTCTAGGTTGATTTTTAAAATTTCTTGGCATATAGTCCAACTCATCCGCCCATTCAGATGGTGCCATTGACCAGTGAATGAGAGTCATTAAGAGCCGTCTTAATTTAACTTTTATTAACTTTAGTGAAGAGGACAAAACAGGCGGAGAATTATATTTTATGTAGTCATTAATGCAAAAGATTAAATAAAAAAATTGAATTATACAAGCTACTTGCGAGGTCCAACTTTGTGTTTTGGGGCGAGATTGTGAAGTCTACCGACTATTCTTTGACATCTATACCTGATTAATTGTAAGACATTAATATAATTAATATTGATGTTTATCCTAAGAAAGGGTGAAAATCCATTTTGAGATGTCCTAGTGGAATATTTGAGACACGTCATACTCGTCTTAATTTAGCTTCTGTCATCAATCACCAACTTATAATCCTACTTTACTCATCTTAATCTAGCTTCTGTCATCAATCACCAACTTACAATCCTACTTTTCACAAGATATGTAGGCCCTTGATTATAATTACTATTATAGCAATAAGCTTGTGAAGATCCTGGTTTTAAGATTTTTCCTAGCAACATTATGTTTTTTTTTTTTTGGTTCCGTCTAGGAATTATGGTAGCACTTTACGTGGACCATTTTGTGAAAATGACATTTGGGAAACATTAACGGACGACCCTATTCAATCAAAGCAAATCGATATTAGGGTTAGTGCTCGGTCCAATATCGCCATTGGATCTTTACTTGCCTCATCAGGTCCCTAAAATATACTAATTAAGCTAAGTGCCTTATCCACTATCTTCCCATGAAATTCCATCCGGCGTGAGATGTATGTCCCGTGATGGAAACTCTTTCTTTTCGGTGCCTCCTTTTCAATCTTGATTGACTCGAGAGAAGTATACGACAGAAGCACGCGAATCACCAGCGAGAACCAGATATCCATCCACCATCAGCTCCCTCGACTCGTGGAGAGATTTGAGCCCGCTTTTTGGTGAAGATAATCTCGTGAAAATCATCAGTCCGTTGACACCCCGGCGGCCGTGTGACATGACACATGCACGCACGCACGCACACTTCCTCCATCCTCACGATCCAAAATACGTCATTGCATACATTAGATAAACGATTGAATGTACTAATGTAACATGTCATGTATGAGTCATCCGAAGCGACATGTAACATGTTGGTGCGCGTGCGCATGGCCTGGCTGGACAGGTTTTGGAGGCTATCGGTGCCAAGTGGAGGAGACAGAGACCACCCATTGGCCAACCCGTTTGGACCATTAAGCCCTAGCCTGGAGGCGGCGGCTCTCGACCCCATCTTGGTCATGGTTGGTGGGAATGAGATGCTGAAAGATAGAGTCCAGGACTACGCAGCGAGGCTCAAAGGGATGGGGAAGAACGTGAAGTATGTGGAGTACGAGGGAAAGCAACATGGGTTCTTCACGAACGATGCATACTCGGATGTTGGGAATCAAGTCATACAGGACATCAGAGAATTCATGCTCGAGAGCTCTAAATAATCGATTAGGAGAGAATAATCAATGATGCTCATATTGAGATTTGCAAAGAAAAGTGTGTGCAATATTACGTAGAGGGTGTGGTCTGTAATGTAGTCATTTCGCCTCTATGTTGGAGGGGTTTTTGCTTTTTCCTTTTCACTTGTCTCTTTGCAAGTTTTTCTTGCGGTTTGTATAATAGTATAGGTGATGGGTTATGGAAAAATCTGGCAATTAAAGGATCTCACAAATGTAATGCCCTGTTATGTGATACTAATATAATGTAAAAGGAGAGGATTGTGATGTAAATTTTGTGTCCGGAATGGGCATGTCTAGATAGACTATTACTTTTTGGCTTTTGTTTGATATCGATCTTGTAATGGACACATTTTAGCTGCTTTCTTTAATTCCAAATATCTGAAACTTTCATAATATCCAAATGTTTATATGCAGATTCAGATATATTTTTCATAATTTTATTTGTAGATTTTTCTTTCCAATGGAAGAGAGGACATAGGATTGGATGACAAACTTCTATTCTCTCCCTATACTCCTTCATGTTCAGTTCTTGTCTAGTCATTGCTTTTTTATTAAAACAAATGTTTCAAATAAGTATCTATTAAACATGTTAACAAACTCTCAAATCGACCTTCTAAAATTAGGACTTCCTCTCTTTTCCCTTAAAGTTGCCGCCTCTCTAAAATGCCGTCTCTAAGGGAGAGGTTTCTCTCTCTATCTATCTCTCCCTCCCTCCCTCCCTCCCTCCCTCCCTCCCTCCCTCTATATCTCCCTCTTCCATCTTTTGAAGCTCTCTGTCTTTCTTTTCTCTCCTAATCTTTCAAAGCCCTCTTCCATCTTTTGATAGATATAATAGCACTTTGGTGTTGTAGACTTTGTCCTCCGCATGTATATATTTTCCCCATGTAAATCTGACCAATCGAATCGAACCAAACAAATTGATCGACACATCCCTTGATGAATAGGACACCAGCAATAATTAATATGCAATGATAATTTAATTACTATACATGACTGTCGATACTTAACTACAATGACTAATGTCCAATTATCAATATTGTCTAATTGATTAGACCATTGAAAGGATGAAAAGATTTTCTTATATTAATAGGCATAATTGCTATGCCAACCTATGCTTGGCAAAATTGAGTCCATTCTGTTGGCAAAAATGATAAAACTGTGATCACCGTCACTATTGTGTTTACGTAGGGTGGCTATCCAACATACATGCTTTTATATATATCATAGCCTGTGTTTTAGTCTTTACTTTAGAAAAAGAGAGGAGAAATCGCATAGCCCAAATATTCATGTAATATTCGACAATTTTGTTATAGCGACAGCCCCAAGATGTGGGATTCCTAGATTAATTAATTAATTAATTATCATATATTGTTGATACCTAAATTTTGGCAACCCATTTAATCATTGATCACATTAAAAAAAATTAGGGATCAACCGTGACCCCTAAGCAAAAATATAAGTTAATTGCATGGACGTTAGGAGCATTATCATAATAATGAGTCCACGTAAAGTTGCATTGCATGGATCTTGTGCGAAATTCGGAAGTGGACATTCAATATTGCGGACAAGGAACCCACTCACGTATGAACTTTAAAAATTGGCTTCGGCACAAAAAAATCCAAAAGGCTGACCAATGTTTCTGCTGAGGAAGATAATGAAGAAAAATGAAATTTGGACATACTAAATGTATATTCTCTTCACACATATCTATAGCAGTATATTTGGTTTGTCTTGAATAGATTTGAAGCAAAGAGGGCAATTGAATAATTCGGCAAGGTGCAGAGGTGTGGGAATCGTGAAATAAGATAATAACAAATTATGCTTCCCACAATTCAAGATAAATTCGTGCCGATAGAATGTGAAGGAGAAGCAAGGCGACGACAAAATATTGCCCACTCTTATTGGTATTTCCAATTCGGTAACGCAAGGAAAATATTGAGGGAAGCACAGGATACGCATGCAAGAGGTAACGGAGGAAATGTGAATTTCAACGATTCTTTTTCTTATACAAATTTCCTCTTTTGCAATACAAGGTGGGCAGTATAAAAGGGGAGGCCACAGAATTGAACAAAGAAGAAAAATTTTGGGAGCAATACACAGAGAATACACGAGAGAGAGTTGAGGTTTTCTTCCTTGAGAGTGAGTTTTCGTAGCCGCGTTTGGGGTCTACCAGCTTCACGATTCAGCGCTACTAAGGACGCTACGACTTTTGCTGGTGTTGCCCTCCACCGATCCGAATGGTGCCGAGACCCATCCTTTTGGGCCGTTATCTCCAGCTGCATCCGTGACGCCGAAGCTTCTATCCCGACGTTGTTGCTGACTTCGTTGCGACGTCTAGGCCATGCATGTCACACCTTCTCCCTACCTCAGTGATCAATGAAGTCTGACGAGTCAATCCCTGCGAAGCCTCATCTCGCGCTTTCATGACGCAAGTCGGACTAGCGTACAAATAGCAAGCAACGGCCGCTATTCGCATCTTGCAGTCCACGACGCCCCAGCCTACTCCCGAACCGTTCCTTAGTCGAAGCAACCACCACAGCAAGCCGTCCTTGTGCCATCACATTGAGCCTCTATCGTGATTCACGAACCGCTATTCAAAGACCAAATTTGGAAGCAAGTATTTGGGATAGGTAAAAATTTTGTCTATTTTAATTTCCAAAGATTTTGTTTCCTTATTTGATATAGTCATTGGTGCACATGATGGAAATTCCCGATATGCCATGATATCCACAAAATCTCGAGTAGCCATTTAAATTGGGAAATCTTCCTAATTTCGCAACGTACATATGATTGACGGTCTGATTTCACGCTAGAAATACGACCCGCAATCGTACGGAAAATTCACCAATCCGATCTCACGCTCGAGATATGATTCGTGATTTTATTTAAAAATTGGCCAATCCGATCTCATGCGCGAGATATGATTCGTCAATTTATTTCCCCAAATTAAATGGACATGGATGATATCTTGCTTGATTTGTTGCTGCACTGTTCTTGATGCCTTTATTTGTTTGTTCCCATGAATAAAAAATATTTGAGTTAGATTAGATGCATGATAGGATATTACTTGTTTTAGGTTATTTTGCATGTCTAGATTAGGAAATTAGTTTATTTTGAATTTCTTATATAAAAAATACCAAAAACACAAATTTAGGATGCTAGATTTCTGTTTCACTAGTTTAAATTGCATGTTTAATTACTTGGCAATTATTAATTTCGAAAAAAAAAAAAAAAAAAGGGAAAAAGTAAAAAATAAAAAATCATCATGCATATAGAATTAGGGTATCCTTTGCATGTTATTGCATATTAGGGTAAGATTGCATGTTTAATTTTACTTTCTAACTAATTTTAAGTTCAGATAGATTTTTTAGATAGATTGCATTCTAGGATTATTTGGGTTAAGACAATATTTTAGTTTAAATTAGGATTTAGTTTAACCTAATTCCTAATATAAATTGAATAGGATCTTAATCTAGCTAGATAATTTTCACATTTTGTTTTAATTCCGAATTTCATAAAAAAAAAACCAAAAAAATGTCTTAGAATAAATTAGTTTATTTTATAGGATGAATTGCATTCTTTTTAAGAAAAAAAAGAAAAAAATATCATATGCATGTCATATAGAGTTAGATTCATGAAATGCATGTCATGTGGTAGTTGTTGCTAGATCCATCCAATTAGAAATTACATGTCATTAAAATTAGGTCATTTAGTTAATATTGCATTGCATATTGCATATTGCATAATTTTCATTAAATAAGTGAAAACAAAAAAAAGAGAAATTGCGTGTTAATTAGAAACCATATTTAGGGTTGTTGATGTGAATTCTGGTCTAACATTGCAGATGCTTTCGTTGCTTTAAGGTAAGTTTTGCAATTTATTTATTGCTTTACTTTGGTGTTTAATTGGTGGTTTGCGCACTCGCATGATGACATCACATGTTAGGGAAATAGATTTAAAATCAATTTAAGCTGCCTGCAAAAATATTTTTTTGGAAAATAAAAGAATGGTACCAAAAGGGCATTAGAGAAATCTAGTGTAACCAAGTCCCCGTACCCATGATCTCTGGTTCGTAGGAGTAAAGTAAAACTCCCGTTACTTTACTTGGGTTTCTAATCGACCCACCAAAAATAGATTAGTGGCGACTCCTAATTGAAAAATCAATTGCATGTTAAGAACTTGAACCTAAGTCGCGAATTGGTATGGGCTTGGGAGAGCCCGAGTTAAGTCTAGGCTTAACAATCCATTAGCCAAATCCTAGGTGGTTCACACCCGAAAAATTGGTCTCGACAGCTTGGCGACTCCGCTGGGGACTTGAGTTGAAACTCTTAATGGACTTAGGCCAATTTCTTTTTGAAAAAATATTTTTGTTTGGCAGCGAGGATCCCAGGTACGTCCCTAACATCTAGGTGTTAAATGTTCTTGCAGATTGGAATGTATAAGGGGAGTAGTGATTGCTAACCCTTGTCTTGCAGGTTGGAGTTGAGAATGAATGGTTTAGATTCGAGTTATTGAAGTGTTGTTTGATATAAACTGTTGCGCATGCCTTGCATTTGCACTACACTCTTGCACACACAACCTGCCACCGGACCTGGGCCGCATAGGATCATTTAGGATGGTATTGAGATGGATACCACTCCGACCGCATGCTCGCGGTACGAGTCGCCCATCTCAATCCCGAAGTTTCTTTCATGGTGTCAAGAGTACCCACCTCGGTCCGCATGCCCGCGACCCGGGTCGGCTCTTTGACCAAACCGGAGTCATGAGGACCCGACATAGTCCACAAGCCAGTGGCTAGTCTGATCATCCTTGCGGCTCCACCTTGATAAGCCTTATAGATTAGAAATTGAGCCACTTACCATGCGCATGTCTATGTGATTGCCGATCATTGGTAAAGTAAGTTCTCCAAATTTTTGGCCTTTGCAATTTACTTACTTTATCGCATTATTTTGTCGATCCATGGCATTAGGATTGTCCCGAGTCTTGATCAATATACAATGGGGACACCGGACATTCGAATTATTTTCCCTCCAAAGGAAGAGCTTAGCACTTGGTGGAACAAGTTAGATCAAGATGGCCGTCAGTTCGTAGAGTCACATATTGGTCGATCGCTTCCACCGCTGCGTATCAACATCCATGTCGGCCTTGTCCAAGCACTTGCCCACTGTTGGTGCCCCGAGACTTCTACCTTTATCTTCGGCGGTAAGCATGAGCTCACTCCCACCTTGGAAGAGTATAGCATTGCCATAGGAAAATCCTTGAAAGTTGAATTGATTAGTCCGCCTATCGGAATAGATCCTGTTATGGCTTTATCTGATTTTCTGAGAATTAAGGAAGGTGATGTAAGAAAGGTTTTAAAAGCTCACCGCAATACATGTCCTTTATCCTTCCTAAAAGAATGTTTTGAGAAAGGCACTTCATCTCAAATGCGAAGGGTTTTCCTTTTAGCTTTCTTTGGGTTTATAGTTTTTCCTTGCTGCAAGAATGCTATTAACCCTTTGATCGCTCAATTAGTTAAACAAGTGTTGGAAGGAAAGAATTTTGTAAACACTGTTCTAACTGAAACTTTCCTTTCCCTCACTCGATTTAAAGGAGGTGGTGATAAGACTTTCCATTCCCCTCCTGAACTTTTGCAAATTTGGTTTCTTTCACATATAAAAGGGTTTGGCGGTCTAATGACTATACATGATATTAATGACTCTAATCACCCCATTATGAGATTTGAGAACAACCAAAAACATGCACCAGATTATCATTATTCTAGGTGGCTAGCTTTCATGAAAAAACCAACTTCCAATGGTTTCCTATGGCATGCTAAATGGTTCCAAGTTCGGGTAGCAAGACTCTCGTGTGGAGGAGTTGGCCCAATCCCTCTATTGGGATTCACTGGAGCGTTGGAGTACTATCCAACTAGAGTGACCCGTCGCATCAAGTCGTGCAAGAGCTTCCCCGATGTTACAATCGATCCACTTCAAGTTAGCTTCGTTGATGGAAGCCGAGGCCATGAAGATTCCATTCGACTATCAAATCGATGTGGGACATGTGCCATCCTCGAAAGCTTAAATGGCCCGAGGAAGAGTTGAAGGGTAAAGAAAGGAAGTACTATGCCTCGACTAAGTACATTCAACAACACAAGATTCCCGAGGAGTTGCTTCCGAAGATACCGAGGTGCCGTTGAAGATCACCAATTGTGCTGAGAATAAACGCCTCAAAAGAGTTGCTGAAAAAGCTCAAGAGGAGAATAAGCGTTTGCGGCGAGTGGTGTCCCGAGTGTATATTGATCAAGCTAGATGAAGTCTTGAATCAATCTCATTATTTTCACTTCTAGATTAATGTTTAGGGAGTTGAGTCATTTACTTTCCTAGTTCATTTGTTTAGGGCATTTCAAGTTTTTATTTTGTTAGGCTTGTCAAAAGCTCCATTGATGAATAAAAGTTCTAGGTCGTTGCCATGGATCGGCATATTTTATATGAGATACTTATTTTTGTTCATTTCTTCAAATTAGGTGGTAACGGATCCTCCACGTACGCCAATTATCACGCGATTAAGAGCAAGAATGGCCGAACAAACCGAAGTGCGTGATCGTATCTCCGCTGTGGAACGCCACCTCCAACAATTAGCCGCTTCTATGGAGCTTATAACAACTCAAATCCAATCCCTCCAAGTGAATCCGGCTCCTCCACCCGCTCTCCCCGAGATTGTTGTCCCGGCGCGGACAAACAAGGCCCAAATGGGTGAGGATGACATGCCTGAGCTGGAGGATGATCCATTCCCGATCAATGTGGAAAAGGCTAAGCTTGTCAGCGTCCCTAAGACGGAGCAGGATGAACGCTTCACGAAATTGGAAGAAAAGTTGAAACAATTGCAGGAGTCACAGAGTTCACTCCCGTTTGACTTGTCCGTGTATGAGAAAGTCAAGATGCCAAAGAAGTTCAAAATGCCGGATTTTGAAAAATACGACGGTACTTCCTGCCCAAAAGCTCATCTTCAGATGTACCATGTGCGTATGGCTCAATATGTCAAGAATGAGCCTCTCATGATCCAATCATTCCATGCGAGTTTGACTGGGCCTGCACTGAACTGGTATGTCATGAAGAATGTGAACCTTCTCGACACTTGGAATGAAGTGGCCGACGCATTTCTCAAGCAATACAAGTTCAACATGGATATTGCACCTTCCCGAGAGGATCTTGAGAGGATGGAGAAAAAGAGGAGCGAGTCGTTCAAAGAGTATGCCGTGAGATGGCGAAATCTGCGCTCAAATTACCCCCGAGCCTACGACAAGGAGTTGATGAAGTTGTTTATCAAAACTCTCCCGTCCGAGTTCCGTAATCGAATGGCCAGCACGTACGTTGAAAACTTCAATCGCTTATTCCCCGTGGGAGAACAAATCGAGATGGGGATAAGGGAAGGATGGTTTACCGAACCGTCAAGTAGAAGATTCTCTCAAGAAGGAGAAGGAAGCTGCTGTAGACGTGAATGTGGCTTATGGCCAAGAAAGTACCAATCGTGCCCGGCTATCCAAACGAATCAAAGGCAACAACAAACCGCCGGCCGTCAACCATTCGCCCAAGCAAGAAGGCAATTCACTCCTCTCCCGGATCTCCGTCCCAAGTGTTGGCTATCCTAAGAAAGAAAGGTTTGCTTACTAATGAACCAAAGCGTCCTAATCGTGAAAGCATCCGAGGTTACGACCCGATAAAGAAGTGTGATTACCATAGCGGCGAACTGGGGCATTCAACTGATGAATGTTTCACTCTCAAGCATAAGATCCAAAACCTCTTGGACACGAAGGCCTTCTCATTTCAAACTGCTCGGCCAAATGTCCAAAAGAATCCGTTACCAGAACATGAAGGTACGGTCAATGCTATCTTGGAGCATGAAGTCGGTCGGATCAAGAACTCAAAGGTGCACGCGGCAGATGCTTACAACGGGCTGGTGAGAGCTGGATATTATCCAGATCATGAAGATGTTCCTCTATCACTGATGAAGGAAAGAGTCACCGGATGGTGGATGACGGTATCATCGTCTATGCTGACCATAATTGCATAGTTTCCACTATTTCCTCCATCATTATCGATTGGGAGGAGGAGCAAGCGGCACTCAATGCGATAAGGAGGAAGTTGATCTTTCACTCGTGGACATGCCCCCACTTGAAGATGCATCCGACGATGAGATAGTGATTGAAATGCCTCAACCGTATGAATATGTCAACAATAAGGCGGTCCCTTGGTCCTATGATCTAGATGTTGACCTTGTTACAAGGTCTGGTCGGACTTATCCTCAAGCCAATGCTCAACCTGCGAAACCTGTCACCGATGAAGAGGCTAAGGAATTTCTGGCTGTGATTAAAGCAAGTGAGTATAACGTGGTTGACCAATTGCGAAAGATGCCCGCCCATATCTCCTTACTCGAACTCTTGATGACATCCCCCATGCATCAAAAGTCGCTGATGAAGGTGCTGAGTGAAATTCGAGTGCCGAGACGGTCGAGGCGGACAAGCCGGAAGAATTTGTGGGATCGGTCCTTCTCAAGGACTTGATTGCTTTTTCTGATGAGGAATTCCCTCTTGAAGGCAGGGGACATAACAAGGCACTCTACATATCTGTCAAGCACAAGTCTTCTCATGTGTCCCGAGTGCTCATTGATAATGGGTCCGCGTTGAACATATGTCCGTTGGCCACTCTTCACCGCCTCAAAATAGACCCATCCAGGATTCATGCCGCCAAGACTTCGTGCGAGCTTTTGATGGCACAAAGAAGGAGGTGATCGGGAAATCCACCTCGATGTACAAATAGGGCCGGTTGCCTTCAACATTCCCTTTCAAGTGTTGGACATCCCTACAGCTTTTAATTTCTTGCTAGGTCGTCCCTGGATACATACTGTTGGAGCGGTACCTTCAAGCTTACATCAAGCTGTGAAGTTCGTGATCGAAAGAAAGTTGGTTACTGTCTATGGCGAAGAAGATCACCGAATTTATCATGAGACAGCTATCCCCTATGTGGAGCCAGATTTTGAGTTTGAATCAAGCTACCACTCGTTTGAATTGGTGTCCACCATTCATGCTTCTCAAGACTCATCGCCGCCTACTCCTGAAGTTTCAAATGCTGCTCTCATGGTAGGAAGAGTGATGGTAGGGAATGGTTTTATTCCTGGTAATGGTCTTGGAAGAAATGGTCAAGGCATCCGAAACCCCATTGAAGCCCCTCAGAGGTCCCGTGCTGTTGGATTAGGGTACCATGGAAGAGGTGGGGAAAGTTTTGGAGGACGAAGACAGGAAAGACGGAACCCGCCACCTAACCAAGGGCGAGGAAGACAAAACCCATTACCCCCGAACATTCGCGAGACATTCCCTGGTCCTCCGATAATGATGCGGGATGAAGCAGAAATAATGGACACCCAGGGGCAGCCAAGCGGAAAATTCGACTATCTCGGTGAAGTATTCAGCTCCTCCCGGTTCTACATTGATCCCCGCGACATTATCCCGCATGGATGGGGTGGCATGGATGATCCGACACCCCCGAAGACGGAAAACCCCGAAGATGCATTGGAAGGAATCTCTAGTCTCTTCGATGACGTCTTCATAGGGACCATTGACGAAGGACCTCCGGAGGAGATGGGCTCGGCCCACAAGAGTAACTCATTTATCGCTTTCTCACATTCCCCTGCGTGGGAATTTTCATCGCTTTCTAGGGCTTGTTTTTGATTTCTTCTTTTTCGCTTTCTTTTTAGGGCTTGAAAATCGCATTTCCATTCAATAAATGTAATTGATTGATGAATATCAATAAAATTACAAGTTTTATTTTGAGGGCATGATGAGGTACACCAAACCAGCCCGGTGATGATATCCAGCCGATAAAAAAAGAAGAAAAATCCAAGGAGAATTCTGAGGCCTGGGCTTCATCATGCTTTCTCGTGTCAAAATATTCCAAAAAATGTTTTTACCAAAATTAAAAAAATATAGATTACTCTGTTTGTCTTTCTAATTTATTTACTTCATGTTTCAGGAGCAATCTTACGGCATACAAAGGTATGGAAATGGTCCAGCCCAATGCAACAAATGCCGACATTGACGACCTCGAGGACTTGAGTGAAAATTCCATTGAGGTGCAGCGAAGCCGGGAACAACATGAAAAAGCCAAGGCTCTCATATCCGAGCGGTACTGTCACTATTAATTTAGGTGACACCGAAGAAATCAAAGAAGTTAAAATTGGGGCAAATCTCCCCAAAGACGAGGCCGAGAGCCTAATTTGGCTACTAAAGGAATATCGGGATATCTTTGCATGGACCTATGCTTTGACATGCCTGGTTTAGACCCATCAATCGTCGAGCATTGCTTGCCTACTAATCCGACATGCCACCTAAGAAGCGAGGCCGCGAAGAACTAAACCCGAGCTCTCGAAGAAGATAGAGGAAGAGGTGATGAAGCTCTTGAAAGTGGGATTCATTGAAGTCTCACAGTACCCAGAATGGGTGGCTAATATTGTGCCGGTGATGAAGAAGGACGGTCGAGTTCGAGTTTGTGTTGACTATCGGGATCTAAACAAGGCTAGTCCAAAGGATGATTTCCCATTACCACACATAGATGTCCTTGTGGATAGTACTGCTGGTTTTGAGCTATTCTCATTTATGGATGATTTTTCTGGGTACAATCAAATAAGGATGAAGGAGGAAGACAAGGAGAAAACTGCGTTCATCACCCCGTGGGGAACCTTTCATTACAAGGTCATGCCTTTCGGACTCAAGAATGCAGGGGCAACCTACCAGCGAGCCATGGTTGCATTATTTCATGACATGATGCACAAGGAGATTGAAGTCTATGTTGATGATATGATTGCAAAGACCCGACCAGGAAGAAGCCACATCGAAACCTTGAAGAAGTTGTTCGATCGACTCCGTAAATTCAAGCTTCGGCTAAATCCCACTAAATGCGTGTTCGGGGCAACATCCGGTAAATTACTCGGATTTATTGTAAGCAATAAGGGGATTGAGATCGACCCATCCAAGGCTAAGGCCATATGCGAGTTGCAACCTCCAAAGAACGGTGAAAGAAGTTCGGAGCCTTTTGGGAAGACCGAATTACATAGCTCGGTTCATTTCCCAGCTCTAAACCGCCAAGCCATTCTTCAAGCTCCTAAAGAAGAATGCACGAATCAACCGGGATGATGAGTGCCGAGAAGCGTTCGATAAGTTGAAGCGTGCACGATGAATCCACCAGTTCTTGTCCCGCCATCACCGGGCATCCCTTGATTCTTTACCTCACCATTCATAGTGAATCATTGGGCGCAATGTTGGCTCAAGAAAGTCCCGTTGATAAAAAAGAACGAGCCATTTACTATCTCGAGTAAAAAGTTCACTATATCGAGTTGAAGTATTCGATGTTGAAAAGACTTGTGCCGCATTGGTGTGGGTATTGCATAGATTGCGACAATACACGCTACATTACCGACGTTCCTTGTGATCGAGAATGACCCCATCAAGTATTTACTTGATCGGCCAGCTCGGTGGGAAAGTTAGCCAAATGGCAAATTTTGATTTCCGAATTTGATGTGCAATTCATGTCACAAAAGTCGGTTAAGGGTCGAGCGATCGCGATCTATTGGCCGAAAATTCAGGAATCTTTAATGACGATGACGGTTTCCTAGATGACCGTGTCTTGAGTGTAAATAAAGACTCATGGAAGATGTTCTTTGATGGAGCTGTAAACTTGTCAGTTCTGTGCCGGGGCGCTTATGATATCCCCGTGTGGACAAAGACTATCCGGTAGCTGCAAAATTGATATTCCCATGTACTAATAATGTGGCCGAGTATGAGGCTTGCATCCTCGGACTTCAAGCCGCAATCGAGATGGGTGTGGCCAAGTTAATGGTATTCGGAGATTCAGCACTAATCATATTGCAGACTGTAGGTGAGTGGAAGACCAAGGATGCCAAGTTGCTCCCGTACCACGAGTATTTAGAAGGTCTCGTGAAGGAATTCGAAGAAATTTCGTTTGAATACTTGCCGAGGTCTCACAATCAATTTGCTGATGCACTCGCGACTTTGTCATCTATGTTGCAAGTCACCGACGGGTTAGAAGTCGAGCCATTGAAAATAGAGGTTTTGCCAAAACCGGCTTACTGTATGATCATAACCGAAGAACCCGATGGAAAATCGTGGTATTACGATATCATGAACTACATTAAAAGGCAGGAATTTCCGAAGGAAGCACTCCCACGATAGGAAGTACATCACGAAGATGGCTTCAAAATTCTTCGTCGGTGGCCGTAGTTTGTACAAGAGATCTTATGATTCGGTCTTATTGCGGTGTGTGGATGCAACCGAAGCCACTCAAATCATGCAAGAGGTGCACGAAGGAATATGTGGCCCTCATATGAATGGGCACATGATGGCTAAGAAGATTATGAGATTAGGCTACTATTGGCTCACACTAGAAAGTGATCGCATCAAGCACGTACGAAGTTGTCACCGCCGCGCATTCATGGTGATAAGATAAATGTTCCTCCAAGTGAGTTGCACCGCTTTTCCGAGCCATGGCCCTTCTCAATGTGGGGCATTGATGTGATTGGCCCGATAAATCCCAAAGCCTCAAATGGGCATCGATTCATCTTGGTGGCGATAGACTACTTCTCAAAATGGATCGAAGCTACATCCTTTGCAAGCGTCACCGCTCGCAATGTTGTGAAGTTCATCAAACGTGACATAATTGCTCGCTATGGCGTTCCTGAAACAATCGTCACCGACAACGGGACGAACTTGAACAATAAACTTGTTGATGAGTTGTTTAGTGAGTTCAGGATCAAGCATTTGAATTCGTCCCCTTACCGCCCTCAAATGAATGGGGCTGTTGAAGCGGCCAATAAGAACATTAAGAAGATCTTGGCTAAGACAGCCGAGAATTATCGAGATTGGCATGACAGGTTACCTTTTGCGCTAATGGCATATCGGACATCCATCCGCACTTCTACTGGGGCAACCCCTTTTGCTCTGGTGTATGGCGTGGAAGCGGTTCTGCCCGTGGAGGTGGAGATTCCTTCTCTGAGAGTTTTATCCCAAGTGGAGTTATCTGAGACTGAATGGGTGCAGCAAAGACTTGAGCGTTAAACTTGATAAATGAGAAAAGACGAAGGCTCTTTGCCATGGCCAAACTTATCAGCAGAGTGGCTAGATCCTTCAATCGAAAGATACGACCGAGACATTTTGAGATAAATGATCTTGTTCTAAGAAAGCTGTTGCCAATTTTTCCGATCCCGGGGGCAAGTTCGCCCCAAATTACGGCGGCCCGTATGTGGTGAAGAAGGTACTTCCCGGAGGTGCCCCGATCTTGCGAAATGGATGGTCGTGAGTTTTCTACTCCAAATCAATGCTGATGCTGTCAAGAAATATTATCCATGATAGAATTTGCCATGTCATGAATTGCAAGTATTTCTGTGACTAATAAAATGCCTCAATGAGTTGAATTATTCAAATTTGTTATGAATCTTGCATTCTTCTTCCTTAATGAATTGTGTGAGATAAATTGAATGTGTCAAATGAGATACCTTGGAATGATGAAAGGCAGGCCTTGTTCCATACACTATCCCATACACTAATCCTCGGTGAGTTGTGTGGAAGAGTTCCGTGCTCGCAAGAAAAAGGGTGATCTCGCAAAGGGTACACTAACCAAGGTGACGAGAGGCGCTTCTTTCCTCTACCCGAAACACTACGTATACTCATTGTTTAGCCCTTTGAGCCCATACACATGAAGAGTTTTTAAATCATCCCTGTCAAGGATCATCCCACATCGGGACAAAATTTGAGATGAATGATAGGAATTTTCTTACTCACACTTGCATCAATCTTCGAGTATTGCTTTCGCATTGTAACTCGTACGACGCTTTAAAGTGCCCTAGGATGATGAAGAGCAGTCATTTCTCTATCCTATACACTTTTATCCATTGCATAGCCCACTTGAGCTTATGAATTCATTTCATATTAAACCCGTTGGTGATCATCCCCCACACTTTGGGCAAGACAAAAACATTTCAAGTGACATGAATTAGAATGTCGACAAAATGGAGACTTTGTCCAAAGAAAATAAGTGTAAAAAAAGGAGGCATGAAAAAGCAAAGTGCCTGGTAAAAGCAAGGCCAATGCCCAGAAAAAAAATCAAACTCTTGATATAATGAGTCGTATCCCCAACAAGGCGGTACTAAAACTCAAATGCTGTTGCAATCAATGGAGATTTGATGAGAAAAATCTTCAATGGTGGAGAAGGAAAGTGGTGGAAATGTCAAGATGATCACCAACTTTGACCCCCTAAACACTTTTTGAGCCTAATGATCATTTCATTTCTCAACCCATGAACCAAGCCTACGTTACGTCCCTTGTAAAGTCTCTTCAGATTAGGGCACTTGAATTAACGTAAAAGTTCACATGCTTGAAAGCATCGCTTGAAGAAGTGCGAGTAAGACAATTACTGCCTTATTTCATATGTTTCTTGACTTGAAAATCCCAAGACAGTTACGAAATGTCATTTTTCAAAATAGCCTCGACTCAAAGAGTCCCCTTTGTTAAGCCATTGTCCAAGCCGACGACGGTCCCCGTTAAAGACCCCTCGATTGGTAAGGACGTAACACTTGCGAGATTGCTCAAAACCTTGTTTGGCATGACGATGGTGAGATAGAATGATTGTCAAGATCCTGCATCAAAGGTCGGGATAAAACAGTCCCTTTTAAAGAGGATGAGTGAAAAGTCCTTTCGGATCAAGGATCCCTCATTTGACACATCCATGGCGCTCATGCGTTCAGATTAGAATCATTTTTCGAAATCATTCCTATTGGAATTAGGATAATGCATGGTTGATAGAAATCATTACGCATGAACCTTGAATTAATGTATGTTTGTGATTACAAATGCATGTTGCCTCTCCTACGATCATGTTTTGTAGGAGACATGTCCCCAAGAATCGAAATATCACCAGGTATGTATATCCCTATTCATATCTTAAATACTTGCCGTTGCACGTATTCCCCTTTTGAATACATTGACGCTCAATTGAGTTGTCTTCAAAGATTTTTCTCCAAATTCAATCTGATTAAGGCGACCGAAGAATGGTTCGGGTCCTGGTCAGAATGATTTGTGTTGCAACGCTAGGCGACCGAAGAATGGTTCGAGTCCTAGCCAAGCAAAATCTCCGTTTAGGTGATCGTAGAATGGTACGAGTCCTAAACAACATTTATTGCTCTAACAGGCGACCGTAGAATGGTACGGGTCCTGGAAAAGCAATTTCCCTATTCAGGCGACCGTAGAATGGTAATCAATTTTCCGTCAAGGCGACCGTAGAATGGTATGGGTCCTCGACAACACCTATTCCTTATTCAAGCGACCGTAGAATGGTACGGGTCCCGGAAAGTGAATCCCCGTTTAGGCGACCGTAGAATGGTACGGGTCCTAGACACAACCAAACACCGTCATCAAGGCGATCAGAGAATGGTACGGGTCCTAGGAAAACAGTCTCTTTGTAAAGTCATGTTACTATTCTAGGCGACTGTAGAATGGTACGGGTCTTAGACATGTAACACCACCTACCTCAAACTACTCTATCCTCCTTAAAGGTAAGTGATTCCAGGTAGGTTCCTTTATCATTAGCATTTTCATGCATCATATAAATTGCATTTTAAAATAGAATTCATTTTCCAAAAAAAATCATTCACTGCATGTGTATGGTTAAAATTTAGGTCTCAATTTGTCTTTGAAGGCAACCTCTACGAGCTCACCTTCAAAGAGGGGCAGCTGTTGATACCTAAATTTTGGCAACCCATTTAATCATTGATCACATTAAAAAAAATTAGGGATCAACCGTGACCCCTAAGCAAAAATATAAGTTAATTGCATGGACGTTAGGAGCATTATCATAATAATGAGTCCACGTAAAGTTGCATTGCATGGATCTTGTGCGAAATTCGGAAGTGGACATTCAATATTGCGGACAAGGAACCCACTCACGTATGAACTTTAAAAATTGGCTTCGGCACAAAAAAATCCAAAAGGCTGACCAATGTTTCTGCTGAGGAAGATAATGAAGAAAAATGAAATTTGGACATACTAAATGTATATTCTCTTCACACATATCTATAGCAGTATATTTGGTTTGTCTTGAATAGATTTGAAGCAAAGAGGGCAATTGAATAATTCGGCAAGGTGCAGAGGTGTGGGAATCGTGAAATAAGATAATAACAAATTATGCTTCCCACAATTCAAGATAAATTCGTGCCGATAGAATGTGAAGGAGAAGCAAGGCGACGACAAAATATCGCCCACTCTTATTGGTATTTCCAATTCGGTAACGCAAGGAAAATATTGAGGGAAGCACAGGATACGCATGCAAGAGGTAACGGAGGAAATGTGAATTTCAACGATTCTTTTTCTTATACAAATTTCCTCTTTTGCAATACAAGGTGGGCAGTATAAAAGGGGAGGCCACAGAATTGAACAAAGAAGAAAAATTTTGGGAGCAATACACGAGAATACACGAGAGAGAGTTGAGGTTTTCTTCCTTGAGAGTGAGTTTTCGTAGCCGCGTTTGGGGTCTACCAGCTTCACGATTCAGCGCTACTAAGGACGCTACGACTTTTGCTGGTGTTGCCCTCCACTGATCCGAATGGTGCCGAGACCCATCCTTTTGGGCCGTTATCTCCAGCTGCATCCGTGACGCCGAAGCTTCTATCCCGACGTTGTTGCTGACTTCGTTGCGACGTCTAGGCCATGCATGTCACACCTTCTCCCTACCTCAGTGATCAATGAAGTCTGACGAGTCAATCCCTGCGAAGCCACATCTCGCGCTTTCATGACGCAAGTCGGACTAGCGTACAAATAGCAAGCAACGGCCGCTATTCGCATCTTGCAGTCCACGACGCCCCGCCCATCGTCCCGAACCGTTCCTTAGTCGAAGCAACCACCACAGCAAGCCGTCCTTGTGCCATCACATTGAGCCTCTATCGTGATTCACGAACCGCTATTCAAAGACCAAATTTGGAAGCAAGTATTTGGGATAGGTAAAAATTTTGTCTATTTTAATTTCCAAAGATTTTGTTTCCTTATTTGATATAGTCATTGGTGCACATGATGGAAATTCCCGATATGCCATGATATCCACAAAATCTCGAGTAGCCATTTAAATTGGGAAATCTTCCTAATTTCGCAACGTACATATGATTGACGGTCTGATTTCACGCTAGAAATACGACCCGCAATCGTACGGAAAATTCACCAATCCGATCTCACGCTCGAGATATGATTCGTGATTTTATTTAAAAATTGGCCAATCCGATCTCATGCGCGAGATATGATTCGTCAATTTATTTCCCAAATTAAATGGACATGGATGATATCTTGCTTGATTTGTTGCTGCACTGTTCTTGATGCCTTTATTTGTTTGTTCCCATGAATAAAAAATATTTGAGTTAGATTAGATGCATGATAGGATATTACTTGTTTTAGGTTATTTTGCATGTCTAGATTAGGAAATTAGTTTATTTTGAATTTCTTATATAAAAAATACCAAAAACACAAATTTAGGATGCTAGATTTCTGTTTCACTAGTTTAAATTGCATGTTTAATTACTTGGCAATTATTAATTTCGAAAAAAATAAAAAAAAAAAGAAGGGAAAAAGTAAAAAATAAAAAATCATCATGCATATAGAATTAGGGTATCCTTTGCATGTTATTGCATATTAGGGTAAGATTGCATGTTTAATTTTACTTTCTAACTAATTTTAAGTTCAGATAGATTTTTTAGATAGATTGCATTCTAGGATTATTTGGGTTAAGACAATATTTTAGTTTAAATTAGGATTTAGTTTAACCTAATTCCTAATATAAATTGAATAGGATCTTAATCTAGCTAGATAATTTTCACATTTTGTTTTAATTCCGAATTTCATAAAAAAAAAAAACCAAAAAAATGTCTTAGAATAAATTAGTTTATTTTATAGGATGAATTGCATTCTTTTTAAGAAAAAAAGAAAAAAATATCATATGCATGTCATATAGAGTTAGATTCATGAAATGCATGTCATGTGGTAGTTGTTGCTAGATCCATCCAATTAGAAATTACATGTCATTAAAATTAGGTCATTTAGTTAATATTGCATTGCATATTGCATATTGCATAATTTTCATTAAATAAGTGAAAACAAAAAAAAGAGAAATTGCGTGTTAATTAGAAACCATATTTAGGGTTGTTGATGTGAATTCCTAACATTGCAGATGCTTTCGTTGCTTTAAGGTAAGTTTTGCAATTTATTTATTGCTTTACTTTGGTGTTTAATTGGTGGTTTGCGACTTTCGCATGATGACATCACATGTTAGGGAAATAGATTTAAAATCAATTTAAGCTGCCTGCAAAAATATTTTTTTGGAAAATAAAAGAATGGTACCAAAAGGGCATTAGAGAAATCTAGTGTAACCAAGTCCCCGTACCCATGATCTCTCGGTTCGTAGGAGTAAAGTAAAACTCCCGTTACTTTACTTGGGTTTCTAATCGACCCACCAAAAATAGATTAGTGGCGACTCCTAATTGAAAAATCAATTGCATGTTAATAACTTGAACCTAAGTCGCGAATTGGTATGGGCTTGGGAGAGCCCGAGTTAAGTCTAGGCTTAACAATCCATTAGCCAAATCCTAGGTGGTTCACACCCGAAAAATTGGTCTCGACATATATTATAATGTGGAGTCCATCTATGTTTTGTCACATGCAGGTAATAGTTTATTTTTTAGTGTAAGTATAAATGTTTTGGGTAATTTTGAGAAAGAAGTTGTTTATGGATTTGTTTCCCTAATAACATGGGGAAAAAGAAAGAAAGAAAATACTTGGGTTAAAGTGCATGATGATAGTAATTGCCGGGTAAACTATTTACCAGCGACCAACCAACCAATGCATGACACATCTTTCGATTCCTTTTTTATATTTCAAGAAAATAAAACGAGAAAAGTCAACCTGATGGCTAATTAGCATGGAAGTCGTGCCAAAAAAAGAAAGAAACAAGATTCATCACGATCTCTTTAGCCTTTTTGGTAAGATCTCATGGGCCCAGAAGCATCATACTGTCCTGATCAATTTGATATTGTATATCGAATCCTTGTGGAATCCCCTCTTCGTTTGCGTCAGATATTACAAATCAAGAACAGCAAAAGCCCAAGCCGCCAGCAAAGAAACCTTGTGATTTCCAAACACGTGTCCCCGATTTGCCTCTTGGGTACAATTTTCTCTTGAATCACGTGTCGATCGTTGAAAAAACGGAAGTCTCTCAGTAGCACCTACGTTGTTATTTTCGTGGTTTGATCGTCTTTGTCGGATGATATCTCAGTAATTTCCACATACGTGCACGGCGGTAATTGGGCATTGACATGCGTCTTCGTCGTCCCAAGTCATGCAGAAAACAGTGACGCATAATTATTAAGAAAGTCATTGTCAATGTAACTTATCCAATCAAGTGTGACTTAAAATTGTTAATATAGATGCTGAACACTTTGCGTAGTATGATTGGCGCTAACCCTAATTATCGAGTGCAGGCACCTTTTCTTAGCCTTACATGCGCACAAATCTATCCAAGGGTTGCACTTGCACAACCCTTGCCCTCCATATTTGCGCAAGGTCAATCTGAAGCGAGGTTAATCATGTATCACTTGTTAGACAAGAAATTCTCAGTAAACATTTATAGGCAGCACCTCTACGAACGTTATTGTCTTTGTCGGGTGATCTAGGTTTCTTTAGTATGACATATGCACATGAGGGTAATTGGCTTCTATCGAAACTGGTTGCATCGCATGCGTCTTTGTTCAAGTCATAAAGAAAATGAAGTGTCATCTAAAGTTTAGAAAGAGTGATTTCAAATAAAATATCGTTAATTCCATGTGATATAATACATAAATTTGTAATCATATTATAACTATATCATTTGACAGTCATCCTAAGACTTTCCCTGGTAAGTTCAAAGAGTAGGTATGCACAGACATATTTGGATATCTTAAGTCAATCAATGTTCTTTTTTAAAAGAAAATCACCCTTTTTGAAAAATAATGAGCTCCTCAAAGATGTTTTCTCAAGTGGGAGCTACTTTAGAAAAAAATGACTCATTCCAGGAAATCATTCATTTACTTAAAATATTTACTTGTGCCTTTTTCGTCAAAATTTAAAAATGAAAATTTTCTAAGTCTCGAAGAATCATGGGGCAACGCAAGAGCCGAAAGGAGGGCTAAGGACATAAAAAATCTTGGCCATCATTCCAATCCTTCATCCGAAGATATGATGGGCCATGATCATTTGAGTATAGCTAATAACAAAGTGTTCCTGTATCATAGTCTATTTGATCAATCAATTGAGATTCTATAGATCTACGAAGCAAGTATATGCTGGGAAGAAAGGAAACAATTCACTAACCACTTAAAATCTGTCCAGGATCCATGTTTTGTCTAAAACTCATTAACTAATTTCAAATCAATCTCAGCAGCAGCCGGCCATTCTATTCAAGTAATATCAACCTCAAAAGCAGAAAATATATTGCTGAAAATTGGAAACAAGGCATCAACGACACTGGCAAAATTACACAGGAAAAATTACAAGACCGCTAAAAACTTCTATTAATCACTAAGAATCAGTAAGATATACAATAATTCATCTGTCATCACACAGTTAGAGGCTTGACACATCATCACTACAAAAGTGAATAAACACAAAAAAAAAAAAAAAGAAGGCAAGAAAGATCTAACGACTGTTGGAGATATTGAGCGACAATTTGGAAAAGGATCCGACGACTATAGCTATTCACCTTCTTGATTTCACAAACAAAATTATAAAATTTTAGCCGATTCTGACAAGATTTTACCATAGAATATCGTTAGAAGTTTGTTGCCTCTTCTCCTCTCAGAGCCCTCTGTCTCTCTCCCTCTTTTCTTTTATTTTTCCTACGATCTTCCTGGCCCGTTCAGCTCTCTCCCCTTAATTTTTTTAATGACGATGAGATGGGCCACGGTCGCGGCCCAGCCCATTACTATAAGGGTGAGCAATTATCCCGAAATGCCCAAGATCCAAAACCATAAATTTTCCCTCCAAATCCCCTTTGCCTCTGTACCTGCCCACGACCCGCTCGCACCGCGCCTCTGTTGCTGTCGCGTCCCCACGTAGGTTGCCTTCACCGTTAATCTATCGTGGAAGATAGAGGAGAACATCGCAGGGGTCGCAACCACAGCGTCCGTCATTGCCGGCCTCAGGCGATCCTCGATCCGGGGTTGCTCGAGGTTTGCAAACAATGACCCGATATGCGGGGTCACGAACCCAAACCTGCCGTGGTTCCACCGTTGCACCAAGAGAAAGGGGTGCATAAGGCGAAGAAAACTTAGCAGTCAGTTGTCGTATACTAAATGATGATGCTGGACGAAATTTAGCAGTCAGCTCCACTTGTCAATGTTTCAGAATGACGAATTGATCAAGAGAACATATGCTCGGTGTTTTGTGTCTCATTGATAAATTCGTGTCAGTCTGCTAGCCGGAAATTCTTTGCCTAGGCTTGAGGGGCGCACATACTGTGCTTGTAGTCATCAAATGATCCACGGCCAAGAAAGGAACTGAGCTTAGATCTCATCCTTTCATGTACCAAACCCTGCATGCTTCACCGTGACGTCTCCTTCTTCATTTAAGACCACCTTCTCGATGCTGTCTGATACTATGAAGGAATTTGTTTCGAACAGCAACATATTCAGTCTTTCTTGTTGAATTTTATCATGTCAGTCTTTGTAGTCGGATTTGTTTCGAATGGCCACATAGCAGATCACCAGAAAAGCTTGGTGACTATCAAACCTATGAAGTGAGAGGATAGAGTCGTGCTTCACCATTCCCATCTCCAATTTTCTATAATTCACCATGGTTATTTGACCGTATTAATAACTTGGCCTTCTAGTAAAGTTGATGCGGGACACAAACCTGGAAACTGAAGCCGAGTTATCTACATAAGAAGAGTAATACAAGCTTCTCCATGAGATCCAAGATCTACCTTGGAATAGTGAGTGCATGAATCAAGTCAGAACGTGCATAAGGAGAGAGAGCAAGAGAGAGAGATGCAGGTCAGAAAAAATATGCATTGCATCGCTTTGCAGATTTTTACGTAACATAGATGGGACCAAGCAATCTTAAATGATCACATTTAGGTTGTTGGTTTGTGTTCGAGACTGCATCTTTTGCTTGGAAGAGCAGCCGTGTTATCGCTTTTTCTTGTTAGAGTAGGGGTGTGACATGAAACTCTTGATTTCAAAAGTCAGTAGAGCTCTATGATATATCACATACTTTGAAACTCGTATTTGCTTAGGGGCGTGCACGATTTGTGTAGTAGCAATCCAGTATCCATGATAAGAGAAGGGATTGAAGAAAAAAACTGGGTGTAGGGTGATCGAGATTGATAAGAAAATGCATAGTTTTATGGGGGAGACAAATCGCACCCGAATGTACATGAGATCCGGAAGAAACGGGAGGA
Source organism: Eucalyptus guilfoylei (assembly GCA_016097605.1). Lineage (NCBI taxonomy): Eukaryota > Viridiplantae > Streptophyta > Magnoliopsida > Myrtales > Myrtaceae > Eucalyptus > Eucalyptus guilfoylei. The sequence goes on from CM027860.1 coordinate 31,496,270, forward strand.
GATAGTTAGGAAGATAAGATTAGTAGGATATATACTAGGAATAATGACGATGCGGCGTTTGACATAGATGAAGAAGAAAAGTAAAATGCACTGCATCAGCATAGCGAGGAGCTCGCTCTATGCGATCGTGGAAATTGGTGCTGAGGCACCGATTCGGATGATGATGGTTCTAGGGGCATATGAAGTAACTTATGCTTTCTCCGACCGTCAAAGTTTTTCTTAACTCCATCCAGAGCATTGAGAAGTTGGTGTCTCTGGGCTCTGGAACTCTCCTGAATGCCAAAAGTCGGTGGGGTTTTCTTTGTCGAGTTTGATCAGAATCTTCGGCAACCTTGATTCTGCTATTTCAGAGGCTTAAGTAGCAAGCAGAATGACAAAATCCAAAGAGAATCCGTGTTTCGAAACAACCCTGATTTCTGAAACTGGCAAACTGTAATGGTTTGTAACTTTTTGCTATTTGCTGCGAGATTTCAAACTTGCGAGTGTAAAAAATGCAACCAGGATCATGAGGTGTGTCGGCAAACAAATTAAGAGGCGCTTGTCTCCCATCGAAAAGATATGAATACGCATATGGACAAAATTTGACACTAATTAACGATCATTATTTTTATTTATTTAACTTTGGCTTTATAATTATAAAAAAAAATTAACCATAGTGTAACAGTGCGACTATTTTACAAAGCAGTTACAATTATTTTTATTTATTATTTATTTAATCTGAATTTTTCGTATGTCTTTTCAAAAACATTTTTGATAAGTATATCGGTTTTTTATATCAATCATGATTAAGTCTTTTCAAATTTTCTTTACAGAAATACAGTCATTGTTTTCAATTATTTCCTATGAGACCCTAAAGAAATATTAAAATTGCTATCTAGTATTTTCAATCGAGACTTTATTGTATCTTAAAGGAAATTTGCTAACAACCATGAGCAATATCGTGGGTCAAATTCCTCAAAGAAAATGATATTACGCCTCAAAATCTGACTTTATTATTATTCCCAACCGTTCATCATTTCTTCCTAACAAGGTGTTGGTAGGAGTACTGTCCTGGAAAGAATGACATTGAAAATGAGCTAAATGCGCTGTGTAATTGTACGACGGGCAAACATGCTTCCTCCGCCGGAGACTATTTGACTAAGATTACATCCACGGGTTGAATTCTCAATCTGGACAGTTCACTTGCATTCAGGTGATCCTAGCACACCAGAGAAATCCTTGCGGTGTGCTTAACCTCTCCGCTGTTGGACAATCAAGATCTCTTTGAAGATTCTGCAACTGCAGATAAAATTGGTATTTGCATTTCCTCCCTGGTTGGCTTTCAAACTTACAATAAAATTGCTTCCCGTTCAGTCTAAAAAGGGCATTCAGGAACCTTTAAAATATTCCACCAAGGAGCCCCTTCACGATTCGATAAATAAAAACACAAAAAGCTGACCAATGACCCTCACTTGACAGTTGGTAATGTAGAAAATGGACTCGGCGACAAAGAGGGAGATGGAGATGGCGATCGGGGTTGCAGAATTGACTGTGAAGGTAGGAGACGATGACGGGCTCTTGTGGGAGGAGACATTCATTTGAGGAGTGAGTGTTCGACGAGAGGCTCTTGTGAATATAGGGTTTGAATTCAACGTAGGTTCATGTATTTTAGTTCATTTTAGGGTTTCCATCTCGTTTATCAAATTTCATGTGTCATTTTTAATTCGGTTTGCAAGTGAAAGGGCGCATTGTTGAATAAATTTTAAGTAATCACCGAAACTTCATTCCCAAGCTCGCACTCTTAGACTTCACTGCGAAACAAACATCACACCATTGTCGAAATGGTGTTGTCAAGCTCTTTAATGGCATCTTTGAAAGCTCTTCGTGTCAGCCTGTGCAATGTCCATTGTCGTCGTTCTCAAAGCCTCTACTCCATCGATCTCTGAGCCTCTACCTTCTCAATTGCGTCTCTCACTAGACTCGCTTCCCTCGTGGCTCAAGTCTATGTACCTCTTTGTTGACGTCAACGAAATCATCATCACCATTGCTGCCGAAGAAGAAGGGAATCCAAAGTGAACCGAACACGGTCCGGATCAAAACATGCACATATCCCATATGGTTCAGATATCATGGAAACTCAAGCTCACAAGTCAGCCAAATCTCAGGTCTTCATCTCACGTGCGTTTCATGTAAGGGGCACAAAAGATGCATGTGAAATGCATAGGCTCACCGAGAAGTGAAGATTTGACCAAATGGAGAGCTAGGACCTTATTTAAGATTAGGTTAGCTATTTCATGTTTCGCCCAAAAATATCTTACGAGCATTTTAGGCCCTCATTTGAAATTTTCCTTAAACAAAATTATAAACACATGATATGCACAATATGAGTGTCAACGGTCAGATGGAATGCTCACTACTAGCCAACTTGACACAAACATGAAGGAAACATATTTATTGCAACCTAAACCATATAGGACCTGAACCAAAAATGTGTTTGGTTTGAAGATTAACGAACTACTTTCCATTTCATTTTTCCAATGGCTATCAAACTGATCCGAATAAAAAATTTCGTGCATTTTCGATTTGGATCTTATTTGATTTGAGTAATAAGTAAAGGAATTTGAATAGTTAACCGTTCGGTTCGAGTTTTACGTTTCTCTTTTTTTTGTTCATTTTTTTTTTCACAGCCTGTGACAAGGTGAGTGGGCCCATAGGGGGTCCTCGGGTGAGGCATTTTCCACACCAACACAACTATACTCGCCTCACGCCCATTGTCGGATACAATTGAACGTCTCCAAATCAACCCAAAGTTGCGTCTCCCTCTTCACATTTCGTCTTCGGCAAACTCCAATCGATCCTCACCACCGAAACTTCACTCCCAAACTCGCACTCTTAGACTTCAATGCGAAACAAACGTCACACCACCGTCGAGATGTTGTTGTCCAGCTCTTTAATGGCATCTCTAAAAGTTCTGCTCGTGTCAGCTTGTGTAGTGTCCATCATCATCACTCTCGGATCCCCTGTTCCATCGACCTCCGAGCCTCTGCCTTCTCAATTCTCAACTATTATCTCTTACTTACTAACAATCCCCTCCTCAAGGAGCAGCCAAAAGCTCAAATCTCTTCCTTTTCTCTTTGTTCATTTCTACCCCAAGATCTGCAGAGAAAAGGATTCGCTGAGCAAGACATAGAACAAAAATGGAGAGAATCCATCACTCCTCTGCTAGGATCCATCACGGGGCTGTTGCGAAAACTGGAAGAAGACCATGGAGATTTGCAGAGTTCACGATCTAATAGGGTTTAATGTGTTCAGGTTCTGTTCGAACAGGAAGGACGCCCCACCTAAATAAACAGAAATTTTCGGGTGGGGCCGGTTGGCTTTTTTGACATCCCTAAATTACACAATGATGAATGAAAATAGTTGGTTACATTCGCTATCACCCGTTCCTTTCCTCTTAATAAAAGCGCTTTATCTACTTTTAAGAACCCAGCTAAGACCAACTATCCAAACTTTAAATATATATATATACGAAAGCCAAAAATTTGAAGCCTAATCGAGTGGCTTTCACAGGAAATATACATTCGATTTCATCATCATTCGTGGCGGGACTTGTTAGTAGGAAAGTGCTTGTAGTAATAAGTTGTTAATTTTAAAGAATGCACGTGTATGCTTATGCAAAGACAGAAGGTCCTCCTCCATTTGATTTGAGGAAGAAAGGGACGCTGCTTTACTCTAGCTCAGACAAAATTTCTCACAAACCCTCTCCTCCTTTCTTCTTGAAACGGTGAATGGATTCGACTGAGCAAATGGACATGTCGTCATCCTCCATCTTGGAACGGTTGATGGAAGCATAATCTCAATGTTTTACTCGAATCAATTCTTCAAATAAAAAAGATCAAATGGCTTAGTAACTTAGGCTTCGTCACATGAGATGAAGGCTGAACCTTAAATCATACAATAATGTACATCAATCCTCCACCAAATTTAAAGCAGTTTTGAGTTACTCAAGCACGTAACACACAACGGGAAAAAATGAGAGTATGAGAGCCCGTCGTTGAGAAAATAAGATCTCCAGATCGTCTTGGCCATCGGACCGTTGAAGTTGGGCAGGAGACAGTGAAGCTGCATAAGAAACGTTGCAGTATTTCAAAATTTTAAATATATCAAGTTGACCTACAGCCAAGGCCGGCAGTAAAGACACCCCCCAAGCTACTATCTTCTTTAATTGAATCAGCAACACGATTGGCTGGTCTCATGTCCACGAAATCTCACCTGAAAATGACAGTGGAGTGTAGGACCTATTGGCTAGAGCGATGAATTACATCAGTGAAACAGGAAACATGCATCAACAATTTTGCAGGTCGGACAACGGCAAAGAGACAGCAACGAAATTGCTTCGATTTTTATTTTTTTTTCGTCTCTTTCTGAGTTTCAAACGAAGCATGTGAGAACAGTCTATATCTCACAATTGATGAATTCAATATTATAGCAGGTTTACCCGAGCAGACACAGCAGCATTCTGGAATGGAATTGGTGAACCTGCTATAATATTGAATTCATCAATTGTGAGATAAGGTCTGCCAAAACCTTTGATTCCAGGACCTGTGACAAGAAAGTTTTCTGATAGATGGAGCATCTGCTGACTCCCAGGCCTAAACTTAAATTCAACAAAAAGTCATAGACTATGGACATCTTTTTTGCACCGAAAGCTAGCAAAGCTTGTGGAGTGTCATCAACGTCAGGCAATGAAGTGGCCCATCGAGTATGTTATTTGGGCACAAGACGAGAGGTAAGTGAATACCCTTCAAGGGAATACATACTATTACTCAAAGTAATGCCACTTGTAGTGAAAGGGTCGGGACATATCTTCTATAATTACAACACAAGAAAAGGTTTTGCCAGGTTACATCACCAACAGTTCAACCATGACCCCAGTTGAATGCAACAGCTAAATATGCCAATGTGACATGAAGAAATTATACTCTTCCATTTTGTGAAGGCTCAACTAAATGAAAACAGCAGATAATGGTATATAAAATCCTCCAGAAATCAGCTCTAAATGAGAGGCTCTGGAAAGGAAAACTAAGATTCAAGTGACCCTGGACAGCTCTCTGTATCTGTTGCCCAACAAAGTATTCAGAGACTTGAGTATGTCTAGCTGTATCTTCACCCGAGTTCTCTCACGCAATGAAAACGCTCTACCAAAAGCGCAGATGCCGTGTACCTGGCCTATGATCATGCTTCTCTATCTCCCCAAGGCTCAGTCAGATCTTCTGTAGAAAGTCATACCACCTCCGAAGGGAATGGAGAAACACTGATCCTAATCATAAACAGACAACCAAAAGGCCAGGCATTACTCCTTTGAGAAAGGAAGTTCAAGGAAAAGGGACGATTTTGGTAAGTGCAGCAACAGCCGGAACTGATTGAGCTACATCATTCGCAATGATAGTTTGAGCAACATGACAGATAAGGCCTCCAATAGCTGAAAATCTTTTATTTTCTTTTTTGTCCTTTTTAAGGAAAGAAAGGTTCTCTATTACAGACCATGATGATCATGTCCAAATGGGTCATACAAGGAATCCTGTTCTAATCTAAAGATGAATAAGGCATTTACCAAAATTATGAGTAACTTGCAATCAAGCCAGATGTATGGATTACAAAATATGTTACATCTCGGTTTAAAATTATGACAACAGGACAACAATGCCTCCAGGGACAACTTGAAATTCATTTTTCTATTATGAAATCCTATTTCTTTTCCTAATTTTAAGACATAAGTCAAGATCAATCTTTGGACCAATTCATGGGATGAGTCGCAGAATGCTTCGTGCCCATCATGAATATTGGCAAAAAGTTTGGAGAACGAGGAAGCAGCCATCCTTTCTTGGATATACTTTTTCCCCCCAAGATATCCAGCCAATCTTGAAAATGAAGTGGTCATTCCACGGCGTCCGCCCCCACCAGTTTCGAAAGAAAACAGAGTCAGCAATCCAAACCCAGTGGGGCAAACTACAAACTCTAAAAAGGGATTCATATCAATTTACAAAAAATTCTCAAAAATAGAAATTGAAAGGCAAATTCGAAAATTTAGCACACACCCCCCAAATATATAAAATTAAGAGGAGATAAAGAAAGAAAAACGCGTTCTCCTTTTCTTCTAACTTTATTTTTGGTGGGGGAATGTTTTGGTTGTGAAGTGCGACCGATTAAATTAGGCTCTCAACACAGATCATTGTATCCCGAAAAGAGGGACTCGGAGATAAAGAGGAACCTGATGAAGGATGTCTTAATGCAATCTTTTCTCCTGCTCTAATCCAAACCATCCGATTTCATCCCTCGCTTCGCTGTTCCGACAACAAACGCCACCTCCCTATTTTCAGCTCCTCTCTTTCTCTCTCTATCTCAACTGTAACAACGACTCGCCACGCCCATCGAGGCAGAAGCTCCAAGAAAAGCAAGGCAATCAAGAAAGCCTAGGGTTTCTCAATTCTCTCTCTCTCTCTCTCTCTCTCTCTTTCCCTCCAAAGTGCTGGGGACCTTCCCGCGGAAAGATAATCTTTTTTTTCCCGAGAAAGCGGTGGAAAATCTTTCCTCTCCTTTTGCACGGTCCACCTTGTTCGGCCGCGGTGCGAAGATTCGTTGGTTTTTTCTCGGGTAAACGTTGTCGCGGGAAGATTTCCACCTCCATTTCCCAGCTCTTGCCGAGGGGCGAGGTTGTAATTTCGTTTGTTCGTCTGCTTCGGAGATCATCGCCTTGCGGGTATAGTTTCTTGATTTTCTCCCTGGAAAAAGTTTTGAATTTGAGCTTCTCTTTCGTCGTCGAAAGGTTTTCGTCGCTAAAAGGTTTGGTTTTGAGGTCGAGGCGAGGAATTCTTTTTGAAATCGCGTGTAGTTTGAGCCCGGAAAGAGGACCGCTTTTGTCGTTATGTGTATCGTGATCTCGCGAAAAATGCTGGCGCTAATCTTTTGTTCTTAATTTTATCGAACGCTTGATTGGTTGTTTTGCCAATTATGCCGCCTTTTCACTGATCTCCAATGGGTTCCCGTGGCATTATGTAGATCTGAGAGGAATTGCTGGTGGGTGGAGTTAAAGAGGGAAGGGAAATTGTCGCTGACGAATCTAGAATCGAGAGAGGTGAATTTGGAGAGATCTATTTCTCTGCATAATTTGTCTTGGATTGCGAGGTGAATTGGTTGGGAAGAATTTGGAATATCTTTGCATTTTAATGCTCCTCGTTTATGGAGTCGCAAGCATTAGTACCTCTGAGAGATTCAGCCCAATGTTGCAGCTGCGGGTGTAGTTGCTCATCGTTGGGCACTTCTTCTGAAACTTGGCTTCGTTCAGTGAAACGAAAATATGATGAGTACGAAGATGGCAACAAATTCTTTGTACCTGGGTTGGAAATCACATCTGTGGCGAGAGTTCAAGCTGAAAACGAGATCATTGCGCTGCGTGAAATGGTTACAAATCAACAGCAGGTTATAGAAGAGTTGTCTGCTGAACTGGATGAGGAGAGGAATGCCTCTTCGTCAGCTGCAAATGAGGCCATGTCCATGATTTTGAGGTTGCAGAGGGAGAAGGCGGAGATCCAAATGGAAGCACGGCAATTCAAGCGTTTCGCAGAGGAGAAAATGGGGCATGATCAGCAGGAGATGACGGCACTGGAGGAATTGTTGTACAAGAGAGAGCAAGCAATTCAATCCCTGACGTGTGAAGTGCAGGCTTATAAGCATAGAATGATGAGTTATGGGCTTACTGAGGCAGAGGCAGATGGCGAGAAGAGTCGTGGGTATAGCCGGAGCCAGAGCATGCTTGAAAACTTTGATGGTCAATCGGAATATCCTCCATATGATTATCCGCCCTTGAGATGCAATTTAAATGAAAACTATGGTCCTTTAGAAGGTGAGAATGATAGCACTGATATCGAGAAATATCCATTTGGCGAGACTCCTCGTGGTCCGGAGAATTTGAGGGACTTGGAGTATAGAATTCGCCGAATGGAGAGAAGTACTAGTAATGATCAGTTGGATGGCAATCTCCCTGGTGTGAAAAACACTGCAGAGAAGGTCATGGTTGGTCAATCTCCTCGAAGGCCAAGGCACCTGAGGAGGTTTTCTAATGACAGTTCAAGTTCCTTTCTAGGAATGGGAAGGGATAATGGGAATGAATTGGCTAAGGATTCTCCACGACCCAACATTAGCATCAAGAGAATGGAGTATATATCTCGAAAAGATGATTACTCTAACTTGAGAACACTGGACCAAACATCAGAACCTGGAGATGACATGAGCGATAGAATTTATACCATTGACTCTGTTCATAATGGAATTACAGAGCCCAAACCAGTTGTTGGGATCTATGATGATTATATGACTACTCCGCGGGAATCGATGAATCGAACTGATTTTGGAGATCCGGATATTATGAAGCTCTATATGAGGCTTCAAGCACTTGAGGCTGACAGGGAATCGATGAGGCAGGCAATCATTTCGATGCGTACAGATAAAGCGCAGCTGGTATTATTGAAAGAAATAGCTCAACATTTGTGCAAGGAAATGTCTCCGGAAAGACGGATGCCTGTGGTAAAGCCATCGGTCCTTGGAAGCTTTTCCTTTATGTCAATTTTTAAGGTAGGCTGCTCTCTGCATTCGTGAGCGGCGTGCTCATATCATGACTAATTTCTTTGATTAGTCATTTGTTCAATAGTTGTTACTTCAGACTTAGTTATTTCTATTCATCCAACTGGAATGTGGGTAATAGCTTGGCCTTTAAGATATCTCCACATTTCTGATAATGCATCCTCAAGATGATAGTTTCACCAATATGGCAATTTTGGAGGCATCCATGTTCATTGCTTTTTGCATAAACTAGAATAAGCATCAAAGAATCAATGCTTAAAATTTTAGCATTATCATTAGATACATATGGATTTTGCTTGGATGTTACTGCATATCCTGAATGTTTTCCTCTTTTAATTTATCCAGTGGATTGCATCCTTTGTCTTTTGGAGGAGGAAGGCTCGTAGAAGCAAGTGAGTTGTTTTCTAGTCTTGTGCTCTTATTTGAATTGGCTATCTTTCTTTCTGGTCCTTTTCTTTGTATGCTTCAGTTGCACTAAGCAGAGCACAAATTAATTACCAAGTTCCTGGAGTATTGATCGTGTAAACCGATGAATGATCTGGACTGAACTTCCAAGGATCATTTTATTTGAAAATTACGAAATAGCACGGAGGACATGGCAGAAAATGGCTTTATGTGATTGGACTTACGTCATTTCTTTTCTTATTTGTTGCTTGTGTTTTGAACACCTCTTAAAGTTGAGACTTATCCTGTCAACTACATTTTATATGAATGGATAGATGTGATTGCAGAACCATGCCCTGACTGGGTATTAATTTTGAGATGCATGGTGCAGATGGGAAAAGAATTCACTGAAGAACTCAATTAACAATAGTAGTGAAAATTGAAAAAAGAAAATCTTTTCCAGGTAGCAGCAAATGTGAGGGACCTTGGCATGACTTGTAGAAAAAAGTTAATAGTAGTGATAATTGAACCCTGAAGACAGTAACGTAATTAGGAAAAAGTGAATAGTAGTGATAATTACATTGTTCAGTCGAGGCCTGAAGACAGTCATGTAATTATGCACTCATGCTATCAATTAGGGGCAGCAGAACAATGATTATCTGTTAGAGAAAAATGTGTTCAATTGAATAATTTCCCGCTATCTTATTGAGCCTTTGTTATGATCATCTGGCTAAATACGACAATTGTTGCACCATGTGAAGTCTCATGTTTCAAACCCTGGTCACTGATGTTAGTCTTGCATAAAATTTCCTTGCAGGTATATGTTTGGATTATCAGCAAGCAATATCGGTTTGCTGTTGGCTTTGGATAAAAGTCCCCAAATCAGGCAGGGGAGATGTCTTACAAGTACGCAAGTTTGAAAGCAGTTTTTGAAGTTTTTCTACGTATTGCAAGCTTGTGCTCATATTTGGGAAGTGGATTTAGTAAGTCTGCTTTTTAGTATTCGCCCTCTTTTCACGGCTTCCTTCTTCATGCCGAATTTGGATGGCATTGTGCAGTGTTAGTTTGTATTATTTTTTCGAGATCTAAAGATTGAGTTGCTGCTTGGTGAGTGAATCGCAGATACTGCAAAGCACGTGCTTGCCCATATGATTTGTTGGATTTCAACTCCGAGGTACCAATCAATGGTTGTCCTCCCTGTACATTGCTCATTCTTGTAATGTTTCCACTCAAATGTGCAGTGCCTGTATTCTTTTTCCCCTTCACATAGCTAGTCTGTTCTTTTGATGTTCTCATTTGAGGGTTCATATTGTATATATTTTGTCAGTTTTTATTGAAATGTCTAGTTTCTGATCTTTTCTAGGACCCTTTGATTTGGTTCCATACTATCTAGTCGTTCAATGTGTTCTCATGTGCATATATGAGATACGAAAGTAGCAGATTTGGGATGCGCAATTTTTATGCAGTCCAGCTGGGAAAGACCTCCATAAGGACATTCCTTTTTATTTGTCATTTTGAGAATGATAATGCCACTACATAAACTTCTCAGTTCAGTGGGAGGAAACGGATGCGGTACTTTGTGTGTTCTTACTTCTAGCATATTTGCTTATTGAAAAATGCTTGGGAAGATCATTGGATATGGGGAATGCTTCAAACTGTGGACGTGGATTCGTGGAAGAGAAATTAGAAATTTAGACCTGCTGCTTTTCATGAGTGGAGCGGTAGTTGAGAATCCCCCTTCTTTTACAGCGAGGGAGTGTAATGTATTGTGTTATCATCTGCAGTTATGTTGCAGCAACGGTTTCCCTGACTTTCACACAACTCGAAACTTATAATATTTGAAAGAATCCCAACATGGCATCCTTGTGTTTTCATTTGGAAAGTCCTGAAAACGTTCAAACTTGTCGACGTGGCCGTGTGTTGATATATCCAAACGGTTCCTGTAGGCCTTTGACAGGCACAGAGGAGTATGGATGCGATTACTCTGATCAACCAAACGTTTTGCAAGTTTCACAGCTATAAGTTCACGGTGGCACCGGTGTCATGAAGTGCTCATATGGCATAACTTCTGTTGTTACTCGTCTTCTGCCTACGGAGAAAACTGCCAATGTCTTGTTCATGTAGTTTCTGTTGGCTTGCTAAGATAGGAAAGTTCGCCTCGACCGTGAAAGAGGAGAGAAACTTCGCGGACTGACGAATTGCATCCATGAGTGCGGAAAGGCCGAGTGCTTTCATTCTTGCCAAGATCGCATGATGTTTGCCTCTTCGTCCTGTTTTAGGGTGTTTCCAAAGTAACATCGTGGACGGGAGGAGACATTTCAAAATGTACTCGGTTCTTGTTTTCTTGCTGGACGAGTGTTGGGTTGCCCATGTGCACGTACTGGCCTGTTAGTTGATGCCCTGCTGTACCTAACTTTAGGGGCTTCCTTCCCTTCTTTTTTTAGCAGTCATGTCACTACGCAAACGTTGTACATTTTGCGCGGACAATCACAAATTTTTTTTTTGCGCACAAACAAAGATTTATGCAACTCAGTTCAAGAATCATACACAAAACCATGATCCCGATCTGGTAAGATTAGCACTTTCCTTGAGTTGGTGGTGCTCGTATGTCCATTTGCATTGTTCAAATCGTAAGTAGATTCACGATTAGTGAACTTGTTCACGAATCCTGAACTTATCTTTAGACAACATTCACACGGACAATCCCAAATATGTTTATCCGCAGAAATCAAGATTTGCGCGAGATTCAGTTCAAGAATCCTGAACAAAATCACAATCTCAAGATGATAATGTTAGCATGCATTCCCCTAGTTAGTGGTGCTTGTATGTCCAATTGCATTGTTCGAGTCATAAGTAGATTCGCGAGTGACAAACCTATTCGTGAGCTTGGCTGTTCGAACCGGACAGACATATCATTCGAGCGGGTTTTTAGAAATCAGTTGGGATGAGGACGATCGACGCCTTAGTGGGCTTTGTCGTGCTTCGGTTAATGCAATTCGGAAGTTGTAAAAAAGATGACTTTTTTCCCATGTCCATCATCTCCATCTTGGGTGAATTTCGGGCGTTCAGAGGGCATTCATTCGAAGACCCAGAAGATCTAAAATTAGGCTCGACCCAATAAACCCTGTTTCATTTTTGTAAGCCCAAAGAGGGGAGGTCCACCCAACCAGTCCCCTAATCTCTCTCTCGACCGGGTTCATCAAGAGAACCGGAACCGGTCGGACCGGCCCGTCCACGCCCCCTCAAACCGGAGCCAGCTAAAACCCTCGCAAAAGCTTCGTGCCCGGCGGCGACTGCTTCTTCCTTCATCACCGTCGCGAGCGATGCTTCGCTTCCGGACTCTGCTCGCCGGCCCCTCCAGGAAGAGGAAGAAGAACCCCAAAGCCAGACGCAGGACTCGCGCCGCGAGATCCGACGCCGTTCCCGGAAAGCAATGCGACGATGCTGACGAGCTGCGACAACCGCACCAGCTCGAAACCGTCCCACCAGAAGAAGAAGAAGAAGAAGAGGAAGAAGGAGATGGAGAGCTGGGTTTCCGCCTCAAGAGCTCGGCCCGGTCGAGCGCGCACGGCGTACAGCCCCTGGGAAACCTCTTCCTCAGCCCGAACGCCGCCAACTCGAGAAACGCTGGTCTGGGTACCCTCCAGAGCTTGACCGACGAGCTGGTGCTTGAAATTCTGGGGCTTTTGAGCGGTACCCAGTTGGGGATTTTGGCCACTGTTAGTAAGTCGTTCTATGTATTCTGCAACCACGAGCCTCTCTGGAGGAACCTCGTCCTGGAGGCTCTGGGTGGCGATTTCTCGTTCAACGGGTCCTGGAAATCTACTTATGTGGCAGGCTGTCATCCCTCGTTTGATGTGGGTAGTGTCGGGGAGTCGGGTTTGGAGGTTCGGGATTTTTATTCGGATTATGTCTTTCAGAGTTGGCTCTGCGCCAACCTCGAGATGAAGCCCGAGTGGCTCGAGAGGGATAATATAGTTAGGAAGAGAGGGATTTCGGTTGAAGAGTTCGTGAGGAGTTTCGAGGAGCCGAATAAGCCAGTTTTGTTGGAAGGGTGTATGGATGGTTGGTCGGCGTTGGAGAAATGGAACAGGGAGTATTTGGTTAAAACGTGCCCGGGTGTCCGGTTTTCGGTTGGTCCTGTGGAGATGAGACTGGAAGACTATTTCAGCTATTCAGATCAAGCCAAGGAAGAAAGGCCATTGTACTTGTTTGACCCGAAATTTGGGGAGAAAGTGCTGGTTTTGGGGTCGGATTATGAGGTTCCTGAATATTTTAGGGAGGATTTGTTTAGTGTTTTGGGCGATGAGAGGCCGGATTATCGATGGATTATAATTGGACCATCTGGGTCTGGTTCGTCATTTCATATAGATCCCAATTCGACCTCAGCTTGGAATGCGGTGATCACGGGGTCTAAGAAATGGGTGTTATTCCCTCCTGATGTCGTTCCTCCGGGGGTTCATCCAAGCCCTGATGGAGCAGAGGTAGCATGTCCCGTTTCAATAATCGAGTGGTTCATGAACTTCTATGGGGCCACAAAGAGTTGGGAAAAAAAGCCCGTTGAGTGTATCTGTAAGGCCGGAGAGGTCATCTTTGTGCCTAGTGGATGGTGGCATATGGTGATTAACTTGGAAGAGTCCATAGCTATCACGCAGAATTACGTCAGCTCGTGAGTTCACTCTTGTGCACCCCTTTTAGTAAAAAATTAGTATTTGCTCTATAACCTAAAACATAATATTCTGCTGATCATTTGACATCCGGGCCTGTCATGTGAGTCTCATATCTGTTTGCATCAGTAACATAGATGAGCACCATATGGTATTTCTGGAAGTTTATTTCTTTTGAATCGAACCCAGAGACTGTAGAGTCAAGTGGTTACATCTTTTTCCTATGTGAGTTTTGGCAGTTTGATAAGTTGTCGGTGATATAGAAATTCCGGCTTCAAATAAATGGAAGAGAGATCTTCTTATTAGCACTTTTGGAGCAAGGTCTGAAAATCTCTGCAGATGGAAGGGGATTTAGCATTGTATAGCATGGCTCATTGTCCTTTTCTTTCTTTCCCTTTTGAATTGAAGGGATTATGCATCTGAACATCAATGTATCTGGAGGTTCAATAGTGTGAAATGGTGGTTTTGAAGATTAAATAGAAGATATAGTAATTCCAGTGAAGAGAGATCTTCTTATGAGCACTTTTTGAGTTTTGTCTGAAAACCTCTGCAGATAAAAAGGGATTTAGCTTTGTATAGCATTTTTTTCCACCGCATATGTATAGCATAGTTTGCTGTTCTCTCTCTCTGTTTTTTTTATTTTTTTGGAATATATGGAGGTTCAGTAGTGTGGAATAGTGGTTTTAGATTCTTTTAGTGAGTGCATCGTCATCAGTGCATGAGAAGATTGCCCCTTCAGTTGTATTGCTTGATGTATTTTGGGTTGACACTACCGGAAATAATACTTATGGCGACTACTAGGTTTAAGTGTGACATTCAATGTTCTGTTTCATTCAAAGGATTTAGGCTCTTATATTAAGTTTAGACCATGCCGAAGAACCCAAAGCTTGATCTTACACTACTTAAACAAATAGGGTGGTAGATGCTGCTGCTAGTTTTGGACTGTGTATGTAGTCAATGTACTTAAATTTTATGGTTCTTCTCCGCTGCAGGAGAAATTTGTTGAGTGTGTTGGATTTCTTGAAGAAGCCAAATGCCAGCACACTAGTATCTGGAACAAGGGATCGGGTGAATCTTCACAATAAGTTTAAAAATGCAATCGAAGCCAAGTTTCCAGGAAAAATTGATCAGCTGATGCTCGAAGCAGAGGAGAAGGCAGCATTGCAGAAGAAACCTTCTTTCTGGGATTCAGTTACAGATTCTAAGGCCGGTGCCTTCAAGTTCTCTTTCTAGAATATCAAGTTACTCAACTTTCGCATCCTATTTAGAGAAGATTCAAGTTTACAATCCCGGAGACCTGCAGTTTAATGGCTTTCGACACATGCGGCGATTTTTCGCCTCCAGTTTCTGATTGCCCGAGAACACTGGAGGTTTTTGAAAGAGAATCAAAGTTTTCCTTTGTAATACCCATTGTTGTACCTTGGAAAATTATATGTACACCATTCTTTATTGAATCTACCATTCTCAATAGTTTTTCATCACATTTATTGGTTGGAGTTATTCTCCAGTCATCCTTAACTGCTTGAATTTATCTGAAACTTGAATTTGCGAGAGTTAAGGAGATCAGGTGACAGGAGGTCAAAGTATCTGTTAATCTTATAATAAAGATTCAATGTGGATAATGAGGATGTATTTACCATCACAGGAATTTGCATGTGAAGCAAAATGAGCCCGGAGCTCGAGACATTGAAATTCTTATCTGGTGATATCATCATTGGCTTTCGCAAGACCTGATCATTGGGCGGGCTAGGATCGAGTCGGGTCGGCCACTGGGGGTAACAGGCCCGCTCACTGGACTAAATCAGATCACTCTATCCAAACCAAGAAATCAACTTCCTTGGCTTGTCTAACCAGTGTTGCAACTGTTTTGTCTGTTGGACAACAGACAACCTCCAAATTTGACACCTTTAAGAACAATTCGGTCTATATAAGCCATTTCATTTGAACTGTTTCGTCTTCTGAATGACCAAAGACATGCTAGAAGCTTTGTCTAACCAGTGTTGCACTACCAGCAAGCAACTGTTTTGTCTATTAAACACTTAGACAACCTTCAAATTTGAGACCTTCAAGAAAAATTCAGTCCATAAGCCATTTCATTTGAGCTGTTTCGTCTTCTGAACGACCAAAGACATGCTAGGAGCTTGTCTAACCAGCGTTGCACTTCCGGCAAGCAACTATTTTGTCTGTTTGACACTAGACAACCTCCAATTTTGAGACCTTTAAGAACAATTCAGTCTATAAGCCATTTCATTTGAACTGTTTCGTCTTCTGAACGATCAAGACATGCTGGAACCTGACAGATGAACAGTTGTAGCAGCTCTATACTGAAGACACTGAGGCTGAAGAATCCGAAGCTCTTGCTGCTCGAATCGTGCTCCAACCTCTCCGATTTGAAGATCATCCATGGCCACATGGTCAGAACCCATCTCGTCCTTGATGTTTTCGCGACGAGCCGTTTGATCTCTCTTTGCGTAGGCACCCCGTTATTCAAGAATGCTGCTAGCTCGCTGGTTTATGCCCTCAAGGTTTTCTCTCAAGTGCCAAGCCCCAATCTTTTCATGTACAACGCGTTGATCCGAGGATGTTCGGATTGCGAAAACCCAGAAAGGTCGATGGCTTTGTACATTGACCTGTGCCGTCTTGGGTTGGTCCCTGATAATCTGACCTTCACCTTCCTGATCAAGTCTTGTACCAGATTGTTCTCTCTTGTGTCGGGTTCTCAATCCCATTGCCAGGCTCTGAAACGTGGGTTTGACGGAGAGGTTCACGTGCAAAATTCGTTGCTTCATATGTATTCGTCGCTCGAGGATGTCGAGGCAGCCGGTCGAATCTTTCGCAGCATCAAGTGTTTAGATGTGGTTTCTTGGACGACCATGATATCGGGCTTCTGCAAGTGCGGGGATGTGGGGTCTGCGCGTAGGCTGTTCGATAGAATGCCTGAAAGAAACATGTTCACGTGGAGTGTCATGATAAATGGGTACACAAAGGCCAGTCGTTTCGAGGAAGCCGTCGAGCTGTTTGAGTTGCTGCAGCAGGAAGGTGTTAAGGCAAGCGAGACGGTCATGGTCAGCGTTGTATCTTCGTGTGGTCATTTGGGAGCGTTGGAATTGGCCGAAAGAGCTTATAACTATCTGATCAGAAACTGCTTGAGCTTGAACATGACACTCGGCACAGCTGTTGTTGAAATGTATGCCAGGTGCGGAAGCATCAATAAGGCTACTCGTGTTTTTGAGGAACTTCAGGAAAGGGATGCTTTGACTTACACGGCTGTAATTGCTGGATTTGCGATGCATGGCCATGCGCAGGAAGCACTTCATTACTTCTCGAAAATGCTCGATGCAGGGATAGTCCCTAGAGACATTACGTTTACGGCAATATTATCTGCTTGCAGCCATGGGGGATTGGTGGGAAAGGGCAAAGAGATTTTCGACAATATGAAGAGAGTTTATGGGATTGAGCCGAGGTTGGAGCATTATGGATGTATGGTGGATCTTCTAGGCCGAGCAGGAAAGTTGGAAGAAGCCGAGAAGTTTGTTCTTGAAATGCCTGTGAAGCCAAACGCTCCGATATGGGGTGCACTTATCGGAGCTTGCCGCATTCACCGTAACACCAAAATTGCCGAACGAGTTGGAAAGATTCTGATCCAGCTGCTGCCAGAGCACAGTGGATACTATGTGCTGCTCTCTAACATCTATGCAAAAGCAAATAACTGGGCAGGCGTAAATATCATGAGAGGGATGATGAAAGACAAGGGAGTGAAGAAAGAACCTGGGTGCAGCGCGATCGAGATCGATGGGAAAATGCACAGATTTGTGATGGGAGACAAATCGCACCCAGATATACATAAGATCGAGAAGAAGTGGGAGGAGATTGTAATGAAGATAAGATTGGTAGGATATACTGGGAATACTGACGAGGCATTGTTCGACATAGATGAAGAAGAAAAGGAAAGCGCACTGCACAGGCATAGTGAAAAGCTTGCTATTGCCTACGGGATCATGAAGATCGGTGCTGGGGCACCGATCCGGATTGTGAAGAATCTACGGGTATGCGAGGATTGCCACAGGGCTACTAAGTTGATCTCGAAAGTCTTCAATCGGGAACTTATTGTTAGGGACCGGAATCGATTCCATCATTTCAAAGACGGAGCTTGCTCGTGCCTTGATTTTTGGTGAAGCAATGCGCGTGCGGGATGTGCATAAGAGCGATTGACTGTCTTTCTTGCTCATTGCTTGGCCCCTGATCCCTGCCAGGGCAAAGATATTGGGAGACAAAGCAAAGCATCTCCTTGAACTCTGATCGGTGACAAACAGTTATTGTGTAGCCTGACGGAATTAGACGAATTTAAATTCAAAGTTGCGGCTCTTTTCTCAATTCGTCTCTCTGGAATGACACTCAAGCAGCAGAAATTCGTTGCTGCCCGTCCTCGACCACTGAACATATGAAGCTCTCTTTGCTCTGGTACAACCTGCAAAATTGGGAATCTTGGACCTTGCTCGAAAAATAATGCAAATATTTCCTGAACTTTGATCTGTCATCCCTAAATTCTTAACTTGTTCATTGTGATCCTTAAAATTTAGCCCAATAAGCAATATCACCACTTAGTTGAGTTGTCAAGCTGAATTACTTCCCTTGATTTCATGTCATTCATGCACGCTGGAACAATTAGTGTGGTGTGCCCAGCCATGCTATAACCAAAAAGATAAAGACGTAGAGTGTCGAGTATTTTGAAATTATCTCAAAACACTTTAATGAGATGGAAGAGTTGTCTCCCTTATACAACTCTCTCCAGCTTCAATAGACAACAATGAAACGATAGAGTTGGAGCATGGCACATTCTTCCCACTCAGTCCAATAACTGAGCTAAAGAAGGATCAGAGTTTGAGTTTACTTCTAGGATAGTGACATGTCATGAGCAAACATCATGGATATCCAGACATTGATCAATGCAAGGCACAATCTCAAATTTTACTTGAAGAATCAATTATTTAACTGAGACTTCATTACATGAATTAAAGGCTGGCACTTGCTTCTTTTACTAGGTCAGGGCTTCACTCATACAAAGATGTACATCAATCCTGCACCACACTTGACATGAACCCGCAAAATTGACAAGAATTAGAGCTGGAGAAAAAACAATATCCAGCATTGAGAAAATAAGATCCCCCCTAACTGTCAGGCAGGAGATACTGAAGCTGTGTAAGAATCGTTGCAGTACTTCAAACTTTTCAGTAGACCTAAATGCAAGTGAGGAGTAATGGTTGCTTCAGAAATACCAAAAGGATTAGCCTTCTCCAAGACTTCACTTGCCAGGGCTTCAGAATCAGACTTGCCGAAAATTGTTCCAAGAACAGCATTCAAGCCAATTGAGGCGCTCTCTGTCACGAAGCTGAATACAACCATGTCAAGATTAAAGCCAAGTATATGGCATGTATTAATGATCTGCCAAATGTACACTCAGTTTAAAGATGCAGAAGACATGAGCTCAAATGCCTACATACTCTCATTGCCTTCAAATATATATATATAAGGAACTCGAAAGAGCGTTGGTGCATAGACTCTACAGAGGAGCAGTCAACTTCAACTTGAATTTACAGCAACATCTCAATTCTCTTAAAGATCTTTCCACTTATATTGCAGATATATGAAGTTAACTCATATATGATCAAACATTACTACTGCAGATAATCCTTAGTAGAATCAAATGTTAGAGTCTTTTACACACCTTGCCTCAAACATGAGATACATGCGATCAGCAGGAAATGCAAGTAATCAACTAGCTCGGACATTCGAGTTTTCAACATACCTTGCCTCAAATCTGCCTTGAGACCCAAGAAGTGCACATATATTGCAGATAATCCATGGCGGTATATATGCATCTGTAATTTCAAGAGTATAGCGATTGCCAGCTGTAGAGTCACCACCCAAGCTACTGTCTTCTTTAATTGAATCAGCGATACAATTTGCTGGTCTCATTTCCATGGATCTAACCTGAAAATAAAGCGGAATTGAGGACCTACAGGCTATAGCCATGAAATACATTAATGGAAACAGGCAACAATTTTTCAAGGTTAGATGACTGCAAAGAGACGGCAATCAAAATGTCTTACAAATTTTGTCTCTTTCTGATTTTCAAATGAAACGGGTGACAATTAGTCCATATCACACAGCCAATGAACTCAATCTTGTAGGAAGATCATATAAGGTATAAAGACACACCTCAGGAACAGAAACAGCAGCATTCTGGAATGGAATAGGCGAATATAATACTGGAACATCCTCCCCAGTCAGAAAAGTCAAGAAAGATCTGCCAAGAACTTTAATTTCAGGACCAGTGACAAGAAATTAAAGTATAGAAAGCAATTTATAGATGCCTTTCTGATGGATAAAGCATATAACAGTATACGGGCCATTACTTACCTATAATTTAACAAAAGGTCATAAAGACCATGAACATCTTTATTTCCACTGAAAGCTAGCAAAGATTGTGGAGTATTATCAATGTCAGACAATGAACTGGGCCGTCGAGTCTGTTATTTTGGCATAAAAACAAAAAGTAGGTTAATGCCCTTTAAGTGCACATATGCTATTACTCAGGCTAATGCCACTTCAGTAAAAGAGCTGGACTTGTCTTCTACAGTTACATTAAAAGAGAGGATGTTGGCAGGTTGCATTACCAACAGTTCAACCACGATCCTAGTAAATGCCAAAACTAGATATGCCAATGTTAGCGTGAAGAAACTGTATTCTTCCACATTGTGACAGCTCAATTAAATGAAAGCAACAATTGATGCTACATGAAAATCGCCAGAAATCAGCTCCAAATGAGAGGCTCAGGAAAGAATTACTAAGATTCAAGTGACAGTGAACAGCTCTCAGCTCGATATGTTGTCCAAGAGAATATTCAAAAACTTAAGTATGTCTAGTTATATCTTTGCCCTACTGCTCTGGCCCACAAAAAAAACAACCTACCAAAAGCACAAACCTTACCTGGCCTAAATTATGCTTCTCTATCTCTGAAAGCTCAACTAGATCTTCTGTAGCAAGTTGTTCCACCTTCGAATGGCATAGGGGCATAGAAAAACATAAATCCTAATTAAAACAAAAAACCGAATGGTCAGGCATAATTCCAGAGAAAGGAAGTTTAAGAAAAGGGACTAATTTGGTCGATGTGCCAACTGGAACTAATTGAGTTACATCATTCACAATGATAGCTTGACCAATATGATAGATGAGAGCTCCAACAACAGAAATT
The DNA here is from genome assembly GCA_016097605.1 of Eucalyptus guilfoylei. Classification (NCBI taxonomy): domain Eukaryota; kingdom Viridiplantae; phylum Streptophyta; class Magnoliopsida; order Myrtales; family Myrtaceae; genus Eucalyptus; species Eucalyptus guilfoylei. Next base: position 31,517,195 of record CM027860.1, read on the forward strand.
CTTTCTCTTCTTTTTCGGGAAAGAAAAGGTCATCAGATGGAAAATAAATCACAGCCAACAAGTACAGACCATGATCATGTCCAAATGGGTAATACACGTAATCTTATACTGATCTCAGGATCACTTATATGACTTCACCAATGAGCAACTAGCAATCAAGCCAGGGATTTAGTAAGCAAGATATGCACGTGTCAGCAATATTTTCATTGAAATTCTAGCAGGACAATGATGCCTCACAGAATAAACTTCTGTTGTATAAAATAGGCTAAACAAAGTAGTCTTGACAAATCCCATTCATAGTTCCTGCTGGCTGAGCAAGCCCCTAAGGAGATCCCAAACTAGAGATTCAATCAAGTGACAGTACTTCAGCAATTTTGACATAAAGGAATAAGCACTATAAACAACTAAAAAAGGTGCATGCAGCAACAGAAGCTAAAACTGAGTGCTGCGACTCACATGCTCTCTGAGCAATGACCGCAGACCTCTTGTTGACCGAGAAACATAGGCACTGCAAGTCCTTTTGCTTCTTCCGGAGTCACCATCAGCAGTAAACATTACCACAAATTGAGAAGTGCACACTAATTCCATGAATAAAATAGTATATTAGGGCAAAAAATCAACAAACAGGATGATTAAATAATGACCAGAAAGAACGAATTGATATAGTTCTTGGCAAGAAATGGCCTTCTAACATACTCCTGTTAACTCGCATGGCATTATTACTGCTTTACTTTTAGAATTGACTTTTTTTTGTAGTCATGAGAAACCCATTCTGTAAGATATTCAGCAGCATCAAGAGTCATGGATATTCTAGACATCGCAGAAAGTTATAGGCACCATAAAGGCACAAATACCTCGTCCAATTTTTTAAAATTTAAATGTTATCATTAATATAAAACATGCTCTTCATGAGTAACAACAAATTTATAAATACTAGCTTGCGTTTGTCATCACAAAGTTCTCTTTCAGATTCCATTGATCGGGCCTACATTAAACCCATTCATTATCAGGTCATTTCCTAGACTCGCGATACTTAAATATATAGAAGCCATTAGTCCAAGATTAAAACGAAAATATCAGAAAGAAGCATGCAAGTAGTTGCTTATACAAACGAAGAAGTAGCAAAGCTTTGCATTGCTTAACTAATAGCAGCACTACATGATACACATTCATGGAATATGGCTTCGACATATATTCAACAGAAGAAAATGAGATAGTCTGCCAAGTATCTGAGCATCTCAAGGAGGAGAAAATTACCATAAAATATGCTACATAAATTCTTCCGGAACAAGTAGTAAAGACTACGAAATGACTCTTCCCATGACAATTGTCGCTTCTTTAAGAAGTCCATCTCCACTAAACAAAAAGGAGAGAATCAGTGACAAGTTCAGGGGGACACCCTCAATATCTTTATTCTCATTTGACAAACCTTTCTCTGCAGTTGGTGAGGTCAGCACTGACATAAGTGAAAGTGGAAGAGTGGACTGAGGATAAATCCATGAGTTCAAAGCTGTAGAGCAAAAGCCCGTGGAAGCCATGTGGGTTCTTGAGCAATGGCTAGTTCTTTGTCCCTCATTGCAAGCACAAAGAGATGTATGATTGGGAATGCTATTGTAACTACCATTTGTAATTAACCTGTAAATCCTAGAAATAATGAAGGAAAAAAGTTAATTGGACAACTAGAAACCATACACCAAAACCCTGGGCAATAGAAAAGAACTACATGAGTAAAGGAACGGAAAAGTCATTACAGCTTGAGCACAGAGTGTGAATATTAATACCCTGCCAAAACTTGTGCTATCAATCAAAGTCGTCAATTTGCATGCAGATTATAGAATAGCATGCCACCCATTCATATGTTTAAGAAAGTAAATATTCTGATATTCTTAGATGAGAGCAGACATTTCCCAAGAAAAGGAGATTATTCAGGAACCAATTGATGAGTAGGAAACTCGGCTAAATTTTGCAAATCAAGTGATGCTCCCCATTTCATATGACATCTTCACTGCAAGCAGCACTAGGTTTTGGTGTAAGTATATTTTTTTTCCCATTATTTTAATGTCATTTAAAATCACATAAGATGTCATCATGCACAAGCAGTGGAAAAACCTTCAAATCCTAATATGAAAAAGTAATTGTTATAATGAAATCGTCCTATAAAGAACAAATTTGAAATATCTCCAGATTAGGAACAAAATACCCCAAGAGTCTCCAAGCAGTATTAAGCCCTCACAACACTATTAACTGCAAAAGACATTAGCAGCTTTGGGATCTGTACACTCACCAATTTACTGAAGAAGATGTTGCGATCCGCATGACGGTCTTCAAAGTGAAATCCAGAGGAGCCTTTTGGCCAAGTATGTTGAATTGAGAGCAGAAGTTGCCCAAGTAAGCCGACGTAGAAGTAAAATTTTCCGAACAATCATCAGGTAAATGAGAAGATGGTTCTCGAGCAGCCAATCCTTTTAGCGCTTTATCCTACAAAGATAGTGGTAATATTACTGAATAATATACCAACGGCTCAGGGGAAAACAGATGAGAGTAATTACCATATCGATATTAGCCAAGCTAGATAGTTTTTCAGAGCTAGATGATATCTCAGCAACCGTACGGAATCTACTCTGATTACACCTCTCAAAAGTTGACTGAGTTTGTACCCCATGATTTTCAGCAACTTTAAGAGAGCAAACAGAATCCTCTGGACTGCAAGAATATGACAAACGAAAATGTATAAGAAGGTGCTGACTTCATCAATAATCATTAAGCAACATACAGAGAGTTTTGGGGATCTCGTCAATACCATTGAAGATGTTGTTTGCTTCTTGTAGCCATGTCCGAAAGCGCAGCAAGATTCTTCATTGCATTACTCTGCTCCACTGTGCTGGTTTCCTGCTTGAGAGCACATAACTAAGGAATTAACTTTGTATCTTGCTAGCACTGCTCAAACTCTCGAAACTAAGACAGATGAGTGACATAAAGCAGAATCTCAAACATCTATTAATTATACAGGAAAATCCCCTTACCTTCACATTCTCCTTGAGCGAAGACATTTTAAACCTTGACTTTTTCGCAGGATATACTTCATTAACTCGCGTATCAATGAATCTCGGTAGCTTAAACGCTTCTGGTTTCTTAAGACCATCATTCGTGCCAGCGTTGTTACTGGAAGAAAAAAGAACTTCTCAATGACTAATCTCGTGCTTATAGAATGAAAACTCAGATGTAATCAGCGAAACACTTACTTCAGAGAGTCAAGTAAAGGGGCTGCAGATTCATCCACAAGCTCAATAGCATTGACGCGCTTCAGCTGCTCTCCCTGTAAAGGACATTAATCCAGTCAATCCACATTGATTATTCATCAGCGCTGTCAACTTTCTTCAGCTTCTTTTCAACAACCAAATCGAAGACGCAAGTAACAAAGCAAGAGCAATTGGATTCAGTGTGCTGACTTAAAAAGCTAGTAACTTTGGGAGCCTCGAAACAAAAGTCACATCTTAAGATATGTTGCAATTCATAAAAATACATCATCGAAAGCAAAAGTGGGGCGCGTCATCCAGAGAAGCAGCTAAGCATCATTTCGTCGGCACAACCACCAAAAAATAAATAAATAAATAAACACTTCACAGACGAATAATCGCCACGAAGTCCAGATGATTACTCTCAGCTCCGACGGAGTTTTTCTCCTCAGCTTCGCGCCGATCTTCGGAGCGCCGCCGCCGCCACCGCCGCCGCCGCAGCCTCCAGAATGGAACTCATCCGGCGGAAACGAGCCCGGCCCAGCCACCGTCGCCATGCTCGCCCGGCCACTCCCAGTCTCAATCACGCTGCAAGCATCTCGCGTGAACAATCCCGAAAACGAGGGAAAGACGAAGCCGGATAATGAGAACGGAGAGAGAGAGAGAACCGTACCTTCGCAAGAATCACCTCATTCCCGAGAAGACGACCGCAGCGAGCCCTAGCCCGATTCGATTAAGGGCCGAACTCCGATCCGACTGCGATGCGCTCCCGGAGATTGAGATGGAGAACGCGAGGACGAATCGCAGATGCAGAGATAGAGAGAGAGAGGAAGAGAGAGAGAGAGAGAGTGGAGGGGATTGAGAGTTGGAGCCTTCGAGGCTTTTGGGTTTGAACGAATTTCGATTTCCCTCTACTCGGGACTGACGGTGACGGTGACGGCGCCGCCTCGACGGCGCCAACGTTCGTTAACGGCGTCGGAGGGACGGTGGGCTGTCATGGGCCTTTAGCTGGGCCCAGAACCTTGGACGTATTATAGACGTGTTGTATAAAAATTAGAAAAGGAGCTTTTAGACGAGGAAAATTATCCAAAAAATCATAAATTTATTATATTTTTATCAATTTTTTTTTTGGTCGGTCATATTCTCTCAATTCTAACACTCACTTCTCGACTTTTGTCCCGCTTTTCTTAACACGACGTGAGAGTCGAAACTCACTCCTGAAATGAAATCGTCCACACCCCAATCCCCCCTGAGAATGTGGGGATTTGAACCCCCTACCTCCCCCTTCCAAGTTGGAAGGGTGACCATTGGAGCGAACCCCCAGTGGTTTATTTTTATCGATTCAATCATAGATCTTTTAATTTTGTCAATTAAAATCTAATTCTTGTCAATTAAGTCCATGCAACTAATTTTGGCCGGAATTTGCTGATGTGATGTTGGTCATCCTATGTGGCACAACCAGCCAGAATGTAAACAAAAATTTAAAAAAAAAAATCATTTTATTTTTTCTCTCTCTTCTTCCTCTAATGATTGCCCAGCCTCCAGCAACCAACCAAAGGTTGTGACTAGCAAGAGTCGCCTCGCTAGCCTCAAGTGAGGTTGTCCTCACCGAGAACGAGCGAGGGGTGACCTCGCCGGCCTCAGCCAAGGCTTGCCCTCACTAGAGGTCAGCAAGGGTCGACCTCACCAGCCTCATGCGAGGTCACCCTTGCCGGGATCCAGCAAAGGACGACCTCACAAGCCTTGGGTGAGTCTCACCCTCATTAAATCTGGCGAGGGTGCGCCTTGCTCGTGGCCAGCAAGATCGACCCTCACTCTCACTCGAAGCAGGCAGGAGGTGACCTTGCTGGTTGTGAGGTCGTCCCTTGCTAAATTTCGATGAGGGTGATCTCGCGCGAGGCTGACAAGGTGACCCCTCGCCAATTCCCAGCAAGCCAACCCTCGCCAATCGCAACCTTTGGCCAGTCGCTAGAGTGGGGCGATTGGCAAAGGAAGAAGAGAGGGGAGGAAAAAAAGAAAAGAAAATTTTTTTAAAAATTTGGAAAAATTCGAAAAAAATTTTAAAAATAATAAATTTTGTCCATGTAAGACGATCGATATCCACGTTAATGAATTTCGGTCAAAATTGGCCAAATTGACACAATTGACAAAATGTGAAAAGGTTTATGACCCAATTGACAAAATTGAAAGGTTTATAACTGAATTAGCAAAAATACAATAGGTTTAAGATTTTTTTTACAATTTTCGCATTTTGAATACCATCAACTTTTTCACGGATTAATTTGTTTTAGAGCACGTGCGTTTTTTACATATTGATTGTCGTATTAAGTAACTTTTTCACTAAATGTTTATGATGGCTAAGCTAAAAGCTTGAGACCATATCACCTTATCTACAAATCTAATAACAATCGATTAAATATAAGTCATGTGGTTAGCTATGTGGCAATCACAAAGGTGGAATAGTTAATTGCAAAACATGAGTGGAGAATTTGTCAGCTCCAACTTACTTGAACTACGCATTGGAGAGAGAGGACGCACTATCGGTTATGTGTTGGGTCAGTTCCCACCCTCGAACTAGACTGAACAAAGTTAGTTCCAATTTTATGGAATCGGGAACCGATGCTGTTGACCCTAGAATCCGCCTAGCATTTTTGCTTTCTTCGCTCAAGAAATTGGCCGGTTATCTCTAGGTCGAGGTTTCTCGGTGGAACTGGCAACGGGGATTTAGAAATGGCTCATAAATGGTAGACGAGTGCCCACACTCAACACAAAAGACGGTGCTTGACATTTGGCCCCTGAAGATAGTGTCGATTAAAGTCACATCATGATTACGAGGGACTCCATCCTCTTGAGAAAATCTTATCTATTTCTTCAAATCCAACTCCTCAGTTGACAACACATCTATTAAGTAACGAAACAATTCACGACTGCCCGTTTCTGAACATCATAAATTGAATCAGACCAAAATCGCTGGCTCAATCCGGTTCCATGTCCGGTGTTGACCAGGGAGTAATCCTCACCCCTAATTGAATCTGAGGAAGGAGCGAGATGCGGGCACGTTATCATCGATAGGGGCGTCATGGCAAGGCTGACACTGGCTTCCAGAAGAGGAAGGTCGCGTCTTGGCGTGGCAAGGTGGGCAGCGACTGAAGAGAGGTTGCGGCTGATGCGAGAGAGGAAGGGAGATGAAGGAAGAGGAGAGAGGTTGGGAGAAAGCTAGGATTAATAATTGATGTTTTCAACTGAGTAGGTGAGAGTCACTGGCGTGTAAAACTTCAAAACATTTTAGAGAAGGGAGGAGGAACATTCAATCAGTGGTTTCAAACTGGAAAAAATTCTCCGACGCAACTTATTAGTTCCTTCAACGCTAGTTTTTATAGAACGTGTGCTTTTGAATAGTCTGCTAAATCATTGGAAAACTGGATAAGTATCTTCTCTACGAGAGTTGCTATTTTTTTTTTGAAGGACTGACCTTTATTGCGAAACTTGTAGTTTTTATAGAACATGTGCTTTTCAACAGTCTGCTAAATCAATGGAAAACTGGGTAAGTATATTCTCTACAAGAGTTGCTTTTTTTTTTTTGGAGGACTGACCTTTATTGTGAAATTTGTAATGCTACGAATTGATCCTTTTACAATTCATTCTCCTTCTGATGGGCTATATCTGCATACAACAAATGATTCATGCTATGTTCATCTTAAAACATAAAATTAAGGGAAAACGATGACTCACGTACATTATGTATGAATCGTTTTTTCGTGACCTTCCTTCAACAAACACTTCAGTATTAGATCAGAATTTTCCTTTTGTCAGAAATGACATGATCGGAACTTTCAGCTTTTGTTGATGGCATGATTAAAACGAACGGAATGCATTCAAGTTCTCTTTTGAAAATGAGCAACCTTCTCCTGGAATTCGAGTTTATAGTTGTCATGATCAATCATACAAACTAATATATAACCTTAGGTACATATCAGAATCTCATGCATGGATATATTGCAATCTCTCTATATCCCTCTCTCAGATTGTATTCATCTCCACAACATCGTCATCATATAAAGAGGCAGAAAGAGAAGACGACTGGTTCCCGGTGAGTTGCTGTACTAGACCCATGAACTCTTCAGGCTTCACATGAATCACTTTGGGCGATCTCAAGTACACAATCTTGGTCGCCGGTTGTCTGCGACGACTAGTGGTCCTAGCAGGGACAAAATCTTGCTTCGGGATCATCTCTGTGGAGCTTCTGTTCACAGCCATCGGTTCAGGCCTTGGACCCTGCAACGACAATGGCTTGTTATCGGATGCCCTTCTTGTTTGAGAACTCATCGTCTCCATCTGTTCGTGTCGTGACTTGTGATGACACGCCCTGAAATGATCAGGGTGTAGAATTCATGTTGCCTGGATTTGCTTAAATTTATATATATGCATGAGGGAGAGGTCAAGGATGACTTGGAGAGACTCTTTCTCTTGAGAGTTTGAGAGTGGGTTAATGCCGCATGCAGACGACAAACTCGGTCCATGCCTTCAGAGGTTTTTGAAACGGTCCTTTCCAACTGTGCCCGAATAAATAAATTCCATTCTCAGCATTTTTGCAAGGTGGGCTCGTTCTAGAAGCATTATTGAATCAGGCATTAGACAGTGTAGGGCCCGAAGCAGTTGAGCGACAAGGTCAAGGACTGGAAGCATTCGAACAGGTGATGTCATGCGATGTACGAAAATGTCAAAACTGAGGTTCTGTGCAGCCGCTGCACAGTACTAGTACGTCAATTCGCTGCGGTTGGATCATGGAAAAAGAGAGCTTTGAACCATCCGCCGAACGTTCCGCGCACGAAATCTTTTTGCTAAGGACGACACCGGTTATGTACAATGTTATCATTCTCCTAACATGCATATGATCCTTGGGACTTTGGACTTTGTTTTGCGCAGTCGAGTTCCGGGATCTATCTAGTTTTTGCAGAACTCTGTTCTTTTTATCACCTTTGTTGCTGATATGGCCCCACGCATAAAGAGTTAGCCACCCTAATCCAGTGGTGGCGAGGGCCAATGGCCACCATCTAACCATAACTTGCGAGGACCATCAGTTGATCCTTAAATGATTGTCACCAAGGTCAAGTTGATCTAAGTAGGGGCTTCCGCACAGGTCAAAAGTCCATATTTAATCATTTTATTGGATCTATAGAGTGTTTTATGGACTTTCAGGTAGTCGAACCTCTGCATGCCGTGCCACTAGATTATAAACGGGAATGGTACACAAAAAATCTTAAACTTGTTGTACTCATGTCACCAAAAAAAAAAATTTGATTTAAAATCTTTCGGTATGCCAATTAAGTCCTAAACCTTTTGATAATTTGCCTATACAGTTCATTCGATCAATTTTGGTATAAAATCTCTAATATGAATATTAATCGTCTTGTGTCATCGTTGACATAAATAATTTTTTTATTTTTTAAAAAATTTTCTGATTTTTTATTTTTTTTTCAAACTGCCGGCTAACAAAGGTATCGAAACCTGATCCAAGAGAAGACCGCAACCCTTGCCTATTGGCCAACAAGGGCTATGATGCCCTCACTCGTGGTTTGTAGTGGCCAGCAAGCCAAGATTTGCATTTGAGAGAGAGAGAGAGAAACCTGATCCAAGAGAGGGCCGCAACCCTTGCCTGTTGGCCAACAAGGGCTATGATGCCCTCACTCGTGGTTTGTAGTAGCCAGCAAGCCAAGATTTGCATGAGTGAGAGAGAGAGAGAGAGAGAGAATAAAAAAAATTAAAAAAATAAGAAATTGTCTTTTTCGGTATGGTCATTGTCCATGTCAGCTATTATGTCAAATGCAAAAGCTATAATAAAATTGAAATTGAGAAGAATAAAATAATACCAGTTTTCACACGAAAACCCTTGTGGGAAAAACCCCAAGGAGAGGTGAAGCAAAAATCCACTATAGAAATCAATGATTATAAAAAGTGGCTCTGAAAAACTTAAACTCTTTCTATCTCAACTTCTTATATGTAGGCAAGAATCAAATCCAAAGTAGGAAACCTTCTTCAACTAGGAGAACCATTTAATTAGTAAACCTATTAAAAAAAAAAAAAAAAAAAACCTTTTCGGGCCCACACTTGAGACATATCTAACAAATCTCCACCTTGGCTCGACGATTGAGTCAAGTTACAATCGCTTGGCTTGAATTTTGCATAAACAACAAACAATATTCTCCTCCTATTGGAGTAAAACTTAATTGCAGCAAATATTAACCAAATATAATCAATGCTTGAATTTGGCAATAGACAAAGGCTTCGTTAACATATCAGCTGGATTATTTTATGTACCAATTTTCAAGACCTTAATATAGCCATTAGCAAGAATGTCTCGAATAAAATAATATCGCACATCAATGTTTTTTGTCCTCTCATGGTATGTTTGATCTTTAGTAAGATGTATAGCACTCTGACTATCGCAATGGACAACAGTCACATCATGATCCACACTAAGCTTTCTAAATAACCCTCTTAACCATATGACCTCTTTAACTATTTTTGCAATGCCATATATTCTACTGATGTAGTAGACAATGCTACTATATGTTGTAAAGTAGCTTTCCAACTAACTACACAACCTCCAATAGTAAATATGCACCCAATCAAAGACCTCATCTTATCAAGGTCACTAGCATAATCAGAATCAACATATCATGTCAGAATGTTGTTAATTTTCCCAAACTCTAAACCAAAATCAGAAGTACCTTCCAAATATCTCAAAATCCACTTCACAGCTTGCTAGTGAACTTTTCTTAAGCACAATAAATATCTACTTACCACGCTAATAGCATGTGAAATATCGGGTCCAGTACAAACCATGGTTTACATAAATGTACCAACTGTACTAGAGTATGGAATATGTGACATATATTTTATGTCATCAACTGTTCATGAGCATAAATTAGCTAATAATCTAAAATGAGTTGCAAGAGGAGTACTTACTAGTTTGACATCTTTCATGCCAAAATCATCTAACACCTTCTCAATATAACTTTTTTGGGAGAGATATAATTTTCCCTTTTATGATCTTATCAAATTTCCATTAAGATTTTCTTCACTACACCTAAATCCTTGCACTCAAATGTGCCTTCAAATTCCGTATATCGAAGGTATCTTTTGTGGCAATCAACATATCATCAACATATAATAAAAGGTAAATGAAAGAGCCATTAGGAAATTAGCGCAGATATATGCAATTATCAATCACTATACAGGTGATTTTTCAGGCCATATATAGACTTGTTCAATAGACAAACATTATCTTCCTTACCTTCAAATTAAAAACCTTCTAATTGATCCATATAAATTTTCACTTCAAGTTCACCATACAAAAAAGCTGTTTTTATATCAAGTTACTCCAACTTTAAATCATGCATGGCAACTAACATAAGTAAAACCCAAATAGAGTTGTGTTTAACGACATGTGAAAACACATCATTAAAATTAACTCTCTCAATCTGATTATAGCTTTTAGCAATTAGACGAGCTTTGAATTTGATGTCTTCAACTCCAAGATTACCTTCCTTATTTTGAAAACCCATTTACAACCCACAATTTTATTTTCTATTAGTGGTTTGACAAGCTCCCAAGTTTGATTCTTTTTAAGAGATTCCATCTCTCCATTCATAACAACTAACTACTTTGTTGAATCTTTTGAAGAAATAGCTTATTTGTAGGTTTTAGGCTCATTATACTCTACTAACTCCACAACTAAAAGAGCATAAGTAACAAAACCTGAAAACCCATATATCTACGGAGGCTTCACTGTTCTTCTTGGTCTATCTTTAGTAATAAAATATTGTTCCTCTTTAGGTTCTTCAAACTCAATATTATTAGTAGATGATTGAATTGGTTGTGAATAAATTACTTCAAGCTCTACTTTCTCTGCAATACTTTCCGGATTTTCATCACAAGAAATAGATGACGATGAAGCATAACGGACTCATTAAAAGTAACATCTCTGCTAATAATAATCTTAGATAAATCAGCACACCAAAGTCTATAACCTTTAACACCAGAAGTATAACCAAGAAGGATGCATTTTTTTTGCTCTAGGCTCGACTTTACCTTCACTAGCATGTGCATATGCCAGACATCTAAATACTTGAAAAGAAAAATAATCAGCAGATTTACCTTACCATACCTCCTTAGGTGTCTTGCACTCAATAGATGTGCAAGGAGAACGATTTATCAATTAAGCAGTTGTATTGACTGCTTCGGCCTAAAACTCATTGTCTAAACCATCATTAGACAATAGGCATCTAGTTCTTTCTAATAAGGTTTTGTTCATGCATTATGTAATACCATTTTGCTGTTGTGTATTCATTGTAGTATGATGCCTCATAATACCTTTAATTTTGCAAAACTCATCAAACTCACCTCCACAAAATTCTAACATATTATCCATTCTCAACCGCTCAATCTTTTTACCAGTTTGCTTCTCAATTATGTTTCCCATTGTTTAAATGTAACAAAACATTACTTTTTTGTTTTAGAAAATAAACACAAACATTTCTTAAAAAATCATCAATGAAACTGAGTAAATACTTCGAACCAAGGCCTTTCGAAGGAACTTTCATAGACCCGCAAAAATTAGAGTGAATATAATCCAAAGTGCCATTTATGGTGTGAATTCTTGTCTTGAAATTGATCTTTTTCTGTTTTCCAAAGATACAATGCTCACAGAAATCCACTTTTTTTCAATTTTTTGACCACACAGAAAACCTATCTTACTCAGCTCCTCCATTCCTCTAATACTCATATGGCCTAATCTCATATGCCATAATTTAGTGTTTTTTTATTCTATCATAGTGAATGAGATTGCAGTTGACCTGATAACTATAGTGCCTTGTAACTAATACAAAGTGCCAATTTTCAGCCATTTCATCAATTGAAAGTGAACCTCTCATAATCTTCATAACTCTACATTCAGCTGTAAACTTACAATTGTTAGCATCAAGTGTACCCAAAAAGATGAGATTTTCCTTCATATTAGGAACATGTATGACATTATCCAAAACCCTAACAATGTCGTCGTACATCTTAAAGTTGACAGTCTCAATCCCAACTGCTTTGCATTTAACGTTATTTCCCATTAGAATAACTCCACTGTTAGATTCTTTGTACGTGGAGAACCAGTCACGATTAGGAAACATGTGGTATGAACAACCTGAATCAAGAATCCAACCATCATTGAATTTGTTTTTATCATTTGCAGCCAATAACCAATCTTTGTTTTCTTTTTCAGCAACACCAGCTTGAGCGGGGTTTTCGTTTTCCTGATTTTGCCTAATCGGGTAGTTCTGATTGTTTTGCCGATTTGCATTCCCTTGATTTTGCCGATTCATATTTTTTCTTTACCGTTTTACCTTCAATTTTAGACAATTTATCTTGACACACCCCTCACACTTACAATAGTTGCAAATTAGATCTTTATGCTTTTATTATGATCTGAACCTACCATTATTTTTTTCTCTCAATAGACCTTCCTCTAGCACCTAAACTAGCCCCATAATCATTATTGCCTTCAAAAGTCAATTCTGTATCTAGTTTTTGTTTATTTAGGAGACTAATCCTGGCATCTTCGATATCAATAGTTTCTCTACTAACAATCATGGTTTCTTTAAAATTCTTATAAGAGGAAGGTAGTGAAACTAACAATAAGATAGCAGGATCTTCATCTTCAACATTGACATCAATACTTCTTAATTCAAAGATAATAGTATTGAATTCAGAAATATGAGATCTAAGAGAAGCATCTTTAGCCATATGAAGAGTGAAAAGTCGTTGCTTGAGCCTCAACCGATTGGTGAGGGATTTTGTTAAAAAAATACTATCCAATTTATTCCATAAACCTGCAATTGTTGTCTGATCTAGTACCTCCTACAGAACTTCATTCATGAGACACAACTGAATAGCAGACAAAGTTCTTTCATCCAATTCTTCCCACCTTTCATTTGACATGCTTTTTGATTTGTTCCCTTTCCCAAACAGAGTTTTCTTCAAACCCTGCCGCGTAAGAGCATCCGACATACGAATTTGTCATAAGTTGAAATTGCCATTCCCATCAAACTTCTCAATACCAAATCTCGTTGTTGAATTTGAAGCCTAACCAAAAGATCGAGGAAAAAAAAAAACCTAAGACTTTGATACCATATTGTTATGGCAGATGCAGAAATTATAACAATATTAAAATTGAAAAGAATAAAAACAACACTAGATTTTACATAAAAACCCTTGCGGGAAAAAGCACAAGGAGAGAAGAATCATTCAATTAGGAAACCTACTTGAATTAGGAAACTTTCATTTTCATGCTCAAACTTGAGACATATCTAATATTAGCGATTTCTAGCCAAAATTGCACGGATTGACTATATTGACATATTATCAAGAGGTTTAGAGCTCAACCGATACAATTAAAAGGTTTTGAATTGAATTAGTATAAGTACAATAGATTTATGGCCTTTGTTTTGTACTTTTCCCAATTATAAACGAAGGGTATACTATGTATACTCTACTATTGCGACATACCATATTGGTAAAACACAAAAAAGAAAAAAAAAATCTATATATTCTTCCATCCTCTTCCAAATTCTACCCTCCCTCCTTCTCTCTCTATTTAATTTTTTATTGTAATGTGTTGCTATGACAAATCACATCAACAACATATGAAACCCACCTAACAAATTTTGACACATCAACATAGCTCATGTCGATAAATTGACAGAGCTGTCAATAGCGATTAATCAAAGTCCCCCAATGGCACAAATCAAATAAGTTAGAGAGCTCGATTATAGTGTAGAAGGCAAAAGGATAAGATCTTATAAAATGCGATGAATTAGACAATCAAAGCTATAGAATTTATTTTTTGGCCGACCAATAGTACCATACTTAATCCCAACTAAATATGGACAACTCCATATGCAAGGAGAACTTAGTGGGGGGACCGCAAATTCGTCAATAAGATACGATGGATATGTTTGTGTCTTAAACATGGCGGTTGGAGTGAAATCCCATGCACGTGCATGCATTAAGCGCCCCGTACCGGCATAACCCATTGCTAACGAACGATCTCATCACGCCACAAGCCTGGATGATTGTCCCCTTTTGCGCGTGCATTTCCGAATTAGCAAGCTTTTCTTCCGGAGCGAATCGATCCTCCTTGTCTTTTCAGCTTTTCCTCCGATACTCAGCCAAGATTCCTGCGCAAAATCTTACCTTTTTCTCTGGGTCCGGCGTTCTTCATCGGTTCCGGATTCTTGTTCTTTCTGTCCCATCGGGTGTTCCGAAAACCAAGTCTTCTTTTCCCTTTTGGGTTTTTGACCCTTTGATTCATCTGTCGTTTTGAGTTTGATTTCTCGGCTGAAGTGCGACGATCTCTCTCGAATCGTTGATGGGTCTCTGATCCGGATCAGAGAGCCACCAATTTGATTCCGTTCCGGCGTGGCGGGATTGATAAAGAACCGCCCGAACGACCCGGTTGTTGAAATGCCTGAGGGAGGGTTCGTGAGGAGTTGTTAGCTAGATTGGTGTGGGAATTTTTGATGGGGAACTCATGCGTGGGACCAAAACTCGGTGCGAATGGATTCTTGAGTTCCGTCAGCGCGGCGATATGGCGTTCCAGACCGCCGGAGGACCGCCTCCCTCCTCCCCCGAATGGCGAAGACAGCAGCAAGAATGCGAGTGGCAGCGGCACCAATGATTCGAAATCCAAGTCCTCCCCTGCCCCTGTTCCAATTCAAAGCGCACCTCCTGAGCCCGTGAAGATTGATGCTCAGGAGCATAAACAGGCCGAACCGGAAAAAGCTGTCGGGGAGGAGGTAGCGAAGCCTCCAGAGGCAGCGAAACCGAAGAAGCCGGCGCACATGAAGAGAATTTCGAGTGCAGGGCTTCAGGTGGATTCGGTGCTGGGGAGGAAAACACGGAATCTGAAGGAGATCTATAGTTTAGGCCGTAAGCTTGGACAAGGTCAATTTGGAACTACATTTCTATGCATAGACAAGACGACGAATAAGGAGTTTGCTTGTAAATCGATTGCAAAGAGGAAGCTGACGACGGAGGAGGATGTGGAGGATGTGAGGAGGGAGATTCAGATAATGCACCACTTGGCGGGACATCCAAGTGTCATATCAATTGTGGATGCGTATGAGGATGCGGTCGCGGTTCATGTTGTGATGGAATTATGCGCTGGTGGTGAGCTTTTCGATAGGATCATTCAGAGGGGACATTATTCAGAAAGGAAAGCAGCTGAGCTTGCAAGGGTGATTGTAAGTGTGGTGGAGGCATGCCATTCATTAGGCGTGATGCATCGGGACTTGAAGCCTGAGAATTTCCTCTTCGTTAACCATGAAGAGGATGCGGCCCTTAAGACAATTGATTTTGGATTGTCTGTGTTCTTCAAGCCAGGTACATCGTGGGATTGTGTTCTTCATTTCTACTGCTAAATGTCTTATTATTCTCAGTTCCATGTATTTTGACCTGCAATTAGACAAAAATTAAGAGTTCTTTATGAAATTGGGTCTAGCATATCGTTTTACGTGGTTGTTTCTGTATAGATGACACAATTTTCACTAGCACTATTGTTCACTTTGCGATAGCTTAAAGATTGGCACTTGCGGGTCCTGAAATGCCTATATGCAGTATCTGCTTAATGTGGCATGAAGATGGCCACAGAAAAATCTAAGAAAAAAGATATTTGCATTTTGAGGGGATTTAGCTAATTGTTTCCTCACCCGTAAGTCTCTAAGTCTCAATTTTCTGCGACTTGTGTATCATTAAGGAATAAGAAGGCATGGAAGATTTTCTAGAAGCTTGGAAAAGTGGCTAGCTGTCTTAGGATCAAAAGAATCAGGTTACATGCATTGTATAGTTAGCATTGATCTGCATTACTGGTAGTTTTGTAGTCCATACACTACATAGGCTGATCTAAAATGCCTAACTGGAAGAAATATTTCCTGTTCGATATTACAGTCAGTAAGCAATCCATTCTCTATACTCTAGCAGTTTTGTTTGTAGAAACAGGAATGTTTGGTCTTTCCCCATTTTCTCCCTCACGCTTGTCGTGCACATGGCAGAGCACAAACTAATGTTCAGTAGCATGAACAGATGAATTGAAAGGACTGCCAACAATTTTAATTGGCTCACCTTGTCGTTTATTTTTTTGAATGCTCAGAATCCTTCGCTATGTTAAAATCACTGAGATCACGAACTATATGTAAAAGGACAGTGAGTGACATGCATTTGTTGCTGCCCACCTTGAATGTGATACTCTTGTGAGTATATCTTTATATTCCATAAAATTGGGAACTCTGATTGGCAATAAGTAATATAAGATCCGCCATATGTTGATGGTCAAGTTAGTACGGTGCATCAGGAAAAGATCTTAGGCCGTGATATATGATGAAATCTGTCCTTTTAGTCTTCAAAAACCTGAGAAGCCAACCATTACCGAGGCTAGATTTGCTAGTGCTACGTGGCAAACATAATTTTGTGGCTCTTTCAGGTGATTTGATGAAGTAATCTTAGGCTAGCAGTGTATGAAATGCATCCCAGGTTTTATTTTGCCGCTTAATCAAGACAATCAATTGTCAACTGGAAGCTAACGTTGGCAGAGCAATGCTCTTCTGAAGAAACTGTAGCTGTAAATCATCATGTTTCCAAGTAACTGGTAATTGTGTGGAATGGATATCCAGTAAGACCATTTGTAGGGAAGCAAGCGTGGCATTGCTTCACATGGCAGGATTTTAAGAGTAATTGGTGTGAGGAGGTGGGTATGGTGGTCAATTGCTAAATATAGCCTACAGCATGTGCATGATCTTCTGTTGTGCCCATTCAAGTGCGAATTTCCAAGTTCATATTGACTAGTTAGGTTGGGTTTCTTTTGTATTTTTCCCTTTCCCACGACCATGCTTTCTTTCCTCTGATACTCACAAAGCTGTGGAAGAATTTTCTGGAACTTTGTATGCATGGGCTAATGATCTGTGTGTGTATTGAAAGTGATATATATGTTCAGTTTGTTAGATACACATTCGTGTTGGCTGGTCTGCTTTGTCAATCTTGGATGTTCAACATTTAAGCATCTTATTAAACCTACACTTTTCTCATTTCTGCTAGAAACTAAACGTTTAGAGATTAAATTTTGTCTGCCACCCTAAATTGTCAAGTGATTTATCTTCATCAAGGACTATGCTCCGCTTTACAAAATACGATACCGTAATTACCTATTCAACATTTATATCCAAGTACTGCAATTGGCTTATAAAAAGTTACAAAAGTAAACTAACTAACAAAGGTGTAAGATCAGCTTTTGAAGATGCTAATACAAACTTCAAGATCTTAACTGGATTGATCACTAAGGGATGGGATTACTATTGATGTGTTATTCATGTCAAGCTATATAGTGATGGAGAACGAGCTATGGTACTTAGGAAGTGTTTTTTCATGAGATTTTGATTTTTCTCAGTAGTTAAAATATTGGTTGGGATTTGGCAGACAGGTGAAAATTAAATAAAGGATGAAGGAGGTCAAGTTGCTGAGAAACTTTTTGAATTTGTAATACAGAGTAACGTCTAAACCAGGTTTACTGATTTTCTTTGGACAAATTACCAGGTGCACAAGTTTATCAGCTTTTTCTATCCTATGAAGTAATATATCTTTCTACAGGCGAAATGTTCACTGATGTGGTGGGGAGCCCTTATTATGTGGCTCCAGAAGTATTGCGGAAGCATTATGGCCCAGAATGTGATGTTTGGAGTGCGGGGGTGATCATCTATATATTACTAAGTGGCGTCCCCCCCTTTTGGGATGGTGTGCATCTCTTATCTATCTTTCAATGCTTTCTACTTTGTTCCCTTAAATGATCTACGTATGTAGACTCTTAAAACTAAGACTTTGAAATTATGTGTTGCTTTCTTGTTCAGAAACGGAGCAAGGGATATTTGAGCAGGTTTTAAAAGGAGAACTTGACTTTATATCTGAACCATGGCCCAACATATCTGCGAGCGCCAAGGATCTGGTGCGGCGAATGCTTGTAAGGGACCCAAAAAAGAGGCTTACAGCCCATGAAGTTCTTTGTAAGTAACAATTCTTATTACTTTTGATATTTTGGAAATTACACCTATGTATTTCGCCTCTCTTAGTTCTTTCAAAGCCACAATTTGTTGCATCCCTGCTATTGTCACCTGTTGCTGTTTGTTGTAAAAAAGTATCATGATGCATGTCCGTAGCATCAGTAAGAGTGTAAAAGCACAATGTGGCAACGTAGGAAATTCTCAGAAGGTGCAAAGCACTTGCCTCACCCTTCCTATTTGAAATTTTCTAAGTTACTTCTAACTTGTTTACATTTGGGACTTCGTGGGACTGCTTCCTATTTGCCAATTCTCTTGGTCATTATCATTGGAAATACTAGAGCTTCACTGTCCTGACTTCAGATAGACTCAATTGAGAGCCTTGCTGCGTCCTTCCATGATGCTCACAATGCTTTTGCCCTGTGCAGGTCATCCTTGGGTTCAGGTTGATGGCGTTGCTCCTGACAAACCCCTCGATTCTGCAGTTTTGACTCGTTTGAAACAGTTCTCTGCCATGGACAAGCTCAAGAAGATAGCAATCAGAGTACGCAATTTTAGTCCAATTCTGACAGAAATAAGACTTTATGTTAAAAACTGATCGTTAGTCTACAGTTTTATGTATCATACACAATGTCTCTCTATACTGTCACCGCTTGAAATTATTAAAAAGTAGACTTCTCTGAATTACTTGGAATTTTTGCACCAGAAAAATTTGCATATGCCATGCATTTCTCTTTGGCTTTTCACATTTTCCAGAGTGTTCCACCGATGAATGCATCTTATACAGGTCATGGCTGAGATCCTTTCAGAAGAAGAAATTGCTGGTCTGAAAGAAATGTTCAAGATGATTGACACAGATAATAGTGGGAACATAACTGTGGAGGAACTGAAGGTTGGTTTGGAAAAAGTTGGCGCAAATTTGAAGGATTCAGAAATTCATGGTCTTATGCAAGCAGTAAGTTCTAGTCCAGACTCAACATGGAGGCTATGTTTCATATTTTTAATCTATTTTATCGTGTAGAGAAACATCAGTTCAAAATCTACAGCCTCTATCATGAAACTGATCCTCTTCTGGTACTTGTGAAATATGGGAGATCGAAGCTATTTTCCCAGACATCTCTCTTTGGTGACTTCAAATAAATCAGTCTTCTCCTCATGAACTTAGGTGGACACAACCATGTAGTAGGACTTGAAATGAAATGTCTTATTCCGTTTACTACCTTTCAAGCAGTCATCATCTATTGGCACTTCTTTGTTGAAGTACTTGTTTTAGACATTAGAATTTATAAATGTGAGTCAATATTTGACTCTTTGGACCAAAGCTTGCAAAGCCAACCATGAGAAAATTCTTGTAAGAGCAATAGAAGTAGTCATTACATCTATTCTGAGTTTAATTTTGAAAATTTCGATTTGATAGACTTTGAGCATTTATTTGACATGCGGTTAAGATTACAAAGTAAACCTTTTGGCAGAGACTGTTAATGCTTTATCCTGTCTTTCCAAACCTGAATGCCTTTGCATGACTCGTGATGCAGGCTGACATTGATAACAGCGGTACCATAGACTATGGCGAGTTCATAGCAGCAATGCTCCATTTAAACAAGATCCAGAGGGAAGATCATATGTACGCAGCTTTTTCCTACTTCGACACAGATGGGAGTGGGTACATCACCAAGGATGAGCTTCAGCAGGCTTGCGAGCGGTTCGGCCTAGCTGATGTTCCCATGGAAGAGCTCATGAACGAGGTTGACCAAGACAATGTAAGACTGCTCTGCTCATATTTCTTCTCGTATTGCTTTTCATGATTACAGAAGTAGTCACACTTAGTGTTTTTCCCTACCAGGATGGACGCATCGACTACAACGAGTTTGTGGCTATGATGCAAGACACTGTTTTCGGCATGAATGTAGCTAAAGGCTAGAGTAATGCAAAGTAAGTAATGCAAAGTAAAGGTTCTTCCACATTAATTCATGATCTGGGTAGGTGAAAATGTAACGGTTAGAGGTCACTTATGTGCTAA
This sequence comes from Eucalyptus guilfoylei, assembly GCA_016097605.1. Classification (NCBI taxonomy): domain Eukaryota; kingdom Viridiplantae; phylum Streptophyta; class Magnoliopsida; order Myrtales; family Myrtaceae; genus Eucalyptus; species Eucalyptus guilfoylei. The sequence goes on from CM027860.1 coordinate 31,537,543, forward strand.
TTAGGTAGAGGTCTGCGAATGCATACTTTTGTATTTTGTACAGATCAGTCAAGTGTTAAAGAGAGGAGATAGTGTGTTAGGGATTGAGTCTCCGCTATCTGTATTTACCACTCATCTTTCTGTTTTTGCCATAGGTGTCATCACTCTTTCCGTTTTATATTAATCCCATCTATGTGATTTGAAGTTTGCATTTTCGCCTTACCAAAAATTCTGATCTCTGAGATGGAAACCACGGAAAACAGAATAGCTCCTCCTCAGTCTACTTTGGATCCGGCAGATATGCAAAACATTACTTAGAACGGCAGCTTTATTTAAGTTCCTGAAACTAGAGCTCAGAGGCCGTCCATGTTTTCTCGATCAATAGACCCATTACTCTAACACCGATACCAATCACCACGAGGATGGTAAGTGATCTTGAGACACCATCCGCGCATTCAAATTTCTTCAGTGCAGAAGTAAAATTTTGAAATGCAGCTGCCCCAGAACAGAGTGGAGATTAAGGGAAATAGAAGGCAATGAACTGGCTAAGTAATATGATGCTACACTTGTTGATTCCATAGAGAAGATGTTTCAGCATCCCGCTCAAGATGCTATGTAGCTCTTCGACTCATAATTTGCCGAGTGTGGATGCAATAACAGGGCCTCTGATAAGCAATCAGTCGCTAACTCGCTTATCTTACAGACTTAAAAAGAATAGCCAAGGAATCTTCGAGATAACCTTCACGGCTGATTATTGGGTTGGAACAGATTCTTGAGCTACGGTCATGCTTCAGACCTCACACCCAGTTTGGATGGGATAGAGATAGTAGCTGTCTAATCACGAGTTCCTCTTACTATCATGGAATCCACTTAGTATAATTTCTATTGGTATAATGCAAAGTTCCTCTCGCAGTCTTAACGCAGTAGTTGAGGACTCTGCTACCATTTATGATTATCAAAAAATATGTATGATTATAAAAAAATCAATTATAATCAGTAGTGTAAGACAACTTTTCACAATAGCAGACCTAGTGCATCTATTTCTGAAGTTTTGCTGATGCACAAAGATGTTGCAAAAACCACGGGGCTCCATTACATACAGTATCTGTGGCAAATTTTGATGGAAAAGAAAAAAATTCTCCTCCGATTGGTCTTTAAATGATGAATTCCTCAGTACAATCTCATGCTAACGAACGCAACCAACCAAGTACACCAAGCAGGGCATTATCCAATATGGGTGACTTCTTCTCAAGCCCTGGAGAAAGAGAGGGGGAGAGAAGTTATGCTGAAGAACCAACAATGTAAAACGACTCATTCTCGAGACTCGAAGAACTAAACACAGCATAAATGGGCTCAGGATATTTAGAAAATCTGCAGTAAGAAACCACACCAATAATGCTGCATATAGACAAGATTCTCCAGTTCTACAGGCGTTCATAACATTCTTATATAGATACATACACTTATCTTCCATAATCTCATTCCATCTTACCAATATCAGCAGCTACTCGATGAGCGCACATTACGCCAGAAAAGGCTACTGCAATGACACCTTGTCCTGGAAAGCAGCTATCTCCCACACAGTAAAGACTATCTATGCCCTGAAAATTTGCATGTTGATTAGCAACTTCGTAATTCTTAATAACTGGGTGTACTAAATTTTGAGGGTCAGCAGAGGCTGACAACAATTACTTACTGTCGTATTAAAAGGCATTCCCAACAAGCCTTTAGGAACATTACGTGGCATTGGTCCATAAGTTCCTTCATCACGTGCCAAGTATCTCCGGTGCGTTTTGGGTGTCCCCACCTGGATTTTGAGAGAAAGCTCTTAAGAGACAGGACACAATACACACACACACACACACACACACACACACACACACACATATATATCCGAAACATCCAGAATGCAGTGCCACACAATTATCTCATATAAATTAAAGTTTCTTTTGTCTCTGTAACTTCACTTCAATTTTTCCACATCATCTCCTTGAGATGATCAGGTTTAAGATTAAAATAATTTCCATAGTACAGGTACAATTTGTCTCCAATGTGAACTAACTCTCTCCAAGGATAGACAAATGAATTCAGCTCAATTATATAGAAAATACAACAAAAGTTGCACATTTTCTGTTCCCTTGTTTCCTAATAACCCCAAAATGCTCTGATTGTCATCAGTTTCTTAGCCTTTTGTAATAACTATTGTAAGTTTGACTACAGTGAATGCAAGATTTTAGTCCAGTCTCCCCTACAGGAATTAGATTGACTATTATGGTACAGACTGAAGTAATCATGCAAACAGGCGACAACTTACTGACATGCTACTGAAGCCAGCAGAGTCTTGAGGGTATGCTGACAACGGTATTTTATAGATGATCAAATAGGAGTCATACCATTGACTTTGGTTAGAGGATTTGTTCAATGTATGAAATGCTCTGCCACTTTTACATTGACTACTTGTTTAAGGAGAATATCTTATCAAACCTGAAACAAGCACTCTGCGTCAGCCTAAGACATTCTATCCATCTTATTGACTGCAATCACATAATGGAATACCCAAGGGTACGACTACTAATGACTTGGGCATTGGAATCAGGTACTCAGGATGACAGCCAGGGACCTTGGCATGGACTCCGGGTCGTAAGCCCAACTTTTGTGGACTCAGGCCTAAGCAATAGTGACTAGAATGCAAGAGCTAGGTAATCGAGCATGATCGTTAGGGATCGGAGCACCTAGCATCATGACCATGATGGCATGGGAGGTGTTATAATAACCATGCCATCTTTGCATATCTCTGAAATATTTTCTGCATCTTTGTGATGACTATCATCAAATTGATGACATAAAGGAATAAACTTTCTGTATGACAGTAAATCAAAACATGAATAGCCCGAACCTCCATAAAGGCAATGGATGATTTGAGTCCTGGAAATAGCTTCTTCTCTAATCTTCTTATGATTTCATCAGCCACGAGCTGCTTCTTTTCCTCATATTCTTTTTGAGGGAGTCCCTAAAACAATTAGAAAACTGCTTGTTTCCACTCATTGTTGCCACCAAATGAAACCCACTTTTCAGAGTGCTGATATTATGCATCAATGCCCAAATCAAAGTACAATTAAAAAGTATTCAACCAACCTGCCAGTCTTCAATAGAAGAAGTTGTAAATATATGAAGAATATGGTGTCCTTCAGGAGCCAATGATGGGTCAAGGATAGTTGGAATACTCAAAAATATACTGCCATAAGGCTCCTCTAGTCTTGACCATTTATCCTACATAATTGAGATAGACAGCAAAGGAGTCATTTTGGTTATATCTTACTGGCGAAAAGCTCAGAGCCCAGAATTGAGGAATTCAACTAAAAATTCAAACCTCAAGCACAAAATGATGGCAATCAGTATCCTGGGGCAAAACGTCAGCTTTAACCCCCATGTGGATGGAAAGAAATGATGGCGCTTTAACATAACGTTTCTGGAAGTCTCTTTCTTCTTTTGGAAGATTTTCTTTTTTTAAAAGCTTCCCTATGACCGTATATATTGAGATTATCAGTGAGAGAAATGCAAGCCATCCTAACGGAGAAAATGCATACAGGTTATGGTCAAAGCCGTAAAGACATAAAAATGCTTCCCTAAGAACTCACCAAATGTGTCCCATCTTGTGGCATTAGATATTATGGTCTTAGCGAAAAAGTTCCTTCCATCTGACAGCCTAACTCCTACCTTCACAATTGGGTACAAGACATAAGCAAAAGAGCCCCCATGACCAAGCACAAAACACATCAATTGATTAAGTGAGGTCAACTCACAGCCTTTCCATTCTCTAGGATGATATTAGTCACGTTTGCCCTGTATTGTATATCACTGCCATGTTCAACCAACCCATTTGCCAAGGACTTTGCAATTCCACCAACGCCACCAACAGGATAGTTAATACCCCCAAAATGCCGGTCACAGAGTACCTGGTGCATAACGGTACATGAGGAAGCAAGGCAACTGCAAGTGGTAGAAACAGCAAACAGCCAACTAAAAGCCTTACCATGCTTGCATTTATCATTGGTGTCTGCAATGCATTAACTGTACTCACAATAAAACACTGCAAACAACGTAAAGGAATGATTCTTGAGATTCTTCAATCAGGTTGATAATTTTTTAGCTATTAGAATGTTACAGCTTCTGATTAGGACAAAGGAAGGATGTTGCACCTCTGCATCAATGAAAGACAACAATTCTGGATCCTTTATGTAATTCCGAGCTATAGCTCCAGCATTCTGAGGGAGATAGTAGGCTGTCAAGGTAAAAAGCACAAGTCCATTAATGCACCAGTGACTGATATACACAACACATAATTCACTCATGTGATGTCCCCAAGCCCACCAAAAACAGGCACGCACAGAGAGAGAAAGAGAGAAAGGGGGAGGAAATTTTAAAAAAAAGCAATTCAAAGATAGAAAATATTTTTGAAGCCCCATACAAGATGGTCCAAAATTGAAATGTTAGTTGCTCGGAGTTAACATAGTTGAAGTTGAAGAACTTTTTTCCTTCAAGTGTAGTATTTCCACATAAAGGTTTCTTTTAGCACATCAAACTTAATGCCAGTTTCCTTATGATGAAACTGCCCTCTTGCCCTCTTGCATTTTCTTCAGAAAGCTCTTAGGATCTCATACGGGACCAGAATTCCTTCAGTTACAAGCACAAGAACACTTACCAAGTGTCAAGCACTCAATAGGTTTCTGAAAGAACTGTCCAAAGAGGTATATTGGCTCCTCCAGCGACTTGAGTTCCAGCGAGTTCAAGGCATTGAAAATCTGCAAAATATACAATACAAGGTCTGGATGTTAAGTCAGAGGCAAACATGCTAACACGAAATTAGTCATCTCCATCAAGATGAACCTTCCAACATATGCCGTAGAACTTGAGAATCCCTTCCTTCTCGTGAGGAAACCTGCCAGTCAGTTCTCTAAGGAAATCACTGTATTCCCTGTGCACTCGAACAGAGAGGTCATTGGGCAAATGGAAGTGGACAGTAGTAGGATCAGGTACAACTTCCATCTTGCAGCCCACTGCCGCTAGTGCCTGGGTTATCAAGTTTAGATTTCCCTGCTCAGATTCAAAGCTCTAATCAGCAAGAGCTGAGTATATGTACTTAACCAGCTAGAACCGCATAAGTCATGCGAGCAAAAAGGAAATGTCAATTATGTCAGTATTAGTGATAACAAGCAAGTATATATGAACAAAAGCCCGCATTAGACCTGAAGGAAGAACCCTTCTTCTCTCTTGAAAGCAGATATGAAATTCATAAGCAAACTCATGGAATTAAAAGAGATTCAATGCTGCAACTACTCTCCCGGTGACAAGCAACATTCTTCCACAAGGCATCACTCGTTCAATCAGCCTAATCTATGCCCCCATGAGCGCGGAACTCAAATTGCAATACTGGAAGAAGTTGGTGAACTCTTTTTGTTCCGAAAGAACGTATACGGACAGAACTTAATACCACATAGAAAAGAAGATGCGCGTGGCAAAAAAAGCAAACGAAAAAGTTGACCTTGTCACTGAAACCGAACATCACGGAAGACCCAACATCAAACGTATACCCATCTCTCTCATAAAAACCAGAGCTCCCACCGGGAATCACGTACTTCTCCAGCACGAGCACCTTCGCTCCTTTCACCGCCAACTGCGTGGCCGCGACCAGGCCCCCAATCCCCGACCCAATCACGATGGCGTCATAGCCGCCCTCCCCTTCTCTCCCACCCACCTCCCCATCCCCTTCTCTCTCCACCGCCCTCTCTTCGCTCGCCACCACCGCCCGCGGCCTCGCGCCGCGGCCGAATCTCGCCTCCCTCCGTCTCGCGCCGAAAAGCTCCGACTTTCCGACACCCAATTGGCCCCTCCCGACGTTAGGGGTCGAACCGGACCGTCCCAACGAGGCGCTCGGCTTGCCGCAACCGGAAAGCCCCCGGCTTTCGCTGGTGGGTCTGGAAGGCGCGAGCTTGGGAGCTCGTGGGTAACGAATTGGGACGGTGGAGCTCTGCGGAGCGAGTGGAGAAGCGCGGGGCGGTTGGGGAGCGGGAAGGGAGTGGGAGAAGGGCGTGGACATGGTGGGGGAAGGAAGGTGCGAGTTTAGCACGAAGTGAATGGGTTGGGGAGGGGAGAGGAGGTATAAGGAGTTCGAGTTGGAGAGCGAAGAGAGTGATTCCACTTCATGATTCCACTCAGACAGAGACAAAGGAGAGAGAGAGAGAGAGAGAGAGAGAGAGAGGGGATGTCGTATAATAATAAACGGATAACGAACAAAGTTCGGCGGCGGAGTTGGTTCTCTGTTGGAGGGAAATGCAGTTGCGTTAGGCAGCAAGTTTTGGCAGTTTGGGCCTTGGTGCAGATACCCAACTAGGGACAACTCGACCTGAACCTTCTTCTCGCATGGGACTCCTCGGCTTGTCCGTTTGATATAAAAAGAGGGCAGGCTTCATAATAATTACTATCTTGTATCGTTACTTTGAGCACTTTTTCGGGGCCTTGGCCCACCTAGACCGAGCTAAATCTTGACATGTGGTATTCCAGAGGGACCTTTATGGCTTGTGGATGGATTAGACCAGACAAGATTTGACGATGGCAGGGAATGATAGCTGGTAGGAGTGTCAATAGAAAAATCTTCCAAACCGAACCGAATACGAATACGAACCCAACCGAAATTTCGGTTCGGTTCGGTTCGATTTTTCGGTTTTCAACTTTTGATTTTCGGTTTTCGTTTTTTTTTTGTTAAACTCAAATTTCTCCACTTTTATTTATGGGTTCGGTTCGATTCGATTAACCGATAAAAACCGAACCGAACTGAAAATTTTCGGTTTTCGGTTCGGTTACTAACACCCCTAATAGCTGGGGTGATAAAGTTTAGGCAAGATGCGAATTCTGACGGATCTTTAAGATGGCAAATAAGGTAGGATTGGATTAGGCTATCCATCAAATAGGTGTAGCATTGCTAGGCAAAAAGCATAAAATATAGCAAAGACATTAGTTTCTTAAGTGGGAGAGCTTGTGGTATTTGAAGTGTTACATTGAAAGAGAGAAATCTTCGTGTAATCCACGGGTAAAAACCCATCCCAAGTTGCCATTACCTTGTGTATTTGCTCAAAATACTCCATTTGGGGTTTGGGATCCCTATGGAGCAAGCCATGTAGTTGCAGGTTGATCATCTTGAGCTGTACTTTCAAATGTTGTCTTGCTAGTCCAACTATAGATTGGTGATTCATGATTATACCGAGAATAATATAGTGATGACATAGCGGTGTAGGACTTGCTCTCATATAATTATTGCTCCTAAAAAATCCTTGGTTTGTCCGTGGTATAGATTTGCTCTTGTCATGGTGAAGGACAACTCATGTTTTATTCAATCACCTTAATGGGGCGACGGTGACAAAAACTCGGGAAAATGAGCAATAGTTATTATGAAATTAAACATTCCATCGCAGATGCGGCACTCCTCTGGTAATGTTGTGCATTTGCTCATGCGGTTGCACCATCCAAACCTTCTCACTTTATCAACAAAAGAGCAGAGAAATAAAGGGAGAAGAAAAACCCTTGGCCACCGGAGATCTAGACAAGACAGAAATTGGAAAATTGTTCTCGTCCAGAAATTGCTTTCGCTTGCCTAGCCAGGATCCTATCTAAACTCTCTAAGAGAGATACTCATTGGGTAACGAAAGGATCAGATCGTGTTGCAGAAATTGTAAGATAACATTTTCTCTTAATTTTAGCACGAAATTCAAGAGAAGTGGCATATACCGAGAATGTGCCTCTGGGCAAATATGCCAATATCCTTGTTCCCTTGGAATTGCGGGACCCATTTTGCCCGATCGTGCACCAAACAAGCGATCAACGGGTGCTCCCATTGTTTTTTTCTCTTTTCTTCTCTCAAGGCCAACTCAGAATCAAAGGTTTATATCCTCGAATAACTTTCCAATGTCCAATTCACGCGCGCTGAGTGGCATTGCTGCTTCGATCCTATCAAGAGAATTGTTGCCCACCACGAGTAAGGATGACTAGAGATTTTTTTTACGGTCGTCAAAAAGGTGGTTTAAAAGATAATGCAACTGTCGTGTAGCGAGTGCAATTGCACTAATGAAATCAATTGATGGACGGTTATGATTGATTCGAAAAATTTCAACGCAGCAAAGCAAAGATGTTCCTAGGCGAAGGGGGGACCCACAGGTGAGCGGGACAACCACAGCTGAACAAGTGTCCAAGAAGGAGGAAATAAAGAAAAGACCGTTTTCGCTCCATTTGGCCGAGTCCGTCCACGGTCCTATCGCTTCGCTTCACGAGCAAGCGCCAACGAATTTGGATCCGATTCTTCTCCTTCTTCTTCTTCTTCTTCTTCTTCCCCTCTTCTATCACTTCGCTTGATCGCTGGGCCACAAAATCTCACTCCATTGTCTGGAGTTTCCATCGGCTTCATTGCGCAATCGCATTCCCCCAGGTACTCTTTCCTTCTCTCTAGTGTGCGAGAAAAACGGTAATCAGATTGCGATGTTTACGAGTTCGCGTCGAGGAAGAGATCCGTAGAAGTTCGATCGCAGGATTTCGATCCGCTTTCCATCGTTTGCTTCGATTCGGTAGACGGCCCGATCGAAATCTTTGCCAACGCGCTTCCAATCTTCTCCCTGGTAAATGCCGCTGACACGCGAGTCTGGGGGCGGTCGACAGCTTTGAATTGCGCTTCTTCGCTTCTTTTCTTTCCACTCCTGTCGGAGCTATCCCGCTTCGCGAGGGTAAGCAATTAGAGCTGATTAGAATTGCCCGTCGGTATGACACTCAATACCATAAACACACACTTGTTCGTGATTTTCCCGAGATTGGTGAGCTATGACAGCTAAAATCAGCTCACTCTGGGTTAGATTGCTTTACTGTTTGTTTCCGGGTTATTACATGGGAGGTTAGTATTTTGCTGACTTAGTAGTGAGTTTACCTTAACAGCTTGCTCAAATTGCTGCGACTACTCTTAACCAAAATGCCTCCTCCCGGTACATGGCACTTTATGTAGGCTTTTCTGTTTGCTCTGTGGTACATATCCATGGTTACTAAAGGCCATATAGAATAGGGGCTCTTGATGAGACCAATTTTCATTTACGGTATCTTCTGGCGAAATTAAACGATCCTTGTATTCAAAGTATAATTTTGCAAGATTTTGTGATCCAGCTTCACCATTTGGGTGCGATCCGGTCTGTCTTTCTAGTTTGCGTCGAGAACTTGTGGTGCTTTTGAAGCTGCAAATGAAAGCCTAGAAGTTTATTAACTTGTTCTCCCTCACAGAATTATGGGCCTTCTTACAATCACAACATATAGCACTTAGTCTTGTGATTGATTGTTCTTTATATCCTCACTTCTCTATTTTACAAGCTAGAGAAACAAGTCTATAATATAGGACTTGGGTTAAATCTGTACTACTTCTTTGTCATTTACTCAGTGGTGTTAAAGCTTTGCTCTGTTTTGCCGACAGGTTGAACCAAACACTATGGAGCGGCTCAGTTCTCCAGCGAAGTTCATGATTGTTTCAGATCTTGATCATACGATGGTAAGTTCTATAATGGGAACTTTAGATTTGCATCAACCCAGTTACTTTATGTATTTTTTCTCTGAACAAGAGGCCTTGCAGGTTGACCACCATGACCATGAGAACATGTCCCTGCTCCGATTCAATGCTTTATGGGAATCCAGCTACCGTCATGATTCCCTCTTAGTTTTCTCAACTGGAAGGTCGCCCACCCTGTATAAACAGCTGAGAAAAGAGAAGCCCATGTTGACTCCAGACATCACCATAATGTCCGTTGGGACTGAGATAACCTATGGTAACTCCATGGTTCCAGATGGTGGTTGGGAAGAAATTTTAAATCAGAATTGGGACCGAAATATTGTAAAAGAGGAAGCGAGCAAGTTTCCTGAACTTACTCTTCAGGTGTGCCTCATGCATAAAAGCTTCTTTCCGAGGAGTCCTCTCTGTTTACACATGCAAAAAAAAATTATTGAATACTTTATTTTCTGTTTATGCGACCCCAGATTTTTTTGTCATATAGACAATGATACGTGTCACATTAAGAAGACTAACTGACTTTTGCTTGTCAATGTAGTCAGAAACAGAACAAAGACCGCACAAGGTTAGCTTCTATGTTGACAAAAGCAAGGCTCAGGATGTGACAAAGAAGCTTTCAGAGCTTTTGACAAAACAAGGGGTAACAATTTATCAATCTCCTAGGATCTTGTTGTTTTCCTCTCTCTTTATTATTAATGTATCCCTACGGCACTGACCACTTATAGGTCTCTTCTTTCCCTCTCAGTTGGATGTCAAAATTATCTACAGTGGAGGAATGGATTTGGACATACTAGCACAAGGTGCTGGGAAAGGACAAGCTCTTGCATACTTGCTAAAAAAGTTCAAGGCAGAAGGAAAGCTTCCCACTAATACCCTTGTTTGTGGCGATTCTGGAAATGATGCTGAACTATTCAGCATTCCAGATGTGTATGGTGTCATGGTCGGTGGTCTTGTATTGCATCGATTTGTGTTGAACTTGTCTCACCTCTGCTAGTCATATTTATTCATAGACATTTTGGCTGTGTAGGTGAGCAATGCTCAAGAAGAATTGTTGCTGTGGCATGCTGAAAATGCCAAAGACAACCCTAAAATCATTCATGCCACAGAAAGGTGTGCTTCTGGGATCATTCAGGCTATCGGTCATTTTGGACTCGGTCCAAATACATCTCCAAGGGATGAGGCAGACCTTTCCAGCTGTAAAAAGGAAAATCTCAGTCCTGGTGGTGAAGTAGTGAGATTTTATTTACTACATGAAAAATGGAGACGTGGAGAAATGGAGAACTCTGAGAGTTACATCACAACTCTGGAAGCAGTTTGTGTGCGTCTCATTCCTTTCTACTGTTCTTATTTCATTTGGAATAGGTATAAACTTTCAAAATATGCAAAAAAATCCATTTTACTTGCTCTGACAAGCAATTGCAAGTTGCTACCTTCGTTCAGAGCAATTGATCTGTCAGTACCTAATTAAATCGTATTTAGCATATATGCTGGCTAGGCAGACTAGTGGCTTAGGGATGTGGGAGCCAGAGGCAATGGCCTTTGTCCTTTATTCTTTCCTCTGGTCCTAGGTGTTAGAGGCTAACTGACGTTGAAGACAATTGCATTGTCATAATGGGTTCATTAGAATCCAAGTTGCATTTGTTGACAATGGACTGTTAATATATACTGCGTGGTTTTAGGTGGGTCTTTACTTTTTCCCATCGGTGTGTCCTTGGCAGTCTTTCACAAATATGAGAACAGCTGTTTTGACCCAGGGAACAAAAAATGGGATAGATTCAATGGGTCATATGCACACAAGCATTTTTCCTGAGCACTACATGTGAAATGACAAATAATTCTCTTCTCTCTGTGTTGCCTTTCGACAGCAACCACCTGGGGTTTTTGTCCATCCATCTGGGGTTGAGCAGTCTTTTCGTGAGTGCATAAGTGCACTGAAGGAGAAACATGGAGACCAACAGGGGAAACAATATCGAGTTTGGGTAGATCAAGTATTTCCTACAAAGATCGGTTCGGACACCTGGCTAGTGAAGTTTCAAAAGTGGGAGATGCATGGTGAGACCCTTTTCTTAATTTCATTTCTCTTTGAGGGAGGTGGTACAAATTTTGCCGGCTCCATTATAGTTCCCATCTTTCAAATTTGTTATACATCATTCTCTTTTTCCAGCTTATCTGTTGTCTTTACCTTTTATTTTGGTTATACATCATTATCGGTTTCTTGATATTGATGTGAGAACTGCTCTATGATGTCCTCATAAAAGCTTTCTGCAAGTTTGTATTATATACAAATTCATACCTGCCCATCATAATTTTGCTCACTGCAGGAATTGCCGTCATTGTTTAGTACATCATAAAATGCATTCCAACAAAACTGCAAGATTACAACCTTTGCTAATTTAACAAGAGACTGCGCATTGGTCTCAGCATGATTCCTGTGATTTATTTGAAAGCATAGAATTCCTATTATTGACTGATCAGGGAGATGGAGCTGATGCTCAGTCATCCAAAAATTTTATTTTAACATGTGTTTGGAGACAGTTTGAAATTATTATGTCCATGTGACGTTTAGGACAAGGTAAATTAAAGAGGATAATATAAGTCTCATAAATGGGTTTTGAATGCCCATTTGACATAGGTTTGGGTCGTTTTCCGCTGCTCATTGCACGGTTCTTGTGGCAAAAAATTATTGTGAGTTGCAGTCCTGCTGTGTGCAAGAATTCTTTTCATAGAGAGACATAAAAACCTACATTAGGTTTACTGCTAATGTAAGAAATAATTTACACTCATCCATTGGATTGTTGACATGTTGAAGGATTTGGTTACACATGTCACCAATGCAATGGTGAATGTGTAAGGAATTCTATTCCCCTAGTGTGAACAATTATCCTTTTCTCTATTAGTTTTACCATGAGAACTTATCGACACAGATGAAAGCCTCAAAGTTTTGTTTGGGTCTCACAGTGATCAGATTGCATCTTCTTACACATTTAGTAGTTCCAGGGAAGACCATCATCCAATGATAAGCCATCTCACATGTTTGATTATCTTATATAAAATGAGGTCCATCTCATTCATGATGATGCAGCAGTTTCAGGAGATTAAATGCTTTATCGCTTAGCTCTGTTTTTTTAGTGATTTTATCTCATTCCTATTTACTGTAAGCTTCATTGAGAGATGTTTCCATTGTTACCATGTTTTCATAAGGGTGAAGAATCATCTGAACTGAAGGTTGAGATCTGGCATGATCCAACATCTACGAGTTTGGTAATTCTGCATGATTGAAAGTTTGACCTGATGGTGTAAGCTTGGCAATACCATTCTGATGGGCAACTTGTTCGTTTTTGTCTTTCCATTTTGCAAATTGATTTCTTATGATAATAACCCTTATTTAGCGACCTTAGAAGGAATTTTATTTTGATAGATAACTTGCTTTCCCTCTTTGAGATTGCTTCTGCATGGAGCTTATTCTCGAAGTTTTTTCCCATCTATTAGAGCCTAAAAAGATGACGGCACACAATGAGATTAAGTTGGTGACAAATTTGTGGCTTTTCTAAGTTTGTGTTCCTCTAATCTTGACATCTCATTGGTCTTACTTTTGCTTTCTTAATTTTTAAGGTGAGGAGCAGCAGAGTTGCTTGTGCTCTGCCGTATTGGTTACAAAGGTAAGGCTTTGCAATACATCTTGACCCGTGATATACTTGCTTAAAAGCGTTTGAGATCATTCAGGGATGACAATATTTCCATTTCAGGATGCTGACAGTTCGGATGGATGGACCTGGCTACATTTGCATCAGACTTGGTCATCAGTAGCAGGAGCGAAAGATCATCTGTCCTGGCTTCTGTGAAGGCTTTAAATACGTAACAAGTTTATAATGTGATGCTTGACTCGAGTATTATTATTATGCTTTGATAATTGATGTATGATCCCACAATGAAGATGGCTAAATACATGATTTCATCTACGAGGAAAAGTCATTCAGAGAGGCAAAATGCCGTGAACGAGAATGTCATAGTATCCATTCTGTCAGGAACATGAGCCTGTGAACGAAAGTGAATAAAACTAGGAGATCTTTTCAAATACAAAAATCGTGCTTTTGAATCTCGAACAACAACAGCGACATGAGATCAGTGTCGAGATCTCTTGTTTTTGTTTAGTTCTATCGAAACCTCTGTCGTCACTTCTCTCGTCCGCAGGGTCTGTCATCAGCTTGGTGATCTTCACGTTCAAGTCCATCGGTCCTGATCATATTCCTCTAGTCAACAGCATGGCAACAATGACGATCATCTGTCTGAGGAGCGAGATCAATTCTCAAGCCGTGAGTTTAGGCGTTGTCGGTGACTAATGGGCGGGCGAGAGAGAGAGAGAGAGAGCATTCGCAAAGACCAACTAAGATAAAATTGAGCAAGTCAATGGAGGAGCCAGTGAAAGGGAGTGAGGATGTACCGTTAAATCAAAGAGCAAAATGGAGCTTCTCCACGCTACATATAAAGAGCCGCTACATACGTTCCTTCTTTTCGCAGCCGATATAAAAAATCGGGTCATGTTAACATATATGAAAAGTGACTACATTTATTGATCATTCTTAATAAAAAAAAAAAAATTATCAATTATCGCAAATTATAAGAAAAAAATACTCATGGGAGATTTCTAACATCTTTCTGTGCAACTGTCTTCACATCGGTTGAAACAACAAAAAGATTTTCCAAAAAAAATTGGGGACAGGAGAGGGCCCAACCGGGTTCGAACCGGTGACCTCTTGATCTGCAGTCAAATGCTCTACCACTGAGCTATGGACCCTGGATATACCCTGGTTTGTTCTTATTTTTTATTTATTAATTGATGACCTCTATATCCACAATTGTTTTGATATACATAAGCGCGGTAGCGGCAGTGTTCAGGAGACAAAAACCTATCTTTCCCACGGATAAATCGATAAACCCGCACCCCTGAATTAAAAAAAAAGAGGCTATAAATTTACTATGCCAATTCGAGGTAAAACCAAAGTTTCGTCTGTGGACATTAATATCATCTAATTCATGCTTGTGCTCCAAGTTGATATCCACGCTAATTATCCAATCGACTAACATGGCTTACCATGTCTATACGGTGCAATGAGTATGTTAGTATAACAACACCTTAATTTAATAGCTTAAATTTTTATAATAATTGGTAATGATTTCACAAAATTTCACATGGTATTAATATAGAATGTCTTGACTTTGAATCTTTTCAAACTCCTATTTGCCTCCCAAATGAAATATTTCCACGCTTAGTATTAGACCTAAAAAAAAGAAATCATAACTATAGTTTAACTTTTGAAACAATTGGCAGTGGTCCAAAATTTTATAGAATACTTAATAAGTTAATATGATGTGTTCTTCTCAAACTCACAAGCTACTCGAGCTCGAAAAGGACTTTCGGACAGGGCCCAGTTTATCAAGACTGAGAATGGCAGAGACCTTTCATTGAAAAGTATCAATGCTATCTTCAAAAGTCTTGAGCGCGAGGGCCGTTGATACGACAAAACCCCCCAGACTCAGGAGGCACATTTTTCTAATCGTCGTTATATAGATATAGAGTATCTATATGATAGCAGTTTCCTTTCTCTTGAGTAGTTCGGGCACTCCAACCCTTCTTTGTGTGTTGTTGAACTGCTTCCTGAACTCCGAGACCCTTGCTTCCCAAGTCGGGATCGACTCTTCAGAGAGGTGGGCGTACCATGGTTAGGCCGGCCCCTCCAATGATTGTAGGAAGATCCTAAAGCACAGACAGTATCCCATTCTGCGCTACCGACTTTGAAATTATTTCTTTTCAAATTTGTGTGACTCAATTATCTTTCTTATTGAGATTAAACTGGAAAATGTTGTCTCGAAAGCTTGCCTATAATTGGGTAATAGAATTTTACATATATACTTGTATGTTTATGAAAGTCGGCGCAAATCTGATTTTGCTTTTTGCGGGTATTATACCTTTGAAACTTCGGTTAAAGGTCGATTTAGAATTCGAGCATAACTCAGAGTTTAATTTGAAATTTCTCTTTTTACAATAAAGTTAAATCGGGAGGAGCCTGTTCCAGTTGAGTTTGGAATTGTAAATTCTAGCTCCATGAAGATGTGGGACATAATATATTCAAGTTGAATAGAGCTCACGCGAGGTGCACTCACTCCACTAAATTTGATGCCACTAAAGCATGATGGCATTCAGGACAAATATTGCACAATCTAATTTCTAAAATTAACGTGGCTAGTCGAGACACTAAAGGATTTGCAGCTTACAAATCGAATGTTGTGTATTCAAATTCCACCAATTGTGTTCTATTCAATTTATAAAATTTGGTAGATTATTTCATGAATCTCCAGGTAATCAGAGCCCTGCTATTTTGCCCCTTGATTATAAAGAAGAAGAAGAAGATAGCAAGATCTTAGTAATAATACAATCTAAGACAAATTTAAAAAATCCCTTCAAAAGATAAAATAATTTATTGTTTTTACTCCATTTAGAGGACGTCACATCATAGAGAGAGCGACCATTATTTTTAAATAGAGAGGATGTCCATGTCAATCCAAAAAAACAAACATTCACACGGATTACGTAGTCGAACATTTTGAAGTCGCTATTTTAACTATAGTAAGAGAGCTAAGTATACTTTAAGAATATTGATAATGCACGATTTAAGAAATTCAAATATCTGTAGATATATGGCTGATGATTCATGGGTCATAATCATATCACAGTCGCATCATGTCAAATTCATAGGTTCCATCCACAAATGATAAGTTTGGCAATTGTGTCTTATTTTCAAAACTCAAACCCACAACATTATTATTAAACGAGTTACACGGCATGACATGGTAAAATTTTGACCTTTTATATAAAGATATAAAAATTTGTTCCAGCATATACCGATGCATCCAAATTAAATGCATTGCATTAACATGGACAACGCGTCTTCGATTTGAGAAGTGCATTTAAGCATGTCATTTACAGATTTAAAGGGATTTAATTCACAATTTCACTGTCTATGTATAGACAGATTAACTATTTTGTTTTACATATTGCTAGTCATGTTACCATACCTACAACAAAATAGAATATGACTACATAGATAAGATACTCTACTAAGGTTCATCAAGAGGACTCATTCGTCGGTCATCATTATGTTTATTTTGTCACGACTCTTCTATAAAGGTTAATATTAAGAAAAACCTCAAATAGGTATTATAATGGCAAATTTATCATAAATTAATTTTTAATTACAATAAATCCTGAACTAGTATGTATGTAAAAAAATTATTTTAAATTAATTTTTTAATCATAAAAAACCTTAAATCGATGCTTTTGTAACAAATTTATCATACGTCACTTTCCGTTAAATTGAATTAATATAAATGAAAAAACTCATGAAAATGAAAGATAAAACCTTAAATTAAGACACCTCTCAATCGTCACATGTCATCTAATTCATTAATTTAATAATAAAATTTGATATAAAATAACCGACAATAAACTTATTATAAAAGTATTATAAATATATCGATTTTAACTTTTTTATGATATTAATAATTAATACAAAAAAGGGTAAACATCACGATCGATGTGACGGTCACTTATCTATTTATTGATACGAAAGAAAGAGCAGACTGAATAGCACATCTCTGTACATGCACCTTTGCTTGGTCAAAAAGCAAAGAAGGATATGCAGCAGAGTTCACAGCCGAATGGAGCTCCACACGTGTCGGGCGGAGGCCTCAGGGCGACTGACACGTCCCGACAGTGGGGAACCTCGCTCATCATCGTCACCGTCCCATCGACAAATCGAAAAAATCCTTATCCACTCCTCTCTCTCCATCATCAGGACCACCGCCGTCTCCTCCTCCTCTCACTTCTCTCACAGCTTCATCTCTCTCTCTTTCTGTACAAGCACAGGAAAAAAGCAGAGTTACGTTAGGGAGATTAAGGGGATGGCTCTGAGGATGCTGTACGGGGTGGTGTTCCTGTCCCTGTCCTGCGCCTGCTTTAAGTTCCTCCACCTCGTCCTCCACCCCGTTTTTTACCTCACTTCCTGATGAACGACCGACCATCATCCACGTTCACGATGCTTTTGGACCCCACTTGGAAGAAGAAGAAGGCTCTCCAAATGGGGTGATTTCGTTTCTTTTTTTTGCATTTCCTTCTCCTTTTTCCCGCTTCAGCTTGTGAATATATCAACCCGTGAAGATGATAAGCCGGGCTCTCTGGATTTTGATGCGTGGAGTGTGTGGCTCTCTCTGTACATCTCTTCTGTTTCTTCTTCCCTCGTTCTCGTTCTTTCCTGTTTCCTTTCCTTTCTTGGGGAGATGGGGGAGATTGTATGTAGAAAGCTACGATGGATTGAAGATTATGTTGTGTTCGACTTAGACCCTTGTTTTTGCTTTCATGATGATCTGGATCTTGGGTCTAGCCTCCATATTTATTTTCTTCTTTCTGCTTTCCTTTCGAATGAGGGAGGGGGTGTGCTTATTAATGATGCTTGAGGAGCAGGAGCAGCGGCATCAATGGCTTCTGATGTGAATGGCCCACTCCATGTCTAATATTGAGACAGTCATACATTCGAAAATTTTCAAGCACATGATAAAAGTGATTTTCTAAGGCGTTTTTACACGAACATTGATCTATATAGAACGGTAGGGCCTGTCGGTTTGCGCCTTCCAAAAGGCAATTGCTTTACTGCCCTTCAAAATTTAATAAACCAATTGAAATTTCAATATATGTATGTATGTATATATATATGTGCTTGTGTGTGAACTAATTGTATACGACTTTACTTGTCAATCCTAAAAGTTTAAGGCCTTTCAAGCTTGGGCGGGTGGGGGGCGGGGGGTAGTTAAAGGCCATTCATCGTGAAATTTAGATTGTGTAAAAGTAAATCTCTTGGGATAATTGTCCAAAAATGTGTTTAATATACTTGTTGAATTCTAAACTTGATGTCAATTTGATAGTGTAATCATTTGGGCTAAATTTATTCGGAAATCATGTTGTTGACAAATTTTGTAGACTTTGAAAAAAAAAATGGATTTTTTTTATTCTTATTAATAATTTATTGATTTCTTTATATTTTTTTCTTTTCTTTTTCACTGTTAAAGACCGGTAGAGAGCCGTCCTAGCCAAGGTCCGACAACCCCCAATGGCCATCGGTGAGGACCACAAAGTTCTTGTCGGTCACGAGTAAGGGTCACGACCCTCGTTGGATGTGAGGGAAGCTATGTGAGGGCGTCGTGGGCCTCGCCTGTGGATGAGGTTGACCCATTACTGGCACACATTAGTTGGCTTGACCTACGTTAGCGATTGCATGCTTCATGAAGGTGACCGCAACGTTAGTTGGCATTTGATCGGCCATTTATTTTGCACATATAGGATTAGGTATACTGTACGATTGTTAGATCAAAAATTAAGAAAGATATTTGCTTGGTCCAGCTATACATAAATACTCATTATCTTAATTTCCTCTGTGATTTTGATATAAAAAAAATAGAAAGACTCATATAGTAATTTATGGGGAAATGGTAAAAAAAATCTTAAACCTATTGATGATTTGTCGATATAATCATTTCAGCATATTTTGACCAAACATGGATCAAGTGAATAATTTATGTAATTTTTTTTAAATATATTTTTTTCTTTTTTCCTTTTATTCTTCTTTTTCTTCAAAGGACCGACAAGAGTTGCAAGGGCCTTGGCAATAGCGGGTGACCCTCAACTGGAAGTGAGGGTCTTGATGCCCTTGCCTCTCACGATGAGGCAAGAGTGTTGTAGTCCTCACCAAGTCAAATCTATGCATGGCAATGGCCATTCCAGCCCTCACCGCCTTACAACACAACAATCGTCGTGATTGGTGAGGCCGTCATGGCCCTCGATTGTGGTCTGAAGACCCTACTGGCTGCTCGGAAAAGAAGAACAATAAAGAGAAGGAAAAAAAGAAAACAAAAAATATAAAAATAAAAATAAAAATTTCAAAAAATTATTCATGCCAATGCCTATAGTGCCATGGAGGAAATCAACATCCACATCATCGATTTTTGGCTTAAATTGACCGAAATGACTATATTGAAAAATTGTTGAATTGTTTAAAACTAATTAGCCAAGTTGAAATGATTAAGACTTTTTGGACAATTATCCCGAAATTTCTGATATGGCACTTAATATAATCAACTTGCTGATGAATGTCCATGTTTGCACCGGATGTTTTCGAGTGGACAGTCCAAATGCTTCAACATGTACTTTCTTTCTTTCTTTTTTCTTTTTTCGTCACACAAAAAATTATTTTTCATATAAAAAAATCATCAAGCATGAAAAAAAAATGTGCATCTTTTGTGCCCCCTGTCCATCGCCACCTTCGCTTGCCATGGTGGTTACACCCGTCACAAGCCAAGCTCAAAATCTCACCTGCAACACAATGGCCTTTGATTTGAGCTGCGGCGACCCCAAATCTGAGGCGTCGCGACCTCTCATTCGGTTGTGACAATTTGTTGGAATGTGATTCATATTCTTTATCAACAGAAAAGCACAAGCCTTGGCGGGAATAAAGAGGGTAAGGATGGACGAACAACGAGGTAGTGGTGATGCATGGCAGGTCGCGGTGGTAGGTTGGCGGTGTAGGCCATGAAAATGCTGCAAATAAGATGAGCCGGTGGTGGAGGACATGGAAGAAGAAGCAGTAGATGACCTGACAGTCCACATCATGATATGGGGGCCTCTACTGCTGATTTGGCGGCCCCATACAGCGGATAAAAAACACATGGCCTAACACTCGCTTAAAGAAAGGATCACGTTGCCTCGAAATTAAAAAGCATACCGACAAAATTGAAAAAAAACCGAATTTGGGTTGATACTGAGCAAATTTTCAAAAACTGTTCATGACATTACCCCTTAGAAATAACTGCGAGAGACCGTCCTCTCAAGAATAGAATCACAAGTCAAAACACAGCCAAGAGAAGAAAACAAAAACACATATAGGACGAATTCGAACAGGCTGGTCGGAGGGAATATATTCTCACTTCTCCTCTTCTTTCACTCTTTGGTTCTAGTCTTGTGACCTTGCATCTTGAGTTTTTCATTGTCCCTTACAAAAAAGAACATCGATAGATGCATTGAACTTGAATGGGATTGGCCAGTCTTTCTTTATCCTTCGGGGTCAATTTGCACAGCTAGAGTTTGCTAGGCCGCGTTTATAAAACACATCAAAATGTCCAAGCACGTGGTAGTTAGTTGGAAGGGATCCTTCTAGATACTGGTACCACGAAGTCTTGGTCTATTCAAAAAAATTGCTTGGGTTCTCCAATTTACTCTATTGTCAGTCTTTATTTCTGGGTATGAAAACAGCTCTTTCAACCGTTTATAACTTCCGTCGTATGAAGTTTGTCATAGCTTTGTAGGTTGCGGTCACGACGGTGGTCCGCGGTGCCCTAATCTGACCGTCATGCAAGCGATGGTGGTGGGTGAAACTCTCGGGCGACTATTGTCCGGTGGTCACCCGAGAGTTGCCGCCGCTGCATGGTGGTCGTCTGTGGTCGGTGACCATCGAGCAATGGTCTACAACTCTGTCACGGTGGTGTGCCGCTAAGTAACAAGGGAGATTCGAACCACTCCTCGTATCTGCTTTCTTTAAGTGTTTGGATTTTTTAACTAAATCTAGGTTGGATAAAACTGTCCATCTGAAGGGCAAGAAGATTCTCTGGTTTTTCATCCTAATATAAAATTTATCCATCCGAAAATGGGTCACCAAACACGGGTAGGATAAGTTTTCTCGTACCTAGCCTCTTCTGCCGAGCACCAAGCGCAGCCTCACGCTTTTAACCCCGTCCTCACTCAGTGTAAGAACCTGTTTGTTCGGAAAAACCATAATTGTCTGAATTCATTTTGGAGATGATGTCGCAGATAGAAACGGCATATAAAAACATGAGGTTTAATACGCATGAGCGAGTAACCCAAGAAACCAGGTGCCACCCACATGTTAGATTTTCCTTCGATGTACAAAACAAGACAGGTAATTACAGAGAAAAATCCTTGAGCTTGGGCCTCTTTTTCCTTGCAATTTTGTGGATTGACTCAAGAATATCTCCCAAGCCATACCTCAAATGGCAAAAAACACCCTTTGCATGTCTCCCATGAGGTCCCGACAAGTTCCTAAAACGAGACGAGCATCTTCATGAAGTGTCCGCTCGTAACGTTAAACCTCAAAAGCATTGCTAAAATTAGCAAAAACACAAACGGTAAAAATCTCTTTCATAGAGAGAACCCCTAAAATTCAGAAGATGTGCAAGAGTCGTAACTGATATTCAAGACACCAAACCAAATCAAATCAAATCAAATCAAACTAAACGAGAGTCAAAAGATATAAGAATCTCATTTTTCCATAAGAATGGTCAAATCTCGAGAACTGCGGATGGTGTGAACATGGTTTCGGCCGCCTCGCGGGCTTTTTCCATACCATCGGTAATAATTTGACCAAGTGGAGCCTCGTTACTATTTGGTTATGATCGGTTTCCTAGAAAAAGTATGGCGTTCGCTTGTTTTTTAGGGCAGGTATGCCTTTCGACGTCTAAAAATAAAGGTGGGTAGCTCACCAATTACATCAGAAAGAAAGGGTCATTTCTTTTTTTTGGTCTAAAAAAAGAAAGGGCCATTAGATGGCAGAGGAAAAAACAGATTCTTTTCTAGGAAATAACGAAAGAAAATCAAGTCAATTTCACGAGTCGCCAATCTCTAAGCAGCGGTCGATCCGGTTCTTTCTTTGGCGTTCGTTTTGTATCTTCTTTCCTCCTCTCGGTGCCTGATTGGGCAGATGGTCGTGGTTGCTTCCTTGTATGAACCGCCCATTTTTTAAACCCTTCAATGATCTTCTTCTTCTTCGTGTTCTCTCTCCCGGTCTCCACGCCAACTGCTAAGAACCAGCAACCTCTCATCTTCTTGTCATATAAAAATAGCAAAAGGTTATTTAGACCCCTCTTTCTTTTCTATATTTCCTTCATGGAATCTCAAAAGATGTCTTTGGTCTCATGATTTTTGCTTAGAGATCAGATAGAGAGAGAGAGAGAGAGAGAGAGAGAGAGAGAGAGAGATGGAGAATTCAGCGGGAGTAGGGTTGCTGGCGGTCTGCGCAGTCTCAGGAAGCGTGGCCCTCATCACCCTTCAAGTCCAGAAGCGCTTGCTCTCTAATTTCATGAAGAAGATCGAGTCTGAACTTCAGGGTACTCGTGAGTTCTTCTTTTTCTTCTTCTCTCTCTCTCTCTCGTTTCCCTCTAGGATAAAACGTCATGAACCCACTAAGATCACTTTTATTTCTTTTCTTATAGAAAGAATTTTTATTTGGAATTTTTGGTTCTCGTGTTGCGCTCTAGGTATCGGATCATCAGAGAAGCACGAGATCAGAAAGAAGGTCCGGTTCGCGGCGGACGTGATCGAGCCATCATCAAACAACAGGGAGTACAGGCGATCGAAATGCCAAGCGAAGGCCGCTCAGAGTCTCGACATGCCGATGAACAGGCAGGTTCTGTACAGAGGGCTCGTCCAAGATAGGATGTACAGGGGCTGCAACGCGTCGTGACAGTTTCTGGCCGTTCCTCTGTTTTAGTCTCTGAGGATCAGGCGTCTTGGTTGTTGCTTCTTTTTCTGGTGTATCAACTGTAAATAGAATTTCTGGTTTTTTGTATGGCCTGAAGCAGAAACTGGTTCAGCATCTGTCAATAGAAAGAAGAAAGTGTAGATCTCTGTAGTTTCTTGGTGATGTGTTGGGGGTTTGTGCGTTGACTTGATGTGTCAAGATTGTGTTGCGCCTGATCTACATGGAAATGGAGGCAAATTGGAAAAAATGTAAATAGAACTACAGTATAGTTGACTGCGTTTCTTGCTTGTGCATATCTTTCTTTTGATTCTAATATTAAACTGCACGATGAAGAGTGGGAAACATAAACTTATTTATTTATTTTATCTTTGTATGATTGTAAAACAAATCCCATCTCATCAACCATATCACTAATTTTGAGGACCGTGTAATATACGAGACAAAAATCAAGAATGGTGGATCCATAAAGTGAGATTATTTTCGTTCCGTAATACACAAATTAAAAGTTCAGAATATTGTATATCAGATCAAAATTTACAAAATATTCGTGTTATGATCCTTAATTATAACTTACTAAAAGGCTTCATGTCATTGGTGGGCAGCTCTCCCTAGGGCCCATAAGAAAATCTTGGCCCGTGGATATATCTATAGGTGGGCTTTCGGCCTCTTTCGTTTAAGGATGTTGGTGGCTCCGGAGGATTGCGTCGGTTAGCTAACACTAGGATTTGATTTAGTACCATCGTACTTCCCCGAAGAAGGAAGGAAAGAAACTGGTTGTTAACTTCTAGGAAAGATGCGGACAAGAAAGTGAAGAGACAAAGGACAACGTCGAGTCTCGCGTTTGGAACGAGAAAATCAATTTACATCCCGGGGACGGAGAAGGAGGAAAGACACGTAACGCAACTTGTCCTCGTTCGGTCAGGAATATACACTGGTTTTTGTGGTGCAAGGAACACATTTCGTGAGGAACAATGTGATTGACCGCCTAGAAAATGAGCTGAAAAACTCTTTTTTTATGGCACCCAACTAGAATCTTGCTCTCATTTTTATTATTTTGTTTTGAAATGCAGTTTTTTTTTTTAATAATTCAAAGGCATGAGCACAAAAAATCCGATTAATCTGGAAATCGATGGAACACCTTTCAAATCCCATGAACATGTTAAATTAAGATTTTGGTCCGTTCAAGTAGCTCCAATCCATTTGTAGCAGTAGTTGGATTGAAGTGTATGTTAGTGAAATAGAGTAAGCTTAGTTGGCAAGGGAAGACGAAAATGCTTAATAAGGTAATCCAAGCTTTTGGGTTGGCGAAGGGGGTATAAATGAATCAAATTATATTTTGAGTGGGGATTTTATTCGAATTATGTATGCAAAGTTGGAATTAGCAAGTAAGGGACATGGGTGATGACATAGTTTGGCATTAACTTTCTAGTGTCAAGCATGCTAAGGACGGGGAATTATTAGAATGTCCAGCTCTTGAAAGTAGTACTTACATGCAAGATTCGAGTGTGGTTGATTTATAATAATGTATCGAATCTATTTCTTGGATTTTCTTTTTTGCATATCACTAACATAAAAAGTAATATTTTCGCAAGTGATGTCGTTTAAGTGATGTAAAATGCATATTGATGAGATGAAATCATGCAACAATATGATGACCCATTGCCAACTTTGATCCATTCATAGCAGTTTTTGCAAAAACCCTGGTGACAGAGACAATTTCTCTTGCGATAAGCACGAAAATTACAAATGCTAAGCATGCTAAAAATAGGGAAAAGAGGTCCATTCCTATCTACTTATTTTCGCGAAATTCCAGCGACGTCTCCATCAATCCATCCTTTTCTCCTTCACGAAACTCCAAATCTCGCCACCAAAAACACACTCCCCAACAGGAGAAGACAGCAAAACATCTCTCCCCTTTCCTCTCTCTCTGCCCCAAATAAAGCACGATCATCAAAACAACCAAAAAAAGACCAGCCACACCAGCATCGCCCTTCCTCCTTCACCTGAATTTTCTTCTTCTTTTCCTTTGAGTGGGGCGGGCTGGGAAAAAAAAGGAGAGAAAAATGACGTCCACCATTTCGATGAGAACCCTCTCCGCCTCCTCCTCCTCCTCCTCCTCCTCCTCCTCCTCCGGCTGACGTTCTCTTTCAAGGATTCCACCCTCTCCTCTTGGTATTCCTTCTCCTTGAACTTCCCGGGGAAAAAAGAAGAAAGTAGTTTTATTTTCTTTTCTTTTTCCGGGAAACGTTTCAAGAATTGCAAGCTTGTCCGAGCAACTCCGTTGGGTTACCATTCGGTGATCAGCTGATCTGCACGGATCAGAGAGGGGGGGAGAGAAAGAGAGATATCGGGCGTTCTTGTTTTTTTACCGGGGAACGAAAGCCACCTCTGAATGACCCGCCAGAAGACCAAGAATCCATCGCCGACCACGTCGCATCAGGTCGTGGTCCGGTCCGCGCCGGCCGACCGCCGGGAGCGGCTCCTGGGCACTCCCCCGCCGACCCCCTCGGGCGCCCGCCGAGCCCGGCTCGCCGAGGTGGCGGGCGGCTCCGCCGCCGAGTGCGCGGCCATCTGGTGCTGCTGCCCCTGCGCGATCGCCGACTTCGTCCTGCTCGCGGTCTACCGGGTCCCCGCGGGGCTGTGCCGCCGCGCCATGAGGAAGCGCCGGCGGCGGAGGCTGACGAGGCAGGTGGCGTTCGCGTCCAAGAGGGGAGCCAGGAGCGGCAAGAAGCGCGCGTCGGGGCACGATGGGGCCGACGACGACGACGACGACGACGGGGAGGACGGCCTGCCATCGGTGATAACGCTGGAGGAATTGCTGGAGAGGAGGGGCGGCGCGGCGGCGGGCGGCGCGGCGGAGGAGATGGAGGAGGAGATGTGGAGGAGATTCTCGAACATGGGGTTCTGGAGGAGCCCTTCTCGAGGGCTGCTGGAGGAGGAGGATTTTCTCGAGGAGGAGGGAATCTGTAATACCATGCAAAATTCGAAAAGATTTTAGGTGAAGCCGACCAGAATTTCCATCTTTCTCCCTTCGCCTCGATTTATACTATGATGGTAAATTAAAAATACGTACGTCTTCGTATATCTGCACTGGTTTTATAGTTCGATGGAGGAAGATGAATTATTATACAAGAATGAGAAGTTGGTGTAATTATATATGACAATTGTACATGAGGATTTAAATCAAACCCAGTCTTTCCTTTGCGTCTTCTGGTGCGCATCTTCATGGTGGAATGTTGAGATGATTGGATTTTCTCTCTTGGATTCTCTTTTGTTTCTATGTAAATCGTGGTTGGTTTGTTTCGAAGAAACTATTTTCGGAATTTTCAACTTTTCAATGTTTTGATATCAGAAAATTGATTGATCTATTAACAACGTTTTCCATTTATTAGAAATTATAAATTTCGATTGAGGAAAAATAACTTCCCTGTGATAAGAAGGAAATTACTTTCTTGAAATCATCAAATAAATAAAAACAAGTCATTTTTCTTGAAAGTGAATTTTAAATGAAAATTTTTTATTGTCATAAAATTTTCAGTAAAACAACAACGCTTCCTAAGCACATAAGAATTCAATTATCGTCATGTTCGGTACAAGCAATTATGTGTTTGGATTGTGCATGCCTATAAATTTTGAATTGTCTATCATAGCTTATTCGATCGACGAGATTAATGAGATATGTCGTGAACCTAAATCTTACCCATGCATTTAGGTATCCCAAAGCTAATAAAACAAAGAGAAAAGAGCTCTCTGTCGGCCGCCATGGATCATACTTCATCGAATCGTTTAAAGTAGATCCATTCTTTTTCTCAATTAGTATGCGACTTTATTCAGACTACACGGGACTAATTCATTGCGAGTGTCCTATTTCATTAATGGTGGATTACCTGCCTGTCTTCTATCAGTTTCGGGAGATAATCCGGTGCGCGAAAGGTACGTTATTTCTCGACCATCAAGTTCCTCATAGAAGATATCGAGGCATGTGAAGTCGATCGACAAGAACGAAGTGTTAGTATGTGGTGAGAATCAACGAGGTTGTCTCTTTACAAAGGGTGGCTTGGCAGCATGCATTGCGACCCACGAGACTCAATGGTCACGGGATTCCTCTGGTTGCCTTTATTTGATTTGATTTACTTCAAATATTTCTTCTCATTTAATTCGAACACTGAATTTTTCTCACCAATGCTTTTTCCATCGCGGTGCTTCCGTGGCGCTCCAATTATACTTATAATTTCATAATATGTCGTCGCCATTAAATATACAAACATCGTAACATATAACGGTATTATAAATTAATTTTACGGCGTGTTAACGTAAATAACGATGCGAAAATTGCAATTGAATGATGGATTATTGTGCCTTTGATTTCCAGATCTTCTCACCATTTTTTAATTTGCATTATGACGTTGTCGGACGGTGCATTTCGTTAGATCCAGATATTTCTGGTCTGAACTCTAGGTGGGGGAACCCATGCGCCCACCGGATCCGATTTAAATATTTTTCTTTTTCTCCAAATTTTAAAATATCGTTCAAATTTCAAAGAAGAAAATACAAAGAAATAATTTGTAAATCTACTATATATGTATGCAACTACCGGATCCAAATTGAATTTTTGCCTTTTCTCCAAATTTTAAAATATCGTTCCAATTTCAAGGAAGAATATACAAAAAATTATTTGTAAATATCCTATATATGTATGCATCTACCGGATCCAAATTGATTTTTTCCTTTTTCTCCAAATTTTAAAAATATCATTCCAATTTGATAGAAGAAAATACAAAAAATTATTCTTAAATATTCTATGTATCAATATCAAAGCATTATGAAAGTTTCAGGAGTTTAGACATAAAGATGATTAAGCGCTTTAGTTACAAGATTTAATTAAAGTGCAAAGTAAAACTTGATTGTATTTCTTATAGCAATGTGACTACAAGTATAGCTCACATAATTAGTATATTACAAAGGTGATTATTTCTTCCTTAACATGCAGAATAGTCATGTACATGACGTGTATTAGATTCTGCGAATATAAGGAAAATTTCGAAAGGAAAGAAAACATTATTTAGAAATGCATATTCTATTATAAAAAGATTATTATTTAATTATTAAAAATGTCGATGTCGATTAATCGATTATCTTGCCACATAACACATTATTAAATTAGCGATTTTCAAAAAAACAATCTGAATAAATTCAATTGACAAAACACGAAATAATTTAGACCTAAATTGGTACAACTAGAACATTGTAATTAATTTGGCACAATTACAACAGATTTAGAATCATTATTTATATTGGTCTCATAATTCATCTATCTAATTAAAATGCTTTTTACTTCAATAAATTCTCTTATCAAGTCCCTCCAGCGCCAAATCCGATCAGATGCAGAGCGTGGGCCATTTGGACAACCTTCAACCATTCATGGTACGAATTCCTTCTTCTCCTCCCCTTTTTTCTCCACTTTCGTCTGTTTCTCTGCTGGTCCCTCGACAAGAAGACGTGACCTATTGACCCACTTCGTGTTTCTTTCTGGAGGTCTTTTCCTGAGGAATGTTCTGTCGGTCGAGTACCAAGAGGCATGTACATTTTCACTTTTTTGAGATTATGCAGTCGGGACGTGTAGAGTATGAAAGTAATTCCTCGTAGCAAGATTAAACGTACAAGATTTACCTTCTCTTTGGCACACTAATTCTAATTGAAAAGGGTGGGTGGTGCACCTGCACCAGTACCGGCTTTAGCACCAGCACAGCATGAACTTTTACTACTAAATGACTCGGAAGTTGAAGCATAGGCTGGTGTAAGGTGGAATTAGATCAAGGGACATATGAATATGAATACTCTCATGAATTTTCACAAAATTTCTAATTGTCTTTCGAATATAGAGGGTAATATCGTAATAGTACCAGCACACTAGTACGATAATACAAGCACATTTAGGACTACTAGACATAAAGGACCATGCGCGTACTTGTTGACACCGCTCTCGACCCGATCATCCAAGCTCTTCTAAGTTCCCGTGCCGGGTCTCATTCCGAGTTTCTCCGAAGATGATCGAATCCATTGCGGAAAAATGAAGAAATGCATAGCATCCAAGTTCATCCATCCACTACGAAACTGGAACTGGGCTTACATTTGGCCCATAGGCCTCGACATTTCATGTTTGGAAGGTAATCGCAGGGCTCGCACCATCCGTCTATTTTTTTCGCTTCTTGTTTTGCGGCCTCTCTCTCTCTCTCTCTCTCCCCAGAAAACAGTAGTGCCACCAAGGTAGGCCGATTAACTTGTGCCGACGTACGAGCTGACTGCATCGTGTCGAGTCACATTTGAGTTTTTTTGCCGCAATTCTTGTCTTCTTTCTCGTGTGATGTTGGTGTCGTGTAAACTGGACGGGTCCAACTTTACCAACCCCTACCCAAGGAGGTTTTAAATAGGTGTTGAGAGCACATTATTTCGGGTAACCTTTTTCAATGTTGGATGGATGGAATTAGTACGCATTAAATTTTTTGCTCTCTATACCTAGTGATGGAGATGCATTAGGACCTAGCTTGATCATGACCTGATGGTCTGCAAACTTGGACAATGAATTGGACCCGACACGGATTCACCCATTAACCACCTCTAAACACGAGCACGTAATTATTACTCCATCGTGGGCCTCTTGGGAGGCTTCCATCATCATATCTCTTGCATGAGCATGGTTACTTTTGGTGTTCTAGCAGTTTGAAATGTGATTAGTCGCAAGAAAAATATCTTGAAGTCCTAAATCTTGTCTATCAAGCGTTTCAAGACTCTTTCTCTCTCCGCAAGCGTTCTATTTGCATGATGCGGCCTGCCACACCGCTCTGCATTGCAATTTCCGCTACGCTATCAGTTCCACGGACGAAAGGACTCACGCATTTTGCAAGAACTAGAGGACTCGATTGCATAAGTCAAGAAAATTAGAAGACTGAATTAGGAAAGAGTACGAAAGCCCAATTGCCTGTATAACAACAATTAGATGACGTTACTTAGCAAAATTAGACAACATAACTTTAGGATATTGATTATAAAAGCGTTGATCGTTGATCATTTGTGTATCTTGCAGATATTAAACTTTTCCAAGTTTTAATTAAAAGGGCCAGCGCAAGGAGGATTAGCAATAGTGCAATACATCAAGGTCGATCTTTAATGTCTAGTGCATCACATCGTAGTTAGCCATAGGGGCAGCGAGGCCAACCGTCCTTTACCTTTAATAATTAACTGTACAATCGAGCTTTCTATTGATCATATCTTGCAATCCACATAGTTTTAAGTAGAATTCCTTTGTTCAGTTGAGTTAAAAACGTTTTGCAAAGTTTCTTCGTCCGATTGCTCGCAAATGATTACCGTGAAAGAGCAAAAGAAAAGGAGTAATCAATGATTCGGTGGGATTCAATTGGTGCTTTGAGAGGCCCGAACACTCAATGCTTTGATTACAAAACTGATTTGGCATGGTGGGATGTTGTACTTTCACCTAGGTATAAGCAAGATGGACCGATCGAAAGTGGGAATCGTCCGAACTAAACCAAATCAATTGGTTTTAGGTGGATTTAGGGAGTATCAATTTAGTTCCCAGTTCAATAACGTAAATCGGATCGACTATATATTTTTAATTTCTTAAAGAACAACAACTTAAGCCCTAATCTCATTCTCCTTTCACGCAACTCTAGCCTTCAGTCTTTCCCTCTTGCCGTAGTGCCTCATGCCTAGCTCTTCAATCTTTAGTTTGCCTCGCTCTTTCGGTCTTTCGGTCTCTTGATTAAGTCATTGAATCACATCCCTCTCGGCTCTTGCAACTTTCAAAATGCCCTTTCACTCTCATGGTCTCTCTATTCAAGTCTATTTTGGAGCTTTGCCTTTTCAATTTGCTCTAAACTTTTCGTTGTGTAGGTGCCTTGCATTTGTGTTTGTTATTATGCAAATCTATGCAATTGGAGCGATTGGATGTGGTGAGCAAACTCGCGGTTCACGCATGTGTTGTTTCTCCTGATTTGGCTTGGCTTATCTGTATCTTCCGTGTGGGATATTGGTTTGGGTGTGGCATAATTTAAGCCAACAATCGCTTAGCAGTGCTAGTGACGTGGTCCATTTCAAATTCGTGTTAGATAGCCGATGTACATGGCACGAAGAAGAGTCAATGCT
Source organism: Eucalyptus guilfoylei (assembly GCA_016097605.1). Taxonomy (NCBI): domain Eukaryota; kingdom Viridiplantae; phylum Streptophyta; class Magnoliopsida; order Myrtales; family Myrtaceae; genus Eucalyptus; species Eucalyptus guilfoylei. The sequence continues at coordinate 31,568,866 of CM027860.1, forward strand.
TTAGTCATAGTGTAGAGAATATAAATTAATATTAGCAGTTTTTTTTGCTTCACAGGAAGTTTAAGAATTGACTATTGTGAAATTTAACGCGCCAGGATAGGAAAAATTGCGAAGTGACTTGTTCTAGAAATTGAGAATTGTCATCTTGATTGGATTCTTAGTTTTCTTAGTTTCTAGGTGGGACCGTCGGAACTGATTATCCTTACTTCCTCTAGAAATCGCTCATTAATTTTGGTTAAACGCCCCCCGAATGAAGCGGGCAATACCAAAGACCACGGATTTCTATTGAACATCCGACGGGGGGGAAAGCGAAACGGCGCCACGTTTTTGTGCGCGCTTTTTGTCGCTCGCGAAAGTCAAGCGCGCGGAAGTTGACGAGGCAGCTACTGGAGGACGAGACGTCGCCGTTTCGAGGATGCAGTAAAGCAACGCCTCCGCTGCATCGTGCGTTCACGCGTCCCCGTCGCGATTCAAGGGGAAGGCAAGGCAAGGGAAGGGAAGGGCGGGGAGAGCGTGACGTCGGCGGTACCTTGGCGTAGAATATTTGAGGGGAAGGGGAGTTTTTTTTTTTCTTTTTTGGATCTATAAAAAAAAAAAAAAAAATTATTCATTGTTTTATTTATTTGGGACCAATAAATTAGTCAAGGGTAGACACCGACAGCTCGCCTTCGAGCCGCATCATGTGACTTCTCAGCTGAGCCGCGGCGCCGTCGGTTGTTGTTCCTGGAGCCCCCCACTCACATGTGTTTCTATCTCTCTCTCTCTCTCTCTGTCAAGCGTCGGTTGTCATGTACTTGCCTTAATTTGCGTGAACCGTACCTAATTTTCTGAAATATCGATTTCCAGGCGGGCATTACGTTTTTGCCGCCCTTTGCCAGTGAGGATTATTCAATTTTCTCGTGAAAAAAAAAGGAAAATCAAAGCCCTAGAAAAAAGAAGAAGAAATTCTGGTTTTTTTACGCAAACACTGAGGGCCTGTTTGCTAACCATCCAAATAGTCTTTGATTCCGATTTTTTGTTTAAAGAATCGGTTTGGGACGAGAATCGCGTTTGGTAAAATTTTTGTTAGAGGCCAAATTTGTTCCCGTAATCGATTGGAAAGAGAATCGAGAATAAAAAAAAATTGATTAACTTGTTCTAACAAAATCAAAATCAAAACTCTTCTTCTTCTTCTTCATTGACCGCCATCTCACAAATCGCCGCCGCCATATCTGCCGCCGTCGTGGTCATTGGCCGCTGATCATGCAACCAGTCAGACAAGCTCGCAAAGGCTTTCGTCTGGCTTGGAAATAAAAAATAAAAAAAATAATAATAAAAAGAAGAATATGAGAAAAAAGAAAAAAGAAAAAGAAAAAATTAAAAAATAAAAAAGGAAAAAATAAAAGAAAAGGAAAAGGAAAAATATAATAATAATAATAATAAATAAATAAATAAATAAATAAATAAATAAAACGAAAGAAAAAAAGAAAAAAAGAAGAATAGGAGAAAAAGGAAAAAAAAAAAGAAGAAGAAGAATAGGAGAAGAAGAAAAATAATAATAACAAGAATAAAAAGAAAAAAGAAAATTAAAAAATAAATAAAATAAAATAATAAAAAAAATAAAAGGAAAAAATAAAAGAAAAGGAAAAGGAAAAAATAATATAAAAAAATAAAAGAAAAGAAAAAAATAAAAAAAGGGAAAAAAATAAAAGAAAAAAAGGAAAATTTTATAAAATTATTTATAAATTAAAATAAATTAATTTGGAAGAGAACCAAATGAACACCTGCATCAAACGCAATTATTCTTCTAAAATTAGAAATTTTGTACGATTCTAAACGCATTCTTTTACTCATAATCAATTCCCGAATAAAAAAATAATCATTTAAATTAAAATCTCTTCCTGAAACGAGAATAATCGTTCTAAACGCGCCTTTAAAAGAACTATGCTATTTTCACTCCATTTTAGCTCTCGATACCCCGATTTTATATTGAATTGACTATATTATTTTTTACAAATTTTACTCTTGATTTTAGATTATATCTTGCCTTTTATTCTTCTTTTCATTCATTGCAATTTTAATAAAAGATAAAATCAATCACATATGTTTCATATAATATTTTTTCGCCCTAGTCATTTCTTCCACACGCATTACATTCGACATTTCTTTCATGATTGTTTTCTTCTGAACTTATTTAGATTAAAGAAATATTAGTTCTATTTGCAAATTATTTACTTTATTTCTCTATATTATTCTCACGATCATGAATTTTTCACATTTGATATAATGGTTAATGCTTGTATTATACACAATTTACTCATTTTTCATTATATTATTTTTTGCTTAAATGAATCTATTGACGATGAAACTATGAATGGCAATCAATGAGTTCATTTTAAACTTTAACACGAGGGGATTCTTTGAGTAGTGTACGGATGCATCTTTATACTCGAGTTTATGTTGTCTTTATAAAAAGTTCAAAAAGAGACAAATATGTTCTTAGTTAATATTTTTGTTGAACATTGGAGAAGAAAAACTAGATGTTATTTGAAGTTTGTTGTTACGGATAGAGGAACAAATCAGGTCACTCAAAATATTTAATACATCACACAATAAACAATTAAAAATCTTACTATTAGATTCACCGAATAAAATGAAAATTAAAATGTTAAAATACCCGTATTACAACATAATGACACATGCTAAAGTTATAATTAAATGAAATGTACACTAAATGCTAGTAAAAAAGAAATATACGACTCATTAACACAATAATTAGCTTTTTTGGTCAAATAATTAGTTAGTTATCTACCGAATAATTAATTTTTGAAAAGAGGAGCACAAATTTAAAAAAAAAAAAGAGGAAAAAACCAAAAAAGAAAAAGAAAGAAAGCAATAACCTTAAATTAAGGCGGCGCATGGTAATGTTTCTATTTCTCCCATTTCGTTCTTTTGTTTCTCCGAACAAAAAAAGAAAAAAAAAAAAAAAAAAGCATGTAAACCCGTTTGGTAAAACATTTGTTCCCGATAACAATTTCTCTAATTTTTTGTTTTCGGGAAGCAGTTTTGAAAAAAAAAAAAAAGTAGTTTATTGTTTCCGAAACAATTTCTAGAAATAAGCCAATTTTTTTTTCTTTTGTTTCTCTCTCTTGCCGCGGCCACCTCCAATAGCCCGGAGCCACCGCCGCTGGCCGCCCGCCCACCGCCGCCATCCGCCGGCGCCGCCCGCTGCCGGTGCCATCCATGAGCAAGAATAAAAAATGAATAAATAAAAAAAATAAATTGTTGTGTTACCAAACGCATTTTTATTCTTTTTCTATTCCAAGAGTGGAAATTTTGCGTAGTTACCAAACGGGTTCTTTTATTCAGAAATTGTTCCCGTAATAGAAATAAAAAAGAACTATTTCTACCACCCGTGGTGGCGGCGTAGTAGTTGGGTGTTGGTTCAGTGTTCGAATACCTGCGTCGTCTGCCTTGCGAGAAAGGAACCCACGACTTACCCGGGGATGCAAAAGTGGTGGTGACTCTACTCCCCCCAGGATTTACTCCATCGCAAAGCGGCGCACGGGGGTTCCCTGGGTCACCAAAAAAAAAAAAAGAACTGTTTCTGAAAAAAAAACTCTTCCTCAGCCAAGAAGCGTTGTCATATGCAGCTTAAGAGTTGGGCATATTTAACCTTAATAAATATTGTTTGAAAGGAGTATGTGTAGTTTCATTTTTAGTAAAACTGAAACAAAAAGAAAGGAAGATAAAAAAAAAAGGATGCAATAAATGATCTTAAGTTAGGAATGAGACCTACAAGAGATAGCATAGTCAATTTAACGTAAAATAGGGTGTTGGAAGTCAATAAGAGAATGAATAATGCGTGAGCCAAAAGTAAACGATAAGGCTATTATAATTGGATCAATAAGAGCGAGTGTGGCCACAACATGAGATTTCCTTAGTATGCCAAAAGCTACGAGGATCTTGATTATTCAACAAGTTATTATCAAATGAAGCTTTCATGGAGTCATGCAAATTGCGACGGTAGCTACTGCTTTTAGCTTGACTTTTGCAGGAAAGTTTGTCTGCAATTTCGAAAGGTAATTTTCCAAAATGTAATTTGTCAAAGAGCGATGGATCACCGTCCAACCAACCTTCCACGAAATTTACCATCGAAGCAAGTAGCACGCCAAGGGAGGAATCGGGGTGACCTTTCCCTCTTCCACAAACCAACCCCCAGCAGCCAAACATGTGACCAAAATCTAAAAAAATCCAAAAAAAAAAGGGAAAAAAAGTGGAAAAAGGACTGCGAGAAATCCCGTCTCATCACACTCATCATAAATCCGCGGCTCGGCCCGGCGCCGAGGGAGCCGCGCGAAGAAGCCGGCGCGAGAGAGAGAGAGACGCGTGGTCCCCACCTCCAGGCTGTCTGATGTCCCGAACTCCACCTAAAGCTTCCCTCACTAGTGTCCAGTTCCTCTCTCTACATCCGCATTTACTTTTACTTCCTCACAAGTCTCATCCCACGTGTCTCCATCTCCCTCTCTTTCTCTCTCCTCTTTCCTCTCTCTACGCAAACCCCCCTCCGCCCTCCACAAAAACCCACTCTCTCCAAGTCCTCTTTTTTAGAGAACCGAAGCAGAGACATCTCCACCTCCGAATTCCAGCCACCATGGACCGCCGGTTCTGTGGCCTCCCCGCCGCCCTCCTCCTCCTCCTCCTCCTCCTCCCTATCGCCGCCGCAGCATTGCCCCACCGGGCCGCCTCCAACGCCACGGGGGCCCAGATCAACTCCAACTCCGTCCTCGTCGCCCTCCTCGACTCCCACTACACCGAGCTGGCGGAGCTGGTGGAGAAGGCCCTCCTCCTGCAGTCCCTGGAGGACGCCGTGGGCCGCCACAACCTCACCATCTTCGCCCCCCGCAACGAGGCCCTGGAGCGCGACCTCGACCCCGAGTTCCGTCGCTTCCTCCTGGAGCCCCGCAACCTTCGCTCCCTCCAGACCCTCCTCCTCTCCCACATTGTCCCCGCCCGCCTCGGCTCCCCACAGTGGCCCCTCCCCGACTCCCGCCCCGCCCCCCACCCCACCCTCGCCTCCCACCCCGTCCACCTCTCCGTCTCCCCCGCCTCCGGCCTCCCCGCCGTCGACTCCGCCGAGGTCGTCCGCCCCGACGACGTCGTCCGCCCCGACGGCGTCATCCACGGGATCCAGCGCCTCCTCATCCCCCGCGCCGTCCAGGAGGACTTCAACCGCCGCCGGAGCCTCCGGTCGATCGCCGCCGTGCTGCCTGAAGGCGCGCCTGAGGTCGACCCCCGCACCCACCGCCTCAAGAAGCCCGCCCCGCCGGCCCCCGCGGGGTCCGCGCCCGCGCTCCCCATCTACGACGCCATGGCCCCCGGCCCCTCCCTCGCCCCCGCACCGGCGCCGGGCCCCGACGGCCCGCGCGGACACTTCCACGGCGAGGCCCTGGTGAAGGACTTCATCCACACGCTGCTCCACTACGGGGGGTACAACGAGATGGCCGACATCCTCGTCAATCTGACCTCGCTGGCGGTGGAGATGGGGCGGCTGGTGTCGGAGGGCTACGTGCTGACCGTGCTGGCGCCCAACGACGAGGCTATGGCGAAGCTGACCACCGACCAGCTGAGCGAGCCGGGCGCGCCCGAGCAGATCGTGTACTACCACATCATCCCGGAGTACCAGACTGAGGAGAGCATGTACAATGCGGTGCGCCGGTTCGGGAAGGTGCGGTACGACACTCTGCGGCTGCCGCACAAGATGGTCGCGCAGGAGGCCGACGGGTCGGTGAAGTTCGGCCAAGGGGACGGGTCGGCGTACCTGTTCGACCCGGACATTTACACCGACGGGAGGATCTCGGTGCAGGGGATCGATGGGGTTCTGTTCCCAGCGGAGGAGACGGCGCCGGCGAGTACGACGGCGGCCGAGAAGAAAGTGGTCAAGGTCGTTGCCAAGCCCAGGAGAGGTATGTGTCTATCGATTTTCAGTTTACTGCCAATTTCTTGTTAATTTCGGCTTTAAACGTAATTGAACCGCAGTGAGTTGTTGCTAATATTGACATAGAAATCACTTCGAAGTTGGATCTTTGAATATAGAGTTCAATTCGGGGCGAAATCTGCTAGAGATTGTCGATCGAGTGGTGTGAAATATCCGTGATACCGTCTTGCATTTGATTTATTAGAAATCTTCTCAAATTAGCATCGAACGGGGGGAAACACGACTCCATGTAAACTGGGCCAGCATGTATGAACTGTCAAGTGACATGTGATATGCGGCATGGCCACATGGCCGAGCATAGCATTAGGAACTGGTTGAGCCAGCCTTGGACATTGCTTAGTTTGAAAGCAAATTAGTGTGTCCTGACCCAACTCGGACATTGCTTAGTTTTAAAGCAAATTAGGGCGTCCCGATGCACCGGTCCAAGGAAACCAAACATTACAGCCTTGCCTTGGTCGCCGGTCCTGATTGATTCTGTCGATACAGATGTTTTAGGTCAGAGAGACGAAGAAAGAGCCTGGGATTGATGATAAATGAGTTGATGGGTGGGTTAAAAAGTTCAAAAGTTCATTCCAATGTGTGTAAGGTGGGTTGGATGCTGTCTTGGTTGGGTGCTCATAATTGATGGTGGATGGTAAAGCACATTGGAATCGCGCAGAAAACGCGTAAAGATTCCCCCTTTTTTTTTTTTCAAAGGTTTTGTTCTTCTCTCTATTTTAGTGTGTTTTTGATTTGATGAGCTGTTGTGTAGTAACAAGCAAGATTAGGACACCCTCTCTGGGTCATCATGATCAGACAACGGAGAGTGGGTTGGCAAGGAGACAGATGCCACACGTTAGAGTGGGCATATTACTTGCTTCCCCCAATCATTGGTCGGACTAAAAGTCTGATCTTTTTAATGATTGTTTCGGCGTTCGGGATAAACATGTTCTTGGGGGTAGAATCTGTAACATTTCCAGAACAACTTTCATGAAAACAGAGGGGATTGCACTTTTAAGATCTCAGGAAGTTTCGTCAATGAGTTTGGCTTTGCTTTCCTTTCAAGGGTCGTGTGGGATTTGCATAGAGGAAGTCAGTAACTTTTTTCTTTATGGTCTTGAGTTTGTGGAGAGAACCCTTTTCGAATAATTAATTCGGAAGCAGCTCATTTCGAGTTAGTTCTGGACAGATCGTGATGATCTCACCTTTGTTCTTTTGACTAAATTTGATTAGGATTTATTTGAGGTATAGCCTAGAGGAAGAGCGCACACACAACTTAGGTGTTAAGTAAAGACCCACCCCACCCACATATGGTAAAAAGTGCTTTTGATGTGGCGACGCCTGCGCCGCCGCATAGCACGTCGGAGTAGTATCGCTGAGCCAGTCACATCACGGGCTTAATTAGCTGACGCAATGTGAATGCTTCTTGATTGGGTTAGTGACGTTGAACGAGTCTTGGCAAATCATGAGAAATTACGGAGATTAATTGGCTGACACGATATGAATGCTTCTTGATTGGTTAGTGATTTTAAGTGAGGCTTGGCAAATTACGAGAAAATACGGAGAAATATTTCGTAATTTGCCGATCTCCGCCCCCGCTGAGAAATTGACGGGCTTTCTGTCTTTTGATACAAAGGATGCAACTGCCCAGCTGTGAACCACATTCCCCTAACCCTACCACGAGTCTTAAATATCCACCACAGCCTGTCTTAACTAATGAGTTGGCCATTGTTCTTATTATTGTTTATTGTGCATGATGCTTCCATGTATACTTCCCAGCTCACCTTCTATCATTTGCTTTGTAAGTTTGTCTCCTTCTTTAGAATTTTCTTTTGGCTGACTTTTGAATACCAGCTACTAGTCAATTCAGGCATCTTGCGCTATTGTCGTGCATTAATTTGGGTTGTGTCGGCTGGTTTTTTTTTCCCCCTTTTTCATTTAATTCATGCATGTGATTAATATGATGAAATAGAGTTTAATCAAAAGCTAATATGGTTCTGTTCCATTGGTCGTGACAGGGAAGTTGATGGAAGTAGCGTGCAGTATGCTCGGAGCTTTTGGGCAACATTCTCATTTTTCCTCATGTCAATAAAACAATAAAAAGTTCAATTTTTTTTCTTCAATTAAACTCTTCAAGGAGGAAAGGCAAAAGCGTGTATATGGAGAAAGGTGTGGAAACCCACTTCTTTATATAAAGCACAAAATGTTCAGATTCTGATTGCTTTGTGAGAGGTGTAACATCTGTAAATTTGATGCTGCAGGATGACTCTGGTACAGTGGGATTCATAGATGAGGCTGAGACATAAATGTGGGGGGTTTCAGGGATTTTCTCAAACCATAAAATAGAAGAAGACGATGATGTTTTCGCTCTTTTCATTTACTGGAAATTTAATACTGTAATTACCGAAATCGATATTTTTTTGTATAATTATTCTTGTGTTGTCACACTGCCACTGCAAAATCCATGGGCACCATTCTTGTAAGACCCTCCGTGTTGCTTTGTATCTAAGTGGTGGTTCTTTTTGTGCTAAACTTGTCGGTTTCATGAAAATTATATATAACAAGAAATCGCTTCCTGTGATTTTTGTCTGCTTATACCCTTTTAATCATGGAAAAGGGTCCGCTTGATTATGGTTGGCAGCATAATTAATGAGGAGAATAATGAGGTGATGATGATGGGAAAGGGTATGGTAGGTGTTCGATTAAATTAGTCATGGTGATGATGACAGGTAAGAGCAGATGGACCTTGTTTAGGTGTTGTCCTCTCCTCTTCGTTGAATAAGCCAAACTAATTAATTTGGCTGGCTAAATGACAAGAAAAGTTCATGAATGTGAAAGTGGGAGTGAGGGATTTTGACATTTGGAAACGAATACGGAATTGATGTCTATGGTTGAGATTTCACTTTGGATGGAGTTGGCAGTTTCTGGACAGGCTATCATATTCTTTTTTATTTTGGGGGTCATTAGGTCATTATGCTATAGAAGCCAAGAAAACATTATGGAGTGGTAGAACTTGAGATGATGTTCTAACCACTGGGAGTAAGTGGGGATTGGCCATTTTTCTAGTAATTCCTCCTCAATTATTTTTAATTGATTGTATCCGGGTCTAGCTAACTTTAGCAAGTGCCTCGAAGTCCTGGCCGGCTAAACATATTTAATAACCATTATCAATGTTTAGTTTTTTGATTATCGATAACACAAGAAAAACAGCCTTTGATTTTGGGGCTCTGTTTCTCCAACCTTTCCATATAACACAAAATGAAAAGGTACTCATCATCGAAGCTGTATTTTAACCGAAGTAGAAAAGACGGTTCAGCTTCTCTCTTCTTTTGTTCCACTTTTGGTTAGATTTTCATTTTCTTGATTGTGCAATGGAGATGGTCCAATCTCCTGTAAACTAGAGAACAAGCAACTGAACATTATGAGCCGCAGCTCCGATCAAGGCTCCCAACAACCCCTGATGTCCTCCTTTAACCTGATTATGATTCTGAGCAATTGCTAAATGTGTGAAGATTAACCAAATAATATTATGTGATGCGACAGATTCCAAATATGCCTCTAACAAAGCATGCCATATCCTATAGATAAGTTTTGCGATGTGCATATAATGATTTTGTAAACTACCTCGGCATTTACGACGTTATTAGAAGGATTCGATGAAGTTAGAAGGTTGTATTCTCTTACAGGTGGAGGGGCAATTTTTCTGTAGCATCATCACCTACCTTAAACCGAAGGGCTTAAAAGGTAGAAGGAAATGTCACATTTAATCACCAAATTGCTCAAAAAATCACTCCCTTTACATCAAAACCTTTTTCCCAAGTGGTGACACCTCTTCTGAAGTGATATTTGACCCCAAGTGAGATTGCAAATCACACTGGCAACCGAGTCTTGAAGGTAAGATTGAGACTTCCACCAAAGAGGGTCTCAGCTTTTTGGTTTCGATCACAAAATCTTACTTGCTTCTCAAGTAAACATGGGACTTTTCTGGGGGGGCTCGTGGGTCCCTGCCAACACAGTTTCCTTGCAGTTTGGGTTATTCAGCTTCATGAGCTGACTTTGGAAACAAGGATGTGAGACATGCCAAATATTGAAGACCTGGGAATTATTCCCTTCTCTTTTCAGCAACCTACAATCATGTTTTGACAGATCGAGATGGAGAAGATTCTGCATACTTTCACATTAGACCCTGTCATAAGGTCGCTTGTTCGACGTTCCCATCTTTCGAGAAGGGTTGGCGTAGTGCAGCGCACCGATATCTGTCTTGGACTTAGGATGAAAGGAGATGGGTTGTGAGACGACAGGACTATCTGCCGTGAGCTCGAGCATAAGTTGTAAGAGGGGATCGATAGAGCCAAAGATAGGACGTCGCATGTTGAAAACCCGACACCATGCCCAATATGACAAGGTCAGGGTGACTGGCACTTTGTAATAAGCTTACTTTGAGCTCACCGAAACAACATTTCCGGTTCCCATAGCATCTAGCAACCAATCTCAAATTAATCAAACAGAGACTCCTACTTATCGAGTAACGATTGGCAAATAGAGGACAAAAATACACGCATGATCAGTGTTGCGCTATGTACAGAAAACCTAGTAAAGACAACTTCACTAAGAGAATATCAAGTATACCTTACTCATCACACGAACAAGGACATACAAGTTTCAATCCGTGGAATGGACTCTAGCATTTTACAGATGGAGCTCTTAGATGGAGCGGCCTACGGTTTTTCTTGAACCAACTCAAATGACAACCAAAAAAGAACACGAATATGTAAACTATAGTTACATATATGACTTTGACACATGACTGGAAACAAAAATATTAACACCACAAAGAATCATAAATTGCACAAGACCTATCATACACAGTTCTAGTGTCCTCGTTGTTAGCCTCCGACAGTGACTTCTTGAGGCATTATCTCAGAAGCAGAAACCAAGGTGGCTTCATCCTCATGTGCTTGATTTGACTGAACCAAAGTGCCACCCATAGACCCCTGATCAACAAGATTTGCGCATTGGTCCTGGCATTCTGCGGTTTCTTCAGTGCTGGCATTGCGGCTCTTGCCTTGTGTTTCTTTGGCAATGCTCTTTGGTCTCTCGTTCAGCCTAGATTTGGTCTTTTTAAGCGGCTTCTTTGTAGCAACATCCTCCTTATTCTGTTTCACTTGGGATCCCTTGAACGATTTGCTCTCTTGGTATACATGTTGCGTGGAACAAGATCCGCCACCTTCAGAAGAGTTACTCGTTGTAGTGACTGAGCTCTTCTTCCTCCCAAGTTTTGGAGATTTTGCCCTTGTGGTTGGTATCTATGGAAATATTCCAATTTCAGAGGATGATATCCCATAAGGTTGGTGTTGAGAGATATATGACATCTCACAATTATATGCACACACTGAATAAATTATATGCAGCTGATCGAGTAAACACGTCTTAAATGAAAATGGAATTCGGAACTCCCATGCATTGTTACCAGCTGGTTAATCTTGAAGGAGTTGCGTAACATACTAAATGTCCAAGTTATGCAAAGAAAAATCAAATGTAACTCTGATATATGCTCCTCAATTGTCTATCCACACATGAAAGTATAATTACTGCTTTCTTTGTACTGTTACAATATTTCCTTGAAAATAGAAGGAAAGATGACATACCTTTTTTAGTTCAACTTTTGGAGGAGGTTCTTTGTAGAAGCTTGGCATTGGAGCTGCTTTAAATGTCAAGCTCTTCCTCAGTTGCTTGATCTCTGCCTCCTGGTTTTCCTGCATCAGACCGGGAAACAATATTCAAGGTAAGGAAACTTTGCATGGAAAAAAGAAATAACCAATAGAAAACAAAGTGCCAGTGCCGAGACCTTTGATTTCTCTTGCAAGCTGGTTTTTTCTGCTTCTTTTTCCTGAATCTTCTCTTCTAGTTTAGAAAAGAACTGGTGGGAAAGAGAGCAATTGAGTCCTGAATAATTAACAATGAACTAGAGAGCTAGATCCAAAGAGCAAAAATTTATGCTTAATTAAGTTGGCAAACCTCTTTCCTTTTCTCAGCACGCTCTGTCAACCTGGAGGCAAATCCGGAAATGCCACTCTTGCGGCTACGAGGAGTAGCAGTTCTGACAAACATATTATATGGACCATGAAAAACTAGTTCTATGTGATATTGAAGACAGCGTTGCATGCTCATTAGCAGAAATAGCATGAATATCTAAGGGAAGAACAGTACGAGGTAGTGGAGTGGGTATCATCAATTTCATTGTCCTGGTTTGTTGATCTGTTGATTTTTCGGTCTTGATTGAGCGAGCTGCAACTACATGGAACAGAACATGTTTACTTAGCAGGACTCCAAATGGGCACTATTTTGGATGATTGATGCCAAACTTGTGTTCAATTGAGTCGAATTAAAATGTAAACAAGGCCTAGTTTTACAAAAATTTTTGCAAGAGCTGTTATGGAATCTCTGACATGACTTACAGAGAAACCTCGGTTGGAGGAGCATTGGCCGCTCCCTCAGCAGAGCCAGGTTTCTGAGCCTAACACAATCACATTAGAGGGGAATTTAAGAAAAGCAAGAATGGTACAAAGGAAACAGGAAAGCCTTACAAAGCCTTACCAATAAGCGTCGATTGCCCAAGTTAGATGCTTTCGGGCTCACTCCATTGGCCATGAGCTGGTTGCGTTGACCCGTGGTGGCAACTGGACTGATAGATCCATTAGAAAGGCCAGACATGCTTGCTTGGGAATGCTTGGCATTGGCTTTCGTCGGGACTGCATCAATGCTCTTCTTTATGCCATTAGCACGGATTCCCTTTGCCGGGAATGACACACTCTGGGACAGAACTGGCTTCCGGTTTTGAGCTGATGGAGCGGTCCCTTTCACATTCAATTTGTCCTTGGAGAGCTTCTTGTACTTGGGTGCAGCAGCACCTGTGCTTGATGTATCCTGAAGAATAAAAGGAAATATGCTAATTGAATACCATTCCAAGTATGTACACAACACAAGAACAGAGTTTAGTTCATCTAATTTCTTTATACCTGTTTAGAGAAGTCAATCTCAGGGGTCACTTCCTCAGGCTTTGAAACCGGTATAGTTGCTTCCGCAGAAGTTTTCTCTGTAATGGCTTTCCCGTCTTCAGGAGCTATCCCATCTTCAGAGTCCATTTATCAATTCCTGGAGCATCAAAATAAGCATTTGAGAATTGCCAAAATCACTTCAAGTTGAATAACAACACGAGAACCTTAGGAATCAAGACCAAACAAATGCAAATGGGAGATCGAAAGTGGAAGGAAAAAAAGAAGCAAAACAAAAAAAAAGAAGAAGAAGAAGAAGAAAAGAAAATTAGCAGAAAAATGATCGTTAAACGAACGTGATGCTCCCAGGTCCAGGTAAGAAACTGCATCTTAGACAAACCTAAATGCCTGCCTTCATCCCATAATAAAAAGTCAACTAATTATTTTCTTCACCAACTTAATGAAAACTGGACTTTGATGTGTGACGTGATTCTGAATGTTTTATCTTTCAAAATTCTGCATGCCACAATTATACCATCCTAAGGATGCCAACAGAAGTACCCCATTTCTGATGCCAAAACAATCTATGCTCGACCGGCGAGTCAAGTCGTATAAAGTTCCCAAATAAAATCACAATGAAAATGGTAAGAACGTGACATAGAAAACACCATAATCCTTAAACTATTGATAAGACAGTGATCATCCACCCATGAACGAGTCATCTTTTTGGCATAAAGTATGAATGTGAAATATGATGCCCTATCAATCATCTGCATTGTCAACCAAACTGATCTAGTAAGAACTACACTCTTGCAAGAAAAAAGATGATGAAACTGCCCCTAGATCTTCTGCGAATGTAACACTACCAAACTCAGACAGAGTACTCTGAAAGTCATTCATAAATTACACCATCCCTTACTTCCCATCACCAACTGCAAATTTCAGACGCAGTAGAATTGCAAAATGAGGATCTCTCCTGTGGAGTATTAAGTCTACATTCTCTTTAGAACCTTTAGTCGAGTGTCATCATAAATGCTAGCCCATCTTAATTGCCACCAATGAGACAACATCTCAAATTGATCTAATCTAAAGTCACCATGGAAAAAGAGCAAATGTGAGAAGAAAAACTGCCAGAAAATTCTCCCTTTTTTCTCTCATGACTCATGGATGAAGTAGAATACAACATTAGACATTCATCAAACATCACATACTCCTCAACATGCCAAAAAACAGAGCAAGTACCCCAAACTCCTTCAGGTTTCCACATTGTCGTCACTCAATATCAATTCTCATTTGAGATAGCAACTATCTACAGAACAAGAGAGATCATCTTAAAATTCTTGATACCCCACATACAGGAGTCAACCAGATAGCAGAATTGTGACCAATCTCTCAGAGTCAATATCGCCAGAAGGCCAAAACCACCACAGGCTAAACAGATGAAGAGAATCAAAGCGCCAACAACTAGCGACAATCAACTGCAATCCCAAGAATTCACACACACGCACGCACGTGAGACACACTCACCCACAAAAGGAATGATTTTCAAGACGGAATCAGCACGAATTACAGGAAAAAGAAAAAGGGTAGTCCTGAATGTACACGCACCTCGTGATTTTGCTTCTGGGTCTTTCTGAAATGAACTGGAGATACTTATAGAATGGGGACACAAGGGAGGCAGGGAGGGTCCAAGGGGAACTCAGAAATGGAGTTGAAGAGGCGTGAAATTCCAAAGTCCAGTCATGGAAGAAGAAGAAGGAGATTGATGGGTGGTGATGATGATAAGTCCGGGTGCCCGCTGACTGCTGATGCGAGGGTGATGGATAAGTTGAATTATGAGAAGGGAAGGGAAGGCAAGGCAAGGGAAGGATGTTGTTGGTGGCACGAGAACACTCAGAAGAGAGAGAGAGAGAGAGAGAGAGAGAGAGATGGGCAGACAAAGCTAAAAGAGACGGACGAAGTTTTTCAATCGCTTCGATGGAGTGAAGCGGATGGATTCATGGGAGCGTCGGAATGACCGAAACGCCCGCCACGCATCATGCTCTTCTGTTCGACAGTAAAAGGCGTTTCTTGTTTTCTGGATTTTTATTACTGGCATCCTTAGCGGTGTCAACCAGAAACGGTTCGACTTTGCCCAGAATAAAAAAAACCAAAAAGTTCAACCGAATTGCCTAACATGCCATTCGTCCAACGATCCATATCTAACCCAATTTTTTTTATTTTTATATGTATCATTTTTTCGAATTTTTCTCTTGAGCAAAAAGGACATGATATTCTCTTTGCATAGATGAAAATCTATTGAACGTCAGTTCATCCTCATGTTTAGCAATCACTCGCCTCGTACATACATTGATCTCGAGATCTTGTGTGAATGCCAAAATTCATTTAAGAATTTCTTGTATGACTTTTGTCACTCTGAGAAGGAAGAGAATGAACACGCTTGTCATTTGGATAATTCAAGGTTAATATAATGAAAAAAACCCAAAACTAGTAAATTTATAATAAATTTATCATCCATTAATTTCCGTTAAATTTTATTATCAAATTATTGAGTTAGATGATACATGTAATGATTGATGAATGTATCAATTTAAGAGTTTTACTATCTGTTTGTCACAAAAGTATCGGTTTGTGGATTTTGTAAAAATTAAAGAATGGTAAATTTGTCAAAATTATGGAGTTTTTAGCTATTGAAGAATTAGTTTAGAATAAGTATACCGATAAGAGGATTTTTGTGATATTAATCTTAAATTTAATAAGACACGGAGGGTAGAATGGTCAACCGGGGACGACAGATATTAACCGAGGGGCAAAGAGGTAAAATCAGTCGGGGGAGGAGCCAAAATGATTGAGGACAGAGGGGGGGGCAACTGTTGGAGAACGTGGGGGGCAAATGTTAAAAAAAGGAAAAACCTGCGAGTCGGAGCCCCGAATCCGAGAAGTCCGAGAAATCCGAGTCCGAGGCGCGAAGGGGAAGGGGACAGCTCCTCCTCCGCGGCAGCAAAGCAGGTGGTTCCCGTCCTCATCCTCCCCCCGCTGACGTGGCGCGACCGCGGGATGTGATTGGTCTCACGTTCGGCCAGCCCGCGGCATGTAACTGCTGCCACCAACCGCGCGTGAGCTGTCACAACGTGGCAGCTTGCGCCCCCCGTGGGGCCCTCCACCCCGTCCAGCTTGGTCCCAAAAAATTCGTCGAGAAAAGGAAGAAAAAAATAAGGGGGAAAATTCCCTCAGACCCAATTTCACAAAATTCAACCTTACCCGACCAACCGTTCATAAAAAAAAAAAATGAAATAATGACACAAATAATTCATAAAATTTGATTCAATGTATAATGTGGTCTTTGAATATAGCCCGATATGTAATGTGGTCCTTGAATTTTTAATTTATCTAATCAATATAAATCCTGAATTTTATAAAAATATTCAATATAATTCTTTTATTAATTCAAAATTATGGACTATATTGAATATTTTTATATAGTTCAAAACTATATCAAATATGTATCCAAAGTTTAGATATTTCATTTAATAAATTAAAAATTCATAGACTACATTACACATTGGTTAAAGTTTACATACCACATTGAACAAATTAAAAGTTTAGGGATCAAATTGTATATTTGCCCAAAATTCAGGGACTGTTTGTGTCATTATCGCAAAAATATCTTGATATCCATTTGGGTGAAAGTTAGAATAAAATAAAAAATTATTAAAAAGGTACGGGAACATATTACTTTTTTTTTTTTCGAATGTGTCAAGAGACAAAAGTGATGAAGACGAGACCCCACGTCTTGTGCTGACCCTTGATTTATTCGTGCCTTTGGGATTTTGCGGGTGGTGCGTTGCACTCAGTTGTCATGGCTGGATTGAAGTGTCCCCCATTTCGATTTCGAGAAGGTGATCAATGATGTCGATTTCCCCATTTCTATAATCAAATCTTTTGGCACACTCCGGGAAGCTTCTCTCTTTTTTTTCCTTTGACGCTTCGGTACACGTGAATTCTCATTGGATGTCGTAAGTCCCGATCGTAAAAGAATGAAAAAGTAAAAAACGCGCCTCTCGAAAGTTCGATTTCAAAATGCTCATCTATGTGTTTTCACTGCTTTTAGTGGTCTTAACTATCGCTTTTTGGGTAGTCATTATTGAGTTTTTCAAGAATAAAATATTCACGTAACTCCTAAATTTGCGCTCACCATTAATTAAGCTTGATGAGGAAGTAGTTGCGGTCAAGACACTGAACTATAATGAGCTACAATGTGTGGTTTTTTTCCATAGTAATGTTGGCCGGAAACACCACTATACAAGGCCAACAGTAAGTAATTGGAAGTGGAGGTAAGGTTGGCTTGTGCTACAAGAGAATTGTCTTTTGGTTCCGAAATATTTTCTTTGAACAACCTTCTTACGAAAAATAACTTTTATACAATTGACTTGTGCTACAAGAGGAATCACTTAGAACTGACAAGAGGAGACTTAAGATCGATCAACAATGGGCCAAGACCAGTGCGAGGTCACCGGGATTGTCGGATGAGATGCGAATAGGCCTATGTAAGCTTAGGTTTGCATGATCAAAAGACGCCAATCCACGATTGATCATTGGTGACCTAGGATCGACTGACAGGAACTTGAGATCATTGTGAGACGGGCTTGATGACTAGCAAATGGGACCCATCATCGATGACTAGGGATTAACTTGTGGTGATTGAAGACCGATAATTGATGAATGGTACAACCGGCTTGATAATTTATAAACTTAATGAAATCGACATCTCTCTGTGATGTGTCTCATCACATAAATTTGATAATTCAGCTTCTCGAATGCTCAATTTTGGACCTTCTTGATGAGAGAGAAAGAGACAAAGATAAAAAGAAAACGTTCTTGAATGAAAGTAGTGCTCGTCCTTAATTAGTAAATGAAACCTAACCAAATCTTCAATGCTTGGACGAATAAGTAGGAATGGGATGTAGCTATCAGACAGCGGAACACTAGAGTTTCTCCAAGCAAAAGACATTTTCAATCATTGATGACTTGAATAGCATATGTGAACGAAGTGGGTCATTGCAAACGCAATTCATGATTTTATCTTGACCACGGACTTCAGTTCGATTGATGAACATGTGCATATTTAGATGCTACTCTCCTTTGAACTGAACATTTAGAAATCCATCAAAATCACAAAATCGCTCCTCAAGGTCAATATGTGAAAAACTCGAATTTAATCTAGTCACATGGTTTCTGAAATTGAATAGAGCTACTATGATCATGCCATGTCAATGTTACTTCTTTGTGAGAGAGGGGAAAAGAAGAGTAATGCACCACTTCGAGTTTGATTTCCTATCTTACGCGTAATGACCTGGTCCGACTAGGGTGGGGAGTGGTTGTTGGGGTCAGAGAGGGCTTGGACAAGAAGCAGCTCTTGGGAAGTTTATAGGATGGTGAATAAGGTAGGAATGAATTAAATAGTACTGAACATAAGGGAACAATTTAGGAATATCTATATTAATTCACGGAAATGCCTTTTGACGTAATGTCAAGCTTTACGTTAGAACTCCAAAATTAAAGAAGCTAATGTTAGAGTACCACTAGAATGAGTGACCTCTTAGAAAAGTATTTGCGCCTACGTCAAAGGATAAATTGTGAGATTCGGTATAGGATGGGTCAAAATGGACAATATCCCGGGTGAGTTAATCCAAGATTGTAATGCTACCTAACCCAAAATTACAAAGTTTCCATCCAATATTCGTGTCCTAAGTGAAAGTCTCGTGTTGAGGAAGTAATCGAGCTGTGCGTTAATTTCAATCACGATAATTCCGCGATTCCTAAGATCTGCCAGTGTCGGAGCTAGTATGCCCCCCGTCCCTACAAGGCCATGACCCACCATGTCGTCGCCACACGGAAGATCGCTATCGCGCATCAGAAAACGAGGCGCATTTTCCTCGGTGTTTTCATAGGATTCCACTAACCGAGTTAGACAGTGCACATGAAGCTGATTGCTATTGCCAAGTCATCCGAGAGGCTCATTCAAACCCCCTCCTCAGTTGGCATCTGCGTATTCCATGCCTGTTTCGCATGTGGCCGAAAGAGAGAAAATCTAATTTTAAAAGGACTAGGAAATCAATTATCATAACCGAAAGCAGAACAAAGGAATCGAACTTGTCCATAATTCAGGAGGTGGAGGTGCACCCGTCCCAGATTCCAGATGAGCGAAGAGAGGAAGCGCCGTTGACCCAAACGTAGACATACATTGAATTTTTCGCTAATGCCTCTCTGTACTAGATCACATTCTTGCCCACTTTGTCGTTTCGACCGTGGCAATATTTTTCTAAGTACCGGGACCAAAAGACAAGACTGGTCAAGGTTCATTCGAATGTACCATCGGACGCTTACCGTGTTGCACAAATAAGTCCTACCAAAGCTTCTTCGTACATCCCAGATCCCACGGGAATCATTGGTGAAGTAGAGTCTATAATTGATCAGAAAATTGATTGTACCCTGGTTAAAGCAATGGTTTTCCAAGTGCGTTCTGTTGTTCTTACATTTTCTATATGTTGCTGGTAGAAAATTTGTTGAGGTCCATGTGGAAACTTCGATATAGGAACTGTGCTATGTACTATGAATTCACATGCAACGGCTGTAGCTTGGGTCCGGTTATACTCAAAATGGGCAGCGTCTCTCATGTGTCTTCCAACACCCCCTCTTTCTTCGCACGCTACATTCCACGATTTCGTGTGGTCTGCCAAAAAGGCCTCGTTTCGACTATGTATCAGGAGATCAACTAAGGAAAAATCAAGGCTTTTTTCTTCTATTTACCAGCACATGCTTAAGTTATAACTTTTTGCCACTTCTATACAAGTATACCTTCTGTGGAAAATTAACTCAAAGCGGGAGATGGAATTGGGGTAGCCTCCCTCGTGTGTCGACGTGAAGTGCTTGTTCACACCAAGGCCCACCGCGGACCAGGTGAATCACAACTGTTGATGGCAGCGGACACTGCTCCATCCACTGGATGGACACGGTTCATGGCGGGGTAGTTTCGTCCCTGTGTTAACAGACGGGCAGTGCTTCTCTAAAACCGATTCTGATACTCCTACTCTTTAGACCCTTTGTCCCAGGATCACCGTCTCCCTTTTGCATCATCGCCACGAACTCATTGTAGTCGATGCGACCGTCCTGTGGCAAAGGATTGTAATATGATCAGATGCCTTCAACTGTCAACAAACATTTTGATATAAGCACACGTTTACTGCTTGAACCGTGTTTCCAATTTTCTGAAAAGCAGAGTAGTCAGACAACTGCTGATTAGGACATCGCCGCTTCTGCCCAATCCTTGTCAACCTTTTGTTTTAAGTCGCAAAATGGTATAACCATGCAGTTAGAAAGTGATACAAATTACGTAGTGTTTCATCATTGCACGGTTCTGATTGAGTCTGAAAATCAGATAACAAAAGGCAGTAGGCGACACAAATTTCTTAAATAGTCATCACACAGTAAGAGATTCCACATCTTCCAAGAAAAACCCGTTTTCGGTACGCAAAACGTGTTAATTTATGAATAATGGGTGATTTACTTAAGTTCTTAACCTGGTCTACGTCTTGTAATTTTTAGTTTCAATTCCATGTCTGTGCACTGTTAGGAGAGACTAAGTAATATATATATATAAAGAGGCTTACATTGTCCTGATCAACTTCTTGGATCATTTCCTCCAAGCGGACATCCTCTATGCCGAACTCCTCACAGGCTTGTTGAAGCTCATCTTGAGTGATATAGCCACTTCCATCTCTATCAAAATATGAGAATGCAGCAAATAGATGGTCTTCCTTCTCCACTTTGTTCAGATGCAAAGTCGCAGCAACAAATTCCCCATAGTCAATGGTGCCGCTATTGTCGATATCGGCCTGTGGGCGCGAAATCAATCAGTCCCATGCATGGACACAGAAACTAAACGCCAGTACAAAGGCTAACGTGATACTTACAGCCTTCATCAGATCTAGCATTTCGGACTCATTGAGGTTTGCGCCGAATTTTTTAAGTCCAGCTTTAAGTTCTTCAAAAGTAATAAGACCACTGCTGTCTGTGTCAATCATCTTGAACATTTCTTTCAACCCGGCAATTTCTTCTTCAGAAAGGCTCTCTGCTATAACCTGCACATACAGGTTTACAGTTAAAAAGGAAGAAACAAAGATGACCTACAACGTTAAAGTATCAGTTTTTTTCCACATTAAAGTCGATGAGATGTTTCTATCTGTTAGTATGAATGGTGTAGATCTACCAAAAACTCTTTATATGGACCACATGAGTTTATAATGAGCATAAGGTCAACGCTCATATGCTTCACCAGAATGCCAAAGCTGCATAAACTTACTCTAAGGGCCATCTTCTTAAATTTGTTCATGGCGGAGAACTGTTTCAAGCGACTCAGGACTGCAGAATCAAGAGGCTTGTCTGGAGCTACCCCATCAACTTGAATCCAAGGGTGACCTGCATAAATACAGAAGTGGGTTTAGACTTCCAATACTATTCCAGAATTTCATGTACTTCAAAGCAAATTGAAAGTCCCACTAGCTCCTCTTTAACTTCTCAATACTGGCACCAAGCCTCCATAAATTTGAATTAGTTTTCATCTTGACTTATTTCCAGGAGAACACACACTCCTTCAAGTTTTCTAAAAATTATTCAGACATTGTTAGTCATCCTATGAGCTAGTGAATTTTAATGGTCTTCCAAAAAAATTGCCAGCCTTGCAGTGTATTTCACAACTAACGCTCTTCCAGACTGTTTGTACAGGTCTCTCTTGACCATATCGGAAACCTTGAACTAATATATAATACTCATTTTTAGAAAGACCCCTGTTTCAGGTAGTTCCAAGGTAGATTGCCAGCTCAACTCAACTCCCTGGCCATTTAAGAGCTTAAGGTAGCCTTGGATCTACATCCTCTCAACTTCCAGTTCAAATTTCTCATCCTAAGAGGTTACAAATGGCCTATGCAACCCCATGATAGCAGCTATAAAAGAAGCAAAAAAAGAAAAAGAAAAAAAAGAATAGCTCTTTTATGACGGGAGAGAAGAGGCTTTTGTCTACACTACAGGTATAAATCTAAAAGGGCTGAAAAATGGCCCCGGGTTATCTCGTTTGATCATTTTCTACTTCTCTTGTATGTTGCAAAATGACCATAGCATTCCTGAGTATGTAAACTGTGGATTCAGCACATTGGGTTATCATACTTACAAAGGACTTGATGAGCAGTTATCCGCTTTTTAGGATTCCTGACAAGCATTCTTCTGACTAGATCTTTAGCACTTGCAGATATCTTAGGCCAAGGATCTGATGAAAAGTCAAGATCGCCATGCAAAACCTCTTCAAATATCTCCTCCTCAGATTCTGGATCAAATTGGAAATAAAGAACAACCACCAAAAGGAATGCTCAGTATTAATCAGCTCTAGAAAGTCTATGCATAAAAATGCACAAGACAAACTCCTTACCACCCCAAAATGGAGGAACACCACTTAGGAGAATGTAGAGGATCACACCGGCACTCCATACATCTGCTTCTGGACCGTAATTCTTCCGCAGCACTTCAGGTGCAACATAATACGGGCTTCCTACTACATCAGCAAAAGTCTCCCCTGCAATGTTGAGAAGAATTAATCACTGAGGGCTTATATATAATGTTTCAAGAGACTAGATAAGATACATTACTTTACTAGTGCTAACATAAGTTGTTGGGCAGGAAAATTAATTTCAAAGAGCCTATCAATTGCATTTATTCTTCCATGTAAGAACAAGTACATGGAGAAAATCAGAATCGAACTTCAAAGACTTTATGCATGACGATGAGATTATACACCTGATGGCAAAGTTCAGATTCAGAAGATTCAAGGAACTAATTTTTTCACCAAGGACTTGAAATCATATTATATTGCTGAAATTTCTGATTGCGATGACTTGAATGAGCTAGTGCAAAAAAACACCGAAGCTGTTTTGTTTGGATGCAGTAAAAGGAAGTGAATCAGCTTATTAAATGGAATCATATATATAAGAAGGAGATGGAAAGTGATGTCAGAAGTCTGAACTCAAAATTATCAAAACACATCCCGAAAAGTCTATCAATTTTTGTGCAGCATACCTGGCTTGAAGAAGATTGATAGTCCGAAGTCTATCGTCTTGAGGGGCGAATCCTCCTGTTCATTAATGAATAGAAAATTCTCTGGCTTAAGATCTCGATGCATGACCCCAAGGGAATGGCAAGCTTCCACAACACCAACTATAGTCCTGGCAAGTTGAGCTGCTTTCCTTTCAGTGTAATGCCCCCTCTTTACAATCCTGTCAAAGAGCTCGCCTCCTGTGCACAATTCCATAACCATATGAACTGCCACGGAATCCTCATATGCCCCTTTGATGGATATCACGTTAGGATGCCCCGCCAAGTGATGCATTATCTCTATTTCCCGTCTCACATCCTCAACATCGTCCTTTGTCAACAATTTCCTCTTCGCGATGGACTTGCAAGCGTACTCTTTACCAGTTGCCTTCTCCACGCAAAGGAATGTAGTGCCAAACTGACCGTGTCCAAGCTTCCGCCCCAACTTGTAGTACTCCTTCAAGTGACCGGTCTTTGTTCGTAACACCGAATCTGCCATGAGCCCTGCGCTTGAAGGCTTCTTCACGTGGAGAGATTTCTTGGGTCTTGCTGGCACTGCTGGTTTGACATCCTCCTTTTGTCTCGAGGGCTGCGGCAATTTGATCTCCACAACGCGTGTTGCTTGTCCCATTACTTTAGTATCTTCCTTTTGCTTCATGACCTGCTCCATTTTCGGCTCCTCCTTAACTATCACGACGTGGATCGGGGGCTTATCCTGAACAGACAGAGGAGCTTCTCTGTCCTCACTGACGGATGTCGATCGATCGGAGATCCCTCTATGACCATCCATATTATCGCTCGACCGATACCAAAACACTGAATTCGAGATGGACTGAAAGAAACCATCTCTAGAAACTCTCGAACCGACGCAATTATTTCCCATCTATAACAAAAGCTGATAAGTATCAACACCTAACCGCTATACTACTCCCGACTTTATGCTGTACGTCGTCTGCACACACCACCTCAGACCCATTCCCCTATCAAGCAGTCATTAAACCGGCACGCATATATAGCACTCCTGCAAGCGGAATTCACCGACCAGACCAGAGAACTAAGCTTGACCGGAGCCAATGCGGTACCCAGTAAAGACCTCTACTTTGCAGCCGCAGGCAGCGATGCACGTACTACAGCTAGCCAACTCGGAAACAACACGGCAAATCCCAAACTCTTTAGATCCCAGTTGTGACGAAAACGACGTGCTTTATACGAAGACGAATTCGAACGAAGAAAAAAAGGCGGTCTAATTCTTCAAATAAACAAGTAATATCCGCAACAACCAACTGCGACAGTCCTCTTTATGCAACCAGCGGATCAGCGAAATTCTAAGGACGTAACCTGGTCTATGCCGCCACCAGAAGGAATCCGCGAAAAATTCCACGGAGCTTCCGAAGGTTCGCGGAAACTCTGCCGAGCTACTTAGAATTGACGGATTCAGCGACGCTCGGGAGAGAGAGAGAGAGAGAGAGAGAGGGGCGAAGAAATGTTCAGACGGAAGGAGGGATTAAAGAAATGGTGGGGACGGAGAGGAGAAGGTGGACTGGGCCTCGGCTTTATAGCTCGGTCGATGACGATGGTGATGAAGGATCGATGATGATGACGATGATGATGGAAAGTTAGGGTTTTAAGGGGAGGGGAGGGGGAGGGATTTTCCCGCGTGGGGCGTGGATTTTCCTGCTCGCTTTCCTTCCTCGCCATTCCACACGCGATAGGTGGGAAAACGAGGGAAACCTCAAGGAAAACGCGGAAAGAGAGGGAAAGAAGATAGAGTGGGGATTACAGGTTATTCCGTTGGAATGCTTCAAACTCGTATGGAATGGGCGAAGACGCGTTCCTTCATTATCTTAATCTCTCTTTTTATTATCGTTAATTACATCGCTCCGTAAAGAAATTCGCGGAATCGCGGTTTCGGGTGGGGTCCCCCGGGGGCGTTGGACGGCTGAGATTTTGCCGCGCCCGGGATTTTGACGGTCTCCGCGTGTCTGTTCGCATTTTAGTGTTGCTTTGAGACCGGCAAATGCCGAGGAGGTGGTGCGCTTTGGATTCTAGTGGGGGGATGGATTTCTAGGCCGGCCCGTGCCGGCAGATTTCAAGAACTTTTAATTGGACATTTTCCTTTTTCTTTTTCTTTTTTGCAATTTCGAGAGATTGTTTTTTCCTCCATGGTTTCGTGGGTAATACGCTCCTTATTTTGCGTTTCGCGCATGCGTCTATTTTGCTTGTCATATTTCATGTGCCTTTACATGTGAGAAGGATTATTAAGAAATTCGACAGGTGGAGAGAAATCACCTGATATAAAAGAGCATATCAATCGTAATTGCTAAGTAATGTGGGATGTTTCACCACCCTCGCTCACATGCAAATTGGATTATATTGGACTTTTCGAGCGCTCTGTATATTCAACGTAATACATACATACGTACATTATTTTTTTTCCTTTTTGTTCAGAATACACACATTATATTAGAAACTTGTCTTTATCAAAGGCGACTTCTTAATACGAAGGAAACTTCCGACGAAGGCAAACTTATGAATTTGACTCTGAATGACATCAATCTCTCAAGTTGACGTTCTATCCGCATTACCCCTTGCACTAACTATTCCAAACCTTGAAGGGTCGACTACTTTCGAGCTCCATTTGTTTCACTCTCCTCGCATGCGAATTAAATTATATTAGACTTTTCAAACGCTATGTATATCCAATATAATACATACATATACATTATTTTTTTCATACACACATCATATGAGAATGTCTTTATTAGCATCGGATTCTCAATTCAAAGGAAACTTCCGACGATGGTTGACTTATGAATTTGACTCTTAAACTTCCGAATGACATCAATCTCCCCGCGAGTGGAAGTTTCTGTTCACGCGATCCCTTGCATTGAACCACTCCAAACCCTTCATCTTGAAGGGCCGTAGTCGCCGATACTTTCGAGCTCCATTTGTTTCGAGAATCCCCGTCGTGAATTGCCACGTGCGTCGTGCCTTTGTTTAAGCGAAGGCCAAATTGGCGTCGTCGTCGTCGCCGCTGTTCCACCACCGAGTTGGACCACGTCGCTCGCCCTCTGACCCCTCAACGATCCGCCACGGGTCCAAGTCAAAGAGCTACCGTGCGGGCGCTTGCACGACGCTTACCGTGCGGGGACGGCCCCCTCTCGTAGCCATCAAAATAGATCGCACCTGCCGCGTCATCCTCTGTTTTTCTCCTCGTCTTATGATTTTTTTTTTCCAAAAAGGGTCTTTGACCTTATCTCGTGACAACATGTTTCTCATGAAACTTATCTTTAACTCCTATCCACGTAACTTGTTCGCTTGACTTCCCTAGAAATCACCTATTATCCCCGTCAAATCTCGATTTTGAATTAACTCCCGAGACAGTATAGTCACAATTTTACATCCTTGAGATGAAGCAGGATCGTGTAGAAGAAGATTATCGCCGGCGATAGAAGTGGGTATCTATAAAAAGAAGATTACATAGCCCATGTTCAAACACCAGTCCTTTGTCGATCAGATTTTTTTTAGGATTAGATGTTCAGAATAACAAAATAAAAAGTAAAAGCAAGAAAAAAATCGAAACACAAGGTTTGTCTTTATTTACCCTCAAACTAGATCTATGTCCAATAAAAAATTTCACTATAATTAATATCTCACATTTCTGTTACAACTCTCAATTATAAAAGAAATAGATCATATATGTCCACTAACTATTTATGAGTCGAAATTTAAATTATCAATAAAATATGAGCTCAAATTATAAAATTAATTGACGGATCAGGAGCACTGGCCTTGTGACCTTTGCCGGGCAGCCCCGGACCCTTACCTGCTCATTGGGAAGTAAAATCCCTGTGTTTTCTTGTCAATGGAGACCATGAACCATATCCACAACAACTATAGGGTGAATTTTGTCCCCTAGTACAAAATTTTCCATCAAGGCTGTTCTCTAGACCATTATTTTGGCCTGAACGTGATTTGGTCAAAGGCAGCCAAAAATGGAGCAGCACTCATCGACATCATGGGACACCACCACTAGCTACGCTTTCCCCGAGCAAGACGTGCGTGCGACCAACGACGCTTAAACCCGGAGCTTACTTCGTGAATCCCGATTGGCCGCAGGTGTCGGTCTGAACAAAATGTTTCACTATCTCGAGAGGCTCAATCCAAGGTCCTAATCGCACAACCACTCCGACACCATGGACACGACAGGGACAGCGGAAGGTGAGGCGAAACCGTGTTCGGACGTAGAAAGTAAACGAATTTCACCATCATCTTGAAGACGACAAAGGGGAAGGAAACTTGTGTGTGTATGGGGAAAGGACCAATTAAAAGAATGTTCATCTCTTCCACACGTTTGAAAAGTCAAAGGTGATGTGAAAGTCCATGGGAAGATATAGGAGGTAATCTTATGATATACTATCGAGAACAGACCTACCGATAAGATGAAGGAAAAGTCAAGTCCACTCCATTAAAGCAAGAGATCTATATCGAATTGGATCAAACTCGAACTCTGATGATGGATGATCGTACGTGTTGATGAAATTAGAGGTAGGGATCTTTATTTCGGTTGGGACTGTCAGAGTTCTTTTGCCTAAAATTAGTACTATGAATTGAAGACTTTTAAGATTCTTTTGGGGCACTTAATTTGGCTTGGGTTGGGCAAAGAATGCCTTCACTCAATCTGGTGAGGCCGGCCCTCACTGGATTTGGCCGAGGCTTGCCTCGCTAGCGATTAGGAAGGCAAGGGATGACCTCAACTCAGCAAGTCAAACCTCACCCTCGACAAAGCCACCCTTGAAAGCCACAAACGAGGGCTGCCCTTGTTCGTCCCGAGTGAGGCTGGCCCTCACTATATTTGGGCAAGGGCTTGCACAGCGGCCGACAAGGGTCGCCAAAAGAAAGAAAGAGAAAAGAGAAAAAATTAATTCAAAATTAAAAGGGTTAATATTATGAAAAACTCCAAATTTGTACACCTGACCAATTTACCTCAAATTATTTTTTTAACCATGAAAATCACTAAAATAGTACATCTGTGACAAATTTACCCCGACTGACCATAAAAAACTCTAAACTAGTGTTTTTATGACAAATTTACCTCAAACTAATTTATTCAATCGCTAAAATCCCAAACCGGTACATTTGTAACAAATATACCCCATGTTAAATTAAATTAATACCACAAAAAAATCACAAAAATTGTAAACTGTAACAAACAGAGAGTAAAATCCCAAATTAGTATATGAGTCAATTATTACGTGTCATTTAACTTAATAATTTGACAGTAAAATTTAACGAAACTAACAGAGAGTACATTTATCACAAATGTACTAATTTGGGGCAAATTTGTCAAAAGTGTACCGGTCTAGGGTTTTTGGTAGTCAAAAAATTAGTTTGGAGTAAATTTGTTACATTTATATTAGTTTAGGGGTTTTCAGGGTATTAACCCAAATTAAAATGGTCTTTTGACAAAAATATCAATGATTGGTCGCAATCTAAGTAACACCGATACGTGACACAACACAACATAACACGAATACAACGTGATATGCCAACACGTTATTTCTAAAAAAAATAGAGAATTTTGACACGTCGTAACACATTGTACATTAAATGTATATTTTCATATATACATAATAAATTATCATTTTTATAATTATTTTTATCAAATTAATTGGATTCGAATTCACAAATAAACAAATAATAAAAAAAGAACATAGAATTATTTACACTAAAAACATTAATTCATCATTTGTTAATATTATTCATTGTTTTAATTTGACACATTTAACTCTATTATAATAATCTAGAAAACTTTGAGGAAAAAAATCAAGTAATTCACATTCTGAACTCGCATGTCAAAATATATTGAAAGAGAAGAGGAAAAAACTTGGGAGGTAAATTATGTGTCATAAGAAATGAGAGTCAAAAGAGAAGAAAATATTAGGTTTTTCTTCCCATTTAATATTTTTTTTACATATTTATATTTTGACCTATTATTTATCGAAATTTTTTAAAATTGACCAAATACGTGTCAGAATCACACGTCGGAATTTTGAACTTGACTATTAAAATTCCAAACTCGCGTATCAAAAAGTTACCGAGAGAGTGTTCGATATGTGTTAGAGCATCGATATGGCACGAATGCTCTCAAAAAATGTTGGTGCTTCCTAAGCCACAATATCTAGTTAGCCGGTGGCCAACAAGCTCAAGCCTTTCTTTGTAACAATTATCCACATCACTTATCTAAGATTTATATGGTTACTTTCAGACCTTTATTTAATATAAGGTCTATTTCATGTTCTTACTTGAAAAAATGAAAGTATTTCAGATCCTTATTTAGAATTTTCCCTAAAAAGAATGACAAAATTAAAATTTTTCTATGTGAATCACACAATCATTTATTATAATAAATACTATTGAAAGCGAGAAATTTTTTAGGAAAACTTAGTTGTATAATCCATTTTCGAAATTCTTTCAATCTCGTCACTCATTCATCATTTGTTGAAGGATTATGGGTGCATTTGGGAAAGCTTTTGGGAAAAGCCTTTAAGGGAATGCAAAGACCTTTGGTCTAAAGGGTTTTGATGAAATGCAAAAATTGTTTGGTAAATTATAATTGAAAAGCGCCTTGAGAAGCAACTTTGGGGAAATGCTGTTTGGTAAACACATATTTGGGAAGTCCTTTAGCGCGACCAATTTAAGTTTTTAATTTTTTTTTTAAAATTGAAAACAAAAATAATGATTTTTTTATTATATATTTTTGCACTGAGATGTATATATAAAAGAGATGTATTAACAAATTCAATGATTTTATATATATATATATATTTGCACCGAGATGTATATATAAAAGAGATGTATTAACAAATTCAATGATTTTTTATATATATATATTTGCACTGAGATGTATATATAAAAGAGATATATTAACAAAAATAATGATTTTTTTATATATATTTGCATTGAGATGTATATATAAAAGAGATATATTAACAAATTCAATGATTTGTTTTTTTTTTATATATATTTAGACTTGAGGTGTATATCTAAAAGAGATATATTAATAAATTCAATGACTTATATATATGCATTGAGATGTATATATAAAAGAGATATATTAACAAATTCAATGACTTTATATATATATATTTGCACTCGGATGTATATATAAAATAGATATATTAACAAATTCATAAGTTAAAAAATACATCAAAGTGGACTTTTTCTCAATTAAAAAGAAAGAGTAATTTCATTATAATAAACATGATTACATATGCATCGAAGAAAGAAATATGTTTTTATTGAAAATTACAAACATCCTTAAGTATTTACTAAACTCATTGCTATTTGATCACGTAAATACGCCATGTCAGAAGATAAATTGTCATTTGAAATATATTGAATATCCATAATTGGGATCCAAATCTGCTCTTGCAAAATGTCTATCATTGGCGGTGTTTCGTCGTATATAATTATGCAAAGTCATTGCTGTTATAATAATTTTTACTTACTTTTCAAATGGAAAACTTGACATATGCTTTAGAATCTTCCACTGCTTCTTCAAGACACCAAAAGCTTGCTTAATTTCCGATCGTAGCGAGGAATGAGCATGATTGAATACCTCTCGATAGCCTGTAAGGGCAGGACCTTGTTGAAATTATGGCAAATGTTACTCTTCATGTATACTTAAGTTATCTTTGTCTCGCGAAAAATGAATGATTTACAAAATATTTTCTAAAAAATAATTATTTACATTGCTTATAGAAATAAATGAATGAAAACTATTCATACTTCACTAACTAATTATCTTAAATGATATAAATAATTATTTTTAAAAAATAATTTCTGAATTATTCATTTTATACGAAACGGATATAGCCTCAAATTCAGTAGTTTGTTGATGTGATCGTTAAGGATGCGGCAAGGCGAGTTGGGTTAAACATTGAATTTACCGCTACAGTAACAGTCGGTCACTCGCCGGGCGACTGGGAAGCCTGAACGGAAGAAGAACCCTAAATCCACAAGATCCCCAATTTCCACGGCGGGTCGGGCCTCCATGGCCGACCTTTCTCCGAGCTCGCGACCTCAACAGTAAGCTCTTCTTCCCCTCCACATCCGTTGATTCCGAAGACCTCCCGAATCGAAAAGGGTCCCACTCGTCTCCTCGGATCGGCTTCCAAATTTCAGTCTTTCGCGCCGTCGATCCGATGTCGTACCTGTCGAATTTGGGGAAGATGATTGCTGCTGTTCGTAGACGGTGCTCTAGGTCTGTTTACTCCGATTTGGGGGTTTCTACTTATCTAGCTCGCCTCGGCGATTCGCTCGAGTGTCGTTTGAATTCGAAGCGCGGCAATGCGAGCACTGGTTGGAGAAGTTGTTCAAACGGGCTGCGCGATGGTTGTATCGGCAGAGCTAGTTCGATGAAAACTAGGGGTTTTGCCACATCCGACAGCGAGGATGTCGGTCCCGTGTCGATGTCTGATGTTCGCCGGCCGGACGGAGAAGAGGTGGGTTCCGACCCGGTGGAGACGACTTCTCCGGTTTACAGCCAAGCAGATGTTGAAGAAGTTTGTGCGCTGCTGTTAGGATCCGAAGACTGGGATTCGGCTCGAGAGGCTTTGGAGAAGTGCAGTGTGAACTTCACTAGTGCACTCGTGGTCGAGGTCATTCGCAGATGCAAGTTCCGCGGTGGCGCGGCATTGCGCTTCTTCGACTGGGTGGGGAAGCGAGATGGTTACGGTCATAGCTCAGAGGCGTACAACATGGCCATGAAGATTGCCGGAGGTGCTAAGGACTTTGAGTGCATGAGGAGTCTCTTTTATGAGATGAGAAGGAAGGGTTGTTCGATAACTCCGGACACATGGACCATCATGATCATGCAGTATGGAAGAACGGGCCTGACGGTGATCGCTTTGGGGATCTTTGAGGAGATGAAGGCGAGCGGTTGTGAGCCGAGCGGAAGTACTTACAAGTACTTGATCATCTCTCTCTGCGGGAGTAAAGGTAGGAAGGTGGATGAGGCCGTGAAGTTGTTTAGGGAGATGATGAAATCCAAGCACGTCCCGGATAAGGAACTCGTTGAAATCTATCTAGGTTGCTTATGTGAAAGCGGCAAGTTATCGGACGCTAGGAAATGTGTGAATTTCCTGCGTGAAGTTGGTTTTTCGACTGCACTGAGTTACTCTCTGTACATTAGAGCACTTTGCCGAGCGGGTAACTTGAAAGAAGCACTAGAATTGCTGGACAATGCCGGAGCGGAGCGAGAGACACTGAATAAGTATGTCTACGGGAGCATCGTCTATGGGCTACTCAGAAAGGGGGATTTGGAGGCGGCATTGTCTAAAGTGGACGAAATGAAGCAGGTGGGAGTCTCTCCTAGTGTTCATGTCTATACGTCATTGGCAGTGCATTATCTTAAGAAGAAGGAAATTGGAAAGGCCGAGGAGGTTCTCGAGATGATGAAACGCGAGGGCTGCGAACCAACCGTTGTTACTTATTCTGCGCTCATCCGAGGTTACATGGTTGCGGGAAAGGTTGGTGATGCTTGGAGTGTTTTCAACCGAATGAAATCGGATGGGCCTTCGCCTGATTTTAGGACTTATTCAATGTTCATGGATGGTCTGTGTAAAATTGGTAGGTCTGAAGAAGCAATGGGGCTCATATCAGAGATGTTGGGTGACAAGATTGTCCCTAGTAGCATCAACTTCCAAACTGTTTTTCATGGGTTAAACAGGGAAGGAAAGCATGATTTGGCCCGCTTAGTCTGGCAACAGAAGTTAGATTTAGCTAAACAAAGGAAGTCAGTGACATGATTATTCCTATTCTTCTTTGGTGTACATAAAGAGTTCAAAAAAAGTTGCGGTTGGAGATCTGAGCAAGTTTGGAGTCCATATCACGAGTGAAATTTTTTGATCAAGTACTTGCATGCAGGTAGTAGTGATACTTGCATCAGAGATGAGATCGATAATTATGATTTTCTGAACGACAAGGAATGGATTTTAATTAAGGATGACATAGATCATTTTCTTGAGATTTCTCCTTTATCCACTACCATTTCTTGTTTTCACTTCTGCTTTATTTCGCTCTCGGTACAGTTCAGGCGGTCCTCTTGATAGCACCAATAATAACTCCTTGTAAAACTGCACCTAAAATCGATCGTGAGCAGATGGAATACTCCCAGAAGCGCAGTATCCTGCTGAGTTCATTCTTCTCAAAATGAGTGGGATACCGACCACTGTGGTTTGCCATGAACAGATTCCTTGATGCCCACGAAGTTCATGGCATGAAAGAGGAATAAGTGCTGGGTTTCAGGACATAAGACTTATCCTATGGGTGTTCATTGTGAGATAAAAGAGAGTAATCTCACTGTACAATATCCACCAACTGAATGAGAAAAGAAGAAATGAAATGACCGAGACAAGTTGATGCTTTTCGGTTCCATTAGTCTAAATGCTGCATCTACTCCACATTCTTGGACCCGTGATCAACCACATAAAGGATATATATACTCACGAAAGCATCCGCTCACACATTCAATGTTTGATTTTTTATTTTTTTTACACATTTAAGTTTTTCCCCACCTTCAAGGTTTAAATGAATGGAAAAATTGTCATTTTTTCCTGAAGATTTTCTTTACTCTTCCTTTTCCCTTCTTCATAGACACTGTTAAATCAATTCTTCACAATTTATTCCTATCCACTTCCTCCCCTTCCAACCAGGGGAAGGAATACCATTGTCTTCTCCACCTCCAATTTCTACTCCTACTCTGCAGACCCTTTGATCAGTGTTTCCCTTTTGCTTCATCGCCATGAGTTCATTGTGGTCAATGCAACCGTCCTGTGGCAAAGGATCAGAACCTTATCAGATCCCTTCAACTGCAAACAACATTTTGATTTAAGCACATGTTCACTGCATCCTCCATGTAAAAACCTAAGGAATTTCCAATTTCCCCTATGGGCAGGGTCAACTTGTGGAAAATTTGATTCCATAGGCCACTTAGATAGCTAAGGCTACTGAATTATTTTTTTAGGACAACTTGTGGAAAATTACTAAAGATGTTATGATTGTAGAACGGGGAACAAAGTCAAAAACAATGCACATGACCGAAAGCAGTAAAGAAACAACAATGCTTGCTAAGTTGGAAGGTGATTCCAAATTGTGGCATTGTAGGCTTGAACACATGGGAAAACAGGGGATGATGGTATTAGCATTAAAGGGAAAATTACCTGATCTGAAATCCATAGATATTAGTCTATTAGCCGATTGTGTTATAAGCAAATAGAAACGTGTTGGTTTTCGAAGATTGAGAGAGAACCAAATAAAGTAAAATTTTAGTTAGTGCATACAGATGTCTAGGGGCCAGCCCTCGTACATTCCATTGGAGGCTCAAGCTACCACGTCATGTTTACTAACGCCTACACTAGAACAATATGGATTTATTTTTTGAAAAATAAATATGATGTGTTTACTAATATTAAAAGATGGAAATCTGAAGTGGAGAATGAGATTGTCCAAAAAATTAAATGTCTAAGGTCTGGTGGTGAGCATGACAATGAGGAGTTCAAGCACTTTTGTGTAGAGAATGGAATTAAGATGACAAGAACAGTTCCCGATAGACAACAACTAAACAAAGTTGCAGAAAAGATGAACAGAATTATGAATGAGCATGCAAGAACCATGAGGATGCATGCAGGATCACTTAAGACATTTTGGGTAGATGCAGATGATACAGTAGCATATTTGAGCAACAGAATACCTTCAGTTTCACTTGATTGTAAGCTATCGGAAAAAGAATGGACTAGAAAGAAGGTGAATCTTTCAGATCAAAAAGCTTTTTGTTGTGTTTCATATGTGCACATAGATTCTAAAAATAGACACAAGCTTAACGCAAAGGCTGGAAAATGCTTTTCCATTGGATATGATTTTGATTATTTTGACTATCGGTTTTGGAATGAACAAAATAGAAAAATAGTAAAAACAAACGATGTTACATTCGACGAAAATATGTTCTACAAGGAAAGGTCTGTGGTAGAATCTAGAGTGAGGGAATAAATATATGAGACTAGAGAAATTGAATTAGAATGTGTTTCTAAGAGTGTTCTGATTAAGAATCTTGAAACTATTGATGTATTTTGATAAAAAAATCAGAACAAGAATCACGTACATGTGAACCCACTTCAAGAAGATCTAATAGTATATCTACACTTGCATGGAGGTATTCTCCAACATTACATTATTTGCTTTACATAGATGCTAGCGAACAAGAATACATTTCAAAAGTAATACATGTTAAAGATTCTATTAAATGGGAGAAAACATTATAGAACAAGTGGGTGTATGGGGTTAAAGAAGAACCTTAAAGATTCTATTAAGTGGTAAGTGGAAGAAGGTATTGTCGAACAAGTAGGTGTATGAGATCAAAGAACCTAATGGCAGTAAGAGATACAAAACAATGTTATTACTAAAAGGTTTTCCGCAAAAGAGAGGAATTGACTATGCAAAGATTTTAATTTCATTTTTGAAGTTGACTACTAATAAGCTAATGTCAAGTACTATTGACGTTGAGAACTTACATCTACATTCCTTTATGGTGACTTTGATGAAGACATATGCACGGTACAACCAAAAGGTTTACAGGTGCTTGACAAAGAAAATTATGTATGCAAATTGAAGAACGGTCTATATGGTTTAAAACAGGCTCCCAGACAGTGGTACAAGAAATTTAATACTTTTATGTGTCGTAACAAGTTCACTATATGTGAAATGGATGTATGTGGATTATATATTCATTGCAAGATCTAGTGAGGGAGATCAATATATTGAAGCAGCAAATGTCAAAAGAGTTTGAAATGAAAGACCTGGGAGTAGTAATCAAATTTTTAGGATGAGGATCACATAAGATAGATCCAAGGAATTCTAAAGGTATCATAAGACAATCACATTGAGAATGTGCTGAATAGATTTGGAGTTTAATACGCAAAGTCTAGAAGGACTTCATTAGGAATTCACTTCAAGCTCTAGAAGAAGTAGTGGCCAAAGACAAATAATGAGCGGGAGTACATGCTAAAGTCCTTTATGCATTAGTTGTTCGTACTTTGATGTTTGTTATGGTGTTTACGGATTAGACATAACTCACACAATGGGATTTGTGAGTGGTTATATGATTAATCGAGGATTAAAGCATCAAGAAGCTGTAAAGGGACTATTAAGATACCCCGGATGCGTGTCAGATATGTCACTATATTTTCTGAAAAACAATGTAACTTTATAAGGCTTTGTCAATATAGATATTGGTGGCAACTTGGACAATATGAAAAGCACATTGAGTTATGTTTTTAGCTTAGGAGGCACTACAATCGGTTGTTTGTCTAGCCTTCAAAAGTGTGTGTCTATTTCAACCACTGAAGCAAAATATGTAGCTATATCTGAAGCTGACAAGGAGATGATTTCGTTAAAGAATTTTCTCAAGAAGATGGACGGGAAGTAATTGTAGTGTACTTTTCAGTGACAATCAAAGTGTTATTTGGCTTGTAAAGAATTTGGACTTTCATCAAGGACAAAGTACATTGAGTTGAAGTATCATCATCTCCATCAACTGATATATGATATGACATTGTCATTGAAGAAGAGTCTTGATGCAGAAAATCACCAAGGTTGTCACCACTAAGAAATAGACGCTGTGCATTGCCTCAATTGGTCTCCATGATTAGTGATGGGAAGGCTGCTGCACTAGAATAATTTGGGTTACAAAGACGAGTGAAGACTACAAGACTATTGCTGTTTTAAAGATCAACCTCATAGGGGGAGATTAATGAAGTTGTGAAGTATGATAAAGGAATGTTATATTAAAGTAGAGATGTTTTCTCTTGTTAATGACATATGTAATTTTTATGTGGAAGTGTTAATAGCGTTCATGAAATTTCCATCATAACTTTGTATGTTTAAACTCCTGCTATATAATGGGACAATATCTTTTGTAGTTGTAACTTTGAAGCTCTTCCCAGACTGTTTGCACAGATCTCTCTCGACCGTATTGGACACCTTGAATCCATGCATAATAATCATTCTGGCAGAGACCCTTATTTCAGATAGTTCCAAGGTAGAACATAAGCTCAGTTCAACCCCCTGGCCGTTTACGTTAAAAATGGGCGTAAGGTGACCTTGTATCTACATCCCTTCAACCCCTACTTCATTTTTCTCCTCCGAAGACGTCAAAAATAGCCTTGCAACCCCACAATAACTGCTATAAAGAAGCCAGAGAAAAGGAGAAAGAAAAGAACACCTCTTTTTTGACAGTAGAGAAGAGGCTTTTGTCTACACTTCAGATAGAGATCCAAAAAGGGCCCGGATTATCTTGTTTGAACGTTTCCTACTTTCCTTGCAATTTAAGAAATGACTAGCATTCCCGAGTCTGCACGTTAAAGAATCAGCAAAAATTGGGTTATTATACTTACAAAGGACTTCATGGGCAGTCATCCGCTTTTTAGGATTCTTGACAAGCATTTTCCTGACCAGATCTTTAGCACTTTCAGATATGTTTGGCCAAGGATCTGGTGAGAAGTGAGGCTCACCATGCAAAACTGCTTCATATATCTTCTCATTAGTTTCTGGACCAAAATGGAAAGAAAGAACAATCACCGAAATGAATGCTCAGTATTAATCTCCTCCAGAAAGTCCATACATGAAAATGCACGAGACAAGCCCCTTACCGCCCCAAAATGGATGAGCACCACTTAGGAGAACATAGAGGACTAGACCGGCGCTCCGTGTATCTGCTTCTGGACCATAACTCTACCGCAGAACTTCAGGCGCGACATAATATGCACTTCCTACTACATCAGTAAAAGTCTTCCCTGCAATTTATTTTGCAATCATTGTAATTCTAGCATCATTACACATATGTCAAAGAAGACTTAATCTGAAACCAGATTATTAAACAAAATTATAGAACACATTGAGATGGAAAGCGATATCAGAAATCAGAATACAAAATGATCAAAACACGTCCTGAGAAGTCCATCAATATTTGTGCAGCATACCTGGCTTGAAGAAGGTCAAAAATCCGAAATCTATCATCTTGAGAGGTGAATCCTCCTGTTCATTCATGAATAGCAAATTCTCAGGCTTAAGATCTCGATGCATGACCTGGAAGGAATGGCAAGCTTCCACAGCACTGACTTTAGTCCTGGCAAGTTGAGCTGCTTTCTGTTCAGTGTAATGCCTCCTCTTTACAATCCTGTTGAAGAGTCGCCCTCCGACACACAGTTCCATAACCACATGAATTGCCACGGAATCTTCATAAGCCCCTTTGATGCATTATCTCTATTTCCCGTCTCACATTCTCAACTTCGCGGTTTGTCAACATTTTGCTCTTTGCAATGGATTTGCAAGCGTACTCTGTGCCAGTCGCCTTCTCTATGCATAGGAATGTAGAATCAAACCGACCACTTCAAAGCTTCCGCCCCAAATTGCAGTATTCCTCCAAGTGACCGGTTTTTGTACGTAACACTGAATCTACCATGTGCCCTGCACTCGAAGGCTTCTTCATATGGAAATATTTCTTGGGTCTTGTCGGCCCTGCTGGTTTATAGTCCTCCTTTTGTCTCAATGGCGGCACTTTGTTCTGACAGACGAACAATCCCTCTATGACCATCCATTTTATCGCTTGGTCGATGCCAAAACAACGATTTTGAAACGGACCGCAAGAAATCAGCTCTAGAATCTCTCCATCCAACGCAAATATTTCCCATCTATAACAACAGCTGATAAGTATCAACTCCAAACAACTATTTATTCCCAAGGTTTGCGCAGGACATCGTCTGCACACCTCCTCAGTCTTATTTCCCCTATCAAACGGGGGTTAACTTATAGAACTCCTGCAACAAGTGGATTTTCTCGACCAAGAGAACTAGCTCGACCAAAGCTGGTGCATACCGTAACAACCTTGGCTTGCAGCTGAAAAACAAGCAGTGCACATAGTACAGCCAGGTAACTGGGGAACTCCGACGAAAAGAGAAACAAAAGTGGGGTCCAAATCATCATATAATACCGAGAGATTTTATAGTTCGACGGACGGATTGATGCACAAGGGTTTTGGAGGAGGACGCGATTATCCCGCGTGGGGCATTGACTTTCTTGCTCGCGTTCCTTCATTGGAGTTCACACGGGAAAGTCCAAAGAGGACATCCCAAGGAAAATGAGAGTGACCAGAGAGAGAGAGGGACAAAGAGAGAGAGAGAGATTATAGGTTTTTCCGTTGGAATATTTGAAACTCGGGATTAAAACGAAGGCGTTTACATTATATTTGATTTGTCGTTATCACGTCTCTCGCTCCATGAAAATTCTGTTGGAAATTAATCCAGAGATGACAAACTGTTTGTTATAATCAGAATATCAATGTAACGGAAGTGAGGTACGGATATCCGAATCTCCTTAAGGCGATTAGTTGCTGCCAATGGTGCTCCGTAAATTCACGATCTATGCCTCCTAAAATACAACACCTCAAACCTGTTTGGATTAGCACAATGCAAATGTGAACAACTTCTTTGACTGGTTGTGGAAGCAAGATGGTTGCAGTGATAGCTCGGAGGCGTACAACATGGCCATGAAGATCACTGGAGGCGCTAAGGACTTCAAGCGCATGAGGAGCCTCTTTCACCAAATGAGAAGGAAGGGTTGCTCAATAACATCACACATGGACC
The DNA here is from genome assembly GCA_016097605.1 of Eucalyptus guilfoylei. Classification (NCBI taxonomy): domain Eukaryota; kingdom Viridiplantae; phylum Streptophyta; class Magnoliopsida; order Myrtales; family Myrtaceae; genus Eucalyptus; species Eucalyptus guilfoylei. The sequence goes on from CM027860.1 coordinate 31,608,657, forward strand.
ATCATGATCATGCAGTACAGTAGGACGGGCCTGACCAAGATTGCTCTGGATATCTTTAAGGAGATGAAGGCGAGCGGTTGTGACCCGAGCGGAAGTACCTCCAAGCACTCGATTGTTTCTCTCTGCGGCAGAAAAGGTAGAAAGGTGGATGAGGCCATGAAGTTGTTCAGGGAGGTGATGAAATCCGGGTATTTCCCGGAAAAGGAATTCGTTGAAATCTATCTAGGTTGCTTATGTGGAGGCGACTAGGATATGTGTGAATCTCCAGCGTAAAAATGGTTTTTTGAATGCACTGATTTACTCTACGTATATTAGAGCGCTTTGTTAAGCGGATAAGTGGGAAGAAGCATTGAAATGGATGAACGATGCCGGAGCAAAGCGAGAGCAGTGTACAGAGCATCGTCCATGGGCTTACTCAGAAGGGGAATTTGGAGGCGGCATTGTCTAAAGTGGACGATATGAAGCAGGCGGGAGTCTCTCCAAGTTTTCAGGTCTATACATCCTTGGCAGCGCATTACGTTAACGAGAAGGAGATCGAAAAGCCAAGGAAGTTCTCAAGATAATGAAACACAAGGGCTGCGAACCGATTATTGTTACTTATTCCACGCTCATCTGGGGCTGTGGGAAAGGTTGGCGATGCTTGGAGTGCTTTCAACCAAATGAAATCGGAAAGGCCTTCACCTGATTTCAGGACTTGCTCGATGTTCATGAATTGTCTGAAATTGGTAGGTCTGAAGAAGCATGGTGGCTCATATCAGAGAGGTCAGGTGATGAGATTGATCCCAGTGGTGTCAACTTCCGAACTGTTTTTTATGGGTTAAACAGGGAAAACTAACATGATTTATCCCGCTTGGTCTGGCCAAAGAAGTTGGATTTAGCTAAACAAAGAAAATCGTTATCCCTACTCTTTTCCGGTGTACATATTCACCCAGATTTTAGCAATTTTTTTTGAGTCCATATCACGAGTGAAATATTTTGATCAAGTACTCCAGGACCTAAAAAATAAAATTTACATGCAGGTAGTGGTGATACTTGCATCAGAAATGAGATTGATATTTATGAATGCCCGTACAATAACAAATAAAAGTTTTATTTAAGGAGGACCTAAATCATGTTCTTGAGATTTCTCCCTTGTTTTCACTTATCTTTTTAACAGCTCTCTGTACAGTCTGGTCTGTCCACTTGGAAGACGGAAGGAAACGTAAACCATTGTTGAAGCGATTAACTCATTTACAGAATCTCTAAGAAATGGCATCAAGATGGAAAACAAAAGAACATGAATAAGTTATGTCTACAGGTACCTGAATGTGTAATTGTTCAAAAACCATGGAATCAATCCTGCAATTTGTCTCTCCTTGAAACTGGCTTTATTGGGACAAAGATTCGAGTGGCTCGGTGTCAAAGATCCGCTATAACCAAGGTGGTGGGGAACCCAAAGCTTCTTGCGTTGGTCAAAAGTTTAAAACGAGGCTCTCATGCCTCCTGTTTCTTCGCTGATGTCACTCATTCCTGAGAGCAGGAAGTCTTAAGACCCACCCACTAGGGTAAGGTCTCCAACAGTCCATGTGAAACTGCATATAAAAGTGATCGTGAGCAGAGCAAGCCATAAACAAAAACGACGACGGAAAAGAATAACTGCAAAGTTTATGCAGGTTTTTTATCCTTACATATCATCTAAAAGTTGTGCCAGTCTGAAGTTGCAATATGAAATTAAATGGCTAAAATTATAAACTGGTCGGACAAACACATAAACCAAAGCAGATGGAATATTCCCAAATGCACATCATACTTCTTAGTTCATTCTTCTAATATAAGTGGAATACTAACCACCGTTTTATGCTATGCACAGACTCCTTAGTACCCACCAATTTGTGGAATGAAAGCAGAATAAGTGCTGAAATTCCAGTCACTAGACTTATCTTATGGTTCACTTAGAAGGCAAAGAGACTTATCTCGCTGCACCATATAGAATGGAATGAAAAAGGAAGTAATGACCGAGACTAGCTGGTGATTAAATTTAAATGTTGCATCTACACCAAATTCTTGAACCACAAATCAACCACATAAATGACAGATATATACTCACGAAATCATCTGCTCAAGCATTCAAGGTTTAAATGAATGGAAAAATGTCATTTTCGCCAAATTTCTTTCCTCATCTTTTTCCATTCTTCATAGAGATTGCACAATCAATTCTTCACATTTTATTCATATCCACTTCCTCCCCTTCCAATCAAGGGGAAAAAAAATCATTTATCTTCTCCACCTCCATTTTCTACTCCTCTATATTCTTCAGCTTTTCATTTTTCTTACAAGCAACGTGTCATAGATTAGGAAAACCAGTAGATGGTTATAACTAAATAAGTTAGTTCATTGAGAGAGAAGAGAACCAGCAACAACAAAGAAAGAATAAAACTAGCAGACAAGCAGTTCATTAAGAGAGAAGCGAACCAGCAACAACAAAGAAAGAATAAAACTAGCAGGCAAGTACCTCTTTGTGTGATGCGGCAAAAAATCTTACATGTACTCTCACCGTCTCACAAGTAGGTTCTGGGCCAGTACCTATATCAAAGTTTCTTTGTGATCTCTTCGTTTACACGAGTGTAATACTTCATTCTCCTAACACATGTCTGAGCATCTTCAAATTTCCGGGTATGTAATGAACTGGCAAAGGAATTATACCAGTGTCTCAGTTTGTCTTCCATCTAACAAGAGAAACAAAGTAACGGCGCTAAGTCATTGTACAGGCTGAGAATCTATTACTCTCTTTGCAACAGCAAAAGTGCAACACTTATAAACAATGAGGTCATCATTTCTTTTATAAAGGATGTGAAGTCAAAGTTGATAGGGATTGCAGTCCCGGAAAACTAACATGCCTATAAAGTTCCAAGGCAAACAAATGGAATAATAAAAGTTCAAAAGATGCCATGTTGTACCTTAACAATGCAATCCTATTCAAATGCGCAGCACTAAGGATATGATATGTGAATCGATGCTATACGAATCATTCATGTAGAAGCTGAATACAATATAAACCAGTCAACTCTATACTGAAGAAAATAGTCCGACTGGCTATCAAATTATGTTAGGCCTGCCATACCTGAGACTGAATCTGTCTCAAAGCCTGAGAGTCAGCAGCCTCATCTACTGCTTCTCTTATTTCCAGTATCTGCATTAGCATTCAAAAAAACAGAGATGTAATCCCCAAAATCTTCAATGTGAAAAAGAAACCACCTAAAGGGAGCAACTGTTCAAATCACTGAAAAGCTTTGCATTCATTTCTCTCCCCCTCCCTCTCTCTACTCAAAATGATAATACGCTGGCAACAGAGAAAGACCATATTTACATGTTGCCCATACAAAGGAACCTCTTCTAACTCATGCTTTTCATTATATGAGCATATTCCTTTGAAATCCCACTCTATAAACTGCAGATAGGGCGAAAGGCTTTTTTCCCAGTATTTTCAAACAAGGGCAGAAAGGAGCTAAAATAATATAAGTAATAAATTTCTCATTCATGACCTCGGAATATATGTTTTGGAAGCCCAAAATTTACCTCAGTTAATAACTCTGGTTCTGAAACAGTCTCCTCTTCATCAACGTTTACCCCTTCAAGCTTTAGCTGTAAAAGAAATAACAGATTTAATTTGACAAGTCATGCTAGCACTAGATTATGTATCATGTAAAAGATGAATTTGATGAACACAGTCTCTTTCAAACTGAGCTCAGAGCCTTTTTTTCTTAATAAGAAATTTCATATAAAAATATTTTAATACACCATAAGCCAATCATAGACACTCAAAAGCTGTAACTGCAGGCAAAATACAAAGAATAAAAAGGAGTGTAATTTTCAGAAGATCATGCATCATAAAGGTTAACTTTTTGCGCTTTTAAGACATTGGCAGGGAGCAAGCAAAGATTCTGGCAAGTCAAGAAGAATATCACTACCCACACCTTTAGGCTTCCCAATGAATTTATACCCCTCTGCAGACCCTCTAGTGTACAATGCAAGGAATATAGGACAAGAATAAGGCTCCATTTGCTTCGTGGAAAATGAATGATTTGGACAATATTTTCCAAAAATAATTGCTTGTACCATTTGAAATAATTAGGCAATGAAAATGTTTTTACTATTGACAACAATTTATGTCTAAATATATTCATGGGCGATGAAAATATTTTTCTTTCATTCATTTTATAAGCAATATAAACCTTCAATTTCAATCAAAATATTTTCTAAATCATTCATTCTCCGTGAAACAAACGCACCCTGAGTTGTTGCATGTAGAAACTTAATGAGGAAGACAAATTATCCTGGAAGAATACCCATAGATGACAATAAGAAGAAACACTTACAACATATATCGCCCTTGTCAAAGGCTTGCTAAGTGTGCGGTATGCATCGATTACTCGAGCAGACTGCCCTGCAGCATATTCTTTTTCTTGCTGAACAAGATGTAAAGAGCTTTTAGAAGCTATAGACATATACGGTTAGAACTCCCAAAGCCAATGCTACCGAAACAAACCTCAGATTTCGAATGGACTAGGTCAGGATGCAACTTCTTCTGCCACTCCTTGTACTTGCCCTCCAGATTGCTAACATCAATTTCATACTTCTTTTCCCTGGCAAAACATTACTACTCTTAAATGTGGGTGGCCGATACATATCGACTAAATTGTTTTCC